>WARS01001868.1:4120016-5358017 GCA_008933995.1 Datnioides undecimradiatus | reverse complement strand
AGAGTAAAGGTGCTGCTCGTTTACAGTGAAGTTGGTCAGTTTTGAAGTGAGGATCTGCTCTGATGTCTGTTTTCCTCTGTGTGCAGGTCAGAAGGTGTGGACAGTCTCTGGTGATGCAACATCCAGTCCAGGTCCACCTTGAGTGGACAGCAGGGACCTCCACAGTTCCCCTGCACCTTATTCACCTCTGGTGTTTACCTTATTCTTTATTTCAGCTGCTCTGCACTCGTTTATAATGACGACTTGTCCGAAAACTCCTTGCAGGGATGTTGGATGATGTCTGACAGCTGGCGGGTGCAGCAGTGGCTCAGCTCAGCTCAGTTATATGTGATCAACACAGCAAATAAATCCAGCTGATTAGATAAACAGCTGTGAAGGTCTCGTCTTTGTTTGTGCCTTAAAAGTGTCCTTACACAGTTTCCCCAGGAGAGGCCTCAGCTTTCAGTTGCCAGCCTCTGTTTTCCTCAGAGAGCGGACATGTGGCGTCATCATGTGGAGGAAAAAACAACTGCAGCGAATCAACAGGCGGAACAACTGGTTTATTAGTGAAACAATATGGATGATTCGATATTCATCTGCATTATATTCACATAAACTTCACAAGATTCAGACACATTTGATTTTATTTGGATTTCTCAGATCTTAAACATTAGTTTTTTAGTGATATTAAGGTGTAAAAGGACTCTGATATCTATAAACGACCTGAATTCAACACGTTATTTAATAAAAAGGACACAAGTAGCATCAAAATACATTTAAAGTACCAGAAGGTAGATGTCCTCATAGTGCAGACTAAAATGCACCCGTCACTTTAATCTTTATTTTAAACTGCCACTTTATCAGTTTATTTATGTTTTATATTAATAATCAGATTTTTTTTAATGTAACTAAAGCTGACAGATAAATGTAGTATAAAGAACAATATGTGAGTACAAAGTGGGATAAAACAGAAATACTCAAATACAGTAAAAGAATCTCAAAATGATACTTGAGAAGAGTACTAGAGTAAATGTACTTAATTACTTTTCATCACTGTTAAATAACTTTTATGTGCATCAAATGTTGTAATGGACTTCAGAAACACTAAAATGACAAAGAACAAGCGGTTAACGGTTTACTGTTTCATCTTCTATTTTATTTTTCTATTATTGTTAAAAGGAGTGTTTTTGTGACAGAGACACGTTTCATAATTTTATTTCCAATTTATTTTAGAAAATAAATCTTCAGATCCTTCTCATTATTATTATTATTATTATTATTATTATCATCGCTGCATTTAGCTCTGACTTTCTTGCCTACAGGCCTCAAACTATGAATTACTCTATTTTAACTTTATTATTATGATTATCATTATTTAATATATTTATTTTCCATCTTATTTTATGCATTTTCTCTATTTTAATCCTAATTTATCTTATTTTTTCTCAGCTTTTTTTACATCAATTGTGTAATTGTGTGTTTGTTTTTATGCATCACTGTCATATTATTATTATTATTATTATTATTATTATTATTATTATTATTATTCCATCTTATTTTTAATTAATTGCAGCATTTTATTTATTTATTTATGTCTTTTTTATGTGAAGTATTTATGGTACATGTCCATAATTTCTTTGTTGTGCTTTGTGCTGCATTTCTTGCATTAACGCTGCTTTAAAATACAGTTTATTATTTTTTTTTTCATTATTTCAATCTTTTTCTTCGCTTTTTCCATTTAAAGTACAGTTAAAACGTCATTATCTGACGAAATCAGTTATTAATTTCTGTTTTTGTGAAGCTTTTTGTGACAATATCCATAAATAATTGTAAGTGGCCTAAAATAATTATAATTATTATTATTATCATCAAAATCTCAGTCTGTGATTTAGATTTTACCTCATTTTGCCACAATAATCACCCTCATCTTTAATATCATATCATATTTATTTAGAATAAAAGAAAGCACAAATGTATTTACATTCACATGTACAGTAGCATACAATACAGCTTTACAATTACACAATAGTATAGTACACGGTCTGTGCAAGGTTAAAGTGACAGTTACAGTGTGGAGGGACGCAGCTGAAACGATGCACGCTGCGGCCTCGTCCCTTTTAGTTTCTGTACGAACTGTCCAAATCTCTGACTGTGGAGGGTTTAAAGTCCTGTTCACCTGAGCTGGTGAGGATGTGACGTCATTTTTAAGACCAAAAAAATGTAGGAGAAGCATAAAGTCTCACATCTGCGGCGATTCAATGACACTTATTACACTTATGGTAGGAAATCATTTGTAAAATCTGGAGTTGTTTGTTTTTCAGCTTTCCAAAAATACAGACGGTCGTTCAAACAACTTCCTGCGGGAGCTTTGATCACGTGATAACCGAGGAAACGAGCAACACAAATAAGGCGATGTTAAAGTCTTCGTGAGGTGTTTTACTATCACATCAACTCATGCGTGACCCGCCGGGATCTTCTGTGCCAGCTGGAATCCCCAGTGCGCAACGTTGTTCTGCGCGACACCGCGTTTCTGTCATCATAGCACCATGGTGGGGATGTGGTGCACCAGCGGCATCTGGTGCTGGTGGGGCATGGCCGTGAGCTGTGGGGGAGGAGGGGACACTTGGGATGGCACGTCGGCGGTGTGCGCCACCGGTTTGTGCCGCGCGCTCTTCTGGTGCGCCCTGAGACCCGCCAGCTGCGAGTACGCGCTCTGACAGACGTGACACTTGTAGGGCCGCTCGCCGGTGTGCAGGCGGACGTGGTTCCGGAGCGTGGACGACTGGCTGAAGCGGCGGTTGCAGAAGCGGCAGACGAAGGGTTTGTCCAGCGTGTGGATGCGCATGTGGGAGCGCAGGTTGCTGCGGGAGTTGAAGCCGCGGTGGCAGATGACGCAGCGCATCCGACCCGCTGTGATGGAGGCCGGGGGAGAGCAGGAGGAGGGGCCCTCACAGGAGTGGGACTCATCTGGGAGACAAAGAGGACTGAGATGAGCTCAAAGTCTTCACAGAGTCGCTTCTTCTGAACTTTAAGTCAGGTTTTAGTCCTGATGGAGAGAAGGACTCACCGTTCCTGCTTTTCTTCTGCTGCTCGTCATCTGTTCCCGGAACTCCAGGGATTCCCAGGAATGTGTTGTGAGTGTTTCCGTACCAGACGAGCAGTTCCTGGTCTGGTGGGATCGTCTGTAACGGGGAGGAAAACGGGTCAGAGGTCGGTTAATCGATACGATCAATAAGCTGCTTCAGTTTTCACTTATAAACACCGCAGGGCTCATTTCGACCAGCAGGTGGCGCAGTACCCGTGTGCGCATACACGGGTCCAGAGTCAGGTCTCACCTCCACCGCCTTGTAGAAGATGCTGCTGCCGATCTGCACCACCTCCAGGTTTTGCTCCTGCTCGTTCCGGGCGCACTTTATGTAGGTCATCCAGCTGCGCTGGTCCTCCTGGCTGGCATCGATGAAGTAGCGCACCGTGCCGTCTTCATTAAACACCTGAGCGCACAACAACACCGTTATAAGACCCAGAACCACCTCACATCCTGCAGGTGTGAACGCGCACGGAGTCTCTGCTCACCTCCCACATCAGGTTGTTATTCTTCAGCAGGTCCACGTGCTCAGGTGACAGCACTCTCCCGGTGAAGGGCCCCATCTCGGTTCCTGCTTTGATCCAAGTCTTGGAGAAGATGCCCAGACCTTCTCCCGGGATGGAGCTCTGGGCGATGATCACCTCGCTGGGCAGCACCAGGCTGGAAAGCTTCTGCACCTCTGCACACACACACACACACACACACACACACACACAAAACAGAAGCAGAGTGTTAGAACTGAAATACAGACTCAGATTTCTGAAACTGTGAGTTAAAATAATGAAACATGAAGTGAACATCCATGCTCAGAGCGTCTGCAGGGAGCGTCCCGGGAGCAGCAAACGGCCCTGGATCTTATTTAGTCACGAAATATTAAGCTACACCTGATCCTCCGTTTAATTCGATTATCTGGTTGAATTGAACGTTTTTGTTGCGCGCAGAAACCCCCTCGGAAAGCATTTTCACCCGCATCAAAAAGAGAAAAAAGGGGGAAAAAACGTCTTTAATGTCAAAATCAAAGTTTTTTTTTTTATTATTTGAGTCTGTGGAGCAGAAAAAGGCCGGCAGAATGGGCGTTAAATGGTCCTCCATTGCCCAGGGTCCAGCAATTTGTCATGCTTCAGATGTGATATTCATTAAAGTTTACTGGAAAAGAAACGGCTAATTCCAAATTCATTATCCTTTTAAGAACTTTTGTAGCAATAAATTTGCGCTGAATGAGACGAGACTTCGTTTAAAAAGACTCAGAATTTCTGCAACAAAAAAATGGAAAGGCGATTAGATGGTTGACATGCAATGAATAGCATTAGATTTAGCCTTCACGGTGCATTATGCGAGGAACAGCAACTCTTTTAAGGGGAGAGAAAGAGAAAAGCTCCGGAGCCCCATAGCTGCCAAGAGAGGAAAAGAGACTGTCCGGAGATTGATGAATGCGGGATAAAAACCCGGGACATCTCAAAGAAAGGAAACCTTTCTCTCCCCGAGGTTTAAGTGGAAACTTTCCCAGGTCAAGCACAAAGTTAACCAAATGAATTTAATGCCCCGCGTCTTTCAATCAGCGGCAGTTACACGCCTAACAAGGCTCCAAACGCGAGGTCCCAGGGCTCTGAAAGGGTTAATGCGTTAAATGGCTCGAAATGAAAGCAGCGAAAATGAGGGGAAAAATGCAGAAAACGGTAACACGCGGGGGAAGAAATGTTGGAGAAGTTGTTTTAGGTTGGACAAGTTGGATCCAGTCGAGACGACATGTGGTGTTTGCTTTCAGCGGAAAAATATCATGTTCTGTTGGGTTTTAATGATAAAAACGAGCAGGAAGTTGCACCAAATGAGCACATTTCTTATATATATATTAATATTTAATCGAAACTAATATAAAATCAGTTTTTATTTAACATGAAATCACATTTTGGGAAGATAAAGCGCTAAAAACAGGCAATAAACTGAGGGACATGATGCAAAAACGCGCACCAACACGTTCAAACGCTCAGATTGAAGTTAAATGAGCTGGTGTTTGTAAGAGACCGGCGTGTCCGCTCACCTCCAGCGAAGGACTGCGCCAGCACCTCCGCGGTGAACGCGGTCTTGGGGCTGCAGCCGCTGCCTCCGCTGCCGCCGTGCCGCTCCTCCGCCAGGTGTTCGCCCAGCACGTTCCTCCACCTGCCGTACAAGAAGCTGTGCAGGATGTCCGAGGTGATCACGTCTGACAGCGCGCGGCTCGGACACTTAAATCCAGACTTGAGAGCCAAGGCGTCGGCGGGTAGCACGGAGCCCATGTTGCAACCAACAAAATGCGAGGACAGACCACATTAAAAAAAAAATGTAAAAAAGAAAAACTAGAAATGAAAACAGCTGCAAAGAGGAGCGATGACAACAAAAAGAGAAGAAGGAGAAGAAGAAGTGGCCACCAAAGAGCTGCTCCTCAGTCCGTCCTCCTGCTCCAAACTGTGCGTGAAGCTGCCCTGCCTGGCTGCGAGGGTCTCTTTATATAAGTGGCTGCCGTGACCCCTGTCTAATTACTTATTAATGACACACCCCTCACCGCGTGGACCTGCGTGCTGCACCGCAACCAGCCAGTAGAGCCGTCAGACCCGGAGAGAGTATGTGTGTATGTGTGTGTGTGTGTGTGTGTGTGTGTGTGTGTGTGAGGCCCAAACTTTATTTTACTCATTATCAGCACTTTGAATCGTGCAACATGTTTGCGAGAAGCTGCGCGCGCATGCAAAGCGATTAAAAACGATTTTAAAAAAAAGTTTTTAGTGTTAAAAACGTTTTTAAAAAGTGCTCAAAACGCAAAAGTGTTGCGCAAACAATTAAAAGGCTGCGCCGTGGATGAAAACACGCAGCGACATTTCTGCGCGTTTAACTGCTGCGTGTCTGTGCGCAGAAGTGGGTCAGTGAGTCTGGGAGTTGCTGGCTGATTTTATTCTCATGCACTCGGTATTCACGCTGCGGTCATATTATTAATTTTTTTTTTCCTTTTAATAGAAGAAAACCCGCAGTTTAGCGCGGGAATAACAAGAATGGAAATAAGCTCTTCTTTTCCCGCATTGTTCACACGCAAAAAAATGCAAAGCTGCTTTGACGTGCTTCACTTTTTCAAGCCCTTGTTGAGGTAAGCGGTTTAATATTCATGGATGTTCGGAGCCCCTCTCGGTATTGTGACGACGTTTAGATGAGTATATACGATTTTCTTTCTTTTCTCCGCAGCCGCGCTCCTCTCTGTTTTTTCCTCTCCTGCCTATTTTTTTTTCTCCAATGCTTGATGGACTGGGGGCTAAATGGGCAGTTTTCCTTCTTTTCCAGCAGAGAGGACATCTTTATTCCATCCCCGGCTCACAGGTTTCCTATTCAGCTCCCCTCCAAGTAATGTCAGGCCCCTGAAAAGTGCTGCAAATCAATCTTTCATGGTGTTTTGAGGGCAATTTGACATCCATGCACTCCTCTTTTCACTCCAACAACTACAAGGGGATTGTCCGAAAAATGGGCGTTGCGCTCTCTCTCTTTCTATCTGGACGAATATGGCAATGTAATGGGAAAAGAAGATATGGCAACTAAATACAATAGAAGAGGGGTTTTTTCCCCGCAGAGCTGCAGAGATAGTGAAAAGGCAAGGTGAGTGACAGGGCACGAAAAAAGATTACTGTGAAACAGCTGCTTTTTATGAGCGGCCCCTCCTACACTTGTTCTTTCCAGATGAAATTTCTCTGCGCTTTCAATGGGATTCTTTCTCATCTAGATTGATTTACATTTATAGCATTCATCGCACAAATCCGAGGTAAATGGCAGAGTGGGGGGCGGAGCAGAGGGCGGGGCCGCTTTATTGGGGTAAAGAGGAATTAAATGAATTGAATTGGGGTAACGCATGGATTTGATTTGCTTATTTATGCATTAACCTATGGCATTATGCGGAGCTGGTAAAGCCGCGGGCATGTCAGCAATAGCAAATCATCCTGCTTAGCTGTTCCATTGTAAAACAATTTGAGCCATTATTCTGTCCATTTAAAGCTTATCAATTTAATGTGATGATTGACAATTATTGCACAAAGAATGCGGTAATTGTTTTATTTCAAAGAGCTGCGGGAAACCCATCAAAGAGGAGCGTTTGTTTGCGGGCGTAAATGGCGGGAGTTCACGCTCTTCAAGTGGAGAAACCCCTGCAGCCTGCGGGGGGGGAAAAAATAGACGCGCTGGTGTTGTAAATAAACATGTGAGCGCTTTTGATTGTAACGAAATAAGAGCTGAAGAGAGACAACCTGCGATGGGAGGGAATAAAAGCGTTGGATGCTGCTTGAAAAATGCATTTTAGTGTTGATAAGAATTAATGCAACTAAAAATGGGTTTGATCCTGCAAATAAATTAAAAAAAATTAATTAATTCAAACACACGTGCACTTTAACAGATTTCTGGGCCTGCTGCGGGGGAAAAGCACGCGCGCGCACACACACACACACTCTGCAAACCGCTGCCGTCCGGACAGGGAGTCTCCGGGGATCCTCCGCAGGGTCATTAAAACCAGATTAAGGTAGCTGCCACAGTGGAGGATCCTGAACATCGGCTCAACTGTTGCAAAAGGTGAGAGAGGTGCACGCGCACGCACACACCCACACGTAGCGCGCACACACACTCTCCACCCTCCTCCACCCTGTAAAAGCGATACTACCCTCTCTCCCCTGCTCCCCCTCTGTTGACAGTCTAGGGGGGAGCCAGGACACCTGCTTGATGTGGGAGGTGTTGAAGAGTGTGTGTGTGTGTGTGTGTGTGTGTGTGTGTGTGTGTGTGTGTGTGTGTGTGTGTGTGTGTGTGTGTGTGTGCGCTAAACGCTTTTTAAATGCTTTGCCTTGTCCTATGCATGTCTACAACAGCAAATTAGAACAAGTGAATGAACGAATTTAAACATTAGGACTCAATGTAATGCAAAAAAACAACAAGCAGGGCTGAAAAGTAACTGAGTACATTTACTCAAGGACTGCACACATTACTATTTAGAAAGGTTTTGTATTTCATGTGACTCAGGAGAGCTTATTGTAGTTTTAGTGACATCTTAAACTCCAAATTAATACAAAATATACTAAAATAAATTAGAGACACTTGTAGGAGAAAAGTACCATTTTTAATGACGCTTTTTAAGTAAAAATACTTGTGAATGAACCTGACTATAAATTAAAAGTCGGCATTTAAAACGCATTTATAATCCAGACGCTTTATCAGATTAATGCACTTAAAATGTCAGAAGTAAAAGCAGAATAACTGCTTTCATCATGTTATATTATTGTTTTGTCTCTTTAAAAGGATAAAAATACTTTGAGTTTTATAAAACTAATATTTTTGTAATAGAGCCACGTTAGGTTAGTCAAGTTTAAAGTAATATTCACTTTTAAGGCAAATCACACACAGAATATTTGAGTAAATGCACTTTGTACCAGGTGACACATCACACACGTCTGTTAAAAGAACCAGATTAATGCATAAAACACTAAAACAAGGGACAATAAGTGAGAATTATTGCTCTGAAATGGCTTTTTTATATATATTTGGTCATTTTTAAGTACAAATTGTGGTGCAGCTGTATTATATTTCAAAAGGTGAAGCTCATCGTTAGCACAAAATCACAAATTGGACTCTGCAAATCTGCAAAACGCTGAACTTTAACATCGTCAGCTTCCTGTGAAAGTGCCGGCTCAGACGCTGCAGCAGGAAATAACCCCCAGAGGAGGAGCGAGCTGTATTTATCGGTAATAATCCTGCCTCTCGACCTCAGTCTGCAAATGATCCTGGAACAACTAAATTATCAGACGACCACAAAGGACCACCGGGTCAGAAGTGTCTCGATTGCAAGCTTAAATAAATATAAAAAAGGGAAGAGGATCAAAATCAAGGGCTGCATTTGGAAACAGCTGCAGCGCATCAATGCAGGGGCCGGTGTGGGGCCCGGGCAGGGTCCGCTATGGCAGGAGTGCTCGACAAACCCCCCACTCCCACCCCCCACGCCCTCCCTGAGCGCAAAGATGTGCAGTGACAAAGCTGGAGCGGGCGGAGGGGGGAACATCTCTGTGGACGTGGAGCCTGAGGGCTGACGTGCTTGACAGTTAACATGAGCAGGAGGAGAGCGCGGAGAGGACGACGGAACTGGATTCTGAGGCGAAGTCGACTTTTAGTTTAAACGCGGCGCAGGAAACGCCACCCGACGGCAGACACAGGTGGAAAACCAGAGCCTGATCATCACAGCTGGCATTCGTGCTCCTGAATATGTGCCAATATATCAAGTTTTGCAGCATTTAATGCAGAAAAAAATGCTTTTGGAGCTCTAACATTTGACTAAAACACATCCTTAGTTTAAGTTATGTGTTAGAGAGCTTTGCAAAGTCACACGGCTGCAAAATCAGCACAGAAAATCTGGATTTTTACTCAAAAAGTCACCAAATCAGCAGCAATACAGGCAAATATTCCCCTTTAAAGCCCGTCAGGTTCGACTGATAAAGCACTGCTGAATTAAGGAGTAATAAAAGGTCAAAATGCCACTTTACTTTTCACTTTAAGGGCACGATTTCTACTTTTAGTTGACGCAAAAGTGCAAGATTTCACACGTTTCTTGGTCCCAAAGTGAAGCAAATACTAAACAAATGAATGAAAATCAAATAAAAAAAACTTCTTTACCAGTCAGAAGCAATCATGTGCCGTTTGTTTTAACTATTCCATGTCGTGTTTGAGAGATTTACAGCTGCAAATCTCTGAGAACGCAGAAATAATCCGTATTAAAAAGGTGAATTTAACACTTAGGTCTGAGCTAAACGTCACCGTCAGTGGAAAAACATTAAGAACCTGTAACGAGAGTATAACTCAACCACAAGAGAGGCTTGCGGAAAATTTATTTTGAGTTTGAGAACTGGCAATAGACTATAGAAAATATATATTTTCTGTTTATAAAACATGAAAACATACAGTTAGCCTAAATATCCTCCATGTATTCACCTGTTAGAATATACACAGTGGAGCATCGGAGTACAACAAAACACATCCAAAGGTTTCATAACAACAGAAAATCAGCTTAACGAGTACACAGTAAAGGTAGTCTGATGTTTTTTTAATACATGGTTAACTGTACACGTAAAGGAAAAACCAAAAAAACAAAAATAAAACACCATAATTAGACATTTTTCAAATTATATCCCTTTTCATTAAGAAACGACGTTAATACCAGAATCATTTTTCCATCGCGATGCATGATTTATACCATTTATATTAGATCACACAAAGAAATAAAAAATTAATTAAAAAGTTATTAGCATTGGACTGAGGCCAGCGCCGGGTCTCAAGACACGGGCGAGAGGTTTCAAGCAAGGCCATGAACTGGGAGGTACCAAATAAGACAAAGTTTTTTTTTAATTTTCCTTTTTTTTTTTTTGATCATTAATACTTAAAACATAAAAATACTACATTAATTAATTAATTATTACACAGGTAGAAGTACAGAGAGCTTAGCAGTCTTGAATAGTTCAGAACATAAACACACACAAAGTAAAACTACTCGTTTTTCTTCATAACAAGATGCAACATCCAATTTTAATCGGTTCACAATCTTTTGGAACATTTTCAGCACGAAAACAGGAAAAAAAATAAAGAGGGACCATTTTCCTGCGACAGCCATCACAGGAAAATAAGTTTTATATAGATAAGTATTTATATATATATGAAACATATATATTTTAAATTAACAGTCAAATATATGAGCATATATACAGTTTTACAAAGTAGCAAAGGCAAAACAGCTATTTGCAACATCCCCCTAAGTCCTATTATATCAGATCATTGTAATAAGTTATCCATGACATTTTGCATTTGAAAAGAAAAAAAAAGAGAAAAACATCTTAAAACTACAAGTTAAAAGTCAAAATATTAGAGAAGCCATCTTTGTTTCAAAAGTGAAATAAGATATTGCACCTTTCTTTTGTTTTTTGTTTGTTTTTTTAAACCAGAGAACAATAAAATGACAATGAAAACCAGCAAACGATGCACAACAGGAATTAACTCAGAACTACTGCCACTGACGGATATTAATCTCTGCTTTTTAAGCCTCTTGTAACAAAAAAAACAAAAAACATTTTCTGTAACAAAACAAAAACATCACAGTTTCATTTCACTGAATTATGATAAAGGAAAACACATTTTAACACTTTTCTGTTTTTCTCCAAACATTTTATGACATATGACAACAAAAAAAGGCAAATATTCAAGACTGCTAAGCGCATAAACCATGGTTTCATTTCAACACAGCTAGAAAAACAATGAAAAGATCATATTGCCGTTTGAAATGTTACAACTTTTGGGTTCGTTTTGGCGGTAATCTGAGTCAGACAGGAAAATATAGAAAAAACAAACAAAAACAGCTCTCTCAAGTCCAAATAAACAGGGATCCCAGATACGGTCTATCCAAAATAACAGTGTACACGAGCATTTAGTAACAAATAAAATGTTCCTGGATTTTTGTGAAATATTACTTTATATCGCCATATGTTACTCCCACAGTTAGTGTTTCTCACTAAGAAAACAGAAAAAGTCTTCAAGGCGTTGCAAATCTAGACCCCCCTCTGTTAAAAAAAAAAAAAAAAAGTTGTTTTCATCTTCTCAGTGATTCAAGTCTTTCACCCGGGCGTCGTCTCTAATGATCCTGGGGAGTAAAAACCACTTTGTTAAATCATTTATCTCCATGTTTTCAGCCACCAACAGCTGCTCGCAGCCCTGATTTACTTCATTAATACAGAGGAAACACGTTCGTTTGGAGTTTATGAAGGAAAAAGTCTAGATTTTGTTGTTTTACGTCAGTAATTTGTCCCAAAATGAGCTTTGGTGCATCTCCAGTCTCTAATAAAAGCAAAGCGAGTCTAGGTCATGACCACCATCGCTTTTTAACCTTCGATGGTTTTATTTTGTTTTTTATCATTAAAAAGAAAAAGGAAAAATTTGTCAAAATGTCATCAAAGTTTGCGTCTTTGTCCAAAAACCAAACAAATATGATCAGTTTTTCTCATAAAGATCAGAAAACCTCCATGTTTCAGAGTCTGGAGGCAGCAGATGTTCAGGTGATAATCTGCAGTTTCATCCTGCGTGATGACGATTATCAGCTCTGAGCTGTTTTTACATATTGTTTATTTATTTAATAAACATGGCCGACGCTTCTAGCCGGACAGGAAGTAAACAACCTGCGCGCTTCTTATTTTCCCTTACTGAACATTAACTTATCAACCCTACCATGTTTTTAAGTCCTCTTCGTTTAAAGAAGTAAATAACAGTTATATTATTTCATTTTCAATCGTGTGGCTTCATAATTTGTTTCTGGCTGGAAACGACGCAATCCAACCCCGAATTGAGGCTTTTCGATGACGCGCCGCTGCACCCACTCGCATTCCACGTTCGTGACGTAGTTCAACATTTCTGGTCACAACTGATCTTGGCGTTGAGGAGCCGCGCCGCAGACGAACCACTTCCTGCTTCACACGCACGACGACGTGTGAGCTCATTTGTTGCTCCAGACACAATAAAACCACACTCCGCATTTTCTGCATTTTATCCTTTTAAAAATCACTTTTTCCAAACTTTTCCAGGCCTGGAATTAATTTAAAACCTAGCTCCACAGCCGCGCTCTCACCTGAGGCCCGGGGCTTGTGTCTGCTGCGCGCCCTGGTTGAAGTAGGCCATCGCTGCCTGTAGAAGTCCAACGGTATGCCAGAAGTCGTGGGATTAGAGGTCTGCTGGAGATCCAGGACCGGCTGTCTGGCCTGAAGAGGAGGGAGGAATTTAAAAAAACATGCAGGACTGAGCTCAAACTCCTCCTTGAATCTGTTTTGTTTTTCAGTCCAGTTTCAGCGCTGCAGGAAACAAACACTCACCCCAGGCTTTGTTGTATTCAGGAGCAGCGCTCTGGGCCTGGTTCTGCTGACCTGTGAACACACACGGGATCCGCGGCCAAACTCAAACGTTTCAGTCGAGTTCAATGCAAATCTTTTGCACAATGACGTCTTTTAGAGATGCACGCAGGCTGGTTTCATTCACAGAGACGCGAGGACTTGCCTAGCTTTTTATAATACTGCTCCCAGTCCATCTGGCCCGTCTGGGATCCATTGTGACTTGAAACCAGACAGATAACACCATTCTTCCACCTTCGCTCTCGCCTGTTTCCTGATGAACTTTTAAAATGCGCCGCAGGAAAGAGGCGGTTAGCCTCAGGGGAGCGTAACCGCCTCGCCCCGCTTCTGCTTTGAAAGCGCAGCCGGGCGGGTTTTTAAAAATCACAGCTTCAGACTCAAATTTATGGACTTGATGTTCTTTTGTTCCCCGGTTGTTTCCAGGACTTGTCGTTAGCGCCTTGAAGCTAAAGCTGCGCTAGGCTTTCGCTGTTCGCGGCGCTTTTGGACTTACTGTGCTCCTGTTGGCCTTGAGGCTGCCATATCTGAAAGGTTGTACCCCATCCTCCGGTCATGAACGTCTGGGGCCCGCTGATGCGACACAAAACGCACAGTTTAAAACGTAAGGAATCGACCTGGATGAGCGACTTCTGACGCCGAAGTGTAACTGTATCATGTGACTTACTGCTGAGGAGGAGTGGCTGGGCCCTGGTTGTAGGGATTCATACCGAAGCCGCCACCGCCGCCGCCGCTGCCTCCGCCTCCCATTCCTGGGCCCTGGAGCAGAGACGAGGGAAGAGGAGGCGAGTCAGAGACCACACTTGTGTTTAGAGACGGAGCAGGGAGCCAACAGGCGGGGTCAGAGGTCAGGGCCGAGCGCTGATGCACTCCATTAAGTCCATTTGATGGATTCTTCATGTTTAACCTCTGGTGACATCCTGCCGGCCACCGGGACCACGGCGACCCGGCGGCTCTGAGCACTGACATGTGCGCTCATGAATATCAGGGCAGACAATGCGTGCTGGGTGAGGACGAGTGTGTGTGTGTGTGTGTGTGTGTGGAGGAGATGGTAAAGGAGGGGAGGGGGGACCACCTACCCCAATCCTCTCTTCCCATCGAACAGCTGACGGGCCTTTTCCAGCTGCTGCGGGGTGCCTCGGATGGAGAAGATGCGCACGTTGGGGTCGGTGTTGGGCGGCGGGTTCCTCTGCAGCTCCACGTGGGCGCGAGACTGCTCTTTGATGTTCTTGATGGTTTCTCCACCTGGAAACGCATCAAGTAGGAGGAGGAGGAGCTGAAAAACAGCTGAGACTAATTGTTTTTGTTACTGATTACTTTTGAAATGGACCATTCGGTCTGATTAGAGCCAAACGAGGTGTCAGGTTTCACGTTTTAATCATCAGCTGTTGCATGAATTTGACAAAACAAACAGAATTGTCACATTTTGAGGCTCTGGAGGCAGGAAACGTTTGATAAAAACAGCCTCAGTGATCGGACGCGTGCAGAAACAGATGCTAATTAACTTCCTGCTGATCGACTGATTGACAAACTGCATCTTAAAACGTCTTTTCACACAACTCTCCACATCCGGAGTGGCCTCTAAAGACATTTCTACCTCTCGAAAGCAGAAAAACTGCACAACTATTACAAAGAAGTGAGAAAGTAAAGTAGGGGTTCATCTCTTCAGCTCCTCAACTGCACAAATGAGGAAGTTCAACACCTTCCAGACATGACGAACACGATGGCGCCCGCTTCCTGTCTTCCTCTTCCTAACGTGGTTGGACCAGGTTGACGCGTGAAGCACCACCTGACTTTGAAATCGATCCAAACTCCCGTCGTTTAAAGTAACTGAAGCTAAATGTGACGATTAGGGTCTCGCTGCCCCTGTCCCTCTGTATGAAGACGCTGGCATGTGTCTCTGCGCTCATCTGCCATTCTGTGGTAACATCCATGCGAAATCAGGAAACAAAGGGAGACATCTCCTGCACACCTCCTCCCTCCCTCCCTGCCTCGGTCCTCGGCATCAGATGCCAGCTTCCCGACGTGTGGGGAGAGCAATTACACCATCGGGGAGAGATGAAACATCGCTGGCAGGAGAAAAGGGCCGAAATTGAAGCGTATCCTCCTTCTGGGATATCGTTTGTCTCTTTTACCCTTTTCATTCTTGACTCTGTGTTGTCCTCTGTGATGAGAGGAGGGAGTGAACAGAAAGGGAGGAGGGGGGGTGCATATAGCTGCCACCCACCCTCCCCCTTTTTACCTCACCCTCCTTCCAAACCACAATGCCCATCTGAGCTAGGGAGAGAGAGAAAGGCTGAGGGTGCTTCCCGGGGGGACACCGGGGCTGTCCCAACATCAATTACACATTTGTTCACTTGTGGCTGACACTCGGATGACCCCGGCTGACCCCCGAATGAAAACGCTCATCACAAACCTCTCCCCTCCCGTCGCCTCTCCCTCACTGCCAACAGACTGCACATGGGCCATTAACCCATTGTCAACCAAATGAAACTTCTGCCTTAATGAAGCCATTATGAGCTCTTCTAGTCAGACGGCAGAGAACAGTGAAGACCCCAGCCATTCATTTCATGGACTGGGCTGTAGTGGGGACAGATAATACCGGGGCTTATTAATGAGACTGGTTTAGTGAGCTGGAGAAGCTGAAACAGGGGAGGTGGGGGTGTCACAAAAGTGCAACTGGTGACGGTATTCAAGGCAAAGTTATGAGCGGCGCGAAGTTGCTGGTGGCCGCCAGGCCTCGGGGAAAGCAGATTTACACGTAATGACGGCGCAGCTCGCTGTGAAACGAGCAGTTTGTCCGGTCAGACGTGACTAAAACCAGCCGCCAGGCTCAACGTGTACTGCAGCTTCACTGTTAAAGAGGGTTAAGACAGCTGCAGACTCTTGTTAGTCTGCTCCTGACCTGATTTCAGGGCCTGCCTGCTCTTTAATGTGCTAATTAGGGGCTGAACGATCAGCTGATTAATTGATAAATTCAACTTTTAACATTCAGGCAGCAGCTGATATTAATTTTCTATTTAAATTGTCATCTGTCTCAGTGAAAAGGTATAAAATGACATGAGATGTTATAGTTTTAGCCGCAAATCATTAATAACAGTTCATTTAAAATGTATTAAAAAGTAAAAACTAAATAAAATATTCACATTTACCGTCATGAAAGAGTAAAAACTTAAGAAAATGTTGAAATTACAGCCATAAAACTGAAAACCATCGAAAAAAAATCACAACAACTTGAGAATTTGGACATTTCTTAGTGAAAAATGACTCAAAACTTGTTGTTGATCATTAAATCAGCTGGAGATTAAACGCATAAGTGAGCTGACTGATTGTTTGCTGCCAAAACACATTACACTGCTACACTGCAGAGACTCAACTCTTTTATTCCAATGTGACAGAAAAATCTATATTTTTCTAACATTTCTTACATTTTACCCTCTTTTTGTTTTGTTTTTATGTTATATTAAGTTTTATTAAGCATTACGTTTATCATATTATTATAAAGTTTATTATATTAAGTGAGAATTTACCAGCAGAGCTTATTAAAATGCATTTCTGGGGATTTAAACAACACATTTATCCAAAAAGCTTCACATTCACCCACAGAGACACACAAACGGACGTCAGCGAGCAAAACCACATGTATATATATTTAATAACCACTCACACTGACTCATTAAATGTCTCATCACACCACGGTTAGTGTTGTAAAGGCAGCGAACAACTGTGAATGTCGCCCAGGCCTTCTGGCGGCGAGACAGAAGCCTGGCAGCGTCAGTTTCCAGTTAAAGATATGGAGTCAATAAGTATCTGATGCTTCCCGCAAACGCGCCGTATCCACCTGAGGGGTGCTGAGATATTAAACTGATACTTAGCTGATTTTAGGTCACAGTCGGCTACATGACACTTTGAGCGCAGCATCGCTCCTGAAGCCGCTGTTCGACAGAGAAATTCCTGGATTCTCGCTTCTTTTTAATGTTCCAAATACAATTTTTCACCTTTTTCAGCGCCGATCGCCTGCAGCGGCGAGCCAGCGCACGCTTGAGTTTTAGATTTTACTTTAGGTTAAATCGTCGTCAGTGGAGCCGCTGGACGCTTGTTACGACTCCTCACGCCTGTACTAAAAGTCCGGGCAGGTTGGTGGGTGGCTTGATTCATCAACCAGTGTGTGTGAAGGGGGTCAGAACAGAGGGGCAACGGGCTGCATATGGCATCGTAAAGATATTAATCACCGCACCCTTTAAGGGACGGCTGACAGCACCCAGACCCACCGCCATCTCCACCATATTGGCCCACTTCATATGCTAATGCGCGGAGAGGGGGACGCTACGCCCAGGTTTATTTGTTTCCCTCGCCCCACTAC
Organism: Datnioides undecimradiatus; assembly: GCA_008933995.1. Taxonomy (NCBI): domain Eukaryota; kingdom Metazoa; phylum Chordata; class Actinopteri; order Lobotiformes; family Datnioididae; genus Datnioides; species Datnioides undecimradiatus. The sequence goes on along the minus strand of WARS01001868.1, from coordinate 5,340,673 downwards.
ATGCACAAAAGCCACTTGACATTTCTATTGCCATGTTTTTATCTTAGGTAAAGAGCCCCCGACCCCGCCCACCGCTGCACACACACACACACCGAGGAGACATGCACGCACACACACCTCCTTCCAATGCAATGGTCAATGACTTTTAAATAGCTGGCAATAGAGTGGGCATGAATAGCCAATAAGCTAATTCCTCCTATTCATTCCCTCGCTGCACTCTATTGGGCTGAAAGACCCTCATTAGATGCCAGGCAGCCTTCCACATGATTGAGGGCTGTTATTATGCACCTTTAACAATTAATGTCACATTACACGCATTATCCCCATCATTAAGCCCTTAGTGAAGCCAATGAATGCCACTTGTGCTGTATACATGAGCCCTGGAGGGGAGAATAGGAGGGTGGTCACTCACCCACACACCCCCCACCCTCACCACCCAGTCTTCTCATCAGTTTCACGCAGTGGCAACGCACCAAACGGCTTTCAGTTATTTAAAAAAAAAACAGAAAAAGGGCCAATCTGCTGAGCGGGGTATACTCTTAATAACACATTCATGTTTATAAACTCTATAGTTTCCCTCAAATCTGGAGAAAAATGATCAAAAACCCAAAACAAATACAACCTAATGACGAGAACTAGCTATAAATGCTAAATCCTGACACAAGCAGCTCCCTGGGAGCGTTACGGCACAAAGAGGAGTTTCAGATTAACTAATAAAGCAATGATCACGTGTCTTACCTTTGCCGATCACGAGTCCGCACTTGTCAGCAGGGACCGCGTACGTCACCTCCTGCAGTCCGCCAGGGCCGCCCATGTTACAGTCGCCGCGGCCTCGACGCCCCATCACGCCCGAAGCCGTCGCGCTCCTGCAGGAGGGAAACAAGATAAGCAACGGAAACACGGAAAACAAGCTCCGTTCATCATTTGCAATTAGGATTTTCTCTATAGTTTCCGATTTATCAAGAATCTCTGACTTTAGTTTGGCTTCTGCAAATGTAATATTTACAGTATGACACCATTATTACAGCAGACGCGTTATAGTGTGTCTGTGTGTCAGCAGCTTCATGAACTGACTCTGGATCAGCTGTAAGACACATTTCTGTGTGTCAGCAGCAGCTTGATAAACTGACTCTGGATCAGCTGTAAGACACATTTCTGTGCCTCTTTTCAGCCGCTGCTTGTTTTAACTCTGTATTCGAAGCAGATGAAGGATTTCAGTCGTCGGACGCCTGATCTGAAGTTATCAGAGAAACAAGCTATAAAACGCTAGCAGCAGCACGCACTGGAGCAGTCTGAACCAGCTCGCCGATGGTGGACAGCGTGGTGGCAGTGGTCGGGCTGGCCCATCACCTGAGCAACTCGGTCAGGACTGACTCCGTCATCTGGACGACAGAAAAGAGTCTTTAACCGTCTGCTTTAAGACTGCAAACACATTCACCTTGGGGTGCTTTCAACACCAGCCGAGTCTGGAGGTATTTTCCCGCCTGCAGGTTCGGATTTCACACTTCAAGTGAGAAGTGAATAAGCAGGAAAAAATGCAGAACTCTTGGACGATCGGACTGGAATAAATACGGCAGAGTGCATGAATACCGATGATGATGCTGAAGTTTGCCTGAGCTCAGTCAATTTACATCAGCCATCACTCAGACTCCCACCGAAAGGACAAATGTGAGAAAGTCAAACATCAAACCTGATTCCAAACCAGCACATTATCAGTCTTCTGTGCACCAATGCATGCTGCTGTGTTTCAAGATTCGACCCTGTGACTTGCAGGTGTGAAGCTAAAGGTGAGTCAGACTCAAATATTTCATGAATTACCTCAAATCTAGTTGTTTACTAGCTTGAAACGCATCTTAAAATGTAAAATTCATCATGTTTTAATGTTTTTCCTTCAAAATCACAAACTTCTTGTAGTTTCACACACATCTCTGTAGCTGTTTTATATGTAGCTCCCATGCATTTAGTCCGTTCTGCACTAAAATATATAAAAAAACATAGAAATCTGCAGTTTGAATCAGATCAGGCTCTGTTATCAGCTTCACTTCCTGTCTGTGGTGTCACTGTCTCCTCTCTGGTTATGTGTCAGGCAGCAGTTCGTGTGTCGCTGGAGCTTGATAAACTGACTCTGGATCAGGCCAGAAGACACACATTTCTGTGTGTCAGCAGCTTGATAAAACTGACTCTGGGTCAGCTGTAAGACATTTCTGTGTGTCAGCAGCTTGATAAACTGACCTGGATCACAGAAGACACATTTCTGTGCTCCTCTTTCAGCCGCTGCTTGTTTTAACTCTGTATCTGGAAGCGCAGATGAAGGATTTCGCTCGCCGATCGCCTGATTCAGTTATCAGAGAAACAAGCTGAGCAAACGCTAGCAGCAGCTCAGCACACGCCTCCAGGACGCCCCTTCCGCGGCAGCGTCGACAGCGCGGGGAGAAACAGTGGTTTTTAAGGTGGAACTGCTTTATTCAGCGTTTCTCTGGGTTTGGATTAACCAGCTTTCTGTTTATAGAACCAGAAAACAACAGTTTGCATATCAGGAACATATGCTCTATGCTAATTTGATACCATTATAAATCAAGAGATCAGTCAATATCACAACAGAAACTGTGTTTAACGCATAACTATGACTCACATCAATCATGTCAGACTGCAGCATCTGGCCTCGTTTCATCTTCCTACCTTGTTTGAACTGGATCCTGACCCCTTGATCGCTCTGAATCTTCTGATCATCTCCTGCCTTGCCGATGATGATGCCGACGGCAAACCTGGGCACGACCACCTGGACGAGGAGGAGGAGGGAGAGCAAGAATTCAGAAAACATTCAGTTATCGTAGAGGTGCAGATGCCATTAAACATAAAAAGAGAAGCTCTTACATCCAGGCTGCTTCCATTTTGGATCCGTTAAAGTCTGCCCGCCAACCCCTGGAAGTCTCCTTGGTCCTTCTTGTCTTCGATGAGCTTCACCAAGTTCACGGCTGTTGTGGAGAAACCCCAAAATTGCACACATTTAAAAAGAAACAAGTTATGCTCAAAGGTCCAGCGCTGAATCTCACAATGAAAAACAGTGGTTTTCAAATGTTGGAGAGCAGGACTGAAGGCATAAAATGTGTAAAACTGAGTGTAAACTGAAGACGGCGACACACACTGAGCTCCTCTGAGACCGACCTGCACTTTGTGGGGATCCCCAGTGATTCTCAGGGGCTTGTCTGCTCCGGTGGGCATGGGGTCATCCTGAATCATAATCATCTGCACTCCTGTTCTCTCCTGCAGGGGTTCAAATCACATGAGGAGCACAAAACACACATCAGAAGAGGGTGGGGGCTTACCTGGGGCCCAAAAACACTGCTCTCTGCAAGAGCAGGAAATTCAGCCACTTCTCCGAAGAGCAGCTGTAATCTCAGCAACTTAAACCACGGTTTATACGTTTTTAGGGCATTTTTACACTTAAATGGCAACGAGATTCTATGTGTTTCCTAAAAAAAAGGCATTAAAATAAGATGAAACACCTCAGCATCCACAGAAATTTAAATTTAGGCCCAACTCTGACTGTGTGTTATTACATGCAAACACTCCCCAGGTCTCAAAGGGTCTTTAACGAGGCTCTAACCGGTTATTAACATAACAAAATGTGACTAAAAAGAGCAAAAACAGCAACTAGTAGGTCAAAATATTCTGAAACAATTATAAATTTTAACGTTTTACCAGGACAAAATCAGCTGGAACTAACTGCTTATCAGCTCTGACATGCTAACAAGTTTGCTCTTGTTAGTCTGGGTTGGCCGGGCTAGCTAAGCTTCTGCAGCGCTGGTCTCAGATCCAAACCCAAATGAGAAAGTCCAGAGCTGATGTTTAATCCACTGTACTGCTGCATTACAGTTTCCTGGTTAGTTAAAAGAGAAACAGACAAACTCTTTAATATTAAACATGTGGCAGATACACACTTAATCAACATTTATCTACATTTTAAAAGGTGTTCAAGTGTTGATACTTCAATACTTTTGATACTAAACAATCAAAACCTCATTAATGATACAGTCGATGGTATTTACAAAAAGTGATAATTTGAAATGGCTAGCTGTTGTTGGGAGAGATGTGGGAGCAGGGTCATGTAAATTAACTGAAAATATACAGAAAACCAACCATTTTTAACTTCTTTATCGACTTCATCCTGCTCATGTCATGTTAAATTAACACTTTCCTCAGAAGGCAGCAAGTAGTTAATACGACTCATTTGAAACTTTCCCAGTATCTCAGGCCAAGGAGCAGGGAGACAAACGTTGCTAACCGCTAAGCTAAACAACAAGCATGAGTGTAACATGTGACTGTGTTATGGGATGACTCACTAAAAAGAAAGAGATGATGACAGGAATTAAGTAAAATTAGCAGCAGCAGCAGCAGCCTGCACATCGAGGCGCTAGGAACATCAGTAAATTCTAGTGTCTACTGATAATCTGCATGTGTGGCGTTCACAGTGCGGTCTGCCAACGGACCTGCAGTTGTTTGATGGTTTCTCCTCCTTTGCCGATGACCAGGCCGATTTTGTTGGCGGGGATGAGATCTGTTGGATGGAGCTGTTGCCGTCCATGTCGCTGTGGAAGCCTGGACCGTACCGACACTGCTCCACAATCTCATTCAGCAGCCTCTTGGCCTGCCTGTGTGTGTGTGAGGGGGGAGGGGGGGGTGGCGCGAGGACAAGGAAGCACATTCGTCAGCACGGTTACAGACACGACGCAAAGACGTGTCAGATGTGAAAGAGGTGTTCAGGTGTTTGGGTGAGTGATGAAGAGCAGGCTGAAAAAGTGGGAAGGGTTCTCTGTGTCACAACAATGGGGCACACTTTCTGAACGCACACCTGTCACAGCCGAGACTTACTCGATGTTCTCCGGGCTCCCGGTGAGCGTGCAGGGCCGGTCCAACATGCCTCCGCTGTCTGTGACAAAACAAAGCAGCTGTTAAATCCATCTGTGCCCCCCGTCAACCAGACTCTTCTGACAGAAGTGGTGACTTTACTGCAGAGAACACAGGAGCCGCTGGTCTACCGCTGCCTCAAGTGGTTGGTTTGTGCCATGTGTGACTTTTGTGTGTTAAGGGTTGGCAGTAGAGCAGCAGCTCCCCTTGTTCTGGGTGGTAAAACAGCTGTTTCTGTCAAAGGGGATTGAGAAAAGCGATATAAGACCTGGAAAGCACCGTCTGACAGCAAGGTGAAGCAGCTAATGTACTCTAAATGTAGCAGACACTGATGTGGGCAGTCTTTGGGTTTGCTGCTGATTTTATTTTAATAAAATAAAAATCCTTTAATTTTGAAACTGGTCCAGTATTGATCAGCTGTTAGCACCCAGTCAATGTGCGTCCACTAAAAGTGTTTGTTCGTGTCTGACGGACTCAGATTGTGCGTCGACATGATGAACCAGAGTCTGTGTGTGTCTCGGCTGTGAGAGCTGCTGTAAAGGTAGACGCACGCTCAGGAGACGTGAGTGAGCGCGGAGAGGAGAGCTGTGCAGAGTTTGTTGCTGTGGAGGACAGAAACCGTAGTCTGAAGGCTCTAAAAGAACTAAACGGTTCATAGCTGCACATTCCTGACCTGTGGCAGCACACGCTGGCACAACACACAGCTCAGTTTCACAGGCCGCTTGTCGGGTCAGGACGCCAGCTTGACGCCGCTGCTAGCTGTCGCCCAAACGGATTCCAACGCCTCTGGCCCACACGCTTGTCGCCATGCTCCATCGCCCTTGCAGGGAGCAGTGTAACCGGGATGACTACTGGCAGCCAGAGAAGAGAAGAAACCCTGAACCAAAGCACAACTTCCTGAAGAAACATGCTGCTGCAGACTGGAGAGAGCTGCTGCAGACAGGCTGCAGCTAATGCTATCAGCTAAAGCTACTGTGCTGAACTGCAGCAGGACGCAGAGGAGCAGGTTTCATCATGTCGACGCACACTTTTAACATCAACATTTGATGTTTTGGAGTCATTAAGACACCAAACCAAGGGAAAATAGCATTTAAAGTTGAAAATGACCAAAGTTTCCATTTAAACTCCAGCACAAACCGGGGTCTTGGACGATGTGTTTAGTCACAACTTACCTGAAGCAATCTGGATCTTACAACCTGATTCCAGCTGAATTCTTGAGATCTGCTCTCCTCCTTTTCCAATGACTGAACGAGGTGGAGGAGGAGGAGGGAGAAAGAGACCAGTTCTGAGCTTGTTCGAATTTAGACGAGGGGCCACGAGCAGCGACCCACACACTGAGCAAAATGTCAATACTGATGATTACATGTCAAAGACTAATACTGACTATAATGAACTGAGAGGGCTACTTACTGAATCCCACCATCTTATCAGGCACTTTGAAGTCTTCTGTTGCAAGAGCCCTGGGAGAGAGATTAGGACGCGATCAATAACGGAGGCAGATCAAAGAAAATAAAAATCAAGACACGTCTAAAACTCATTAGATTCATTTCTTCAGTATTAAATTGACTCCCTCTTAAAGAAATCCAGCAATAGTCATGTTTGAGAAGCTGGGCCCAGCGAAGGGTTTGACATTTCTGCTATAAAATGATTTTAAACTATTTAAAAATGATCAATATTGCGATTAATTCTCTTGTCTCACAGAAAACAGACAGATTCAAGCAGATTCACCTTTACTTTTTAAGCAAAAAAGCCAAAAATGGGTGATTTTAGCTTCTGAAAAGTGAGGATTTGTTGTTTTTTGCTCATTTTCTAATAAATATCAGAATATATTTTGGTTTTGGGACCACGTGTCTGACAAAAGCAGTCATTTGAGAAGGTCAACATGAGCTCCCATGAGCTATAACTGACATTTTTTCTGATATTTCATCAAAAAAGGAGCCTGCAAATGAAAAATGAATAGCTAACTGCAGCCTTAATGGACGACGTTCAGCAAGAAAGAGAATCTATGTTTGAAAGAAGAAAGAAAGTAATTGAAAATAATGCACATTCAAACTCAAAACTAATTAACCGAGGCACAGAGTAAACACTAGAAGTATATACGAAGAGCTTTAATATGACAGACGTGAGGATGCTCTGCTCACCTTTGATGTACCATTGCACCGAGGTGGTTCCCTACTGAGAGAAGTGAGAGGAACGCAAACCAATTAACACGAGAGAAATAATCTGGGATCATGGTTAGAAATAAAAATATCTGTTAAACTGACAGAGCAGAAACGTTTTTATGAAAAGAAATGAAAAGAGTGAGTCAGGGCTGGAGGAGCTGGCAGCAGATGGACACGGTCCTGCCAATCCCTCCGTGTTTGTGTCTGACCCGCAGCGGGGGACCTTCACCGGCATGGTAATCAGGTCTGTGAGTGTTTGAGTGAGTGTTTCAATCAGAGCCGCTCAGAAAGAGAGAGGCGGCAGCCGGGTCAGCGGCTCCTGGTCACGAATTGAATTTTGACAGGTAGCACCGAGCACGGGTCCTGCAGGGTCAGCGGAGGATGTGCTGCCGTGGACGTGAACACCTGAGTTGATATCTAGCAGCTTCAATCAATTTTATGGTCGTTTGCTCTGATTTCACTTCTTCTGGAAATGCACCGGGGTTAACGCTTGAGAATGGAACAGCTATGAATATAAAGCAGGGGGCGAATTCGCACAAGGACAAGACTGCAGGACGAAACGTGAATGCCTCCGGTCCATTTGTACACTCGTACGTTTGATAATTAAATGTGCAGAGAGCCAACGGCAGTGCTGCGCGCATGCTATTCCTGTTATCTCCCCCCCAAAACTGTGGGACAACCTTGACTGAGAAATACTGAGGACAAACAGTTGCAAAACAACAAGAGTGCGTCAAACAGACCTAAACCAGAATTGCATACAATTTACCTATCCATGCATTCAGGGCTCAACTATCATACAAAACAACTGTGACAAGATAAGAGGAGGCCGGGATAAATGACTCGTGTTTCCACCGAATGGACGTGAAATGGATCAAATCCTTGTTACGTGTGCAAGGCGCAGCCAGATCGGATGACACTCTTCTCAGTGCGGAGTCGGATACTTAATACAAACATGAAAACACAAAACCAAGGCTGCGCGGTGCACCGCCAGCTCTGAGACGACTCAAGAACAGAACAGAGCTCCAACAGTGGTGACAGGGGATGTAGATGAAGGTTTAAAGGCTGCTCAAACTGGGGTCTGCGGCCCAACACAGGCTTTCTAGCAAAATACAAATAAATAAAAATAGTTTTTCTTTTAGTGTGTAAGTAAAAACACTTAATATACAGAGTCCTTAGTTTAACTTCTTTTTTATACTCTGAACCTGTGCAGGAAGTTAACTAGGGGAACATGGGAGGCTAATACCTACTGCAGCCTAACAGTCAACCAATAACTTTCCGTTTTAGCCCTGAAGAGGAAGGATTTTAGGCTCCTCTGCTCTAAAGTATCGTTAAGCTTAACTTCCTGGTTGAGTCTGGCCTGCAAATGACAGTGGTGGTTATGTCACTCGCTGCTGATTGGTTAGAGCAAAATAAAGAGCCCAAGCAGGAAAGGCTACTTGTTGAATTGCATAATGAGGTGAAGGGAAACGGCAATTCAGAGCGATTCTCAGACTAAACCTGACATTGGTAGTTGGAGCAAAAAACAGGCAGAAGACGGCCACTTAGAGCGCAGCGCGAGGGAAGAAACACATTGAGTGCTTTTATGTAGCAGAATGGTGTTTTTATGAAGGCGTCCGCACGCATGTTCTGCAGGATAAAAGCATCTAACAGAGTGTTTGTGGATGTATACCAATATATCAGAACGCTCCGCAGACCCGCTGCATGTACGCGTGCGTGACTGAAGGTTTACCTCCGTTATCTAGAGAACGTTTCTGGCCTCCGAAGCCGTAGAGGGAGGGGTCTATGACCGGAGAGGAGCTGTTCATGTTGGGCATCTGGTCTCCTCCCATCTTGGCTGCCATCTGGAGACACACAGACAGATGGAATAAAAGGTAAAAAGGTGGATGTGTGATGATATTCTCTGCGAACATACACTTTCCTTTTCCGAGACAACATCTCGGACCATCCTTCACGATAAGTGTGACACATTTTGTTTTCTTAAAAGCATCAAGTTCGTTGTCACAAAGACGCCTTTTTCCCGCGGGGAGTCGTCTTTTTGACAGCAGCTGCAAAACCGCACTTTGCACAATATCGCAGCGGCCAGACACAGATCCCGTTGAGACGAGTGACGCTCTCACAGGCTAACCCAACCTTTTTATGCTTTCGTTGACAAATGACACGGATCAGCATGCGAATCTCAACAGACTGCATTTGCCAGTAGATAAAAAACATAAATGTCTGCAAGTTACAGCAGGCATGACAGCCACCTGAAACTATTTACACAAAAAAGCACATTTCCAGCGATTTATTCAAGTGGAGGCTGTTGATTCTGTTTGTACAAGCTGTAAGAGGTTTGTGGATCCACACGTCACCATGATCGACATTAATTTGATCGGCTCTTTGAATTTTTAGTCTGGTTAGACAGATTTTTTTCTCTTTATGCCAGAATATTTTTAACATACTAGTTCAGTAACAGCTCCAGGTTTGGGTACGATACTCGTTTGATGCTTTACTTTCTTTTAACTCAAAACGCAGCAATAAAACAGGAGAACAGTCCTTTAAATAATCAAGAAAATAATGAAATAAATAGGTAAACAAGAACAGTGTAAACATTTAACGCTAGATGTGTGTTTTTTGGTAGTTTTTACCTTCAGTCCTGAGTCTTAACATCTATTCTTAGTCACGTTAGGTTGGAACACAGGACTAGAGCTGAGCGATAAGGATAAAATCAAATATCAGGATGTTTTTGACCAAATACTCATATTTTTAAATAAATAATCTTCATTAATGTGGATTTAATTACTATGTGGGTAGAGGGAATTCAAAAACCAGCTAGAACAGTCTGCTAAAGTCAGAAAATCACATCATTTTACTGTAATTCAGCCTTTAAGACCAGGAAAAGACACTCGTGCTATATTAAAATACTCAAAATCCAAGAGGATATCTAGTCTCACATCTCTACTATTATTAGAGTTAGTCCGTAATTATGTTTGCGGATGAAAATCAGCGATGGCTGCACATCGTTTCTCTACACGTTCCTGATGGAAAAGTGTCCAAACACTGCATATAACTTCAAGAAAATTGCACCTATTTGCATTACAGCTTAGCTTAAAAACCAATCTGCGTCTGCTGCGACCTAAAGTAGACGCTGGTGTTCTGCAGTGATGGACATTTAAATCTTCAGTTACGCTGCACGAGAGTGCCAAACAGCATTTTCCGCTCCCCGTTAATCTGCCACCTCTCGTTCCATACAAAAGTATAGCATTTCAGAAAATTACACTAAATTGACATCTGCGCCTGACGGGAATTTCTTTTTTTCTTCCTCCTCTCTCCACAATATGAAAATATAGTGACGGCAATTAGAGTCTCCCATCACCTTCAGGGATGATTATCTCCTTCAGAGCCCACCAGTGGAAGTGAGAGGGGTGCGATGGAAATAAGCAGGCAGAAAAAGAAGCAGGTGTGGGGAGGGCTGATGTTTTCCATGACACTGGCATATAGCTGCATATATCAAACAGTTCGAAAAGCACTTCAGCTGATAAAAGTGCTTAAACTTTGCGCGATGTCAGTGTTTCTCTGAGGTTTCTTTCACTACAGCTGAGCAGACACCTGAGATTTATCCCCCCAAACACCTGCCTGTCAGCGTTTTAAGGTACAGAGCGTGAGGCCCCCAAATCAGAAAATAAATCTGGTTTTATTAATTAAAACTCAACTAGTTTTGATAAATTTAATGCAGCATAAATACTGAAATTACACTTATTTAAAGCTAGTTTGATGAGAAGTAAGTGCTCTAACATTAAGGTGCTTCCTTGAGCGTGCATTATTATCAAACACATGCACCTGTGCAGTGTTTTTCACTGGACGCCACAGACGCAGCTCAGGCTGAAGCTGCACCGCCATGCACCTTGTTAGCACTGCAACGATTATTTTAATTAGCAATTCATCGACTCATCCGTCGTTCGGTTCATGAATTGCGATAAGATGAACGAGTGGAGGGGACGCCGTCATGTCTTGTCTAATCCACACTTTTGAGTGTTGGCACAGATAAAGGAAGCAGAAGAGTTTGTGTAACCCTGTCATCGATTGCACAGATTACACATGTGTGCAGCTCGTAAATGGACGTCAAAGGGCTTCGTTTATAAAGGTTATAGGAGATAAGTACACACACTGTCATCAGCTGTTATGAAAACAATATGTTGTGATCAAATGTCTCTAAACCCTGGTCTGATCTGTCTGGACCTGACAGGGTTTGGGTCAAATAACCAACTACACTCCATCAAAACCCAAAAGAGAGTCGGTTCATGGTCACAGAGGACACAGAGGACAAACCAGTTAAATTAAAGTCTAAACAGTGGTTGCAGATTAATTTAATAGTTGACACTGATCCACTTAATGACTGAAAGTTGCCAATTCAGTTCCCACAAACCCAAAAAATTGAAAATTCAAAACAATCTCCACTGTGGAGAGATGTTAAAATACCAGCTTTGTTTTTAAAGTGTAAAGAAAAGCACTTTGCTGAATGTGGTGTAGTCATATCACCACATCGCCCAGCTCCAGGGTGGAAGTCACAGGTGAAATGAATTATGGCTGTTTTATGTCACTAACACTCTTTTTTAAATGTAAACGCCACTGACTATAAATATGAATTAAGTCTTTACAGCTAATTAACTAAGTTAACAATGAAATCCCTGGTTTATTTTGTGCTGATTTACATGAGTGCACAACATATAATTAAAGATGCATGCACAGAAACATATCTGCTGCAGGGGTGTCTACAAACTGGCTGGGACACAATGTCTGTCCTACAGCAGAAACCACTGGATGTCCACTGAGGCCTCTGGGTAAACACCACTGTGGACTGGACCGGCCTCCAAGAGCAACTCGCTCCTTGAATGCAATCTTTGCTGCGCGAATATGGGTTAGCGACTACAGTTAGTCAGGTTTCATAAGATAAGCCTTAAATATGTATTTTAAAGTCAGATTTGACTTAATAACAGACAGATCATGTGATGTGTGGTCACATGGGATCAAAAGTATGTATGGTTTATATTTAGGAACCAACAACACCTCGTCCACTGGGTGCTGAGGCACAACTGTTACGTCAGTGATCTACGCAATGTATGTCTTCGGCTCAATGCTGTTTTTATATTTTAGGAAATTTTGTTTGTTTTTATTGGTTTATAGAGGGTTGATGGTAATAATTATGTTTAGCACACAAAAGAAACAAAGATTAAAAGCAGGGAGCAGAAGGAGACAGAGTGCAATAATTAGCTAATGGGAACATCTGGTGATTTGGGCTGAAGAGTTAATGAACTATCACACAAATGTGTGCTTTTATTTGCTCTTAAATACAGAGCAGTTAATGTGAAATACATTTCAGCTTGTGCAGCGTCAACATTTAAATGTCAGCCACTTTCACTAGGCTGCCCTCTGAGGAGCACAGAGAGGCAGGCGGCTGCTGTGACTGCGGCACCTGTGGGAACTCGCGCCACACACACCAGGTATAAAGGAAGCATTCGATAAAAGGCCTCCACTTCCCATCTACTTCCCTGTTCTATAAAGTGCATATGGGCAGTCACATGCTAACTCACTGGAGCACGCAAATCCACAATTAAACATCAGCCTCAAACAAAGTTGGCAGACATAAAATAGTGTTTTCTAAGAATTATTATGGGATTCCCTCTGATGTTTGGCTTTGGCTATGGAGGTCATTGTCTATGGGCTTCTGATGACGCAAGAGTGAGGTTGATATAAACAATCATCCTATCCTACTTTCTGCTACTGCTCAGAGGCCAATTGCAGGCTAATGGTGGCAGCTTTATGTTTTGTGAACAACATGTGAGCAAGTTGAAGGTTTATGGAGGGCTTTAAACGCATCACAATAGACGTTTATGAACATGTATTTATCTAGGTGTATTCAAAATTACACTAACTGTAGCTGTGCTTTACAATTTACTGACAACATGCATTAAACCATTAATCTGTGATGCAATATACCTGCGCATGTTTGTAGATTTTCAGTACCTCCATCTGTGTGTTTTTATTTTTTTTTTTACTTTCTCATCTTCAAGTCCAGAAATATTGTTTTTCCTTTAAAGCTAATAAACTATCCATCTATTGTGCATTAATCTATGCATGTATTTAGCAAGACATTTGTGCCTATTATGTTTTAGAATGTGCTGATAATGTGCATTAATCTAAATAGCTGTTATGCAAGATATTTGTGCATTATTTGTGCACAAATGCAGGGATTAAAATGTGCTAGGACAAACTATTTGTTCATACCTAGGTTGTACTCCACACAGGGGAAAGCTCAACTGGTGGCCCTATGACTAAAGTCCAATTTACACACTATTAAATGCAGCAGTGTGGTATACTAATCTTCTTTAACAGCATAAAGACAGCTCAACTTAAAGGCAGCCCAAGTACAGTGACCACCTCTGCAACAGTTGGCTATCAGACACTGTAATGTTATTTAAAAGCAGGGGAGCAGTGACATGGAAGTTGCATTTTAAAATTATATTTTCTTTCCAGGCAGCAATGGAAAAATCCAAGTGTGCTCAACAGGAGGAGTGGAGGGGGGCTTATTTGAACAGATGACGTTACATTACATGGCCTTTCTCCAACGCTTGCCTGTTAGGACACATAGTACCACACACAGAAGCTAGCTAGCTAGCTAGCTCCAGCTAAACTAGCATGGACTGTGTGCATGATACGTTGCAAGTTTAATGCAGTTTACCGTAGCGAAAGGAGGAGAGGGGGGATTTAAACGTTAGCATTGCATGTGATTACTGACTGAGCCCTGAGTGTGTCAGTCTACTGGGGCAACAAGCTGTTATACTTTAGCCATCTTGGCATTTAAAAGAAAAAAAACTAGCAAGCTAACTTTGTGACAGCGTGTCAGACAGTCCAACTGGTCGGGCTTCGTCCATAAACTAAACATTAGCTCGCAGTCACGTTGCGTGTCGAGCTGCAGGGGCGTCAAACTTGTGTTACTGAGTTAGCATGCTAAGCTAACTGCAACTTCTGTGACTTGACAACAGGTTGCCGTGTGTCGGCTTAACTTGGCGAAGTTGCACAAACTTCGACAACGTATGAGGCCTTCTTGTTTGGCGCTAGACACGACTTTCCGGGTGGTTTGGACAGTTTTGACACGGCAAGTTAACGCGTCTGTAAACTCTAATCTGTCCTCTCAGCTATGGTGTCTCGGCTGTTTAACGTTAGCTTGCTAGCTTGCTGGGTGCATGAGGAGTGTTTGTAGTAGTAGTCCGGGGTGCCCCGGTCAAAGTCCCGCCTTGCCCCGCACGCAAACACGCAGTTTCGTGGTCCGAAAACACCACAGTTGTGTTCGCCGAAGAGCGTTTTACCTGTCGGACCCGGCGTATCGTGTCTGCGAAGTCATCTTTCGTTCCGGGCTGAGCCACCGAGGCCTGTCCCTGAACCAGCTCCGCCATCATCATCATCCGCCTCGGCAGCTGAGAGCCACACTTAAAAAAAAAAAAAAAAGAAAAAAAAAAGAACAGCACACGTGCCAAACCGAAGCTCCGCGAGCCACATGATCTCGCGAGTAGACCGAGGTCCACATATAGGCAAGGTAAACAACATGCCACAACTGCAGAGGCTGTTTATATAACGTATAACAAACAAAATAACACGTTATATATAATAAAAATAATCAAAAACTCGTCATCTCTGATTGGGACATAAAATATACATACATTAATTTCAGTCGGTCGATAAAATTGTGGAAAATAAATAAATAAAATATTTAGAAAATAATTAAACTCACTGCCCAAAACCACAAAGATATTCAATTTAAAATGAAAAAACAAGCGAATCTTCTGAAATTAGACAAGCTGAAACCAAAGAAGGATCTAAAGGATCTAAATGATAGAACAAATAGTAAAATAGTTGGTATTTAATTCATTTATAATATATGGGACAGATATTTTCTGTTGATAGACTTAATAAATCATATCTATCTATCTATCTTCCTTAAATATAACAGCTGGAGTGTCATGTCTTTGTGTAAATGTTGTAAACACACTTGGCCAGCCAAGTTGACAATTTTTTTATAATTAGCCCCAAACTATATTAATTAAACTTGTGCACTGAAGTATAGTTACTGAAAGGCTTTTTGAAACAAGATGCATGAAATGAAACAAAAAAATACAGAAAAACATCATGCAAACTTTAATTTTGAGCCACCTCTGTTAAGTGTTCATCTGAAGATTGACTGTATTGTATGATTGCAATACAAAAAAAAAAAAAAAAGATTAAAGAGCCCAGACGTACATTTTACAGCTCCCTCTAGATGTTTTAAACAGGCTTTTGCTATTTATAGCCCTAGCATTGCAGGCTGCCTTGACAGAATCCCAAAAAATTCTCATCTGACACAACAAAATGAACACTGAGGAATATTGGTTTTCTCCCTTGCTGCACATGTGGAAACATCTATTGTTGCACATCTGGCAAATGCCAGCAGCCAGACAGAAGAAAGTAAAATTGCTGCAAATTTCCAAACTGTTTATGCAAAACAGTTCCTGCTCCATAAATTGTATCCAAACCTCAATGAGCAAAGTAGACCGGTAAGGAGTGAAACGAGTGTGTGGTCCAGCCGAGTCAGAAGCAGTTCAGGTTTATTCACAGGGCTTATTTCTGAGTGTCTGATGCAGGTTTTCTTATGAATGAATGCATCAGATAATTAAGTGATATTAAAGTCTGTCAGAACTCTTATGTCCAAAAAGCCTGAATTTATAATACATTTCATAACATATGTGCTGTGTCTTAACACTTAAATAACAGTTTCCCACTAAGGTTACTCATATGCCGCATGCTGATGCAGCTGCTTGAACAGGCATGATTTGACCTCGAATTTGAGCCAAGCAGATCTGGCGTGCTGCGTCTTACAGACATCCGCGCGGATATCAATTTCCCTTCCCTTGTCGGCCCCTGGGCATGTTATCGCCTCCAAAAAAGAAGCCGAGAAATTAAATGGGAGCTGAAGGCCGTTCCCAGACCAGCACCTTTCAAATGAAGACCTCCAATTTAGCATGACTGAAGTATGATCCTGGAACCCGGCCCTAACATATTGCTACCATGTGCTGTCCCAATGTATTCATCGTGGCTGGGAAATGATTGCGAAAGCTCTGGTATCAAAGGGTAAGTCAGGTGGTGGTCGCCATATACAGATGATGCATACATGAGCATGGAGACACACACATACACAAATAGTAATTATGGATTCAGCCTCCATATGGTCAAACAGCCTGGAAAGTAAAGGCAGTTGAAGCAGGTGTGGGTCTCTGGCGACATGCCAATCAAGCTGTGGGAATTTAGTTAGTGTGTGTGTTTGTGTGGCGCTGTGGTTACCGTAGCAGGCTGATCAAGTGTCACACACACACACCAAAACACAGCTTCCTCCCTGTCATTGTCTTGCAGAGAATAGACTCTTGTTCCCAGGGTTCACCGTCACAAGAACTGCAGTGTCACTTGTCAGCGGTGTGCATCTTAGCGTGCACGAAAAGCAACCAGAGCCAGAGTGTGTCTCTCAAGGATTTAAAAAAAAAAAAAAAGTTGAAGGAATCATCAACGTGTGCTGAGTAATTGATCCATTTTTCTTTTCATTTTCATTTCAATGAAGTGAAAATGTGATGTTTTTGTGGTCAGGCAAGTGGAATACATGCCCAGCTGGACAACCGGGTGCGTACTGGGGGGAGAAGAGGGAACATCAATACTGGCACACTTATTCTTTTCAACCACTGAGCTTTTTACCTCCTCCTTTTCTCCTCAATCTCAAAAGAAACCGGCCATATGAAACTGTAATTGCTTTATAATTGCCACGGTTCTGCCATGGGCGTAAATTTCCAAAGACAGGATACAAGAAAACGGATTGTGTTTCATCCAGAGACCTCTGAGGTATCCCGGCACAGCTTTCATTGTGCATGCAGAGGGGATGCAGTGAATAAAAAGGCAGCGGCTCTAACATTTTAATACTTGTCTCGTTGGAAAAAACACAAAATAAACACAAAATACAAACAAAGCCTGTTGCATCTTATAAATCACCTCTAAAAATGTTTGTTTTATTATTTTATTCTGCAATCTGCTATAAACATTTGTTTCCAATTAGCATATTTTATAAACTACTTTGCATTTCCTTTTATTTCAAGTGTTCTTCCTACTTGTTAAAAACCAATTGCCTACATTACCCACAATGCAATTTGAATGCTTGCAGTTTGTTTAACAGTTGGCTGTGTTATGCTAGTAGCAGCTAATGTAAGGATTTATGCAACTTCCTTTAAAATGTGCATATAAATATAAATACAGTCCTATATAAATAAAGTTATTATAGTTATTACACATATGGTTGGTGCACACCTTTAATGCAATTTTATGTCCTGTCTCTCTTTCTTAAACACACACACAGAGCTTGCAAACAGCATGTTTTGTCATTTAACTGTTTATATAATTGCACAGTTTTCCAATAAACTGTTGTAGCTGCACTGACTTTATGTTATTGGTACGTTTTGTTTATTTGTCCTAAAACAAAACTAAGAAATATGCACATAAAAACATAAAAATGTCTGAAATATATATGAAAAATTGTGCATTTGGAGGCAAAATATGTGAAAAAAACTATTGACTGAAATAAGAAAATGAAAAAGAGGAATTAATACTGCAAAAATACAAAAAAAGAAGAAGAAAGAAGAAAGTGAGAGCACAGAGAGACAGGAAGTAGGAGGCATCATGGGGGTGTGACAGAGCAACATAAAGGACAAACAAACAAACAGACATCTCTGACAGGTAACATCCCGTCTTGAAAGAGAAGATTGACAGATGAAAGGGATAAACAGACAGAGCTTTGTCCGATAATGGGAGACACACACTTGTACCTCCTTGTTTTTACCTCTCTTCCATTTTACTTTGCAGCCTCCTCCTCCTCCTCCTCCTCCTCCTCCTCCACAGCCACTTTGCTTTGATTCAGCTCTGTATCTGTATTTTAAATGACTCAATTACGCGGGATCCCGCGGTGAAAATTACGGATGTTTTCCACTATTTCTCTCCACTGGGACACCATGACCCCTCCCTGGCTCCAATAACCCCCCCACCCCCTCCTCCTCTGCCTCCCCCTCTTTCCTCCATCCCTCTCTCAAGGCCTCTCTCCCCTCCACCTGTCCTATTTTCCTCCTCTCCCACCGTCGCCCATTTTCCCTGATAAACGCTTCGCTTTGCTGTGCGTATCTGCGACTGAGAGGAAATAATAGCTAAATGGTCTTGTTTGTGAGCTCTCTGCACAGTGGGCTGACAAAGAGTGTTTTGCAGGTAATTCTTCTGCGCTGCGACCGCACAACGAGCCACCGAACAGACTTTCTTAAGGGTGACACGAGGCGCCGTTCAAAATCCAAACACCAGGCATGACAGAAATAAAAGCACATCAGCAGCAGGCAGAGCTGCAGAGATGGACAGGATGGTTTTTTTTTTTTTATTCATCCAAAGCAAAGCGGTGTTGTGATTCTTTTCAGCACTTTAAACCCACAGCTTATGGGGGTCTGAGGCGTTTTGAAAGCGGAATCTATCTTTGATGTACTCTGCTGGCGCTGAATCTACTTTCAAGATAAAACCCTCACCTACTGCTGTGTCGCTCATACCCAGTGAGGTGCAAAAGCGGCAAGTAATGCTCAACCAAAGTGGACAGCTCGGATCGGCTTTAAGGTGGCAATACATCCTCAAGTCCCGGGGAAGCAAAACATGCTTTGCTCATTTCATGCAAACAATGGAGCAGAGCTCTTGCAGGGCTGCAAGCTTTATTTATTGCTTTGTTGTGACTTCAAAGACAAACGTGTGACATAAAGAATACATTTTTAACCCTTTTGGTACGTCCCTGCTCAGGTTGTGCACATATTTAACAATATCTGAGGTATATTACATCAAATCTGATCATTTTCTTCCTGTTAAACAAAATACAACATGTTTAACAACATCAACATCCAACCATCAACCAATCTATACCTTTTAGCAGCCCAGAGCTAAGACTCATTAATTAGTTAGAGAGCCAGAAGCTGCATGGTTTGTTAGCTTGTTAGCTAATCTCAGACCATACTAGACTGACAAACACCCGAAACTTGGGGCTGTCATCCAACTCTGAATCATCATACGATACAGAAGCTAAATGCTCTTGAGGTGCTGTTTCAGCTATACTTCATGTATCTCAGTGTTGTTTTTAACTCTGTATCTGAAGCAGATGAAGGATTTCAGTCGTCGGACGTCTGGATCTGAAGTTATCAGAGAAACAAGCTGAGCAAACGTTAGCAGCAGCTCGGCTCGCCGCCCCTCCAGGACGTCCCGTGTGCGGCCGACAGCGTGGGAGAAACAGTGGTTTTTAAGGTGGAACTGCTTTATTCAGTGTTTCTCTGGGTTTGAATCAGCGGCTCTGTTTGTTTTGGAGAGGAGGAGACCTCTGTGGAGAATTCAGCTCCCAGTAAAAACCTCCTGAACCATCAACACTGAAGGAATCCCAGCTGGGAGAAGCTGACTGCAGCGATGTAAACAGTGGTGAATCAACGGTGGATTATCAGCCCAACAACAGCATCAAATAAGATGTTGCTGGTTAGACCGCTGTGCAACGGAAATACCAATTTTATTTTCACTACATTCAACATCATAAACCTTTATATATTGACTTTTGTAGCTGATAAGGTGAATAATTCAAAGCTTCCTTTCCTCCCTTCCTTTAGCTTCAAGTATAATTTCATTGTATATGTGCTGCAGGCTCACTAATGAAGACCAGTTAAACACCCAACCCAAACTGCCTGCATACCCTGTGGTGTAATTCAGGCACCATCGGAAAGAACCAACACTGCATTACCATCCATCATAACTCACGGCATAACAACCAAATAACCAGCGCCATTAAACATTTAGATCATCCGAGGGATTGACTGAGAGTGGGGCAGACAGAGCTACCAGGATAGTCACCGTGAACCCGATAGGCCCCCTCATCCATTCACCACCTCGCAGACCAACAGATCGAAGAACATAAAGAGCGTGTGCCAGCAAACAAGCCCTGCCAGTGGACCCCCGGGAGAGGAGGGGAAGGAGGAGAGGCACGAGCCAAGTCCCTTTCAAATGACGGAGATAAATCTATTGATTTGAGATCAGCGTGCTGCATTACCGCTGCTGCCCCATGGGGCATCTGGGAAGTGGAGGAGGGTGTAGTGGTGAAGCCACGCTCAGGGCATGGCTCTGGAGATGGTCGGTCAGTTGGTCCACCACTTTGGTCCAGACTGACACATCTACCCCAGATGGAGGATTAAAACTAGTTTCACGCAGACATCCTGACTTTTCCTCTACTGCCACCAGCAAGTGGATATTTTGCGTTTATAATCCTAAACTCTTAGATGTTTTGCCCTTGCACAGATGTTCTTGTTGCCCTCAGGATGATTTGCATTAACTTTAGCGATCTTCTGATCTCCATCTGGTCCCGATGTTCAATTCTTTGTAAATCAAACATTAGTTTCTGCTGGACTTTGATGACAACTTAGCAAATGTTAGCATGCTAACACTTTAAACTAACATGGTAAACATCACACCTGCTTAATGCATCATGCTAGCACTGTTATTATGAGCTTGCTAGCACACTCAAATTAGCATTTAGCTCAAAGCTGCACTACCTGTTGCTAGCATGGCTGCAGACTCTTGTTTGAGACTGCACGCTGAAATCTTTCTTTGATCCATAACAAGCAGATGGGTTCCTGACCTGATGGTGGTCAGTATGCATGAGAGAGAAACAGGAAGTTCAATGCTAACACGCTCAACAGGTCTGAGCAGCTGGCAGACGATCATTCTTCAGGCTGACTCCCACACTGATCTGGATCACAGCCAGGCGTGTAACCTATTGCACACTGAAGATGAACAAGATAAAATGGTGAAACACTTTCATTAAATTATAATTTCCTATGTGGTGAGGCCAAGAAAAGGTGCGTATGTAAAAGAAACAAAGTAAGCCCTCGTGGTTTCATATTTAGCCAATTCCCTGGACTATGAAGTGATAAATCCAGATAAGTGAAGGTATTTAATATAAAAATAATGAATTCACAGTGAATTGTGACAATATCCAGATTAATTTATTAATTCTAACTAAATTAAATGCTGTTGTTAATACTGTGAATGTGATGTAAATGACAAAACATAATACACAGTCATTACTTTGATTTCAGTAACACCCACTACCGACCGATCTGTACTGCGAACACTGATATGAAGATGGAACTGGGAGTTAGTTTAGCCTAGCTTAGCATAACGACTGGAAACAAAGGGAAACAGCTAGCCTTGTGGTAAAATTTGCTAACCAACACCTCTAAATATCAGTGGTTCACATGTTACATCCTGTTTTTTAAATCTGGTTGCCTGGCAACCCTACAATGACTACAGGATTCCAGGAAGTCACTGGACCAGGCCTAAGAAATACTCCGGTACATAACCGTCCGTAACACCACAAAAGTACACAAACAGGATATAATCTGTTAATCAGTGAGCTTCATACAAACGTATAATGCAAAATGTAAAACTCTTCTGCTGAGGATTCACATTAAAGTTGGAAAATGACAAAAAGTCCATATTATAATCACAAATTCATTCAGCAACGCTAACAGGGTAACTTAATCCGGCACTGAAAACGCTATTGATTCTTGTTCAGCCCATAGAGCCTGCAGACTCCTGTCTGGTCAATGTTGGTGGGTAGTTGAGCTACTTTTTGTTGTAACAGGAGACAGAGAAGTCCTCACACTCATTAACCCTTTTAGATGGGAAACACCGAGCAGCAGGCAAAATATTTCTATTTTTTCATCAATATTTCATCACCGGCTCAGGCCAAACAAAGCCAGGGGCTTTGACCGTAATGGTCCCATCTGTCTATAGATCTTAAGGACATCAGCGTATGGGTGTCCTTTGACACCAGAAAATAGGCTTCGACATCAAGGCGAAAACACAGCACTCACACTCACAGGATCCATGGATGTTAGCGAGCCTGGAAGGCAAAGTGTGTCCTGCTTTATTCTGATGGTTCCTCACAGATGGTCTCTTGATGTTGAGGCAGGAGATCAAGTTTCAAGTGTGTGAATGAAGCAGCCATTTCAGCTATTAGGACAAATCAGCTCATCAGTGGCGTTTATACAGCCAATAAGTGATCTGAGCCACAGTGTTAATTAACAAATTAATACAACTGACAAGTGCTGGAAATGTTTATTCCCTATTCAGCTTGCTAAGAATCATTAAACAAGGTTTGTTTGTATGGTGCACGTCAAAACCAGGGTAACAATATGCTTTAAACAAAAACCACAACAATAAAACATATAGTAATGTTAGAATTAACAGGCAAACTTTAGAAATTAAACAATGGATGAATTAAAAATCATAAAAAACACATAATGGGTGAATTAAAACTTAAAATAGAGAACAGAGAAAGACCAAAGTCAAGAATAAAGTGCAGCGTGAGTCTAAATTGAACAAAAAACAGATGACAATCATATATGTGAGATGGTTACTCTCCTTCATGTAATGCATATAAAAAGTATAAATATAAATAATATATTAATATTAAGCCAACAGCAGTGGCATGGCATCCTGGCCTGTAAATCGCTCATTGTTTCTTCGCAACAAGAGAGTGACCTCATCGTCTTTGCCGGGCCCATTAGCTTTCTGCACAGACCTCAGGGGACCAGTCCATTAACCCCTTACCTGCTAAGTAAAGTAGCATTAAGTGAAATGTTCAGAAACGAGGAGCAATCGACGGTTTATTGAGGTATCCCTGAGCGTCCTCCATACAAATAACATGCAGATGATATATAGAAACACAGGATAAGAGATGGAAAGAAGGACGTCCGTTGGTTTAAGGTACTTTTGCATAACTGAAAGTAGTGGTAGAGGCACATAATAAAATAACTTTCTGCACACAAGTTGAATTAAATGTAGAAAAACACCAAAAACAACAGAGACTGACATTACAATAAAGCCCCAATACGGCTCCCCAGGCTTAAGTTACGCAAATCATACTGAAGGAGAACCACTTCGGCCTCTAATTGGTGGTAATTAACCCCCCTGTGGTCATTGTTCCTGTGTCATTGTGTTTTTAAGAGAGGTCAGTGAACACGGGAGCCTTTTCCTCACAGGCAAGTAGATGAAGAGCGCAGATTGAATGACAGTGAAATATTCTGACAGGTAAAAGACTTCCTCATGTGTTGTGTTCTTCTTTATTTTTTCTGTCAATGCACATGAACGCAACAAAAAAAGGCATTTTTAGTTTGAACTGAGTTAATAAAACTGTATTATCCCTCAGCAGGACATACAGTCATCAGACTTAAAGTTAAGTTAAAACTGATTTTTTGTTTTTTTGTGTAAAATACTGCATTAATCTCATTATGAGCACTCATCTTTATAACGTACACAAGCTTTTTATTCAAAAGGTATATTAAAAATGAATTAACTGTCAAAGAAAAAGCAAAAATTCATTAAGTATTTAGACAATATTGTAAATAAAACCCCGAAGTTTTGAAGAATGAAACAATTTCCTGCAGGAAAGTGTTTTAAAAGTGATTTGAAAGCATTTATTGAACCGGCACAGAGGTAATATTAGAGAGAAGAGGCTTACTGATCAGCAATGAGATTCAGTTTCCACTTCTGTAACAGTCAGCGCACATAAAACAACAAGTTGAGTGAAGGAGAAACAAGAATAAGTGTCTGCAGTCACTCTGTGAGGCTATAAAGCTGCTTAGAGCTACGTGCTAACAGTGACAATGCTAGCATGCGGTTGTTTGGCAGGTGAAACATCTGAGTTTAGCTTGTTAGCATGCTAGCATCTGATGCTGCAGCCTCCTGATCATAAACCAAAGTATTTAGTGTTTAGAAGTTTAAACCTGAAGGAACCATAAATGTCTATGTTTGATGAATCCTTGTTTTATGTGTTTGCCTGAACTTATTCTTGGGTCGCCATGTTTGAGCTTAGCTGGTGGAAAAGGCCTGAGAAGCCACAATCACTTTTAGCATCTTCTTTATTTATTACGTACTATTATCGTACTATTACGTACTAAACTGAAAAAAGGTGTTTCTCACATCGTGACGACCCCAAAAGTTGCTCCTCAGCAAAACAACTTGTGATTTTCAATAAAGTTTTAAGGAAACTATTTGTTACAGGGTGACGTATTAGAGAGTGAGAACTAATCCAAGTGTCTCTCCTCTTTCTCACTCTTCCAAAACCTTCGATCTTGGCTGCCCTCTCATCGCCAGCGGGCCTCTGCACTTCATCTCAAGAGGTCGCGGAGCCCGATCCCGAACAAAAGCCTCCTTTGTGCCGCTGCTGTCGGAGAGTGACAGGGACTTGAGGGTTTAGTCGACCTGGACTCCTGAGGAGACGCGGTCGCACGGGAGTGTCCGTAATGGCCCGGACGCCGCCGACTTTCATGTTACGCTATTGTTACACGGCTCTCCCCTGAGAGGTGGACACGGAGTGGGTAATGAGGGGTAATTGGTCCGGGGTCAAGGATGATTAATTCCCTTGGTCGGGCGTCAGCCAGTTTTCATACCTGGCTGGCTGTGCAGACAGGTAGGAGGGAGCAGGAATATGAGACGTGGTAGGCGTACGTGCGCGTACGTGCACTCACTCAGGGAGTTTAAAGAGTGGAGCTCGTCTGTCTGTCCTTAAAACAAACGCACACATTGTACAACACCGGCCCTGACATCCGTAAAACATCTTCCCGGGATCATATCTTTCCAGGAATACAGTTGAAAGGTCACCACGATGCCCCCCCCACCCCCCACAACCACTGAAGCCAGATTGAGATTGATAGCTGACCCCATCCCTCCTACCTCCCCTTCAGCTTGACTGACTAATCTGAATACCTCTCCATCCATCCCTTCATTCTAACCGAGCAATTTTGGACACTGATTATCTTGCAACCTGTGTGTGCACGACAGTAAATGCAGGGGCTTGCTGGTAATTGACCAGGCAAAGACTGAGACGCCTGCCGTGTAATTGAGCGGGGGCTGAGGGGCTCTTTAAGGACTGAAAGGGTCCGAGGATCCCTCATTGCCCATTAGACCTGGCAGGGGGTCCTCCTGCGCCTGTGGACTCCACCTTGAGGCCCACACCGTGCCCATCACTTCAATGCAGGACTGACATCTTTGAGCGGCGGTAGGTGCAGAGACAGCTGCCGTGTCTTACAGCGAAGCATGATATAGCATGTGGAGAGGACAGGAAATATAGTTCCTAACACCTAAAAATACACAAATGTTCTGCAAACATCCTTATCTTCTCTGAAATTGCTGTCATGGATGCGCTCTGTGACACGATTCTAACATGAAAATGTAAAAACTTTCCATGATGGAGGTTTAATTTCCTTTAAATGTCCAGAAAATACCAATTAATGATTTCAAATTAAAGCTGGAGCGGGTACATTAGCTTAGCCTAGCCTACAGCCTTAGCTCTGTCCACAGGCAACAGCATCAGGCTCATCCACTGGACGTCTTCTGGTCTAAACTCTTTGGAAATTTGGTTGTTGCAATGTTGTTGGTTGTTTTAAAGGAGCAGTGCGTAGAACTGTGGACATCAAACCACGTGAATAACCCTCCGAGCACGCAGGAGAGTCCTCTCTAGAGTCAGTGTTTGGTTTGTCCATTCAGGGATACTGTAGAAACATGGCGGTGCAACATGTTAACCCCAATGGAAGCAGGTAACTAGATTCTTCCAAATACTAAACTCTGAATCTTTAAACAACCAAAAGGTTGATTGTTAGACGCCTTTCAAAGCTCAAAACATTCATTACTCTGTCATCTAACAGTGATTTTGCTGCTTTCAGTTTAAATCCAAGGTTAAAAATAAGCAACATGCTCAATCTCAGCTGGATTAAAAGCCCATTGGTCGATGCTCATCCGTACCTGGCTGATATGTTCATAAAGAATAATGAATAATGAATGAAGCAAAGCTCTTTCTCCCGCTCTCTAACCCTGCAGACCTCACGCTGAGCAGTGAAATATACATATGTGGCCAATTGGTTTTCCTTCCATCTCACTTGTGCCATTCGAGCTCAGAAATGGCCTCATTGCTTCTGCTCCAGCGGCCTCCGGCGAGCCGCCATGTTGACTTCCTGCGCCCGTGCCGAAATCCATGCACCGCCAAATCTACATAGAGTGAATATGATACGGCGTCCTCGCTGCCCCTGAAGCCTTCACGGGGCAGCGACTAACTAGTTAAACAGGCAGGAGTTAATAAATGGGCTGTTAATCGCTGACGGGTTCAAACTGACAGGCGCTGACTTGAATCTCTGAAGCGTTGGAGTTTATCATTTTAACATAAAGGAAGAATAAAAACACGACTCCAGTTTATTTCTGAAACGAGGAACTTCTAGCTTTATTATTTCTGCTCATGTAGTGACCTGTGATGCCAGAAGGAAACAAAACAAACACTAAACAGCGGACATTTGTACACCCAATTAACACCCTGACACCAGTATAAATAATAAAGTCGCGTGGAGAAGATAAGATGGTCCAACGTGGTCACTACGAGGTGCTGGAGAAACCCTGCAAACGGTGGTGCTCCCTTAGCCTGCAGAGAAAGAGGAGGTGTGAGGAAGGTTCACGTGGACCCCGTCGCTGGACTGTGGGTTAATCTTAATGTTGCTAAAAGCTGCAGGGACGCTCACCTGACGGCGTTGATCTTGATGAATCCGGAGGCGTCGCACGGGTCGTAGTCTCCCTGCACATCCATGCTGGAGCGAGGAGAGAAGCGGGTTTGAGGGAAAACAGAGTTTTAATGTTTGGTATCATGGCGGCAAACACAAGAGACGCGGAGCCTCGTTAACTACTGGGATAACTGGATCGTTGATAATCTGCTCTTTCGAAAATAATGTGGGATCGATTTTCCTCTGATTGCTCCTCTTTAGCATTGTTTGTCCTGAATAACTGAGGGGGGGGATCGATACCGCAGACGAGCACGGCGAGCACGCACACTTTTTTTTAAAAAAACAATCCCATCATATCAGCTCTGAGCCGAGCGGCGAGATGATTTTTGTAATCCGACGTCTTCGTTTTCCAGTTTCAACGAATCTATAAACTCGTGCAACCGTTTCCTGTTTAGGCTGCTGGTTGTGAAGTCATCTCTCCTCAGCACGCGCGCACGTGTGTGTGTGTGTGTGTGTGTGTGTGTGCACGTCTCACAAAGAGAGTCCATGCGTCGTGTAATTACAGCAGTTTCTACCTGCAGTGCTTAATACACTCCCCTCGCCGAGTCCTCTCCCTCCATGCGACGCCCCCCCCCCCTCGCTGCTCCCATTGTACAGCTTGCACTCATTCTTCAGAAGCACTTAGCAAAAGAGGAAATTGGCAACAAATGATAGGATAAACACTATAAAAAGAAAGAGCGACAACTAAATCATCAACTCTCAATACAAGGCTCCCTACCCGGCACCTGAACGCCATTATGAGTGGCTTGAAAGAACGTGTGTGTGCGTGTGTGTGTGTGTGTGTGTAAGCATGTGATATTTTGTGTATTCCTTTAAGAAACCCTGCAGTCTAATTGAGAGCGGCGCCGGCGGACAGCGAGGAGGGTGACATTTCGGTCTCAGATGGGTGCGGTGACGGGCTGCGTTACCACTGTGTTAATGACGCCGTTTACTGTTGCCCGCGGAGAGCCAACAGGAAGTCGGCGGGGGGGTGGGGGGTGTCTGTGCGTGTGTGTTTGTGTGTGAGTGCTGCATCCAGGTGTATAGCTGCCAGGTACAGTGCGTGCATGCGTTGTCGTCGTCCGCCATAAGTGACTGACTGAGCCACATGACTGTTGTTTATTATTATTATTATTGTTTATATACCATGTTTTTCTTTTATAAAACGTTGCCGTTGAAGCTTCCAAAGTGCTCGCCACTCTTGTGTCTCATTTAAAAGCTGATGCCATCATCTGGTAACCATGGTAACCACGGTTTCTCTGCGGAAGACGACAGTATAAAGCCCTGAATCATTACTGTACAAGTCTTGTCGCGTCCTAATTAATAACATGCAGTCGATTTGCAGCCTGATGTGACTGAGACGCCGAACTACATAACAACACATCAGAAGCGTTAAAGTGCCGCCAACGTGGGTCCTGATGCTGCAGGACGACAAAAACCATCCAGCCCATGAGTTACAGTCAGTCTGTGCAACGTCGTCTTCATTCCTCTTGGTTCACTTGTTAAAGAAAACATACACGAATTGAAAATATTTGATATTTTCTCCTCTGGTTTGGTCCAAACGAGCCGAACTGCATGTGTGAAAGCAGCTTTAAGTAGTTTCACACAGTCCACAGACTGACCTCTGGCTTTTGTCTTCAGTGTGAAAGCTACTTCACGCGTCCCTTTGACATCATTGTTGTTAAAATATGTAATTTTCTGCACATTTAAACGAAGATGTGACAGAAATCTGGAATTTAGGGCTGTAATTTAACTTTAAGAGTGACTCAGCAGCAGAAACTGATGCAAAGAGCAAACTAATGCAAAGAGAGGGAAAACGTATAACCTCTGTTTGTCTTTTACACAAATAAATAAAAATAAACTGTTTATAAAAAGTGTTTTGATTTATGTTGTTTCCTGGCTGCAGACACCAGCGACCGACTTGTCTCCATCTCTCTGAACATCCACACACTTTCCTCCTAAAAGTGAAACCTCTCCTCCGGCTGAAACACACCATTAGCTCTCTGACTCTGGGGCACAACTGGAGTGTGTGTGTGTGTGTGTGTGTGTGAGAGATAGAGGGGCATATGGAGGGGTTTTTACTTTGGTCAGTGCTGAGCCTGCCCAGAGGGCATCAGGGGTCACCGTCCTGAACAAACCCACTGTTACCACGACCAAGAGGCCACGGGGGTGCAGCAGGAGGGGCCTGGGGGGGTGAGGCAGGGTGAAGGTGGGGGAGTAAGGGGGGGGGTCTGCCCTGCAGGAACTGACACTTCTCTGATGTCTTTGTGAGGTTTTAGTGTGTCGACGTGCAGGTCGCAGGAGAACTTGGGGCGAGCTGACCCGGCATGTGCGATCGCTGCACCGAGCGCAGCTGTCGAGTCAGAACAGGCGCGCGCTTTGATTCGTCCACTGAGCGCGCACACAAACGTCAGGGATTGTGTTTTGTGGCGCTGCATTGATTTTCAGTTAATGAGTCGCACACACGACGTCTGCAAATGGTACCATCAGAATGCATCGCCATGGCAACCCCTTTATCAATACACATAGACACACACACACTCGTCCGGGCTCACCTGACCAGCTCCTCGTTGTAAAGGGACTTGGGTGACTCTCGTCCCAGGACGTAGACCTGACCCTTGAAGACGGACAGCTGCACTTTGCCCTCCACGTTCTCCTGGGACTTGGATATGCAGTGTCGCACGAAGTCGCACTCCGGGCTGTACCAGAAACCTGGAGGAGAGCGAGGACACCGGCGGCGTTTAGAGCGAAAAGTCAGACTTCATAACGTAAAGCGTCGTCTGCTCAGCGCCTCTCAGGTCATCGTGTCACTTTGACGTGCAACAACCTGTTTTTAAGTGTGTTTGGGTTTAAGGCACCGTCACAGCGTTTATTTCTTTGTTTGTTCACCTTTTAAATTTACATTTGACTGTTTTTCCATGTATTTATCTTTATTCTAAAATAGACATAATTTGACTTTATTTCATGTTTGATTCAGTCCTCATTCACTCTGCTGTCCACACACACACACACACACACACACGACTCTTGTTTGTTTACATCCTTATTCATGTTGCTATGGTGACTATCATCATTATACGTGCTTCTGTATTACGTTTTGCGCTTTAAATCTCATTGTTTTAGTAAAAACTGATAAATGCTCTTAGTTTGTTGACGTTTGTTCTCATATTTAAATTCATTCACTTTTCATTTGTTATCTATGATGGAGAAGTGGAGGAAGATGCTGCTCCTCTGCCGATCCTCCATATTAGCAGCGTGTGTGTGCGTGTGTGTGTGCGTGTGCGTGTGCGTGATGCTCCGTTCTTTCTCAGCTCCAGGTGAAGTTCAAACACCCTTTTCTTTTGTCCCATTTCGCCGGCTCGGCCCCGTCGGGCCCGCAGACAGATGGGCGAGGGACGTGTCTGCGTACGTGCAGAGGTCGGGCACGCCCCGCTCAGCGGGGGTCCCCCCCTCTCATCAGCGGCTGACCTCCACCCCGACGTCTGGCCACGTTCAAAGACACACACCGCTCCCTGCTCGTCGCTGTCGCCTGAATCGGACGCGACGACTGCGCTCGGTTCAGATTTACTGCCTTTGATTCGATTTAAGTGATTTTTATTTAATTAATAAACAAATATACGACACGTCTGATGTATGTAATCAACATTTTAACATTTAGAACGGTGCTAAACTGTGAGAAGTGAGCAAATATCTGTTTTAAAGATGCTGCAGATGTACTTTAATCGCGCAGTAACGCAGACGGTCGCTGGTTAACGGCTGCAGAAGTGACAAATTAATGCAAAGCAGATGCAGCACAGGTGGATTGTTAACATAAGCCCCACTGGCTGCCGTCTGCAGTCTACCTGCAGAGTTATTAATGATTTAAAAACCCACAATGGGTTTAATCTCAGCTCCTCCGAAGGTAGGAAGGTGTGTGTGTGTGTGTGTGTGTGTGTGTGTGTGTGTGTGTTTCCTGTCTCTGGAGGGTATAACTGAAGTGGCCTTAGCAGTCGGTCTCTAATGGCACTGATCCTATTATGTGGATGAAGGTGCAGGCGACTGAGCAGAAGGGATGATTAAGACACCTGAGCCAAGAAAAGCGTGCGCACACACACACACACACACACACACACACACACACACACACACTCGACCGAACACAGGTACGCATTTAGCATGTTTGCTTCTCTCTTCTATAAACTCCAGAGAGACGTTGAGGCTGCAGACTGCAGCTCGACCGACACTGAAGTCTTGCAGCTGATATTAATATTGATTTTTGGGAGTAATCAATTGTAATAATATATTATTTTATTATATATAATATAAAATTGTCATATAAATATAGACGATAGACAATCTTTATACAGATTCTTTAGTTTTCTGCCGTTTTGTTGCTTCCAAATCGACTATTTTCTGCATGTATGTGCTGCAGTTTCATGTTATTTATCTACACTCGTGTGGATTTATCTACAAATTATTAATAAATCAGTCAAATCTTATCAGTTTAACTCTGCTTCTGACATGAACAACCCCCCATTACCCATGCATTTTCATAAATGCAATCATTTACGGTGCACATTTGCAATTTAATGTCCGATCTGACCGTTGAGGACATTGTTATGGACGCTGACTCCGGATTTCTGGCACTTTTCAGTGGCCTCGCCTGTCCTGAACTCATCATGATGAAGTGATATCATGTGTTTTATGTATTTTGTGGGACTCACCGTTGTAGATGAGCTCGGAGAGCTTGATACCGAGCCCCTGTTTGACCCGACGCACCTCCTTGTCCATGGTGAAAGTCTCAATGTCTAAATGGGCTTTCAACAGAATCGTGCCTCCTGGTGTTTCATATATGCCTGCATATAAAAACATAAAAAAACAAACAAAAACAACAAAATCAATTACTACTTTGCACCAAAAACAACAGTTTCTTAGAAACAATGAAACAGCAGATCAGTGCAGAGATGCATGCTCCTTCACCGTCTCAGCTGTTGAGCCTAACATGTGCATTCTCATGATTGTATTCAATCTGTGGCAACGTCTGCACAACCCGCTCTAACACATGCCTGCAGCAGCATCACCAGAGACCACGTCCATCTGAACTAACTAACAGCTCTATTAGCCATCAGCTGTGTGACTGACAGGCCTTCACACCGCTCACAAAAACGTGGATGAGCCTGTCCTGGGTAAATGACAGGGTAGGAGGCCCCTGCCAGCCTGGAGCCTGGACCAGGGCTCTGCCTACCCTGCAATTTACCCCCTCTGGACAGGGAGGGAGGGGTGAGACAGAGAGAAAGGATGAGGCAGATGACAGGAGAAATGAAGCTGTCGCTCAAACGTCAGCTAAAACAAATAAAAGGAGGGGTGCCGACGGATCTGACAACAGAAAGAGCTGAAAATTTGAAAATAAATAAGAAAATAAACCAAAAAACCCGAGCGATCAGACACACGTTCCCTCACATCTTCTGTCCGTTTGAGCGTCACCGCCGCCGGGCTGCTGCCAAGTTCCCCAAAACGCTATTTAATCTGCTCCAATCTGGTGCAGCTTTAATCTGCACAGGCTGCTCCAGCGCAGGCCCCGGACTGAAAACGGAGAAGCACTTATTTTGTGCCGGCAGCCCCAAAAAACAGAGCTTAGCAATGCGGCTAATTGTCTAAAGCCTCAGAAAAAGGAGGGCTGCCACCTGAGCTGGTGATCCGGAGGCGTGGGGGGGGGGCTACAGAGGGCAGGTAGGGACATTTCCGCCCGGGCTCTATCAGATAAATAAGTCAAAGCTGCCCTCCAACACAACTTGGCTTAAAGGCTCTTGAAAGGAGAGGTAGCTTAACGGTGAGCAGCAAAAACAATGAAACGCTATCTGGCTAAGCTGCAGAGGCAGTTTAGTTAAGCTCAAACACACAACAACCCCCCCATCCTTCACCCCCGGGTTGCTGTTTGAGGTTTTAATCTTTGATTCGGTTGCTGCAGCTACGCTCACCACGCTGCAGGCCTGAAGGGGTTAATCCTGACCCCGTGGGCGAAGCGTCCGCCGCATAAACAGGCAAACACGTGTGAATCAGAGCGGACGGAGGCAGAACGTCACATCTGGAAACGAGCGAACGCCTCGTCCGAAACTTTATTTTCCTCTTTTAATCCGGAGTCCGACAGCCGCCGCCTGCTTTTCCATCACAAGAAGCAGCCATTTCCGCCGGCGATGGCGGGGGTCAGAGGCAGCGACGGCACTGTGACAGGTGGGAAACGTTAGCGCGGATGCTTTTGCGGCGCGGTGACAACATTCTTGACAAACCATTTCAATCCCCGCCGCCTCCCTGACCCCCCTCAAATATAGATATGACCCAACACAAATAGGTATGACACGTCCCCATTCAATCCCCCTCCCTGTCGTCTATTGTGCTAACGCTAACTGCCATTCCAGAGCAGAGCAACGCGCGCGCTGCATGGTAGTTACTGGAGCACTTGGACACGTCGTGCTCCACCTCTTCCTGTTGCTTCAGTGGAGGAAAAAGCTTTGATCTTTTGTTCAGCCGAGGGGAGAGAAAAGTGGACTTCCCATTTTCCAATTTCTACCTGCCAAGTGGCGCCGCAGCCTCAGTCTGTTGGCCGGTCAATTTGCCAATCACGGCGCATAGTGTCGCTGGGGAAACCGTGTGTTTGTGTGTGTGCGCGGCACGCAGGGCCAGGACAGCTCGCTGTCCTCGCTGACACATGTAGAGACCTAACAAAGGAGCTTTTCCAGCTTCCTGTTGATTGCAAACGTAAAGAGGCCGAGAGAAGCATCTGTGACTGTGTGTGTGTGTGTTTGTCTGCAGCCAGCGAAGCGTGCACGCTGCTACCTCCGTCATAGTGTGTGTGTGTGTGTGTGTGTGCATAAGTGAACTGAAGTCAGCCCCGGTGTCTTTGAGTCCAGGTCCAATGTTTCCCCCCGCGGAGGATGGCGTGTTTGCCAACCGGGCCCACGTTTATGGAGGAGGAATAGCGAGCGCGACACTTAAAGCATTCATGTAAAATAACTGAAAATTGCGTGAAAGCCTGCGGACGCTGAAAGGAGCGCTCGCTGAGTGGATGTAAAATTAAAACATCGACTTCAGAGTGCGCGTACGTCCATCTCGCCGGAGGCTACAGAGCGAGGGCGCCTGACAGACTCATTTAGACTCAAATAAAAAGGAAAATGCCACGACTGAGACGGAGGAAAACAATTATTGATAACTCACCTCGGGACTTCATGCCAATGAAGCGGTTCTCGACGATGTCGATGCGACCCACGCCGTGTTTTCCACTGTTGATGAGACAAGGAGTCAACAAAACGATTAAATCAACTTTAGAGTTCGCACAATAAAAAAAAAGCGTTTTCTCGTCATTTTAATCAACGTGCGCATTATTTTGCACAGTTTTGCTGTTTTCTGCGTTATTCATGGATCACGTCAGTGTTTTTGATATGTAAACTGTTTTTTTCTGGTAAATAAAGCAGAAAAATGCTTTTTTTAAACATACCAGAGTCGGTACAAAGTTATCTAACGAACACTAAACTGAATCTGGTCTTTATTTAAGCCGTTTGTTTAAGACGGCAGCCTGCTGAGCTCCTTGTCAGAGTCATATTAGTGGAAAATTGATGCACAACTCACATAAAAGCTGAATTTTAATTACAGCCCTAACGTTTGCTCTAAAACCTGTTTTAACTGATGCTGCACACACACCCTGGTGCTATAAGGAGCTCTGGATTAAATTTATTTAATTTCCTGACTGTTCTGGGTCGAATATTAAAGGATATTTAACTAAAATAAAGTTAATTCTTTATTTTTTTTAGTTATTTTGGTGCAAAATTGCTTCAGTTCCAAAATCAGCTGCAGAATCCCACAGTGATCGTCTGTGATACTGATTCTCCGTCGAGCGTTTCGATGCCTGGGCTTCAGCTGTGGCTGACAGGTGAAGGGAAAACGGCAGCGACGGACGCAAACGTCGGCCCAGAGGTGGTGAACTTCACCGCCGTCACACGTGTTTCACAGACGTGAAGAAGAAGAAGCAGAGAACGGACGCTCACCCGATCTCGTTAAGGTACGTGAAGATGTCCAGAGGCGAGTCCTTGGACTGTCCGTCCTTCACGTTCGTCACCTTGACAGGAACTCCTGAAGCAGAGAGAACGCCGACATCACACTGACGCACAACACAAACTGGATTTAATGACTTAGTAATCAGCAGAGCCACAGCGCAGCGCTCTCTCTGTGCGTCACACGATTTTCATGCGTCCTGTGACGTCAAATCCTTCAGAAACGTGTTCTGTTCAATTGTTGGCGCCAAAGAAAAGATACAAATGTTTGTGAAATTAAAGGAAAATCAACATTTTGAATGTTTACAGCAGGTTTACACACGTTTCCCAAACTATTCCAGACTCAAATCCAGGCCTTTGTTCCATCTTTCCCTGCTGTGGCTCGTCACCATGAGCCGGTCTAACACGCTGTAAACTCAACATAAACTAACCGGAGCTGCCTAAACTCTTATTATCTTCCTCTAATATACTGAATAAATATATTATATTATCATTTCCTCGTTAGTTTTAGTCTCTTTCATAAGTAGAAACTGAAAATCAATTGAAAAATGTTAAATAATTGAATTTTCCCGTCATCTGTGCAGCTCTGTTTAATCGCCGTCTCCATGGAAACGAGGATGCACGCAGCCACAAAGACAGCCTGTGTGTATTTACTCAGTTCAGACGTGTTTGCGCCGTAATTTGGCGGCCGACGTCTGGATTCGACGTAGTTGCACGCTGCCGTACTTCCTGCCTCGCTCTGATCTGCTCCTATGATCAGTTTGTTTAAAGGACAAATCTGGATTTTGTATTTTTGAAGACAGAACAGATTTATCCAAACCTGGAAACTCATTTCCAAACTTTTCCATGCTGCATAAAAACCCCTTTTTTTTGCAGGAAACTACTAAAACACGCCTAAATGGAAATGCAAAGGCGACAAAAGCAGCTCAGTAAGAGGCTTTTCTCAATAATTAAAATGAAAAAATGAATTTAAACGGACTAAAAACAGAGAAAGAGTTCGGAAAACTCATCGTGGCCGTCGCTGAAATCAGTGGTCGTCAGCTAAAAGTGAAAACCGTCACAAAAGGGAAGGGATCTGCAGAGGAGGGCTAATAAATTCAAAGGCTCTGCTCATTTGAAAGCTGTGAAATCGTGGGCAGGCCTTTACCTAATTCAATTACCCACGCAGCTTTGTTACCCCGACTCTCTCCGCGGGCCGCTGCCACTGCTTCTTTCTTTCTCTTTCAGACTGTTTGAGCGTTCACGCGCATGTGCAGGACACAAAACCACGCGCAGGATCGTCAAACGTCTTCCCATCACACCCACCTTCACACACACACACACACACACTTCCTCTCCAAAGCCACTTAAACCAAGTACACATCAATCACTGTCGAGGACCTGCTTATTCATGGCCTTCGAAGGAGCAGCGCTGGGGGCCAAAGGTGGAGGCGATGGAGACAAACATGACACATGGGTGTGTGTCCATCACTCCGTCCATGCGGCCCTGCACATGCACGCACGCCGCGGCGCTCCCGGTCGCAGCTTTCAGCCTGCGTTTGCAAAGCTGGAGTGACACGTGACGGACGGACGGACGGACGGACGGGGGGTTCTGGTCGGCGCTCCCATGGAGAAAGTAGCTGCCGGTGCAGGACGGACGGTGCAAACCGCACCCCCGCCCTCCTAACAATTAGATTAAAGTTCAAATAACTGAAGTGTCTGAACGTGGGAGTGTAGGGGCCGCGCGCTCTCTCTCCATCACGCCGTTTCGATCATTCACTGAGGGGTCTTTTTCTCCGCCGTGATCCCCTTTCTTCAGGTTTTCGCAGCCTAACAGTGCAGACAATGGGCGCGCAGACACAGCTGTAGGAAAAATTACTGCTTTACATTTTTCCTCTGTCTCTTTTTCCTCTCTGGCATGAGAAGAGGGAGGGATGATGATATTCCTTCTCTTTAAATATAGCAGGAGGGGGTGGAGGAGTAAAGGTTCCTGTCGTTTAATATTCTTTTTTAATCAGTGAGAAAACTTTGGTGAGAAAGGCAGGGATGGGATGAAAAGGTGGGAGGGGGAGTGAAGTGAAACATTCTTGCGCTGATCTTGTGCTCAGAGGGAGGAGCAGGCTCGGGGCCTTTGTGTGGACAACTAAAACAGCTTTTGTCATCGGGCCGCTCAGTAAAAAAGGGGAATATGTGTGAAAACAGAGCGCAGGGGCTGGAGAGAGAGCCCGCGGAGCTGGGCCCGGCCTGGCCGCTGCACCTCCGGCCCGCCTGATTCCCAGTTTAACTACTTCCCCGCAGAAAACTGAAACCCACCAACCTCCTGAGCGTCCCTGAAATGACTCACGGCTCGTAAAGCCGCCCGTGAAGAGGAGCCACTGTCTCTCAGCCGATTGATGTTGCAGCCACCAGGGACGGGGGGACATCTGGGCCGTTTGCCCCAGGCTTGGATGTTTCCTCGCCATTTTCCCTCTCTTCTGCGCAAACATGTGACACTTTCCGCTATTCAGCCCCCCCCCCTTTAACCCTGGTGGCGATATATCTAATGAGCGTTCCTCTGGCCCCCTCAGGGCTCGGTGTATTAGCCGGGCTTAATGCTTCCGGCCTGCATGCACGCCCTCGGGCTAAACATGGCAGCTCTGCGCAGAGTGACGCTGTGAGGGGGTTAAGGATAAGTCTGGGTGGTCGGGAATGGTGATAAAGTGCAGCGTGAGAGCTGTAGCCCCGCGGCGATGGCCATCAATGTTAAGTAACATGAAGAGACGCGGGACAGAGGGAGGACGGGCGCCCGGCGAGGCTCAGGAG
This sequence comes from Datnioides undecimradiatus, assembly GCA_008933995.1. NCBI lineage: Eukaryota > Metazoa > Chordata > Actinopteri > Lobotiformes > Datnioididae > Datnioides > Datnioides undecimradiatus. Next base: position 5,303,110 of record WARS01001868.1, on the reverse strand, counting down.
GGACGTCATTCAGTGAGAAACTCGTGCAAACCTGCAGGATTTTCACCAAAATCTGATGCATCTAGTTGGTTTTGTGCAAGTTCTGCAGTCAAATTAACGCAAAAGACCAATTATAATTATAATTCAGTCTGAAATGAATTAAAGTGTTATTGCATTTTTGGTGAAATAAAGAGGAAATTGACTAAATTTACATGAAATCACAGAAATAATTGTTCATCTGAGAAATAAACTGAGCTCTGTTTGCGAACATTTGTCACTTTTTGTCGGTTTTATGCTTTTTACTTCTTCTTCTGTGGTGGGAAAAGGTGCAGAGCGACGGGAGGAATCAACAGGTGACGCGTGTTGAGCGCACAAACCTTTTCTAAACTCTATCTCCAGGACGTCGGGGGTGTCGGGGGCGTCTGCTGGGTTCTTGGTCATCAGGTAGAGGTCGACCGGTGCGTGGCTCTGAAAAGACAGAAACACACACACACACTCATTGTCTCCGCTTCACACACATTATTGCCCGTTGATGAATAAGCAGGACCTTCTGAGACCTCATCAAAGGCCGGCGCGGCGGACGGGAGCGGGCTATTGTGCGTGGCGGGCAGAAGAAAAGAGGGTGAAGCATGAAAAGGGACACCATCAGGAGTCGAGCGAAGACAAAACAAAAAAATCAATGTCCCATTTTTCTCCTCGGTTTCATTTTCCCTGCGCGGCCTCTTCGCCGCCGCGGGGGAAGGCGGGAAAAAGAGGGATGCAGCGAGAGGATGGCGAGGGAGAGGGAGAGCGGGAAAAACACAGACAGGACTCTACCTGCACCTTCAGACAACAGGAAGTCCAACACACACCTGACAGCGCGACAAAACCTCGGTCAGGTCCCGGTTTTCCGGTTTTGACTTCCTGATTGACGTTTCCCGCCTTTTTTTTTTTTTCTTTTCTCGTGAATCTTCACTAATCGGGCGTCACACACAAGCAGAGCGAACACCGTAAATCCTCTAAAGTCGTCCCGGTTTGACGGACGCTTGTCGGGAGCGATTTCAGTCGGGATCTAAAAGAGCGTGGCGGCGGCGGCGGCCCTGACGCGTCCGCCCGGCGATGCGGCCCTCCAACAATTACACAGCATTAGGACGAGACGATGGCCAATGTGTCCTGAGCTGAGGCAAATTGCAGGGGGAGAGGACTATGCAAAATAACTACTGGGTGCATTTAAATGGAAAGCTTTACCAGACGCTAAATCATCATACAATAACTAATCGGCATCTGCTCGTCGGCTGTCAGCGAGGAGAAAACGAGCAGCGCAATCACTTTCCTTCCTTTTAACTAAACACCAAAATTGACTGGGGAAGGCGCCCGGCTTCCTCTCCTTTTATTTTCTGCCTCAGCGCCCTGAAAGATGCCAAATGAGAGCGAACAGGAGAGGGGCGAAATGACTACCCTAAAAAGCCTTTTGACGCAGACTCTTTGAGGGGGGACAGGACGGACTGAATGTTAAATCAAGAGAAAGTCTGCCGTCTCCGCGGCGGCGTGGTGCGTGCGAACGGCGGCTGTAAACAAACGGCTGCACTGTTTCATAAAGCACGGAGGAAAACCTGCGACATGCAACGTTTCTGCATTAAGATGCCTCGAAAATCTGTTATTTTAATGAAAATTACAGTGTTTGTGCTCTCATCATGTCCTCTTTCTGCATGCATCTGACTCTGGATCAGCTGTAAGACACATTTCTGTGTGTCAGCAGCAGCTTGATAAACTGACTCTGGATCAGCTGTAAGACACATTCCTCTTTTCAGCGCTGCTTGTTTTTTTAACTCTGTATCTGAAGCAGTCACAGTTCAATCGTCGGGCGTCTGGATCTGAAGTTATCAGAGAAACAAGCTGAACAAGCGTTAGCAGCAGCTCGGCTGCCCGCCTCAGGGCGTCGTGTGCGTCCGACAGCGTGGGAGAAACAGTGGTTTTTAAGGTGGAACTGCTTTATTCAGTGTTTCTCTGGGTTTGAATCCAGCGGCTCTGTTTGTTTGGAGAGGAGAGACCTCTGTGGAGAATTCAGCTCCAGTAAAAAACCTCCTGAACCATCAACACTAGAAGAATCCCAGCTGACAGGAAGACAACAACTCCCAGCATACGCTGCAGGGTCCTATGACCACAGCTGTTTGCTACTGTTTTGATTTAAAGACAAATAAATACTTAAATGACTTATTTTTATTTCTCTCTCTTCAGAAATTAACGTTTTCTTTGCTGTTTTGAGACGAATTTAAGCTACAAACTTCAAAAGCAGTCCTTGTTTCTACTTGACGCCTAAATAAATACATAAATAAAATAAAGTAACTGCATTTAATCCCGGACAAAGGCCTCAGTTTCCATCTGATCGACTGAAAACACGTTTTTAAGAGTGTATATAAGCTCAGGCCGCCTGGAAACCCGTGCACGCTCCGACATTAACAGGCTGTCGGACACAAAGAAAATAAAAATAAGAGGAACAGTTTCCAGCGAGAGAGATCAATGCATTTTGTTAGACCCCTGCAGGTGGACCTGTCCCAAAACCGTGGCCCTGAAAAGAGAGAGAAAAAAGGTAGAAGCTGGGGGCCAGGGGCGTGGGGTCTAGTAGTGAGGAAATGGGGCATGAAGCGCGCACCACCATCATGCTAACACAAGCGGCTCCTTTGGCCTTGCATACCGACCATATTGTTGTGCTAAGCGTGGCCCATACAGCGGAGAAGGCTGACGCGCCAGACAAAACAAGTAAATTTCTATCATTAGTTGCCTCATTGGTTTTCAATCGAAGCACCAGACAGAAAGGAGGCAGAGGTGTGGAGAGGGGGGAGGAGGGGGGGGGAGAGGGGGGAGTTGAGAGGGAGAGGTAGGAGAGGATGGCGAAAACATCTTTGGCGCAATGGGTCGGAAATGACGCTTAAATGACCACGTTTCAAGTCCGCGCCGCTCTTTAAAATGCGAACGTGGCAAATTGAGACAAAAATAAAAAACAATGGCGCCCGAGAGATATTTCTATTCTTAACACCCGGGACGTTTTGGTTAATGTCGCGGGGGGGCGGGGGGCTCGGCTGAATCTAATGAGGGCGACTGGCGCTTGTGCTCGAGCTGATGATGATGATGATGATGCACAGGTGGACGCAGGAGAGGCGCGCTCGCTGAGTATTACAGGTCAGACCGATTTGACCCCATGGCGGCGGCGGCGGCCACATGACAAACCGACCTCCTCCTTTGCTCCAGAGCACACATTCACATGCAGACGTACACCTACGAGCCCACTTCCTCTCCCTGCAGGCAGCGCTCTGTGCATCCATCTTTGCAGGCAGCCATGCGACCGGCAGAAAACAAGTTTTCATTTCCTCTCGGTGAGCAGTGGCGGGGGGCGAGTGTGTGTGTGTGTGTGTGTGTGTGTGTGGGGCAGTTTGGCGTTACGCTCCTTTACTCCCGGTCAACACAAGCGCTGGCCCATCAGCTCCCTGATCAAAGGCGCGGGGAAGCTCGCTGACAGGGGCTGTAATTAAGACCGAGGTGATGTTTTAATGACTCGGGACGAGTGTCGGGCCGCCTCGGGCCGCGACGCTGACCGCTCATGTGTGGAGGGACGGGGGCACACAAAGCCGAGGAGGGGGGGGGAAGTAAGAGGAAACCACAAGGTGTTATTGAGCCATCTGACTGTTCCCAATCAAACCTGATGAATACCACAACATCAAAGTGTCAGTTATGACTTCTTAACCCTTTAAATCTACAAATTTCAGTCACATTCTGCACATTTACTGCTGTATGATAGTTATTTGTATCTTATATCAACATTTAGTCATTTTATTGTTTTAAAATCAAATAGTTTTGTTGCTACATCGGTGTGTTTTCGGGGTAAATCACTGTAACTCTCCCTGTTTGTTAAGTTTTGCCTATTTTTCAACATTTAAATCAAATTTTTAGTGATTCCCTCATGCCTTTCCTGTTTTTAGTTGGAAATATATCGTGATACAGAAGCTACAAACTCTCAAAAAGCAGCTTTAACGTCTTAATATTGAGAGTTTGGTGGAAATTCAACGATAAAATAACCGAAATGGAAAAGTCATTTATTGTTACAACAGAATCCACCGCAGCTAGCATCTAAATTCAACAGGTGCACGCTAAAGCTAATGCTAATGCTAATGCTAATGCTAATAAAAGAAAGTGCATAAACGTGACTGCAGGTGGCTGTGGGTGCACCCGGGCGCATGTCTTCGTGTGGGTTAACTCTGACGCCTGAGGAGAGTAAATGAAATGTTGTGTTCAGGGTCATCAGGAAGGATTCAGCGGCGGTAATCACGGAGTAACCTGAACTCTGCACGCTCTTATCTACAGGAGAACATATGAGCGACCATTCGGACAGTTCCTAATCTGGCTGCGTTGAGCAGACAGGGGTCTTTGTACCACAGGTGGTGGTGGTGGTGGTGTGGGGGCACTGAGGACAAGGTGGGGGTGAATAGCTGGGGTCCTCCCTGAGCCTTCAGGGCTGTAACAGGAGCAGAGAGGGAGGCTGATACAGAGAGGACACACTTAAAACAAGGTGACCTCCTGGGTCAGGTTTGAGCACTGGGGGGGAGAAACTCACTCTCCGGCGTGTGTTGGGATCAACTTCTACACTTTAAATTCACGTTTAAAGCGTAAACTCGCGCCGAAATGCTGCGACTGTGGTCGTAATTTAGAAACAAACTCAGGAAAAGTGACTTTTCCAGAAGGGCCGCGGGGGGGGGGGGGGGGGGTGAAAATTCATTACAGCTTGTTCAAAAGTTCAAAATATCATTTGGAGCCCCGGGTTAATGAATTCAAATCCTCTTACCCCTGCGCAGCCCTGCACCATAAATATTTCATTGTATTTAACGCCATTAAATCGATTCAATATTGGAGCAAATGGCCCGGCACAATGAGGTCGGTTACACAATACTGTCATCGTGCATCGCTATGCCATTGAGCCGGCTCGCCTCAGTCTTTTCAAAACATTTCTCCACAGGCCGGCCGCTGAGGAGGCAGCGAGGGGTGGGAGAGGGACGGAGAGGGGCGAGAGGGAGAGGTCTGTGAGTTACAGTTGCCCTGCCCCTGCACCTCCACTCCAGCAGAGCGGGACCCCCTCGCCTCCGTGTGACACCCCGTCCATTGGGGACTCATCTGTCTGGCGCGCTGTCTTTGTACTTTACTGTTACTGGTGACATTTTGGTGTCACGGTGTCACGGTGAAATGGCTACCCTCCCACGTTGCAGCCCGCGGCGGCGCAACTAGTGGAACAATGAGGTCCCGAGGAGCTGGGGCTGGAACTCAGGAGGCCCCAGCTGGGCGCAACGCCCTAACCCTTCCCCCTCCCCGGCTCCCATGAAATCGGGAATTAGCCGAAGCGTTGCTGACGACAAGTCAGTGTCTGTGTGTCCCAGGCTCTTCCCAGGGCCCGGCAAGGACCCGGGGTGAGCAGAGACACAGACAGACACAGCGACCAAGGGATGGGAGCTTTTCAGGAGGTCACCGGGGGCAACCTGCGTGTACTGCTCTGACCTCTGACCCGCGCTGGCAGAGATCAGGCTCCGACTCACCCGTGGCACTGTGGGAGAGTGAGCCCTGTTTGTCTCTGGCGTGGGTCAGCAGGAGGGACGGGAGCCGCGCTGTTATTCTTACAGTCAGCGCGACTGAATGAAGCATTTCACTTCTGTGATTCTCGACACTCGGCTGTAAACTGGTCTGATACTAACGTCTGTTCCTGTGCAGGTCGACTGTCTCTGTCCGGTTCAGCACTGGATCACATCAGGATGCATCAGCGGAAGATTTAGCAAACAAACCAAAGGACAAGTTACCTAAAACCCTGTTCAGGTGCACACTCTCACTGCACCTGCACAAAAGGTGCAAATGCCTCCAGTTTGTGATTGATAAACTGTTTTAATTACAGCCAACTGTGCAGAAAAGCTGTACATTGTGTCACTATACTGTGTATTGTGTATATCTGGTGTTTAAGGTGCATGAAAGGCACAAATTAATAATTAAAAGTGTGATTTTTCGCTCTTACCTTCGGGTTCTCCAGGATGCCGGACTCATAGCTGCAAAGAAAACATCAGTTAAAGTCTATCTGAGGGCGACTGAAATGATAAGATGCTGAAAGAAGGCGCGCTGCGGCGCGTCCCACCCACCTGATGTGCATCAGGTTGGCGTCCATGCTCCAGGGAGCGCGAGGAGTGACGGGCACGGGGATGCCGTGTTTCTGCAGAGAGGACGGACAAAGCTTGGCGTGTTACTCGCTGTTTGAGAGCGCGGGAGTTGGATTTGTCAGAGGAGACAGTTGCAAAAGCGAAAAGAACCAAGCAAACACTAAAATCCAGCGGCTGGTTTCCTGCACGCTGTGTAACTGAAATACATCTCACACACACACACACACACACACACACACACTTTGTCTTTAAAGAACAAACAAAAACCATCAAAAAAAGATTTTTCCCAACAACGTTTAAGGGAAACAGCAACAATTCAGTGTTTTAAGACCGTGTGACTTCACAATGAGCCAGAACAGTGCTGACCGAACACCACGAGCGCCCTCTAGTGGAGAGAACTGGTCTAAACCAACGTCTAACGGTTAAGTGCTGACTAATTACAGCATAAAGGGATAAAATGTTAAAATATATCATGCTCTTCACACAATCTGTTGAGTCTTTGACCAGATTCAGGTACAAAACGGGTTAAAAACTGTTTATTTACATGCAAACGCACGATAAACACAGGAAACGTTTCACTGAGCAGGAAATATTATCTGGGAAATGATGTTTCTGTGTTTAAATGATCACTTTTTTCCTGTTTTAGTGACAAACTGTTGAGAGATCAGCCAAGACGACCTTCTGAGTAAACGCTTTGACTGCTCTGTTGTGTAGCTGTTCTGCCCCCTGACGCAGCTCCCTTTGCCTTTTATCCCCGAGGGATCTCGTCTGTCCTGATTTCTCTTCGCTGTCGCAAGTTGCAAACCCCGCCCTGACGTTCCCACGAACCCAAATTCCTCCTCTGAGCCTTTTCTACAAGAGCAGCAAGGACACATCCTCGTTTCTGCTGCTGATCGTGAGTCAAACTGGACTTTGCTGCGTCAACATGTCACCTGAGCATATTCCATCAGGTCGGTTCTCCCCCGGAAGCGGTTGTAGAACTCAGGGATCCTCCACGGTGCGATGATCTGAGCAGCACAGACAGAGACAGGGAGAGTGTACGTGAGGTCGCCGGCGCTGCAGCAGCCGCAGCATCACGCAGCCTGCACACAGCGAGGCAGCAGACCTACCTTAACCTCAGGGTAGAGGGCGTAACACGTGAGCTCGAAGCGGATCTGGTCGTTACCCTGAAAAACACAAACACGATGGTTAAACTTTATGTTTAGGTTAAAAGTTTAAAACCTTCAGAGATGATTAATTAAATCATACTTTGGTTTAAAGAGCGTAGAGAATAGTAAAAACAGCCTTTTTCTGTATCACAGCGCCAAAGCTGGCATGTTTCGTGCAGCCAACACAGTAAAAACCAAAAGATCTGCAGTTTAATATAAAACAAACAGAAATATCCACATCTGATAGCCCACGAGCCTGTGCGCTCCGGTTTGCAGAGTCACTGGGTTCATTATAACAGCTGAGACCCGTTCGGGACCATCCCAGTCTGCACCGTCACCTTGTGATGTGGCATCTGTCTCCACCTGCAGGACAAACCCGGCCCCTGCATGTTCTGCGAGAACAGCTTCCAGCCTGTTTTTAGTTTCACTTTGCTCAGCGTGTAACCGGACCTGCTCACTGCAGCGGGGCTGGCCTGGACTCGTCCGTCTCTCCTGTGTAATCTGCGGATAATGCGATGTTTTACCCATTCATTACACCGACCCGGCAGCTTTAACTGCGCCTGGTGAACTGTTTTCTGCAGAATCTGTTCTTTTCATAGCTGCGCTGCTGGATTCAGCCACGCATCCATTACCAGAGGAAGCTAAAGTCCTGATCGACAGGTGGAACGTGTTCCTACGAAAAATCAAACTGGTTGTTTCCTCCTTCGCGTGGCACGGCAGCGCGCTGAACTACAGCCAAGCTCTGCTGCAATAAAACACCTCTCAGTGTGTTGTTTTCTCATCTTATCATTTACAGCTGGTCATAGCAACCTTTGAGGTTGTGCCAAATACAACATCACAGGGACCTAAATCATTGAATCGCCTTTATGTTTGAATCCGAGGACTTGTCTCTGGGTTTTATGAGGCCACAGCGACCTCGACTTTTGATCTTCAACCGACAAAATGTAAAATCAGTCCATCTTTGAGCCTGAATGGACGTCTCTGCCAGTTTGGATGCAATCCCACAAGGAGTTCCTGAGAACAGGACGGGCAACATGGCGCCACGCCCTGTGAAAGGGATCTTTGAAAGACGGTAACAGCCTCTAATCCTCCCACGGTCTCACATTTTATGAACTTTTATGATCAAATCTTCACGTCGCTTCAGTTCCAGCATCTTTCAGTCACTGCTGACTCACAGCAGCCGACAGAAACGTCTGTCTCGGCTCCAAAGCGTAAAAACCTGAGAAACTGATTCATCTCATTCGGCGGATGATTCAGAGCGCGAAGACGAAAAGAGGTGGCACATGTGTCTGATTCACAGGAAACACCCACTCAGTGAATAGATGACTAAATAGCGCACAATGAGACGGGGCAGGAATGCGCCGTGGGGTCAGGGGAGGGCAGGTTTACTACAAACTGATTTTTTAGAAAAGTTAATTTTTAACTCCAAAGACACCGACCTTGTTTGCTAGTTTGTGTTTGGACGGGACTAGCTGCTGTGTCGTGTGGTCAATGACAAGGTCACAAACAAGCTAAACCCCCGATCTTCGGTTGTGTATCATTCACTGCTCTAAAATAAAGTAAATGTAAGTGCCCTCCGCTGAGCGCAGCCTGCAGCCTTGTGTTTGGTTTACCTTCCCCGTGGCACCATGGGAGACAAAATGGGCGCCCTCCTTGCGGGCGATCTCGACCTGTCGGCGTCCGATGCAGGGCCGTGCCACCGCCGTGCCCAGCAGGTACCGGTCCTCGTACACGGCGTTGGCCTGGACCGCGGGCCAGATGAAGTCCTCCACGAACTCTGCACGCAGGTCCTCGATGTAAATCTACGCGGGGATGAAGGTCAGAGCGCCAACTTTGTATTTTTTGTCTTAACAGAAACATGAATTAATTATTTATGAAGGAAATAACCAATGACTGATTGACACAAAAGAGCTTTGTCTCCCTCTGAAAGTACGCGATGTGAACGCAGGAAACGCTCATTCAGTGAAAAACAACCACGGTATTCATGATCTAAGTTGCTGGGAAAGTCAAACAAGACAAATAATAAATGAATATTCCTAAAAATGATGAAGTGAATGTGGGAAAAGCTTCTTAATCGTCAGCGTTTCTGGGTAGCGACATGCTAAACTCCCGACGATTTCCTCAGACCTCTTACCTTCTTTGCGCCGAGGTTTTGCGCCTTTGCCCGAGCAGCTTCGAAGTCCTCATCCTGCCCAATGTTGGCCTGGGAAACAAACACACATTCGCGTAAACGCTCTGCAAACAAAATGATGTCAACGCCATTAAAATGCGAGCTCATGACCCGAGTCCTTCGACCTCAGGATTCAGATCACGTCTGCTGAGGAGACTTAACATCGTCCTCACGGCGGACACCAGGCATGAGCATCACTTAAAGGGCTTGAAGAGGCTGTCTGACCCTCCTGAGTTCGACACTAGACTGTGCAGATACATTCCTACTGAGAGGTGATCCAACCAAACCCGCTGCACAAACATTTCAGTATATAATCGTAACTTCGCTGTCGATAAAGGGACAGTTTGGGTGAAGCAGCAGGAGGGCTGGTGTAGGAAGCTCAGCAATGTACTGCTGTGGATGGAGGAAGCAGCAAAACGACCAGCATCAGTGTAAATGTATGCGTGTATGTAGAGCATTTCACGTCGTCTTGCAGTCAGACAGCTCTTTCTGACGTGAAACTGAAGCCCTCTATGCAAATCCACCAGACTCCATTAGCAAAACCAGTCACTTCAGATCTCAGAGCACAGGAGTTGCTGGTCTACCGCTGCCTCGGCCGGCGCATTTGCTTGTGCTGTTGTGTGACTTCAGCGTTTTTAAAAGGTTAGTTCAGATTCATCAAAGTCACAGAACAACACAAACCAATGCGCCGACTGAGGCAGCGATAGACCAGCAACTCCTTCAACTGCTAAAATGACTGTTGTCTCCAAAGGAGTCTGGTGGATCTGGCGGGAGCACATGTGGGTGTAAAGCAAAGCAGGTAAATATCTGCTAAACTCAAACTGATGGTGTCTAAAATGTGCATACAGCAGAACGTTGCTTAGCTTCCTACACCAGCTCTCCTGCTGCAGGCAACACACACCCATACAAACGAGACCTACTCCTCTAATCACACATCGGTGCGATAAAAGGCCCTCATTATGACTTAGCAGCAACATGTCGACTCTTGTCCGGGAAGCACAAACCAGATGCAAAGTAATTTGATTTAACCAAAGAGATATTAAATTAAATCTCATTAGTGCATCATTGTGTGTGTGTGTGTGTGTGTGTAATTATGTTTCTGCCTGACTGCTCGTTATTTTCTATGACAAGCTGACGCAGGCGCACAGTTCTGTGATTTGATCAAAAACAATCGATTACGCGTTGGATCAGCGCCCACTATTCTTCTTCTTCTGCTCCACTGGAGAGCCAAAGATGAAGAGATTTGGAGGACGGCACTGGACGAGAGACCATCACACAGAACCACAAAACCACTGAATGAGACGTCAGACAATGAGAAATTGTGCCTGCTGTGCAGTTTCTAAACTGCCACAGGGCAAAAAAGTAAATGCATCCTGATTTGCGGCGCCATTATGAGGCCAAACCCTGACAGCCACTGGAAAATACTACGCTCCTGGCGCGTGACATGCAAAAGCAGCTGTTTGGAGCCACAAACTAAAGGACGGACACCTGTCGCGCACATGATCCAGTCCAAACCTTACCAAGTATGCGATCACGTCGTAGCCCTGCTCCTTCAGCCAAACCAGAATACAGGACGTGTCCAGTCCACCGCTGTAGGCCAGAACCACTGTACCTTTGGACATGATGCCGTAACGGTCGGTCCAGCAGGGAGAGAGAGAGAGGAGCTGTGGAGCAGCAGCAGCAGAGAGGAGAGACAGGGCTGAAATACCAATATGTAACCCGAGTTAAAACCACGTCCTGTAATGCAAAATCCATAACGCGGCAGAGTCTGATCTGTGTTTCGCTCCAGGGCTGCAGATAAATTATTATTTTGCTGTTCAAGAAGACAAAGTTGAACCCGTTTCTGCAATTTCTGCTCGTTTTTCACCGCAGACAGATGCAAATATGTACCTCTCGGGGTCAGATCAGTATTTTCTGTTATTTCAGAGGTTATGGAAGACAGTTTGATTGATTGATCAAACATTAGTAATGATTTAATGCACTGTGTCAGTTTAAAACATCTGGAAATTTGACTTTCGGTGTTGAATATTGCATTAAAATCCCATTTTAATGCCCCTGGTTGTCAACTTTGACCTGAAATTTAAATTAAATGTCATTCATCCCACTCGGCAGGACAAGGAAGCCAGTCTACTGAAGTGAAATCAGCATGGTTTCAGGATGATGAAATCCTTACAGGTGCTGTCTTCACTTCCTTCATCTACCTATTTAGTGACGTATGAAATGTGTTTGGCGCCAGGAGCGGGTCCACGTGGTTAAACGGCGACTTTTCTACAGAATGAACATTAATTTCGGATTTTATTTCAGTGCAGTGCAGCCTCAGCTGCTGTAGAGCTCCTTCCTCGGAGATCCTGATTAGCTCTCCAGCTGGAAGAAACGTGATGCGCAGTTTACGGTCGGAATTTTCGGGAAAAATGCGTCATCTCGTAACAAACACAGAATCAAAACATCCGGTGAGCAGCAGATTAAAATCTAAACTGACCCAGAAAGACGGCGAAAGCTCGTTTTACTTACGACAGAGCAGACGTTGTGAGGGAAATGGCCGGAGACGCCGTCAGCGTGTTGCGCAGTGTATCGATGTCTGTGGAAGTGGAGGAGAGCAGCGGCTCCAGGCGGGGTAACGCGCGCGCGCTCTGTTGACTCACCACTGCTGTGTCCTGACTGGTCGAGGTCGAGTTGCGTCACCGGGGAGTTGCATCAGTTTATTCATTCGTAGTCACAACTATACACTGCTAAATGATGAAAGATTGCGCGATGTGATGCCACGTGGCCTGGAGCTTCTCTAATATCAAAGAAATAAAGATAAATAAAGTTTTATCATTTAAACGTCTTCCTGTAACGCATACACAGAATGTAACTAAGTACAAATACTGTAACTAATATGCTTCAGAACAAATCTGAGGGACACGTGCTCTGCTTTATCTCCATTTTCTGTTATTTTATAATTTGATATTTGGGTAATTAGAAGAATATTATCATTATTATAAGATTATAAATACAAAATGTAAACCAAGAAAACATTATGTTTTATCATAGGTGAAGACACTCACCACTGTATTCTGATGTTGAGATGTTACTATTAGCTTTTAAAGTACATTTACTTTTATTTTAACTGTATTTCGATGCTTATACTTACAAACTTTTACTTAAATAAGCTTTTGAATGCAGGACTCGGGATGAATAAGACCAGATAAGATAAATCTGAGTAGCTGTGAAATGATTTTTGTCTCTGACTTAAACTGAAAATGAAACCATGTGAGAAGCTGTCTCACATGTGACATCTTACAGCCTTTATGATAGCATCCACTCACATCAGATTCAATGTCTAATTAACTGTCTTTCATCAGCTTAATCGATGTTTTTAAGTGTAAAACCATCCAAAGTAACAACAGCTGCAAATTAAAGGTAAAAAGTCAAATGTTTCCTCTTAACCTTTAGCAAAGTAACAGTATAAAGACGCAAAAACACAGTACTTTAGTAAGAGTTAGGTGAGGTGCTTTAGAAAAAGTAGGGAGGTTCTGTTTTTGCCTTTATTGCACAGCAGGAGGAGGCAGACAGGAAACAGGAGTGAAGGGTTATGATGTAAAGCTAAGGTCAAACGATGATATCGCAACCACGCAGCAGAGGACTTTCAGCACCCGAGCTTCCAAGAAACTCTGACATGCAAAATGAAATGCCTCCTTCTCCCGTTAATGATGCAAATAACCTGATAACCTGACAATGAATATGTAAAATCTAGGGGTGGGACTTTAACGCGTTAATTACGATTAATTAATTACAAAAAATTAACGCATTTAATCGCAGTTTGCGTTCCAAACAACGCGGAACCTTTGTCAGTGCACGATTTCCTGGTACACCAGTTACACTGATGCACACGTCAGAGCTCGGCTAATGGCTACCAGAAAGCGTGTTTTTTTTTTTTTTGCCATTTAAAGTCAATACTGTTGTACTGTAAGTACTTAAAATGGCACTTTAACTTTAGGTCTGTTCAATTTAGGCCAGGGATATTTTCTATTTCTTTTTCTACTGTTTTGAATTGAAATGCAATTAAATGCATTTTTCGAGACATTAAAGGAGCTTGAGTTTACAATATTCATGTCCATTCAAAGCCATTTAAATTGAAAAATGTTGCTTTTTGGGGCAAATATTGTTATGCGATTAAAAATGTGATTAAGCGAGATTAATTAATTACAAAGCCTCTAATTAATTAGATTAATTTTTTTAGTCCCACCCCTCGTAAAGTCACTAAATCTCTGAGGTTGGAGAGACGTTTCTAACTTTACCTCTTGCTAATTAAGCCTTGATTTCAACAGCTAAATGAAGGTAAGAGTGGCAGCTGCTATGACTGCAGGTAAATCAGTCCAAAACACCACAAACTGGTCACCTCTGATACCTGATCAATGATTTTCTGTCATACTGAGTTTTTAGTGTGTTGATTTCCTCATAATTGTCTCAAAATAAAGTCCTATGAAGTTCTTGTTCCGGCTAGTTTAGCAAAGGTTTATCGATGGCTTTGAGGTTGAGTTAATTGTTTATTTCCCGCAGGTATGACTGTAAACAATACAAACAAAAATGATTTTTTCGTTTATCACCCAAACAAACTAGCTCCTGTTCCTGGGCAGCCATCATCTTCTGTCCCACATCAACGCTGCTGCAGAACATTTACCACAGTGGCCCATTAGAGGGCGGCATCTGCACACATCGACACACAACATCCGCAAAGTGTGTGTGCAAAACAGACCATTTTGTGCTTTTCTGAGATGCAGCGCCGCTTGACTCTCCGGTACAGATGCTGTCCACCCGTCCATCTCACCGCTAAAACACCTCGAATCGAGAGACAGCGACTTCATATTTCTCAATTTTTATTTTTTCGCCATGAACTTCCGAAAAAAAAAAAAAAAAAAAAAAAGAAATCAAAAAAACCAAAATGATCAAAAATACAATATAAACTTCTGAAAATCAATACACTGAATATATTTTTTACGTTTCTTACACAGGGCAAAAAACACTGAGCAAAGACAAAGTCCAGGCGGCTAGTGACTCTGCTTAGTCCTCTTTGCTGTTTCTAGATCGAAGAATATGGTGTTTCACAAACGTTGAGCCTCCCTCCCCCACATCACCTGCCCCTGCCCTCCCCCTCCGATCATATACAGTTCACTAGTTAGGCATCTGCCAAAGACGTACAGTACAAAGTGCCCAATAACAAGTCCAGGAGCTAATAACTGTGTTGAAATTTTCAAAAATCAAGCACGACTGCAATCCACCACTTTGTTTACAATGAACACGCCTCCCCCCCTTTCCCTCCCTCCCCTCCTGGATTTGACTCCCCTTTGACAAGAGTCAGCTGAGAGCGAAGGTGTTCAGAGACAGACACCCGGAGAGTCGAGACGCGTTGCTGTGAAATCAGGACGCGACCACGATCCAGCAACAGGAGGCGATCGGCTTCTGATCGGCTGCTCTCGATCCCAATTTGCCGGTTTTATTCAGAAAATATGTTACTCTATTACAATTTATGGCAGAACACCCATAAAATACAACAGTTGTTTTTGTTTTTCAGTCCTCCTGCACACAGAACAGACATCTTTTCTTCCACTTATCCATCAGGTGTTTGAAACACACTTGAATTTATTTTAAATTCGTGTTATCGTGGGGAAAAAAATACAAAAAAGAGGGGGAAAAGGGGGATTATAGATGTGCAACTAATAAAAATAAAAATAAAAAAACAGCAGTTTGGGGGAAAATAGAAAAAAATAATTGTCCATAAATGTGTGGGGTGGTTCTGTGGATTTGGCCAAATTAAAAAAATAAGCTAAAAAAGAAAAACAAACGGCGTAACCTGGAGGGGGGAACTGGAGGAGACGGAGGGTCTTTGTGTCCCGGTCTGTGGGGGATCTTGGTGGTGCTGTGCAATCCTCTCATCAAACCCCCTCTTTGTTTTGCCTACCACTCTTTCTTCTTCTCATCCATGGACACTCCGCCGGGTCCAAGCGCCACCACCAACAGCAGGCCTCCGATCACCGAGGTGGTCTGGAAGAAGTCGTACTTGAGGAAGTCGTGCATGGGCTTGTAGGCCGGGATGGTCCAGAAGGCGTTGAAGTAGACGTTGATAGCCAGGAGCCACACGACGAGGGTCAACGCCGCCAGCTTGGTTTTGAAGCCGATGGCCACCAGGATGATGAGGGCGGTCCCGACCATGTTCTGCAGGATCTGTGGGAGGAGGCAGTGTTAAAGTGGGCGGGTGGAGATTGTCGTGATTACAACCTCATGGCTGTTTGGCTTCACTGGCCAGTCATTCAGCAGTTTACCTCCATGTAAAGTAAATAACACATGTAGTAAAGGAATTTACAGAGAACTGATAGCGTGCAACAACAATCACCTGAAGCTTAATATCAGCAAAACCATTCGGTTTGTGGTGGAAAACAATGATTCAAGAGTTGATGTTGCAGCAAAGAAGCTACAAACTGTACAACATGGATGCTGCGCGCACACACACACACACACACACAAGGAACCCAGACAATGTCCACAATCAGCAGCTTCAGCATTTGTGTCATCGGTTCAGTTGAATCGAGTCCTGTGTGCCCTTCTGTTCCTGAGTTATGATGCTGAATAACAGCCACAAACATGGTTTTGGGGGAAATTGTGATGTCACGGTAAAGTTGAATCTTGACCCTTTGGGTATAAACCTCCATCACTGTGAAATGTTGTTATAATTAGCACAAAGATTCCTGAGCTGTGGCCAAATAAGTCAGCTCATCCTTCAGTCCAAGTGGACGTTTGGGCGGCGGCTCGATGTTATGTGATTGGTTGAGCTGTGATTTAACAGGTTGTGTGCTGGACTTTGTTCAATTAGTACAACATGTTTGAAAAAGAAATGATGTACCAGACCTTTAGGCAGCAGCTAGCAGCTAGCAGCTAGCTGCTGCCTCCTGCTTCCGGTCATTATGCTAAGCTAACTAGCTGCTGGCTCCAGCTTTATATTTTGCATACAGAGATAAGAGTGGCTCCAGCTTCCTCATCTAACAATACCTAATGATGCAACTTCCACCTCACTGATGTCGGTACTCACAGAGAAGAAGCTGGAGTCAAAGTGCAGCAGAGTCATGAACATGAGCACCAGCAGCACTCGGCCGCCCAGCTGCATGTACTGCTTCGGCGAGCTCTCTCCCATGGAGGGGACTCCGGCAAACATGCTCTTCCCTTCCGAGCGCGACTCGGCCAGCAGCAGGAGCAGGCCGCCTCCGAGGGCGAGGTTTCTGTGAGGGGAGACGGGACGGTTATTTCTGGACGGTGACAGATATTCAGCCGGTCAAACTGAGAAACATCTGCAATACAGAGTGTCCACAGCACAGCCAGGTTTACTGAAGCCAAACATTCATTCGTTCATTAATAAACCACTTCTGTCGTCATGGCATAAAATGACAACACAGCTTAGTTTGTTTGTTTCTTTGAATTTTCAGTGTACACATGGCACTACTGTTTACTCCGACCTTCCTCTAACCACCACCTCACACGTCAACGCTATATTTAACAGATCTCTCTGATAGCCGGTGACTCATGTGGCCTGTCCATGTTTAAATAAATCACACTTTTTTTTTTGTTCTCGCCGTGCGTGCAGCAGTTGTGTGAGGCGTTCTCGTCTGCTGCCAGCCAATCAAAGTTTCAGTCACTGCAGCAGAGGCGCTACAAGCCGTCCAGCCGGCTGCAGTCAAACAATGACCTGGTAATAATAAACTTTATTAACAGGGCACTTTTCTTAACATTGTTACAAACTGCTTTACACAAGGAAAATAAGGTCTACCCAGGTTTTCCAGCAATGTGGCAGGATACCGTAACCAGCATGTCAAACACAGCTCTGAACTGAGGTGTGATCGTCTCTGTCAACAGCCAAGAGACCATCAGTGACTTTAAAAAGAGCAGTTTACTATAACGTGCTTTGAATCCAGACTGGACGCAGTTAAAACACTGTAATGTGTTGAAACGATGATGAAATACTTTCCAGAGACTTCAGTAAACAAGACAAGATGGAGACTGGTCGACAGTTACTTAGAATCAGGGCTGCAGGCAGGGTTTCTTTAGTTGAGGTTGAATATTGGCACATTTAACTTGTTAAACTGAGGTCAGAGAGCTGTTGAGAGTGTATAAAATAAGATAAGTGACAGTGGGAAGGTCCTCCACGAGCAGTTCAGTGTGAGTGATGCATCTGTATGTCTGCAAGAGGAGGAGCTGATGTGTGAGTGTGTTTCCTCTGACAGTGACACTGTGATGGATTGAATCTGGCAACTGGGGCAGAACTAACGTGGGTCGTGCTGGATTTGGGCTCAAATGTTCTCCAGCTGGTTTTACAGACAGGTCAGTTAGAGAACTAATATTACAAACGTCCCAATAAAAACACAGATTTGCTCTGGATTTGTCGTTTACTGGGGTTAATTGTTTGTGGAAGAGTTAGCTGTAACGACTCTGAGTGACACTTACCTCATCAAAAATTTAAGGTCCCATAAAATGCTGTATGCGACAGTCTGGCGGGGGAGAGAAGACGATCCAGATCAGACACGAAGACATGTTGCTTGTGTACATTAAGTAGAGGACACAGGTCAAAAAGCAAGAATCTGATGGTACCATTCGAATCGCAAAAGAATCTGCAGCATCCAACAAAGCAGCACAGTCTGAGCAACAGTGCGAATATAAACTATTCATTAAAAGTCAGTCCAGATCATGATGGTGTGTATAATTATGTGCTCACCTGTAGCGCTATGATGCCAAATAGTCCAAAGCAGGCATACTGTACAAAATTTCTACTGAGGATGAGGACACAGCCACCTGTGAGCAGACACACGACAAGGCAAAGATGTTAAGAGACGTTCTGATTTAATGTCTGGCATCTCGAGCTACAGGTCGCCATGTTATTTGAATAATCGTGTTTTGTTGTTGTTGCTGACAGCAGAGTTTAGAGTTTGTTAGGCAAAGCATGTGTGTGAGATCCGTCCGTGGCCTCTGAAGGAAGTCATTATCGCTCTCAGGGCAGCAGCATGCGGTGATAGGAGCGTCGTATTCTGGCTCTTACGTAACATGAAAGGACCCTGACATCTACTCGACACGTCTTCTGCTTGCTGCGTTTCTGTTGATGCCCTCATCAGTGTGCAGCAAGCAAACGTCTGCTCTAAAGGCTCATCTTCAAAGTTCAACGAGCTCAGGGATGCATTTCCGCATCAGCTGCACTAATTAGCTCATTTGTGGGGAAGTGTCTCTTGGCTTCCTTCGATGAATCCAGTCTGTCTCCTCTAATTTCCCTGATTAGGACTGCTTGGAGCCAGATGCCAGAAGTTTGCTGTTTTTTGTATTTACTCACAACTTTCTGCACTCACCCAGCTGTCCTATGAGGTTAAGCAGCACAAAGCATGTAGCCAGGAAGTAGCCACAGCTCCAGGTCGCCTCGATGTAGTCTCTCTGCTCATTCCACTGGAACCACATGCGGATGCCGTCTTCCAGGAAGGTGCTGATGAGACACAGACGCGCCAAGTGGGGCAGGTACTGTTTGGTTACCCGCAGGAACTGGGCAGCAGGGAGAGTAGAACGATAAACAACTGACAGCAGAACGGATGACTTGAAGTACTTGGAAGAAGAATCAGAGGATGTGGTTTCTGAGGTGCTGCTAAACTTGCTTACATCAAAACTGTAGAAAACAGCAGCAGCGAGGCACCCGTAACACATTATGTAACCAAATTTCTTTTTGATCATATAAACTGACCTGCTCAGACAGATCTCAGAGACTGAACAATTAAACAGCACTGGTTCTGCCACTAATTATCATTTACACTGTCCATTACAGGGATATGATTAACCTAGTCATTTAAAGCAGAACTGCTGCCTGGGATACTTTGCTTAAGAGAAAATCCCCAAAGGCCAAATAGTGTTTATCCTGTTGTACAGTAGGAAAAAGAGGCACCTGGGGCAGCTCTTCCTTTGATTTATTGAGTAAATAAATGAATTAATACACAACAGATGCATTTTTGTCACTTTCTCGTCTGTTTCTGCTCATCTTTTATCCATTTTTTTGATTAGTCAGGTTCTCTCTTACACAGCTGCCTTTTAAACATCAACACTGTATTTATACAGTATCTTCTGTTCTCTATAAAACATTGATAACACAAACAAAAGGCTGTACTCTATAACGGTGCTATTCCCCTCCAGATTACTCATTCAATAATCAAAAACACAACAAATACAAAGAGTGCACAACAGAATAAAAGTAACTAATTACAAAACTTTAACAAATCCTGAAAATGTGCAAGTTCTGCTGTGATCCACCAACCTAAAGACGACAACACAGCTCTTAAAACCTCACATAACTTAAAACGCTACTGGATTAAACTATCCTACTTTCATCTTGCACATTAATTCATAAAAATATCCCCAGATAATAAAGTGACACACAGGAGGAGCAGTGACCCGGCCCCCCACCGCTGCACCGCCTACTCGGCAGTCCACATCAGCACTGTCAGACCCACTCAGCCTATCAACGTCCACCAACTCCCACTACAACCGCTATGTGGGACATGAATGGACAGAGTGGGAGCCAATCTGAACAAGCCCGAGGTTGCAGCAACAGCCTAGAAATAGACCATTTTGTGTGGAGCAACATGTAAAGTTTAAGCTCCAAACTTCCTAATGACGAAGGCTTACTACTTGCAAAGCGTTACAGGTTCCCCTTCCCTTTGAGAGTTTGTTTTAAGCCACAAAGCACTCGTGATAAGAATGTATAAATCAATCAGCTGTAATTTGATTAGGGAAGTAGTGCAGGTTTGGCATGTGGGGGGGGTGGGAGTACTGACTCCATGGCTAGTTTAAACTGACACCAAAAAGGAAACAGTGAACACTGAAAGCCTGTCCTGCAAAAAGGCCCCAAATCCAGCACACACGCTTCACATGAGCCAGACGGCACTAACTTTTTTCTGAGCATACAGGACCGGACCCTAAAATCTCTCGGGAGTGGTGGGAGATGCACACACAGTAAAAAGCTACACAAGCTGGCCTGAAATCTGATCATGACATTGCAGCTCATCTGCTCTACATCAGCGCCTGTGGTCACACCAGTGCCGCAAAAATCACCACGAAGAGACAGATATAACTCCAGAAAGGCAGCCCAGCCATGTTCGAGGGAAGGGTGAGGGTCTAGTTGTGTGCACCACAAGGCCACATGCAGCCTGTTTAACTCAGAGATGGTCTGCAACCCTGAGCAACTAGGTAACCCCATGCAGTTAGGTTGCTAAAGCACAACATGACTAATAAGTGTGAGGTAACAACTTACTGGGGGGGTTAATCTGAGTGGTTTCCCAGTGCTGACTGGCACTGACTGGCCTGTAATGTCGTTCACACTAACTGTTAATAAACCAAGTGGCTGCACACAGTGTCAACACGTCAACACACAAACAAAACTGCTGTCACAGCGTGAATGAAAGAATCCCATCTTAGTGTACCTGGAGAGACCTGACAGGCAGCAGCAGACAGACACATCACATTCACCGTTTGTCATGCAAATTAACACGCGAACTAAGTGGCAGCCTAATTAGCCGCCGATGTCAGGTCAATGAAAGCTCAACTGTGTTTGAACCTTACATATAAACATCACTTAAAGGCGATGGAATGATAGCGAAAGCAAGACAGACATGACTCTCTGAGGAGCGAGTTAGCGGTTAGCAGCTAGCTTGCAAACTGCTAGCAGCGGCTAACTGCTAACAGCTGCCGTGCTAAAACTGAAGTTACCTGGTCCGCCACGTCTTCGGCTTTGTTCATGAGATCCTCCTGCCCCATGTTCGCGGAAATATTATGAATCTCAATTTTGATGTAAATTATTAAAGCTGAGCGCAACACCGTCCCGACGTACTGGGGTTTTTATTTTTTTCTATCCTCCGCAGGCTGCGCTCGCGCTGTTCCTCCCCCCAGTTAACGTTATTTACTTGAAGATCTCGCCAGTCTCCCGGACGCCGAGAAAAGGCCGCCTCCGACCCACAATGCACCGCGATTTGACGAACGAGACGCAGAGCCCCCCCGTTCTCTCTTCCCCACCTCCCGCGTGCTACTGCAACCGCTGCATGCCACGTATGCTGATCCGTACAGGGGCATGACACAGCCGCCCGCCGGTGTTTACGGTAATTGTAGGCGTGTAAACAAACACAAGTTCATACCATATTTAAAATTAAATCCCCTCATATCTTTTAATACTATACAATATAATATTATATTTTAATTATCAGCAAAGTGAATTCTCCTGCTTAAAAATTACATCCGCACTAGTCAGAATTGGAAATATATATATATTTACAGCAATGTCACAATTATGATAAACGGAAATAACTGCATTTTAAGATATGCGCAACTTTAATTGTACATGTAAAAACTAATATTAAGATGTCTGTAAATCATTTAAAAGTAAATGTTAAAGTAGTAAATGCCGTTTGATAACATTAGTAACTATACTGGATATGTGTTGTTGATATCTGTCTTGCGGGTAATTTAATCTTTCCCAGCAAAATGGATATTTTAAGGCATCCACAATGACGTTCTTCCGGGGACTTGTGACGTCACCTTTTCTATTCACGTGAATTGGGCTTTTAATTCTGGATATCCACAGTTACATTTTTGCTTTTCTGATGCAATTTGATTGTCACTAGGGAAAAAAAATCTTATTTGAGACATTTACAATCCAACTTATAACTTTAATTTTACAGAAATTAAAAGTCTCCCAAATATCCCTTATGTAATTTTGAATCCACAAACATATATTGTGACTAGTAGAAATGTCATTATTGGTAGTGAGTGTTTATACAGATCCATAACTGTATTTTTCACTGATAAAATTGTATAAATGTCCATAAATATCCAACATTTCACTTGTAACGAGTGAACAGATATATGTCTGGGTATTCAAAATAAATATTGATAACTGAAATTTTTGAATTGTATTTATTCATATTTATTTTTTAACTCTTTCATGTGTCACCTATGTTGTGACCACAAATATCAAATCACTTCATCGGTCTCTCGGTTTCTGCACGAAGGCTTTTTGTCTGTTTGCCTTCAGCAAACTATTAATACTGGTTTTATTTACACACGCCTCTGAAGCTGGGTGATGCACTTGTGTGTTTAAGACCGAAAACAGCTGGTCAGACACACCTTTGTTTAAAAAAGACACTCCAGATGATTTTAGGCAAAGAAACACACAGACCCTGCTCCTGTCAGCTCTTTCCACCATATGTTACCTGAAAGCACATCATGTAATATACGAGATATGTTCCTGCAGGAGCCCGAGACGGGAAGTGGGATGGAGGCGTAAAAGGGGCCGTAGCTCACAGACGGCTTGTTAACTGTCAAGACCAAAGACTCAGAGGGGAGGAGGGGTCTTTAAACTCTGAAACACGTCCACAAAAACCTGGTCCTAGTCACTCACAGTTGTTCAGCGAACACCAGGGCAGCTGACATTTTGCTTCAAAGGCAAAAACAGTAAATGATAACAAAAAAAAGGACAAATACAACGATAACGTTTGTAAATCCACACTGTGTTGTATTTCATATTATTACTCTTGGCTGCAAACCAGAAAGTACATCTAATCCAGTCACAATGATGCATTTACATCCACCAGCACACTCAGGTGAAGCCTCCTCGTTGGATCTGCAGCATCACATCGAGGAAAACAGACAGAGTTTCATATGCAAAAAATATGAAATGTAGGTCCGGGCGGCTCAGGCACAGTCGCGTTGCTCCAAACTGGAAGTGCAGTGTTGCTTCCCGACAAACGATCAGGCAGAAAAAGACTCTGTGTATGAAAGATTTTACATTTCACACTTTTCCACGTTTCTTACGACCTGATTTCCAGTGATTGTTCCTGAATTTCTTCTGAAAACCACCACCCTGGACCTGGGAGACATAAACATGACGGCATTAACACTGACAACACCGACACACTGGATTAAACGCGCACACACAAAGGTGATTTCACACATCCACTGACCTTCTTGCGTTTCTGTACCACTTCCTTGTCCACCTCCATGTCCTCGTCCTCGTCCGTTTGGAAGTCGTCGTCGTCGTCTTCCTCGTCTTTGTCACCCTCCATATTTTCTTCTGCCTGGTTTTTTAAAGTGAACATAGAGGCTGTGGGAACATGTGACACAGTGTTAGCGCAAAGCCAAACACAACAACCTTAACAAAAGCAGACAGAGACGTCTACGGTGTGTTTACTGACGAGGGTAGAGGTCACTCATGCTGTCCTCCGAGTCGCTGCGGTCCTCGCCGCTGGACGCCGGCTCCCACAGGCTGTTCCCGTGTTTTGAAGCCTTCCCCTGACCGACCTCCCCTCCGCTGTCTCTGGGCTTCTTCTGTCTGAGTCTGGCCGGAGTGAATTCAATCCCTTGCTGCACACACTCCTCATCTAGAGCCAGAACAGGACAAACACATCAGTCCCATATCTCCTATTTGCAGTGTATCACACAGACTCATATTGGGCTTTATTAACATTACAAATTAAGATAATCTCATAGTTTCAGAGAAGAATTAATGGTGATAAGCAAATATCAATCCTGACAGAACACGGTTATGGTTTCAGACTTGGCTAATGTCAGTTCCAAATTGTAAAACATGTGACCTCTGAGATTCAATTTAGCAGGTGCCATTACTGTGCCAACCCCATTAAGAGAGCCATGTTATGTAATATTATCAGGGAGTTTTAAAAGGATCAAGGTACAGTCTGATAAAAACAGAAGACAGACTACAGTAACAGAGACAGACGGTGATGTTCATCGACATTAAATCAAAACTTGAATTGAATAATGTGATGAGGTAACTTCCTGGATGATGTGCGGGTGTCTCCGGTGTTCGAGACTTAAATACGGGACGCAGCCTTTGTTAATTACGCCCCAGAGCTGTGCAACAAACACTACCTGTAGATACATATTTCTGAAATGAAGCTAAAGCTCACCTTGTCAGCCTTTAAGTAGCTCTGAATTTCCTGGTACAGGCCTTAAACTCTCGTTTGCACCTCGTCTCAAACTAATTTCATCTTAACTTTTCCCATTTTTATTTTTTTTACAGTTTGACATTCTATCCCTGTTTCTATGCAATAAAATGAAATGTTCTTATTTTTTTAGGTTCTTTTTTATGTGTTTATGCAATTTCTTTGTTGAAAAGCACTCTAGGGAAGGAGTTACGCATATAAAATGAATTACGATTATGATCATTTGTGGCTCTAACGTCTGTCCGGCTGAACTCTGGCTGTGAACGCGCCTCAGAACAAAACATGCACCCAGTTGGTCGAGCAGATTTTGCATGATTACGTTCAGCAGAAGAGTGATATATGACTTGTTATCACCAGATGACTTCCTGAATGATGACTATCAAACTAGACCTCGGTGTGACTTTTGAAGAGAACTATGCATGTAGAAAAGCGATGCACTGACATTTGGAGAGAGCTTTCTTGAAGCGTTTCCCATTAACATGCCTCAGGATGTGATGAGGCTGCCGGTTTAGGTGTCTGAGGGTCAGCTTACAGAAGAGCTGATTGCTGGAAGAGACGGGGGGGGGGGCAACAGACAACACACGACACAATGTTAGCGGAGTATTTTCAACTTGTGGCATTTGCTTGACAGCGGTTACCAAAACTGCAAATGAGATAAGAAAATGCTTTTCTTGCAAAATCTTACGGTTGCTTTGTGCTCGGCACAATGTGCGGTTCATACTGGCTGTAGTTGAACTCCGCTGCTGCGCTCAGTTTCTCATATTTCTTCCCTTGAGTGAACTTCTGCAGCTCCGTCAGGTTGCATGGAAACTCGTGGCCATTCAGAGTGCACTTGATCTGAAAAGCAACAGTTTGGCAGACACACGGGGTGCATTTGGTGGTGTTAGTCGTGTATTTTAGCTCGGTGCTGCAATAAAGCGGGTAATCATTGACAGGTATCCTAGTCTTGGTCAACACATCAAGGCATCGAGGAACCAAACAGTCCATGGCTCATGACAGACATTAGCAATACAGCTAGCATCACACTGTACGGACAGTTAACTCCGTGTAATGTAGCGCCATTTGCTCGCTAACCTTTTTGCCGTCTGTAAGCTGAAGAAAGGGGTGTTTAAGAAGAAAAGCTTTGACGTCCGCAGGTAATTCATCCATAGCTTATAAACGCGTCAAAACAGCTCTTTTAGTGTGTCGACGAGGCCAACCCCCTGTAGGAAGTGTCTACACGTGGTTGATAGCGCCGACTCTGCTGCGTGATATTCTGGCGCCATGCGCTGGTCAAAGTGAGGAAGCTCAGACAAAAAAGAATAAAGCTTCTCACTCAGACATCAGTACACACTCATCAAACACGACCCCTTGATCAAAGCAATATAATACACTGAGAAAATGAGGTTATGAGTAATGCTAACACGGAAGCTAACGCAAACTAGGCCTGATTGATATTATAGTCCTATATGCAATAAACCTGCGATGACACAGACCAGTAATCTGTAACAAGTTCACTATAATGAGACAGCCACGGTGCAAAAATAAACGGTAATCAGCTTAAGTCAGGTGCTAACAGTGCGTCCAGTCAGCTGACTGACGGCACCTGGAGGCTCGGAATCAAAGAGCAGCGAAAGTAGAGTGAGCTCACTCCGTTCATATTTTCCGAAACCATAAGTGTAGTCGAGTCAGCAGCTGAAATGAATCGGAGGAAATGTCAGATGAAAAGACAAATGTAGCGCGAAAACGGCCGCTAGTCACAGTCAGGTAAAACGCTCTAGCGTTACTCTGCGGTGAAAGGTTGACAACATTTTCACTCAAATGTCCATCACGTTTTCGTACAGAGTGAGGACTCGTTCTGTAGTTAAATCAATCTTTGCTGAGAACCAATAAACCGCGCCCATTTTCTCCCATAATGCATCTGTTCAGTAAACAAATATCTGACGTCTGCCAATGACAGCCGATGTCAAGCTAGCTAAACAGTACAGTTTGGAGATTTTCCTTTGGATCTTTATTTAGTCCGTCGCAAATTAACATTACATAATTATAAAGTAGAGATTTGATCGTACTTTTAGTTAATTTAGACAAATTTAAACAGTTTCTCGCTAGCTTGCTAATGCTAACTAGCTAGCAACCTAGCTAGCTCAACAGTATAAAAGCAACGGGAACTAACATAACAGTTTTTATTTTTACTCTAAAGTAAATATATATATACATATTAATAATGTCTGGACCGAATGGAGATCCGAACATGTCGATTGACGATGGTATTATCAACGACGAAGATGATTTTGGCGATGAGGAAGGTAACAAGCTAACGTGTTTATTCATTGAAATGCATTGCTAGGAACCGTATAGCCGCAAAAGGGCAATTCCACAGTACAATCTAATTTAGGTCAATGTCAAAATAGACACACTCAAAAACTGTGTACAAGTTAAATTTGCTGTTCTTTAGTGCTATCCCTTCTGATATTATATCACACAGATACTAACAGTGAAGTCTAATCTCACTGCTTCGTCTCCACAGAGTATGAAGCCATCAACTCCATGCTAGATCAGATCAACTCCTATCTGGACGACTTGGAAGAAAGAAACGACTCGCTTAATGGCAAACTGCATGAACTGATGGAGTCAAACCGACAGGCCCGGCTGGAGTTCAGGGCCCAACTGATCGGCTCTGCAGCCAAGGAGGAGAGCAGTGGAGACGGGGAGGACTCCTCACCTGGCAAGGAAGACCTGAACGAGGACAGTGGGCCTGACAAATGAATGGAGGGAGACTGGATGATGTGGGGTTGAGTTGAGCAAAATGCAGGGATAGAAATATTTGTGAAAACTGACTCAGCTCCTGACCCCTGTGTGTTGGACTAGTGACCCATGATGCACATCATTCATACCTGTTTGATTCTCCTGTGAGTTCTCCACCACGTCAGCAGTGTGTGACAGTGATACTTAGCTTCTCCTTGATCACTGAACTCTAATCCAATTTTCCTCCTTTTGCTGAACTGTGGTGTGCTGATGTTGAGTTCACTGACCTCAGGCAGCTTCTCATACGATCATGGTGAAATCTCAGTATGTTGACATTTAAAAAGCGGCAGCCCTCACAGTGTGTGGCGTGGTCTGTATGAGTGGGAAGTCATAAAAACACATTTAAAGGCTTTTTCCTTCAAATTCCCATCAGAAAAATTAAGATAATGGTATCCATGGTGACCTGCCCCGTGTTGAACTCGTTACTCAAGACTCCCCGTGATCTTTAGGGTTTGACATCATGGCCGAAAAGGTCACAATCAACTTTTTCAAGGTAGTGTCGACATTCAGCTTTGCCACAGCTGTACAGCCTGTTGTTTACTTTGCTGTTTGTGTTGTCTGAAAAAGTAAATATGCAACATTCCAGATGTTTACTGGTGTAATTATGACTGTGAATCTACACTGAGCTATCCAGCTTAATTTGGGAAAAGTGATGGAGTCTGAAAAATGTTAGGAGTTTGCTTGAACAAAAGAAAGGAGATTACAAAGCGTGGGAATTATCAGACATTTTAATATAAATTAAAATGACCCCCAAACAGAAAACAAACATCCAAAAATACATTAAACTTCCAGCAGTTAGAAAACATCGCCTGTTTGTTCATCTCAAATTGTCAGTAGCTGAATAAAAATACAATAAGAAACATACAGCTTTGTTTGAAATTATACTGTACATGTCCTTCTCTCTCTCTCTCTCTCCTGCTCCGCTCTGTTCCAGATCGGAAAGTAAGTAGTCTGGATCACGCCGCGCTCCTTCAGACAGAACATGATGTGGCTCTAATCATGTGACTGTCATGTCGCACCATGACTACAAGAGTTGCTACGTGTCAGTGATCCCGTTCGTGGTTTAAAATATCCTTCTCTAACGCGGAGGATGAAATGTTTCCAGAGCAGCACACGAGTCATAAAGAACACACGAAATGCATCCTTGTTTGCTACATTAAACACCTACAAACACTTTTTTCCCATTAACACAACTGTGACTCCGTCCGTCCACTGTTGTTTCAACAATGATCCATTCAGACAAGTGATTTTTATGAATTCTGGGCTAAAAGACTGATTTATGAAGAGATATTCTTCAACACCCACCAGGGAATAAACGGAAAATAACAAGTTTACAGTCTTTGAAGCTTCAAGTAGATTTACCTGCCTTGACTGGCAAGATTTTAAATTTCAAAATAAGCAGAAATGCTGACGTAGTGCAGCCTTTTGTGAACAGACAGCTCATAATTTAAATACATTACCTGCTTTTTGTCGTTGCTGGTGACGTGTTAACGAAGCTGTCGGCTGCTGGAGATTTTCACTTTAGAGCTTTTAACGTTTCAAAAATACGGGGGTCTCTTCTGTACAACTGTGTGCTGTTGTTTTTAACGTGTTCACGACTACATCCAGCTCCTACAGATTGTGCAAGGATTTTTTTTTTCTTTAATTACACCAAGATAATATTAAAGAAATCCCAATTGCCAGTACCGGGCTGTAAGAAAGTGTTTAGGACTGTTTCAGTGGCTTCACCGCAGCTGCTGCTGACAACTGACACCAACTTAAACCCCAAAATGTCTAAAAATTAAATATTATAAAATCAAAATGCCCCCAACAAAGATATGATCAGATTTAAGATTCATATTCTCTAAACACTCAAGCCGAAGTACCTTTTTAATACTTTTTTCTTTTTTCTGAATAGCTGTCACCTGCTCAAACACTTAATTTTGGTTACATTCTACATTTCAGGTTGCTAAAAGCGTGTGCTACGTGGTTAGCAGTGGTGAAAATGTCTCCAACCTGTGTGGTTTACACAAAGTGAACATCACAATCGTTCATAGCAGCGAGCTAGAGAGTTAGCAAGAAGCTGACAATCGGACAGTCGGACCTCATCAACCTCCTGATCCTCTGCAGGGTGGGAAATCAACTGTTTGAGTCAGACAGCTTCTCTTCCTGAACCCAGGCGACAGATAAAAAGCCTGGAGGTAATGAAGGTGATTGTAATACTCAGAAATACTGATTTAATGAACGTCTGAAAAGAAAAAATACTTATATTTATTTTTTCTCTACACATTGTTTTGAAGATTCATGTCACTGCACTTTTTAATACTTTATATATTAAATGTCCATGAATTTGAATTTGCATGACAAACTTATACAGTCGTCTTAGCATTTAGTGCAAGAAAGAGTCGGCAGCCATGATGGCAGCTCTGAGAGGTTGTACTTTGAGTTGGAGTTAACACACTAACATGCTAGCTTATGTTGACCAGGTATAATGTTTACCATGTCCTTCATCTTAGTTTAGCATGTTAACATGCTAACATCCGCTAATTAGCACTAAACACTAAGTAGAGCTGCAGCTGGGGGAGTGTGTGGTTACAGGTCTTGACCTGAAGAGGGCGCCAGACTGACAGTTCAGGGGTGCTCAGTCGTTACGCTTCATGTCGACCTGAGTAGACTTTTATTTTACTCAGTTATTGAGGCGCCAGTATTAACGCCCCCATCATGACTCAGCCTGTGTCTGACAGCTGTCCGGTGTTAACCTCCCACCCTGGGAGAATTCTTCACATGAGCATGTGTTCAGCCCTGATTTACCATCATTTAGACGTCCTATTTGTTGGTGTGTGTGTGTTTTAATTCAGACTTTCCAGCACGGAGAGAGGCAGGGCTGCTCACCTCCTGGTCTCTGATTCATGAAGCACCTCGTCACATACTGACACATCCTGTCCTATGGTTTCCTCTCCTCACACGTCTCATCTCTGACTCAGCGTCTGTTTGTGGCCCTCCCTGACCTGCGTTTGGGTGTGGTCTTTGCCTTCCCTGCGCCGCTCTTTTTCCCCGGAGCAGCGGGGGCTTCCTTCCCCTCGCCCTCCTCATTAACATCCTCAGCAGCAGCAGCAGCTGTTGGCTCTGAGTCTGGCTCCTCTGTGCTGTCAGCGGGAAGCTCAGCAGGTCTCTCCTGAACTGCGGAGGCCTGGGATGTGGTCTCTTCCTCCGTGCTGTGGAGGTCTTGGCCTGTGCTGCCGGTGCTGGTCTCTGAGGTGCTGGTGAAGTCCTGTGAGGTTGGGTCGAGTTCTGCTGGTTCCTCCTGTTGCAGGTTTTCCGTCTGCGCATTAAGCCGTGTGAGCGTGACGACAGGCTGCATGGAGCTCACGTCCATCACTAAACCGGCGTCATCAGGGTGGGAATTATCATCCGAACAGTCTGTGGCGGTTCCTGCTGCAGGCTCGAAGCTGTCCGCAGCGAGGAGAGGGTCCCTGGAGGATGCAACAGCTTCACCCTTTTGACTCAGCATCTCTCTGCACCTCTGAGATAACACAAAAGATGCAAATGTGTGGGAATAGGCAACAAGAGCTGATCCATGCTAAAGCTAAATACATACATCTCTTAAATGCTGAACACACGTGACCAAAAACATGAATGAAATGCTTCATTTTAAGTAGAATTCCTTAAACAAGTTGCACAATAATCTCATTTGGGTCCCACATAATGAGTTTAAACCAGCTCTGTTTCTGTTTTGTTGAAGAAATAAAGTGAGTGACGTCAGTAAAACACCAACCTTGAGGTTTTCAAAGTGCTTCAGTGATTTGCAGTGGGTGTGCAGGGCAGAGGAGTCAAAGTGGTAAAACTTGCTGCAGAGTCTGCAGATGAAACCTGCGACTGGGACAAAAAAACTGGAACCTGGAGGAAAAAAACAAAACGCTTCACTAAACGTCTCATTTTTAACGTTTATCTGCGAGTGCAAATCACAAATACTCGAACATGCTTCTTTCTCATTGGATGAAATTCTCCTGCTCGCTGCTTGTCTGCAGGGCTCAGCGCACCTTGCTCCATTAACATAAAGTGCATGGAGCTGCAGTAGAAATTACTAGAACGACATAAGATGACCAAATCTTTGTAGTTTGGCTCATCGGCAAACATCGAGGGGGCGGAGCTTATGAGCTACGCTGCAGCCGCCACCAGGGGGCGATCCAGAAGTTTTGACTTCTCCGCTGGGGAACTGTCATGTCAGCCATCTTTATATATACAGTGTGTAATCATCACTCACCGTAGACAGTGTTGGGATCGTACTGCTCGTCACCGGCCATGTCCTTCAGAGACACTTCTTTAAGGGAGGACCAGCCGTCCTGCAGCAGATTTCAGAGCTCATCTCAAAGTGAACTTTAACTTAAATGCAAATCCTGTAAATCTGATTGGAGGGAATCACAAACAAGAACTAATTCTTTGCAAATCACCTGTTTGACTCCTTCACTCCTCGGTCTCTCCTCTCCCTCCTCCACCTCGTCCAATGAGAAGCCGTCAGTGTCCGCGGCCGTCAGCTTGTCCAAAGCCTCACAGCCCTCCTGCTCCTGGAGCTGGTGAACAGAAGCAGGCACGGTTTTATTTCATTTCACCCTAATTTATGTTGTTTAATGCTTTTTAACCTGGAGATACCTTCTCCAGTTTCTGCCTGTGCTCCTGGGACTGCAAGTGCTCCACAAACATCTGCGAGGTCCTGAAGTGTTTCTTGCAGACGGTGCAGGAGGAGATGGCTGATCTGCAGGCAAGCTGAGGAGAGATGGAGGGACACCGCATCGTTACGGATCAATCTCAGTTAAAAGCGAGCAGGAGAGAGGTTTTAAACATTTTCAGAAGATGGAAAAGTTCTTGAACTCTGTGAAAAATGCCAGCAGCTGATTACTTTGTGCTCCTCTGTGCGTCGGTGGTCCACGATGCTGCTGGTGAAGTGGTTGTGACAGGTGGAGCACCAGTGCTTCAAGTCCTCTTTCTTCTCTCTGCAGAGAAAACAAATACAAACAACATTAAAAGACTCACCAGGATCGTTTTCTCTTTGTGTTGTGTGTTATCTGTTAAATCGTGAACTTTGCCCACGTGTTTCTTACGGACCCGTCCTTGTTCGCCGCCTGCAGGGACTCCTGCACTCGTGGCAGCAGGGTGACCAGACAAGCGTTGCTCATGTGCTGGATCTCCATCATCCTCTGCTGGTGGGAAACACTGTTCATGTGACTCCTGAAGTTCTGCAAAACAAATCCGAGAAGAAGAGAAAAGATAAAAACACAACCCTCGGGACTTCTCGGGCCTTTTGCACATCGTGGCGTCAGTATGTTGAACCTACTTGCTGGTTGTGGCAGGTGATGCTGCAGAGGTAGCAGTAGTACTTGTTGGCGCCCTCCACCACACCCTCATCTCCTTCCTCCTGGTTGTCTGGTGAAGCCAGAGGGGCATCTTTGCCCTCCAGGGGTAAATTAACCTGCTGCTCGTCTTCACCCAGCCTGCCAGACGGGGACGGGGCTGAGGAGAAGATCTAAACCCAGACGTGAACGTGAGCTGAGATATGTTGGACACTGGAGGTCGAGTAACACTGTTAATCAGCTTTTTGCCTTCATTACTCTCTGAAATACTAATTATTATGTCTGTGAGTGGATCCGTTACCTCAGCAGCTCTACTCTCCTCCAGCGCATCAACAGCATCCGATCCCCCCGTGGAGCCTCCTTCCTCCAGAAGGATGCAGTCTGGGAAACATTGGACACACAGTAAGGAAGAGCCGCAATGATTAGTCAACGGAAATAAAAGTGAAAACTGTTTCTGATAATATGCATGAGCTGTTTTCAGCTGTTTTTAAGTAAACATTGTTGGGTTTTGGGCTTCAGGGCACATTTTATAAACTGAATGATGAACAATGAATCATAAAATAATCAACAGATTCTAAATGACACAACACTCATAAAGTTAACTCAAATTAGCTTTAAATATGCAAAGTATTTGTCACATCCACCCGAGGTTGCTGCTGGTTTTACCTTCAGGCTGACTGTCCTCTGTGTTGCTGTTGCACTCTGAGGAAACAGTTTCCCCGTCTGCATCTGCAAGAGCGACGTTCTCCCTCGGCTCTTTGGGCTCCAGCGACCTGAGAGAGCAAACAGCAGGCGTCAAGGCGGGAGGTGCGCGATCATGATCACGCACAGAGCATTTCTGCTTTTTCATTCAGTACTTCTGTTGCTTTGGGAAGCAGCAGCGCTCGTGCACAGAGAGTGAAATACACACTGTTCCTCCAATTTAAGCCCATGTTGTGTCGAATGATAAGATGTTAAACACTGTGGATGTGATGTCTGGTTAAGATATTACTAAATTGCATTCAGAGCGGTAAAGGAAATGTTCTGCCTACCCCTCTGTCCTCTGCTTCTTAACTGCAGGTTCTTCTAGTTGCTCCTCAGACGGCCGAGTGTGTCCGTCCACTCCACCCACGGCTCCATCTGTGGGCAGAAAAAAGACAAAAGCACCAACAACTATAAGCGAATGCTCACCACTGATTTCCTGCATGTTCATTTAATTACTTTTCTACATGTTTAAAGTCACATTATGATATTAAACACACGCTGCACATGCTGCATGAAGCTCACACCTGCAGATCTACCTGTTTCAGTCCTGTCTGTGGTTTCATTGGTGCTTCTAGCTGCTGGTTGGTCGTCTGCGCTCCCTGCTGCCATCTGCTCGCTGTCCCGCTTCCTGTCTGGCTGGCGAGCTGCCGCGTCCTACGCAGAGAGAACAGGATTACAGATACGCCGCAGATAAACAGGCTTGGTTATTTAAGTTAGCACAGAAATAAACTGATAAAGTTAAACATCCAAGTCTGAGGTAAAGTTGCACATAAGAGACACTGAACCAGCTATCGCCTCTGACTGACCATTACCTTCATCAATTATTCATTTCCTGGTTACTTTCTTGGTTATTTCAATCTCGATGTAGCAGAAAAACTGGTAAATGTTATTTACGTTTATATTCAGGAAGCTTAAGGCAATAGAGTTTTTGCAATCAGTTATTAAATTAGTTTGATTAATACTTCATCCATCAATTCACTGATTAATCCAGTAATCATTTCAGCTTTACTGTAAAGCTCAGCTGCTTGAATCAGAATCACAGTGACTGACTTGATGTAAACATCATTCATCTGTTAAGCTTTTATATAAAAACATGTCTTTTAAACTTTGAATATTATTTAAATAAAAAATAAATATAAAATATATGTTTAATAATCATAACACTCATAAATATAAAGATGTATTTTCTTTCTAATGTGACAAAGAATTGCTAAAATGCATCTCTCTCATCCATCCAGCACAGTAACAGATAGACGCGCATCACAATCCCCGACGGGGTTTAGCAAGAGACGGTCGATGTGCACCACGGTGATCTGAACTAATGACGCCACCGCTGAGCTGAGAGTGTGTTTGGGCTTTGAAGGGGAAGCGAATGCTCACTGCTGTAAAGGAAATGGGTGCGCTTGGTTTATGAACCAGCAGAAAAACAGAGCATCGTTGCAAAAACAGCACAATAATCATTTTAGCTTAGCTTGTTTTCATAATCGCTGGAAACAGAAATTGAAAATAATATTCAATTAACCGCTCTGTCCTACAAGTCAGTACCTGGTCAAACAGCAGTTTACTAGCTGGACTGAAAACCTGCACAGGGATCAGAGTCATTGAGATGTGTGTTGTTGTTGTTACCGTGGTAGTGAAGGAGGAGGACGCGGCTGTGGTGGTGGGGGTGGTGCTGTAGTAACGGGCGGGGTGCGGATGAAACGGCCGAGCAGCTGGGAAACCCATGATGGGAGACTTGATGGCCATCCCGATGGGAACCGGCCCGAGCAGAGATGACCTGGCCCCGGCCGCGAAGAACTGCCGGAACTGCTGTGCCCCCATCCCAAAGCTGCGCATGTTACCTGGATGAATGCAAAGCATGATGGGTACAGAACAATAGCTACTAATCTTTATGATTGAGCCTTTCTGTCCTTTTTCAGATAAACTACAATCCAAACTGTACCCTGCATATGCTGCATCAATAGGGCCCCCTGCAGCATGGGATTGGGGGCGATGATGGTAGTCTGGGTCGCCTGGCACAGGTTGACCATCCTGGGAGGTGGCGCAGTCTGGGGAGGAACGGGAATGGCTCTGTGCAACAAAGAGAAAGTGAGAACACTGCGTTTTAACTAAATCATCAATATGTCAACCAGCCGGCTGTCTTATTAATCTGGAAATGTGCAACAAAGTGACTTGGCAGGAACATGTGCGCACAGGCATGATCTCCAACTGAAAACACAAAGTGGAAACAGACGCTTATACTGACTGACCATCAGATCTGATATGCAAGAGCCTTTAACAGAGGTCGTCTTTCATCCATATCAGCAGAGCCCACTTCGAGGAGGCAAGGCATGACTCAGTGAGATTTATTTATAGTATAGCAGAATACACTGTACCACAATATCAAAATAATATAAACAATAATAAAACTGGAACTCTTATAAGCTAAAAGTAAGCCCAAGAGGCGTGAACCAAACATCAGGAAGGTGAAATGAAACGACAGAAACAGGCTTGGCTCAACCTCAGAATAAACAAGAGTCCTGGATCCTGAGCTTTTATCAGGATTAACGATCAACAACTTGATTAGCCGGTAGAGCGACACCAACAAAGAAGTTCTCCTGCGGTCGACTTTGACTGACCATTAACCAAATATTCATTTCCTGGTTAGGTTCTTGGTTAGTCCAACCTGGACATATTTAACTTTCTCAACCAACAATCCAAAAACCACAAGACTTTTAGGTTAATATCATAAAAGAATTTAAAAATTTGCAAATATTCACATATGAAAGGCTGGAAACAAAAGATTTTTAAATGATCAAAGCAGTTTCATTAATCCTTTGCCCATCAATCCACTGATTAATCTAGCAATTATTTGACACAAATTAAAACTGCACAAAAAACACAAGTACTTTATATTTTAGTAGAATATCATGGTCAGACTTTATGGCCTGCCCATAAATCTTGCAACAGTGTTTTATATAATCTGGTTATCAACACCACCTTTGTGCAGGCTAGGCTAGAGATAACGAAGCATAACTGCAGTCAACAGTGTTTGACAACAGAGTATGTATCTAATGTTTTCTGTGGTGCTCTGTGGTCACAAGAGTATGAGGCGTGCCACAGCTGCAGCAGGATAAAGATAATAGTTTTAATGAAAACATCACAAATTAAAAGTTGATGTACAATTATTCAGTTTTATAAAAAAACACCCTGCACACCTATACATTTTAAGCCATCTCTGAATTGCATAGTCTTGCATGCGTTGTGGCAGCGCCTCCAGCTCAAGCTACCGGCTGCCACACATACATCTCATCCGGAGGGCCTTGCCCGATCCCCGGTCTCGTGTTGACGCGCTTACCGCGGTGTCTGGTGGTGGTGATGCGCTACGTGATGCCCGGGAGGCGGCTGCGGCGGAGGAGGTGGAGGAGGCTGCTGCTGGAAAAGTTGCTGTAGCTGCCGCAGGTGCTGGTGAAACTGCTGCTGTTGGTGCTGTTGTTGTTGTTGCTGCTGCTGCTGATGGATGTGCGGGTTGAACATTTCGGGGTTGAATTGTGTGTTTGTTGAGTTGACAGATCGGCAGCGGGGAGGTTGCCAATGTTTTGACAATCCTTAAATTAGTAAATATCTGGAGCGGAAGCGAAAAAAAGAGCTTGAGTGATTATGTTTTGTTTTTTGCACAGATACGTTCATAAAACAGTGCGCACCGTCTGAGACAACAGGTCGCTCTCATGTTTCGTGATGACAGCGAGCTAGTGTTAGCAACAAAGCTAGTTATAGCAACCAAGCTAGTGTTAGCAAGTAAGCTAACCTTAATTTACTTTTTGGTTAGCTCCATTCAGTTTATTTAATCTGTTAGCCAACTTTAAGGGGAGAAAAACGTGTAAAACATTTGTTTTTGTGTGAAAACGACGCGCTATTCAGAAACTAACACAAATGTTGAGTCAATAAATGAAGAAGCTAACTTACACCTGCTGTGACATTAGCCGCCGCTCGGTAAGTTAGCTTAGCCTAGCACTGAAGTAGCTAGCTAGCGAGCTAGCTGGCTTCCCAACATAAACCAGACATAAACCAGCTGCGCCTCCTCGTGCACTTTCAGCGTTTTACCCCCCTGCAGTTGTTAAGACTTACTTCTCAAAGAGGAAAGCAGCGATGAGAGTTAATTATCCAACTAATAAGGATCATAACGGGGTTGAGTACTTGCTCCCAGTCCCGGTGCAACTTGCATACAGCAGAAAAACCCCAAGACAGCCCCCACAGTGTGCAGAGCAGAGAGATGACCCCTGTCGCCCCCCGGTGGTTGTCTGGAGAACTGCACCATGTCTGCGTAATAAGCGGAGCTTGGGCTAATGTTTGTTTTCTAATTTAAACTGTCATTGTGAAACCCCACTGCTCTTCTAGATTAATTCAATGTTTGCATGTTTAAGTATGTAACACTAGCTAATATAAATAATTACTGAAGAGCAACATCATTGTTACACTAACCTAAAGTGCCTAGATAAAAAGAAAGCTGTCATGTTTTATCGCCTTAAATCGTTGAATGAAAGTAGATTTCATATGGCATTTACAACTGAATATAAGACCTTTTAATAAAAACGTGATAACAGATGTCAGTAATGTGTGTCTTGTAACTGTTAGGCCTAAATACTCACTTTAAGGAGGCGAGTACTTATCCAGATTGTGCATTTTATATTTTTAGAACTCTGTTTTTACTTTAAAGTATCGTTTTTCTGCTGATTAGTGTCAGAAAAGGTACTTAAATTACACACATTTAAAGCACTGACCTTACAACAGTGCACTGAAAAGACTGCATTGAATGTATGTGCATTCAGTATTTTTAATGCATATAAATTTTATCTATCTATCTATCTAAAGTTGTAGGGAGCCCCCTGGCCTCTGTCCACGGTGCTAACAGGTTCAGCACCATGGACAGATCAGTGCATCGTACAAAATCATATGTTTGAGCAATAACGTTTAAAAACTGGATGCCAGATCCCGTCTACACCTCTATGAGCGCACAAGATTATGCTTAAAACCAGACAATTCACGCACAGTTTGTGAGGAAATACAGTGAAAGTATAACAGTGTCACCACCGAGCGGTGTGTGTGCAGAACTGCAGGGATCTCTCCTGAGAGGAGATCATCCTCATCCTCCCCCCTCTCTCTCTCTCGCTCTCCCTCCCTGCCTCCCTCCCTTGCGGTGCTTGGTGGAGAGGAGTGTACATGTTCGCTCGGTGGAGAGAGTCCAGGCTGAGGTGAGCTGACACACCGAGGAGAGAGGCGCAGTCAATGAGGGAGAAAACCGGAAAGTGAGCCGGTGTGTGCGCGCAGTCCAGTCCGCGAGAGTGGCGAGGAGAGAATAACCACGAAATAAATCCCCTCCCTGCTCTGACAAGGAACACAGACTGCCTGGTGCATCGCAAAGATGGGGAACCGGGGAATGGAGGATCTGATTCCTCTGGTGAACCGCATGCAGGATGCCTTCTCCGCAATCGGGCAAAACGCGAACCTGGACCTGCCCCAGATCGCCGTGGTGGGCGGTCAGAGTGCGGGGAAGAGCTCGGTGCTGGAGAACTTCGTCGGGAAGTAAGTAGCTTTCCCTGGCTGCGATGCGTGTCGGTGTGCGGGCCCGGTGCACCGCACGAGCGCCCGCAGTCGCTTTTCATTGAACACTTTACGCATCCCCATCCCCCTTTTGTCGTGCGGCTTTAAATCCAAACACACAGGCTCCACCGAGATCTCATGAGTGACACTGAACGGTCCAAATCGCTGCATTACACCTCCATCCTCTGCCATGGACTCGGCACCAAGGCGAGGAGATTATTTTGTTAGGCCTGTATAAATCCCCCACTGAAGTTTATCTGCTGCGTGATGCATTCACGGAACCACCAATCACTGTTAAATAACTTGGTATTTAATATGAGAAGCTTCATCTGGTTTTGGGTGCAATAAAGGAGGTTTAGTTAGTTTCTTTCCTCATGATTTTGGGTGCCACAGTGACACAAAGTTGTACATGTTTGTCATCATGAATCCCACATCATGTGTCACAGCGGCCGGGTCAGTTTGGATGCTGACTTCCTGCACAGTGGACACAGTTACAGGCAGCTCGGTGGACGCGTTGTTGTTCGTGTGACCATGTTGTTGTCCTCAGGCCATTTAATCCCCACTCTAAAGGTGCACAGTGACGCTTGCTGTGTGTGTGTGAGAGTGTGTGTGGAGAGGTTTCAGTCTTGCAAACATGCACAGGTTTATCTGTCAGAGCTGGTGATGATACAACTGGGACAAATCTGCTCTGTTATGCTGCAGTATGACCTTGCAGAGAGAGAGACAGAGACACACACACACACACACACAGAGAGAGAGAGAGTCCACCTGAGCTTTGAGCCCTTTCAGCTCAGCTCATCCATCTGTCTGCCAGTGCTTACGCTGTAAGTGAAGCTTACTGCATGCAGGCGACAACACGAGTGCCAGTAGCTAACTGTTGGTCAGCTCTGCTTGATTGTGTTTCACCTGATCTGAGGGTTTTTTCAGATTTTGTGGACAGAGTGTGTGATTCAGCAGTATTTCCTGCTTAAGCAAGGTCAGACTTTATGCACACTGTGGCTCCAAGCCAGCACAACCCCCCCCTTCACACGCACACGCACGGTGAACAAGGCCTGGGTACTCCATGACAAAATGTAAGATCCATCCATCCGTGTGTGCAGGTTAGATCTCTGCCAGATCTAATTAGACGTGATCACATTTACCTTTTTGCCCGACAGCTTCAATCTAAGCTAACGTTTGTTTGGCAGCTTGGTCAAATTGTTCACCACGTGGTCAGAGCGCTAATCCCCATCTTAACAGGTAGTAGGTGAGATGTGCCTATTGTTCACAGGTCAGGGTGATCGGCATGTGAAGTGTGGAAGGCATATCTGTTTAGTTTATGACGTGGCGATGAACGCTGCAGTGGATTTAAAGGAGTGACTGACTTCCTGTTTGTCAAAACACAGCACCTACATTACCCACAATGCACCCTGAGCTGCTGACCACTCAGTATGAATCTGTTTGTGTTGGAGAAATGTAAGAATCACTCACGTCTTGTAATAAAAGTCATGCATGTATCACCATCATATAATAAATATACAACCAAAAGGAAAAGTACTATTTAAAGATAATGTATAATATCTGATTATAATGATTAATGCTTTAATAGATCAATAGTTTTATTTTAATCTATATTAAAGGATCATAATTTGTTTGTTGATTATATTTTTTTTTTATAATTATTAAACCGACTCTGCAAAATAACTCATAATTTAAGTTTTGCAAAAACATTTTGATGAGTAAAAAGTGCAAATTTGACCTCTGCATTGTGTGAAGAACAGAAGTATGAAGCAGCATTAAGTGAAAATAGTCCAGTAACAAATCACATTACCTTTCCAGCACTGGTGTGTTAAGCTAATGTAGCCTCTAGCTCCACACCTCCAGATATCTCTGACAGACGCAGACTCATGTGACATCACGTTATAAGCTATTTTGCGCATGAGCCCAATGCATGAGGACGTAAAGCACCATCTTCCTTTTCCAGTCAGCTGTCAGGTCTTTACAGTCAGCTCGAAGGTTTGCATCATGTCCACTTTATGTTTTGTGATAAGACTGAATGTTCAGAGCTCAAACACATAATCAAATCCAACCTTTAACAGCACCTTTACCCATATATATATATACTTTGTTTCCTTAAATCAGGCGTTATTGTGCTATAAACAACCGAGAATACAACAATGTTTCAGCGAATCTGTAGTGCTAGCTTAGCAGCGTTGCAAATCTAAGTTCACGTGAGCACAGGAATCATCTCCAATATAAGAAAAACACACTAATATTTACAAAAAACTAGTTTCCTACTATTTTTAGCTACTTTTATCCCATGCAATATATGTTTGTTATAACCACAAGAGGTTTTTATTTCTAGTAAGTGGTGTTTTTCAGGCCTCTTCAGCGCGGTTGTCATAGAAACAGCTTGTGCCTCATTACGCAGCCTCAGCTGAGGGACGAGCGGTTTGGATAAGTGTTAGTTTGTGAGGTGAAACACACGCTCACGTGCAGCTCAGCGCATCTACAGCGGCATCTTATCATTATCTGACTGCTTTTGCCGCGTGAAACGTTGCGTTCAAGTGCAGGTTTCCATTATTCTGCTGTGCGTGTCAGTGAAAGCAGCTCTCTATCGTCCCGTAACAGATTGCAGAGCCCCATCGTGCAGCGTTGGTTAATGTAAACCCTCTCTCAGTCCAGCTGCAGTGACGTCGCTCAGGTCCTCTCATCCTCCTCCTCTCCTCCACCCTCCCCCCTCCAATAGGGTCCCATTGTGTTTGCCTTATCTGCCTGGAACCAAGATGCTCTTACAACACTCCTGCATTGTGTGTTTACGTGTCACAGCGACGTCTTCTCCTCTGTCACGTATTCATGCACTTTTAATCCCTTTTCACTTTTATTATAAAAGCATTGTGGTAGATTTTTGGCAGTGACAGCTGTGGCTCTGGCTTCATTCTCCCTTTGTTTGCTGCTTACGGTTAGCACAGACAATCAATACCAGAGCGTAAGAGACTCATAAACAGCAGCGAGACGTCAACATTAATTATTACACAATGCAATATCAGCTGGTTAGAGCTTATATTCCCCTCCTGGAGGCAGAAGTGGGTGTTTCCTTTCCAGACTTTCTTTTTCAGACAGTTTATAAAGTGTCTACACCAGCTGAGATGGGATTTGAGTATAAAAATAGCACCTGCAGGATTGATATGTTAGATTATACAGGCGCCATGACACCTTTGCTCTCAGGTGGATTAGATTTTTGATGCATGCCGGGCAGGTGTGATTCAGGGACAAGGACGGCCAGCCTCTTAGCGGCAGACAAGCTGCTGCGCTAATGGCATGAGAGAACATCCGAGGACACTAATCAAATTTATCTATAGCCCCTTTTATCGCCCGTCCTTCGAGCGTGTTTTTGTGGAGCGCGCTTTCATAACATGTCCCGGCCGGATGAGTCGGCTGATGTCTCGCTTGCTTTTCATCGCTCGCTTCTCTGTTTGTCACCTCTCTAAGTCTTTTCCGTCTCATTCGGTTTAGAGTTTGCTGCTGCAAAAGGAGCAAAGGCAGCGAGGTTAAACGACAATAAAAGAGATCCAAATGCAAAAGGCACGAGTTAAGATGCTGCATCTGGGGACTCCTCTCTGCTTTTCTTCTTGAACAAGCAGCAGATTTTCAGTTTTTAATGTCTTTGAATAGAGTTTCTTAGATGGTATTTCTGTTTTTGTGCTGGTAGCTGGTTTATCAGGCTTGTAACTAATGGTTATTGTCATTATTGTTCAATATTTTGACCATTTTATCAATAAAAAGATGTAAAAAGATGAAAAACGTGAAAAATATTCAACTTACAGTGACACAAAGGCAGAGACAAATGCAAAATCACCCACTTTAGAAGCTGAAAACAGTGAATTTAAGCCATTTATGCTTGATAAACAACTTAAAGTAGGTTTATTTTCAATATTCTTGCTGGTTAATTGTTAATTGACTCATCAGCTAACTGTGTCAGGAACATATGACTGTCAGGAACTCTGCATTAACCCTGTGTGTCCTGGTTTTCTCCCATTGGACGGTGAAAAAGGACACTTAACGAATCTGAATGTGGGCACAGCCCCTGTTTCCTGTCGTCTGCATTCCACACTCCCATGAGTCTAATTAGCAGAAACAGAGCAGGGAGGTTTACTGGTCTCCGGTGCCCGACACAGGCTCTGCCAGCTGGGTGAAACCTTCTCATATGTGCATTTATTCAGGTGGAC
Organism: Datnioides undecimradiatus; assembly: GCA_008933995.1. NCBI lineage: Eukaryota > Metazoa > Chordata > Actinopteri > Lobotiformes > Datnioididae > Datnioides > Datnioides undecimradiatus. The sequence goes on along the minus strand of WARS01001868.1, from coordinate 5,260,001 downwards.
GTGTGGGAAAGATGCTTCAAATGAAAAGTTGCTGAACATGAGTTGAATTAGGTTGAGCGTTTGCAGTTTTAGCACTAGACATGCTGTTTTTGTTGATGTGGATGACGTTAGAAAAGAGGCGGACGCAGATTCAGTTTGCTTACTTCATCATGTGATTTGCACTGGTTGTCACAGCGTGCAGAGCGTTTCGTGTGGGTCATGTTTACCGAAGGAAAGTGCACAAACGTCCTCAGCTGCATGTTTTTTTGGGAGCGGACCCACTTTCAGCACCACGGACAGCTCTTTAAAAAACAGCTGATACTGGATCAGCACCACAGCTGCTTCCCCTCAAACGCTGCAGACACTGAAAACGCTGCAGACGTTGCTCTTCACGTGTAACATTCACACCGTCATGGTGGATTTAAGAGCAGAAACAAGAATCCTTACTGAACGATCTGGTTCTGCTACTGCTCTGGTTTCTGTTTAGTATCGACCAATCAGGTTTGAGCATGTTTTGGTTGCATGCAGGTAACTTTGCTTTTGGCAGAAATCCAGTTCCAGCTTTTAATTAACTTCTCTCTTAATTAAGGTTCATTTAAATGCTGATTTCTGTCTGAAGAGATCAGAGTCTGGACTTTAAACTAATGCTAATTGAACTTTAAACAAAAAACAACAGAAGAAGAAGCGATGACCTAGATACGCAGTCAGGTGTGTTATCTTTCCAGATCAGAGCACATCAACTGGATGCTGCTTTTGATCCTCCTTTTGATTGGTTTCAATTCGTCACTTCTTGTTCTTCTTTGCTTTTGATTGTCTTTTGATTTGTTGGTCACCCTCCAGGCTGCCACTGTTACTAAAAAACTGTTAAATAAAAGTAAATAAATTAAGAATATTTAAAAAAATATCCACTGGACGCACCAGAAACCCTGATATACTGATGATTCCTTCCCAGCTGCACCTCTGATTGGTGGGTTTGCCCTGTTGAGTTGATTGTCTGGTTGATTAAGTTCGAGCGAGGGACATTTGTTTTGTTAGAGCTGTTTTCAGATCCAATAGTGGAGGAATAACTAAAAAGACAAGGTGAAATAGTGTGAGATGCTTTGCCGGGATGTTCTCAGACGCTGCAGGATGTCGGTACGCAGCTCAGCCGACCGAAGCACAAACCGGGAGCATGAAACTACAACACAGACTGTTTTTTCTCTCCCCGCTGACATTTCCAACCCTCCCCCCACAGACACACGCACGCAGATTAAGTTGATAGCTGTCCTCACGTATTACATAACACGGAGAAGACTTGGAGGCATTATGGCGAGCAGCAGCAGCAGCAGCAGCAGCAGCAGCAGCAGCGCTGGTGTGAAAGACAAGGACGGAGAATTTGCTCCGTTTTGTTTCAAACAAGGAAGTGAAAAGAGAAGAAGAGTCGTTCAGACAGTCATGCCATCATTCACATTCAACGCTCATGTCCTGGTTTCAGTGTCAAGTGTGTTATTATCCCACAATTTCTCACATTAGACTGTTAATCCTCATATTAGGGAATAATGTTCAGTACAAAACCATAGAGTTATCAGCCATTTAGGGAACATGGACACTCACTGGTGCACCTACAGTTAACTGATTCCAATGAATTGCTTTAATAATCAATAATGCAAAACTCATCTACATCAGTTCCTTATATAATTTTAATACATCAGCATCAATAAATTGGCTTTATTCTAATGTTTTCTTAGTTAACATGATTTTTGAGACCAAATTACCAAAATGTCAGCTGTCAGCAGTTTCAGTAGAATGAAAGTGGCAGATCCTCACAAAAATAGAGGTCAGAAGGAGGAAATGTTGCTTAAAATTGACTAAAAACATCTAAAAATACTCACAGATTATTGATTTCTGAACAGTGACAATTTGTTTCAGGTCTAATTTGCATAAAATCATCATAAAACTGAACTACAGCAGATTAACCCTGCTGCTGCGAGGTGAACAGCAGTGTTGAAGCAGTCAGTGAGTGGGGACCATTTGTTCTGACGCTGCTGCAGAGGATTAACATTAATCTCTGCAGTTTACTTGCAACACGTCCTCCCATTGGCTCAGGTCTAATCTGGACGTGCACCAGCCAGCAAGCAGCCGTTTCATTGGCTCGTCTGACTGCGAGACCGCAACATGTGTGTGTGTTAAAAGTTCATCACCAGAGAGCGGTTTCATCTTTTTTAGACCCAAATTCAGTGAGGGGGGGGGGGGGGGGGGTGGTGTCCGGGTTGTGCTGGATCAGGACTGTCACTGCTGCAGGTTTTAAAGCTGGATTAGATGAGGCTCAGTGTCGGGAATCAGACGCTGAGTTTAGTTTTTAGAGTTTATTAAGAAGCATGTCACATTTTCACACACTTGTTGGGTAAAAATACGTTTTTTACGTCAAACTATTTGGTTAAAAATGATGTTTGCAGCGGGAGAGAAGAGCAAACCTCAGCAGATTACAGCCACTCCCTGTTGTTTCTTCTTTTTAGACAAAACCAACAACAAAAACAGTAAAAATGACACAAAAAGAACAAGAATAAACAAGAAAAATGTGGAAAATAGGTGAGAAAGTACATTTAATGTAATAATCATTTAGTTTTATATGTGAAGCCTTTTTTACATTGTGAACAGTTCATCTGTGTGTGCCTGTGTGTGTGTGTGTGTGTGTGTGTGTGTGTGTGTCCTTGCATGCATTTGTTTGTACACCAGTGAATGTGTACAGTTTATAACAAAGAAGCAGTGAGTCACTACTCGACAGCAGCTGGTGCCCACTAGACAAGTGTGACTATATGTGTGTGTGTGTGTGTGTGTGTGTGTGTGTGTGCGCACTACAGAGACAGAGAGTGTGAATGAATGATTCAGTGGACGAAGGTTTGATCTTTAAAATCAGTTTGAGTCTGATTTGTTCAGAGAAACAAGAGATCAATCAATTAAATCTGATCGGGGCTCGGCTGTGACAGCACACACACTCGTTCTTCATGTTCTTCATGTGATTATTGATTATTTTTGATGATATTAAGAAAAAGTAAAATGATAGCAAGGGTCTATTTCTGGTCAAGTAATTATCTAACAGGTAGCATCAAATTGATTCAAAACACATATAATAAAACAAAAAATGTTTGTGTGATGTGAGAAAAATCAAAAATCACAATATTTTGACCAAATACCTGTGATATTAATATTGCAGCAATGTTGTCGGGGTAATTAGTGATGCTTTTGACGAATTTTATGATCAATAATCAACAGTAATGTGGATATAATGGCTATATGTGTAAAGGCAAATAACAAAACAGCTAAAACAGTCAGAAAAAATTAAGAAATATCATATATTTAAACAGTATCCATACCCAGTGTATATGATTAATACATTAATTAGCCCTAATAATTGTAAACTAGACCTGCTCATACATTTATACATATACATGCTGTTATGTAGATATAAAAGAACATCCCCCTCTCTATAAACACTATGGTGAATCTATACTGTGTCATGACTTATAGATGAGATTGATCTGTAAAATGAGGATTTGTCTGAAAGTTATTGCACAGCTGAAGCAGGTAAATGGTGTTTCTGTCTGGAGAAAGTGCTTTCAGACGCTGAGTGCACTCACAGGTAAGTGCTCATCAAACGGATCTTGATTTAACCTTAACCCCCCCCCCCCGGTCTGTTTTCCCTCCTCCGCTTGGAAGAAATATCAGCTTTTCTTCAGCTTTTATTAAATTTTTAGTGTTTCAGTGAGTGCTTTTGGTCGTGATAGTTTCAGGGGAAGCGCAGGCTGATATGATGGCGTCCGTGGCTTCTCCTCTCATTTGGTGGATGCTTGTGGTGGCAGTTTGAGGGGCGGATGAGGAGGAGTGGAGTGAGAGGAAGACCTGCAGTTTAGGCCATCTGTCTTCTCTGAAAACAGCGTCCAAGTGGGACAGAGGGAGGAGGGCCTCATGCAGAGAGACGTGCACACTGGCAGGCAGGTAGGCCAGCAGATGGACAGGCTCACGTAAAGGTCAGCAGAGGGTTTCCTTTGTTGTAAAAGGCTGCAGGAGAGCAAGGCATAGCTCTGTGTTGCTGCTGGGTCCAGAGTAGCAGGCAAACATTAGCCGCGAGCAGCTAGCATCTGATGAATTACTGCTCTGATCCTTTAGATCCTTTAGGGAAATACATTACAGAATAGCATGCCAAGAAAACTACACTCATATTTCACCTTTAAATGAAAGGCAACAGCAAGCAGCCAGTTAGCCTAGCTTAGCATAAAGACTGAAAACAGGGGGAAACTGCTAGCATGGCTATGTCCAAGCGCAAGCACCTCTGAAACTCACCAACTAAGATGTCGTTTGATACATACCAACAGCAAAGTGTAAAAACAACAAGTTGTGGTGTTACGTTTGGACAATTTCTGTTGCTAGGCAACTAACAGAGACTTCCTGTTCCTGACCAAGAAGCAGTGTGGCACCTAACACCCTAACAACTCTTTTTTTGTTTTTTCACATCTTTGTTTGCAAAATGAGACATGCAGCATGTTAATTTGTGATCTTAAATGATGATTAATGATGATAAATGTTTACACAAAGCTAAACTATTAGCTATGCTATGCTAACCTTAGCTAACTGGCTAATTAGCGCAAAGACATGAGACTGATATCAAACTCTGCAAAAATGCAAATGTTTTCCAAACTATTGTTTAACCTGCAGGGTGGGACGTTTGTCTGTGACGTCTGGCAGTGAGAGTCATCGCACAAACACTGCAGTTGTGCTCACGACACCATATTCTCCTCCATGCTCCTAGCTGCTGTAGCTACGTTTGCTCCAACCATTGCAGGTTGACCTGAAAACCATTCATTTGGTTTTAATAGGTTTAATTAGTATTGTGCAAACTAATTTGGCTAATATGCGATAGATATTTGTCTATTAATGTCCTGCATTGTAGCTTAAAAGCAGCAGCAAATGTTCACCATGTGCACCCAGAGAGTCTGCACAAATACAATTAGCATACATGAAGTAAACATGGTCTCCACGCTGAAGTGGTCAGGTCACAGTTAAACGCTCTCAGCTCACGACTCGTGCATCCAAACTGCCTGCAGCTTTGCTTCGGGTTCAAACAGAGACCTCATGTATTCATTAACCATGTCGCTCAGCTGATTACACTGCAGATTGAGTCAGAGTGTTGCATGATTTGAATACAACATATTACATTTTTATGGAAACGTGCCCAGCTCTTCATCTAAACACCAGAATTCAAGCTAGAAAACTGCTCTTATACAACGTTAGATTGAGAATGACAGTGTGTGTCCCTAACAGACCCCTGTAATTGTTATACACACACACACACACGTCACGCATCACTGAATGATAACTGTCCAGTCAGCTGGTTGAGGAGCACACAGTGCCAGTGGCGAGTTGACGCTGGCGTTACATAAGCAGCTGAAAACCCCTGAAGAAAACAGTGTTTTGCATTCACAAGCACACCTCAGATGCACTGTTACAGTCGATAACAGCTGTAAAACATGCTAATCTGCAAGAAACTAAGAGGGAAGATGGACATAAACGTAAACATAAACGTAAACATAAACAATGTTTAAATCCTTCTTACAGCGTTACAGCGTTAAGATTTTCTTTTGCATGAATTTAATATAAATACTTTTATTCATAGAGAAAACATAATATCATTGATTGTACAAGCAAATATATTGAAAAAAGACATAAATCAAATGGAAATGTAGCCTGGTGGGAACACACACACACACACACACACACACACACACACACACACACACGCTCACACACAAATGCACATGCTGTAATTTACCACGATCTTCCCAAAGCCTCAGTATGCTGATTAATTCTAAGTATTTCCTTATATATTTCATCATTTTAACTCTGTATTGTTTGTTTATGTATCTATTTTTTTTGTTTGTTTGTTTACTGACCGTGTCCCCGGCTGTCTGTCCGTCGTGTTGCAGGGATTTCCTCCCCCGTGGTTCTGGCATTGTGACCCGCCGTCCTCTGGTTCTGCAGCTGATGAACTGCCCCACAGGTACAAACATCTTCTTGTCTCCCAGGTTACGAGATATTCAGAGATGATGAGTAAAATTTGTTTTATTGTAATTTGTAAAAAAGAAAAAATTATTTTAAGAGAGACGTTGGGAGTTTGTTTGAAGCATCTAGTGGCTGTTAAGTGAACTGCACCTTGAAGTCTGCACTGATTCAGTCACTGTTGTGGGTTTTACCTGAAACATGAACTGAACAACAGCATCAACTCTTTAATTAATCATAAGACAGCAAGTTGAGACAGTGACACAGCTTTTACCTCTCCTCCTTCCCCCTCAGAGTATACACATCCCTCCTTCTCATGTCTCGTCTCCATTTATCTCTGCAGACCTCAGCGTCCCCGTGTTACCATGGTTACGCTTCATTAGGGCTATTGCAGGCTATCTGCTATTAAGCCTCTTCTCTCACAGCTTACTCACTCTGTGAATCATAAATTAATCAGACCTAATGTCATTTTCCTGCAGCTGGATTACCTCGGGACGTTAACGTGCTCCAAACCCCTCAGAGCACAACAGCCGCAATTTGCGTCAGAGATTGTTTGTGTCTGATGTCCACTGTGAATAAACACTGAGGTCATAGAGACAAAGATGCACCTTATAACTCCTATTTTGGCGTACATTTAGTGCTAATTTGGCAAAATATAAACAAGTACTGGCTGAAATAAACGGGTCTCGCTGCAAACTAAAGAACATCACACTTCCTGTTTACATAATGGGAGGTGTAAAGATGATTATGCTCTGAAATCGAGGTCAGAATCCACTGATGTAGACGTTAATATCAGATCTCTCCTCTTTGCTCTCTCCTCTGCTGTCTTACTATCCTCTGTTCTGCGCCTTCAGATCTCTCTGATATGATTCGTCTTTTCCAGAATACGCCGAGTTCCTCCACTGTAAGGGCAAGAAGTTCACAGATTTCGATGAGGTCCGGCAGGAGATCGAGGCCGAGACCGATCGCATCACCGGGGCCAACAAGGGCATCTCCCCTGTGCCCATCAACCTGCGCGTCTATTCCCCGCACGGTGAGGCTGACACGACGTTATTGGTGTTGATTTGTGGGAGATTTATGGGTTTTACTCGATGTGTCCGCTTGTTTTGGGACAATGAACGATCCTCGTCTTCCCACAGTGCTGAACCTGACCCTGGTGGATCTGCCCGGGATGACCAAGGTGCCGGTGGGCGACCAGCCCGCAGACATTGAGTTCCAGATCAGAGACATGCTGATGCAGTTCGTCACCAAGGAGAACTGCCTGATGCTCGCCGTCTCCCCGGCCAACTCGGATCTGGCCAACTCTGACGCTTTAAAGATTGCCAAAGAGGTCGACCCTCAGGGTGAGTGCACACACACACACACACAAACAAACTGTAGATTACAGAGAAAGTAACTCAGCACATTCTTGAGGACTTCATTTCCTTATTTCCATGTTAACACATCTTAGTCAGAAGTAAATATTGTACTTTTTACCACACAACGTCTTAAAATAGAGAGTAAACTGCCAAACAGTGTGTATAAAGTCCTGATTTAAAGGTTTTACTTGTTCTTTTCAAAGCTCTCAAGTCAGACCAACAGCGACAATGTCAGTCTGCAGAAGACTAAAACCTTTTTCCTGATAAATCGCTTCTAAAATGTTTCTGCATTTCTGCAATAATTGTTGTTTCTGTGCATTTCTGAGCATTTTAAAATCCTGTGATACAGCTAATAGTTTTTTTTAATGCTAAAAAAGTTATTAAGTCTTATAAAAGTAATTAAAATAAGGTTTACGTCAGTGCATCATTAACAATAATCCTCTGATGTAAAGTAATATATATAAAACTCTGCAGAGGAACATTTTATTTACTAATAAAACTATTTTTATTCACATCCCAGCTGTGCACATTATGAATTCACAGCATCAGTGGTTTGTTATGGTTATGGTGTATCTCTGTGTGTGTGTGTGTGTGTGTGTGTAGGTATGAGGACCATAGGTGTGATCACCAAGCTGGACCTGATGGACGAGGGAACGGACGCGAAGGACATCCTGGAGAACAAACTGCTTCCCCTCAGGAGGGGTGAGGACACACCCACACACACACACACACACACACACACACACACACACACACACACACACACACACTCACAGACAGTACTGACACACTGTTTCCCTCTTGTGGTAAAACTGTGGCCTCACCTCAAATATCCTCAACGCTCCAACCGCTGAGATGGAAAAAAAAGGAAAAGAAGGAAAGGAAGGAGGAAAGGAAGGAGGAAAGGAAGGAGGAGGGTGTAATAAAGCAGTGCTGAGTAAAAGAGGACGGACGGAGTGAGGAAAGGAGGAGCAGTGAAGGGGGCAAGGAGGAAAACTTGTATCTTGAGCGCTGCCCTTTACTGCAGTGTGCTGATGTGGTGGTTTTCTTTTCCATTTGCACTTGGTTAGAACGCAGGCATGTGCTTTTGAATATTTTCCATGTCCTTTGTTTTTTCTATGTTTCCCCCACCACCACCACCACCACCACCACCGCCGCCTCTCCTCCCCTCTCTCTCTCTCTCTCCGTCTGCTGTGGATGCTCACATTTACAAGGCCGCTGGCTCGCAGTTGCATTAGTTATAGAGCATGAAACAGCCTCTAACCGAGTGATGCATGAGAAAACTTAACTGGAGGTGAAACGGGATCCGTGTGACCTGAACTCTCCGGCTTGTTTTTCCTTTTTCTGTCTTAAAAACTTGGACACACACATACAGACGTTTATTCATATAGTTCTTCCTTCCTCCCTTCCTTTCCTCTCCTCTATTCCTCCTCTCTTCCACTCTTTGTCTCATTCTTTAACCCCAGTGCCTCCCCTAAAATGTGGTTTTCGTCAGCTAAACATTATTAAACGCAGTTTTGAGCGGTTTGGTGCTGGAGGGGCCGTTCGTTTTAGGTTTTGGCTCTTTAAACTCAGTTCATATGTAGAGAGTAAGAGCCCAGCGCAAGCCCAGATTGCTCTAATGCAAGACTGTATTATCCTCCAGTCAAATTACATAGTCACAGGCCACAAGTATTGAATCTGTTCCAGTCTGCTTTCAAAAAATTCCAGGAAGTGATAAAAAGAGTTGGATCTCAGGGTTTTTTGTGTAAATATCCCAGTGTTTGCAGCCTGAGGCACTCCTGTCTGTTGTGTCCAGGTTACATCGGCGTGGTGAACCGGAGCCAGAAGGACATAGATGGCAAGAAGGACATCAACGCCGCCATGGCTGCAGAGAGGAAGTTCTTCCTCTCCCACCCTGCGTACAGACACCTGGCCGACCGCATGGGCACTCCCTACCTCCAGAAAGTCCTCAATCAGGTGTGTGACAGAGCGACACAAGGTCTAATTCCAACGTTTTCCATGTTCCCAGTGTGAGTTTCCATTAAAAACAGCTAATAGGGATTAAAAATGACACCATTAGTAGATTTGTCCCATCAACAGAGTATTGTTGCCATGGCAACTGTAGTGAAACAGGTGAGCTCGCAGACAGACGGGGAGCTGATCAATCAACCATAGATTCAGTCAGAAACATATACAGAGAGATATTTGTGTAATTGATGTGCAAGTATCGCCTCACTAGTCTTGACAGTCTTGACAGTGGTTACCGTGGAGACTGCTGAAAACCAATCTGAAAACACTGTCTTTAATCTAAATATGTCCGATCCTGCTCCCTGTGATCTTACTCTGACCTTTGACCTGCACAGCAACTGACCAACCACATCCGGGACACCCTGCCGGGTCTGCGGGCCAAGCTGCAGAGCCAGCTTCTCTCCATAGAGAAGGAGGTGGAGGAGTACAAGAACTTCAGACCTGACGATCCGTCTCGCAAGACCAAGGCTCTGCTCCAGTGAGTAGAGCTCCAGCATAGATGGACAGACCCAGGCTGATCCACTGATCCACTGATATCTGTGTCTCTGCCTGCCTGCAGGATGGTGCAGCAGTTCTCTGTGGACTTTGAGAAGTGCATTGAGGGCTCTGGGGACCAGATTGACACGGCCGAGCTATCAGGTGGAGCCAGGATCAATCGCATCTTCCACGAGCGCTTCCCCTTTGAACTGGTCAAGGTGTGTGAAACGCTCCCTGCAGCAGCAGAGCACAGTCAGTTACCTTGCTCTCATACCTGGCTCCGATAAGACTAAACCCTTAAAACCTCACAAGTGAATGGGATCCTTCTACACGTTTTACCCAAACTACCAGTGTGTGGCAGCTGTTTGCAATAAATCTGCTCAACAGCTGTGAATATTTATGCGCAACAGATTCAGCACATCCCAAATTCTTTAGAGGAATCTTTGTTTTCTATTTGTGGCATTTTAGCTGGTTTACATTGCAGAAATTAGCGGGGTCTTATTGATGAAGCATGTTAAAAAGAAAAAAGCATGTCATGAATCAAGGTTAGCGTAGCTTAGCATAAAGACTGGAAGCAGAGGGAAACAGCTAGCCTGTTCGAATTTTACCAAATTTACCTGACAGCTACTAAAAATAAAAAAAACCCCAAATTAAATTAAAAGTTAACATAAACCAGTTTATTTAATCTCTACAAAAGGTGTGCACAGTTTCCTGCCTGTTTCCTGACAGGATGGATTGACTTCCTGGAATCTTGTGAGGTTGCCAGGCAACCAGTGGAGATTCCAGGAAGTACTGCAGCACATAACTTTGTTTTCTATTTATTTGATTACAGCTGGTTTATACGTGTTTGTTCAGTGTTTTTTGGCATAAAGCACTGAAACTGACCCAGAACGACTGAACATGTTTTGAAACGATGTCTCGCTCTATGACAAACATTTCTCCGTGTGTTTAAACCAAAGCATCTCCCCCTGTGTGGGTATCGTCCTCCCTCAGGACTCTGACTCTGGGCTTTCTGACCCAAGCGTTCCTCGTTTCCCATCAGTTTAACGACCTCTCCCATCTCCCATCGTCGTCTCTTTACTCTCTCTCCCCCACCTCACCTTCTCCTTCTGTTCCTCTCCCTCTCTGTCATCACATCCATCCACAGTTTATCCCTCCCCCACATCCTCTCAGTTCACCTTTCACATCATCTTTACCCCAAGCACGTCCTCCCTGCCTCCGCCTCTTACCTCAGCCCCGCGTTTACAAGTTCGATCTGTTTTTTACTTTCACTCTCCGTCCGCCCTTCACCTCCCTCCTTTTATCCGTCCTCTCCTGCCCTCCCTCTGAGGACATAAAACTTACTGTCTGTGACCGAGGCCTCAGCAAAACGCCGGCGTCCCACTGGGAAGACGGAGCAGGTTGCTTCCTAACCAGAAGCCTGACTGATAACACAGGGAAAAATGTTTTATATGCTTATAATAAATACTTGGCACGAAACATGAAACTTTGTCGAGGAAAGTAGGAAAGAATGAGGCAGTGCAGCAAATAAAAATGAGGTGCCTTAAATAAAAAACAGATTGTGCATGAATAAAATATATCAGCCCATACCTAAAAACAGTGTTACAGCATGTTAGGAAGACTGTTCGCACAATAAAAGCAGCAAGAGACGTTAAAGAAATAATGATTTGCATCCCAACATTTTGACCTTTTGAACTTAAAATGATATTGTCCAGCTGAATCAAGGCTAGCTTAGCTTAGCATAAAGACTAGAAGCGAATGGAAACTGCTAGCCTGCCTCTCCGTCCAAAGTTTACTAATGTAAATCTAAATTCTATAAATAAATAAATAAATCCTGTCCTGTTTATTTAATCTTTTAAAAAAGTGCACACAGTTCCCTGTTTGTTTCCTGGCAACAGCACACTGACTTCCTGTAGTCTCCGCTGGTTGCTATGCAACCTCATAGTGACAGAAGATTCCTGGAAGCACTGCAGCACATATATCTTCCTTAAACCACAACTTATGGGTTTAAATTTTAGTTTTTTGAGATAAAAGAGTAAACAAATGAGATGAAATGGGGTTTTTTTGCAGGATTTTATATATAATTATATTATACAATTAATTTCTGAATTTATAGTAATTCTCAGCGTGGGGAGCCCCTGATGCAAAGCCCTGGTCTCATCAGTTAGGATGCAATTGTACAACGACAGTTTGAAAGAGAACACGCAAGTCAAGAAAGGTGTTTTTTAGGTTTTTGGAAAACTGAGTGTGTTAACTCGAACCTTCCTGGTGTTTCTCTTCCAGATGGAGTTCGATGAGAAAGAGCTCCGCAAGGAGATCAGCTACGCCATCAAGAACATTCACGGAATCAGGCACGTCCGCCCTCCAGCTCACCCCTCCATCACTGCCTCCCTCCCTCTCCATCTCTCTCTCTCTCTCTCCATCTCAGTCACCTCTGCTGGCCTGACTGCATCTAACTGACTTTGCTGATCTAATCACCAAGACCTCTATACTTAGATTAAGCTCTGTGTTGAATACTAATGGCATCAGCACAGTAGGTTTGGGATCAGATGGGTGGTCACTGGTTCTATGATACTTGTGTTAGAGGCTTTTATTTGTTTTCCATACCTGCTGGTGTTTGTCAGTCACTTGTCTGGCTGGTGAAATCCTGAACCTCTCATCTGGGAAACCTTTGTTTGCTCTTTCCCTTTGTCTGTGATTGCACACAGATGATCTGTGCATTGTTTCATCAAATAGGACATCAGAAAATCATCTACATCTATTTAAAATCTATTTAAACTAGTGTTTGTTTGGTCGGAGTTAGATGTTGACAGCATGTAGCATTGACACTGCTGCCTAAACCAACGCTGTAAAGACTGGAAATACTCCCTTAAAGTATATCAGTTTTCATAATAGTTCTGGTTTAGGATAGGTCAGGGTGTAGACATGTGCCACGCCCTTTTGCTTTGGCGTTCAAGTGAGAAACCTGCAACACGGACGCCAGAAGAAATGATTTGGCATCATCCATATTCTTAAAAGTGCAATGACCTCTTCTCATGCGCATGGCAAACATGAAGGCAGCACAAGGATCCATAATATATGGTATTTAGTTTATTCCCAGCACAAACAGATTATTGCTTCCTGTTTATACTCATTATTAGCTTATTTCATTATTGGATGATTGGATGGTTGGCAGGATGTAACCACGTTCTAGTTAAACAGGAACGTCGTCTGAAGGTTGTTGATATTTGGGTTTCTTGAGGTGAAATGACTTTTTGCTTTATAAACATACAAATTGAGTACAGATTGCTTGAAAGTGCTCGATATTAATATTTCCTAGAACACGCTGCTTCATATTTCTGCCATAGCTTCATTCTTTATCCCTCTTTGTTTAACTTGTGTCTGTTTATATTTGGGGGAAAAGCTCGGAAACGGAGGCTGATTCTTAATAATTAACACTCTTTTCTTTACCCAACCCTCCTCCTTCTGTCTTTCTCTCCTCCATCCTTCTCTCTTTTTTTGTTCGGCCCTGTGGCTGGTTCTCTCTCTGTCGGGCAGAACTGGCCTCTTCACCCCGGACATGGCCTTTGAGACCATTGTGAAAAGGCAGATTGGGAAGATTAAAGAGCCTTGCACCAAATGTGTGGACATGGTCATTTCTGAGCTAGTCAATACGGTTAGGCAGTGTACCAAGAAGGTAAAAAAACCAAAAGTAAACAGTGGCTAGCACTTTTTTTATTTTAAACCCTCATCTGCAAAGTCCCTCTGCTGTTCACTCCCTCTTTACTGTAACCGCCTGGCTCTCTCCAGCCCTCGCTGTTGCTCGGACAGCGAGGGGGACACCTGGAGTGGCAGGGTGGGCTGCGGTTCACCTGCCTGCCTGCCTACTGTGCCGCTTCGGACGGGTTTGGCTGGACAGGCTGGCCGTGGTAGAAAAGCTGTGCTGAGGAGAACCAGTGTGGAGGCTGAGCGGTCATCAAAATATGGCTGCCTGTAGAACTTTAAGTGTCTTAGTGTTTTAGGGCTCATGCCATTGTTATTCTCTTTTGACACAGCGAGGAAGTCCCAGTTCCACGCTACATGCTAACAGTTAATGAACCAGGACTTGTATTGTTTTTGTAGGTTGCACAGTATGAAATAATGCAATCTGTGTGCTTACATGCATCAAACTTAACTGCACACAAGTTATTACCTTTTTTGCACAGGTTGCAATCTAGTTTGCACACGATTATCTTGTTACATGTATCTTGTTCACACAACTTACAGTATAGTTTGATATTATCTTGTTTTTTTAAGTTATCTAGTTTGCACAGAGTGTTATCTTATTTGCAGAAGATATTGCTTTAATCGTGTTTGTATGTTGCACAAGAGGTCTTCTTTATTTTGTTTGCACATGTATGTTGTAATATGTTGTGTGCACAACTGAGAGTTGGTGTATTTAATGTGGAACTGGGACACAGTTTAAGTTCTTTGAACCTTGAGGCTGTACCAAACTAGGGTTTGTGGTAAAAAGAACGACTGCCACCACTTGTGACGGATTTGGAATTGGAACATGCACATGTTTAGGGTTAACAGTCATTTAGAATACCTGGCAGCCATATTGGATGACCTCAGCATCCAGACTTCCTTGTGTGCGAGACTGAAGCTGTGCACCTGCGGCCGACAGGAGCCATGACGGTTATGTTAAACTGCTCTTCAGCTGGCCTCCGGGGCCACCCTCGCAGCCACAGAGGCTTGAGAGCGTGGCCAAAAGAAAGCTCAGTAGTCTGAATCCAAATTGATCCACTGTGACCAAACAATTTGAGCAGCGGTTGGACTGCAACAACCTGGAGGCCTCGGGATAATAAATGTTATGATTGCGCTCCCTGTGGAAGTCAGAGGAGAAGGAGGGACGGGTGGAGAGAGGGTCAACACCAGGAGGGGTCAGGGTGTTTTGGCTTAACGTGGAGGTGCACAGCTGCGGTCTGGCGGTGCGGTGCTTGGAGTTTCTGGCTGGTGGAGTTGTGCAGGCTGGGACCTCTCTCTACTTCCTCTCTTTCTCTCAACTTTCTCTCTGCTCTTTACTGCTCTGTGTTGATAGAGAGAGACTCCAGCGTCGTCCTGTTTCAGAATGGCTTCAGGGGAAACCAAATGTCTCACTTGCATTTTCTTCCTTCTGTGCTGTCTGTCCTCCCCGCCCTCCACACCTCTCCTTGTCTTTTTTATCTCCAATCTGTTGTTTCTTCTGCTCTATGTCCAATTTCTTTTACCTTCCTCTTCGTATTTCCTCGCCATCTGTTCTCACTCCTTTTGTTTTTGTTTGTCTCACGCCCTCACTTTCTCACTCTCCTCTGTCTGCCTGTCCCTTTACGTCTTCATTTGGTGCCTTCACTTCTCCTCTTTCTCCGCATTTTTTTTGTTTTTGTTTCGTTTGTTTCCTCCTCTCTCCCGTGCCGCCTGCCTATCCCTACAGGACGGGGCTGTTCACCCCTGACCTGGCCTTTGAGGCCATAGTGAAAAAGCAGATCCAAAAGCTGAAGGAGCCCACACTGAAGTGTATAGATATGGTAGTGAGCGAACTCACCTTCACCATACAAAAGTGTAGTCAAAAGGTAAAAAAGCCAAAGAGAACCAAGCCACTCTCACTCTGTTAATCACACGGGTAGGGGTAGACCGATGGCTGGGCATTATTTCCTTAAATACTGATGATGCATGAGAGAATAAACCAGGCCTGCCTCCTTATTTTATATTAAAAATTCCATTTTATATACTTTAGAGTTCCTCTGGGATGATTTAGACAGATATAACGAGGGTTAAATGGTTTATTAAATCTTTATAATTGGGAAAATTGTCAAACTTTGCTTACGCTAATGAGCAGCTGATTGGTTTTGTTGATTTAAACCTACATTAAACACAATAATTTACCACCTAACTTTAAACTTATATTAAAGTATTTGTATAAATCCAAAGCCGGACTGTTTCCACAAAAAATTAAATCTAATGTCGCCACCCAGGACGAATTTTAGCTCAGGTTTTAAAAAACAGTGCTAATGCTAATGCTAAGTTAAATACATGATAACGCACCTAAAAATAACAAGCTGAAAACACTGACTTTCATTTTTGTTGTTTTTGAGAATTCACAAACTTTAACACATGAGGAAAATATATCCTTTTAATTTTGTACCCTCAGCAAAGTTGTGTTTTGAGCTAAATGCTAATGTTAGCATGCTCACAGTGGCGTTTGCCATCTTGGTTTCAGCGTGTTAGCATGCTAACATTTTTGAATTGGCGCTAAACAGAAAGAAGAACAGCAGCAGGTGATGGAAATGTCATTAATGCATTGCAGGATATGAGCGGCTAGCTGCTAATGTGGCTAAAGCCCACTAATGTGCTTTGGAATTAATCATGACTCAGATTAAACAACTGTTTTTGTAGGTTACCTGCATTAATATGTGACTCCATCCAGCAGATATCGGTCTATCCTTACCCCAGATCTTCTTAGTGTAACCACATAACCTGCATTTTAATTGACCTTTCTTTGTCATTTGTCTTCTGTCGATTATATATTGGCCTCATATTGACAATTTAACAAATTGTTGCCTCTCGACCTGCATGTTAGATAATTTATTTTCCTATTATTTGACCTCATGATGTCTAAAAATCCTTTGATTTGAGTTGGTTAAAGTCTTTTTCTGTCCTTGTCAGTATGGTGACTGATTGTGTAGCTCCACTCACCGACTAATAGACGAACTGAGCATCTTTTTATTTTCTCACTTTATTTCTCTTTTGTCTTCTCCATCCTGTCGTCCTCTTTAACCCTCTTTGACCCGGCTGCTTCCTCGCAAAGCAAACGACTTAAAAAAAGAAAAAAGCAAAGCGCGACCTCCTTTGGATTTCTCTTCTCTGTCACACTTTTATCTTGATTTCACTTTCAGAGACACACTGTATTTAAAGATACTGTATTATAATATACGGTGTTTGGGAAAATCCACAAAGGGGTCAGTTTGACGTCTTCCTCCATCACCCTCTCTCCCGCCCTCCTCCCTCCCCGTGCTCCTTTGCATTGCACGTCAGTCTGAATCTATTTCTGCCTGCTGCCTTGTTTATTAAAATATGAATTTCCTTTAGTTTCGTGTTTCTGTGTCACTTTTTAAGACACTGGACACTCTCATCAGTCTTCAAGTTACAACGCACCTCTCCAGGAACACAAACTAAGTTGCTTGGACACTGAATGTGTTCACGGTTCATTGGTTTAGTTTGTAAATCTTTTACTTTCATGGTTTTCGCCGGTCGATTCACAAGGTGTGGAAACCATAAAGTACTGCTCAACAAACCAGCTAACAGTGTTAATAATGGGACATCAGTGACATTGTTGATTACAGTTAGCATCTGTAAAACTATGCATATTTCCTGAAGGGTTTGGAGTTGGGGCGCTTTTCCAACTGGACAATAACATTTTTTAAAATTAAGTAAAGCTAAAAAACATCTTTGCAAGAAAGATTTGTTGCCTGATAACAGGTTTGAAGAAAGAAATATTTAAATATGTGCTATTTTTTGTTTTTCAATGTAATTTAAAAGGTGATAGCTGTAGGATTTTTACCTAAATAGAGAATATTAAATGTAAAATACGTCTCCAAAATAAAACAAAAGGGCTTCCTGAAAGGTGCAGAATAAAAGTATGTGTATGTAAGCTCCTGTACGTCTGATAAAGGTCCTTTTTAGACCTGTTTTGGTCAGCAGCAGCTCCAGGGAACGAGCAGCATCAGAACAATATTTACTAGACACTAACATTTACTGTACACAATACACACTAAACTCTCCGTTGTAGCTTGGTGCTTTGCAGTTTGCAATGATAACGTGGCAGATTAGCCACTAAAGATCTACTGTGAACCTTCCAAACGACGGATCTCTGATTTCAAACAGCTCGTTTCTAGCTTCCAACCCTGGTTTTAGTCAGTGTAACTGTCGTCAGAGCGAGGTAGCTGTCATTTAGGTGCGTCCGTCTGACTCTTATAAAATAGTTTTTGCATTGCAAAGCAAACAAAACATTACAGTATTGTAAACAAACCAAATAAACTCTGATATGGTAGCATCCAGGCCCACATGGCTCCTCGCTAACTGGTTAGCTGGGTACGCTAACGTTTGCGGCTTACATCACAATGCCTTTAGGACGAACACACTCTTTCATAAAAGCGTTGATAATACTAAGCAATACTGATTTAAAGCAGGTAATTACAGACTGACATTCGTCTCAACAGCTTGTCCCATTATTATAAAGCTTCAGTTCTTTCTGGGCGTTCTCTGCTTTGGAACTGGACCAAACCCAGGAAGCAGTAAATCAAGTTGGGAACCAGACAGAGGTCTATTGAGATCCACTTCACTCACCAAAGCCGTCATGAAAGATGCATTGTAACTTGCAAGAAAACAGCGTGTGTTTATTCTTTTTTTTTTTAAAAAAACGCTGTTTTATTTCAGATTTTTCTTCTTTTCCTCACACTTCTTCCTCTACACAAGTGTGTTTGTGTCACATTGGAGGCCCACCAATGTCTGCGTTCGTGGGTTTGCAATGAGCTCATGGAAAAAGACCCACAGTGTGCTGGGAAAGAGGAATCTTTTCCTGCCAGGAACATTGTTTATTCTGTGTTTGTGTGGTAATATCACAGACTTTGCACTATTCTTCTGCATTTTGTTCCACATTGGCAACAAATACACATTTTGCACATAAAATCAGCTCCAACGGGCCCACAGGGCGGGTTGAGACTAGAGCAGAGTCTGGGATAAACACCTCAAAACACAACCTGTTTAATTATGTTTCTGTTGCGTATTTTGTTGTATTTTGGTGGAACTGTGTGTTGTGGTTCAGTAATGTGGTGGTTTGGTGGAGTTTATGTGGATTTTACAGTGCGTATGTGTGTGTGTGAGTGTGTTCGTTAGCCCGTTTGTTATTTTGCTACCTACCCACTGTGTCCTGTGTTTACAGCTGGCTCAGTATCCCATGCTGAGAGAGGAGATGGAGAGGATCGTCACCCAGCACATCAGGGACCGAGAGAGCCGCACTAAAAACCAGGTAACACACAACAGCACGGACGCACACTGTGAGAAAACTGTGGTGTGTCATTCATGTTCAACGCGATGGTCCAAACAGTACTTCAAACAAACCTCACACTTAATTGTGTAAAAATTCTAAAAATGAAATGATTTTGTCTTAATTAAAGGGAATTTGCCAATTTCCCAAACCTGTGAAATGAACTTCCTGCGTACCTGAAACTGTCAGCCCACTGCAATCAGGACTCGTTTAATGCGTACTTCCATGAAAAACTTAATTTTTTATCAGTAAACATTCATGCTGTTTGCTTGCTTTTGAATTTAAAGTCTTTTAAAAGCGATTTTTCTATTTATTTTTGTATTTTAACTGCAGTTTTAATGCTAATATCTTATTTTTAATGTATTTCCATGTCCCTGGAGCTATATGAATTAGCTTTCCTGCTGCTACTGTAACCTTTAATGATTAAGCATCAAGCTAAACACTTTAATGGGAAGCTATGGATAAAATAAAATCAATAAATGACTGATTAACCATTGATTATGCCTGTCCGTCTCTCTCGGCTCAGGTGCTGCTGTTGATAGACATCGAGTTGTCCTACATGAACACCAACCATGAGGACTTTATTGGTTTTGCCAAGTGAGTTTCTGTGGTTTCTAAGTTATTCAAGTTTTATTCGTTATTTGAGAAAACAGGTGAAGAAAACCAGCAATCACCTCAAACTATGTTTATCCTATTTGGCCTTCTGGGCTTCCGTAGAACGTATATGGATTTATCATTTCATGTGCAGTATAAAATACACGAATCCAGGCTCTCCTGACGTGTTTTGTTTTGTGCAGCGCTCAGCAGAGGATCAACCAAATGAACAAGAAGAAGGCAGCTGGCAACCAGGTACTGTCACCACCTGAAACATCACGCCGTCATGTCCTGTCACTGTTGTTTGACAGCTCACAGTCTTTTTAAGCTCCGGGAACACGTTTCCAAACTGAACGCAGCGTGCAACAGGACATCTGATCCTCATAGAGCCTGTCCCCCCTGAAGGCTTTACTCTGTTAGCACTCAGCGCTCTGTTTTGCCCACGCTAAATGTAGCACTGCTATACAGTATCTTGTTACCCCGGGCGACAGTCCAGCATATCCTGCACAATGCAGCCGTGCACACGTGCTCATGTGCATGTTACACACTAATGGACAACAGTTGTCCAATCTTGAAACAACTCGTCCTCAGTGTGACGTCAGGACGGTCTGAGGTACTGCTGCAGAAAATGACAGAAAATGGTTTGAATGGTTTAAACCTCCATCTGGATTACTGTAAAAGATGATTATGTAATGCATGTGATTGGTTTTATAATCTAAGTGAGCGCAGTAGTGTCAGGGAAAGGAGCAAAATACCTTTACTACTACTTCCTGCAAGACTTTTCTTAAATTCGACACATTTTTCACATCAGTGGCTTCATATTTAAGTTAAAATAAACACACATCTGACCTGTTTCGCCCTCTGAAGGCTTGTAACTCCTTTGTTATTTTGATCTCACTCTTTATTCTGACTCTTCCTGGTTTTTGGCGTCTGTCTTTCTGTTTTTCCTCTGAGTGATTTGATCTCTTTGCTGTGTCTCTCTGCGCCGTGTTGTCTTCCTCTCTGGGGCTTTTCTGCTTCAGGATGAGATCATGGTGAGTAGTGCGTGTGTGTTTGAAGTGTGCGTGCATGTCTGCAGGTGAGCTTTCATGCATTTGTGCTCATGTCTTTACGCTGCGACAGGTAATATATATGTTATATTTATACATGTGCTGGATTGTAGCTGACAGTGGATTCATGAGTGTGAATGTGTGTGTGTGTGAGGTATGAGCTTCATACTAACTAGATGGGCAGGTGGCTGTCGTGGGGAATGCTTGGCTGCTTCCCTTTTCCTCTCTTCTGTCAGCTGTGTCCTCCCTGCAGGGCACACACACACACACTCGTACACACACTTACACTGCAGGAGGATCATAAAAAGAGCTCAGTCGAGATTCCCTCTTATGTAATTGCACCTTGCCTTGGTGGCGAGGAGACGCCTGCAGGAGCAGTTTGAGATAAAGAGAAACTCACTCATCAAAGACATTTATTTATCAAACTCGTCTTTTATTCCCCGCCTATTCGCCAAATTCACCCCAGAGCAGCAGAAGGAGCAGTGAAATGCCGACCTGCAGCGCGCCGGGCATATGTCACCTCTGTAGCTCTCAGTTGTCATAACAACCACCCAAGTTGGGGGTGGGGGTCAAAGGTTAGGGCCACATTGTAAACAAAGTGGTGATCTTCACTTCCTGTTTATAGATGGATGCAGCTTCTGTTCTCCTGGTCAAACAACCCCCCTGACCTCCACACAGAAAGCTGCTGGACACCTTAAAAAAACACAAATTCACCAAATTTGATCAAATTTGCAGATGGAAAATGCAATTTTTTTTAAATTTTTTGCTGATAAATGTGAGGTTGTTTTTAGTGTGTGAGGGTTTTCCTCCCATAGCTTTAAGATCCAAAGACAGTAAAAAAAAAAAAAAAGTGATTTTCAATGAAAATAGTCACATCTGCACATCAACCAATCCAAAGCCAAATTTATTTTAATTGGAAAATATAATATCTTTGTCAGGTGCTGGCTATTTCTGGAGTCAGTGTGCAAGCGATAAACTTTGTTAAATTATTAATATGAATAAAAGTAAATAACAATAACAACAAAAAAACAACAAAAACAATCTAAATGAAACTGACTTGAACGGATGCACCTCATCAAAGTTAAGTCATTATTTTACTGAGTATAAACAGGTAAATCTAATCTGAACTGACAAATCAGGTACAGAAGATGTGTGTGACAAAAACTATTTTTTTGTTTGTTTGTTTTTTGTTTATGAAAATAATAATACATTTTATTGGTATTGCATCTTTCATACAAGACATGCAGCTCAAAGTGCTTCTAAAAAGGAAATTGCATGAAAAAAGACATAAAACAGTGATAAAACGTGAATGATTATGTGAAATAACACTGAAACTAAAGGGCACTTCATAAAAATAGTAAAAATAAGATGAATATGTGCCAAAAAAATGGGATAGAGTGTTATAAATAGTCTAAATAAGATGGAAAACAACCCACACTGAATAATAATAATAATAATAAAGTTAAAAACGACACATTAAATACATAAAAACACGTCAAAACGCTGAGTTTTTGACTTTCTTAGTACATTTTAAATCCTGCATCTCGCTGCATGGCCTCAGAAAGGTTTGACATGGGCCAATCTTGTTGTAGCCCCCTTACCTCCCATCGCCCCCTCCACCACCCCTGCTTGCTGCCCCCCCACCCAAGAATCCCTTTGCTACCAGCTGTCGGGCCCTTGACCCCCGCCCCCCCCCCCCCTCCACCTTGTGTATTTGGCCTTGAACTAAATGCCGTGCGCTGGCGTCGCTTTGTAACGTTCTCTCCACGTTCTCATTCAGCCGGAGAGAGGAGTGAACGATCGGTTCAAGGTAAATAAACACCAACGACACCGTGTGATGTGCGTGTGCGTAGTTTCCTGTGTGTTAAAGAGAGAGTGACGTGCCCAGAGAAGAAGAGAGGGCAAAAGAAAATGTGTTTAGCCGTGTAGGTTGAGCGTCACCCTGCTGTTGTTCGTCCATTAGAAACAGTCACATTACATCTTACCGTGCTGTAAGCGTAAGTTTGATGTGTGTAACAAACACAGGCTGTCACATGTTGTCAGTGTTGATTTTGGTGATGTGTTATTGTGTTGTTTATGACGGTTTTCCTGTTTTTTGTGTGTCTGCTTGTCGCTCAGGTGATCAGGAAGGGCTGGCTGACCATCAACAACATCGGCATCATGAAGGGAGGAGCCAAGGAGTACTGGTTCGTCCTCACCGCCGAGTCCCTGTCCTGGTACAAGGACGACGAGGTGAGGCTTGTTTTAGCTCAGGACAGAGCGCTGCTTGTCAGATCAGTCAAACTCACAACTGGCTTTTGTTTGTCTGCACCATAATCAGCTCGCTGCAGCCCAAAAACACACTTTTTACCATAAAAACCTAAAGGAAGGAAGAATAAACTGCTGCAAGCTGCAAAAGTCCTGTTTTATTCTTAAATATAATGTGTTTGGTGACATTTTGGGGTTTATTTGGAGTCGACTGGTGCAGAATCTTTGTTTCCTGTACATAAATACATCACACGGACATCATATCAGATCATACAAACAACCGTTTCAATAAGCATTCCTTTAATTTGCTTAAGCATGAGTTAGCATTAGTAGCATTAGCATAAAGTTTTGTTGCTACAGGGCCTCCACACTCATTTGCTTAAATAGATTTTACCGTGAGAAGCTGAAATTGACTTGGTGCATTCAAGGTTTTGCAGAAAAGTTGGAAAAAACTATTTTATAGTAACTGAGCTGTCAGCAGACGCCCCTGGCTGCTGTGTAGCTTGAATAAAACAAGGTTATGTTGTGTTTTGCATCAGCACCTGAGCCTGACTCACCCCAAAACGATGTTAATCACAGCGTTTTTATCATATCTATCTATTATTTCAGTCGGATCTGAGTTTTTTTATCCTCCGTCGGAGACACTCAGAGTTTCTTTTCCGCTTTCTGGTCCAAAACTCATTCCAGCTCATCCCGCTGGCGGAGACGAGAGCTGGTCCTCCTCTGCACGCCGGCATGATTTGACCCGGCGTGCTTTGTTACTGGACCGACTGGTCAAAGCGGTGTCCCATGATGCTTTGCAGAACTATTAGGAGCTAGCCACAGTCTCGCTGTCTCCAGGCCTTAGCCACAGCCGCTCCGCTTGCTGACATGAGTGTGTGTGTGTGTGTGTGTGTGTGTGCGGCTCTGAGACGGCCCTTCACAAAGAGTCAGGACCCCCCAGTATGTCAGACACCGAAGCTGGCACACACATGTGCATACCAGAGCCCCCTGCCCTGCCCTGTTCCCAATTACACACACACACACACACACACACACACACACACACACACACACACACACAGTTTAAAAACAAAAACAGTTTAAAAGCATCTTTTTCTTTTTTTTAATTTAATTTGCATGTACACACAACATCACACATTCACATGTTTCTTTACACCAACTCGCAAAACAGCGCAGCGCCGTTTTATTGACTGCCTCTCGTCATGGGGAAAACCCTTGCCGCAGCCTGGTAACACACACACACACACACACACACACGCACACACACACGCATGCACACGCATCAACCCCAGACACTAATAATAACTTTCAACCCAACTAGTGGTGCCAGGATGTTTTGGTTAGTGTGCGTGTGTGTGTGTGTGTTTTAGAAACCTTCTGGTCTGTATTACCGCAGGACATGCCAATTCTTTGAATCAGGCTGCGCTGTAGCTTAAAGCTTCCCCAGAGCAGCGCGGGAGGGACGGATGGGGACGTGATCGGAGGATGAAAACAATTAAAAATGCGAAACTGTGATTTCAGCAAACTGTCGCACACGTGATTCTGATGCAGCTTCAACATTTAGATGTGTGTATTTACACGGAGACGCGCGCAGATAAGAGCCGTCAGTGGCTGGAGGGTGTATTTTCTTTGGGTGCCCCTTTTGCCTCTATATCTGTGTGTGTTCGTGTGTGTGTGTGTGTGTGTGTGTGTGCGCGGGTTTCCCTGCTCCTGCTGTAAAGCTGCCAGAAAGCCAGACTCGCCTGGTGATCCCAGCTGTAAACATCCTGGGGGTGTTGGGGGGGGGGGTTGTGGCGGGTGGGGGGGCTGCTGCTTTCAACACACTCACCAGGAACACGTCTGCATTACTGCGAATGAGTGTGTGCATGTGTGTGTGTGTGTGTGTGTGTGTGTGACATGGTGGCAGGGCTCTAAATGGAAACAGGTTGGTTTGCGGTCGTCATTCCTTGCAGACGATGCTCCGCGATGGGACGCCGTGTGAACGTCCCTGCCCTCTACTTTGCTTTTGTGTACTGGAGAGTGGAGGGAGTTCAAAATGGCACGCTGCGGCTTTTCGCTTTATCAAAGACAGACGTGCTGCAACACAAACTGCACCCCCCCCCCCCCCCCCCACCGGCGAAGACGTGGGCTCGCTAAACTTGCAGCGTTTTCACATGACGTCACCTACAAACACTGA
Organism: Datnioides undecimradiatus; assembly: GCA_008933995.1. NCBI lineage: Eukaryota > Metazoa > Chordata > Actinopteri > Lobotiformes > Datnioididae > Datnioides > Datnioides undecimradiatus. The sequence goes on along the minus strand of WARS01001868.1, from coordinate 5,235,032 downwards.
AGCCGCAAACAATTTTCTGTTTTTTTATACAAAGACTCGTAAAGACATGGCGAACAGACAATGACAGAGTGGCTGCTCCTTCAACATTTTTGTACGGTGGCTTCCTGCCTCCCCTGCACATCACATGGTCATTTGAGGTAAAGCGAGCGGCCGCAAGTTGATGCAGCGAAGGCGGGGAGGTAATTGCACGGTGCGGCTCAGGAGTGTGTTTTAGTTATCTGTCGGCGCGGTCGTGCTTTTTCCAGATCTTTTTCGGTTTTGCAGGAGGGAAATAAACACGCTGAGCTTTGTCGCTTTTATGTCGTGTGCTTCGGTGATTTCCCTCCTGCTTTAGGTTCATTTGGCTGCGCTGAGAAAAGAAGAGGTGACACAACGTCAAATAGAAATCCAAGATTCTTTATTTAAAACCGTTTTTCCTCACAAGTTTATCTTTGCTCTTAATTAAATACAAGAATAACTGCGCTTATATATAGTAACATAACCTCAAACAGTTTATCCGTCACCCATAAATCCAGTTAAGGCGAGGTCCGGGCCTCTGTGGTGGAGCCTTTGGGTGCTTTATTTTCGGCTTGTCCAGATGCACGAGGGGTGGTGCCGCGTGCTCCCACAGCCCGGCGTGCTCGTGCCCGTCCGTTCGGGTGCCGCCGAAGTCGTCCCGTGCTTCCCCGGGCCAGCCTAACCAATGTGCAGACTACTGTACAACCACTACTTCCTGAACAGGTAGTCTGAACACTGGGCAGGCGGGCCGGGCGGCTGACGGATGCTGACGGAGATGCAGTCAGAGTCAGTCGGGCCACAAACTCTTCAGGCTCTACTCACCGGAGTCCGGCCGCTTCCGCTGGCTGCTGCAAACTGCTGATCAGGCCGAATGTGCAGCAGCGTGTGAGGGATGGATGGAGGGGGCCGGCGGGGAGGAGGAAGAAGAAGCAGAGGGAGGAGGTGGAGGAGGAAGAGGAGGAGAGGTTAGACAGATGTGATAGCCACTGATTGGCAGATTCAACAACATTCCCGCTGTGAGAAGCAGCATTCCAGCCGGAGCTCTGGAGCAGAAACACCAGACGGCTTTTGGACGTTTCCCAACAACATGAGGAGGAATAAATCCATTTTAACAAACCTGGTGACTGGTTTGGGTGAAATCTGCGAGTCGTTTGGCGAATTAGAGGTCACATTTAGTCCTAATTGTTAAGTTCATTTCAAACCGAGAGGTATTTTGGGAAAGACGCTTAAAACAAAGTGCCATATTCTCGACCGAGACGACACAAGACAGAGCTCGAATGTTTAAACTCACAGAAAGGTTTAGGCTGGTTTGCCCTCGCTGACCCCCAGGAATAAATAAATAAAACCCAGGATCTTCAAACCAGGAAGTCAAACAGCTCGAGAAGCCGATAAGACGAAGCTGATCTGAAGCTCCTTGGCTTCACGTTCCTCACGTCTGTCTTGGAAGCTCATCGGAGAGGAGCTGAAACACAGGAACACTCTCGGCTCTCTGACACAAACACACAACACATTTCTCCCTGCGGAGGGAATACCTGCGACCTCGACCCGCCTCGCGCCTCCTCGTCCCGCTGCTGTTTGTTTTGCCTCCTTCTTCACGCTTCAGCCGTCCGATTCGTCTCCCGGCGTCCCTTTTTATCAAACACGCTGCGTTTAGGCGAATAAAAAAAATAAAAACCCAGGCCGAGCGCGTCGTTCGGATTCGTCCCCCGGGAGAATTAAATTTAAAAATATTAAAAACGAGAAACTTTTAAAAAAAGCCGCTGCGGTGGCGAGAACATCGGCGGACCGGCTGGAGGCTCGACGTGGCAAAGGACTGGCCATCAAGTTCCCCCTTCGAGAGACAGAAGGAGAAAAAGGAAGGAGAGAGAGAGAGGAGATATGGAGAGGGAAGGAGGAGGAGCTCGCCGGCCCCCCATTTCTCCTCTCTTCTTCCTCTCCCCCTCCCTCTGTCTGGCCTTTTTCCTCCCCCCCCCTCCCTCCCTCTGTCTCCCTTTCTCCCTATTCTTCTCTGGCTTTTCGGGGAGAAAGTGGAAGGTCAAAGGTGAACAGGAAGTGAGACGCGTTCATTTGGCGTTGTGAAAGCTTTAGGAGCAGGGAGCGCAGGATTGGCTGCGGAGGGAGGGAACGGCGGTCGGGAGGACGCCCGCGCCGGTGCGCTCACGTGGACGCATGTATGTGCTCTGCATGTTCTCGCCGTCCGTCCAGTGTGTGATGCACGCACGGCACATGCGAACGTGTTTTTGTGTGTGTGTGTGCTTTTTTTTTTTTTTGAGTGATGGATGTGTGTGTGTGTGTGTAGGAGTCGGGCTGGATGAGAGTGGAGGCTCCGTGGCTCTTTGTAGCGAGGGGCAGGAATGTCGGCGTTTTCTTGGCAAGCGGGAGGAAGCCTTGTAATAACTCCAGATGTGCAGCCCTGTGGTCTCCATCGCTCTCCTGCTCCCTCTGTTTTTACTTCTAAAGCTGATTTCCTCTCCCTGTCCGACTTCGAATAAAGGGCCCTTTATGCAGCTCTGCAGCCTTCCCAACACACACACACACACACACACACACTCGGAGGGTGGTGGTGGTGCTGGTGGTGGTGGGGGCGCTGGTGAAGGCTGACATACTACTGGTAAATCAGAACCAGAGCGAAAGAGGTTGTGTGTGTGTGTGTGTGTGTGTGTGTGTGTGTGTGTAGAAGAGAACGACAAGTCAGTTTGCCTCCTTCACCTTTGTTTCACACACACACACACACACACACACACATCAGCTTCTTGGCAGACAGGAGTAATCAATGCTAGTGTTTCCAGGTGTGTATGCATGCATGCATGTGTGTGTGTGTGTGTGTGTGTGTGTGTGTGCAGAGGTGGCCAAGGCTGAGTGTTTGTTTTAGCTTTGGTTTCTGAGCTCCGAATCAAAGCGGGCGCGTTCCCGGGAGAGACGAGTCAGCAGCGGCGTGCAGGCGGGGAGGAGAGATGGAGGGAAAGTGAGACGACCCCGAGAGGAGAAGCGGACACGAAAGAGAGGAAGGGAGGCTCGCGGCGTAAATGAGAAATGTAGCTGAGAGTGACGGAAATCAAGACCTGGTTATTGTTTCAGTGGAGTTTGGAAGGAGTGAATGATAAAGGGTGGGTGAGCTGGGTGGGGGTGGGGGCGGCGCTGCGGTCCAACCAACATTGTTTCCACTGTTTGGATGACCAGGCAGGCAGCTTCCTTTTCAAAGTCTTAGTCAGTAAAACCCAGAAGTATTGAGAAAGCATGCACACACACACACACACTCAGTCTAATCCACGTTATTCCATGTTATTCCGTGTTGTCGTGGAATAATCCTGCTCAGCATCGTCACGGCAAACCTCAGACAGTCTGACTTTGTCCTCTCTCTGCGCTCTGATGCTGCAGGAGCGGCTCCGTCAGCGTGCGTGGGTGTAATTGTGTCTTTCGGGCGTTTGCGTCGGCGCAGCTGAGGCTGAGCGTGTGAACGCCGTGTTGCAGAGTTATATGAGAGTGTCAGCCAAACCCTGTGACGGCAAACTCCAGATTGTGATTTCCTAGGCAAGAGTCATCAGTCAGCTGAGTCACAGCGAAACAGCTCGCAGATCGTCCTCAGACCAGAGATAGCGTGTCAAGTCATCGTTTTCCCTGTTGGATGATGTGAGTGTCGACCACATAATGACCTTTTCTGTCTCATCCAATATCATTAGATCATGATTTCTTGTGAAAAACCAAGAGGCTGCCCGACATACGACAGAAATGCTCAGGAAATGCAGAATTATTATCTGCAAACTGTTTTTTTAATCAGGGAAGTTTCCCTTGTGCAGGATCACATTTGCACAATTACACACATTCAGGTGCAAAGGACTGAACCAGCAACCCCTGACACACAATTTCCCAAACTTTTAGCTTCACTTAAAGGGTTAGTTTGTGTTTTTTCAGGCCTGCATGTGTAGCCAGTGTATAAGCGACAGTCGATGGCGGTCAGCAGCAGGAGCATTGGTGCAGGGAGCTCAGCAATGCACAGCTGAGGATGGAGTCAGCAGGAAAACACATTTTAGACACCTAATAGATCAACATCAGTTTAAGTGAACGCCATATTTTCAGGGTATATTTAGGATTTCCCCTCGCTGTCAGACAGGAAATTGAGTCCTTGCAGCATTTTCTTCGAATCCACCAAACTCCTTTGACAAAAACATCAATTTTAGTTTGCAGAGCACAGGAGTTTGTGGTTCACCGCTGCCCCTATCAGTTCATTTCTTTGTGTTATTGTGTGATTTAAAGAGTTAGCTCAGGTTCACAAATGTCACACAATAAGATAATCAAACTACCTGACGGAGGCAACAGTAGAGCAGCAGCTCCTGCTTCTGTTTGGTAAAATTAATCTTTTTGTCAATGGAGTCTGGTGGATTTAAAAAGGGTTATTTTGTCATAGTAAAGGGCTGTTTGACACTGAAATATTATAAATATATCATGCATTTAAGGTGATATTAATGTGTGCAGCTGTTGGCTCCGTCCACAGCCGTACATTGCTTAGCTGCCTGCACCAGCACTCCTGCTGCTTCTCCAAACTGGGCACGTGCAGGACGCCATCTACCGAAGCTAACATGGAGAAGACCTTCATACAACCACACCTCGAAAAGCATGAAGCAAAACTTAAAGCATGCAAAGGAAAAGTTGTCCTTCTGCAGTGATTCATCAGTGCGGAAACACCATTACACTATTTGTCATAAGCCGCTAAAAATTGCTGTAGTATAAAGGGAATGGAGTGAAAAGTGCAGATTTACAGCAGAGTCGAATACAATAGGCTCACAGAAAGGTCGAAAAACGCAGGAACAGACAGAATCGGCAGCTAAATTGTGCAAAATCTTCAAAAGAGAAGCGTTGGAGCAAAGATGTGATGGATGAAAACGTGAACAGTGGCCCCTCAAACCTGCACCGAACACATTACTGTGAGAGGTGGTTTGATAATTCAGTTTAATTCCTCCGTCCTGATGAGATAAATGATGGTTTTCTTTCTGGAAATCAAAAAGACATCACTGCTGTGCACTTTTTTCACATTATACAAACATTTACACACATTTAAAGACTAATGTTTAACTAATGAGACCCAACTCATGTTCTCATATTGCATGTTTCTATGATTTTTAAAGCTTTTATATGCTTAATTTCTTTAATGTGAGGTTATTTTTGTAATATTTTGTCTCATTGACTGACTTTCCCACTAATTTACATCCATAAATATCAAATTTCACAAGCGCAGATTTACTGTAAATGTGTAAAGTTTAAAAAAATAAATAAAATAAAATATAAAAGCCTCTCCTCCCGTTGGAGGAGCCCGCCGTTGGCACAGTCGTGTCGTAAAAACATGCTCGGTCTGAACACACCCTCTGTGTGTGTGTGTGTGTGTGTGTGTTTGCAGAAGAAGTTTGATTCAGAAGTGCAAATTTTACATCGTTTGACTATTAAACGGGCTCGAGGCAGTAAATCTAGATCTTATATATGGGGAATGTGCAGCTCTGATGATGAAATGGCTGTGACGTGTTCATGGAACAGGATTAGGGTTGGGATTATGCAAACTCCCGCACCTCATTTTGCATTTGTGCACCTTTAGGACTGCATTTAAACATGCATTTCCCCCGTTCACGTTGGTTTCCCCAGATGTGAAACTTGCTTCTTTGCACACATGTAATAATGTTTATATCACATTTAAAAACTTTCTCATTTTGACGTTGCATGAGAATATAAATGCACCGTAACTCAGGACGGTTTCATGATTGCATTCTGCTGAGAGACATTGCACACACAGGCCCTGCAGAGCTCCTTTTCAGACAGACGTGCAGGGACTTTCACGTGTTTATGTGGTTAGAGGGCTCCGGCGGCGACCCCTCCCTCCTCCCTTCCTTTACTCTTTGGTGGTCACCGGTGATTGATCACATGTCCCGTCTGGGGCCCCCAGGTTGTTACACACTGACCCTCTGCAGAGGCAAACACTGGGCAGGTCATTAACCGCCCGGCAATTAGCTGCTAAACAGGAAGGTATCACTGCGCTCGGCCCCGGCCGCTGACTGACTGAATGTGTCGCTGTCATGTGGACACCACGTCCCCCCCCCCCCCCACCCCGCACCCGTAGACGTTTATTGTGTTTGTCCTCGTTTACAGGAAGAGCAGAGCGGAGCACGGAGTCAACCAACACTCGGGGTTTTTTATAATAATGCGAAATTTATGTGTTTTCCGCATAGCTGGCAGACGAGCAGGAGAACCTCTTTGTGTCTCGCCGTTATCCGTCAGCACTTTCCGTGATGTACGAGGCGCGTTTGGACGCTGGCGCGCAGCTGACTGATGAGTCATGAGCAGCTGCGTGTTTTACTCCTCAGCTCGATCCACAGCGCTAAGTGTTTGCTGCTTCCCGATTTAGCGATGGCAACGCGTGGCGCAGGTCAGATTGAACCCGCTACGATCACGGTTCTAAAAATAGCGTTACTCACAGGCCGAACACAGGATTTTTCACTATGTGTAGCATCAGCAACATCTGCCTTTTTCCTTTTTTCTAAAGCAACAAATCTGCTGTTTATAATTAACTGAACTCGTCTAATTCGACGCTAAACAAGCTCTTCCACAGATGCTTCAGCCCCATCCTCTTTATGTCTTCCCTCGCCTCCTACAGCTCACTGTAAACGCTCGCTTGGGTTTTTAAAAAGGGTAAAACTCAACAGGGAATGGCAGAAGAATGGAGAGAGGAAAGGAAAGGGAGGTGTGAGGAGAGGGTTGTGAAAATTGCCGTTGGCTGCCACCCAGGGCCCAGTCTTTGTGGTAATGAAGGGTTAGAAGCGGCGTTATTGCTCCCAGATGCCGTGCAGCTTCTCGCCAACCCTTTGATGCGCAGCCGTCACCAAGGGCTTTTCTATCAGGCTCCCCCTCGACATGCGCTGCCACACACACTAATACGCACACACATGATCACACACACACACACACACAAGGGGACATGCAGCCTCTTAAAACAACATGGATGCCGTAAACGACTATCTTCATGGTTTTGCCCACAGACTACTCCAGATTTGTTGCGGTGTTAGTGGATACGGTTTGTATTGAGAATATGTGTGTGTGTGTGTGTGTGTGTGTATGTGGTATATTCATCGGTATTTAACAAAAAACGTCTCTGAGACGTTTCTTGGACAGCGTGCAGAGCGCTGAAGTGCCTTTATGAATCAGAAGTGAACTTCCTTTTTACTTACCTTTTTTCCATAATAAGGCCTGCTATTACTCACTAGCAAAAAACAAACCATGGAAAACTTTGCTCCACACACACACACACACACACACACACACGTTGCTCCAAAACACCACAGGTTAAATACCAAGCGCATACCTGGCGTGAATGGATTAATTATGCAAAACTAGACAATAAATAAAATTAAATTTGTTTTATATTAACTCACATGTTTCTAACAATGTCATTTAAATCAAGCTACTTGATCCGGTGTTGGTTTTGTTTAGTCTCCTGTCAGTGGCGTGTGTCATTTCGTCATCGCCTTCATAGACGACTCTGGATCAGCTGTAAGACACATTTCTGTGTGTGTAAGCTTCGATAAACTGACTCTGGATCAGCTGTAAGACACATTTCTACCGTGTGTCAGCAGCGATGACAGCTCTGGATCAGCTGTAAGACACATTTTCTGTGCTCCTCTTTTCGGCCGCTTCTTCGTTTTTAACTCTGTATCTGAAGCAGATGAAGGATTTCAGTCGTCGGACGTCTGGATCTGAAGTTATCAGAGAAACAAGCTGAGCAAACGTTAGCAGCAGCTCGACTCGCCGCCCCTCCAGGGCGTCCCGATGTCGCGACCCGACAGCGTGGAGAAACAGTGGTTTTAGATTGGAACTGCTTTATTCAGTGTTTCTCTGGGGTTGAATCAGCAGCTCTGTTTGTTTTGGAGAGGAGGAGACCTCTGTGGAGAATTCAGCTCCCAGTAAAAACCTCCTGAACCATCAACACTGAAGGAATCCCAGCTGACAGAAGACAACAACTCCCAGCATCCGCGCTGCATCAAACTCCATAAAATAAAAATATTGTTGAGTTATTTAAATTGATGGCTGCAAGCCCCGCCCCTTCATTCTGCATAACTTTAGGTGTTAATCTGATTTAAAGGGTGAGTTCTATATTAATTCAGCCCGTACCATTAAAGTCGCCAGGCGAAACTAGCCTCTGAGAGACCAAACCATCTTAGTCACATTAAATCTGCATAACAATGAATTTATACACATTTTTTGAATGTTACTATAAGAAAATAATGTAATTATGTTTAGTTTTGTAGTTTTATAGTTATGTATTCTGTAAAAACAATTACATGGCCCAGTTTTTGATCCTTATTTGGTTTTTATTTAATATTTGAGACTTTTATGAATGCGCAGCAGAATAAAATACTAACACATCTCCCAACATTTATAATTGCTTTTAGAAATAAATTTATTGTTGCAACAGCCTGTTTACATCACCTAGCAAATAAATAATAATAGCAGCGTTACATAAGTAGAACAAATCTAATTTAACAACAAAATAAAAGAAAGAAAGAAATAAAAACGACATAATTTGGAAATATGCACCACAAAAGTACAACACTGACCTGTTTTAACCTAATCTTGCAGAGGAACCTGAAATAGAGTCTCAGTGTCCTTGTTGCTCTTTTCTGTTATATGGATTTACGTGATGCATTTTTATGCGCTACAAACACATTTATGTGCAATCAAAATGCCACACACAAAGTGATGCTTTGACAGCAGACAGGATCGGCTCTTTCTCACAGTTTCCTCCGTGCATGCTTCTACACTGCACACACACACACGCGCGCGCACACACACACACACACGAAATAAATCGCAAGTGTATGCACAGATTACCATGCACACACAAATGTTGTGTTACACTAGGAGCTGTTTCCATGGTGATTGTGCAAACAGAAGGGAATCCATACCTGCATTGGCGGTGTGTGTGTGTGTGTGTGTGTGTGTATTTCAAAATAGTTGTCCCCATGGTAGTAAATGCTGCAGATAAAGGTCAAATATAGTTTGTGTGTGTGTTTCCTACATCTGTATCTACCATTGCGTGTGCATCCATAGGTGTGTGTTAACTTGTGTGTGTGTGGGTGTGTGTGCATGCACTCATCTGAGATGTGTGTGTTTGTCCGCTATAAACTGGCTGGATTTTATGGGAGCATATGGGAAAACACTCAAGTCCAGACCCCCCCTAACACAACTGCACACACACACACACACACACACACACATGCGAGCTGGGCTGATTGACACTGAATCTGTGTGTGTGTGTGTGTGATGTTGCTTTAATGTGAGTTTGCCTTCGTGTTGCTGCTTCAGTTCACTTTCTCTGTACTTTCCCCACATCACACACACACACACACACACGCACACACACACCCCTCCCTCCCTCCACCCTCCCCCTCCTCCTCCCTTTTCCACTCTCCTGACTGGTTACTGGCAGAGGAGAGAAAATGTATATCAGTCCAAGGTTGCTCCTCCCAGGGAGAGGGCGCCAGAAACGAGGGAACAAGAAGATTTGGGGAGGGTGGCGGGAGGGAGGTGGGGAGGGAGGGAGTTAGGGTGGAGGAAAAGAAAGTCAGAGAGACAGAGCGAGTAAAAGGAGGAGGCCAAAGATGGAGAAATACCGAACAAACTGGAGACGGAGCAGGACGGGGGACCTCTCTGCCCTCGCCACAATAAATGATGATGTCAGCAGTCTGGGACTGACTTGCTTGTTTAGTTTTGTGTGTGTGTGTGTGTGTGTGCAGCACCTGGGTGCACCGTCGCTGCCGCCAAATGTGTGTGTGTGAGAGTTTTTACATGCATTTAGGGGATATGACCATTTGGCTGCACAGGTCATAAATCCTTTGATGAAGGAGAGTGGTCTCACACACACACACACACACACACACACACACACACACACACAACCCCCCTGTCTCCTCTCTCTCTTTCACACACACACACACACACACAGGCCCAGGCAGGGCAGGCCCGTGGTTAGCCATCAGATGGTTTTAAGGTTAGTTAGAGACTACGCTTAAAGGTGCTGTTTGCAACCAAAGCAGAGTGTGTAGTGTGTGTGTGTGTGTGTGTGTGTGTGTGTGTGTGTGTGTGTGTGTGTGTTTATAGAAACTCACTCACCCTGTGCTATATTTGGCTCCTCTGTCTCTCTCTCTCTTTTTCTTTTTAAATACTAATTTTACTGTCGATAATAAAAGATTCAGACACACACACACACGAGAACGCAGAGACTTCATTTGGTAACAATAGACTAACCACAACGTGTGTGTGTGTGTGTGTGTGTGTGTGAGAGAGAGAGAGAGACATGCAGATAGAGTAGGAGAGGGAGTGCTGGCACGTATCAGAGTGAGCTGACTAACTTTGAGGTTCCCTGATTCATAAATAGTCGGATGTCTGGATATCGTATGTTGTTGTGTGCAGATTTACAAGTACAAGAGACTTCTACGCTGGAACGCGGTTTCTCTCTCTCTCCGTGTGTGTGTGTGTGTGTGTGTGTGTGTGTGTGTTTCTCATTTGTTGCTCACCCTCTTTTTTTTTTTTTTTTGGACTCTGCACAACTGTAATCAAAACCACAGACTCGGGGGCTGTGTGCGACTTTCCCATTCGTCTCTCTTTGCCTTTCGTTTCTCGGCTGCTGTTGGATTTAACATGTGAGCTTTTCCTTCTGATTTCTCTCATCTGCTGTTTCTTTGTCTCTCTTCATCTAATCTGTTATTGTTTCTCCACAACTGATTCTCACGTTAATGCTGCAGAACCTTAAAGCATTTAGCGCGTATGTTGATCAGCGCACGGTGATTATAGACCAACAACACAGTTTGAATAAACCTCTTTGAGCGTTTCTGCTCTCCAGCCAAGTTCCTCACTCGCTCATGGAGCTACAGTCCTCCTCTCCTCCCTCACAGTGTGTTTCTCTTTCGCCTCCTGCAGGAGAAGGAGAAGAAGTACATGCTGCAGGTGGACAACCTGAAGCTGCGCGATGTGGAGAAGGGCTTCATGTCCAGCAAGCACATCTTTGCCCTCTTCAACACCGAGCAGAGGTGCACACACTTACAAGCTCATCAGATGCACATTAGGCACTCGGTTAATGTTAAATCTCACCTGAATTACATGAGTTTGTGCAGATGAATGCAAAGAAATGGTGCACAAGTGTATTTTAAGTGCTGAGGTTTAGTGGTAATTTATTTATAGTTTATATCCTTAATCACCTCCTGGCTGTCTTATCAAATAAAATCAAATGTTTGGATCAAGCTGCAGGTTGCAGAAACTCATACACAGAACAGTGTAAAGATTTGGGGTTTACATCTTAACTGTTTGCTCTTTTTAGGACATTCTTGTTGCTTGGTCCTTATTTCTGTCTCTACATGATCCGATCTTTTATTTGTTGTTGTAAACGTTGGAATAAACAATATATAAAAAGATTAATTTAACTAAATGTGCAACAAAGCACAAGTAAAAGTCCTAATTATGCAGAAAAAAGCCCCTTTTAATGTTATATTAATATATTATGGGATCATTTTAAAGCATTCACATGCAAACATGACCAAGACGTCGTAGTTTGCAGAAGCTTTCACAGTTTAAACAGATTTTAACAGATTTATATATTCGTGCATAGTTTAATCTTTGACATAATCATAAATAAACCACTGGTGACAGAAGGATAATGTAGTTGTAATCTGATTGTGTGTCTGCAGGAACGTGTATAAGGACTACCGTCAGCTGGAGCTGGCCTGTGAGAGTCAGGAGGATGTCGATGCCTGGAAGGCGTCTTTCCTCAGAGCCGGAGTTTATCCTGAGCGGGTGACCGTAAGATTTCTAAAATGTGTTTCTGCAAAAGTAAAAGCCGTGATGAACAAAGGGCCGATCGCAAAGCATTTACACTATGAACCCGCTGCACGAGATGCTATTAAAGGGATAGTTTGGGTTTTTTTTGCATGGTTGCACGAGCTCTTTCTCCACAGTCAGCGTATTTACCTGCAGCAGACGGCGGTCAGCACGCCCCCCAGTGTGGAGAAGACATAAAAAATGAATATTTGTTTACATTTACACTATATTTACTGTATTCTCACCTTTTTACTTTTAAAACACCTAAGTCACACAGTAACAGAGATAAACCGACCGATCGAGCAGCGACTCCTGTTGCTCTGTGAAGTAAAATGTCAATGGAGCCTTCGCCTGACTGATAAACAAAGAAATAAGCCGGTTCTCAGTTTGTTCGTTTGTTTGTTTGTTTAGTCTATTTAAACGTTGTCCCGTCTCTCATGCGACACTGTGTTTGTCTTCTTTCAATGTCTTCACCGCTGTTTGACCCGACAGGAGAAGGAAGGAAAGGTACGTTAGATTTATCTGCATCCTGCGGTTTTTCATTGTTTGTGTGTCTTCTACAACGCGTTTCACCCTAAAACCATTAAACTAGAAACTTAATTTGACATTAACAGTGATTATTTATGTGTTTATCATCTCATGTTACTGGCTGACTGTGATTAGTTTGTTACCAACAGGAATTATACATAGATTTGAATCAGAGAGAGGCAGTTTTGCTGTTTGATTCCCATGTTCCTCTCCGTCTCTTGCCTTCGTCCGTCTCCACAGAGCGACGGCGGCGATGAAAACGGCTCCGACAACCTGATGCACAGCATGGACCCTCAGCTGGAGCGGCAGGTGGAGACCATCCGCAACCTGGTGGACTCCTACATGGCCATCGTCAACAAGACCGTCCGCGACTTGATGCCGAAGACCATCATGCACCTGATGATTAACAACGTGGGTCACCCGTCGGCTCGGTCAGAGTTTCAGAAACCTGCGAAACTTAAATCACAACGCGTGTGTTCTCGTGTCGTTCTGCGCAGACTAAAGAGTTCATCAACGCCGAGCTGCTGGCGCAGCTGTACTCCTGCGGCGACCAGAACACGCTGATGGAGGAGTCCCAGGAGCAGGCCCAGCACCGCGACGAGATGCTGCGGATGTACCACGCCCTGCGGGAGGCCCTCAGCATCATCGGTGACATCAGCACGTCCACCGTCACCACCGCCATGCCGCCTCCTGTGGACGACTCCTGGCTGCAGGTGCAGCGCGGCGGCTCTGGAGGAAGGTGAGCGGCGACGACAGCAGACAGGAGGTTTAATTAACCTGATTGGATGATTCAGGAAGTGAGGCGTTAAAGTCGAGGCAACGCCAAACTGTCGCCACCCTGATGTGTGTCCCTGCTCCTCCAGGTCTCCCGCCACCAGTCCCACTCCAAACCGCAGGGCTCCACCTGGACCCCCAGCTCGCCCCGGCTCTCGCGGGCCTCCACCTGGGCCTCCACCAGCGGGCGGCCCTCCGGTCCCCTCTCGCCCAGGGGCCTCTCCAGACCCTTACAGCGGGCCGCCGCCCACCGTGCCCTCCCGACCTAACCGCGCCCCCCCAAGCGTGCCCAGGTGAGTGAAATCAGGACTCCTGATCCGGGAGAAGGACTTTCACATCCAATAGCTTCTGACGTTATAAGCTAAGCTAGCAAACCTGAAGTGTGGATACTCTCTGTTGCTAAGGGGGATGTGAAGACACCTGGATGAGGGGATGACGGAGGTAAATGACAGTGACAGAAGTCTGGTTGTGATAGCAGATAGACGGATAGACGAGTAGATCCCTGACTAGATGTCTAGACCGTGACGCGATCGTGACGTCATCACCCGTGGGCCATTGTCCTCTTTTTCTCTTGGTGCGAGCAAACATTTGACCACTTCCTGTGACCTTTCTGCCACCGCTCTGAACTTCCAACACGCTGTCAGGCATCACCAGTGAACGCTGACACTCCACTCACATCCATCGCCTCTGTTGCACCCACCTCACTGTCCGAGCCGGCGTGAGCAGACGAGGAGGAGGAGGAGGAAGGGGGAGGGGCTTTTCTTTCCAGCCCCTCACTCACTGCGTGCGCCTCTGCAGCCGCTTGCACGTGTTCGTGAGCTAGCTAACGTTGTTTTTGCTGTCGTGTCCTCGACTTTGTCGTCAGATTAGCAGCTTTTTAAACCCGGTAGGAGACGCTAACGTTGCTGAGCAAAGCTCTCACTGGCGAACGCAGCGTCACAGTCGCCCTGAGGGAGGACGCCAGAGTCCTCCTGGTCCGACCTGCGAGAGAGCTGAGCACACGTGACCTTGGTCATTTCCTGCACTGTAACTGTCTGCACTCCTTCTCTCTTTCCCTCCTCTTCATCCCTCTTTTCCTCACCACACCTCCGCCCCCACACATGACAACGGTTCCCTCTGCAGAATCACTATCACTGACCAATGAGGACTAACGTTTCTGGTACGTTGGGTACTGTCCGCCATCGCCATCATCGTCACCATCATCACTTTCTCTCTCCCTCTTCCTCTCAGACGGCATCTTTTCACCGCACGCCATTTCCTTTCTGTTTTCTTTTCTCTTCTCAGCGTGCTGCATGAGCAAACACACACCCGGTTCAGATGGTGTGTGTGTTAGCATCAGCGTTTGAGCCTTTTGGAGCTGATGCTACTTTATTTATTTATTATTTATTGATCGATTGGGGATCAGTGTGTCAGAAATGAGTCTCATGAAGGAGGAACTCCAGGAGCCGACTGGTCCAAAAGACTAAAGATGGTTGTTGTTGTTGTTGTGTTCATGTTGTGTGTGATGTATGTCGGCCATGACACCCAAACCATCCCACACTGTGAGTTATGGTGTCTGTCAACATCACTGCTCAGTACAGAGTTTAGAAAGCGTGCAGCTGGCCAGTTTTCAGGCCGCTTTGCTTGCACTGTTTGCAACTTGTAGATAAAGCCTGTGAAAAAGGCTCATGAGTAGACATTTTAGAGGGTAACAAGCGAAAAATAATAAGTTGTGTTGCTAATTAGCACATGCATGTTAATCCTCTCGGTTCATATTCGATATATTCCAAGGCCCGCAGACCAAAATGACCAAACTGCAGATGCAATCGAACAAACTCACAGCCAATCAGCGACATGCAGCGCAGAGAAACGTAAACACACACAGCGTGCAGAGAGCGTCGATATGTCTTCTCTCTGCGAACAACGATCAGCACAATATGCGTGATCCCGCCCCTTTTCAGATGCACAGGCATCTGCCAGAGCCAATAGATCACGAGCTTGACAGAGTCACATCCTAATGATTGTTTGCTTCCTTCGTCCTGTGCAGTTAACATGAAGCTAGCGCTAGCTAGCCAGTTAGCTTAGCTTAGAATCAGGACTTTAATTAGCCTGCTAGCCTGGCTCTGTCCAACCAAAGCAATCAGAGTTTTGTTGTCACAAGTGTTGCATCTGTTTCTGGCCTCAATGCTAAGCTAAGCTAACCAGGTGCTGTTAGTAGCTTTGTCTTTATTTATCTCATTAATCTTGCAATTAATCATCTAATGACCCCCAGAGCACCTCTTTGGTTTCAAGCCAATCCTACAGAGGATGTTATAAATTTAAGTTTTCAATGACATCATGAATTATTGGTTATTGATTAACGGTGATTCCAGTTTCATAAATCATCTGTGCGTGCACGCTCCTGCGACCAGACGCGCAGTAACTGAGCCTGATGTCTCCGTGCTGTTGGTTTTCCGGGTGTTCTCTCATGATGTCGGTGGCTGTCGGTGTGTGTGCTGTGTTTCTGTGCATGAGTTTACACGTTTAAGGGTCCTGAAATGACAACATGTATGAACCCAGGACGTGAAGTTCAAATGACCTGCACCGAGCTGTGACGTCACTAATCCAGCCTGTCTCCCGCCCTCTCTCTTCTCTGTGCTGTGTGTGTGTCCGTGGCAGTCGGAGACCCCCGCCTTCTCCAACCCACTAGACCTCTGAGCTCCTCCCTCCCACCTCCGCCCGCCCGCCCGTCCCTCCTCTGGATGCGAGGCCACGGACAACAGCGCCACCCTCCTGTCGTTTCCTGCCACACCCGACCCGACCCGAGCCGGCTCCCTGCTCCTCCTGCTCCTCCACAACAAGCCACGTCTCTCTCTCTCTCCCCCAGACTCAAACTTACCTCCCCACCCGCCCACACACACACACACACCTGTTTCACTCAGAGCTGCAGAATACTTGAAACACACCTGCATGACTGACATACAAACACAGCACACCCACAAAACCTAAACAAATGTGTGTGAGTGTATGCGCACATGTGCATGCACACCTGCTTACCTGAATACACTCATATATAAACATAAACATAAATATAAATATAAATATATATACAAGCAAAAACATACAGAATATTTGTTCCCGCTGTTTAATCAAAAGGTGGGAGACGCAGTTTTAGCATGACAACACGCTGCCTGAGTGGTACTTCATACTCCAGCCTCTGACGGGTTTTCTGGATGCTTTTAATATTTGTTCATTGTTTATTTTTTTCTGTTTATAAAGGAAAATATCACCAAAAAACAAAAAAAAGAGTTGATTTTAAGGTGATTAAACATGTGAGGTGTTTCCCCGGGGTCTCCCTCGTCTTTGGGATTTCTCTAATTGTCTCAGACTCGTTGGTCCTGACGTGTCAGACCTGTTGATTTCCTGTTTTTTCACCGAACAGCGGGACAAACACTCCTAAGCAAAACCTCTGCTTAACCCTCCGTTTTACCTGCGTTCATCTAAAACACAACCTGGTTCTTCATTAGTCATGACACAGAGCAACACAGACGAGGAAGGAGGGCTCGAATGAAACAAGTTTCCTCACCCTCAGGTCACCCTCCTCCTCCTCCTCCTCCTCCTCCTCTTGAATCAGGACTTGAGAAGCCTTCACCTGAGTTTCCGACTCCCTGAGGCGTCGCTGTCACCTCGGATTTCACTTTTTTGTGTGTTTGAACTGAATCATTTCACAGCCCTGCAGCCTCTCACACTGTACTCCATCACACTGCTGTTGTCTGTGCATCCACAGAACCTATGCAACAAAGGAAATGTTGTTTTCTCTTTTCCCCATGTTACTCCTCTCCTGTCCACAAAAAAACATAATCTAATGGAGGCGGGATGTAAATAGAAACAGTTGCATGACGCCAGGGTACGTTATTCAGCCTGGAGACTAAATGTAATCCAAGTTTAAGTTCTGACCTTCGCTGTTTTTCTGTTTTATTCCTCTTTTTTCTTCCTCTTTCCTTTTCTTCAGCGGTCATGAGTGAGAGCACGACAAACAGCCACAGTCTATGCATTAAACCTATCAAACACCCCCCCCCCCCCCCCACACACACACACACACCTCCCCCGTGAGTTCGGCCACGTGACGTGTTGTATTTGGACCTCCAGCACCAGCCGCAGACGACCCACCCGTGCAACCTCCGCCTGACGTCACTCAAGCCAATTAAAAAAACCCTGCGTGCATCATAGCCCCCCCCCCCCGCTGCACAAACACAACAGAGCATATTCTACTTATTATTTACCAGTAAATAGTTTATCACGGACATATCTTAAATGTGTTATTATGTATATGTGTGGTGCATTTATGGGACTTTCACTGAATAGAGATTTTAGTCCGCATTGTATGAGATTTCTGAATATTTAAATTATTATGGGTAAATAATGGAAATAATGAAAACAGTATAAAAACGTGTACCGCAGTGATGTAAATGGATGTTGGCGGGTTGTTTGATACTCTAGCTCGTAGCAGAGAGGGGTTTTGTTTGTTTGTTTGTTTGTTTTTATTGTCTCTCTCTCTCTCCTGTGTGTAGAAGAGCAGGGAGGGACGGTGCGAGTGTGCGAGGCTCCTGCAGCCGCCGGGTCACCCCGCTCACACGCACCGCCGTGGGTGGAGCGGTGGCTCTGAGCTGCAGGGCTGCTGTGCTTTGTCAACACAATTAAAAAAACCTGAGTGTACCAAACAACTCTGTCCTCTGTGTCTCTGTACGGCCCCGAACAGCAAATCTAACTTTGATTACACAAAAACAAGCAAAGGGTGTCAAATATACGGCACGTGGACCAAAACTGGCCCGCTAAAGAGTTCAATCAGGTCCCATTTGATGAATTTACAAAGTGTGAAAAGTTCAATTTCACAATAAAATGCGCATTTAGAAGATTATAATCATAAAGTAAACACTGATATTGAATTAAAACAGCAAAGTACGTATAATATTCCTTTTTAATATCCTGTGCATGTGATTAAACGTTGTTCTTGATGTTTTAGATCGTAAAGAATGTGGGAAAATCCAAACACGTAATTGAAACTGCACACTTTTCTAAATATAAACCATCTCTATAATTAAAAGAAATAGAAAAATGAAGAGATCCTAATTGCAAAAATCAATTAGCACTTTGTTTTATTAGTTACATTGTTTCCAGCTTCTTAAATGCAGATGTTATAGTGTATTTAACATCTTAGTTATCAGACAAAACAGGCCGTTTGTATTTATCAGCTCACTGTTTACTATTTTCATCTCACATGAATCAGTTTAACTCATTAAAGGAACTTGATGTGAACCTGCAGCTGTGACCCTGACTGAGAAAAGCAGCTGGTCCTTCGTCAAACGCAGCCATTTTTAGTTAATTTGGAGAAGTGAAGTGACAAAGGAATGAAGACACAACGTGTTCAAGTTGCTCAATCAGTTTTATTCAGGAGAAGGGGAGAAAAAATGATTATTTAAGGAGAAAAAGAAATAAATCAGTAAGCTTCTGTCAGAAGCAGCCCTCGAACAAATCAGTTCTCTGAACGATCCTTCATTTCCAGCCGACTCACTTCTACTTTACATTAAAACTGATTAGTTTTGACACTAACTTATTCCAAATAAATAGAATATTTTCTCTTTTTAAAGTCGATCTTTGTATTAAATCACAGCCAGTCAGTAACCGCCAACACCCCCGACTCTGAACTAACAGACATACTGCTTTACCCCCCTACACACACACACACACACACTCTCACACACACACCAGGCATAATGAATATACAATATGTTACACAGTTACAGTATATACACCACCTCCTTTACAGTAAAGACAGTAAATGCTTTTCATTGCGTTTTCATCCAATCACGCGTTAACATATCAGTGAATCAGAAAGCGTGGGAACACATTCATCCCTTTGATATTTTACAAGCCCAGAAACGACGCGGGAAAGGATTTTACTGGACGACAAACCTCTTGGTTCAGCCCACTCCCAGGAACAAGATGAAGGAAAACAGGAAGAAAGGAAAGTGATTTTACTTTAAATTAAGGATGAAATCACCGCAGCGGTTACTGACAGCGTGTTATGGTACACATGGCCTCCTCACACCTTATATTTCATATTGTAATTACATTTTGCTCCCTATCGCAGGCTTAAATTCAACATATTTGCTCTAATGCCTTCTTTCCTGCTGCTTTCAGTGATAAATATCAAGTGTGCAACTAGATAAACTGAACAATGTGTCCTCGCAGTGAACACAGCAGAGATGATTCAAATAACAGCGAATAAAAGTTGTTTTTTTTAAAGTTTTTCCACGACTTAAGAGTGAGAATCTCATTTCCTTGCATATTAAAATCATGGAGAGACTCTCATAAAACAGAGACCTCGGCCATGATCTGATCTGAGATGAAGAAAAAGAGGAAAGAGCGTCAACTCGTCCTCCGATCTGCGTCTGGACACACGAGCGTCTCTTAAAGCCTGAAAACATTAGATGAGATTAACAGAACCTGACCTAAGTTCTTGTTTTTAATGCCCAGAAGATGTTTACTCAGATGTTTTTGGCTGAAAACATAAAGTTTTGGGAAAAGAGTTTCTTTTTCCTAAATTCTGATTGGTCCCTGTCTTTTGGGAATAACGTCACGGCTTCTTGAAGCTGGCGATCTCCTTCGTTTCGCGTCCTCACTCATATTTACACACCTCCATCCCTACGAGTGCAACACTGCACGCGCACACACGCAAACAAACGCGCTTCTGCATTAAATTAGGGACCCTCAGCTTGAGCGAGCGGCTTCATCAGATCCCCCCACCCCCACCCCTCCCCCGCCCTTTTCTGTTTTTATTACGACGCCATCGGCGAGACCCCGGGGTAGAAACGTCGCTGTCCGAGCGACGAAGCTTTGTACAGTTTTAGTGCAATCAAACTTGTATAATCTACAAAAAAAGGTAAAACAGATGCAACTTCGCGGTTCAAACACACACACACACACACACACACACACACACACACACAGAGTCCAGTTAAAAAGGATGTGCATTGATTCGTCTTTGATATGTGGAACGACGAGCAAACGTAACAGAACAGAGCAGGCTCTTATAACAGCATGAAGACCCCATGAAACTGAAGTTTAGAGTTCGGATATGGAAGAAACAAAAAATCTGTTTATGGAGGAAGAAGAGTAACGACTGCAGAGGAAGAGATCTGCCAGAGCAAAGACATGGAAATCACTGCACCCCGCGCTCTGCTGCTCATGTGATTTCAAAGACTTTCAGCAGCTGCTCAGTAAATAACGCCTCAGACTGAAATTTAGATTTTTTCTTCATAGGGTCTTTAAATTGCATCGATCCCTCCGCCCTTCTGTAACGGCGGCGTCTTCTCTCAGTCTTTGCAGTATGTGGGACGCCACGACACGAAACACACGTTAACATTTCACACGGTACGAACACACGAGTCATTTTCAGTGTTTGGAGGAAAGGGAAAAGAAAGGTAGACGATGACGACGACGACGACGATGATGGAGAGAGAAGGGAAGTGTTTTGGGAACAGCATCGATCTGCGACACCTGCCTCCACCTTCCTGGACCCCGACCGTGTAACCAGCGAGCGCTCGACGTTCAAACAGCAGCGCCGACGGTCCAAAAGCTTTTATGTGCATCGAGTTTCTCTCCTGACTTTAACTTACACCTCGCTCTTCACCTCCTCTCCTCTGTCCCCACTCCTGTCCTCCATCATCAGCTCTCCTCACATTGACACAAACACAAAGTAAATATCTGCATTATTACATTCAAACGCGATGCTCTTCTTCTGTTTTTTTGGCATCTGTGCAATGAAGTGTGAGATAAATAAAGTTGCACACAAACAGGCTGCTAGCTCCTGACAGCTCTTTAAGTACTTTATCAGTGTGAGCGGGGTGGGGGCAGATTATACGACCCCTTTATTGCACTTATGTGAAAGACGGGAGAGAATTCAGAGTTGTTTTAGGGAGAACAATCAGGAAAACTGATCATCCTTCCTCTGGGAAGAGCATCATAGACATAAAACAAATAGAAAACACTCAGTTGAACCATGCACACGTTAGTGCAAACACGCAGAACAGAGAGGGGGCGCTTAAATGGAACTGGGTCACATGTCCAGAGACCCGTTTAGCAAGCGTTGGTGGATATGATGATGAATAAGCTACAAATATGGTAAACTGTGGTGTTTAATACTCCCCAGACTTCAAGACATGTCCAATATCTCTAACACACACACGCACGTACGCACACACACACACAGACACACACACTAGCCTCTGTCACACCTCACACCACCAGGATCTTGACTTCATCTTGTTCGTCGGGCCGGTAGAAGAAGGGGATGCAGGGGTTCTCCCCGAGGAAAGGGGGTGATCTCTGTGCTCCCTGGGGGTTCTGGATCTCCTGGAGCAGCTGCATGATCTGCTGGGCCGTGCCGTCCTCTTTCGGCACCGTGGGCTTGGAGTCGGTCTGGGTCAGAAGAGTCTGGGACGATGGGGCTTCCAGGCCTGCGGCGGGCTCTGTCAGGGGAATGACCTCCATGGCTTCTGCAGCAGACGCACAGAGGGAGAGGTAAGACTGTAGCAGTGAGCCCAAGAGCAGAGACATATAGTTATAATTAAGTGTTTGAAAGAAGCAGTTTAATTAACAGCTTCGTTGTTAGCATGCTAGCTATGCTAACCTCTGCAGTGCACGTTCACGACCTGAACCTCATTACTTCCTGTCTCGTCTGCCGGTCGAGGTAAATCCTGACCGTGTAACTAAAGTAAGAACAGCTCAACTTAACTCCCTCGACTATCAGCTGGTCTCAAGATGGTCGTGTAGTGGTCAAGTGGTCCTTCCACTCGCTGTGCCTACCTGCTCCACTGACGGCATTCAGCTCCGGGTGTGTGTGTGCTTGGTGCTCTGGGTGAGCGTGATCCGGTCCGACAGGAAGCAGGTCGGGGTTCACTGTGCCGGCCACAGCCCCGGTGTAGCGGCTGTACCAGTCGTTCCTCTCGGCCACCAGCCTCATGACCAGATCCTGCAGCTCCGCCAGCTTCGCCTGATGGGACGGCGGAGACACAACAACAACAACAACAACAAGTGTTTGTAATTAAGACAAACATCTGACGCCACTTTACTGGACTGCACTGATGTTTCTTTTCAGTACAACAGGCTTTAAGTCACCTTCATCTCCTCCTTGTCCTGGGCCAGCATGCTGATGTACTGCTCCTTCTCGTGGTGTTTCTGCTTCATGATGGCGCGCTGACTCTGGTACAGAGCGATGTACTCGCCTGGAAAGACAAACAGGGAACAGCGAACATCAAGTATTAAGATCTTACATCAACCAAAACCCTGTCTGTTTACAGTTCGCACCAGTGATACGTCTCACCTATGGTGTCAGTCTCTCCGGACAGCTGGATGCAGCGGTGCTCCAGCTCCTCCACCCTCTCCTTCAGGTCAGCTTTCTCCTGCATGAGGGAGGTGAAGCGCTGCTGAAGCTTCTCCATGGCGGCTTGCAGGGCCTGATGAACTTCCACCGGTACTCCACCTTCTGTGATGAGCGCAGCAAAGCTTGTTTACATAATGCACTCGGTGTTTCTCTTGATAGTACAAACCACCTGGTCTTCCTTACCTGAATGCTCGTGACTGTGTTCACAGTGACTGTGTTGGTCCTGAGTGTGCTCGTGCTCGTGGTGGTGCTCGCCGTGGCTGTGGTGTTGGTGCTCGAGGCTGAGGGCGACAGCGGTCTGGCGCCGGGCTGCCATGTGGAGCCGGTGCTCTTCCTCCAGTTGCCTCCTGGTCTCGTCCCTCTCTGCCTCCAACTGGGCCAAAGCTCCTCGGACAAACTCCTCCTGCGGGCGCGGCGTCAAACTGTCAGCTCATATTTTATCTTAAACCAGTTCTGTATTTAAGTTTCTGCATAAAACTAAATCATTCACAAGCAACTGTCAACTTCAAAATGAATTTAGCCAGTTGTGTGTCTTTAAAAAGGCAAAGAAAAGGAAAACGAAACATCTTTAAAATGTTTCTGCACAAGTAGTTTTTGAGGAAGAACGTTCATCCTCCTCTCCTCACCAGCTCCTTCTGGCTCTCAAAGTCCTCTGGGATGACTATGGAGGAGGATTTCATTGGGCTCTCTTGCAGGGACTGGCTTTCCACTCCATCACCTGAGAGATATAATGATAAATTGAAGCCATTACAGGTCTTAAACAAGTACTTTTGCACGATATATCATTTTCTGCAGAGCTCCAAACCCTCCTCCTAACTGCTTCCTTTCAGCTTTAGCAATAACAACTGGAGGAACGTCCTCAGTTTCCATTTGAGCGAAGCATTTCGGGGCTGACTTGTGAGTCTAGACTGAAACTGCAGGTCTGAAACTGCTGGCGCTGCAGCTCTGCTATTAGAAGGTGTCAGACGGTTTGCATCAGTGACACGGTGTCCTTGTTTGTTGTGAAACACAGTTTTCACGTTCGATGTTTCAGTATTATCAAGATACAAAATGTGAAGTGAGCCTGACAGTGAAAAGCAAACGGCCTGCAGGCAACAGTGTGTCAGTCTTACCTTGGTCTCTGGACAACGGGGGAAGAGCTGAGCTGTTGAGCAGCTCCTTCACCTCAGCCTTCAGCTGCTCGTTGTCTCTGACTAACTGCTCCAAATGCTCCTGCAGGGGGAGACAGAGAGTCGCTCAGAGCAATGACGGAGAAACAGTTTGTGTGTGTTTGAGGGTGTCCGAGAGATAAAGAGGGGAGAGACGGTGACGTTGTACCGCATCCTATAAATATAATGCATTATGGATCACACTACTTGAATGCATCATCACGGGTCCTGTGGACAAGGTCGTACTCACCTGCGCCTGTTTGAGCTGATTGTGACTGATCTCCAGTTGCACGCGGCCCTGGCTCTCATCGTGCTGCAGCCGGTCCATGAGCTGGACCTGCTGCAGGTACTGATGGTGGAGCTGTTCCCTCTCGGAGGCCAGGGCCTGGTAGCCTGTGCAGTACTGCTGCAGGTGGGCCACTACCTGGTCCCTCTGCTCCATCAGACCCTGAGTCTCCTTATTCTTCAGTTCCAGCTGGAGACGGAGGCACAAAGAGGAAAGTGAATACCAATGGAAAGCAGAGGGAGCAATGAGCAATGTGTGTGTTTGTGCCTGAGACAACACCTGCTCCCTGGCGTTGTGCAGCCCCTCCTGCAGTTCACCCATCCTGCGAGCCAACTCCTTTTTCACATGCTGCTCTGACTGGATGGCAGTGGTCAGCTCCATGTTCTCATTAGTCTGTAGGAATGAAGGAATGTTGGCTTAAAGACAGCAGCCTCTGAGGTAACACTCATTACGGACATACCCTGCTAATTTGTGAAATCTTTGTAAACTTAGACGAACCACAGAGACATGAATCAAACCTTAGGGCAAAATCAAACACAAAACGCACACGAGGCAATAAAAGAAAGAGAAAAGACATGAATATGAGCTCTGCAGAAGTATAGCAAGTCAGGACAGAAACAAAATGAATATCGAGTGCATAAATAACAGATTTTCACAATGTGTCACTAACAAAAAGGACAGATGCACAGCATGATTTTCAGCCTCACCAGTTTGACAAAACCGTTCTGCAGCTCCGCCAGCTGGTCCTTCAGCGTGCGGTTCTGGGTGAGAGCACGGCTAATCGTGGCCTTGTCCGACTGAACATCCTCCAACATGCGCCGCCGGTCCTCCTCCTCCTGGACGTGGCTCTCCACCTGCCGCTCCAGCTCCCCCAGACGAGTCTCCTGCTCCGCGCACAGGCGGCTCAGCTGCTCGTTATCTCGCAGCTGGGGGAAATTATCACAGAGGCTTCAGACGCAAGAGTACTAATGATCTCTGAGACATCATGTAAAGAGAAGATCAGTTGTGACTTTCAGATGTTACGGGTAATGCATACCTGTGCCTGGTACTGTCCAGCGAGAGCATCTTTCTCTTGCTGCAGAGCGCTGAGGGCCTCCTGCAGAGCCACCTCACCCTCTGAAGGCCCTGAGGACTGAGGCTCTGCAGCATCCTGAGCTTCTCTCTCCTGGGACAACAACACTGGAGGAGAAGAAGAATGACATAGTTATCAAAACCTATAATTATCAGCGATATAAAAGTCAATTATAGCTGTGGCAGAGTACAGTTCCTACTGGAAGGAGCTACAGAGAAGCACTAAGTAAAGTTGTTGTGAATCACCTGTAGCATTTTTCAGCTCTGCGATGCTGGCCTCTAGTTCTTGGACCCGGCTGATGTTCCTGTCCCTCTCCTCTGCAACCAAAGACACCTGCGCAGACACAGAGATCGACACAGATCACTTAGTAATCTGTTTGCCCCCCAAAGCCCAACAACAAAGATCGTACAGCAGTTCACCTGTGTCAGCAGCTGTTCTGTTTTGTCCTTCCACACACGGCCCTCCTCCTGGATCTGCTCTGCATAGCAGTCTCTCTCCGTCTGCAGCTGGGCAATCGACTCCATCAGCTGCAACATTGAAAACATATTCAACGTGTTAAAGCACAACTTTCTGTCACGTGAGACATAAAACAGACAGGACTTAGATAAAAATGTCATGGCAGTCCTGATTTGTTCATTTATAAATGATAAAAAAAGTACGTTTGCAGCCTTAAAGTGAAAAACAGTCAACCATGTAAAGGATGATGAAGAGCAGGAGCAGCAGATGGCATCGCACGGGTCACTTGATGCAAATGTGACCTGTGATGGTTGATGTATATGTTTCTAAAAGAATGGTTGCTGGGATACCAATGCTAATGTGTGACACACGTGCAGTTAACCATGAGGGCAGGTTCCTGGCAGACAGACCTGGTGATTGTGTGTCTCCAGCTGCTGCTTCTCTTCCAGCAGCAACTGGACCTGCTGGTTGGCACTGGTGGGATCTGACTGACTGGAGCACTGGAAAGAAATAATAAAAAGTATAAGTGTTTGAATGAAATGCATTTTAATGACTCCTGACATTCATACATTAAGAGCTCTAGACTGAAACTAATCCCAAACACTGGCTTTCCTCGTAGATTTGGCCGTAGAGCTGATCCACACCATTTATCGATAATAAATGTGTGTGTAGTGCAAAATGTGTCGTCTGAACACACACCTGTTGCAGCATGAGGTCAGCTATCTCGAGCCTCTTCCGCAGATCCTCCACCTCCAGCCTCATGGCTCCATTTTCTTGTATATTCAGCTTTAACTGCTCTGACAGCTCCGAGTTCTGCTGCTTGGACTCCTCACTCAAATTGCTGTGAACACACACACACACACACACACACACACACACACACACACAGAAACTGTTTAGCATCTCTAACCACAATCTAATAGGACTTGGGAAACTCTCTGGTGCAATCTGTTGTATTTCAATCCAATGGACACTAAACACCATCAGTCGAGCCAGAGCTCCTGCTGTTTTGTTGTGAAATGCGTCTCTCAGGAGTGAAGCGACTTACTTTACTCTGAACATCTCCAGCCTCAGGTTGTCTCTCTCCTTCTCAAGCTCTTTGTTGTGCTGGAGACAAAAAGGGAAACAGGTATTACAGATGTTAACGTTGGGCCGTTGTGGGTAATCTGAACGACTGTGGCGTCTGAATGACAGGGGGTGTTTCCCGCCGTGTTTGTCACCTTTTCAAACTGTTTCTGCTGTGTTGAGACGGAGGAGAGAGTTCTCTCCAGCTCTGACACTCGCTGCTTTGTTGCCTGCAGACGGTTACTCAACTCCTCAGTTTCAGCTGCACACACACACACACACACACACACACACACAGAAACAGACACGACCACAGGCTGTTCAGTAAGAGGTTTGCCAATATGACCAGTTTTCTTTCTAACGCATGTACGACTGAGAACAAGCCACACAAACACACACCTGTTTTCTGCCGTGCAGCCTGTTGCGTGTACTGCAGCGCTGTCTGCAGCTCTGATTTCTCTGATACCAGTATACCAATGGTTTGGATGTGAACCTTGGGAGAGGACAGACAAACAGAGAGAGACCAGACAACGTCAACTGACTGCACATCAAGTGGCTCGTTAAATCAGAAGGTGGACTAAATACGAATCTTTACAGAGTAACTATACTCTTGCTTAGAGACTGCACGATTTATTCCTGTCAGGGTGAGCGACTGGGCAGGGTGTGTGCTCAGATCACATTTCTACCCCAGTCCGTGCCCGGGTGACGCCACGGACTCTGACATTATACACCGATGCATTACATGGCAGCACAATTAGGCTTTTTTTAAAACCATCAGCACCATCAGACAGATTCAAGTCATGTGTCAGGGGATGAGAAGGTACCTGTAATTGCTCCCGCATGGCTCCCTGCTCTTTTGAAAACCTCTGCTCAAATTCTTTTCGTTCCTGGAAGGAAGTAAAAAAAAGAAAAACAAAGTTCACGAACGACCAGGAAGGAAGTGAAAATTCAGTAGACTGGAAAAAGACGCAGGAGACAGGAACGAGCAAACACACGGTCCAGGAGACACAGAAACCATTTACCTTTTGGAGCTGATCTGAGAGTCCCTGAGATTGCTGTGCCTGCCAGACGAACAGGATAGAAACTTAAATTTGGGCAAGATCATCGCTTCTGTCATCCCCCCAGGCAGTGGTGCACAACTTTAGCTAACAATATAAGCAAAACTCTGGCACCAAAGAGCTCATGTGCATGCCAGACAGGAAAGCAGAGCGCAGTGTGTTGTCTCTGTTATGTTAACCTTTTGTGTTTATATGAAACTTTGAGTTTATTGCCGTTAGAGTGTGAAACTAGAGAGAAAGTGATTTACAATTAGGCGTCTACCATCAGGTTGTGACAGCTCTGACCCGAAACGTGCAGCCTAATGCTCCTGACGCAGAGGTTCTACTCTGCAGAAACATATGTCAGCATGCATGACTTGTGTATGTTACATGCAGGATGCATACAGTAGATGCACTAATGTGGTTAACTTGGGATGGCTAGAAAAGGGGGCTTCTCCAATCACACAATCGTGCACACACAGATATGCACACACACACACACACACACACACACACACACACACACACACACACACACACAGCTTCTTACCAGCTGGTCTAGCTTGGTATTGAGCTGAGAGTTTGTTATGTTGCTGGACTCCAGGGCGGCTGCCAGCTCCTGGTTCCGACTCTATCACGTGCACACATGCATCCGGGAAGAAGGGGAGAAACAAAAACAAAAAAAAGAATAAAACAGAAGAGAGTGATAAAGTGAAGTGGAAGAAGTCAAACAAAGAACACATGGGAGGAGGAGAACAATACAAATGTGGATTATTAACATGGAGGCAAACAACCGCGCCGGCACAAGTGGTGCAAAAATATGTTTTCAATAACGAGACGTGGAGCAAATAATTAAAATAAATGATGGTTGTTAAACTGATTAATGGGGCCAGTTGAAAGGTAGAAGAGCTTTCATCGCCGTCTGTTTAAGAGTAATTTGCAAGATGTGGACGAGATCCACATGACCTCCATTTCTCCAGACTGTCATATGAAGTCCACGCGGGCTTTCACGGTTAACTTAACGGATCAATGCATTAAAATAACATTACACGATGTGAAGCACAGAGGACGCAGGTTTTAAAGCCCCCACAATCATTTAACGCAGTCATATTGAGGATTAAACCCCATTCATAAACAGCATGTGTTCTTGGAAATCCCATTCAGTTTGATAATGGTTTGTTGCTTTGTGATGCCTGTTTCTAACCTGCCATAAATCAACCTGTTAATGATCCACGAATGCAGCTTAATATTCACGCCTTTTACAAAACTTCAGTAACCGAGACTTCACCTGCAGCGTTGCCCTATTTGCTTTTGCACAATCTTATAACCAGCTACCTGAAATATTGTAGGAAGCACCTGATAATAGATTTTAAAACACCTTCACTGTTAGCTTGCACTGTCACTTTATAACTTTGGCCTTAAAGCGTGCGTTAGGGGGCGTGGATGTGACGTACTTTGTGTGGTTAATTAAATTACACAAAGCCAGAAAGGTCACCGTCACACAGCCACAGCGAGTTTTGGGTAGATTACTCTGCCAGTGCTGCAAACAGGAAGCTTAACATTTCAGACAGCTAGCTAGCCAGTGTACTATCCTATAACAAATAAAGTGCTTTAGAGAAAAGTCCACTCTGGGCACAGTGTGTTCATACTGAGTTTCACTTTATATTCAAGCACCATGTGACTCCATACATCAAAAGAAGCTGTGGGTATACTGTGAATCTACAGAGGACAGCCTTACATTACTTTAGTGTAATCTGGATACTTTTATGTGACTTGCCTCTAACTTGGCTTTGAATTTTAAAATGTGCTATAAGAAAATAGTAGATTTCCATCTCACCTCCAGTTCTCGCTCAGTGTTAGTAGACGGCGCGTCGCCGTTCACGTACGCAGCAGATGACTGAAAGGACACAGACAGAGACTTCATCATGTGTTTCCGGGCGAGTTCCGGGCAGACTCAGCGGCCAGTGAACGTCCCAAATGACAACAACACAGTTTCATAAAAGTGTTTCTGCTTCTGTTGAAAAACTACGGCTGTGTGAAGAATGGGCTGAGCTAAAAGCTAAATGCACTGGTCGCACTGCAGAAAGGCAAACTGTTCAGTCAGCAGTTTTAACACCTATATTTTACCCGAATGTGGGGCAACAATACCTTCACATATTTGCTTATTATATCTACATTTAACACACTAATAACTCTCCATATACTTGCAGATATTCCTTTGTGTCAGCAGATAACTTAATGATTTGCTGTTCAGAGGAAAGCTACGGTGGTGGTGCAGGGCATCAGTCGGGTGATGGCAGTGTGCTTGAGGCCAGTGGGAACAACTGGCATATTTGAAAATGCTTCCAGTGCATTCCTGCCGAGAATAGATGCAACACGCCCAAACCGAAAGTGCACATCAGTGTTGGTGTGTTATTGTTAAAAGCCTTAGACTGCGTGACAAAGAAATGTGTGCGTGTGTGTGCGTGTGTGTGCGTGTGCGCGGGCGAGTGTGAGAGAGAGGCAGTGTGACACGGGCGGCTCTAAAGCCGTACCTCAGAGACGAGGCCGTTCAGTTGCTGTGAGAGCTGTCGCAGGCTCTCGGTGGAAGACAGTGGTCTGCAGGATCACACACATAAACAAATCAATCACACACATTAACTGACTGACACATTAATTAACTGTAACTGACTATGGTGCATTAATGGCTACGCTAGCAGGACAGTAGTACTGCTTATTATACTTAATGTTTAACTGCAAATAATCACATTTTGCCATAATGTAAAACCTTGTCAGGCATATTCTGCAGTGGCTGCCGTGACGACAAGACCCACCTGTTTTCCTCGGTTAAACTCTCATTGCCGTTGGTATCAGGATAGTCCTGCAGAGAGACAGTAAGATTGAGAGAGGGAGAGGGCGTTAGACAGACAGGCAGACAAAGAGGAACACAGGAACTACACTGAGACGTTTGATAAAAAGAAATGTGTGATGACAATGCACATGATGCACACCACAAACAAACAACATGCAACAACTGGTAGGAGACTTTTAAAAGTCCTCACGCTGAGGCATTTAATCTGATATGTGACAGACATACAGGAGTATGAACGACCAGGTTTGACTTTGAGAGAGACACACCTGCAGGTCAGTGCCGTGACCGACAGACTCAGGGTTAGTAGTAGTAGTGTTAGCGCTAGTGGGGTTAGACACAGGTGAGCCGCGACCAGGCTCGCCCTTTGGGTCCTCCAGCAGCTGGGGAACTGAAGACCCCATGGGCTCCATGTCAGCAAAGGTCTGAGGTGACACATACACAAAAACACACACACACACACACACAACAGATTAATGCCAAGAAAAACAGCAGTTACGATGACAAAGCAGCAAAAACAAACAAACAAACACAAAAATGTCTTTAACTTGATTATGATCAAGATCATAGTTAACTTAATGCCTAAATGTGTGGATGGATGCATGACAGATGGAGGGGTTTGTTGATATTTATTGTTTGGTGAGAGCTCTTTAATGCAAGCTCAAACAATGCTGATAGCTGTGGCAGGAGCTGTTTCACTGCCGCTTCCTTAACTTTCCCATTAATGCACAGTGAAACATTTACAGTATGCAGGCAATGAAAGACCTCAGACCGTGCTGTATAAATGCCAACATTAATTTGAATGACTTACAAATAACCCTTCACCGTTACTTGAATCGACTTACAGCAGCTCTGAAGCTGATAAAGGCAGGACACTTATAATAATCTGTCACACCAACGTGACACTTTCAAAAGGGTGAATGTAAATAAAGCACTGCAACAACAACAAACAAACAAAGATACAAAAGTAGCCATGAGAGTAAAGTTGAAAAGTGAAGCACACAACCCCAGATGCACACCTGCACGATGCACCCAGGTGCAGGTATAACAGCCATGCAACTACAGAGACTCACACCACCCATTGTGCATCCCCAGTACACCCACACTGATCTTCTACATAAGATGTTGAACTCAAGAAGATCACTGATAACACTGGGATGAACTCAGAGAAGAAACACTGCACACTCAAACACTTCTTAATCATTGATGCATTCAGTTGCCACGGATCTAAAAAGCACAGCACCAATGCGAGAGTTTGCACTCAAGTGTGTCCCATGCTTTCAGGTCTGTGTGACCTGTAAGATTATGTGCAGTTGATTTTAATAACATGGAAGCAAGGCACAATATTATATACCACATGAGGCGCAGGTATTTGCAGCAGAAGGGGATGCAGAGGCAGGAGAAACAGGCAGGGCAGAAACAAGAGACAGAGGCTCACCTGACTGTTGCCATAGGGAGGTAGCACTACTCCATTGCTTTGACTAAGTGCTTTCAGAATACTGTCAAACTACAGGAAAGAAGAAACAAGGGGGGAGGATGAAAGAGATGCGAAAGGGGAGAGAACAGTTTAGAAAATGATAGAGATATAGACAAACTGGAACAGGGAAGCAGCCGCGACAACGAATCTTAGGAGGAGGAGATCTAGAGGTGACCAGGGTGTGTAATGAGGAGACGCTGAGGATAGAGTGCTTTGCTCAGGGGGTTAGTAAACATTGCCTGCATTGTTATAGAGCCTTTTGTACTACTAGTAACCAGAATAAGTGTAATAAACCCTGAAAGACAAATAACAAATGTAAACAAGACAGAATAAGAGTGCAGGAGTTGTAAATGTTGAGTTAAGACATGATTATATACCCCTACCCGCCCTCTGCTCTGACCCCTAAAACCGATCTACGTTTGGTTACTTCCCATCACACACATCACACGTATCCTGCCTATGAGTCTATCCAGTCTTGGCCAAGCAAAATCAACAAGGTTTGGAAAATAAATTGCATCAGAGCAAGAAAACAAGACTCAGCAGCAGGTTGTGACGAGCACAGACTGGTCTGAGGGAAACTGACCCGATAGGCAGCCTCTGTTTGTCAAAGCTGTGTGCTTGAGTCACATGCCTAACTGTGTGTCTTCATTGATACTCCCAGTTAGCCTTAATGATGACAATGATGTTTGATATTTAAATGTAACAGTAGAAACAGCCAGTGGAAAATAAGCAAATTAAGAGTGTCCTGGAGGTCAAACGGGCAGGTGACTCTCATTGGTTTGGCCTTGAATTACATTTTTTGGTCTTTTTCCAAAACTACCAGCCACAGCACATTAGCCAAATAGAGTCTCTGATACAGAAAAGGCTAAATTCTTATTATAGTATGATAACAACATCTGAAAGTGATTCACTGCCTCCACAATCATCATTATTTTATTTTTACTAATCAGATATAATCATTGCTGTTTTGATAATGATCAGTTCTTGTGCATCTGTCCACATTCTGTCCATCGCAGCAGCGCATGGAACAAAACAAGGAGCTATAAACAGAGAGAACAGACAGTACACAACTAACAATCATCCTGATATTTAAATACATCCTTGTTCAATAACGTGGATAATGGCACAAACTGTGCAAAACTGCATGCGAAGCTGATCAACTGGTCAGTTAAGAAAGGATAATGTCTCACGCTGCACATTATCATTATAAATATGTTACGGCTAAGACAAAACTCTCGTGCACATGGAGGCAAACTCTGGTGCAAAAGACTTGACAAATGTTACTTCACTACCCAAATACCTATGCATGCTTGTATTTCTCCCTACAGCCAACAAAACAGCTGTGGACTTGCTGCATTTTACCTGGCCACTGGCCTCTTGTCCAGTGTCCTTCTCTTCCTTGGGTAAACATTATTCTCACCCTGTCACCTGGCTGGCAGATATCATTTGTCAATGCCACTACTGTGTTTTTGGCACTGTCTGTGTTTGATAGCGATGATGAAAGCATTTCGCAGTTTGACAGTAATTCAGACATATCATTTCACAAATTTTGTGGTCAGTGGTCAAGCAGGTTGTTGCAAATCATTCCACACTTGGAGAAAACAACAGAGGCTTCATTTACAAGTACGGGGATCTCTTTTACTGCTCTAACTGTCCACCATTGTTTTTCTTAAATGTTGCTGATTGTATGTGCTGTGCATTGGCTCTCTAACGCAGGTTGAGAAACCAGACATAAAAAGAATACAGACAAACTGTCAAAAACAACGACAGGCTGTTATTTGACCAGCACAGGCAGGCTGACGAGCAGTCAGACAAATGGAAAGACTTGAACTGACTTACATTATCTGGAGAGCTTCTGTCTGTTGAAGGTGCATCATTCTGGCTCGGTCCTTTCACCTTCCTCTTCTTCTTAGCCCCTGCTCCACCACCTCCTCCTCCTCCGCCCTTCTCTCCTCCCACACTAGCAGGGGAGCTCTTCTGCTGAAACTCCTTCAGCTGAGCAGCACGTAAGAGAAGGAAACAATAGATGTGTGAGACGTGTGAGGGCTGCCAGAAAGTAAACTTCTCTGCCGCGTATTAAACAAAATTACGCTTTATAACATGGCCTCATACAGATACGGCAGGAAGCCTCCCAACTAGATTTGTTGTTCAGAAGAAGTAATCTCTAACCGCTGGAGAGTCTCGTCAAGCTAACTGAATTAGGCGATGTGATGTGGTTTGAGATAAAGCAGGAATTCACTGCTCCCTCTCTCCGACAATACACCATCTACTTCTAAACAAAGGTTTCAAAGCCTCTAAATGCTGCCATCATGTTCTTGACTTTGACTTGCTTGCTCAACATCTTTACTGCTCTAAACAAAACAAAACAAGACGAGGCAAACTATGATCATTCATGTGTAGTTTATCCATGTGGACGTTTAAACACACGCCTCCCCACCCCCTGTCTACGTGTGTTTTTGGGATGGGGCCTGTGACAGCTGTCGCTGAGGACCAGAGGGAGTTATGGTGAAACTACTGGAGCTGCCCATTTTCACTGGGGGTTGAATCGCAGCGAAATGTCAAACGTTATTATCACGACCACTCATCCACGAAGACTGTAGGGTCGCGAGAAATGCTGACGAGTCATTTCCCGAAGCTAACATTACACAGCTGATAGGGCCATCTTTTTAACAGCACACCTAGGCTGGTTAGAGCACACAGGACGGGGGAGAAGGGTGTCAGCTGTCAAAACAGTCCCCGTCATTCTGTCCAGCTAACACAACAGTGCTACAATGCTAAATTTATTGTAAAATTGCTTTTTTGTTTGGGATAACTGGGCCATCCTGCAGACAAGGCAGGAAACTGCCCGACTGCAAAGTGACATTCTTTACACTCACACATAGCAACTATTCATTAGTTAGCCAGCTGGCTAACTTGCCTTAGTTAGCATTTTAAGGTTCGCCGCACTTAACATTAGCTAGAAAGACACATTTAACCGGAAAGAGAGTAAGTCGAGTTGATTGTTTACTAACTAAACGCTGCGACTTGCTGTAAATACCTTTAAGAACTAAAAATAGTCTACGTAATCTGGGAAAGTTAATGCTATCAACGGAGGCCCAAGAAGAAACACCGGTCTCTCCTGCGTTTTAAAGCCGCAGGAGGCGCGAGAGAGGTGGGACTAGCGACAGCGCAGAGGTCGGGCGACGTGTAATGACAACACCCCAGCTCGGTAAAGAAATTTAGCACAATACGGAAAAAAGTCACGGGCAGCACAAGCCCACAGCAGAGAAACAGACTAACTGCTTTCTGCGATATCAAAGCCGGCTAAACTGTGAAATACTTTACCTTTTTCTTAGCTGCAGCGAGTTTTATTTGCCTGCTCTGGTCGGCCATACTGCTGCTCTGGTCAACCGACCGAACCACGTCATCAGTTTCGTGTCTATTGGTGATTCCGCCGGTAGGGGGCGCAGGTCTACAATTAAAAACATCTCCAGACATTAATCAGACTCATACCCAACATATTTATTGGTTTATGGCAATTGTTGTATACTGGTAGAATATATTAAATGTTCTGACATAGTCTAAAACAAAATTTACCAAATTGTGATTTAATTGTCTTCTTGACTTTTCTTCCTTGTCTGTCACAATCTAGTTTATGCTATTATGGGCTTGATCATCTGTTCAACAATTATAAACATGCAAATAACAGAAAATGGATGTTTTGTTTACTATTAATATCTCAATTTTGTTATATTTTTTTTATTTTGCTTAATAAGTTTTTTTTCCTATGCCTATGCCCATATCTTGACAGTCCAACACATGGCTAATGCAGATGAACAGAGGAGGACTTTGGCCTTCATACATGGTTGATCTTAGTCTCTTATCAATCTTACCTTCTTGAAGTTATAATTTGATGTCATCGCAGAGTGACTTTTTGACACTTTGAAGAACGTGCAAACTCAAAGGTCCAGCATTCAAGATTGGAACCTTCTTTAATGGCAGCAATAAAATAATAATAAAACAATACCATTTGCCATTTACTATAAGAACAAAGGATTAAATTAACATTGAAAATGCTTTTGTTTCCAATAACATATTTGCAGTTATTGAACAACAATGATATGCAGATCACTGATATTCATCCAATCACTGTTAGTGACAGTTAGACAGTTAGTGTTAGTTGCCATTTAGGTATCCAACACGTCATATTTGTCAGAACCAGAATGTATTTTAAGTTGAAGTTCAACACATATGTGTCAAGTATGGGGGACTAATCAATGCAAAACATTTATATCTGTACAGAAAATACATCAGGGAATACTTATTCGAATAGTTACATCTGCGGAAGGGGGCAAATAATTCAGAATTGAAATTAGCCTGGTCTGCAGACAAACAAGCTAAAGAAAACAATGCTGGTGACACACAGTCATTTTAGGGCTAATGTCTTTCTTGCTGAAGATACAGCTATTCTGTTATCTGATTAAATTGTCATCGTTCTTCCTTCTTGTTTAGGGAAAAAGAAAACAGGAAGGAACAGCAGGCAGTTTCAAGCTTGACAACTTCATGCATTTGTATGCATACATTTGCAACCTAATTTTCTTTCTTCTATGATTCTGTCATGTTTTGGAAAGTGGGGAGACTTTGCAGAAGCAAATGTTCTCAAGAATCCCTCGATTACAATTCTGTCACAGTCTGACACATCTGAAGATTTTTCTAGAATCAAATTTCTTAGACGATGCCGGTGCTGCTCTCTCACACTATTCCTAAATAAATAAATAAATCAAAATCCTGTCATTTCTAGAATTTTACTCCCAAAACCCACATTTCTGGTATGTTCTAGAAAATAATATGTGTTTATATTTAAGTAAGAGAGAATGAAGTAGATTAATCACATAAAAAGTAAATTAATAAAAGGATCTTGCATTCTAGAGACTTCTTGAAACATACAGATTTTCTATGAATTAATCTCACTCTAGCAGATTTTCACTGTGTTACTTGTCTTGGTCTGCATGCTACAAAAGAATTAGGTTGCATTCACCTACGAACAACAAAACAAAAAATAACATCAGCTTCCATATTCAGTAAAAGTACTTTCTCACATTTACATTTACAGTCACAAATATACATGTATGGTAATACTTTTGTAGGTTTGAAAGAGTTCATACAGTGTGGCTTTGGCAAACAGTTACCTAACCTTGACCTATTTAGACTTTCGTCATAGAAGATTATATATGATAATACAAGGCATTTTGTTTAATGAAGATAATCTAGAGTGTACTCACTGACTAATAATATTTATGTATATCTGTGATTTATATGTGACAGTAGTGTCCAGGTCAAAACTTCATAGTGCCATTGGTGCAGATTACTTGCTATCCAAGGTGGATGTCTTTACCCTCATTTGCAGGTGATGAAACGCCTATGCAACTCAGTTCACGTGATGTAACAAGTGTTAATTTAAGGTTATTTAGTGACATGCATGTTAGAGATTTGTACATTTCTGACTCATTGTTGTGAGTCATCATAACTACTCATGATACCAACACCGTATCCACAGTGATGCATTCTTTAAAACTACGGCAACGTGTGAATTAATGTTAGTACAAGACTTACAAATCTCTTTTTTAAAAAGAAGCACTAACTTCATATGTACAAAATGTGAAAATGCTCCCTTCCTTAGTCTTCAGAGTGGCGTGTCGTTGCACCAACAGTGTACATGAATCCATTTGACAGACAGCCAATCAGCATTGGCACAGTAGGCCAGTATCGTGACGTCGCCTCGACTCGATGTGTGCAAATCAGCGGCGGCCAGCGTGCCGGGCGAAACCAATCAGCGTGTTCCAACGAGCTGCTGCTCAGCCAATCGCGGGCCTCCACGACGGGAAAGAAGCGACAACTGTATATATTGCAAAGACACAATTCATTCACTCACTTCACACTGAGGAAAGAGAACTAAATAGACAGAGACACGCTTTTGCACCAAGCGGCTGATACAAGTTGAGGCAACGTCTAGGCCGTTGATTCACTGACAGTACTACGTCTAAGGTACGTATAAACATTGTTGTGAATGTTATATAGAGACAACTATTTTGTATTCAACAGCGGACCTAATTTTAAGCCTATTTATATAATAGTAAAACAAGCTAACCTAACATTTGGCAGTAGTAGTTTTTTAATTTAAATTTACCATTGCTTTTTTAAGTCAGTTGAGTACTCGCTGTGATTGCGATGCATCATGAATAAGAAGACACGTTTTTAAATGGAAATTAAAGCAGGTTAGCATGACAGCTAGTCATGCTAATGTGGTTAGCTAGCTACCGGCGGAAGAATGAAAACCCCCAGTCACTGGTGTTATAACATTGGGAAGAGGCTGAGGTGCTCCACCCAGTTTATGTGTACCCTCTAAGCGCTTATAAAGTGCACATTTTCTGGGTATTTCCTGGCACCATCTAACATGGCTTTGAACCCAAGTAATCACTTGGGTACCGTTAACTGGCAACGTGAACTTGAGAATGCGTCGCGCGCAAGGCCACGTTTTTTAAATTACATCGCATCTCCTCTCCGCAGATTTCTTCATAGATCTGAGTCCAAACAAGCAAGGATGAAGCTGCTGTGGGTTGTGATGCTGGTGGCCGGCACTGTGTTTGCCGACGACGATGACAAGAAGGAGAGCGTGGGGACTGTGGTTGGAATCGACTTGGGGACCACCTACTCTTGGTAAGAACACAAAAAAGTGACTCCATGGCTTGGTTGTGTTTATGATAAAATGTGATGAAAATGAGACTTAAGAAGTTCTATGTGTGTATTGGGGATGGGGCCTGTGACAAAATTAACCATTGTTTAAATCATTTCCTGTAGTGTTGGAGTGTTTAAGAATGGCCGCGTTGAGATCATCGCCAATGACCAGGGTAACCGCATCACCCCATCATATGTGGCCTTCACCAGTGAGGGTGAGCGTCTGATTGGTGATGCTGCCAAGAACCAGCTGACCTCTAACCCTGAGAACACCGTCTTTGATGCCAAGCGATTGATTGGACGCACTTGGGGTGACTCCTCTGTGCAGCAGGACATCAAATACCTGCCCTTCAAGGTAAATTTCTACACATGATGCTTAAAAGTTAGTTAAATGTAGGATTCAAAGATCTACAGTATGAGAAACATTCTTGGTGTATTAATATCGAGTCATGCTCTTCTTTAGGTAACTGAGAAGAAGAGCAAGCCCCATATTCAGGTCGACATCGGAGGTGGCCAGATGAAGACATTTGCTCCAGAGGAGATTTCTGCCATGGTGCTGACAAAGATGAAGGAGACGGCTGAGGCTTATCTGGGCAAGAAGGTACAAAAAAGTCAAATACATAAATCATACATCAGAGTATGTGCTGCGCTGTAGTAAAATGTAGAATTTAAATCTAATTCTCATCTTTTCTGCAGGTCACACATGCTGTTGTCACTGTCCCCGCCTACTTCAATGATGCCCAGCGCCAGGCCACAAAGGATGCTGGCACCATTGCTGGTCTGAATGTTATGAGAATCATCAATGAGCCGTAAGTGTCGAATGAAAATGATTTGGTAAATCTGTTGTTCTGTTAGAGTGGAAAACGTTTCCCCTCCCTTCCTCTGTAATAATACACTTATTTTTATTTTTTAGGACTGCTGCTGCCATTGCTTATGGTCTGGACAAGAAAGATGGCGAGAAGAACATCCTCGTGTTCGATCTGGGTGGTGGCACCTTCGACGTCTCCCTTCTGACCATTGACAACGGTGTGTTTGAAGTGGTGGCCACCAACGGTGACACTCATCTGGGAGGTGAGGACTTTGACCAGCGTGTCATGGAGCACTTCATCAAGCTGTACAAAAAGAAGACTGGCAAAGACGTGCGCAAAGACAACCGCGCCGTGCAGAAGCTGCGTCGTGAGGTCGAGAAGGCAAAGAGGGCGCTGTCTGCTCAGCACCAGGCCCGCATTGAGATCGAGTCCTTCTTTGAGGGAGAAGACTTCTCTGAGACCCTGACCCGTGCCAAGTTTGAGGAGCTGAACATGGTAAGTTAAACAATCCACCATTTGTGTTGAAACGACGACTGCAGCACACCTGGAACACACATCATGTTTTACAGGCCTTTTAACTTTGTCTTTTACTTTGACAGGACCTGTTCCGTTCCACCATGAAGCCCGTACAGAAGGTGCTGGAAGACGCCGACCTGAAGAAGACCGACATTGATGAGATTGTCCTGGTCGGAGGCTCCACCCGTATTCCCAAAATCCAGCAGCTGGTGAAGGAGTTCTTCAACGGCAAGGAGCCCTCTAGGGGAATCAACCCTGATGAGGCTGTGGCTTATGGTGCTGCTGTGCAGGCTGGAGTGCTCTCTGGAGAGGAGGACACTGGTGAGTCAACTTTCTGATACAGCATAGCATCTGTTCACTTGATCAAACTTGCCAACTTTGTCTCATTTACTAAACATTTTCCTCTCTTGCAGGTGATGTGGTCCTTCTGGATGTGTGCCCCCTGACACTTGGTATTGAGACCGTTGGAGGAGTAATGACCAAGCTGATCCCCAGGAACACTGTGGTGCCCACAAAGAAATCCCAGATCTTCTCCACAGCCTCTGACAACCAGCCCACTGTCACCATTAAGGTTTATGAAGGTAAGAGTTGGTCATGGTTTCAAACATTCAGAATTTATATTGTCCTTTTGATGCAGATGGAAAATGTTGTTGCACAAGTTAAAATATTGATTTTTCTCTCTTCAGGTGAGCGTCCTCTGACAAAAGACAACCATCTGCTGGGCACATTCGACTTGACTGGCATCCCACCTGCCCCTCGTGGTGTGCCACAGATCGAGGTCACCTTCGAGATTGACGTCAACGGTATTCTGCGCGTCACCGCCGAGGACAAAGGCACAGGCAACAAGAATAAGATCACCATCACAAACGACCAGAACCGCTTGACGCCCGAGGATATCGAGCGCATGGTGAACGACGCCGAGCGCTTTGCCGATGAGGACAAGAAGCTCAAGGAGAGGATCGACGCCCGCAACGAGTTGGAGAGCTACGCCTACTCCCTGAAGAACCAGATCGGCGACAAGGAGAAGCTTGGCGGCAAGCTGTCAGATGATGACAAGGAAGCCATTGAGAAGGCAGTGGAGGAGAAGATCGAGTGGATGGAGTCGCATCAGGATGCTGACCTGGAAGACTTCCAGGCCAAGAAGAAGGAGCTGGAGGAGGTGGTTCAGCCCATTATCAGCAAGCTCTACGGTAGTGCGGGCGGTCCTCCACCTGAGGGCGCCGACGGCGAGCAAGATGAGAAGGATGAGTTGTAGGCAGGTTTGAAGTCAACTCCGTCACCCCTTGCCTCTCTGGTAGTGGCATCTAGATGTACATATTGGACTGATGGGACTCTAATAGTGAGAGGAATGGTTGGGAAGGGGTGGCGATGACAAGCAACCATACTGAATCTTCTGAAAGACTTTGAAATAAGTTTCAGTGTGTGTGAGAGGTGTTCTCTTCGCTGCAAGGCGGAGATATTGGTCAGCCCAGATACGAGGCTCGCTGCTGCTGTTCTCAGGCAGTTCTGGTGGGGTTATGTAGTGGGGGAGGGACTTAATGTGGGTGGGGTGGGAGGGGAGGGGTAGGCTGGCGTTTTGTGGGTCCATTGAGTGGGATGTCTGTGGGATCAAGGGCTCATAATGTTCACAGGCAATGTTCAAAGTTATTTATTGAATCTGGTCATCGTACTTCTGGAAAGGCATTGAAATAAATGTTTGATACAAAATATAACTTGTGTCTTATTGCATTTATTTACAGTTTTATGGATTCAGATGTTAGACATGTCTGTCTTCTGTCACTCAGATTTATGGTTCAGGCTTTCAGGGAATTTGCTTTAAAAAAAGTATGAAACACTTTTATTGGTAATTAAGGTACATCAAGTCGCCACAGTCACTACACAGTCATTATAAATGACACCCTGTGTGTCCATCCCTCCAAACACAAAGACTAGATTTATGGTCTCTGAGGCTGCAGGGCTGCTGGCTCTCTCCTCACCTCCAGTGTCATCGCTACACACCTTCCACGGCAGTAAACACATGGAGTGGTCGAGGCGGTTGGGTGGCAAATCACCTTCAAACTTCATGAGGACCCATCTACACTTGTCTGCAAGTAAAAGATATAACATTAGATTATTGTAAAAATAACATTAAACTGCCCTGCAACATTTGTAGGTAATAGTCAGTATTTATAACTCAATAAGACAAATATTCAGATTTGTGTACCAGTATTGAATCTGTACGTGGAGTTACTGGCTCCTTCTGCAGTCATCCCCCCAAAAATGTAGATGTTCTTGCCCAGAGCCACAGCTGAGTGTGCTGCGATTCTTGGTGGGATGTCTCCTTTGACCTGCACCTTTTCCCACGTCATGCTCTCTTTAAAAAAGAAAGGAAACAAAGCAAATATCCTTGTTTCTTTCCTGGCCCTACATTTTGATCCTGTATGATCGATGCAGCAGAGTTCAGGCTCACCTGTGTCAAGGGAGAACATATCGTTGTGGAGCTTCTCTCCAGCCATGCCTCCATGAATGTAGATCTTTGAACCCACTGCTACGATGATGTGGCCATGTCTGGCTGGTGGATGTCTGCCCTGTGTTTCTGGCTGGGACCAGGTGGAAGACACTGGGGACAAATAAATCTAAGTTCAATAAAAAGCAGAAGATCCTCAATGAAACACAAGCCTCTGTACAACTTATAGGAATGCTTTGTGCTGCTTTGA
Organism: Datnioides undecimradiatus; assembly: GCA_008933995.1. Classification (NCBI taxonomy): domain Eukaryota; kingdom Metazoa; phylum Chordata; class Actinopteri; order Lobotiformes; family Datnioididae; genus Datnioides; species Datnioides undecimradiatus. The sequence goes on along the minus strand of WARS01001868.1, from coordinate 5,192,356 downwards.
GGGGAAATCTTTCAAAGCACTTGATTGAAATATGTTTAACAACCACTGGAGAAACTTGTCTCTGCAGGAAAAGCACTGTTGGATTAAAAGCACAGGTGTTCATATCAACATTAGTGTCCCTGACAGTAAAGCCAGCGAGCCAGTGTGCACTAATAAGGGGCCATTATTAATTAAGACCCTAATTACGCCTGTGTTTTTCCTGATAAGACAGGTTTAGATGTCTACAGTGAAAAAGCCTGTAATGATATTTTAATTAAAAGGGATACAGAGGAAAATTAATAATGCTTTTTCATATCAAATTGTTTTTGGTATCAACTTTCTGCAGAAGACAAGCTTCTCATTTCGGCACTTGTGCGATCAGACATATCTCTAATCTTTAAAAGCTCAATAACAAACTGGATCTTTAGTGTGGTGACAAACGTATTTAAAGCCTTGCACAGCTGCGCAGGTGTTTTCAGTTCAGGGAGATGCCCGTCATGCAAAGTCGCCAATCAGCCAGACTAAGTGAAAACACCAAGGACCAGGCTAAATCATTTCAAAAATGGTATATAATAATGCAGAACTGGGAGTGAAAAGTCAGTGTGCAGTCTAACCTGTTCACTGTCATACACTGAGAGAAACAAGTTAATGTTTGAATTTAAAACTTTTGTGTAGTTTACAATCTATTTCCTATTGGGTCTTAAAAACAAGGTCTTAAAACCTTTCTAAATGTAACATAATAATGAAACTCTGAATATATTATTTGTCTAAGTTAAAACTTTAAGTTGTAGAGTCAAAGCTAAACTCATTGTGAAGTAGTGATATAATAAGTAGTGTATAATTGTGTTAAGCAGCTGGTAAATCCAAACAAACCTGTGTCAAAGACATGAAGTTTGGGGTCTGAGACAGGTGCAGCTCCTGCTTCTCCACCTGAGAAGATATACAGTCTGTCCCCTATGCAGGCGGAGTTGGTGTGGTATGTCCTGGGACTGGGGGGTTTGCCATTCACCACGACATTCTTCCAGCGACACACGCTCTCTGTAAGAAATGTACAGGATGGATTAAAACTCAACGTACATAACTTTATTGTCTTAAATTGTGTGTTTTGTACAATCTGCACACTCTCTCACTCACAAAACATTTTGGGTAATTCAGACAATTGAGACTTGTTAAGACACCCTTCACCTACATTTATGTACTATGAATGGCAGTCTGTGAAATCAGTTAAGCTATGCTACTGATGAAGTTCACAGATCATCCATATTTACCTGTCAGCTGTAACCTCTGGATACAGTTACGATTGCCGCTCTGCTGTGCCCCTCCAAACACCCATACGCTCTGAGGGCAGCTCTCTGGTACAAAGCTGCAGTGTTCATACCGTGGGTCTAGACCCTCCCACTCTGGGATGTCCCATTCATGATTATCTGGTGGAGTAAGAAAGGACAAAAATGCAAAATGCAGAAAAACCCTACGGTATAAACATGATGGGAATAGCAGAACACATAACAAATGACAAATGTGTTTTAACAGTATGGTGCTGTGAAAAATGCTTGAACCCCAGTTTTATCTTTATAATATTGGTGATGAAGGCGTTATTGTTTTTGTTGTTATGTTTGGAACAAGTCTTTAAACAGCTGATGGCATCAACAGAAGGCTAAATATGGGTGAAACTGCACCAAAGTCAAACAAATTTAAACTGGTTTGGTGAAGAGATGCTTATAAAACACAGTTATGCAGATGTTGTGAGCCCTGTAGGCATTCATTTACCTAAATTTATGGCATCTGTATGCGAGAAGCTGCCGTTGGGGTTGGCTCCCCCCACAATGAGGATTCTCCCTTTTCCTCCATCTCCAGAGGAAACAAACGTGCAGGTGTGACCCACACTAACACCTGGAGCACTTCCCCTGGGTATCAAAGAATACCTGTTGACAGGGAAAATGATTTAATCAAGAAACTACTCTCTTACATCGCGCATTCAAGTAACTGATCTTAATTTACTGACCATATTCCTTCTTTGGGTTTATCCAGAGGGTCAAGTACTGGGAGAAACTCCATGGCTGTCAAAGATACAGTTTATGAATGAACCTATCCACAGAAGGTCTTACGTGAAAACTAGCAACAGACGTAGCAACCCAAATATTTAGGCGTTTATATGTTTCTTCTTGTTAATGGTTGATAAATCGTTCCTTGTAAAACATATTTGTGATAACTACCTGTCAAATATAGCTAATTTAACGACAGGGTCCCTGAGTTTCGACACACTGAGCGCCGTAAAGTGGCTAGCGCTGCTTGCTAAATCAAACGCGCACGTGAAGTGCTTCCTCCGTAGCTAACCTGTTCTTCCGGGTAGTAATTGGAGAGGCTAATTATCCGTCTCAATCTTTAATAAGTATTCTTCAGCACCACATCCACACAGTGACAGCATTAACAGCTAAAAGAATCTGTAAAGTTATATTAAATTCTCGTCTCCCAAACCCTAGCAGAGCTCTACCTTAAAAAGAGTGCGTAAATCTATACGTTAGCAACGTCGGTTGATACGTTCCAGACGTAGTTGCTAGGGTTGCATGAGGCGCATGCGCAGTTCGCGTAACTTTTCCATCTCTATGCTGTCGAACAACGGTTTACTTCAAAGTTCCTTTCTTATCGTGCTTAAAACATCAGCGTGAATTATTTTAGTCATTGTTTTGGGCTACTGTTAAGTGTCCGATGTTAAAGGGTCGTTTTTCCGCCTGAATACAAGTGTTAGTTTAAAGAGCTCAGCAGAATATTTGATAAACAATCACGTTTATCATATTTTAAATGTATTTGTAGCGTAACTAAGCTAAACAAGTCTGTAAACTAGTTTGGTCAAATATGGCGACCGAAGGTAACATCTTTATGGCATTTTATATTGAATATACGCATAACATTAATCATATTTATCATGATTTAATATGTCAGCATGGCACACAGGTTATAATAAATAGTTTGCTTTGTTTCCGACCGAACTTCCGGCTGCCATCTTTGTTTGGTCCAGCATCAACATGGGGAACGGCTACAAAGTTTTAATGTGCAGACAAGCGAATATTGTTCGATTTCACTTGGACAGAAGAATCTTTGAAGCATCTAGAAGGTATTTAAAAAAGTATTTACCTGTTTTTCAATTTACATCTAGCTACTTCAGTTGAGCCTCAGAAGAGCCACAGCCTTTGCATTAAGGTAAGAAGCTTCTTTACTGTGCAGCGGTTACTCTTGAACACGTATTCACCCCATATGCCATCATGATGCCCTTTCATCAGTAATGGGTCTACAATAAATGTTTGTAGTCCTGTATGAAGTTGGCTTTCGGTTGCAGAGCTGCGACATCTTGTGGTGACACGCAGGAACTGTGAGCAGACCAGCAAATCAAACCTCATGTTACTTTAGCACAGTAGTAAGACGGCTCAAATCTGTTTTTAGCAGCTCTGTAGTACATTTAAAATTAACAATATGTTACACATTTATTTATGTAATGCCTTAGAAATACATGTGCAAGCAGCTTACCGGATTACCAGTCAGGCATTTAACATGCATAGCTCAGAGGCATTATATATGCAGTTTTAACCTGCAATAAATATAATATTTTTTGTGGGATAAACATTACGAGGTATATTTCTTTAACTTGGTACAGTTTGATTACTTTTACGCTCATAAAAGTGCATTTCCTAACATGTCCAGTAGGTTGTGCCATTGACCTTTTTATTAAAACTTGAGCTACTAAATGTTGCTTCTGCCAGAGGAGGGTTTGTGATTTTAACCTGTACCTATAACCTGATTCAGTAGGCTATTAATGATTAATATAATTTATAATTTAGACAGACAACTAAATATATCTGTATTAATGAGGTTTATTTCAATTGCTGCATGAAATAAGAAAAGAGAAAAGTGATATCGTGGCAGAAGAGCTGCAATGATGTAATCAGAATCAGATACAGAACATTGGATAAAGACTTCATCTCTAATATGAAACAAAGTCATTCTGATATGAATCCAAAGCTTTCTGCACAGACAGCAGTATTGCAGGTACAGTGGGAGCCGAGTGAACGCATTTAGATTTGATTTAAGTCCTCTGTATCTTAACAAATGGTTGCACGAACGAAACAGTGAATGGGAACTACTGCATGACAATGGGGGATGTTTCAAAACTAAAAATAGCAAAACATAAACATCTTTCATGGTGATTTGTCCTGTGGACCGTTTTTATTGACTGCAATAATCTCCACTTGTGCCAAATGTTTTTATACACTTAATGGAAAATGGTTTAGTGCAGCTGGAAAGAATAAAACACAAACACACACACACACACACACACACAAAAAAACTCAGCAGGAGGAAAATTGGTTCCACGTCTCAGGAAGGATAGGTTTTCAGTATGCCCTCTTTTTCTTTTCACCGAAGGGACAAAGATCCTCTAAAAGGACCACTTCTGGCAACTGTAGGTACAGAATAGGAGAAAGATGATTTGTCGTTACTGCTTCAAAACTATTTGTACTCGCTCTGTGTACTTACTGAAGCACATTTTGTTGATGGCTCAGGTCAAAAGCACAAACAACCTCAGGTTTGAGGAGCGCAGCCCATTTATAAGATGCTGGCATTTCTCTGAATAACAAGAAACGAGCTCCGTGACTTTGAATAAGGAGGCCAGTTCAGCCGTGTTAGTGCAGTTCACATGAATAAATGAGGTTTCACAGATCTTTAATTAACGGCGATGCACAGTTAAACAGTGAAAAACATCAATACAATCAGTATTTAATACAATCAGTCCATGTCTTTATTTAGCTCTCTTTACTTTTGCCACCTGTGTAATCGTCTGCCACACCCTCCCTTTAGCTCACCTGTGCCTTGTTACCCCCCCTCTCTGAGTTTGTCCTGTGGATTTTCCCATTATTCTGTGCCAGTGCTTGGCTTTCCTGCATGGTTGTTGGCGTTTCCCTGTATTTCCACTTTGTTTCATCGGACACTCCCTGCCTCAACCACCCATAAGCCTCATTGTTTAGATTACAGCATTGACATGCAGCGGCTCTGCCTTTGAGCCTGAGTTTTGCTCCAAACCCTTCTTCTTTTGCGTCTTCTTCCTGTTGGTCAACAGACGGATTAATCTCCACTTGAGCTGCAAAACTTTGTACTTTTCATCCCACAGTCACCAAATATTTACTGACTCTCTTTAATTTAATCTTTTCATCCCTTTAATATCCTCTCAAGTGTTTAATCCGTAACGTCGTGGCCTTTATTTTTACCTGACCTGCACCTGGTCTGTCAGCGCCCCACATCCTGATTTGTTTTTGATTGGTATTAGTTGTGTATTGGACAGACTTACATAGTGTGTCACTCACTGAATTGATTAAGCAGCCGTGTGCCTCGGTCTGCCACCGCCAGGTGCTCAACTGTCCCCTGAGGTAATCTGGACATCTCTGCGCTCGGCCGTCTCTCTCCTCCCTCCGCAGTTTTTCCGCCCCCTGAAGTCAAAACTGCAAAGTCATCCCCAGTCTAGCGGCGCAAATTGAAAATTCGTCTCTTCGAGGAACATGTTCCACTCTCTTCTACTTATCTCTACCATCTTAATTAAGTCTCCCTCGCCTCTCCCTTCCTCTTATGGTTGCGCCTGATATTGCCCCTTCCTCACACTTGCACGCACACGTTGCACTTCCTTATCGTGCCTGAATTTAACAGGCACATAAGACTATTTGCTGTGTATCTTCATGGGGCTGTGGCTTTGACCTACAACTTGTTGGTTGTGATATTAGCTGTCCGGGGGCTAAAACTGCTTCTGGTGAGCAAAATGCTCTCTCTCTGTGCCAAATCTGTCAGGGTACTGAAAATATTTCTGCCCCTTGTGGTAGATTTGTATTTTTAGTTAATTCTAATATATTGTCTAATAATAAGAGACTCATTTTGAGCACAGATTATACATATTTTTGGTCAAACATAAGCTTCTTTAACTCTTTTCACCCAAACTTCCCAATAAAAACTACACCTGACATCAGGTGCAGTATTTAAATAAACAGTTTTTATAAATCTTTGTTATTTATTTTTATAAGAAACAAGCAGGAAACAATACAAACGTACAGGGATACGCTTCCTGTGTGTGTGTAAAATGCCAGTGATCAACACTGAACACTCACGGCCCATGGCTGAACCTAACTGCTGACCTCGTTACACGGCTGCATTGATTTTGCTGTAAGTTGCAGACAGTATCATTTATATGAAGGAGGATTTCTGGTTTATGGGCGAGTCCAAAGATAAAAGCCGTTCACATTGAAGGTGTGAAGGTGTTTTATTATGTCGGGAGAACTATGGACACACAGCGAGGTTCAGACTAGTTGCTCGAGTCCTCTCCAATATACCGTTCTTTATTATCTGGCTGTCAGAGTCACACATGGGGGGATATGGAGTGATATAATGGAGGGGAGGGGTGTGACCTGCTTTACTAGCCTGCTACTGGAAACACAGAAGTGTTTTTATCCTAAAAAGTGTGTATTTTGTGTCTCTGTGTGGGAGACGGACGTGTGGAGGTCCCGTCCTGTCCCCTCGCACTGACCACACCACGCCACAGCAGCATTATCTGCCCATGTTTCCCTTTCGGGGAAGTGGCGTATGAGTTTCAGAGAACTCCTTTGTTTTGCCTTCGCTGAAACTGATAAGCAGCGAATGAATCAGGGGCTTTTTGAGGAGGGACAGAATGAGAGGAAAAGGGAAAATGATTATGACTTTTCAAAGTCCCGGCGAAGGGACACGAAGCGGGAGAAAGAGATAGTTGGAGGTATTTTTATTGACAGCCCCAAAATAGTTTTTTTTTTTTTTCTGACTATTGTTGTGAGCATGCTGTGCGCACAATAGCGGCTGATTTGGATTTGGACACCGTGTGCCGAAAGCTCAACAGCCGGATTTTTATTCATCTCTCTTTAAATAAAGCTTGATTGGGCGCCTCGTCGGTGGGTGGGCAGCGTGATAATCAGGATTAGCGGGGAGGTTCATCTCTGGGTTACTGGTACACTGCCACTGGGCAACACGTCAAAATAATGTGCCGCAGCTATTATCGCCGTTGTGTCACAATTCACCCAGAGGTGTGTTAAGTCATGTTGTAAAGTAATCTGGATTACTGCCACGCAATCACAACACTGGCTTAGTTTGATCTACTCCACAGCTCACGCTCGCAGATGATTTAATCTGTGTGTTAAAAACCTGTTTTTATGTCTTTTATCTTTGTTGTTTGCTCTGGAAGCAGGTGTTATTTGTTCATTGATGGCTTGAATGAACATGTTTGATCTCCACTGAACTATTAACTTAAAGCTAAAATGATCTTTAATGTCTGATTATCAAATGTTTCTTTATGAATAGCCGTTACAGTAAACAATGGGATGTTTATCTGTCAGGGAAACACCGGATCAATCCTTGGAAACTGAGCGGGCATTGTCGGGTTAACCTTGGGCTTTCACATGTTATTAATACTCTTGTCTGTGTACATTCGTCAAAATGACTGCAAATCCATCTGACAGCTGCCAAGCACAGTTGTAAACAGCGCGGTGAATGTAGCCCACATTGTGTTTGGCCGGCTCCAAGTGGTGCTGAACCAACCAGCCCACAGAAAACCAGGAAACCGTGGGATTAGAATAGAAAGCCGTCTTCTCTGCGACAGTATTGTTTGACCTCCAATTCAAAGCCGTCCAGCAGGGGCCTCATTATCAACAATGAACACCAGAACGAATCAAAATATTCAGATGAAACCTGTGAAACTGCACAACACCACATAAAGAAAACGAACCGCAGTGACTTTCTGCTATTTAATGTCCTTTTAAAATATACATTTAATTCACTTTTAAGAAGGATTATCATAAATCCTGGCTAGACGCTACACTGACATGCTAATTTATTATTTTCTCTTAAGTTCTTTCTTAAAACCTCCCTCTTCTTAAAAGCATTTGGAAACTTTTCATGGCTGCTTTTATTTGTTTCACCCCATTAATGTGATTTCTTTTTATTTATCTGCCTTCACACTATAACTATGCTAAGAGCAGTAGTCTGTGGATAGAGTTTGTTATTCTTATGAATGAGACGGCTGTAGAGTAACAGATGTGCTGTTAGCAAATTGTTTGCATGCACATTTAATGAAATTATGGTTAATAAAGTCTATGCTTAAATTAATTGTGCACATTTAAATCTTATAAAGCTGAATTAGAGCGAACAGGATGCTTGTAAACTTAGAAAAAGATATAGTAATTTCTATGCGTGCTCCCTTTCTTCGCCTTTAACTGCACACACACACAACAGGCATCATGTTTCTTCTCTTCTCCATAGTTGCTGAAACCATCTCATCTGCAGCGGCGGCGGCGGCGGCGGCAGTGGCGAGCATGCTCTCTCCAAGATGACCTGCCTCAGAGTCTACCTGCGGGAGCCCAGCTCCCAGGAGGCATCGTCCTTCCTCCTCAGCACCCACGGTGAGGTTAAACCACTTCTTCTTGAGGAGAGTAGTAGTAGTAGTAGTAGTAGCAGCAGAGTCTGTCTGTCCTGATGCATCGCGGTGACGGTGGAGGAATGCGTCCGTGTCTTCTAACGGAACGAGCACGCGCGGTGTTGTCACTCGATCCGGCAGCGTGTGTCTAACATGAGAAGCACATTACTCGCAGCAACAAGTGGGCTCAGATGTAGCAACAGGTCCTTTGGTCTGCTAATGAGGCTGCACCCCACCACCCCTCCACTCATCTGGTGACACCCTGAATTATTTATGGAGGGTGTTTACTGTGAGACTAAAGCCTCATCCATTATCCAGTGTTTACCTGTACACACAAATTAATATGGATAAGGTATTACAGGGGTGCGGTTGCAGTCGCGGGGGGTTGCTTTTATGTCCAGGCTGCATGTGTGTCAGGAGGAAGTCGAACTGTGGCTGATTTTAAAAGGCCGACTCGGAGGTTCTGCAGCAACACACGAGAGAAATGAATGTTTTTATTGTGAACTTGTTGCCTTGTTACAGTAGAAACAATGATTTACTATGCCAGAGCTGTGCTGATATTTGAGGTGAATGTTTTGGAACGAGAAAACAGGAAGTAGAGAGAGGAAGCTGCAGCATTGGCAGCATCCAGATGTGACCCATGTGACACAAATAAGCCTTTTTGGGTTCAGCTGCCTCCTTAGTGATATGTCTGACCTCTGCAGCCGTCAAAAGTAATATCAAAACTTGTTAAAACGAGGGATCCCAACTGTTAATGTTCATTTTTAACTTTATTTATCAACTTTGCATCATCTAAAACAATAAAGTCAATGATTCCACTCACTTCCAGTAATCTGCTCCGCTCTGCCTCTGCATGATCTTCCCTCTTGGGGACTCAGTCACTTCATTCTGCGATTGTGCCCTTTTGAGATCTAGGTCAAACTTTGCCATGAGCTTGACTTCTTCCAGAAAGCTTGTATTGTTTGGCGGTGTGTGTCTGTGGTCGCCCCCAGGCAAAGATGTTTCACTGCCAAAGAGTGAATTTGCAGCCACCAACCTGGTCTGGACTTAATGTTTGCACTCCCCCCCTCAGCTGTTTGTAGCTTATCTGCGGTGTAGCTTTCCCCCTCCTGCAGAGCAAACCTGCAGCTCCTTTGCATGATGTGAACATGAGTGTCTGTTTTTAATGATGATGCTGCAGCAGAGATCTTGTTGCCTTTGCACTCATTGTTCTCATTTGCCATGAAGACTTTTCTGCAGCACAAAAAAGTAAAAAGAAATGAAAAGGACATGTGAACGACTTCAGAGACACACCGAGGCTGCTAACAACTAGGACACAAACGCCTGATAGTAACAGTAAATGGCCCAGTTTGCTGCTACTAGGAAATTTAAAGTGACTTGACAAGTTTTGATGCGTAACTACTGACTCAAGCGGTTCGAAGTTTCCTCTTTGTTCAGCTTTTTGTGTCGTTTTGCTTGACAGCTACACTCGAACTGTGGAATTGATTACTGCAGCACCGGACTGGGGTCTGAGGCGCTGCCCGAGTCGGGCAGAGAGACGTTACAGATGAAGGGTGGAGAGAATAGATGGAGTATAAAAAGGTGTATTTTGGTCAGATTCTGAAGATACACTTTAAAGCTTTTAATAGATGTTGGAGGAATTATTGTACAACAACAAAGACGAGAGAAAATGACCTGAGAAATATGTTAATTTTGACCCCTTTAGAGAAACATTAGCTCTGAACCAGACTTAATAATGTTTTCTGAAGAGAAAAGACCACTTGGTTATTAAATATCAGACTTTCCAAAACCTGTTCACCACTTTATCGCTCCAGATTTCACATTTTATTCTAATTAAATAGGAGGAAAATAAAAAAAAACATACTGAATGGAAATGATGTGAGTTTTAATTGAGCAAAAACAAACAAACAGGTCGTTTTTAAATGAAGAGTTTGTGCTTTTTTTACATAAAGAAGCTCCACAATATGTCCCACTTGTTGACTTTTACCGAGTTAACCCTTCAGATACCAAAGATCCATCTTATTTAACAAGAAAATGGCACCGAGCATTCATCTCCTCCACTCCTCAGAATGGACAAGCCTGCCAACGATTGTGTGTAATTGATGGAAGTTCCTTGTCATCGTGATTAAAGTGCAGGGAGCGCTTCAGATGATTAAATATTAAACACAGGCCGAGGCCTTTTAGAAATATGAAATGTGCAGTCTTGCAGAGACTGAATTCCCGCGGACCTCTTGCTTTGAAGCCATCAAATAAAGCTCTGTTCCGTCTGTCAGGGCACATCAGCGCGTGACGTATAGGTGTCTCCCTTTATGAATTCAGCGGGCACGATAAATTTGATCGACTCCTCCGATTAGAGCGCCACCTCGCCGGTTTTGGCAGCTAACGCGGGAGAGAAGATGAGTTTTGGGGAGTTATATAACAAGCCTGTTAAGAGGAAAACGGGAGGACACCTTGTGTGGCTCTCATCAAATCTGCTCTTTGTTCCGTCTTGGATCAAATAGGATGAATTTGGCGCTCGCCCCAGATGAAGAACTCTGAATCCTATACGCAGCAGTTTCCCAACTTTTCAAAACCCTCCTGTTCTCACAGTAAATGTTACAGAACACGGATTAACCCCCGCACTCTTTTCTTGCTCCTTTCTGCCGATAATGGCTACTTTAACTGTCACATAAAGACCAACAGTGTCTTTCCCCCAAACCCTGGCTTTGCCTCATTGGATGCCGGTGGGGGCGCAGGTTTTCAAATGTAAATGTGACAAATAAGCAGCAAAGCCTATTAAAGCAGAGAGTGAGGGGTGGGAGGAACGGGACAACGAAGAGCCGCACACACACAGATACACAACACGACCTTCTCACCAGTTAGCACAAGGCCCTTTCTCTCTTTTTTATATTTAATTGATGCATTTTTAGGGTTACATTTTGTGCTGTTTGAGACAATGTGTGTCACAACACTCCTGCAGTGAATGTGTCTTTGAGTGGGGGCTCTGACCAGGGTGTCCTCCTCCTCCTTCCTGCTCGTCTTTAGTTGTCCTGAGTGTTGAATCAGGACTAAAGCCTCAGAGGAACACGGCAGAGTGGCATCGTCTTGAGCGACAGCGTCAGTGACGGGGCCACCGCTGCAGTGACAAAGTAGGACAACGTGTTGTCGTCTCACTGAAATGCTGCGAAACGGAAGCTGCTGATTTTGTTTTTTCATGTCTGGACATGAAAAATGTAGGCAAGTGCATTAAAAACTCACAGTAGGCGGCGTCGTGGTCACAGGTCGGGGGTGTTATAGGAACCTATACAAGATTCATGGCGGGTTAGCGCTGACTCGGCTGTGCTCACATCCTGTCACTGGACTGGCAGCAACCCTTTGTGGCCTAATTGAGCTGGCACATGAGCAAAGACAGGCTGAGCAGGGCCGACGTCAGAGAGGAAGTAACACACACTCACTATCTGTGTCAGTGGCACTCGGCTTTTCTCCACGTTTTACTAATTACGTGCATGTTATTTTTCTTTTTTTCCCCCCTCCATATATAATTTAACGGGTTTCCCACAGTTGGGTGGGTGCAGCTGGCAGTTGATGCTAATAAAGATACGAAATCAGGCAGAGTTCTTTGAGGAACTAAACAAAAAAGTGAAAATCCCGACAAGAAATGACAAAATTAGGACCCACCTCTTCAATGCAGGTCCTCCTGGACACAAACAACACAGAGGAAAGGAACTGGAACAGGTTTTTAGGACAACAATGTGTTGAAAATGGATTTTAGCTCAATAAAACATGGTATATAGGTGCTGTTTTTAACATACGTCCTATTAAAAACTCTATAAGAGGAGGTGGAGCAAATGATTAGAGTCACACAAGTCTTCAAGAAAAGTTATTGTACATAAAAAGGTGACAGCCCTGAGACTCTACATTAACACAAACTCTAGATAATTGTGATTTCTTTGCTTTAAGGTATTAAATATCTATGCTTTTTTAGTTTCTCCTGTCCATTTTCTTTCATTACAATCTGTTTTTCCAAAGTGGTGATCGTTTTCATTGTTGAGGGGACTCATTACTTTTTACTGCAGCCATTAAACGTCTCACTCTGGACCTTTTTTATCACGCTGCATTATTTTAATTATAGACTCCGGCTCGGTCTGCGCAGAGGTTGTGAGGTTGGCAGCTCCCTAACACTGAAGCCTTGTTTCGCCTTGACCCTCCTTCACCTGGACAAGTCTGGCATTTTCAAATCTCTCTCCTGCTTTAAATTCTGCCACGCACATCAGCACATCGGCGGCGCGGCTGCCACCCGAGGGTGCGTTCAGTGCATTTCTGAAGAGACGGGGCCGCGGGACGCAAGATTCTCAATAGATGGGCGGCAGCGTATCCCAGTGGAGTTTTATTTATGAGGCCACAAAATCACAAATTTGCCTCAGAGGGCCTCAGGATTTGTTCAACTCTGGGAACATTTAATCATTTCTGAAGTTCTTCTGGCGGCTGAACTTTACTCTTTGCTGGAAATGTCTCTGGTTTGACTAGAGTGGGCAGCCATGCATAAATGCTAGTAATGTATTCAGGGGTAGAGCATTTGGGAGCAGGAGTCTCAGCTTCACAGGAAACAGTCACTGAAGGTGTTTCTGCAAATTAGTTAACTGCTGCAGCCCATGGTGCATTATTAAGTTGCTTCTCTTACACTAGAGACTTTAACGCGTGTATTCTGTGTACAAAGAGCCGCATTGAAACATTTTGCACTAATTTGTGTAAATATTACAAATAATTGTTGGATTTTGCTCAAAACACAAAGACACGCATCCCAACACCACCCTGTGCTTGCTTCAGAATCATAAAACTCATCATGTTTGAGCACTGTTCGGAGGACACGGGTCAGTTTAATGGCTGCACGGTAGCCACACATCCATACTGCAAGTGTGCTGCAGTGCATTTGCATTGTGCGTGTTCATTTGTGCACGGCGCTGTCTCATCTGCCATGCCCTATTAATTCACTCCTACTCTCACAGGCTATAACCTCTGCTTCCACAAAGTCGTGGCTGCAGCCTCGCAGGCCATCTGCTTTCCGAAAAGACAGCGCTCGTCTCTTTTGTGCCTCCCTCATCACTTATTTTACAAAACCTTTGCATGTTTATCCTGCTGATAACTGATATTTACCCCGTGGTTATGATGTCTTTCTTCCTCTGTGGAGGCTCAGGTTACAGATAATAATAAATATATTTCGCCGTATGGAGCAGTGCATTGGCTGTAAGATCTCTGTTTCATGGTATCACCTGCTGTATTTAAAGAATTCATGAATATCCAGTTATAACTCCTGCTGCCTGTTTACTACAAACACAAACACCTTTTAGCCATTTAACAGTGTAAGCACTTAAACTAGATGAATTTCCCATCGGCGCAGGACACGAAGCAGGAAGGGATTTGACTTAATTTGACCTTGAACAACTCCCTGCACCTTCTTGTTTGTGTTCTGTGCTTTTGACAGAATAACAGGGATGTTTTCCTCTCGAGAGCGTTTCCTTCTTACGGCCCCTTACTGCATTTATGTTGTTGCATTGAACCGAGGCAGCAGAAGTCATGGTGCTTTTGAAGATGAACACCCGTTTCCAAAGAGCAAATTTAATTTTAATGACACCTCATCTACATACACAGATTACAGATGATGAGAGCTGCTGCTGCTGATTTATCGTCTGCACCAGTTTCTGAAGCAGAGCTGCAGGTTATTTTCAAAAACTCATATGTGCAGTGTGATACAGAGTCTGTTGTGCTTTTTAAAGACTGCTTCACAGCCACCTTCAGGTTCAGACGTACCGGGAAGATATTTCAAACAGTGTTTTCACTTTGTTCTTCTACAGCGGCCAGCAGCACAAAACCATGCCAAGTTCAGTGTGGGAACGACAAACATCCCTTGTACCCAAGCTCAGAAGGTGCCAGCGGCGTTATCACACAACGAGGCTCCCACATTTTAGCTTTAGACTGCGCTCGTATGAGCAGGATTAATTTAGAAAAGCACAAAGCCAATGTTAGCAGTGGCCATGTCAACATGGCTCTAACAAGCCTCCAAGAGCTGTGAGCAGCGCTAGGAGACTTACAGGAAGGGAGAGAGAGGGAGAAACAGAGAGTGTGAGCGAGGCAGAGGAAAAGTGACAGGTGATAGACAGTGAACAAACACACACACACACACACACTCCTTAACACCCAAAACAAGTGCAGGAAGTGAAGGAAGTTTTTCTTTTTAAAGCAAAAATAAATGTTTAAACTTATGGTGACAGGCTCTTTGGTTCTCAGATGGGAAATGATGTAATGTTACAGTGTGAACAGATTTTCTGTGCGCGCGCACACACACACACACACACACACACACTCTTACAGAAACCTTGAACACTACGCAGGTAATTTAAGCTTAGCCTTGATCATAGTCTTGATGTGTAGGCACCTTGTAAATTAGGCATTCACATAGACTATAGGTAGACTGTGAGTGAACACACACACAAAAACACACATTCGGTTGTGTTTCAGTTACTTCAGAGGACATTAAACTGATTTACTTTCATTTCCCAGAGACCTTCATGTTTTGTGTATTTGCATTTTATTCCTAAAAGTCAGTCAGGTCTCCAAAATGTGACTGTGTAAACAGATTTAAGTCAGGTATTATAACACAAACAACAAACAAACAACCATCACTGACATAATGCAGTCCCCACCCTCTTAACCTTAACCTTAACCTTAACCACCACACCTTAAACCTTCACCTACCTAAATCTGATTCTAACCTTAAACCATAAAAACCAAGTCTGAGCCTTCAAACTAGTTTGGTTTTGTCCTCGCTGTCCATTAACGTCCACAAGATCTAAACCTTAAATTGGTTCTCACAAAGATGGAAGTACAAGCAAACACACATGCACAAAAAGGCTGGTGGCGCCTGGAGGCTGTTTGACCTTTTTTGGTTGGCATGTGGGTCGCACTTTCAGAACTGTCTGCTCATGTTTCCCCTGCTACCTGTTCCCTCGTGTCATGTTGTCAGAGTTGAGCGCGGTGTGAGGACACACGTGGTGTTTTACTGCTTTGATTTTTAATCTGAAAATGATGCCGTTATTTGCTTTCTTGCTAAGATTTGCGTGAGATGACTGATACAGTGACATTTTACATCTGTCTGTTTAATATGAAGCTACAGCCAGGACATGGTTAGCTTAGCTTAGCATCAAGAAACAGGGAGAAACTGTTACTCTGGTTGGTTTTAGAGGGACAGTGTGCTGGACTATTTCTTGTCTATGTGCAATGATGACTTCCTGGACTTGTGCAGCACAGCCCAACACATTACATTCATGTAGAACCAGGCTTTGTGCTAAGCTAGGCTAACACCACATGGATATAGCTTGGAAAAAGCAACAAAAAAGTATATTTCCAAACATTTTACATCACTTCCAAGTGTAAACTATTATATTTAACAACCTTAACCTTCCTGCCCTTCCTGTTTTCAATAGGTCAGCTGAAGCTGTCAGTCATCCCGGAGCATGATGCACTCATTGTTAGCGGTAAGTCCCGTTGAAGTCTGCTCATTTCATTACAACTACAGCGCAGTTTGCACCTGAGGCCATTTAAATATTGATGAAGTTGTAGGGAACTGAATTTGTACAGCACATGTGATTTGCAGCATACGAAGTAAAACATGAAATGTCAAACCACGACAGGCGGCCATTAGTGAGACGTCAGCTCGGTACATTCATTCAGCAAATGTGTGTCGTTTACTTTGGTCTCCCGGCAACCGAAGCCATGCCCCCTCCTACTTTTGTTTGTGATTCTCCGTCTCGCCTCTCCGAGTCTTTTGTGCCTCTGTCATTTCTCTGAGTGAGTGGCCATTTACTCATCACATGCCAAACTGTGTCTCTTCTCATCTCTCTCATTTGTTCGTGTCCACTCACGTCTGTTGCGCCACACAGCTGATGAAATATCTTTAATATGTATATTTTATCACCCGCTCTAATTTATATTCATGAGGGCAATAGACTATTAAAGCACAAATAGATCTCAGAATAATGCAATAATAAGTAATGCACCATCAGTGAAGTCTGATCGTATTTATAGTTCATCCACGTTTTGTCTCCACGGAAAATAACGCTGTCTCTCAAAAAGCGAGTTTGAAGTTGTGCAAGTGCGTCAAATGTCATTTCTGAGGTTTGTCCAAGATGTTTCCCCATGAAACGTCCCCATCACCTTTTGTGTTTTCTTGTCAAATGCAATGATAAAGTCGTTGTGAGGATCCCACGTTACCTTTATTGACTGACTTCCTGCGCAAAGTGTCTCTCGGCCTGCTGTTAATAAGCCCAAATCAGATGTAATGGCGGCGTAACGTTGACCCAATTAAAGCGGCTTTGCTCTGAAGCTACCCTGCAGATTTGCGACCTTCGCTGGTGTCCAGACGCCCTTAATTATTACTTAAATATTTATTAAATCTTGTCAAACTTGCATCACATCATTTTTTCAACGTGTCACGCACACAGATCAGAGGGAGCTTGCATGTCTGCATCACTTTACTGTTACTACATACGACAGCCAGCTGAGTTTGAGCCACGATGGACTCACACATGGTGATTTCATCTGTGTTAGGTTGACACTGTGATCTTATCTTGTAATATCCTGAGAAAGGTCTGGAGACCATAACGTAGGCCGTGATATAGCTTCCTGTCTCGATGTACGTGTGTTTTGTTATTTTTAAGCCGTGTATTCATATTTTCCCAGAGCAAACACTGGCTGGGTGGAATCTCCTTCGCTTCCTGTGCGTTGGCACTGGATGAAATGTGTTTGAAAAAACAGATTTAGCTGGTGTTGATGAGAAAGTGCATGAAGCGCTGACTCTCACAACGTGCGCATCTGTTTCTATAAAGTATGCAGATTTCCCTTTTGGGTCTTCAGCCATTGGAAATACTTTGATGGCGTCTTTCAAATGATCCTCACAGCTTGTTGTGGTTTCAGCAGCTAGACATCCTCTTATTTTTCCTTCAACAAGGAACAAACATGACTGTGAGTTAATGGGAAGCAGGCAAAGGGTATTAAACAAGCAAAGCATGGGCCAAAATATGCATCTACATTTTAGATTCTCTGGACTTATAACCACAATGTTCTACATGAGGACTGAGTTTTACTAGCAACGCTGAGTTCATTCAGAGATGCTGAACAACATGCAGGCTCCTATTTAGTTGTATTTGTGTGTTTTCACAGTTTTGGAGGCCAGAGGCATTGTGGAGGAGTACCATGGGCCTTGTGACGCTTATGTTAAGGTACAGAATGATATGAAAAAGCCTTTGTGGGAACCGTGAGGTAGTGTTGGAGGGAAGATTGTTTATCTTTCTTTTTGTGCTGTCCTCCTCAGGTGGGTATGTTTCCAGATAGTGATCCCAGAGACAGACAGAAGACTCGCATGGTTCCTCACTGCAGGAACCCCATCTTCTTACAAACCTTCTCCTTGTAAGCGATTGGCCGATTTCCTCCACAGTGTCTTTTGTTATACACAGAAAAGATAAAGAAAAGACTTGAATGTGACGAAAACGTGAATAAAAGCTCGTGTTTCACTCACATAGAGTTCGTCTAATCGTCTTTCTCTGCTTTGTTTTCAGTGTTGTCAGTGAGAAGGACCTCCGTAAGAGACTCCTCTTCACAGTGTGGAACTCCAGCTCCACAACGAGGTACCTGCTGTATTTCTTTGTCCATTCAAACTCATATTTTAAATGTTTGTTTTCAAGAAGCTGCGACTGGCAGAGCCACGGGAACAGAACTTGCTAGGAGGGCAGTAAAATACCATTTTATAATTGATGTTGCTGCATTTTTGTGTGCGTGTGTGTGTGTTTGTGTGTGTGTGTGTGTGTGAACGGTTGTTTTTTGTGTCTGGCAGAGTGAATGTGTTACTCTCGCCTTCCTGCCTCACCAGACTTAAGCAGAAACAGGGTCATTGCTGGGGATGGAGGACATATGGTTGAATGAGTCACACGTTTCTTGCGCCGTGTTGTGTTGAGAGGAGAGACGAGGAGCATCGCTATGTGCTAGAAACACCGAGAAACACTAGTTTAACATGTTTTTATGGTTTGAGGCTCTTTGCCCCAAACATAAAACACTGTGAAGACACTTCATTTCCTTTTCAAATGAATGTTTTCAGTTGAGCTGGCACGTACAGGAAGAATTAAAAAGGATTGGATGCTGAGATATCGGTGTCGTCTTGATGCTGGAGCGTTTCAGGGAAGCCTTCTCCAGTATAAACTGCACAAATAGTGCGTGTTGTAATATATCGCTGCCACCATAAAGCTGATATAAGGAACTGAAATATAACATTTTATAAAATCTTTTCTTTAAGAATCTTTAAGTATCCAGCCTTTGCTCAGGAACTAGCATCGGTCTTGGATGTCTCACATCGCATCAGCTGGGCTCTGGACAGGATGTATGCAAACTGCGTAGTGTATAGAGGGACAGGCTTACAGTGGCTGACGTAATGTCGTGTAATCGTTGTAAAGATAAAGACTCTTTTCTTGGGAGAGTTTCTAAGACGAAGATTAAGAGCGATTTACTCATCTTTGGTAAGCAATTAAGCCTCATGCACACCAAACGTCCCCTCGCATTAATTGAGAAAAGCCAGTTGGAGTAAAATGTTTCCAATAGCATATACTCTTATAGTATATGCAACATATGTTTGTTTAAATGCTATTTTTGTCTTGAAAATGTAGTTTTCTACACTTCAGAACTTGATTTATTGAAAGTACTACAGCCTCCTTTTTGGAAATGGGTATAAATTAACCACAAGATGAAAGAGGCTCACTCCTCCATGCTCCCGTTTTCTCTGTGCACAGTAGCTCCCAAGGTTATTGTGCATGTGTTTGTGTTTAGCAGGATTCGTTCAAATGCTTCAAATCTGTTTACAGGCAGGATAATATTCAGTCTTCTACAATGAAACCAGGGTAGCATCTGTTCAGCGGCAGCAGGATGAGACCACGACAGCACAGCCTGTTGAATATGTGCACGTTCGTAGCACAGAAAGCAATAATCAAAGACCTGTTCTGACCTCAGCGTGGAACAGAGAATAATGTAACCATGGCACATTTGTTTACTATGAACCCGATGCCTGGGAGCAAAGGGAAAACATGGGGAAAACAGGAAAAATGAATGTCTGTCACAGTTCAGATAACCCCACCTGTAAGCTGTTACAAACACTGAATTAATGGGACAGATACTGCCATGGTACTACTCTGTGATCTTATCAGGCAGCATGCACGTCTGCATAAACTGTGCGAGCAGCTAATGAAACGTCAATGTCTAAAAAGAAAAAAGGTAAAAAGACCCTGTGGAGTTTGTAAATGCTGCAGCAAAGACAATAATCCTGGGCAATTGTGGCTGTAGGACCATTGATCGAACCGGCGCTCTGTGCAGGAGTGATCTTTACCCCCCGTACCACCGTTGTGTTCCTCAGGAGCAATTTTAAATCAAGTCCAGCCTGAAATGTCATGAAAACGTGCTTATTCATCTCTCCCCTGTGCCGTGCCGCTGTGAGGAAATTGTGGGCAGCAGTGCCTCTTCAGCAAATCCTCTTAAACGCCACAGAGCGACGGCCAAGGTGCCGCCGCGGCCAAACCCGGCTGATCCTCACAAGAGCGTGAGCAGCCCTGCGCGGACACAGTGACACAGTTAGGCAGCGTTAATGAGGGCAGATGGAAGGTTTTGCTTATGTTAGGTGTGAGGTTGATGATGGGAGCAGCACTACATTTAGATGAACGCTCAGTATCACGTTGTCGTTTTCTGTTCCACACGGCTCAGTCAGCTCGAACTCTCATCTACAAAAAGACGCACATTTTAGCAAACGTGTCTCGTGAGGAGTTGATAATTGTTTATTTACAGCAGAAGCAGGTTCAGGACTTCAGTGTTGTCTGAGCAAACCAAAACACTGCATACATTCTGCTTTATTTTTGTTGTACAAGATGTTTTTAGCGACATGTATCGACCACTGTCGGATGTTTGGTCCTTAAATGTCATGGTGCCCAGAGGATGAACCCCGCTGCCTTTTCATTTCGTGCCACCATGAAGTTCACAGTTGTAGTTTTGAGTTAAACGTCTCAACAGGAAATGTGCTTCACACTTATGATGAGCTGTAATTAGTTTGAGGATCCCACAGCTTTTAACTTGCACCATAATCAGGTCAAATATACTGCATATACAAATGAACTGCTTTCCCATGAGCCTCAGCTGTACTTTGTGTTCAGTGCTAATTACCTAATGTCATGCTGCATAACGCGCATTTCTCCATGGATGGACAGACAGTTCACCCGACTTTGGTGTGTCCAAGTCTTTTCAGTCCCAGTGTGAAAACAACACATAGCAGTTATCAACATGAGGAACAGATCAGGTCAGATGGGAAATGTTAATTATTGATGTGACACCTGACACCACATGAATGCAGGATTAGCATGCTAAGCTAATGATGCCAATTGCTAGCATGTTGGAAGTCTCTCTGCTAATAGTTTCAGGACAATGGTCAGAGGTGGATAAGCCACATTAGGATGTACTGGTTAGTAGAATCAGCTCATAGGTTTGTTTATTGTTTACTGTTTATCAGAATATCATTTCATTTAATCTTTAAGAAGCGGATCTGGTGACCAAAGCATGGCCAGCGCCACTTCCTGCCGGTGCAGCCGAGCTTTTTCGGTCACTGGCTCATTCTGTCCAGCGGAGCCGCGACACGTTTCAGGTGTTCATTTGTGCTGACGGCCAGTTTGCCCTCGAAGCGGCTTCGCAGCAGCTGCATTAGCCCCGTCCAGCTGTGAGGATGTCGACAACTGTTTTTCTCATGTATGCATAATTAAACATCCACACCCCCTCCTCCACCATCACACACACACGCACACACTCCCATAACTCTGATAATACACTTGTCTAATGTCAGTATGCTGATATAATTATGAAAAGTACACCACAGGCCTGACGCATTTACTACTTTTAGACTTTTTTATGTTATTAATTACAGTTTTCTGGTCTTCTAGCGTCCCCCAAGGGAACAACTGAGTCATGTCTAATTTTGCGAATAATAATAAATAATTCGGATAATAAATAATTCAGGGTGAGACGAGATTATGTTTGAAAACCTGACAAAAATCTGACACCGAGATCAGAAGCAGTATTAAATTTTAAACAACGCCACATTGATTTGTTTATATTTCTGTTCGGCTCTGCAGGATTTAACACTTTGAAGCCAGAAAACATACTTTACATTTCAGACCTGAGCTCGATGACACATCTCAGCTTTGCTCGGGCGTTTTGATTGATTTTCACTCTGGTTATTTATTCTGTCTGTCTTCACAGGGTGAGCGAGCTGCTGGGCTGCATGAGCTTCGGCGTGTGCTCCCTCATGGACCCGGACAAGGTGGGTTCAAACACAGATTACGGGTATAAAGACATTTAGTAAACAGCGTCCTCGGCTCCCTTTTCAACTTTCCGTTCTCCCCTGCGTGTGCATCCATCAGACCATGAATCTCAGAGTTTAGTTCAGTGTGAACGAATTCCAGTGACCTCGATATTTGAGAGGAAACACTTTGGGGTTACGAGTGTTACAGCGCAGCAACGTCGCCTCCAGATACTGGAGTTACAGCACAGTTTGAGTCACACTCTCCACTGAAATGTTACAGGTCACACACACATAAAAAGACATGCATTTCTTATTTAAATTGACTCAACCCGATGTCTTTCCATAAATGAATTAAGGTCAGGTCACAGGGACAGTGCAGAAGTGCAGCACGTTTCCTTTTTAATGTAAATTAAAGCGAATCTTTCCATAAAAGCTGTGTACAGTGTGTCCAAAATAAGAACAAGTTGTGCATCTTAATAGAAATCTTGGGCGACTTCAAATGACTGATCACAGCAACGAGACTCGCTCTGTTGTTTGTCCGTCACGAGACAACAATGCCCAAAGCAGATTACTTTTTGTCAGCCTGTGTTTGAGCTGTCAACACCGCAGCACATCCTGTTCTCATCACACTTACATGCACAGCTGGTGTGGATACTGTACAAATGCAAATGCTAAAACTGGAGTAAGAAGCCTCTCTGTACATGCAGATCCCTCCATTAAGACTTATTGTTACACTGAATTAGACAACACCTGCCTTTTTAGATACCTTATTGGTGCAAAAGAGACATGACACCGAGGTGGAGACCGGACTGTTGGACACCATCTCTCTTTCTGAACGAGCGATTCTGCTCCTCTGCTCTCTTCTAATCACACGTAAAGTTGATCTTTATAATAACCTCATGAATTTATAATGCAAAGCTTTTTACGTGTGTCTGGATAAGTGGAGCGTTGCTTATTCTGCAAAGATGAAGTTAAAAGCCTTGTTTGCCGATGAGGGGAGGGGCTTCTCTCCTGCCTATGTGTCTGTGTGTAACACGTATGACATTTAGCGAAAGCAGTCACAAAAAGCAGCTCACGTGTGTCACGCAACTCTTACCTTAGCTTAGCTTAGCATCACAGCTGAAAGGTGGTGCAACAAAAGTTTTGATGGTGCAGCGATGGTGCAACATTCACACCCTGGACATAAAAGCTGCTACTGTCTACACCTCTGACAGGTTGCACAGCAGTTCTCTTAGATTAAACTTGCAATGCACATGTGGTTACCATCCTAGGTTAAGGTGTTAAGGCTTTCAAACACTGGCACAGACAGAAGTGGATGGAAAAGCCTTTTTAGTCACAAGCTAAAGTGTTGGACATTTAAAGGTTTTGACCTGATGGCGGTGCTACACCACCTTTAATAACAAAGGATGACCAAAGTGATCACAATTCAACCTGAGGTGAATGCAACTGTAAGTATCTCTGCATGAGGGTGCATCCTCTGGGAACCATGAATATCTGAAGTGCATCAATGGCAACTGACTACTCGCCTCAGGACTGTGGAGAGGACACCCAGACACCACCTCGTCCCTCACACCTACATCATAACACAGAGAAACACCGTCCCTTAGTCTTTCTTCCCACGCTGTCCCAGGTGATAGCAGATAAATGTGCGGTCCAGGAGTTGAGCGTCGCTCTTAGTTTAGAATAGATTCTCCTCTATTCTACAGTAAAACTGCTTTTCTTAGCGATTTCCCTTCACTCTTCAATTATTCAGCTCTAATTTATCCAACTGTCTTTCCTCCGCCTCTGCAGATGTGCATATTTTCTTCCGGCACTGTACGGCATATTCCACGTTTTAGTGGTTGGTGCGGCCTCAGCCTATCGCTCGCCGCATGTACGTTGTTACATAATTTAGCGCGCATTTGTTTGCATTTTTAAAGCCACATGAGGTCGTTACTTTTATACTATTACTGCGCACGGACAGTATGTTTTGCGTCACTGCTTAATTAGATCAAAGAAAACAGGAAAGCCGGAGAAAACAGGAGACTCGCGTGCTCATTATGGTCACAGCACGGTTGAGAAAGGCTCTCAGAGAAGAAGCAACATCTTTCATTCGATTGTCTTTGTCTGTAATTGAGTATTTTGCAGAAATGAAGCCTGCAATTAGGGCTCTTTGTGAAGTACTCCTGGTGACACCGTGGACAGTCCGGGGCTGCAGTCGCTGCTGGATAAAAGGGCTCATTTACTGTGACTGTACAGTCGAGATCCTCTCTTTCATTTGTGACTATGACGCGTGTGAAAACTCTGCATCTTGTGTTTGAAATCATCAATATTTGCTTTTAATTTCGAATATCTGACCCGAGCTTTAAGTTGAGAGACATCAGAGCTAAATCGTCCAGTGAAGCACTTGAAAAACCGTCTCTGCGTTCACCGAAAAGACCTTTTTTTTTTTTTAATTAGCTGGCGTTTTTATTATCACTATAATTGTTGTTTTTATTCCTGGGCTGGCTGAGAAGTTGACATAAAACCCTCAATTTGGTGTTTTAGAAATAAAAGGAGGAAAAACAAACTGGAGCGCAGCTGCAAACGTACGAACCCTCTTGTTCTCTTCCCAGCAAGCCGCCTTTTTTTTTGTGGTTTCAATTAACGTCCACATCGGTGAGGAAAACAAACACACAGAGAAATTATATTTCAGTCCGACCCTCGGCTTCCTTCCTCTAACATTTATACCTATGAATATTTAATTGGCTTAATATGCTAATGAGGGAGGTTTAGCTTTGAGTCGCGCAGTTATGTCTCTTCGCCCCGCCAACACATCCGTTCTTCTCCTCTGTTGTCTCTGCCTTCAGTCCCTTTTCTCTCTGTCTCAACTCCTTTCTTGTCTTGCGTCTGAGGCGTTTGCCGCTCATGAGCGCTGGCTGTTATTTTTGCTACCTGCTTCTCTTTGCCTGTCGCATCTTGTCATTTGTTTGCACCCTTTTTTTTTTTGTTGTTGCCACTTTGTGCTTTTTACTTCTTCTCCATCTCTGGTTTTCTCTTTTCATCTGGCTCATCTGTCTCCCTCCTGACTAACGTCTCTCTCTCTCTCTGCTCCAGTCCTTTTCCCCACTCTTTGTCACATGTGCAGTGTAATATTGAACGATGGCGTAAATCCCTCCCTGACTTTCAGGACATATGCCCTCCCCTCCCCCATTTTCTATGCACGCCCACTCCCCTGCCCGTCCCCCCCCCCTTGTCCCACAGCCTGCAGAAATCTGTCCACTCAGATAAGATGCTTTTAAAACGGAGATTATTGTCACTGTCCATGGCATCACATTATTTAGTACAAAAGAGGAGGCTGCCTGTGTGTGTGTGTGTGTGTGTGTGTGCATGCACTGTAACATGTGTGACACAGAGCAAAGTAACGTCAGCCCACAACAGTGTTGTCATGTCCCTGTTTGTAAGACTGTGTCCACAGCGCCAGGATTATGAATCAGACCCCCTCCCACCCCCACCCCCCCTACCTCTGCCACAGCCTGCATGACTTTATGTAACACACATACAGTAGCTGCAAACACATAACACACATGTGCATGCGTGAGCACACACACACACACACACACACACCATCTGGTTCACAGTGCAGAAGTGCAGAAGCGAGGGCATCAGCTGCTGGAATAAGCTAAAGCATTGTGAGCGGTGAGTGTGTGTGTGTGTTTGTGTGTGTTCAGTGTTTGCAGCCCTGCAGGAGCAAGCAAAGTGAGTTTGTGTGTGTGTGTGTGTGTGTTTGCACAATGTGTTTGTGTTTATGCTTTCACATAGAGAATTCATTTTAAATTTAGCTCTCATTAGGTTGAATCCCCGAGCTTGAAGTCGTGCATGCACGTGTGCTCGCTCTTGACACACACACACACACGGTCACTCTTTATGTGTGTGCTGTAGGAGGTTGAAGGATGGTACTACCTACTTGGCGAAGAGCTGGGGAGGAAGAAGCATCTTAAAGTGCCCACACAACTCAACTACAACTCTACTGGTAAGTCAGCCCCATCATTAGTCAGGCTGATCAGGTGACTTTTAGCGAAAACGTGCGTGTGATCAGATTCAGAGGCCCGTCGTTCTCGTTCCTTAATGTGATATTTCCTCATTTAAATCAGGAAACTTTTCCATCAAGAGCAACATTTACATGAGGCAAACTTCAGTGCATGCAAAATACATATTCTCACACGTTTGTGTTTGTGTTTGCCTGGAGTGTGGCGGGCTCGCAGCTCTTAAGTCTTTATGAGTCTTTGGGTCAGGAGGTGGGGCGACTGGGGAAGAGAGGGATTAAGAGAGGGAAAGAGAGAGGGATTGGGAGAGCGAATGAGGGAAAGACAGAGTGGAGGGAGGGAGGGAGGGAGGGAGGGAGTGGTCTGGACGAAACCCTGACGCGTCACAGTTGCCAGATAGAGAGAGAGAGAGAGAGAGAGAGGAGCTCTCCCGTACCGTTCGCTGCTGGAGTGGATCTCCCCCTCCACACACACCCACACACACAGACACACACGCCCACCCACACACACTTGTTTGGGGATCTATTTGTCGCCTTACCTCCGAGTGCTCCTCCTCTTCCCACTTATGTTTGCACTCACTCGTAGTTTCACGTTGGAGGTGGTGGCGTTGGTGGTTGTGTGTGTGTGCCGGAGTTATGCTACTCTGTGCTCTCAGCCATAAGGGCAGCCTAGACTAGGTGAGTACCATGCTTGTGTTATCATACTTGACTCAGTGCACATTTCATTTATTGGGTTTATGTAAAAGTTGCATGTTGCATTGCAAAGCAGCACATTTGCAGGGCGAGGATGCTGTTTGTGTTTCCTCTGTCCCTCGTTGCTTCTTCACCCGCTCACCTTCTCGTCATGCCTCCTGATCCTCGTTTATTCTCCCTTGCACCCCCCCACTCTACATCTCCTCTGCTGGCCTTCATTGTTGCTGACATTACTTTTAATATCTCTTTGTCGCTCTGCGCGCGCGCGCCGCTAATCTGCCAATTCTCATCTAATTTTCTCTCGCTGAGCTAAATTGGTCACAATTGCTTTCCATGGAAGACCCCCTGAAGGAGCTTAGCGCACCCATTCAGTGAATTACTTCCTGTAAAGACTCCTTCTTCCTTGTGCACACATATGCATACAAACCTTCCACATCAGCACACAGTGACATGCACACACTCCCGCCCCCAAGTCCCGAGCGCCATCGACTTTGCTTATTCACGCACTCCCATTCTGGGTTATGAGAATGACGGTGATACCTAAAGACGTTAGCTAACCCATCCCAATTTACACCGCTTGGCTGAACTGGGCTAATCTGCCTCATGCAACTTTAAAATTAGTTTTATGCTGCTTTGGATGGAACTGGGACAGGAGTATCAGATTGGACTCGAGACTCAGCCGGCACGAAAACCATTACGAGGCTCGCATGAGGGGATCCTGACTCATACCCAAGGGTTACATGGCCAAGAAGTTGTGAGCTGACAGGCTGAGAGGTGTTAAACTATCACACAGATTCATGTTGCTGTAGATGCAGATGCTGAGAAAGTGCAATGAGGGAAGTTTATTAATTACAAATTAGATTAAAGTCCATTAATTTCAGGGCGACAGAAAGGGAAAACCAGGATGTAACGGGTGGAGAATGAATTCATCTTTCCCAGTGGCAGTAGTGCCCCACTACTGTCTCATCTGATCCATGTATGTGTCCCTGTGTGTGTGTGTGAGCGAGCGAGCGGGGGGTACATACTCATGCATGCACTTGTGTGTTGCCAGCTGGCAGAATGTAGGCCATGGAGGCACTGCTGCACCGTGACATGCACTAACATGGAAATGACCAAAATCCCATTCATTACAATATCACTCTGCGTGTGTCCATCCTGTCTCCCTCTCCCTCCCTCATCTCTCAGTCTCTTTATATTTTGCTGCTTTCACACTGATTATCCATGTGTTTATGTATATCCTCAAAGCTTTTCCCTGTCTCTTCCATGTCACGGCTCCTCCTCTCACCTGTATTTTTATTATTTTTTGCTCCTCTCTCTCTCTCTCTTGCTGTTTCTTATTCACTCTGGCATCTGTGTCATTTGTCCGGTGGTCCTCAGTCCACCTCTTATGTAACCTGGCGGTCTGGCAGAATGCAAAAAGGCTTTCACTAAACAGACAATTCGATGTAATGCGAGCTGGCCGGCCGGTAGACGTCTGTGACTTGCAGTATATATACTTTATGTCATTAAGGGGAATCCTGCAGTTCCAGGAGTGGGTCGAGGCATACTGGGAGCTTGGCAGGCTCAGCCTCTTCCTGCTTTGGATAAATTAGCTGTGGATTCAAAGCTAATTTATCATTGTATTTGCTTCCTGCCTCTCCTCTAACTCTGTCTAACTTGTTATCTTTAAAATATTAATAGAAGCTACCATGAATCATTTAGATGTGACACTAAATTTTGTATTTTACGAGTGTTTTGACACACTTATAAATGAAGAATTGGATGAAGGAAACTGCTTTTTAATGAGCTGAAAGTTGATTGTTACAGTTTTATATTCATAACTCAAATCTGAGGAATATTTTGCTGCAAATAAGCCTGACTTTGCAAACTTTTTACTGTTTTCATGCTCCTGGTGCTGCAGTTGGTTTTTGTATGTTTGTTTGTTTTGTTTTTTTGTGCAGCACTTGAGGGGAACTGTGGTATGCACTCTGCAGGCGAAACCTCAGGGCTGTGATTGAAGGAGGTGCAGCCTCGACTCTGTCACCATGCAGCACAGCACAAGTTACACAAAGGGGAAACATCTAAATCTGAGGAGATGAACCCAAAATAATCACTAATGACATGTTGTAGTTGCAAATTATGCAAAAATTGCATTTGTCCTTAACATATGCAGAAAGATAATTACAATACAGTTACTGTTTATCAAGTTTAGCATGAGAAAACATGACTTAAGTGTCAAGTTTAAGCCTGTAAGTTAAAGATTTGTTAGTTACACGAGGTGTTAATGGGAAAATAAACTATTGGCTTTCCTTAAACTTGATAATAACCTTGGCTTTCCATCTACAAACTTAAGGTTCCACATCTACTGCACCTGTTTGTAGCTGTCGTTGACTTCAGAGACAATGAATGTGAGCAGCTAAACGGCTTTAATCCCGTGGTGCAGCGACCACTTTGAAAGAAACTTTAATGTGCAAACATCATCTGTTGAAACAAGTCGTTAACTGGTCTGCTAGATTAATCTACGTTAATGTGCACGGACTCTCACCAGAGGTGCACTATTTGGATCAGTGTTGTCTGACTAATCCCTCACTCAGAGACCTGTGCCAGTTCAGAGCCGTGGCGGTGCCAGGCCAAAAAAAGTCCTGGGAGGGCGGGGCAGAGTTATGTTGGACTGGGAGGGCAGCAGCACATCTGCACATGATGCACATGATGCAGCAACATCCCGACTCAATGTTTGGGACATTCACTGTTTAGAAAGACAAGAATCTGAATGAGCATGTATTTACAGCTAATACAGAATACATGTGAATAAGTCCTACAGGCAGGGCTCAAAGAGAGGAGTGACCTCTCTGTCTGTCAGCTTGTCACAGGTCATGCTTCTCATGCTCTCCAGTACCATCGGACGGCCTTCCCCTCCTGCACGGTTCAGCTTTTGCTTCCATAACAGAACCAATCCGCAGAGCGTTGACAGCTAATTACACTGTAGGGCTACAATAAAGAGGCTGCCATCTTGGCTTTGCTTTAAATGAGCGGAGAGACAGAAAAGGAGAGGCTGTGCATGAGTGGCAGCCAGAAAACATCTCGGAGATACGGAGTGACAGGGCAATTAGTGCTGTTTTTACAGGACATGTTTCTGAATTAAGCACTGGTATAAAACAGTAATATTGCAAACAGCTCTTTAAATCCTGCGCAACAATACAGAGCACATGAATATTAGATCTCATTTGGAGTCCAATTGTTTAAATTGCCTCAAATGCTAAAAGCAGCAGAATGAATCTGTGCTTAGTCTTGTAATTAATTAATAACACAACAGTGGATTAAATAGGACTTAAAATTCATTTCTCCTCATCAGTCTAGGTGGTCATTTGGTTTTTGGGTTATGTTTTTGGAGATTAGGTTGATTATTGCTGCCCATCTGTGCACATGCACTGATGTCTGAGGGTTTTATTACTGATGAGAGACAAAAACCAGCATTTTTGAGAAACTCCTGCAGCCCCGCTGACGGTCGATGGAGGCAGCTGACCCACGGTGACACGTACGTGTGTGCGTTTCTGACCGTGGTTAATGCATTTCCCTCCGACGAGCTTACGATGTGGGTCAGGTGGTCTGTATATGCATGAAAGTAAAAATAGCAGAGCACCCATTGGGCTCGCACCGGAAAAGTGTGTCATCTTCATCGCGCACACACACACACACACACACACTTGTTTCACTCTTCATAATGGATGAACATAGTCCAGACATACTGTACACACACACACACACACACACTGCTTTTCCAGATGGCGGGCCTTTAAATCAGCAGATTAAAATGTATGCTATGTGATTAACTTATATGGACGGGGGTTGTTTTTATATTGTTTGGTTGTTCTGGTAAAGACTGGCTTTGGATTTGTGTGTTTGTATTTGTGTGTGTGCGCCCGTGGGAGTTTGTGATCGTGCGAGACAACGTGTTGGTGACTGTATGTCTGACACGCCATGCATCCGATGCTTTTGACCCCGGGCTCGCTGTAGATCCACTTGACCTGCAGTGAAGCATTTGACCCAGCAGCTTCCACTCTCAGCTGGTCCTGTGTCGAACATCCTGCGCTTTTGACTCTATCTGCTGCACGGAAACTCAACTTCCTGTCACCGAAACACACACAACAGGATGGAATATAGAAAAAAAGTAAATTATTATGGTTTTAAGTTGATTTAAACTGTGCACTGTTCGAACAACTTGCACTTCTGGTCTGTAAATTGAAAACACTCCAAAGCTTTTCTGCTTTTCAGCTGTATAATGAACATTATGCTCAGCTTTAACAACAGTAAGATAAAATAGATGCATGAGTAAAGAGTCCTTCAGCATTAAGCAGGACGCCGGAGCAACGCTTTGAAATTGATGTGTTCTTAACAGAATAGCAGCACACCCCTTGTAGTTTTTGAGATACAGCCATTTCATCACATCTGCCGTGAGAAATGCCTGTAAGGACCTCAAAGCTGACAGACAGATGTTAATCAGACAGAGTCTGACCACAAACACACAGTTCAGTACATAAGAGATCGACTACACACACTTGATGTGCTTGAGTAATTAAGTAGATGTTATCTTTTTCCACAATAACGTCTCTAAATTGAGAAATAATCAAGATAATTGTGAACAGAGCCGGTGCGAGAAGCTGCGGCTTTAGACTCTTGCAGAGACCCGACCAGGCTCTTTGCAAAGTATTGTCAGAGTTTACAACACTGCAGATGTTTGAAGTCTTATCAGGAACACTTTGATGTGTGTTCAGTTGTGATTAGAGCTATGCAGGGAATTACTGTGCCCGATGTAAGGACAAAGATTAGAGGTATCACGTGAACACCTGTGTGAGGCGCTCAATGAACCTTCAAACTGGATGATATGAGCCTGATTATAGTCTGGTATGACGACACGGAGCGTCTGGTTGGGTCGGATATGACAGTTTTTGCATTTCTTCAATGACAAATTCCACAACATGCTCTTTCTGTCTTTATTCAAGCGCTAAGACAATATCTCAGACAACGCTGTTTGTCGGTCCCTAGCTCTTCCTTCC
Source organism: Datnioides undecimradiatus (assembly GCA_008933995.1). Classification (NCBI taxonomy): domain Eukaryota; kingdom Metazoa; phylum Chordata; class Actinopteri; order Lobotiformes; family Datnioididae; genus Datnioides; species Datnioides undecimradiatus. The sequence continues at coordinate 5,160,827 of WARS01001868.1, read as the reverse complement.
CAGTGACATCAGCTGCAAAGACATCCAGCGACGATTGGCTGATGAGCACCGCGTGGTCTGTCTTGTCTCTCGGCCAAGACGGGGCAAGAATTTATGACTCTGCACTAGTCTAATCTGACACGGCGAGCATCATTACAGTGTGAACCCGGCATTAGAGCGTAGAACTGCCACCGAGTGTCATGCAGTCAGCTTATTAGAGATGAGACAATCTGAGGCGGGGATGCAGTATTAGTGAACTGTGAATGCATCAGCTGATGGTTTCTGCAGAAGACTGAGAGACAAGACAAAGGACGTCTGTAAAAGACGTCATAATGCTCAGCTGACCAGCAATAGCTCAAGAAGAATCCAAAGTAGCCCATTTACAATAAACACTGCATCGGTGTGCTGCTGTGCTCAGGAAGTCTCTGAGTGACCTGAAGTCGAAGGTTACTGCAGAGATACTTTTATAACAGGAGGTGTGAGACATTTACTAGCTGCCAGGCTTCCACAACCCAAACTCTGTGGATTACAAAGCATGAATCTGTGCAGGCTGCAAACCTCCACACAGCAAAGTCTTTAATCTCCAGTGGGCGGACACTTTCATGCGTCTGGGGGTCAGAGCCAATGAACCTAGGCGGCTGAAAGTCGTCATGGACACGAAGCAAATTAGAATTGATTTCCTGATGGGCAGACACATTGAGCCCTGCAGAAGACGGGCAGAACTAAGTGGGCGTGACTCGCGGGAGTGTGGCTGCCAATTAGGGGCGCGCTCATGGGGAACAAACGCGTTCCCGTCCCGCAACATCTCTGCTCTGAGATATTCTCATCATCTGTCACAGCACACGAATGACACATCGATCTCACGCAAAGAACATCAACTCACAACTGTTGTAAATATTGTGTGAAGAAAGAAATTCCATAATCCAGAGTCTATATTTCAAAGTATTGGGCATTTGTTCTGCTTGTGAAGATTGTTAAAACATCAGCTTCCCTCTTCTCGTTACAGCTGAACTCCGAGCTTTATGACTAGATTGGTTAGATTTGAAAGTTCAACCATGTCACTCTTTAAAAAAACACATTAATGAGGTCAGTTCAGTTCGGTTCTTCTTCCCAGCGACAAGTTGGTTCTCTCGCACAGAAAGGATGACAAACCACAAGCATTTAGCACAGCTGTCAGTGTGTGACACACTATTTAAGACATGGAAAAGCCATTAGGGCAAAATTCACGAGCTTCTCAGTAGTCCTGATGATCCTGTTGGTGAGTTGTGTTAGTTTAGAATTAAAGAGCTGCATCAGAGAAACTGCACTTTACTGTATATGTAGGATGTGATGAATTCAGACATGCTGTTCAGGCTCGATATGAAATTCTGTCCCAGTCTCTGAATATTTTCTCTGTTCTCTCCAAAATCCCTTTTGCAAATCTCTATCAGGGACAATCATTCAACACATTGAATCATCAGATCGCGGACATAATCCTTTCGGGCTGTTCTTCCTTGCTCAGGACAGAAACAGGAAATGAAATGCGTCAGTCACGACCGCCTGGCTATCCAGCATGGCCAAAAGTCATCACATTGTCTTGTTCCGTGTGGCACCATGCAATAAATGAGTCAGTCGCTTGCTGGTTCCTGAGGTCAGGCACAAAAAAACCTCCAAGTTGGCTCTGTGTTTTAATGTTAATGACTGTTATTCTTGTGTCATGTTTGAAATGTACTCAGCTTTGGGCTGGTAGTGTGCAGAAAACTCATGCATAAACAAAGTGCATCCCTCCCAGGGATCTAATCGTATGTGTTGAACTCGCACAGCGCATTACCTGCATTTACAAGCTACATGTTTGTGCTACAATATGCATGTGTGGCCTACTTTTGTGCTCTCCCTTTCATGACATGAAAGCAGTGGACAAAATAACAGGAACACTTTATAATGTATGAGGTGACTGTCAGAATAAAAAGCACCTAATTGAAGCATATTATATTGAGTTTATGTTGAGACTGCGTCAGAGCTTTGTTGGTATTTCAGGCTGCAGTTTGTGGTGCTTTTGTCATTAGATTGTTAAATGATCCTGTTAAGTTTCCACCTCCTGCAAACTAACTGAAAGCTGCATACTTCAAGAGTTATGTTTCCACTAAAAAAGAAGAAATTTTGATTGCTGCATACTCTGAATACTCTTTTATGTAACTAAAACAAGATCTGCTGTTTTAGCTGCATGCTAGCATGCTAAAAATGACTAGCACACTGATGTACTTCTGGTGTAATCTTTATCATCTGCATCTGCACCATCTTATTAAGTGTGTTAGCATGCTAACGTCTGTTGATTAGCTCTAAACACAGTGAAGTACAGCTAACGGGAAAAACATGAGTTTTGCAGGTTTTTGGTTTTAAATGTAAGTATTTCAATATAGAACCTTACAGTCAACCTCAGGATACATTTTCAGAAAGAGGTTCGCAGAAGTCTGTTAGATTCATCCTCTGGGAACCATGAATGTTTGTAGAAAATACCATGGCTGTACATTCAGCGATTGTGCAGATATTCCAAAAAGACGACGCTAACCTAAACTAAAGCTAGGCTAAACTGCTAGCATGAACGTCTCTCAAAAACCTGTCACTGACACTTCACCCATATTCTGGTCCTTTCTCAGTCAAAACCCACTGTTTCTAGGATCATAGCATCCAGTAGCTGTTCTGTAAAGATGACTCTGAAACAGGAAGACGTAACTGTGTTAGCTGTTAAATGAAATCACTCGCATGCTTGTCAGCCCACTCTCAGTGGGTGACATGTTTGCTCGTGACTCCATGTTCATTGTGTAAAGAACATCATCCCCATCGTTTCTCAGTCAGTCCACTTGTTCAGGACACGACTTGTGTCCCAGAGACGGTTAAAACAAAGGATTTAATAAACACGTCAACAAATCTTGAAACTGGCTCACCAGATTTCATTGTAACTAACGAGGCCTGGTGCAGATTTAGTGGATTACAGAGTGCCCACAGAGATCATCTTCATCCTCCAGTATTCCCATAAGGTAAATAAATCAAAGATGCAGAGTATTTGAACTCTGAAAAGTGATTTAAAAAAAGCTGTTTCATCTACACAGAATCATTCTGCATCCTGCACTTCTGGGGCAGAGAGATGATCCCTGCACTCCCTCTGGGAATGAAATGTACAGATGTCACTGTGCAACCTTGTTAAACACTAAAGAAAGTGAATTTAACAAAATTCAAAAAAAGGTAATGAGAGAATAGGATGTGCAGAGATGAAAACATAGAAAAGAACTGAGCTGGCCTCCATATTTTAGGTTGCAGCACCCACTTCATAGCTCTCCTTCCTTTCAGATCAGTCTGTTCGTTGATTGGCTGCTTTCAGTCCTTCGGCCTTGTGATGAGCCGTTTTCTTTTTGACAAAAACACCTACAAGGCTAACAGTCTTGGAAAATGCAAAATATTCACTGAAATGTGAATATTTTCATACACAGTGAATTTGAAAATCCGGATTTTAAATATAGTTCAGAGCACGGCTGCTCAAAACGAGGCATGTGGGCCAAAGCTGGCCCGTCGAAAGGTCTAATATGGCCTCCTAGATGTTTCAGTTGGGTTTTTGGGGGTAAAGACGATTTCTTAGTACGTACAATCCCAGTCAATGAATGCAACTGTTTCTTAACAATATAATTTATTATAATATGTTTTGGGGTAAAGTCTGTGCATTGCAAGACGTGAACCTAAATATTCTACCTGCACTGCAAACAATATTTGAAAATTGTGGCTTTGCTGGAGATACAAAAGCATTTAGTGGGTCATAAGTGATGATTGACAAGGGATATTTTTGTATTTACATGAGTCTTTTAGGAAAGCTTGTCTATAACAACAGAAAACATAATCTAATCTGTATTATGTTTCCTTTTAAACCCATCAAAATGGTAAAAAAGTAAATTTTAAGACACCATTTATTTCCTGTAGATGTTTTCATGTTGTTCTGCTGATTGACAGTTGGTAGTGAGGTGCCCAGGAAGACAGGAATAGTTGTAAACAATGCACAATTTAAAACTTTAAATACAAAGGCAAAAGCACTCAGGGGGTTTTTGAGGCCTGAAGGTTCTGCGCGTCGTGTTCGGTGGGAAACTCCGAATGTAAACAAACCCTTTGTTGCTACAGGGCATCCTCAAGTTTTTATTGACTTTAATCTTGCAGGAGATGTTGGGAGCAGTCACAAGACAAGAAGTTGCCAAATGTGCACAGAATATATACAAATGTGATTTGGAACAATGCTCAGTGCTGCTTTCATGTTCCTCCCTCATGATTTCTGTTAGCCTGTATCATTTAGCCTGTCGTTTTGCATTAATTTGTTGCACCAAAACGGTCAGTTTCCAAAAAATCTTGCAGCTCTGTTTACTGGAAACTCTGCCTCACCAAGCATCAGTCACGCTGCATTATCCAGACCTCCGGTGGTTTGTATGTGCGCTGTTGTTTCGCTCTCATATGATTTTTCTCCCTCCAGTCTCACTCTGATTTCTGTATCAACCCCTGTGTTGTGTTTGCCTGTGTGTAGTAATTGACGTGTGCAGAACGTCCGCTTGTACGCCGAGCCCTGTTTTAAAGCATTCCACTCTAGTTGCTCAATAAATCGAAGCCTTCGTGCGGGCGTTGCCAAAAAGCTCTCCAATTGGCTGGATCACTTTCTAAATTGAGCAGCGCTTGGTCCAAAGAGATACAACCGCAGCGAGAGCAGCAGAGGGAACGCTTTCAGCTCATAATGTGTATCTTTATTTGAATTTGATATATTGTTTGTGAGGTTTTGGACTTTTTAGCCATATTTGTCTGTCAGTTGTATGTTTCTCAGTTCAAATGAGAGAAAATACTTGAACTTTGTCCTTTGAAGAGACTTTGTTTTAGTGACAAAACCTGCAGTAACTATTTACATTCACTGGAGCTAAGTGTACAGTGGCATTTAGAGCAGAGACAGTTTAGAGGTTTAACAATGTGAAATCTGACAGGCTGTGTCGAAACCAAAGGCAAACAAATCCATTAAGGCGCAGGCGGACATCCATTGGGAAACAGGGATGAGATGCTAAGCAGGAATATTAGAAGATGAACTGGCGATAATGGGCTGACGAGACACAAGTAAAAATGGCGGGAAAAAGACAGGAAGTAAGTCAATAATAACAGAAACACTCCTACAAAATAAAACAGGAAATAGCTGAACTGAAACTCAAAACCATGACACTTGAGTCCCCTTTTGCACTGAACAAAACCCCCGCTAACACCAGCTAACAGGCTGTAACATGCATGGTTGTTGGCGTGTGAACAGCTGAATAACCAGGAACATTACAGCTGGAAACAATGGGGTGATTTTGCACTTTGTATCTTGCAAGATGCAACACAGGACAGCGATGTTGACACACTGCAAACCTTGTGTATGTTGTGTTTGTGACAGAAAAGCCAACAAATGTACGGGCAATGTAAAAAGAGTTTAAACCTGCAAAAATGATCTAGTTTTGGCGTGAAAAGGGTTTTAATCTGCAGTAAGTTCAGTCAGCAGGCTGCTTTGCTGCTATGATTATCTAATTAATCACTAAGCATTAATGTTGTGTAGATGAGGATCACTTGTCACTGTAATCCAACACAGCTGTTTTAGTATCCTCAGTCTGATTCTGCCCTTCTTCCAGCATCGAGCATGTCACGCTGAAACGTGCTGATTGGTTGTCAACACAGTTAGAAGCGTAGCAACCTGTCACCGGCTCGTCATTGTGTTGGTGTCACACCGCCTTGAATGCTACCCTTTGCCAGTCCCCGTCACTTTATTTCTTTATAGACTACAGTCTTCCAATTAAAACAATAATTCCTTGATGCTTGGGGTGATCTGAAGAGAGCCAAACAGTGAAGTGGAGGCAGTCTCCTCCTCCCATCTTGGCTTCTTCACTCTCCCGCTCTCTCTATCAAGTGTTTATTTGTTTGTGGGCGACAGGAGGTGAAAAGAGGGACTGGGTGTCAAGTGAGCGAGTGGTGCAATGAGGGACTTGGGCAGAGTCAAGGGCTTTTTATGTCCTGGCAGATCTGAGAGTGCAGAGGAGTGCCAGCACCTTTTCACTTCGTTTCTTTGCTCTTGCCTTTCTGCCTCCTGCACGTCTTCTTTTCCCTCCTCCGTCCAGTTTCATTGTCTCTCTCTTTAATCTTCTCTGATTCTGTCTCCCCTTCTTCGATCCGCTCTCTTGTTTTCTCACATTCCCTGAATTTCTCTGGTGTAGACTTTTCCCACTGTCCGCCGATTGTCCCTCTTTCTTCCCCCCTCCATTTTTATGTCAGTCATGCTGGATGTTTCTTGCTGCCAGCAGCTCCACGTCTCTCCCCTCATGTGCCCTGTGTTACTGATGTCTCACCCACACAAAAGGCTGCCCTCCTGGGCTTCATGCCAGACAGGTTAGCCCCTCTCTCTCGCCGGACCCCTGGAGGTTTCAGATTCACAAGCGACAGAATCACCTTTTTTTTTTATTTTTTCTTATTCTTTTTTGAAAAGCCTCTGGGTTACCATGGCAACTGCCACTATGGGATTGCACCCTTTAGTCTGGGGTTAAACTGTAGGGCTACTGCGGGAAAGTAGACTCTATCCACAAAGCGTTGAGAGATGCTTAATAGTCTTTTCCGTCTTTAGTAAAGTGAAGATCAGATTTTGAATCACTGCTTCACTTAAAAATCAGTTTTTCTCGTTGTTCAGATGTTGTTGTTTTTTTGGCTTCACACCACAGAATGATGATGCGTGTGATACAAAGCTTGTTTTCACATCCATCTGCTGAAGGGGGAAAGTTTGTCTGTGCTAATTCTGAGGTGAGGAGTGGGTCTGCAAACATGATTTTATGAAAATCGCGACTAGTCTGGGAGGGGACAGTCCAATCCAGTACGCAACATACACCAGTCTGCTGTGCTGCTGAGGGAAGAGGAGCTTTCAGTGAAGTGGGAGTGTTAAAAACATCAAGTTTAACTGTAATTTTATTTTTTTTTCAACAGGCAGACCAACATTTTGTGGAAAACAAGGCTTGTTTGTATGTTTTTAAAACATGTCTGCAGGAAATATGTTATTTTTGTTATTTTTATTCTTCCTGCCTCATGTGTTTTTCTTACCTGTTGATCACCACCTATCTCCACACCTGCATCTCATTGCATAATTATCCTTCCCTGCACCGTAAATGTTAGCAGTTCACGTCCTTTGTTCTCTGCCACATCTATCCTGTGCTTCGTGTCTCCTATAAGCCCTTTTTTTTGGAGTAAATCTGCTTTTAAACTGCATCCAGCTCGGCCCTGGACTCCTGCATTTGGGTCCCTCCCTTGTGTTTCTGTTGCTGTGGTGTTTTACCTACTGCAGCTTTGCTCTGCTGGACCCACAAGGATCCGTCACTGCAAATAAACAAATCCTCCAAATCCCTCCAACAGCCCTCCTGACCTACAGTCTTCTCAAACAACCTACAACTGCCTTTTTGAAAAATGCGATCTGACATCGCGTGGTCGTGTGGTTAAGGTTGGATAGGTTTTTGTGCAAACGCAGCTCGGTAAGGATTAAAAAAAAAAGCTAAAAATAAGCATTTTCTGTTCATTTTAGTGGATAATTGTTATAAATACAATAAGAACCACTTGGTTTAGGTTAAGAAACGATTGTGCTCATGGTTAAAAGAAACTATCTGCTGGTTTGAAGTAGGAAACGAACAGCAGTCCCTTGTGGCTGCATTTTGTTTGCCCACCCACCCACCATGACCAACTCCCTATTCTGACTTTTTGGCTCTGTAATAACGTCACCCAACTTCCTCCTTTTGCTCCCAATGGACAGGAGTCATAATTACCGCCACTTCTTTGTCACTCGAATGTAAACATATGTCGTTTAGGGGCGTCGTGCACACATTCCTCCCTCATACTTTCATTATAACTTCTAGTAAAACGAGTAAAATTGTCTGTAAGACGTCCTAAAGCTTGTATGTATGTAATGTGATTATTCCAACTTTTCATGAGGTTAACAGAAGGCACTTTACACGTTTACACTCTTTGACTCGAGTCGAGGCTGCCTCGACTCGGTTGGCGGAGTTTGGAAAATAACATTTCACAGCCTGAGCTGGTCTAATTTCCCTCCTGCGGTGGTGGAGGTAGGGGTTGAGTGTGGAGGAGTTTGGAGGAGTGAGGGATGGGAGTTTGAGGGACAGAGACTGGGGGAGATGTGTATGTTGAGCAAGAGATGCAAACAGACGGAGATGTAGGAAGGGGAGAAGAGGAAAAAGAGAGCGAGAGGGAGATCTGCATTGTGGCCCAAAGCTGAATGCCGCCTTTATGAGCAATAGTTAAAAGGACACTGAGGCGTGAGTCCCTGTAACCATAGCAACTTCCCAGGAGCCCTGTGACGGACGGATAATAGAGTGAGAGAGGAGTTCCTTTTCTCTTCTTCACCCCTCCCTCCTTCCCTCCCTCTCACTTGTTCTCACTTCCACTCCTCTCTTGGGCAGTTTGTTGGATCCTCGCATCTTACGGGATTTTCCTTGACTCGACTGGCCTGTTTTTTTTTTTTGTTTTGTTTTGTTTTGTTTTGTTGTTTTTTTGTGTGTGTTTTCGCTCTTTATGCGCGCTCTGAAGTTTGAATCCCAGCCCAGAGAAAAGGCCGCTCCAGACAACTGTTGCCTATAATTGCTTGTTGTTATCTCTCCGAGACACTTTTATGGACTCTCAGAACTATTTGAGGACTTTATTTTTGTGCGTCCACAAGGCTGTTTTGCGTTGGCACACGGAGAAATGTGCTCCAGAGGCACTGTCTCAGCCCGTGATTCCTTTGTCTACATTTCAGAGGCTGTGCTGTCAAACCATGGTGCTGCCCCCGAGACCAATCGCCCTGAGAATATGCAATGCTTAACAGTAAGTACAATAAAACCATTTTCAGCTTTTCTATGTGTGTCATCGCGTGTAAAGCTTAAACATGCTCATGTCCTTGTCTTTTACTTCTGTGTGTGTGAGTGAAGTGAAATGTTTTAGGAGTTCAATCACAGTAAAAATGTATTAAATCTGTCGCTTCACTGTTGTTTGTTGAGAGTTCACTCTCTTAACTTATCTCCTCGATTTTTAATAGTTTGCATGAGCTCTACTGTGTGCTTTTATTTATTGCATGTGCGTGCACAGCGAATGGTTGGGCCTGTGTTTAATACACACGAGGTAATTGACCCGTGACATTGCACCATGTCCAACAAACTCGTCATGCATAAACATGCCTTAAGTAAGATATTTACTGCGTGAGCTTCATGTTGCACGTTCTCAGCAGCTGCAGCAACTAATCGAATCATGCGTTTGAGCTCAGAGCGGTGAGCGGAGCAGGACGGCATCTCTTGAAAGACGATGTCTGTCAAAAAGCTCAGCTGCGTGTGCAGCAGGATGACGGTTTGTCATGAAAAGGGCAGCAGAGAGCCGTGTGGTCGGACGTAAAAGCCGGTTTTTCTTATCTGTTAACAGACACCACAAATCATTCCTGTCCTCATCACCCTTTACATCTCACATCGTCTCCGTTTCGTCTTAATATTTCAAGTTTTAAGTGTCTTTAAAGTCCATTTCCACACTGTTGACTGTATAGTCGCCATCAATGAATTAAAAATGAATGAGGAAAACCACTTAAACTGTTTACAGAGACTCAGGAGCGTGACTGATGATACTTTTAACCATTTTTACAGCTGGGAATAGGAAACAGTGATTATTTATTGGTTTGACAGCAGCAACAGCAATGATAAAGGCAACAGCAGGAGAGACATATTTTCTGTAGAGACGACAGTGGTCAACTGAAAAAGTAAAGTATAGTTTGGGACCTATAATAGACCCGTGAGTCACCAAAGAATGTGGTTTTTATCTTTTGTGGTTTTTCCCTGTTTTCCCTGTTTGAAGTGCTCAGTTCCCCATGAACTGCAGCCCTTATCACTGCTTAGTCTGCTGTTAGCCGGGGGACGCGGGGGGAAAACCACCATGTGCTCCCTCGTTGACACATGGTGTAGCCAGCAGCCTCTTTGCTCCAGCCATTGTTGAGCTTTGCCGGGAGGCAGTATCACGTTGCAGCCGGTTTCACTGGGATTTTTAATTTCAGATCAAAGACATTCATTTCAAGGGTGCAACACATGCACCCTGACTTGTTATAGAAATGGTAGATCAGAGAAATGCCTGCTTGCTAACGTCGTTCTGCAGGCAGGATAGCAAGCTAGCTAATTAGCTGTGGCGATCTCCAAATCTTAATTTTTTAAATGCAAATTGCCATCATTACCCTGTTTGTCCCTTTTAAGCTGTAGTTAACGAAGCATGACGTCTACAATCATGTCACTGTCCCGCTTCCAGTTCGGCTGCCAGTCAAAGACAATGCGAAGCAGCACAAGGGCAAGTCCTCCCAGAGGCCTTACAGCTGAAGGAGCCTCTCTGATTCATGGCTATGAAACCTTTTGTTTTACTTCTCAACAATAAGATTATGTAAAGAATACATTTGAAAAGCACTTTTAGTGTAAAACAGTTTTTAAGACAGCTGTTACAACGTAGAGTTGAGTCCACTGTGCTAGCTATATATGCTAGCTACCAGAATATTCACCAAAAAGGAGAATATAAGATTTATTTGTTTGCTATATGCTGAAAACACTAGTTAAATACTGAATATTAGCTTCCTTTCTTATAAATATGAATTGATTTTGCACTAGCACAACATTATAAATGTATAACAGAAGCAAACTCACGTACATGCTGACTCTCAAGTGTTTACCTTCAAGTCTAAAGCAAGTCCCGAGTCACTGTGGTGAGAATCAATCGAGTCAAGCCGAGTTCTTGCTAGTTTAACTGGTCATATGGCCCCGAGTCAGTCCACTGATTCACTTTTACTTCATGGATATGTCATTTAAAATGTGTAATCTATTTGTAGAGTAACATCTCTTAAGCTTAGCTTGGTAGCTAGCAGCCTTAGCAGTCAATAAGTTAGCTTAAAGAATTACACTCATGTTTCTTTCTTTGCTGGTTTTCAAGTGATGCATGAAGTTGGATGTTTTGGTTGTCTGATTTTTGATTTGCTGGTCCAATAAGTTGGCAGCTTTGCACACATTGCACTACAAATCACCCAATCCAATGCAAACCGGACAACAAATTCTCAATATTTGGAAAAAATTAATATTGACACAGTTTAACTCCCAAACCTCTGTGTATTACTGCTGCAGAGGAGCAGCTCTGTCTTTATTCCCTGAGTCATTTGACCCATTGGACATTTGATTGCCCTGTCGGTTATGAAAGCTGCGTCTTGTTGCATGCGTTCGTTCACACTGCAGCTGCAGGGGAGCACACAACTTTCTAATCTTGCACAGACCTGCGTTGGCAAATTTCCAGAGTGACTTTCATGGAAAATTGAGTCCGGCTCCTGTTCCCACATGATGCCAACACGGATAATATTTGAGCAAATTCACTTTTACACGTTAGGATGCATGTGTGACGGTGGCTATATTTAGATCAAAGGCCAGCCTTTATTGAAAATCACAGGGGTCAGCTGTCACATATAAGGCATATCAGGATATTAAAAGACTGTTCACCCTGCTGCCGTCTGGCAAGCGGTACAGAAGTAACCTGCTGCTGTGTCACCGGACTACAGAGCTGCTTCTTACCTCAGACTGTGAGGGTCCTCAACTCGTCCTCAGCATTTCAAACATAAAACTTTGATATAATATCTTTGCTTCATGAGCTTCTTTAGATGGTACGTTAGCAGAGGTTATGAAGTGTACGGTGCATAAATGCGAAACACTGCACAAGCACATGAAAGGAAGGTTATCAACCAGCTTTGAATCGAACTGCACACTCTCACTGACAGGTTTTCTGCAGCAGAGGCTGCAGTATAATAAAAACATTCCCACAGAACGTGAGCACACAGCACAAACGCCCTGTGCTCCAAATGTACTCACCACAAACAAGAAAAGATCTGAATTCACACTTTGAAGCGTTGCCTTAAAGCTCTGAGTTGCTTACAGGGCTAAAAGAAACAGAAAAGCGAAGCTGGAAGTCAAATGAAAAGCTTCAACTTTAATGTCTTGTCACAATAACTGTTGCACTGTTTGGCATCGTATGATGTAATTGCTGGCTGGACGTCTCCCAGCAACGTTTCTATGCTAGAAGAAGTCGTCAGATACAAAGCCAAAGACCTTCTCGTTGGTTCCCAATGTTGGCTCTTCACTCTGCTGATCTTCAAGCAGCAAAAGCACCAAAGTAATGTTAAAAACATGAATGATAATGATGATACTGTAGTTGCCAAGGTGTGACCAGTGGCAACTATAATATAATAGCTGCCCCTCCCCCGTTGGCCTCTCTTAACAAATATCATGTCCACTACATGCCTGCACCTAATTTTTACCTTAGGTACTAATTATTTAAGTCAGTAATGTATATTTTTAGACAATATACCTCACAAAACTAATCTAGCCATTCATATTAAAGCTGTTTATAAGGAGAAATACAGCTAACCTATTTGAAAAACAGTGAATTGCTTAATGTAACTGTACTGTATCAGTTATTTGTGCGCATGAGATAATTGATAACATTAACTATAAAATAAAGAATCAAAGTATATCATTGATATTCCTTTGCATAGTGCAATGAAATTATAGTAATAATTAAATAATGTATTTAATAATGTTTTCGTGTGCCAGTATTGCAAGTTTTATTACAACAACAGACCTTAAGAGTTGTTCTAAGTGAACTTTTAAGTGATTTAAGTAAATATTATCTGGCCAGCTTTATATTTTCCAACAAACTGTGGTTCTGTTTCAAAAATAGTTTTATATAAATGTGAAAATGTCAGTGTTAGACGATTAAGAACTGTTTCTTAAAGCAGAATTATACCTAACTATATCTGTAATATACTTTAAAATGAGTCAACCAGTCAAATTTATAATAATAATAATCTGAATTAACAGTGATGGTTGTGACTTTGACTCAGGGCCTTTGCAGTGGATCCGTGCACCAGCGACACAAACATCCGCGTTGCTTTCGAGACGCTCCAGGATGTAAACGCTGTGGAGAGCAGTGGACTTACTGTAGCTAAGGAGCTTGACTGGGCCGGATTAGACAGAGAAGCTCGCTTTTACTTTCACCTTTCACACACTCTCCTGCCTCTCCCTGCACGAAATGCAGGTCGTGAGCACAAGTTGGGGATTACTTATCTCACAGAATGGTGCCGCCTTTTATTGTGACACTTTTCTAGCAGAGTTAGCGTCGCTGTTGAAGCCACACGGACGTCGACGGAGGGCAGGAGCGATGTGGCGCAGCACAGAGACGGGAAAAGTCTTACATCCGTGTTTGTGAACGCTCCTTCCCTCCCTCCTTTCCTTTCCTCTCCCCTCCTCGTCCCCTCTCTCTCTCTCTCTCTCTCTCTCTCTCCCTCTTTATCTCCGGGTGAATCAAAGTAACAGATGATTGTGCGGTTTGTGTGGGACAGTCTCGGGGGAGAGTTAAGGGGGGAGGGGGGGAGGCACATTCACAGACTAAATTAGCGGAGAATGGAAAACCTTTTAGACTTTCTCTCCTTTTCTGTACTCGTGTTTTCTCTGTTGCCTTGTCCTTGCTCCCTTCCAGACCGCTGCCTATTTGCTCCTCCACTGTTGTGGCCTCCTCCTCCTCCTCTTTTCCCCCCTCTTTTCTCCCTCTGTCACCCCGTGGCCGTCACCCCCACGACACAAAGCACTCCGTGGTATCATTAACTGCCCACTCTTTACCTACTCAAGCATTTTTCAGTGTTTGATGACGGCCTTGTGCACAAATTATTTCAGTGATTTGCACCGAAGGCCTTTGGACACTTCAGATCTTGGCGAAGATAATACTCGATATCCACAAAGAGACAAAACCGCAGCCCTACTTCAGGAGCCTTTTCCAGTCCAGTGATCCTTTTTACTACCTCCTCCTGCATTTTCACTTAAAATGATCAGTCGTTCGTTTCTATCTTTAGGTAATTACCACGTGTTTGGGAGAGATTACGCTTTAAAAATGTCACACCAATCAAGTCCTGTCATTTTGCTTCCTTCAACTCTAAACGTCTCTCGATTTTATCCAAAATAATCCCATTTTTAAGATAACGTAGGCGGGAATTACTGGCATTTGGGATAAATACTAGTAATAGTTGTAAAAGTGACATTTTGTGATGTGAAATGAAACTGAGGCTTTTACTCTGTGTGATATTTGGAGAAACTTTTGCTTTTGCTTTAAACACTCGAGCGCAGTTGCTTCTTGATAGAAATGTGTGTGTATTATCTTGATTTATAGGCGTTTTACATGAAGTAAACACAGATATTTTGGTATGTTTGAGAAAAGAGACGCATGGTGATCACCTGAACCAGCGATTAAAGACTTGACATGCAGCCCAACAGGAATTCATCCCCTTCAGTTGCCATGTCAGCACTCACCAATTATGTTTACAGGCAAAAAAAAAAGAAAAAAGAAGCTGCTCATGTCATGGGCAGGGCGCTGAGAGTTCATGAATATAAACAATAGTTGCACCCCGGACAACGTCTGCCCCTCCACAAAGCTCCCAGCATCACTTTGCCTGTCAGCTAGCATTAGCTCCTAAAGCATCTCTGTGAAAATGGGTCTGACACTTGTGTCTGATGGGAAAGATGGGAAGGAAGGGTGAGGTGAGCTGAGCAGAGGACGGGGAGGTTAGATCTGTCCTGGCTGACGTCTCAGAGTAAATGAAGAATGGTTATTTTTATTCGCAGATTGTTTCCCTTTGTAAGGGTTTTTGAGGGTCGGGGTCCAGGCTGCTGCTGACCCTGGTACATCCTCTGCGACATTCAGGATGTATGACGAGAGCTGCCCCGTCTTTTCTTGTGAAGTCGCAGCCCAAAGCATGTGCGGTAGATGTGAAACACACAGCTGCAGTGTTTATCACGTCGCATGGACCGCTGTGGCTCAGGTGGGAGAGGGAGCTCGTCCCTGCCACTTCCTGTCTGCATGTCATGTCCTTGAGCAAGACCTTCGCCCCCACATTGCTCCAGATGTCTGTTGCACTGCAGGTCCGCCGCCATCGATGTGTCAGAGCGTGTTTGCATGAGTGAATGAAACCTTTGCAGCAACACGGCTCCAGTCCATCACTTAAATATCTTAATAGCCACTGTTTTGTTGATGTTTAGCGCCAATTAGCAAATGTTAGCATGCTAACATGTAAGACACTGAACATCGTAAGTACATCTGCTAATGAAGATGTTAGCATTTAGCCTAAAAAGCGTCACCTAACCTGAGTGACTGTTACAGCGCTGCTAGCTTGGCTGCAGATTCTTGTTTCACCATTGAATAATATTTTTTATTTTGCGGATTAACTTTATATTTTAATTAGTTTACCTTTGTTTTAGTCTCTTGCTGTTTTTCATTTATTATTAATTTGCCATTGACCTGTAAAATAATCCGAAGTGCACTTAATCTGAGCATTTCAAAGTTTGATGGTTCTGACTTATGGATGAAGTTTAATTTGGATTTGTGGAAACCTCAGTCGCCCGAGGCTGAAGGCTGCTCTTTTGGGTTTTCAGTCATCTCCGTCTCGTATCGTATCTCGCCCTGTCGTAACCGTAGTGCAGTTATGAATCCATACGCTGATCCTCCTCAGCCTGGGCTGTGAACCTGAACTTGGCCTTCGACCCAGCTTGTGTGCTCACTGGCGACGATGACGCCTCCCCCTTTGATGGCTGTTTATTCAGGTCAGAGAGAGAAAGAGAGGGAGAGAGCGAGAGAGAGATCCCACACTACTAAACACCAGATTGGCCTCGTCTGGCTCCCAGACAAGCTTTTCAGACTCTTCTTTCACTCCTCTCCCTAAGACATGCTTTCTTCTCTGCCTTTCTTCTCTCCCACTAATCCGTCCTTCTGCCTATTTAGAGGTGAACAGCGCAGCATGAAAGAGAGAGAAAGTGTTTTTTGTGCGCTTGACGGGTAACCCTCGCCCTTTTGAAAAGGCAAACAGGGAAAAGCTGCCATTACTATTTGGCATGAAGGGAGCTTAAGACAACGGCCTTTTCTGCCACTTTATTAGCATTGTGGAGACCAGTGCAGCATCGCTCCTCTTTCACCCTTCTCTTTCTCCGCCGCTCCTCTCTGCGTGTTTCGATCCGCCAGCCAGACATCCAAACGATAAAAAGGAAAAGGGGCAAGTTGGGAATTAATGGGGTTGCTAGGGGTTAGACTGGCCACTGTTTTAGCTGTAATTAACAGCCTTTTTCTTCCACCGCTGCTGTTGTGTTTGCTGTTATTATAATATATGTATATTTTTTCAGATTACCACCTCTTTCCCAGGCATAGGGCTAGCGAAAACAAAAATAAAAGTGGTGTTTGGATAACTGGAGGAGGAGGGGAGATTGTCAGAGAGTTGCAGACCTGTGAATTTCCGTGCCGTGTCGTCGGAGCCGCCGAGAGGAAAAGCAGAGGAAATATGGAAGCTGGAAACATAACAAACAAGCATAATGTCCGGGCTGAGATTTGGGTTTACGGCAGCTAAGGTGGTGGAGTCACATATATGCGTTTGTGCGTGTTTGTGTGTGAAATAAGCATGTCCTAACAATGCTGCTGTCGCCCTCTTTTGCTGGGAAACGTGGCCATTAAAGGCAATCAGACACATTTCCTCTCAGTGTAAATACGCTCTGCAGCTGAAGTTTGCAGACTCAGACTTGCCCAACAGCTCCTTCCTAAAAAATGCTGCCTTTCTGCCTCTGATTCATACACGTCTCACTTTTCCCACCTACATTAGTCACTGCAGTGTGTATTTGCAAATGACTGAGAGCTATAGCACCTCTCACAGCTTCATAGTGTGGACTCAGGAAGCAAACTGGCCTTATCGGGGGCAGACACACAAAGCTGTCCTGGCTGTGGGGTGGCGAGGTATGCGTAAGTGCATGTTTGTGTGTGTGTATGTGTGTGTGCGTGGGGGGGGGGGGTTGGCGGTGGCGGTGGGAGGCACTTCCTCCTATTCTTCTGCTGTTGAAGAGTTCCCATGAGCGCCCCTGCCAGGAGCTACAGTGTGGCCTGAGCAGGCCGAGCCAGCGCCAGTCTCGCCTACATGACGCCGCCACACACTCTCACACAGCTGATCTCAGGAGCTACTGCGAGCGCTGCTGCTGCTGTTCAGGCCACGGAGCAACAGGCTGGAGCGCAGAACACACGGGAGACTGAAGCTAAGTTTTAAAGGTGCCATGTGGAAGAAGCTGCGCTGCGGATGAGATGACAGGTAAAAACTTGCACACAGGAATGTGCAGTGATGATGACCGGAGTCCGTGCTTACAAAGCTTGAATGGATAACAGCTGCAGCTGGAGGTCAGTGGCAGCGTGACGGCAAGTTTGCAGAAAGGGGTGACGACCAAAAAAACTGAATCTGGGCTCATTTGAAGTCTCCAAGGACAAATGTTTGTTATATTCAGGCTCCTGTCTGTTTTCTAACAAGGTGAGGCACAGCATTACCATCCTGAAGCAACTCAGCTGGACTGTCACCTGGACTTTGGGCATTTTGAACATTGCAACATAGTGCGTCTGCGTCGAGATGATTCATAACACACTTAAGTCCACCCAGCCGTCGGAGCACAGCCCCAGGAGCACGCACTCAGCCGCACAAAGGAGGCTGTGGAGGTACTCGGGCTGCAGAGGGGCCGGCCAGGTGGAAAACCACCGCCGCAGTGTGTGTGTGCTGGCTGCGGACTTGAACGCTGGACAGGGCGGAGGAGGAGGAGGTGGAGGTGTGATGCACACTATCCACGGGCTGTGCCACCTCTGCATCGGATGTAGGCTGCCTCAGGTGTGTTACAGAGAGTGAGGCGAGGGGAGGGAGCAGGAGAGCTGCGACTGGACAAAGTAAAGTTTGACAGTTTGACAATAATTAATTTCAGAAGCTGCAGCAATGACGTTATCTGTCAAACTGTCCAACAGGAATATATAAAAAACAGAAAATGCACTTTCAAGTAAACGTCCGACACGTCTGGAGAGGAGTGATTGTCTGTGAGCGAGTGTGGTTGATTTAAGGGATGTGTGTTTCTAGAAAGGGGAGAACGAGCTTCCTGTCCTCTGCATTATTTATCCTTCACATAGTGAGAGGAGGAGAGCGGGCGTGCAGGAGTGGAGCAAAACATTCGCCACCGTAACCTCACATAAACCGAATTGCACTGTAGAACAAATAGGAAATCAAATTGACTGGGAGGGGAATCAAAAGCTGAAAGGGGAGACGTAAAACAGCTGGAAAGTATCTGTGAGACTGAGCTTAAACAAGAAAAGCGCTGTGCCACAGTGTAGATATCGCTGTCTAACCACTGGCTGGGAGATTTTATACAGTCTCTGTGAACCTGTCGGCAGTAAACCGCTGCAGAGCAGGCGAGACGTGTGCGGTAATCATCAGGCGGAGGCTGGCAGCAGGGACGGCTCCCAGCTTCACGCAGCCATGTCTGAAGGGACGCTGGAGCACTGAGGCATGGACACAGAAACGCTTCGTCACACATGCATGAACTCACACACACACACGGATACGAGCGGTCTTCCTTCGGGTACATCTAAATTCATTACAAGAAAGTTAAGATCTTGGTCTAGTCACTTCTTCCTCAGTCTCTTTGATTGTATTATTAATTCATCAATACGGCCCAGCTCATACAATTTGAATATTTAATGCAGGCTGGGATCTTTTCCCATTAATTTATCTTTGGTTTGAGCTCTTGTGATGCATTTTAAAAAAAAAAAAAAAAGGAGCATCCACGCTGAATCTGAATTCCCAGGCTCCTCTTTTCGCTTCCAGTTTGAAAATAATCCGCTTTTTGCTTTTCATTTACGGGTGGAAAAGGAGGCCACGGGTGCTTCTGCTTCTCCCAGGCAGAACACAGGAGTCCAAGTGGCCCGACTCAACTGCGCTTACAAATTGAATTAACGCTGTAAAGTCTCAGGAGTTTTGGATGAATCGGCACCAAATGAGGCAGCTCCCAGAGTTCCCTGTTTTAGAAAAAGCCCTCAGAGTCTGAAACAGCTTTCGATAAAAAGGAATATAAAGGTGAAGACGTCTCTTTCAGACGTCTTTAGTGTTCAAAGACTGTTTGTTGTCTTCCTTAATTCCAGCGTAATCTCTATGTTTCTTCACCCCATCTGTTCCTCTGTTTGCCTCCGTCATCTGCTCGGGTCTCCATCACAAGTCCCACTGCCCTCCTCCATCGCTATTTAATCTTTCATCCCCGTTTAGCATCTTTTTCATCTCCCACCACCTGCAGTCACTTTCGGTGCATCTCATTCTTTTATTTCCCTGCTTCGGCGCCGAGCCCCCGGGGGGATTACTCGTTCGTCTCCGTCTGTCTTTGCGCAGCAACACTTGTAGCATCTACGACGACGTCTGTGCTTCTCCTTGCCACAGTGATGGGTGAAGCTGAGGAGTCGTGGTTGCGTGTTACTGGGGTTCGCATGAGACAACCCGTGATGCTCTCATCAACAACAACCGTGAATACAACGTCGCATCGACTTTATCTCGTGACATGCATCAAATCTTCTGAGTGAGTCAAGTTTAAGATGCATCAAAGTACGAGACCCATGAGTACGAGAAGGGACAGATTCCAGCAGTGTCAGTTTGAAAATGGACAGATATTTGAGGGATGAAGGCTTTGGAGAAAGATGGTAATGAAGTCATGGCCCCAAACGCTGTGACACAGGGCACATAAAATCAGTGGACTATAAGGAACCGCAATCGTACCCGACGTTTTAGGGTCATCGTGGGCTTCGGGCCCCTGAATAATCACCGTGTTTCTCCCAAGTTGCTGCATCTTGCTCATGGGCAGGATGTAATTTAGCTGCAGATACGTGTTTTTCCTGTGCTAGAGACAGACAGGGAGAGAGAGACGAGGGGGCGGTGGTCTGTGTGCTTTGGGCCCCTGGTTGCCAGCAGATGAGATGGAAAGTGAGATGTTTTGGTCGGAGCCGTGTTGACTTTGGCTCAGACTATCGGGCACAGGTACCGAATGTTTGACGACGCAGGGTCAAAGAGAAAGAGAGACAATGGGAAAGAGCATCAGCATTGTCTGTGTGTGTGTGTGTGTGTCTGTGTGTGTGAGAGTCTTCATGTTGTATTTTATAATAACCATAACATTCAGCTTTGACGAACATCCCTGTCTGCTCCAATTCTCTTAGCTTTAAACTGGATTTAACCGCATATTATTACACATTATCCACAAATATGGGATTCACTTCATCTGCTGGACAGAGATACAGTACGTTAGAAAGGATTTACAGTCCTTACACACAAAACAGAGGTTTAAATTCACTCTTAATTAAGCTGTTATTAACTGTTTTGGTATTTTCAGTTCATCCCAAACGTCTTTACAAAGAGCCGTCCCCCCTCTTCCATCTCTCCTGAGTTGTTTTTCCCACTAACTCAGCTAATTGGGTTCACCTGGAAACTGCTGTCAAGACAGTTTTAATAGGAAGTGGAGGCAGAATACAAATCTACTTAATCGTCCTGGAGGAAGGAAGTGGATCATTTCGCCAGCGTGCTACTTTTGGTAGCTCAGGTAGCGGAGGGAGGGGTGGAGAAGGTCTTATCTTCACATCATGAAGTAACAATATGAATGTGTGTGGGTGTGTGTGTGTGTGTGTGTGTTTCTGCAGGTGACCATCCTTCGAGGAAAGGATGGATATGGCTTCACCATCTGCTCAGATTCCCCCGTGAGGGTGCAGGCTGTTGATCCAGGTGAGTTTTGCATGCACATGTCAGTGTGGATGACACTCAAGTTTCCACAAAGAGGTTGTTTGTTTGCTGTTCTGCACCGTCTTCAACTCTCTGGACCCAAGCTGCTGCGAAAACACCTGAAGTAAAACACAAGAAAACACAGTTACTCTACTGCAGTGGGTTTGATTTGTAAAAGTCCACTCGACTTTGCGCCGTTACGCAGCATGATCTGCTTTTTAAATCAGAAAACATTGATTTTCCTTCCATATTTAAAAGCTCCAGACTATGAAAACAACATGTTATTGGCTTATATTTGTGTAAAAGCTGCTTGTGCTTCACATCGATTCACCAGAGTTTGGCATCTCATGAATGCACATTACATGATCATTAAGTGTTATTATTATTTTTGTTTATTCCACTGGTGGTCGTAGATTGGAGGGAGTGGTCGTTAGCATCGGCTAAGCCTGCCTGAGCATGATGCAGCGTCTTGAGCCAGACTAGTCATTTCTGAGAATTCAAACTGAATTTGATGATTTATAATATAATATCTGTTTCATCTGTGCAGCAATTTCCTGTTTTTGGTGCTTAATATGTGTAAAAGGAACCCCGAACGGCTCCTGACCTGTGTCTGTCTCCTCGCTCTTGCAGGGGGTCCAGCGGATCAGGCAGGTCTGCAGCAGCTGGACACTCTCCTGCAGCTCAACGGTCAGCCAGTGGAGCAGTGGAAGTGTGTGGACTTAGCCCACGCCATCAGGTAATCGGTGCAATAACAACAGAGGATTACGGGCCGATTGACACCAGAACAATGGAGGATCCTTTTCATGTGCTTATTCGGGAGCTGGGAGCAGTGATTTTTAACGATTATCTGCTAAACTGAGAGATTTAAAGAGTTGACTTTGGCTTCATGAGTGACAACATACAAAAGCTCTGTGCTGTATAAAGATTATTCACGTCAGATGGTGCAGAAGCAGCCAATAAGAGCGCGATCTGATGTTGTGACGTCGGTGATTTATCAGGAGTTGACAACATAATCAGAGTTCAAGTGTTTGATAGAACTCAGAGTTTTCTTAGAGCTGCTTTTATTATGCTTTGAATTCTTAATTATTTGTTGTTTATTTAGTCTATTCTCATAAGATAAACATGCATATACATGTGCAAATATAGTAATTAATGTGCAAACACAATGCAAATGTGCATTTTTGCATATTTCTGCATAAGCAACTGAGTCAGTTCACTTTTATTTAAAAGATACAGATCACGTTGATCATCGTCTTTCTTTCCGATCTTAGAAACAGCGCCAATGAAATCACCGTGGTGGTGTGGCGCACAGGCCCGTCGGCCAAGCCAAACTTCGAGGGTCTGATCCACCGGCCCTCCTACAAGCCCTCCACCTCAAACTACGACGCCCCCTCGCCTCCTACACGCCGCCGCGCACCGGATGTCGGCACGAGCAAAACCCCGCCGGCTGTGCCGCCTCTCCCAGCCCACCACCGAGCCACCGCAGCTCGCAGGCTGCTGGTCAACGGCTCGGAAGCTGGAAACAGCAGCGGCGTCGGGACGCTGGCGTGGGGGGCTCAGGGGGGCTCGGCCGAGGAGCTGGACGGGAAAACGCGGCACCTGCACCACCCTCACACTGCCACACTGAAAGGCACCAGGGTGAAGGCGTCCAACGGGGACAACTACATCATCCTGGCGCCCATCAATCCCGGAAGCCAGGTACCGCAAACTGGTGGTGGGCTGCATCTTCATCATCTTCTTCGTCCTCCTCATCCTCACCACGGTCACATGGTGGCTCATCCTAGATATGTCTCCTTACCTTTCATCCCCGGTGCTGATAGATAGAAGGACTGTCCATGCAATCCTGCAAATGATTTGTGCTTTAAGACATGTTCTGAACACGCTGCACACACAACCAACGTCTCACTTTAATGCAGAAAGGAGGCAGTAACACACAAAATGTAGCTGTTAATAAGATTCTGTATGCCTGTACTTTGTGAAGCTTTTATTACGGTTTATCAACTAAACACGGCTCATATTTTATAAGTCAAATATCATATTAAACACGTTTTAAAAGCACACATCATTTTAGAAAGAGCCAGAATTAAAAGACGCAGTACTTTTAGCGTGAACGTTATGAATATTCACATATTCCAGGTCAGCTGCACAGTTTGACATGTAGCTTTGTGACATTTTTACCCAGCGTGTGCTTATTTTTTTTTTGTTTTCATCCAGCGACGTCATGCCATGTATGTGAGGCAAAAATCATATCTTTAAAAAAAAAAAGACAAATAAAGCAAACTCATTGAATCAAAAGGACTGAACTGAATTTATCAGCTAACACAACTCTAACGAGCACGATACTAACCCATTAATTAGAGCGACGGATGTGCGAAATTCAAGTGTGTGTGATTGAGACTTTGATTCAGTAAAGAAGCAAATAATACTTCCTAACATTTCTAATTAACTGGGTCATTTTTAGAGTTTGTATTAATTTAATTTACGCTTGCTAGTAAGTCTGCAACGTTGAGTTGTGTGTGTGTGTGTGTGTGTGTGTGTGTGTCCATCTTCCATCTGTGAGTGCTTCTCGGGTTGAGGTTCATTCAGAGGGCGCTGCA
This sequence comes from Datnioides undecimradiatus, assembly GCA_008933995.1. Classification (NCBI taxonomy): domain Eukaryota; kingdom Metazoa; phylum Chordata; class Actinopteri; order Lobotiformes; family Datnioididae; genus Datnioides; species Datnioides undecimradiatus. Next base: position 5,137,571 of record WARS01001868.1, on the reverse strand, counting down.
CAAACACAAGACGAGGTTAAAGGACAGAGGTAGATGCGGAGAAATCAAAGAGTGTAGGGAGGAGATCTGGTGGAAGATAGAGGAGAGAGATGAAAGGTGGATGCCGTCACAGCGAGCAAACAATCCCTTTCAAAACCGCTGCAGAATAAAAGACGAGGCAGGGATTTGGGGAGATTTTGCGGCGGCCATGGCGGGGCTAAATATACCGAAAGCCCCGTGGAAATGGGTCAAGTTGGTGACATATCACACCGACACAGTGCTGCAGCCCGCAAACAAAAGGGCTTTGAAAAGGCCACGCTGCAGAAAATATTTATCCAGAAACGCACGCTAATGATACGTTTTAAACATTTTGTGACTTCTCCATAACCCCCTGTTTACCTCACCTCGCTGAGCTGAGCAGAGCAACATGTGACGCGGTGGAGGCAGCAGCTTTTCTATCTTTGCTCCCTCAGCTGATTGTGATTTGTTGTGACACGTGGAAACCATCAGTGCCTCAGTCCCGAGTCCAGCTCAGATCAGACGAGACCCAGACGCTGAATTCAGTGTCATGCAGGAGGAAGTGCACATGCACAGTCCGATTCGTGGCGTTGCAACACAGCAAAACAAAGCGTAGGATGCAAATACGGCCACAAATCGCAGCCTGGGTATTATCTAAAATTAGCTAATTATAATATAGATACCCAATATGCATCGTGGCAAACCTTTTATATCCAGAAAATAAGATGTTTTAGCAATAGATTGCAATTCAGCTATCAAAATAGTGTCAGTTTAGTAATAAAACAATGACATGCTGCATCTGGTGCCATTGTTTCAACACGTATTTTGGTTTTATTCCATCCCCAAACACGGAGTAGTTCTCAGTTTTTATTGTGCTCAGCCAAATTCAACATTAACGTCATTTAATATCATTCTGCTTTCAGATCTTGAGGCCTGTTTACCAAGACAACCAGGGGACGTTAGGTAAGAGACATGCAGCGTATGTGTTTATGCTTGTGCAGGGTTTTGTTAAAGGACTCAGAAAGGACTGTGTCTCTGTCTCTTTTGGCCAGATGGTTTTATCATTTTGGATATAGCCCAGTGTTAATTTCATTTCTGTCTTCACAGTTCAGGTTATTGTTATTTTAACAAATGTGATTAAAGTCACTTCACACTTGGCAACCTGAAACAGTCTCAGGTTAAGCTGACCTCGGAGGTTCAGTGAATACAAAGTACTTTTGACGCTTACAAATCCTGTTCTCTTAAATAACACTTTAGGGATCCTGAACAAATGAACATGTCCTCTATAAAAGCTTAAAATATCAAATATGCTCCCTCCGTCTTGCTCAACACTATATAAATTTACAAAGGAGTAAAGGATTTTTACTTTTGTGACAGAGCGACCACTTAAACACTATTTTTAGCATCATTTTGAAGCCAAAGAGCAGCTGCAGCTTCCCCTCCGTGTGGCTTTTTCATGGTGAACCAGCTACAGTCAAGTTAGTAGACGTTAGCCCTCTGGTTAGCTTAGCTTAGTGGAAAGTTTGCAGAGGTTTACCACAAGCAAACCAGTGTTTAGCCTGACGCAGCCAGGCTAGCTGTTTCCCCCTGTTTGCAGCAATTTTGATGGTTGCTAACAGTTGTCAGACAGATTTAGTGCAAATCTTGATGGTTTTTGACCACATGGGAATTGAGTAAATGATCAAAAATCACAAAAAAACACCACAGAAAACTTTAAAAAGTGCTAGCTGGTGATTTAGCCCAGCGCTGGGGTGATATTAGCCTCCTTTGTGACTAGCTAGCATGGCTTTAATCAATGTCATCTGTGTTTTTGCCTCACAGCTGCCAGGTTATACCCCACACGGCAGGCCTCTGGTCCACAGCCCCAGGGTGGTGGCGGTGGCGGTGCCTTTTCTGGGGGTATGAGTGGTGGTGGTGGCGGTGGCGGTGGAGGTGGTGGTGGGGGTCTCTCCAGCCGCACTGGCTTCCTGCGCCGCTCTAACAACTCCAAGACAACCAAGTCGTCGTCCACCTCCACTAACGCCGGCGTGCACAGCTACCAACAGCAGAACGCCAACTTTGCCAATTACCAGAACTGTACCATCGTCCGCTCACACACCCCACACGCCAACTACGGATATGTCAAAGTGGCTCCCAAGATCCTCATCTTCCCCATCTTTGTCCAGGTAAACCAGTTTATGGGAATATGTGTGTGTGTGTTTTTGGTTAATTATGTTTTCTTCATCTACATTTGCACCATGTCTTTGTGATTTAAGGTTTCAGCGCACTGATCGAGTGTTTTCCCTGCTCCTAAGATCTGATTTTTAGCCTTTAGCCTTAGCTGATGAATCAAACTGTTGCAGAAGTGAGTCCGGAGAGGAACGAACAGATGTTCACCAAAGACCTTTTCTCTTATTTCAATGAAGAAACACTCTTTTATTCTGATATAACTGAGGTTATAGAAGCGTCTATGCTAACCTTTATGCTAGCTGCCTTTGTTACTTTCAGTCTAACAGCCTTTTCTTGTTGTTATCACCATCATACATCATACATATTTAGCTGATTGTGTTGTTGCAAGCAACGCTTTGATGGCAGGAAGGAGCGGGTGCAGACGGACCTCAAATAAGCAATAGCTGCAGGTTCATTTGACAGAAACAGAGTGAGATGAGTCGACGCTTCTGACGTCTGTGTTGTGAAACCTTGCACATGAACAGTCGAAGTACAGCCTGCGTGAAAAAAGCATTTAAACCGTATTTTGGGGCCAAATCATCAAAGAACATATAGTTTGCTAATTGTCTTTGAGGTGTTTGGGACAGGCTAACTGTTTCCCCCCGTTTCCAGGTTCTATGCTAAGCTAAGCTAACAGGCTGCAGGACTCTATAAGGACAGATCATTGGATCTCGTGTTTGCGTCGCAGCTGCATTTCTCGAAATGTCAAAATGTTTTCGGTTTTCAAATCTACAAGCTAACTGAGTCACAAGCAGTGTGTTTAAAAAAGGCTATTACTGAAAAGGCAAACAGGATGTGAAGAAACATAGAAGGGCATGACTGGACGGTAGCAGTTATGTGATATGCATCTTGACAATTGCTCTCAGTGGTCAGACAGGGGAATCCATATTTAATGGTTCAAAGCGTGGTATCGTTATAGATATGATGGTCTTTCCTGGAACATTTGGGTCAAAAGGAAAAAGACGTTTGAGGTTTTGCAGTCATGAAATTCGTCTGCTCCTCTGACTGAGCATTTTCTACGGTGCAAGTCGTGAATTTCCATTTTTCATTCATAGCACATTTTAGATACGCAGACGTTTCGGGCCGCAGCACTTGACAGTCCAGTCTGTGAGGTGAGACAGGATATTACGGGGTTGTGAATGTGAGCTGTGGTGGTCAGTGTTGCAGCCTGACCGACAACCAGGGCGGCCTGTTTTCTTCATGATGCACAGCAAGAAAATGAAGAAATGTAGGGATCAAATTAAAGGACTTCTTGTTTTAGGATTAGCCGTGCAAAAAAAGGCTATTTTGCAGAAAAACAGTCTTTATTAGGAATTAGGAAGCAGAGGCTAGTAATGTTAAGTCATGTGTCATTGCAAAATAAGCACTCTCATTTCTGCTTATTTGCATGCAGATAAAGATGTTTTAATGATCTATCCTATGGAAAATGCTCACATGGTTGTTGTATCATTTTGCACCTGCTGCTGCGTTTATAATGCTGTTGGCTTCTCAGGGTCTTTGAGCCATTTGTGGTCTGAAATTGCTGCGACTGTGGTGAGACTTCCTGTTAATTCGTATAGAAACGTGCACCTCTGTCTCAACTTCAGTATGCAAATGCTGCACGCGCACACTCGCAGTGAATCGCCCCTCTGTCACCTCGCCGGACTGGGAAGGAAGTCCCCTCCTCCGACTTTGCCTTACCAGTTCATACACAAAGCACACGTAGCGCCTCACGGTCGCAGCTCGCGTTCGCCTTCGCAGAATCAGTTTCAGTTGTGTTTTCACACGGTGAAAGAAAAGACTTTCGTTGGTAGCTCAGTGGAGATCCAGTGGATTTGGGAGCCAGAATGGATGTGGTACTGCAGCCTCTTGTTTTAGTGTGCCATGACATCTGCAATATTGTATTTTTGTCTTTATAAAAGCTTAACAAATGTTTGCAGTTTTGATGTTTAGGCTAAAAATGTGCACATGTTCGTTGATGAATAACCGATTAAAGGCAACAGCTAATAATGAATGAGCCTCTGTGTGTGTCCTAATCTGTGTGTGCAATTTGTCGTTCAGCCTCTCGACCTGTGCAGCCGAGCTCTCATCATATCGGAGGAGATGATACTCCACGAGAGCAAGCACCACTCGCTCAAGGTAAACGCCGTTTAACGATATTAATACTTGTCATTTCAGTGCATGTAAGAATGTGTTTACGTGTGAATGTTTGCTGCTGGCTTCAGTTTAGGTTTTGGTTGGCTGTTGACAGGAACATCCAAGAACGTTATGCAGGATTTGATCTAAAACTAATCTAAAGAAAACCCAAAAGCTGCAAAATGATGCTCAGAGGACGCAGAATTGGATCTCGCCGATCTGAGAGAAGAGGGAACACGATTTCCTCTTTGCTCTTTCGAAGAGTTTTATAATTTGGTTCATGCAGAAAGACTGAGGCGCTCCTCTTCTCCCCTCTCCTCTTCACTCCAGCCTCTTAAGATTGCAGACAAACAGACTAGTGGCAAACATTTTGTTGGTTTGTCACAACCAGTTACGCTGCTTGTTTATTTGGCTAAACTGAAAGTGACAGTCCATTGCCCCAGTGTGCAGCGTAAGTCAAAACGTATGCGTGTTTGGGAGCCGTGCATGTATATAGAAAAGGGGCGGGAGGGAGGGAGGGAGGGTGAACAAGCGGAGAGCTGCATCCCGAGAGGAGATGTCTGAACATCTCCCAAGAATTTGCAACAACTCTGAAGTATCAGGCTCGTATCAGTGGGGGAACGTGAATAATTGATAACGGAGGGCAGTGCCAAAGATCTGACTGACAGAAATTCTGTTTTATGCATCAAAAGAAACTGCAGCTCCTTCAGTATATATTAATGAGTCTTTCACAAAATGTTAAGCTCACCTTTCAGTCTCATTCTGTATCAGGGGCAGGCAGCTCGTGCGGCGTACGAGCGGGTGGAGTGAAAGTGGAAAATATGTACGCTTGTATCAAAAGTGAAGTTCCTCGTTCTTTCAGAAGTTTCAGGCGTTTGAAACGTGGATTTCTATTCTGTGACGCGTCCGTGACAGCCTCTGCACGCTGTCAGGGCATTAAAGCTTTATTACACTGTCAGAACCAGGTCCTGCAATGTAATAAAGCTGCATGTGAATGGAGTTAATGTTGCAGCTGCTACATTAATCTGCTGATATTTGCTGTACAAATATTAGCTGTACCTTGATAAACGTCCTACCTAAAAGAAAAACTCGTGACGCAGGCGAAGTTTGTATCTTTGGGGACTGATCGCAACCACCTTAACTCATGCAACGTCCTGCAAAGAGTGTAAACATGACGCACGGCAGCTGGATGTGGGTCTGAGATTTGAGGTTTTGGGGTAACTGCTGCTCTGATGCAGAAGGAACAGGTCAATGAAGTCTATGCATGCATTTGCAAAGAGAGAATAAGGAGCAGTAACAGTTTTTTAATGAAGCTCTCGCTGCAGCTTTAATGTAGCCGGTCCGATTATCTTTGCTGCGCGGTGCAGTGGCGTGCAGCGACTGGCGGCATGGAGGGTGATTCTGCCCCCTCTCCCTCTCCGGGGTCGGTCATAAAACAAATATTTAGTGTTTTGTATCAGGAGGGAGTTTCCCTCCACTGCCTCACACAGGCTGTTTTTAATGATCAGTCCACTGTTGTTGCAGCTTTCACTTCACCACATATTTGTAGGTCTGCCCCGGAGGCAAACTTTGATTATAAAATATGAACCAGCCAATCTGAGTTTAATGATGATTAAACAGTAACAGACATAACAGATCTGAGTGGATTAAATCACCTGGATGTTAAATAAAAAGAGGGATATTTGTAAAACATTTTATTTCCAGTTATCAGTAAATTATGCAGATTATCAAACCCGACAGCCCTGCATCTGCGCTTTTTACCAAGTTTTTGCTTTTTCTGTGTTTTTTAATGTAATTGTTCTGTTTTCTACTGTGCATTATATTTAAAACCATTATAATTACAAAATACAGCATAAGCCATTCATTGTTGTTTTACTTGAAAACAGTTAATCTGATACAGTTTACAGCAAATTTATGGTGTTGAAACAGGATCACGTTGACTTAGACAAATGAAAGATCTTTATTTAGATTATTTAGCATTTATTAGTGTCAGTTAGACAGATTATTGATCGCATGACTTAAAAAACGGAGTATTCAGTTTTTGTGTGAAAGTCTTTGTGCAGCAACACACACACACACATTTGAACAGTGTGTGTGTGTGTGTTTCTGTGCTGCTTGCCTCTCATTTGCTTTGTCCTTGTTCTTTACTGTGACTTACATCCTTTTCCACCCACTCAAACCTCCACACACATGCAGACTCACACACTCTAACCGCACACTGGCTACATCTGAAATACCCTCTGTGCTATCTCACCCTTCAGAGGAAGCCACCAAGGCAAAAGCTTCAGAAGAAGTGCCCATTAACGTGAATTGAGCGTTACTGCATGTGCGTTACATTGCATCTTTCTCTTTATTCTGTTTCTTTGTTTCCTTCGTCATTAATTTCCCTTTTAATTCTTCACCATGCACGACTTTCCCCCACATATCACCAGCCATTAGCCGCTCTGGCAAGTTGCTAAACACTCAAATCCTCCAAGTAACAGTCTGAAGTTTGTGTGCTGCTTGTTTGCAGTCAGGTTTAGGCTGCAGCTCCTCTGCACACACAGGCAGGAGTTTATTACACAACAGCCGGTTATTGTTGCATTTATGAGCTGTCAGCCAAAAAGTAAATATTGTTGCACCTTTTCAGATGAGAAATGAGTTTTAGGTGCCACAGCGTGAAGGGAATCGCAGTAAAATAGACTAAATATGCTGTTTTACACTGATATTGGTAAAAAATACTTGTCATTTCAGTGCATTTACCATGCAGACATGTTTAATTATAGTTTATTCTGCAGACAGCAGGTCAGTAGAGCCTGTAAAGCTAAAAATACTGTAAACTAAGGTGCAGGTTCAGTGATGAATAATAATATTCCAGGCATCAAATGCATTGTTTGTTTTGCACAGGATGAAAGAAAACAAACAACAAATCAATCTACTAGCTAAAAATAAAGTGTGTGATTATGTGAGTGTGCACTGTGCTTCCTGTTTTGGACATGAGGTGTTAGCTGGTGCATCTTGCTGCTGTGCAGATGTGTGTTTGTGAGGTGTGTTTGCTTCAAGGTGTAAAGTTTTTTTTTTTTAAACTTCCTGTTCGTCTCTTTCCCCCACCCCTTCTGTCTCCACCTCTGCTCTTCCTTGCATCTCGCAGGTGACAGTGTTCGTCTACAGCGACCTGATGCTGGTGACCAGAGAAGATGAGCCGGGCAGGTGCAACGTCCTGCAGAGTCCCCTGTACCTCCGACAGCTGAGGCTCCAGGATGGTACGTGAGCAATAAGACACCTGTCTGCAGACTGTGTGCACACCTGGATTTGTCAAACGTATAAGTATAAACCTTCAGAATTTAATGGAAATCTGAAAGTTGGCTGATACCATTTGTTGCACAGATTTAGTGCAAAGTTTGACCATTTGGCCACTTGGGAAAACCCCCTCTAAAATACTAAATTAAGACACAGAGCTCTCGAGGAACAGCAAAGAATTGCATTTTGAATTGTTGTGATCAGGCTCCGTCCTCTGGATATCCTCTGTCTGTCTAACAACACATTGAAATCAAGTCCATTCAGACCCAATTTATGCAAATCCAGCTCTTGTTTTTGACCCCAGCGTGCAGAAATATCCAAGCACACCCATTTTTATTCAGATGTCTTGAGGTCAAAGGTCAACAGGCTGCAGCCTCTGAAAGACAGAGGCTGCAGAGGGATTGAGGTCCTGAAAGGGTCTTACCGCGTCACCTCAGTCCAAAACTGCGATATGCACATGAATCTGCAAACAATCTTATCAGCATGTCACCACATTAAACTAAGTCTGACCTTTTTACACACAACATAAAGGGAGCTCAGCAGTTAAACACACAGATTGCAGAGTAGGAGTAAACACAGCACTGTGACTGCAGCGATATTTTCAGTGGAGCTGAACCGGAGGATATTTAGAGGGAAAGGCCGCCCGAGTTCCTGTGGCTTTGTCTTTTTATTTCACCTTGGTGTAAACAGCCGTCTCCTGCAGCAGCATGGAGAGAATAGCCCGAGCCCGGCGCGTCAAATAAATAGGACTGTGTGTTTGGAGAGGTGGGGTGGTGAAGGTTGGAGTCGTGTTTGGGGCAGAGCCGGTGGTCGAGGGGTGGAACGCTTAAAGCAGATAAGTGGTAACTGACTCTCCTCCAGTCACATCAGCTGTCGGCGAGTTGCTTTGCTGAGCAGGAAATAATCCAGAAAACAAGGCCAAAGCTGGGGTGATGACTATAAAGGGATTACAGGATTGATTTAGAGGGATAACAGGTGTTAAAACGATGTTGTTGTGTGTGTGTTGTCACCCAGATTAACAGCGATGTAGCATCAGTGTGCGTGTAGAGGGAGGAAACTGAGATCATGGACTGGAAATCAAGGATTTAGAGCATTGTGCGTCCACTGTGGACAGTGTGTGTGTGTGTCTCTGACAGACTCAGGTTGTTGTTGTCCACATGATGAAACCTGCTCCTCTGTGTCCTGCTGCAGCTCAGCACAGTAGCTTTAGCTGATAGCATTAGCTGCAGCCTGTCTGCAGCAGCTCTCTCCAGTCTGCAGCAGCATGTTTCTTCAGGAAGTTGTGCTTTGGTTCAGGGTTTCTTCTCTTCTCTGGCTGCCAGTAGTCATCCCGGTTACACTGCTCCCTGCAGAGCCGATGGGCAGCAGCGACAGCGTGTGGACGGGAGCGTTAGCGTCCATTTGGAGCGACAGCTAGCCGCGACGTCAGCGCGTCCTGACCCGACAGAGGCGGCCTGTGAGAGCTGAGCTGTGTGTTGTGTGACGTGTTGCTGCCACAGGTCAGAGATGTGCAGCTATGAACCGTTTGGTTCTTTCAGAGACGCTGAGCTACGGTTTCTGTCCTCCACAGCAACAAACTCTGCACAGCTCCTCTCTCCAACGCTCACTCACGTCTCCACAGACGTCTTCCTGCAGCAGCAGCTCTCACAGCTGAGACACACAGACTCTGGTTCTCAGAGTCTGTCAGAGACAAAGCTTATGTAACTTTGTTGTGTTTCTTAATGAGTATTAGAGAGACAACCTTCTTGTCGTCATGTCTGCTCATAAATCTGGTCTTTTTGCTCCGAGGTTCATTAATTACAGTGAACATGACTCACAGAAACTTAATTTTACCAAAATCTAAGCAACAGGTGAAGCAGCTAATTCAGCTTCTGGAATCAGCTTCTGACCTGCTGCAGGTGTTTCACCTTTGTTAGAATTAAAAGAAATGTCAAATACATAATGAAGTCATCTATTAAACAACAACAACACACAGTTGTAGAACTGAACAGTAAACACTCGTGAACAAACATCTCTGAGCTGAACACGCAGCCCGAGCTGCTCTGCCCTCAGACATCGCCGGTCTCCTCTGACCTCCACCCTCCACCCTTCACCCAAACAATTGGACATCACCAGGGAGAGTTTGTGTGTCTGTGTGTGTGTGTGTGTGTCTCTGTGTGTGTGTATGTTTCGTGAGAGGACACACACACAGACACACATCTCCGCCCTGCTGCCTGTCATTGTTATTTCGCTTCGGCAGCGTCACTCAGGAAAGAGGCGCCGGGGGATTGTGTTTGTTTCAGCGAGGGTGTGTTTAACGTGTGTGTGTGTGTGTGTGTGTGTGTGTGTGTGTGTGTGTGTGAGTGCGTGTGCGTGTAATGACACAGTACAAGTTCAATACAGGGGCTTTCCGGTGTTCCTGTCACCCAGATACTACATGCGCTGAGGAGCGTGGGAAACATGGAGAGTGATATTAGACGCACATAAAACCAAAATTAGCCAAACAGCATTGTGACATCACACAAAGTGAGAAGAACAAGACGACAGCTGCAGCATCGTTCATCAGTTAATTACAACGCGAGAAACAAAACAAGTGTTTATTTACTTTATTTGGACTGTGCTTCAGCGAGATAGGAAGTGACTAACCTTCTACGCCCAGAAAGACTTTAGCTTTTTAAAAGATGAAATCAATAGTAACAGAGAGGATAGCGCCATTCTTTCAGTTTAAACTCAAAACATTGTAAACTGTGTGAGTGAGCTCACCAGAAGACCCCTCACACACTGAAGCAGCACGCCGCCACCGCCGCTGGGCTTACATGAAGCAGAAAGATATCCAACAGTGACCTCTGCTGCTCGCTTTAGCAATAACTCCTGGTTTTGACAATCGTTGAAATGACTTCACGAGGGTTCCTCTGTTGCTGCATCACAGCAGCATCGAGGCGGCGCTGCTCATTCAGTGAAAAGAGGCAGAGGCTGGATTCATGCATGTTCCTGGGAGCGTGATACAGTGTTTACTCTGTAAGTTTGGTGGAGCTGGTGCAGGCGAAGCTGCAGAAGCTGAATGTAGCAGGAAGCAGGACGGATGATTCATATTGGATGTGACACTGAGCTCACCTTTCTGTTAACGCCTGTAGTTTTGATGCATCCTCATACTTTGATTGAGATCGTCTCTGCATGTGAGGTGGCGACCAATCAGCCCCGGACTCCCTTAAAAGATCAGGAGGTTTTCAGACTTTGTGCACACTGATTGTCTCCACTTTGCATAAAACACATGTGATTTGATCCAATCACAACAAACACATCATCTCCCTGAAGGCGTTTACAGGGCTGCAGCCACGGTCTTTCACATTAAAACTGATTTAAATGTGTGTGGAGGATGCAACAGCTGGCCGATCATGCTGTGAAGGGTGTGTGAAGGTCTGTTTGACTATATTCACTTCTGAAGAGGCATACTGACCCTAACACACCTAGAAATACTGTGTCTTGCTCTTGTTTGTGCCTTTATAACAAACTGCAGCCAACAAATTGTCATTAAATTGATCTTGACGTGTGTCTGGTGGTGCCCTCAGTTACGTGTCTTCATGTGGGACCCCCTCACTCACAGAGAAACGCCGATAAAGTGAATACCTTTCCTCTGAACACGATGCATTTCTGTTTACGCTCACTGTGCTGCGTTTGCCGCAGCAGCGACACACTCTTCTTAAAGCATTTAAAGATGCTAAACTCCTAGGCCCTTAAATGCATCACCTGTGAAACAGAGCAAAGATGGAGGCACAACGCGACAGGCGGAGTGAAATAAAATGCATCTCTGTGTCACTTTGTCTTGCAGATTACGCCGAGGAGCTGCGGTTCTACCTGATTCACATGACCGAGGTAAGAGAAAAGAGAAGAGTGCGTGCGTCTGAGGGGGAAAAGAGAGAACGAGGGGAGATGGAGGGTCTAATGCGAGCAGCCTATTTCGTCTGCGAGCCGGAGGGGCAATCGACTCTGGTGGAAATCACATTACAGGGAAGAGACACGAGGATTAGCAGAAAGCTCTAATGAAAATGTCTTTTCCTTGTGTGTCTTTCTCAGAGCTGTGTCTCTCTCACACACAGACATAGACGTTGCATTTGTGTTTTGATGTGTCGCAACGAGGAATGCTGCAACACACTCTTTAAGCCAGTGACCTTGTTGCGCCATCGAGCTGTTATTTTGTCTGGTTTGTTGGTTATATGTGTATCGTTTTTAGGCCAAAAGGTGCTTAAAAGCTCTGATATCTCATCGTGAATGTGATGCATCCACCTCTTTGCGCTGTGATTGGTTGTTATTTTGAAAACCGTCCTCCTTTCTTCCACATGCACCTCGCATTTCCCATCGATCCAGCAGCAGGAAAGTTCACCAACAAACGTAATATTGTTGTTTGAGGAGGTCAAAACCACTGAAATATGATTTTCTACCAAGATGCTGCTCGAAACTGAGTTTGTAGCTGCAGAAATGACTCTCCATCTTTAGTTGCAGCCCTACGTAATTCACTTGACGCCCACTGCAAAACATCAGTGGGATTCTCCATCAGTGATGTTTAGACGGAAGCTTTCAGATGAAGAACACCTCAGATCAGTGGAGGGAGGGGACGGAGAGCTCACAGACAAGCTGCTGGGAGGGAGGCAGAAACATGGAGGCTGTGATAGTTACAGACAGATAGGATCTGATCGTTTCTGAGCCTGTTAGGCTTGAAGTTCTTCTTCTCTCCTGGCTGATCTGCTGCGGTTAATGAGCAGGTGGTGTTAGTCGGCCGCCCCTCTCTCCTTCTCCTCAGCTGCACCTCTCTCTCCACTGCTGCTGGGGAAGTCTGCAGATAGCAATGAAACTGCAGCTTTCATCGACCTTTTAACGTCCCCGTCCACGATGCTTTCTTCTTCTACAACCCTCTTCTTCCTGCTGAGCTCTCTCTGGAGCCACTTCACTGACTTTTACTCCTAGTTTTATTATGTGAGGGTGTAAAAAAGCTGAATCACCACCATCAGCTGCTGTTTATCAAGCCCATAACTGAGAATCAACCAACTCTGAATCGCTGCAACTCTTCTTGTTTATTAAATCAAGTTCTCTCAGCTGTTTCAGTCTGAAACACCTTAGCTGCATCCTCTTGAGATGCAGTTTCAGCTGGAGCATCACCTGCAGCCTGAGGTGGACGATCTCATCCTTTAAAATATGTTTTCTAATCTCTGCCACTTACAAAACACACGCTGATGACTCTTTAAAACCTGCCTCACTCAATTCTTTCCCATTTTGTTTTGTTCTTGTGCGAAACTGGACCTTTTCAACACTTAAACTGAAGCTCGAACACGTCACGACTGCTTTAAAACGACCCCGCGGAGAGTTCGAATAATCAAAAGTGCCGTTTTCCTCTTTTATCTCATCCACTCAGCCTCAGTGACTCGTCTGCCGTTTGCTCGTACGGATAATCTTTTCACCGAGCAGCTATATGAAACCCAGCCCTTCCTGCAGCAGACACACACACACACCGCACACACATATCGTCACACTATTTTTTGCTTTGAAATGTGCTGCATAACCTCATTAGCAGCTTATGAATCTTTTAAAAGGGACTTTTTTTTTCTTCTGAAATTCCAGACAGAATGAGAGGGGCCTGATATCCGTCCCACAGGCTGGAAAAGGAAGAAGGAAAAGGCTCCAATATTATTCAGTCTATCCAATTAGGCAACATATATAAATAGAAACTCTTACGTAAGACGGCATGGGAGAGAAAGACAGAGTTTGAGCTGAGTTAAAGGCAGATTTTGGATTTTAGGCGACGCATTAAAAACGCCTCCTGGAATGATTTTAATCAGCTCCAGTGTTTTCGTGTTTCCTCTGCTGTTTCTCACTGAATTGTTACCTCCCTGCGGCTTTAAAGATCTCATATGAAGTCCATGTATGAGCGACTAAATCTCAGATTGGCCGATCACACCGCTGGCTGCAGGGGCCGCTGACAGTTTGACACCTCGGCCTCGAGAAGACCCAGTGATTCTCCTGCAAAACAGTCGGCTCAGGCGGCATCGGAGCGGACGCTCCTGAAAATACCAAACAAGTGCAGCATGTATGACAGAAGCCAGACGAGAAGACGGGCACAGGCTGCAAAGAGTGTGTGTGTGTGTGTGTGTGTGTGTGTGTGTGCGCGCGAGAGAGAGAAAGAGAGAGCGGGAGAGCTTGTTTCCAGTTAAGACTCACTCGGCTCAGCCTCCTCTGTCAGACCCACTCCTGCATTCGTCCTGTCAGATGCCACCACACACACACACACACACACACACACACAAACTGTGCAGTCATCTATTATAGTTGATGCACCTGTCAGCAGTTTATTTCATACCTCAGGGAGCAAACAGTAGCCTCGGTGAAGACACAGCGCAGCTCTGATCTCTCACACACAGGTACACCAGAGTTAGCACCTTGGTGTAACGCAGGTCCTCTAAATGCGGGTAAACCTGCTAAAAATAGCCTCCTCTCACAAAACGCCAGGAGACGCGTTCGCCTCGTCGCGTCACACTTGACGTCACGTACCTGCTGGAAAACAGGATTACTGTAGAAAGCGATATATATTAATAATCGCTGATTTAATTTGTTTACTACTCGCCTCTGGCTGCAGGCGATCCCCCTCTCGCTCAGCATTTTCGATATGTTTTTGTGCATCGCGCTGTCTCTCACAGCGTCAGTCACCTGTCTCCTCAGGAGAAGCTCTCGCCTCGAAGATTAGAATCTTTACCTCCTCTCCTCTCCTCTCCTCTCCTCTCCTCTCCTCGTCTCTTATCCTCTCCTCTCCTCTCCTTTCCTTTCCTCTCCTCTCCTCTCCTCTCCTGACCTTCTGGTCCTGCTGGTCGGACACGCTGGGTCTGTGAAGTGGAAGAACATGTGATGTTGGATGGAGGGAGGGATGAAGGAGAAAACAGAGTGAGTGAGAACGTCCACACAGGTCTCGGGTAGATTAGACTTATTGAGCTCTGCTGATTGGAGAAGACGGAGACACGTTTGAAGTGTTTGAGTGACTCGGATCCTCATCGCCGCCGCCGCGTGATCGTGTTTGTTTGTGTTTACTCAAACAGGAGTCGTGCGTTACGTGATAGACTCTAATTGAATTGCTCTTTCTGGCCTGTCTGAGCAAAGGTCACACACTTAAACACGCAAACAGAGAAGGAGATAGGGAGAGATTTAGGACGCCATCTTGTTGCTCGCTGCATGTTTTTAGTTAAACTAAAATTGTCACTAAATCATAATTTACAGAGGTTTAAATCAAAGCAACAAAGCAGTTTATGCTCGGTTTCTGTGCACACACTGATATACAGCCTGTATTTGTATTGTATCACATGTTGGTTTTCACTAAACGCAAAACAGAGAAGTACAGACGTGCACACGGATCACACGCTGCATTAATAAACACATCGACAGGACGAATTTGCCCTGATTCACGAGGGGCCGCGCAGCAACATATGTGGCTCCTACATAACAGCACACACGGCTTTTCCCCAGCTGACTCACTCCCCACGCCACAGCGCTCGCCGCTGCATCACCGCCCCGTGCAAAGACTCTCCAGAGCACATCCAACTCTCATCCATGTCAAGGTTTATTATATTTGTTCAGTAAACTGTGGTTTTTCTAACCCCCAGAGTCCAGTCTCATGAACACCCCGTCACCCCCATCATTAATGTTTCAAATCTGTTTCTATTTAAACGGACATGTTTTTAACGATTAATCATATAAAAATTGCTGTAAAAGCAGATGTTTGCATGTTTTTTGTATATATAATATTCATCCACATTCAGCAAATGGAGTAAAAGACCAAACAAACAGTTTATAATTTACTGTAAGCCAACTCTTTCACCTCCTCTGCCTGCTTGCTAACTAGTTTTCACACACTCTTGATTGCAATGGCACTTAAAATGATTGCTATAGCTGACTCAGCACATGGATGGGTTGTTTTTTTTTAAACCAATCAAATCATAAATTTAATTTTAGGTTTAAGCTGTTTTGCAATCTCTCCACGTACAGCCCTAGCAACAGCAGAAACACCCCCTGGGATACAAGTGCCCCCAGTTGGGAGTCTCTGAGGTAAAATGCATAAATATACGTTGAGGTGAAAAGGCACGTTTCATCCCACAGATGTCAGAAGTTGTTTCCACAGAAGTTGAGTGCGATGATGTGATTTCAGTCTTCCTCCTCCGTCTCCTCCTTTTGTCTCCTCCTGCCCTTCTCCTCCATCACTGGAGGTCATCCTATTTTAGCGTTCGCTCAAAACAGATCTGATCTAACCCAGATTTAAGGAAAGTCAAGTGTGTGTCGTGTGTGCGTGTGTAAGTGTGTCAGTGACGCAGGGACGGAGGGAGCAGGAAGACGTGTAGTGCAGGTAAATGAAAAACACAGGCAGCAAAGAAGAGACACGCTGACACCGTCTGAGGTTACCGAGCAGCCGAGTGCATCAGGGTCAACGCAGAGTCGTCATGGGCAACCTGGCCGACCGAGTCGGGCCTAAGAAAAGGTTCGTGCGGGAGGCGAGCTCTCTTCAGCAGCACCTGCTCTCTGACTCTGGAGATGTAAGTGGCGCTGATTGACGGTCCTGCTCACGGTGCGTTCACAGGTAGTTTGATAGAGGAAAAACAACTTTGCAATCACAGAAAACAGTGTAAGTTATTACGAAGAAGACGAATTCATGTCCGTTCAGTGCCGCCCTTTGTGATTTCAGTAGCTTTTCACAGTTATGTGAGTCGTACATGGAATTGTTTGCATGAAGTTGGAGAACAATCAGCGTATTGTGCGTCATTTGTAATACATTTAGTCATATGTGGTTAGAGTGTGTGGAGCCGGCGTATGACTTTGTTGTTAAACTCTCTGCACCGAAACCTGCCATATAAATGTGCGTCTGGTGTTCTGGTAATGCTTGTTGACGAGTGAAAGCTGAGATTTCCACTAAGTGCACGGTCACTCGTTCACCACATTTCCCCCTGCTTTGCCTCTGCAGCCATTAGTATCTACAGTAATTGGCACAATGCAGTCGTGGCTGTTTACCATGAAGTCATGAGTAATCTGCACTGACCAAAGCACAACAGTAACAATGACTAGACAAGACTAGACAGACAGATTTGTGCATTTCAACTGATCCGATGTGACTGATGAGGCTAATTATTGTCCATACCTGTTTGCGATAATTGTTTTTGAAATATTAATAATGTTTTGAACCCCCAGAAGAGATCAACATGAGAAAGTATGCATCGAACGCAGAGAGACGCTGCCAAACTAGGTGAAATCACAGTGTGATGGCTTGCGTGTGGGCCGTGGAGCAGCGAGGGAGCTCTGTGATCAGGCTAACAAAGCACAGTGTTGTGCATACAGATAGTTTTTTTTTCTTCCTGCAAGAGGTCTGTACCATAAAAGGTCAGAGTGTTCTGGGTTTGCTCTGCGCAGAATGACGTTCATGTGATGTTTGTGGACACAGTAAATAATGGTGCAATTTTGATTTGATTACTGCAAGCAAAGAAGCTTTTTCCAGAACTGAGAACACATTAAACATATCTATAAGGACGTGCACATATAGGTGCATGTTTGCTGTGTATGTATGCACACACACACACACGCGCGCGCACACACACACAGATTGGCTTTTTTTTTTTTATGCATCTCTGTTTTGCTCTGTACCTTCAGGCACATCATTGACTGCATGACATACAGGCTGTCAGTTGTCGTCCAAAGGCGAGGCGTGAGTGATATGCACCCAGAGGCTCTTGTCAGCAAAATACCTACTTTATGGTAGCCATCCATAACATGGCCAGGGCAGGACCAGCGTCTCAGGGGTCTGATTGAACTGAAATGTACCCTCTTCTTTCCAGTTAAGCCACAACTTAAAGTCTACTTTGCCTTTTCCCTGATTTAGTATGCCAGCACAGATTGGCAGGGCTGCACGGACAGTGGCAATACATCTAAATATAATCACTTAGAGACCTCTTAGTGATATGATTGCACTGAGATCTATGACCACAAACAATTTACCCAGCAACATTGGTTTCAGTGATGAAAGTATTCTCCTGTGCTGCACTAAACTGTGGTTTATCTCCCTGCTCCATCAGTTGCAGAGCAAATGGTGATCGGCATCTGAATTATTCACTGACTTTTATGGGAAAGTGTGCAAAGTGATAATTGATCTTTTCATTGGCATGAATGTACTAATAGTATTGAACAAGTTAACAACAACAACTACACCTACTCCCAGGTTCTCAGAGCTCAAGTCTGAGGGCGCAGGTGGAGGTCCCTGAGGTGCAGGAAAGGCTGGTACATTGCAGCCACAGCAGCCTTAATCAATTGGGTGTGATCTTGACTTTTGTTGTTGTTGTTGTTGTGTGTCATTTTTACCTCAACCAGCTAGTAAAAGATTCCCACAACACTCAGGTTCATTGCTGTTCACTGACATGTTTGCGGTGCATATTCCCAAATGCCAAATGCCGAACAAGCATCGACTTCAATGTTAATCTCATCTAAGGCTTTAAATAGTGCATTCAGGCTTATGCAATAAAAGCACCACTGATGCAGTCATGTGAAAAGACTCACGAAAAAAAAAAAGAAGCCAAATGATCAATGAACTCCCTGACCGTCTAAAGACGTGGATGTAAGAAAACACGCCAAAATAGTGTTGCTAAAAAAAAAAAAAAATTAAAACCTTACAGAAACAGAACATGACCTCAGAAAACTTCCCCCGGTCGTGTCATGTGCTTATCATCCTCCCCTTGTGGCTATAGGAAGGGCCTCGGGCCAAGTTTACATGCTCTTTTCATGGCTGGCATGCAAACCACAGAAGTACTCTGAACAGGAAACCAGAGAAACAAACTCCAATTAGATGAAAGAGTGTGGGAAAGCCACTGAGTTGAGGGGAAATTGCATTTTATGCTTTCTGTTTTTTGTAGGAGTATAAAATATGCATTTGTTTACTGTTACAGTAGATGCTTCACCGAGGGTTTACCTTTGAAATCACATACAGAATCAAGCATGACGCTGCGGCCGTTAGCATGACAGATATCTGACCTGAACCAGGTTTTTATCATGTTTTTATCATGTTGCGTGATGTTGTTCTGATGTAGTCAAATACATTCTCCTGTTTCATAAAAGGAAACAACACCTTGCTTTAGAAAGAACAAGAATAAGAGGCTACATGCGTGCACGTGTAGAGTTGAGCTAAATGCTAACACCAGCATGCTAACATTCTCACCGCAACAATGCCAACGTGGTCAGCGGTGCTAACACCACCATGCTAACATGCTGCTCACAGCAACAAAGCTAACATGATCAGCGGTGCTTTGAGCAAAATGCTAACATGCTCACAGCAACAATGCTAACATCCTGTTTAGCAGGTATAGTGTACGTACCACATTCACCATGTTAATTTAGGGTGTTAGCATGCTAACACTTGAAAGATTTACTAAACTTAGGGAAATTTCAAAAAGAAAATTGGACAAATGAAAAGTTACTTAACAAATCTATCTATCTGTCTATCTGTCTATCTATCTATCTATCTATCTATCTGCCGTTAATATGCCATATTTCATGGCAATGCAGCCAATAATTGTTGAGACTTTTATGTAAAAAAACAACAATTTCCACCTAATTAGCGAAACACTCTGGGTGCCATCATCTTCTGGGGACTTTAAATGTAATATTTCATGTTTAATCCATCCAATAGTCCAGTAACATTAGTGAGGAAATCCTGTACAAAGAGTCAACAAACTGCTTAAGCATCATTAGCTCTTGTTTACATGTCACTTATTTGGAAGCCATAAACCCATTAAATGCTACAGTTACAAGCCTTAATGCTCAGACGTGAAACCCTATAGCCCGCTGCAGAGAAGATGAAGGGTTTGTGTAAAGGTTTCAGACATGGGAGCGATGGCTTTGCTATAGCGTGCTCTTAAATAAGTAGGACTATGAGTTAATATGACAATGACGTGCTGGTAGTTTAATATGTGACCAATGCAGTGGTCACGATACCATGTTCAGCACCAGCGTATGAGCTATGACTAATAGGTTATGACGCTGCTTATTGTTACGGTGCATAGAGACTTATTATGGAAAAACCCCTTTGATGTCAGAGGAGCATTCCCGGGTAAGTTATGAGCATTTGATCTAACAGGCACTTTACATTTTATGTTTTCTGTCCTGCTACTGTGTCGGGCAAGAAGCTAAAAAAGCTATTTCAGAAACAAAAACTATTACAAAAACAAAACGTGCGTCACGGATTTCTCACTATCATCATCATAATCCTGTAATGGCAAGTGCAGTCGGCGGCATTATGTCTTCATTCAGACCCACAGTATTTCACTGCCTTATGGAGATTAGCATTGCATCTCATTTCACTGCACTCATCTTCAGTGATGTGCACATTAAACCGAGCACATTCCACTTTCTTCTGTCTGTGAGCGTGTCACTCTCTTTTTTTACTGTTTTGTACAATCTGCTTATAAAAGTTTGCCTCCAATGTGCATTAATGAGCTGGTGCAAATATGATAAAATAAGACGAAAATGAACATAAATGAAAGTGAAACTGAGACTTTTCTGCAGTTTTCTGTCTCTGGTAGTTCTGCAATATTAGTGGACAAATGGCACAAGCATTATAGCACATTAAGAGCTAAAATGAATATAATTGCACTGTCCATGGCATCAGAACAGATCTATAATTATCCATTTAATTTTTAATGTTATTGACATTTTGAGAAATATGCACATTCAGATTCATGCCTGAGGGTTAATTCATATCTCTTTGCTAAACATGAAACTGCCCAATAGTAAAACTAAAACCTGATATCACACCTGATGTTATTAAAACAAAACTGGAAGGGATGACGACAAGACTCTGGGAAGTTCCTGTTCCTGCTCAAGAAATATCCCAGCACGCATCTGCTTTATAGCTTCATGCTAAGCTAAGCTAACCAGCTGCTAGCTGTTGAGCAAACACACGATGCATATTAGACAGTTATCTGTCTTTTCAGGTCTGTATTTCCCAAAGTGCCAGAGATGTACAACAAGTGATCTTTATCACATGAGAGTCAAACATCAGAGTAAGATCATTGTTTCTAGGAAGTGTGAATGAGATGCGTGCCCGTTCAGCAGTTATATGTACATTAGCTGTCACTGAAACCATGCTAACCTGTCGTGAAGCAGCGTAGGTGAGCTGTGTTGACAGCAATCCAGTGACACGCTGAAAACTCATCTGCCAGATGGCTCAGGGGGAGGGCTTCAACCAGTGAGCACTTTAATCAATCTGATTAAGGGGAAATGCTGCCTGTATTTTTAGCCACTCCATGGCAGACCAGTGGCCATTCATTGAATTTTGTTTCATTAGCTCTCATGTTTATCTCTTGGACGGGTGGATTTCTAAACGGGGGAGAACTAAAGTAGGAGCTGGAGTGAGGGAACCACTTTCTATTTTAGCTAATGCAGTTCTATGTGTAATCATTTTATGAATAAGATGGCGACTCTGTTAGTCGAATAATAAGGGCTTCATTTATGAGATGACTGCTGAAATTGACAAATTACAGTTTGTCTTGGAAGACGGCAGGACCCCGTCGTTTGACGATGATTGTTTCGGGGCTTCTGGGACTTCCTCTCACGTGCACTGGTCATTGTTTACAGCCTGGTGTGTGTTTTCGGTTCAGACGATGTTTCAGCTAATCTCTCTAAACACATGTCTGCATATTACAGCAAATTAAAAAGAAAAGCTAACATAAAGCTAAACTGTTCAAAGATAATAGCCGATGGGTTGCGTTTCAGCCAGTGCTCTATGCTTCTTTTGCTTTACGCCCTCAGCCCTAGCTCAAATGTGGTTGATTAAAACGCTTGGATTGAAAATGGAAATGAGAACTTCTGGTACCAAAATCTTGACCCTTGTGCACAGATTCTGCATTCATTTGCAAATATCTGTTATCAGAGATTAAGAAAAGGGTATTGCTTCAGCCGGGGCCACTGACCGGATGCTGTTAAATGCCAAGAAGCAACATGAACTTAACGTGAAAATCCCTCAAGACCTGCTGCCAGAGAGTCGGGAAGAGTCTAGTGAACTCCCTTTAAACTCAAAACAGCCCAGATGTTGAAGGTGATTTGGTCCCGACATGAATATAACATTATTTTGTTCAGTTTGATTAAGCATTTACCTGTATATTTTGTTGTGTTAAACCTAAAAGGAAGTGGAATGGCACTCAATCTGCTCCCAAACCGGGAGACAGCTGTTCTGTGAAATAGATTGCGGTGCCAGCGTTATAGAAAGCTGCAGCTGGCTCCAGAAGATTCCTGCCTAAAACATGTGGCCTGCGAGCAGCTGTCCACAGTTTACTCATTTGCTGGCGCGACTGATTACTTTAACTGACGTAGTGCAATGATGTGCAAGTCACTGTCCAGACAGATGCAGTAAGTCGGGGTTAAACAGCACAGCAACCGAAACTGGAACAATGGTGAATTTAAAGAATCAGGAAAAACTGAAATTTATTAATAGCAAGAGACAAATAAATCATCATTAGCTGTTCCTTTACAGAGCATACTTCATTTTGAGGATGTGATGCAAAAGGGAATGTGCTACTGTGAAAGCTGTATTACTCATAATAGCAGTGACCTCTGTGTTCTTCCTCATCTGTCGACATCTGTTATTTCCTCCCTCGTCTCTCTTTTCCCCGAGACAAAATGCGCATGGTGTCAGTAAGTGCTTTACAGTATCGTATGCGCCGCCTCATATTTACGCACTGAGACTGTGTAAACATACACTCTTCCTCTATTTGACAGATTAGGATGTAAGCCCTCGTGCAGCTCTGAGACCCCGTGCCTCGCTGTGACTCAGAGCGAAGAGTCCCAGCTGGTTGCTGTTTTGTTTTTATATTTCAAAATCATTATGTGTTGTGAATATGTGGCCACAGCAAGGCTGTGTAGTTCAAACTGGTACTGTGTGCAGATTTTAAAAGCTGGGTGAGTGTGTCTGTGGATGCGGGTGCGTGCGTGCCTATGGGACCCTGAACTGCTCTGTCGCAGATGTGTTTTCTCTAATGTGGGACAGCGGGGAGCTGCCTGGAAAAACCTGGCCATATGAGGCAATGCTTATTGCAGGGCCTCTGCATTATTTTTTACAGTATTACTCATCCCAAATAAGACTGAAGCGTATGGAAAATAGAGAAACAGCCGTATCCCATCACATCAGTTCTGTGGAAATCCAAAACGTTTGTAACATTGCTGGTATTAGCATATCATTAGCATTACATGATTGAACGCTAGCTGACTCGGGGTGTGACCTCGTGTCATTTTGGAGAAATTCAGATGGCACACCGCTTAATGTCTTAATTTGGTGCGTGCATAAGAAGTGTCGCTTTGCTGTCTCTAGGCAACCATGAAATCAAGTGATGTCAATTAGTCAGCCAGTTAATGCTATTACCGAAGTAAAGAGGGAAAAACTCTTTTAATTTCAGTCGTCATATTTCAAGACAGAACCTGCTATTTATTGATATTCCTAATTAAACAAACAAGCCACATTCAAACCCCCTCCATTTTTCTTGTTTACATAAATAAAAACAAAGAAATGCCTCCCTCTGATTGGACAACAGACCAAAATCTGCAGTGATGTAGGATATTGTTGCACTTCAACAGTTGAGAGCCCTTGTGAGATGTTTGTTGAGCTGTGCTTTGAGCTCATTGCTAATATCAGCATGCTAACATACTCACAGTAACAAAGCTAACATGTGTCAACAGGTCATGGTTACTACAGTCACCATCAAAGCTAACATTTGCCAATTAGTAAACAGAAAATACTATATAATATATATAATATATAAGTCTGTCATACATGCTGCAGGTATTCGGCCATAAATCCATGTGTTGGGTTCATTTAAATCATTATTGGATCTATTAATGCACATTTTGACCTCGTAGTGGAGCTGGTGCAACATACAAAGGTCATTAGGATACATCATCTTGAGACCATGAATGTCAACTGAATTTTCTGTCAACCCATTCAATCAATGTTTAGACATTTCAGTGGATACTTAAAATTTGACCTGTTGGAGATGCTAATTGTAGTGATAATGATTCATCCTCTTGGGAACCAGAATGGAAAGATTTTATGGCAATCTATCCAATAGTTAGCAAGATATCTCAACAGATAATTGAAATTTAAATTAGTGTTGCTACTGGAAAAGACAAAGGACAAAGGATTATTCATCCTCTGGGGAACAAGAGTATCTGTTTCACAGTATCTGTCAATTCACTCAATAGTTGTTGAGATGTTGTAAAGGATATTTGGAATTTGACCTGCTGGTAGTCCATTTCATAGCTGTTGAGATCAATGGATAATTGAATGATACCAGAGAGAAGGTTGGAGGGTCATTGTAGTGAAAAGAAATGATCCTCTGGGAAACATGAATACCTTTGTAAGAGTTCATGGTCGTCCATTAAATAGTTGTTGAGATATTTCAACAATTCAAATTTGATCCGTTATTGAGGCTTGATGCAAAGTCAGAGGGTCATCACAGTCAAAAGGATTCTTCCTCTGGAGAGCGTGAATGTCTTGTAAGAGTTTATGGCAATCTGTCAAACAGTTGGTAAAAGATTTCAATGGATAATTAAAATCTGACCTGCTGGTGAAATCATAAGGATTCATCTTCTGGGGATCAAGATTGTCTCGGTTCGTATTAATGGACCAGCCAACGTTACCAAACATACATAGAGTTCAACATCCTTTGTGATCACAGCTTTACAGTTCAATAAAACAATAGTCTGTCCTGAAAAAATAAACTTCTCAGGAACCGTGGGACACACCGCGATTATTTCCAGCTAGATGACCGAACATCTTCCCCTTTACCCGCCGAGTTTCTGCTGACCTGTCCTGACCTGCACAATATCATGAAATCCTTCACGCAAGAGCTCAAAAAACAACCTCAGATTGAATTATGAGATTTCCACCGACAGCTATATTATAAGGGTTCGCCCGGGAGCCAGTTGTTTACATTGGAGTCGGCGTGTGCGTGTGTGTGCATGTGTTCCCGGTATTATGGCCTCCGCCGCCGCCCTTATAGACTCAGATTCAGTCCAAATGATGGATATCAAAGAACATCAGCATTGATTTCTGTCCGCTCTGAAAAAGACCCTATTTCATCATCTCCTGGTACAATTGGAAACAGTCAGGCTCAATTTCATAAATGCTCTTGCTAGCTAGTGTGCTTCTCTGTCTTGTTTTTGTCTCTTTATTCCTCCACTTTTGGCTTGAAAATTAGTTTTTTCTGTCCGTCGCTCGTCTTTCTTCCATTCCTCTGTTTTTGTTTTTTTCTGGATGAGCTACCAACAAAATATCCTGCCGCCCTAACACTTGAACACACGACTGTGCTTTGTGTGCAGTGCATTTTACACTTCATCGAGGCAAAACAGTCTTGACATTGCTACGGACGCCGGCTTTAAATGCCTTTTTAGTCTGCATTAGCATCACTGACAATGACAAGGCTTTCACCACCAACACTGTGTGGCATTAGACCCTGCAACAGCAGCATCCCCATCTTCAACAGGGCATAGAGTGACAGATAGTCCACAAGAAGAGCTACACACCAGGTCATGCAACAGCCCAATGCAGCAGGGAAACAGGCAAATAAAGTAGCATCGTGATTCACCACTGGCCAGGGCAGCGAGCGTCAAGAAAAGCCCCGAGGACTTCAGTCAATCTCAGAAGACTTGCACAAAATGGAAAAATCCTATTTATAGCCAGACTCGTGCCCAAAAATGTCAGGACACAAATGTTGTTGTTGTTGTTGTTTTTTTCCCTGACACCGCCGGAAGCAGAACAACCGAGGTAGATGGAAATGATCAGATTGGAACGAAAGCACAATAACTTCCTATCATGTTGGATTTTAATCAAAAAAAGGAAGCAATCACTGAGGGTATTCTTCAGCTGAATGTGGCAGAGTGATATAACAGCAAAGGTAGAGCGTGATGAGTGTGTGTACGGGTGTGAAAATGACTCAGTAGGGATTTACTGCTGTGGATGGCGTCCTGAGAAGCATATGTTCTAGTATTCAGAAGAAAATGCAATCGGGTGATCCTGTAATTTCATTAATAGCCTTAGATTGTCATATCAAGGATGAAACAAGGAGGCATTTACAGCATCGAGTACATCCACCGAAACCCAAACAATGCTTTGTTGTTCCCGTAAAAGGTATAAATGGTTGTAAAGTAGCTTAAATAAAGCCTATTAGGAGAGATTGCGGCAGCAGATGGATGCATTTGTGTCTTGGAAAGAAATGTAAACTCTCTGCTGCACAGAAAATATTCAAAAGACCCAGAAACAAAATGAAAAGACATGAAGTGGCACAAAATGTCCATATTGTAGATATTATACACCTATTAAACAGCCCTTTCACAGCCGCCTCCTGTGGTCTAGACTTTAGGACTTTTCACTTTAACCAAAGTCACAGGTGTGAAACCTCCCCTAGGTCCAGGCAGCCAAACCTCGGGGAGATTGAAAGGTGTAGAAAACGTTATTTTGAGCGGTTCGGACTTTCTAAGTAATCACAGGAAGTGCAGACAGGCGAAGCATGGGAATCAGAAAAAGGAAAAACAACAAACAAAAGGGTCGTAAAAACCTCAAAAGTGTTTTCATTTACACAAGAGTGGAAATGAATCAAACTGGCTAAGAATCGGCTCATTGCACGTTTAGAGCCGGTGCAGCCCGTGTAGGGGATGACGACAGGACTGAGGTATGTCATGTACAGCACAGCACAGGTTTAGTGCACTCACATGATTGTAACATGAAAGCAAAACTAATGGAATCAGATGTATACAGTGGAGCATAAATGTAAACCTTGGAGCGTCGTATTCTCCTCCTGCAAACCGGTCTGCTCAGAAGCTGGCTCCACGTCAGGACTCAAAGGGAAAACCAGCGTCAGTATACGAAATAAAAGAGTTTTTCTGATAATATCTGCCTTTTATCAGCAGCACATTGCTGGAATCAAGGCAAAACATAACAAACAAATGGGGCCATTAAACTATTTAAGCTTTAATGTGGACACGAGTGAGATCAAACACAGATTCTGGATGTCCTGCAGAGTCAGCCGAGGGGTATTAATGTCCTTTTGAGTGGGAAGCTATTTGACCGAGCTCTGCCAAGTCCAACTTAACCACTGGTTGTCAAATACTTGTTCTCGTGTGTTTCCCGGCAGTGGGCGTGTATCGATCTGCGCTCTTTTAGGAGTACCGTCTTGCCACGGGTCACATTATCATTTCGTCAGCAGATCAAATTCTGCCTGGACACCGGCTATCATCTAATTTCACTAATGCTGGCGTTTTGCTGCCCGGCGCCACTTTTGCAGTCTGTGGTGTCACGAAAACAAAAGTTCGGATGACAACTTGAGTGTGCAAAGAGAAAAGTGACGTGCAGGCGATGAGTGTACCAGCAGGACCAGTGTCGGCTGTGGATACACAAGCACGCACAATAGCGCAACACCTCTGATACTGTACTCGTGATGGATTATGCTCTTTTGTTAGTCATTATCCTGTTTGACGGCGCACGCTGCTCTGCCATCATCACACAGCTCTAGTCTTAAGGTCTCGTTAAAGAGGCCCCCGTAAGAAATTCATCACTGTGCATCCTGTAATCCTCTAATTTGTTCCCTCTACACATCTGGAGCCCTTTCACTGTCCAAGGATCGGGGGACACTTCTTCACTCCTCTGACAGTAGATGCCTAATTGCCTGCTGTCTTTTCCCTCCACCCCTCTCTCTCTCCTCCCTCTCCTCTCTCTCTCTCTCTCTCGCTCTCTCTGTGTCTCTAGAAGTGTGACTGCCTGCTCAGCCTGGAAGCCTATTCAGCAGACCAGAAGCGCCGCGTGTGTCAGTGCCTGAAGGACAACATTGACAAGCAGCTTCAGCTTCACAGGAGGGAGCCTCACGTTCCGCATTTTGAACAGGTATGCCACATGGACACACACACACACACTCTCCCTCTCTCTCTCACACACAAACACACACACATTTAGGAGTATTTCCAATTTAATTTCAGGCCAGTGATGAATCAGTAAACACATGAACACATGGGAATGCATATATTTGTGCATTCCTCCATTGCACACCCCGCGTGAACATCACACACTCCCGAGCATACATGTAACACGTTTCCTGCAGCTCACATTATCGTCAGTACTGTGCTGTTCTCCGCTTAGCTCTTGCGTCTCTTTGGGCAAGTTTAACGCTGCGTTCTGATCTGGCTGCAGTTGAACAGCTGCAAAGCTTCAGCGGAGCGTCAGCCCGGCCCAGTTGTGCCAAAACAGTGATATTTTCAAGTGTAGTTTGAAGCCGCGGTGAACTTTTGTCTTGTGGTGATAGTTTGAAACATTAGCCATGCTAGGGTCTTACCAGGTGTTTTCAGGTTTACTTGTTTTGATGCATAAAAGCAAAATCCAAAGTGTACTGTGTTCGCCCTCCATCCTCCAGTGCAAAGAGCTCAGCAGTTGTTGAGTTCTCCTGGGAAATAAAGGTCAGCGTTGTAAAAACAAGGAAGAAACAAGTCATTATCACATTTTAAATGGATGAGCAAAAGCAGTTGCATCATTTGTGCGTTCAGCAGAAATGATGAAACATCAGCATTTAACTGGAGTCGTGTGTCTCCAACATCCGCTCCGTTTTTGGTCTCCACCGACTCCTGAGGGAGATGTATGTATTTTTAGCTGCTAAATGCTTTGCTATGCTCGCCAGCTGGTCACTGAACCAAATCTGAAGTGTTGGTAGTAATAATTTGACAGTGCACATGAGTATTCAATCTGTTGTTAATCTAAAAAATATCAGGTACAGCTGCTTTCAGTTCATTTGCAGACCCATTGTTCTGTTGGAGGCCCTGTAGTGGATTAAATCAAACTGAGTCCAACAGTGAAATATATTCAAATACCATCAGTGTCGGATTAAGTCTTTACAGCCCTGCTCTTACTGTGGCTCGGTGGTGGTGCAGGCTGCTGTTAAGGATGCACTGTAACTGATCTTTAAAGCGCCTCGACCGCCCTGATTAAGAGTGCGGCTGCCGGGGAGCCGTGGATGAGATTACTGTGGCCCAATTCGGTCATTTCGAGCATCACCTGGGGAAATCTACTCAAAATCTTTCTCGTCTGGTTCCCTAATTGCTATTTGGGGTTGAATTTTTGTGCAAGTGAGTGCAAACTTTGCACTAAATGCATGCATCTGGAGCAGGATTCAGAGGTGTGGAGGCGATGAACAGCAGAGACAGCCCGTTGGCCTCATACATTTAAAAGCAGTCCAACCAGCGTTTGTTTGAGTTTAGCTCAGAGGTGATTACAAGGGATAAATAGCCTCGTGTGTCGATGCCACACCTGTTGTACATTAGGGCTTCATTTCATCAGCACATGAAAGAGAGGAAGAGAGAGGGACAAGCCGACGCTCTTTCATCCCTTTCTCTCCCCACATGCGTGTGTGTTCATGTGCGTCTCTGTGTGTGTATTTTGGCCCATATGGGCCCATCTGAAAAGGCTGAGCATGGGACCTGATGACCCACAAGTGTGCGTGACCCAAAACTTGGCCTGTATTTGAATATTCTCAGATATTTGAACCACTTTATGGGTGAACTTTATGACCTTTGTCCAATATGTCAAGAGATTTAAACATTCAAACTGTTTCAGACGTAAGAAACACACCTGAGCCTGTGCACAGCCACGCTGTCCTTCCTGCAGGAGTGTGTGTGTGTGTGTGCGTGCACAATGGCATTTTTACATGTGGCCCAATGTCCTGAGGTGCAACCACACATTGACACACACTGCACTGATCAATACATTCAATTACAAAACAACTTAGCAAGCATGCTAAGTCACGGAAATCAAAGGCATTTACCCAAACTCTATTGACAAGACCAGTGCATTGATCAGGACGGATGGTGAAGAACCTGCCTGGATTTAACTACTGTTCAAGTGTGTTAGTGATCCTTGATCCGTGATAAAGCCTTTATGTAAGTGGCAATTAAATGTGCTTCTTAAAGCTGTTTTCTTTTTAAAAGAAGGAGAAATAAATGATCAAAACACCCAAACAAACCCCTGGACGATGAGCCTCATGGGAGTAGGCAGACGAGGGGGACGGATCTCTCCACGAGTACACAAAACGGATCTGAGCGCTCTGAGTGGATAAATCAAAAACTGTTGGCAAGATGCAAGCCTGCTTCAGACACAATCAGGTAGCCTCGAACACACTCTTATCTCTGTGTTTGGGTGTTTACTTATGAGGAGAGGTTAGCAGGACGTAGTTGCATCCCGTGGTGAAGTTGCCAATTGCAATCAGCTGAAGAAAAAGCATTAATTCCTGTATTGGGTGATTATGCACTCATGAAAACATAATTATGATGACTGTAATTTTAATTGGAGAGCACAAATTCATGCTAGAGGTTAAGTCAGGGCGCTTGACCACAGCTTTAGGACATGTAATTAAAGTTTTTACCCATTGAAATCTACAGACACGCCTCCCAGGATGCTGTTTAGCTAGCTAACACAAGCTAACAGCTAACAGTGCAGTTCTTTATGATAGCGTGTGATGCATTCGTGCATCGCTGCAGCATTTTGGATGAAACATATGCAACACAGGATCATAACCCGGTAATGTAATGTGTAATGATGTGTTTTGTCATTTGGTTTGAGCGTATCGTGGTGATTTTATCCTCATTTCAGCCTCGAACGTCTGAGTTTTGCAGACAAAAATCAGATGAAGAGCAGGTTTTGCTGTTTGTCCTGCTGTTATTGGATTTCTGTGTGGACGGACATCTTTACAAAGACAACTTTAAAAGTCACTGACACACACAATCAGTGTTTTTTAGATTTGACCAGCTTAGGGTTGACATGGTTTCAGACACACACACACACACACTCCTGCAGAAAGGAGCGCTCATGTTTTCCCTGACTCAGTGAAATCATGCGTGCCGGCGTGCATGCGTGTCTGCCCTGTGGAGCTGCCCCTCTGCACCTTCTCTGTGCAGTTATTAGAACCTCTTACTGTAATCTCTTATTAAATAGAAATGCGAACGCTGTCCTGAAGGCAAGGGAACACATGCTTAATCATAACATTTTACATCTTGACAAATTAGTTCACTTTTGATTGCATTTCTCCAGAGTACCTTAGAGGCAAATAGTTTGTATTCAGTCAACTCCAAATGTGTTTAATGCCATGCAAATCAGCTTTGTCTAGCACAGGAGATACGAAGGAGAAACGCTCTTGTGGTGTCTGCTGCACGGGAGCGTTTACAGCCAAGTGTCCTAATAAGAGGCAGATTAGGCAATTTGTGGTAGGCAGCTGATCAGCTCATATCAAATATTATATATTATGAAATCCTGCCACATTTACTCAACTCAGTCCGGCTGTTTCAGAGCCAGTAGTTAGCAAAAACGTGGAGTTGAACAGAAAACACTCCAGCTATCTTCCTCTGTTAGCGCTTTAACAACTTCATTTTCAGGCCCCATTGTCGCAGCTGAGTCAACACCAGAACTTATTTAGGAAACTGAATCGAGTGTATCTTTGATGCGCCGCGCGTTTTTCTGCCAGTGAGTAAGAATCGCAGCAAAGGAGCTTTTGAAAATCGCCCATTGACTCAGACGTTTCTCTTGTGTCAGAAGCTGCGTTTGTCCCTTTCGCGCACAAAGCCGAGCAAATCCACGCTCAGCTGAGGCATGCACTTCACTCAGGAGTTATGTTCAAGTGTGCAGGGGGAGCAGGATCCACATCAAAGGGAAAACACACACACACACACGCACACACGGAGAAGAAGTCACATTCAGTCTATCTATTTATGTGACTTTGTTCATTCATGTTTCTCCAGCAAAAGGGGTTACACCGTCACAGTGTTGATGTCAGCAGCTGCCTCGGCTCCTCCAGCCCCTGAACGCTTTGAATGCCTCCCTTTTGGTAAAAACTTGGACGAGAGCCCTTTTCACTCGGAGATTCTCTAATCCTCCAGTCCCCCTCTGCGAGTTGGGCCTGATGAGAGTTTGCCAGCTTCTATTTTATGCGCATTTAAAGTCAGAGGATTCGGGGCGAATGTTTATGATGACTAACGTCAACTTGAATAAGTGATGCCGCTCCTTTTCTCGGGCTCAGATGGGAGGCGGTCAGGAGGATGAGACACTGACGGAGATGGGAGGGAGAATATTATGCAGTGGGTGATGTTGCACAAACAAGGTTTCCATCCAAATGGTGCACAGAGTTTTACTGAATTTTGAGAACATGCAAATCAGCGCTGGCTTCCATCAGCTAGAGTTATGCCTTTGTTAGGAGCTGGTTTGTTGAGATTAACAGCTGTTGGTGCTGATTCTCCAGCTGGGTGCCTCTTTTCTAAACAATCACATAAGAAATGGGTCCAGGAAGATACATAACAACGCAGGTATCGCATTCATGAGCAGAAATCTGGTCTGGGACTGTCATTAGCATGTGAGTGGGTCTGCAGATCCGGTCTTGAACCTCGTGATCTTATCATTTAAAACATTTTTCATGTTTAAAACTTAAAATCTTGGTTTTTATCTAATTATTTCAATACTTTCAAGGTGGTGCCACAGCAGCCAATGAGAGAGTAACAGACCCTGGAACAGCTGATGTTGTTGCTAAGCAACGGTAAACATTCTAGCTGCTGAGGCTAATGTTAGCCAGCATGCTAGTGTTGACAGGCACTTGCAGTTCTGACTGAGGAATAGCTAATCCGTGTTTTCTCATCCTCCTGCTGTGGTTTCCCCTCGTTGCAAAGCATCACCGCAGCGAGCCGCCGCACCACGCCAGCCTCCATTTTCTTTACATCTGCCTCTGTTTACATGAGATCACGTGAGATGCTCCCTCTGGAACTGCATTATATCCTGTTGTGTGTGATCCGCCATTGTTAAAGCGCGTGCGTGTTTGAGATTAGAGAGAAGACCCGTGACGTTCCTCCTGACGTGCACGATGAATTGCTGATAAACGCTCCCAAAACTCCTGCATCCTGAGTCGGCAGCGAGTCTGTTTCTGCTGCTTTTGCTGCAGCATCTGCACAAATTCAATATGCAAATAAAAGGTGGGTGAAATCCACCTTCAGTCAGGTGTTATAGCAGAGGATGATCGCTCCCAGAGGCCTGTCTGCAGGCCCCGAGGCAGCTGTCGGACTCTCTGACTCCTGAATTTACCCAGAAACTGCTGAACTGAGTAAACTGCCTTTCCAAAATATTTAGTTCGTTATCATTAAATTGAACTAAACTGGAACGTCACAGTGTAAACCTGCCCCCAGCATATAAACTAATGAATGGTAATGTATATTTAAACAGTTTTATCTGTTTCCGTGCTGCACAGAAACAGCCTGCGAGCTCCTTCCCTGGAAAACTTCTGGTACATTCATGTCTGTGCAGAATTAGCCACTAAGCTGCTGGACAAATACATTTGTTCAGCTGCACACACACACACACACACACACACACACACACACACACACACACACACACACACACACACACAAAGACTGAAATGGGAATTAAAGCAGTACTGGGCAGTTTGAGAACAACAGCCTCACTTCATCTCACACAGTGTTAGCGTTTGATGAGCAATGCTGGCGCTCCCTCTCTGAGTCAGAAGAGGAAAAGCAAACTATCTGCGGCGAGCGCGGCATAAATTCTCTACATCAGAGCGTCACGAAACAGTGAAGAGGAAGAAGAAAAAAAGATGGCCGCTGCTAATGAATGAAGTGTGTCTGTCGAGGTTTGGAGGCAGCTTGTTCTGTTCTCGTCCTCTGGCTGTCTCGCGTCACATTTATGAGAATCTGCAGAGGTGGTTATGATACAGCGTTTATGTTGGAGGAAGCAGCGTCGCAGTGTTTTCCTCAACAAACTGTTTATATGGCTTCCCGTTCTCCGTATCAGCGATGCATCTCCAGCTCTGGACAGACAGGGAGTGTCAGTGAGTGAGCATCTCTTTGAGAAGCGTATCTCACCACGAGGGCGCGCTGAATCTTAAGCAGCGACGCAAAATAACAAACAGATCAAAAATAACATTCAGGATTTATCAGAAACCTGAATCATTTGTTTTCTCCCCTTTGACACGGGCCGGCTTGCCAGGATACGCCATCGTGTTTCCCAGCGTTGCATGTCAACTCCTCGGAAGAGCAGCAGCAGTGGCGGCGGCGGTGGCGGCACACGCTGGCTAATGTACCATGATGGCTTCATGTCTGTATGACGCACTCCGTTTGTGCTGCAAACGTCAAAGTCTCCACTGCTGTCTGTGTCGATGTTTGTCATCAGAACGATCCAGAAGTCTGCAGATGTTGATATAAAATGAGATATAATCAGTTTTCCCTCAATTTATATTAAAGTCTATGTTAAAGCGTCACAGAAATTGCTTTAAGCGCCCAAAAATCTGTTTTTCCTCTTGTTGCATGTCTGAGCTTCACTGTGCAGACTGTGCAGAGTTTGAACGCCGTCTTCACGCTCATCTGCTGGAAGTGGAAAGTTTCTCTGACCTGACTGACAGTCTGATTTTAAGGGCCGGGCCTTAAAGCACGGCAGTTGCATCACACCTAGTTTTAAAAAGTCAGTTCTGGTGCAGTTTGCAGGTTATACAATCAAACAGCCAATCATACTTCATTTATGTTGCACCTCTGCAGGAACGTTGCAATGCAAGATGTTTAATGACGCAATGAAATACAGCAGCACAGTGAAGATACAAAGCAATGCAAGGGCACTGAATCAGATTAGAGGAGCACAGGGTTTTAATGACGGTCTTAAGGTTTCATTTAAACGTGTTTACAGATTGCGGCGCCCTCGGCTCCTCTGGCCGGCTGTTGCAGAGCACCGCAGGCACAACATGCTGCCGCCCTGTAGTTCTTTGTCCTCACCCAGGGAACAAATGAAAGGCCAGAGGACCTGGGCGATCTGGAGGGAGCAGACATGAACAGCATGTTTGGAAGTGCAGACACGGATCCACTGAGTGATTTGAACAATGAAAAGATCCTACAATCTGGCAGTGAGGGGACTTTAGGACAGGTTTGATGTGGAGACCTTAGGTCACCCGTGCACATTGAAGTAGAAACAAAGACATCTTTGTGTGTTACCTGTTTAAAGGAGCAGTACGAAGGGTTTAGCACCGTCTTATTTGTTTGCCAACTGAAAATGTGGTGCCTCTAAAACACTGCAAAAACCACAAATGACTGGTGTTTGGTTTGTCCCATTTGGGCTCCTGTAGAAGCATGTCTGCCCAACATGGTGGACAGTCTGTTGACATAAACAGCTCCTCCTTAAGTCCTGCACTCTTCATTTTTAACGATTTTAATGTGGAAACTCTGCAGGAAATCCACATCAGACACACATCATCGTGGACTATCACTGTACATATGTCTCAAGACATGTCTGGAGGGGATTGTGCACAGTTATAAATAATAATAATTCATTTTAAACTCAAATGAACATTTGTAGTGTACTTCACTGTACTTCAAGTACAAAACTACAGCCACAACAACTCCACAGCACAGAGAGGTTCACCGAGCGGTGTTTCTGCTGCTGAACGACTGAAGCTGCTGTTTGGACGCCTCAACTGCAGCAGAGCACAAGCAGCAAATCTCCAGAAGAGATGAAGTCAGTGAAGGGTAACAACGGCCGTGACTGAGGAATCTGTGCTGGACCAGAGTGAGAGCAGGTGGAGGAGATGTGCGCCTTCAGCTTCTGCAGCTTGTCCTGCAGTCGGCATCCGTACTGAGGAGTGTTTGGCCAGCGGAGCATGTTGAAGTCAGTGTCATTGAGGCCTGTTGGTGGCAGAAAACACTTATAACACTTACTTCTTCTTTCTCCTCAACCAAAACACCAAGTACTGACAGTGATTGTCCGGGTTGCAGCCTCTTATCAGACACACTCTCGACTAAAAGCCCTGCTCGCATGGAGAAACATTCCTGTCATGCAGGCGCAGAACAGTGTTGGCTGTTGTCTTTGTGGTGCGTTCAGGTGCAGCTCTTGGGCGATGAGAGGCTCTTCTCACTGCTAGTTCTTTGTTGATCAAGTGCTTGGCGCCGTCAGGAAGACGGCGGTGCAGGAAGCGTCCTCTGGTGACGGACAGTGTGTCGAGGCGGCGACAGGTGCAGTTGTCGTTTTTCTTTTTGAGCTCGGAGAGTCGAGGAGAGAGACGGCTTCACGGCAGACGGCGTGGAGAAGAGCTAACGGGCGAAAGACGGCGCGTGAGTTCTGACGGTTTATTTTCAGTGTCCGCTGCACACCTGTCATCTCAGCGTAGGACGGGAAATTATAAACAGGATGTCAGGTGAGAGGAAGCAGGTGAAAGAGCACCAAAGAATCAGACTGTAAATGTAAAACATACAAATATAAAGTACGACGTGGGCATCATCTGTTCAGGGCATGAACATCTCTGTTGCTCCCTTTGTTTCTCTGCAACACACACACACACACACACACACACTTTCCCCTTCATTGTCTCTAATTAGACACGGATGAATTCCATTTCTCTTGTCTTTGCTCGTCTCTTTTCCTCACACACACGTGCATACACACACACACATGCACCGCGCAGCACACAAACAGCGCTCTGCGTGCTATTTTGGGGATGTGTTGTGTTTCGAAGTGTGACATCCAGATTTAGAAGTCGCTGGGATGGAGCTGATATGAGGAACCGGGCTGAAAACCGCACCGTGTGGTCAAATCACGGTGGAGTTATGACTTATTCTCATTTTCTGTTGTATGTTAGTGAGATTTCTGCTTTACTCCTGATTTCTGACAGTTTAGATCATCTCCCCCTTTTGTCTCCCCCTTCTGGCAGTGACGGTCATTACACTGTTGATGTGCTTATGACACCATCGGCTCCGCCTTTCCTCTTAGATCGGGAACGTCACACCAGATTAAAAACCTCTGTTTACGCTGAATTACAGAGATGTGCGTGGTGTTAACAGGCCAGATCGACCTCGTCTGAACTCGCTCTGCTGTTATCTAACGGTTCATCTGTTCGTGAAAGTCCTGTTTTTAAGCTTTAAACTCAGCGTTTACGTCTGGCTGAGCTGTCAGTGGGTGGCGCTGTGCTCCTCAGGTGAGGCAGTGTCGACGTTTCATGCTGACAGTTTGCCTTTCTTTAGTTTAAAACGGGTCAGGATTGGTCGCCACAGTGCAATTCTTACTTTTTCGACTTTTCCAAAACGTTTTCCTCTGCTCTGTTGCAGAGTTTCCCCCACAAACTACAAGAACATCCAGGTCCAACCGAGTCTCTTCAATCGCTGTACGAACTGTGCTCAGTGCACATGAGCTAAACTCCTGTGGAGAGCACATCCGCAGTCATGTGACCTTTGCCGCCATCCGGACCGAATTGTTCTTTGTTGTCACGGCAACAAAAGTAAACACATGATTTATGCTTATGCACTTTGGTCACTTTCAGGCGAAACAGTTACTTAGGTCTGTGAAAGCATCACGATTTCAGGTGAAGTGAGCTCGTTAAGTTACGAATACAACGAATTCAATATGTCCCCTGATGGACGACCTCAGGTGGGACCCAGACGCCGGCCTCCTCACGGTGAAAGCCCCTCCGCGTACGGACTTCCTCGCTCTTTTAGACTTTTCGTTAGCGATTATCTGCTTCCCACAGAAGCTAACAGGAAGGATTTCAGTGTCGCCTGCGCAGTCCAACAGTCTAATCAGGCTACGGTTGACCAGAAAACAAGAAAACACCAGAGGCTGCAACCCCGCCTCCTCCTCTTACCTCAAGTTTGCTTTTACCTTTTCTGATTTTATTGCATCCGTCAAATGCAAATGTGCAATCGTTCACTCTCTGTCTCTTTATCGCTGTCTCCATTTCCCCTCACTACCTGCCTCTCCCTCTCTGTCAGCTACACACACACACGCTCACAGCTCAGCGATGTTATTCATTGCGGCCCGTAGTGTAGGATTAATTCCCTTGTCTCTCTTTAAACATTAATGATTTCCCTTTGATGGAGTGGTGTTTTGGCTTTATTTTAGCTCACCTTTAACTATTCATAGCCGCGTTACATAATGGCAATTATGCATCAGCACAGGAGCCAGTATAGATAAGAGCCTGGCGGTCCCGAGGAGGTACAGCAGAGCATGAAATCCATCCACCGTCAGTTTTAATTACGCACATTCTTCGCTCTGAAGTAAGAAAAATAAAAAAATGAAATGACGTCCGCTCCACTGAGCGCGCAATGGAGCCGGGATAATAGTTTAATTTGCAAATAACGTTGAGAAAGAAGGGGGGGGGGGTTCTTTTTGATCAGTGTTTGCTGACATCGAGAAACTTTTCCGGAGACACTCTGCAGAGACGTGGAGCAAAGTGCCGGGAGGACGTGGAAACCGGCAGAATCCGGCCGGCCCGGAGTTGATCTTCTACTGTTTTCAGACATCAATCATTACTTCGTGCATCACCTGGGGACGTTTCATTGGGAACGCCTCCGGCCGGGGGGCGGGGTGAGGGGCGGCGGGGTGGGAAACGGCGGCCTGGGCAGTGTAATTGACAGTGTTTAAAATAGCGATTTGAAAAGCCCGTTATTTATCAGCACATGATGCGATTAGATAAGGCCCGATGAATAGCTCGCATGGCTCGCTGCAGGTCTGATGCAGGCACATGGTCATTGTAACAGACAAGGCTCCGTGTGTGTGTGCGTGCGTGTGCGTGTCTCTTATTTGGTGTGAAAGACATGGCCCCCTAACATCCTGCTCTTTGATAGGTTTTGATTCAGTGCTTTGATTTGCGACAGAGCAACTTCTAAAAATAGCATGTAGAGGAAAAGAGAGAGGGTGAGAGAGGGTGAGAGAGGGGGGAGAATGAAGGACACAGGCTGCTTTGGTCTCCAGAGAGTTAGTTGCATTTGATCTTCGCATCTCCATCACTCCTCCTTTATGTTTTTAATACGTTTCCCTTTTTCACAATCCCTCCTTTCACTCTCACACCTCTGTCGTCTCGCCCCGATTCCATCTGTCTTCATTTCCCTGCTCCTTCACCAAATCCCTCTTTTACTCCCCCCTCTCTCTCTCACTCCCTCTGTCTCTTTGCACACACACGTTGGCATGCACGTTATCGCCGAGCTTCAGTGGGGAGGCGGGGGTGAGGTGGGGGTGGGGGTGAAACAGAGAAACTGGGACTGCAGCAACAACACAGACAAGAAACAGAACAAGCAGGAGACGAGAAGCACTGACACGTCCGGAGAAACGCTGGATTAGCAGCTTGTGTCTGTCCGCGCTGCACACGTGCTCTCTGCCTCTCTCTGTTTGTATGCGTGTGTGTGTGTCTGTGTGTGTGTGTGGACCAACTAGGCAAGTCTTTGCTGTGCTCCGGGACCACGCAACACCTATATATATATATATATATATATATTATATATATATATATTTAAAACACACTTACAGACAAAGCAAGCGAGCAGCACCACGCGTCCAGATGCCTGTGTCTAAGGTAACGTATGATATCTTTTGTGCTGGTGTGAAGGTCAAACTGCCCGGACACTTCTCGAAGTGTCTTTGAGATTATCGTGTGTGTGTGTGTGTGTGTGTGTGCTGATTACTGCATAGTGTAAATACCTTGAGTGTGCATGTGAATGTAAGAGTTTTGCTGTGTGTGTTGCATGCAGGGATCGCAGCTGTTGTGCAAAGTGAAGGTTTATTACATTTCTCACATTTAAGTATTTTTAATTAATATTTTGCACAATAATCCAGTATTTTAAGATTAATTACAGGTTTATTTGTTCATTTATTTATTAATTTGCCCCCGATAAGCGCGAATTTCATGAATTACATATTCAATTTCCAGACGTTTGAAGTATTTTAAGTGTTGAGACAACGTGTTTTGCCTAATTGATGCCACACTGAGTGAGAGCACAGAGCCAGAGAGAGAAGCCTGGCAAACAGCCCTGCTGCGATTCATTTGTCTGTTAGTTAGAGGCGGCAGATTTGAACACTTCGCTGTCTCCGGCTGCTTTATTTTCATCTTCTCACGCCTGGAATTGCATTTTTGAACACTTCTGCGTTTTTACGACTCCGTCTTGTTTCGCGTCGAACCTCCTGAGGTCGTTCTGTCAGTGACGGATAGTCGCTGACCCGAGCAGCCGTGCAGAGAGACACCAGGTGTGTCTGTCTTCCGCCCTTCAATGTCAAACGTTGCTTGTTACTCTGAGGAGGTAAAAAAAGGAAAACCTTCCTCCTGAGGAGCACCGAGGGACTCTTGAGATAACAGAGTGAGAGAAAGGTCGGAGACAGAGTGTGTGTGTGAGAGAGAGATTCAATTAGCCTCTCAGGTGCAGCAGGTACAGCTGCTTAACCAACACATGAGTCCGTTTGCATCCAAATCTTAATCAAAATCACAGAAAATCAGTAAGTTAATGCAGAAGTATTAGCAGGAGGTCCGTGGAGATAAACAGCTGCTGATGCTAATTCTCAGGCTCGGTGTCTGTATTTGTTTGTTTAATGTTTGGATAAGTTTCAGTCCTGCAAAACACAGATTCAGTGTTTGCATCTGCAGCGGTTTTAGTCTCCTGAATGGACGTCAAAGTCACAGGATTCATGTCTGTCATGATTTACTCTGTTTCCACTGCACTTCGTCATATTTTGCTCTCATTTTGTCAAAGTTTAACACTGTTTTGCTCAATTTTCTCTGTTTTAATGGAAGAGAAAGAGGAAAAGTGTCTGTTTACCCATTGTTTTTAGAAGCTTTTATATCATTTGTAGTTGTATTTGTTTATGAATGTGAGATCTGACCCCTCTGCTGCATTAATAATGGCACGTTAGGACTCTATCTTTAGGGCTGCTACGACCAAAATGTGTTTAAAAACAATCAAATATTCAAAGTTGGCTTGTTTATCTTTGATTAAATCAGATTTATTTGTCTAAATTATCACTAATTTCTACCCTTAGCATAAGATCTTGGGCGTCTGCTTGTGCACAAACACAGATGCAGTGAGAGATTTGTCATATTTCAGTTAAAATGTTATTTCAAAAACACATTTCTTTTTCAGTAATAACACAGCAAGACGCACAGATCTGCATATTTAGCATCCATGCTAGCTCGCTCCCTCGTGGTGCCCCTGTAGTTGCGCGTGTTGACGACTTCTGTTTTGTTGTTTTCATCTCGGTAACTTGTTGAAATGTGACTTCCTGTGATGAAAATGCTGCTGGAGCCAGAAGCTGCTGTTAGCGCTGCCGATTTAAGAGTGGTCCACACGTTTCCCCTCATGGTCTCCGCTCTGTCGAGCCATTGTTTGAACTGAAACGGTGCACTGATGTCACCCGAGTCACGGATGTTGTGGCCGGCTATGACTCAGAGTGTGGTTATAGAGTGCAAACATATAGATATATAAATAAATATATATATATCTGGCCATGCAATGCATATCTACAGTGACCTGGACTACAGCAATAAAACAATAAT
This sequence comes from Datnioides undecimradiatus, assembly GCA_008933995.1. NCBI lineage: Eukaryota > Metazoa > Chordata > Actinopteri > Lobotiformes > Datnioididae > Datnioides > Datnioides undecimradiatus. The sequence continues at coordinate 5,096,619 of WARS01001868.1, read as the reverse complement.
GGAGCCATTACTGCTGATCAATAAACGCTGGTCAATATGAAACATACAAAGCTTTAGGACACACATTAAGTCTGATTGTTGCATCCACAAATTCAAAAGACTGAATTTCGAAACGCGGCTACAAAACCAGGAAGCAGCGCGACGGCGTCCACTCCACAGCACGCGTTCGACACGTGTGCGAGGGCCGCCGTTGAAAAGCCGTAACGTGAGCTCTGATGGGACGTTTCCACAACAAAACGCTTCAGAATCAGGTTTTCATTGCAGGCCTGGGTTTCAAATACAGGTAATTAGCCTTGAAATGTCGGTGCGTTGGAAGCAAAGGGTGCCGGCCGGGCAGCACGAGCAGAGCGTTGATTATTGTGCAGAAGCTGTTGAGTTTGAAGAATACTGGCGATGTGCGGCATGGATTCAGGTGTGCAGCCTGTGTGTGTGAGGGTGTGGGGCTGCTCTGACTTTAGGTGCACTCTGTGTGTGTGTGTCAGGAACATGCATGCTTGTTTAAACTTGTACTGCACGCGTTTGTGTGTGTTTACAGTAGATACGCATCCATTGTGTGCTCTGTGCATCCTGTGGGACCTGGCTGCAGTGCCCTAATGTCTTTACAAAGAAACGAGGGGCGTGGGTGGTGTGTGTGTGTGTGTGTGTGTGTGTGTGTGTGTGTGTGTGTGTGTGTATGGTGCTGGGGGGCCTCAAATGAACACATTTATGTACACATGTGTTAGACAATATTTGCAGACACACACATATCTGCAATCATGGAGAACAATTAGCGCACACACCATGCACATGCATGCATATGCTGCTCTCTGAGCGCTCGCTGCTCATTTGTCTCCTCTCATTATCGCTATCTCCTCCCTCTCCTTGTTTCCTTCTCACTTGTTTGTGCAGCTTGGGAGTCTACCTTCTTAGCCTCTTGGGCATTTGCTCTCTCTCTCTCTTTCTCTCTCCCTCTCTCCCCCCCTCTCTCTCTCTCTGTGTGCATGCACAGTTCAGTTGGCCTAGCCCACACTGACAGAGTCACACACACCAGCCCCAGCTAGCCAGCCACGAACACTCACACACCAGTTTGACAGAGGAAGTAGGCCACTTTAATGGGGATGTGTGGAGTGCCTGTATCTGCCTTAAGTGGATTGTAACCTGGAACTGCTTCCTCTTGCCAGGTAGGGCTTATAGACCACCACTTTATCTCTCTCCTGTGCTATTTCGCGGCGAGTTTGAAACGAGTGGTGTCATGCAAATGGGCGTTATGGTGCTTTCCTTTTGCTGTTTTGGGGGGAAAAGTATATTTTATGGAGTGTGCATGCAGTTAGTCCGAGTTGCTGATATTGTGTGTGTGCTGCTGGGAGGCAGGGAGCGGTTTGGTCACACAGAGATGGAAAGAAGACGGAGAGATCGGGGGAAAGATAGGAGGAAAGCAATAAAGGCTTATTTATCAGCAGGCATCTTTATGACAGGCTCATATGTGGAGATGGGTGTCAGCGTCCTGCGCTCCTCATTCATTTCACTTCACTGTTTGCTTCTGTCTGTTGGGCCGTTTTCATTCTTACTTTGCTTTATTTCATCTCCACCATCACCCACTTGACCTTCCTTCTTCTCACAGCTTTAACAGCTCTCTTTAATATAATTGCTCCTGCAGCATCACCTCCCTCTTAATAAGAGTTTTCTGCACAACAGATTGTTTACCTTTCTCCCGTTCGGCGCCTTTATGTCAACCGTTTCTGCTCTGGCCGGGAGCCAGTGACGTGATTTAGCCTCCACACGGGCTGGAGGAGCCGCGGGGCGAGAAACACGGGGACTCGGAGAGAGGAGCAGTCGGGGGGACGGCCATTAAGACTACTCTGAACCGCGTGAGAGGCGAGCTGATGGAGACGAGAGGAGGGAGCAAACAGAGGGACCAGAGGGGAGAAAAACAACAGGAAGCACACAGGGGAAAATTGCTTTTCTCCTTTCCTCATTAGGGGAATTGTGGGGTTTATTCTCTACTTAGAGGGAGAATTTGTGTTGTTTGTGTTAGTTTGTGTTGCCGCCTGTTGGCACAAATAAGGAGATGATCAGTCGGGCGCTGTGTTGAGCAAATGGGAGCTCGCGTTTGACTGAATTTTTACAGTACGGTGGTGTAAAGATGTGGAGCGCCCTGCCCTCAGCCTTCCCCTTGTTCTTGATCAATAGTCAGCAGTGTCAGTGACCCTTCCCTCTGCACACACACACACACACACGTATGAGACTGGATGTGATTTACCAGCCGGTCTCAGCTCGAACAAACAAGATGTTTGTTACAACCTGGACAAAAACAATCTCGCACACATCGCAGCCCCCGTTTGTTTGTCACACGCCGAATGAAAGACACGAAGGAAACAAAAGATAAATGCGCCCATCCTCCTTCTCTCTTTCTCTCTCTCACACACATACACACACACACACACAGAGACACACACACATGCTCTCCCTCCGCCGTCTCTGCGATGAAGGCCCTTTGCAGTCGTTCTCAGTGGTCACATTGTCTTCAGCTGCCTGGCGTCACGGGGCAAGTTACGTCAGTGACATTTTCTCTCTGAACCCTCAGCTTCTATCAATAATGCCTTTGCATCTCTGCACATAACACACGCACACGCACACACACACACGCACTTCTGCCTTTTCCCGCTGTCTGGTCTCGATTCCTCCAAAGATTTTGCAAAAGTTGTGAGTGAAACGAGCCTGAGCGCGGCTTCAGCGACTGAGACGTAAACACACGTGCAGGACGGCTCCGTCGGCGGCTGCATTATTAATGCGAGCAGCCTTGAGGATAATAAATTGCATCTGAAATATTCCTCTGAGACGCTGGACCAGCTTATATTCCTCATGCTGTCCTGCTCCGGCCAGCGCCGCTGACCTGCAGCGCATCCCCGCCGCCCTGCAGCACCGCTGCCTGAGACCTGACGGACTTGTTGCTTTGTAATTATATGAAAACCTAGTGTTTTACCTCATACTGAGACCGTACGCATCAATACATGAATAACAGCATTTTATGAGGACATAAAAGAGATTTATCACTCTTTTCACCCAGCGGTCCTTTGATACAGTGGGTTTTTCATGACTCAGTTGAAAAGCTGTACTTTTATGTTCCCGTGGTTCACCTGACATCTTGTCCTCCTGGGTTTCTTTGATCTACGCACCCTTTATCCCGACACACACTCGTTCCCTCGCTCCCTTTCCTTCTGTTTCCTCCTTCCCGTTTGCAGAAAGAAGGGCCTGACAGATAAACGACTATTACCGTCTGATCGCTCTCCCCTCACTGAAATGGATAAAGCAAGCTGGTGCGTTGCGGTGCATATAATGAGGCCATTCAGAGATTGATCACCTATATGATCCGCTCCCCTGACGAGTTATTGGTATTACACAAAGCAATAAAGGCTCTGATCGGTCCATGTCAAAACATACCTGATGTATATTTACTCGGGCATGCACACAACAAACATCAGGACGATTATCGCATCAGAGTGCGTGACGAGCTTATTAACGTCCACACCACCTCTAAATTAGACAGAACACGCGTGAGTCTTCAGTAAGACATGACTGCAGGAATGTAGAGAATGAGTGTGTGTGTGTGAGTTTACGTAACAACCTGTGACGCGGGCTGAAGCAAATGATTTCACTTAAGGCAAATAAACAACTTGGGCTAAGTGTGTGCGTGCATTTAAAAAGGAGTTAGTGGAGAACGATGTGGTTCACTTCACAAATACTGTGGAAAATAGGTTTACTAACGCTGTTCGGGGAGAATCAGGCGCCCGGAGGACGCTCACGGTCTCTAAATTACAATTTTAAACAGAATCGCGCTTCACACGCTGGTTTTATTTTCGACTGAACGTCTTCTTTTGTGTCTCCCGCCTGGTGTTTCTTTATTTTTTCTTGATTTTTTTACATCATGATGAAAGTGGTCGATACACCTGCGATATAAATAACGTACCTGCCATCTTCTGAGATATTAATGTTAGAAAGATATTAAGTTAGGACTTAAAAATGAAGAAACTTAAGCTAAGCTCTTAATACTTTTTCTTGTTAAACAAACGCATAAAGCAGCAGCAAGTGAAGATTCTGGATCCACGAGGATGTTGAGCAACTTCAGGTGTTGCCATGATTCAGACCTGAGGCTCACGTGGGTTGCCAGGTTGACGACCCTGAACCTAAATGAGCACAAGTCGAGCCTGAACTGTTTGATGATCAGCTGATTTATGCAACTCGACGGCGGTCCTGTAACGCATCTGTGCTCCGGGCGTGTTTCAAACGCATCTCCGTGCAGCTTTGAGGCGTTTCAGTTCAGGTGGAGTCTCTCTCTGTTGGTTTAGTTCGTTTGCATGCTCCCGTAGATGCAGCAGGCTGTGTTTGCACGCGCATTTCATTCAAATCTGGCATCTCAAGCGTCTCCAAGTGGCCGAAAACCAAAACAGACGAATTTTCAAAGGAGACCCTCAGGCTGCGGCATCGCTGTGGGAGAAGTGATTCAACTTAACATGTTCCCAAGATCCCTGATTAAACATCGTGGCCATTGTAGGATTCAGTACAAGAGGAGAAATCAAAACCAGAGGGACACCGTGTTTGGTGTGAAGCTGTTGAGGGATCACTGTGAATGAAAGGCAACAGCTTTGACTCCACTGAAAGTCGGAGGAGATGCATATGAGTCTTGACAGCTACACGTCCCCAGATGAAGACCGGGGGTAGATGTTTACAGGACTGTGCAGGAAATTGGCCGTTACAATATTTAGACAAAACGCCGCGGCTGAAACACAAACCAACGCCACTTTCTTTGGAAAACGGTCATCAGTATGCTGAGCATGTGCTATTTCTAATAACTGGGACCAAAACCTCCTAAAATGGCTCTTTAATGTGTGACAGAGGGGACGGGGACAGTTTCCTAATCTGTCGCTGTGAATAAACACAGTAAAATAAACAGAGTAAGTAAAAGGAGGAGAAGGGAGAGAGCGAACAGTTTCAGAAACTTTGTCTTCGTCCAGACTTCGCTGACCTCACATGTCCTTTGAAGAAATCAATGAGCACCGGCGAGAGAACAGGGGTAAACAGGAGTAATGCAGACTGATTGGGACGGGTTACATCACTTAGACATCCTGCCAGCCAACTTGCTGTCGTGCAGGTCCACCTCTGAGTTACTGGGAGGAAGAGAGGGGGGAGACGGAGGGAGTGGCACAGAGGCAGAGAGGAGAAAACACGGCCTTTTGTTCGACAGCGTACGGTGTTTTTTAATCGAGTTGAGCCGGATTTATGGATGCTGGCGGTGGAGTTGGCAAGTGTAATGGTGGAAACATTAAAACCATTAATATCAGACTGAGTAGAGTGAGGCAAGGGGAAGACTTTAATGCTCTTTAATGTAACGTCTTACTTAAAAAACAGAGCAGGACACAGGAAATGAAATGGACGAGGGGGAAAGGGAAGGAAGGAAGGAGATAAAGATGAAGGATGGCACCTTGGAAGTGAGAGGAGGGAGGGGTGTGAGGGGGGAAACTACGACGACAGGGTTCAAAGGTGCATCTTTAGTTTTTGGAGAACGCGAGGCACAGCTGCTCCCCCGGGGATGGGTCTCTCGTCGCCATGGTAACTGCGGGACAGGGTTCACGACTGTCCACCGGCGTGTGTATGTGTGTGTGTTGTGTAATTCAGTCTTTTTACGAAGGTTTTGACCTTCAGAGATTCAGACCTCACAAAATATCTTTTTGGCAAACAGGGGTCAGCTTTGTCAGACTTCATTGCTTCATTTTGGGGAAATGGGACTTTGGAGGTATTCACCACTCTCACCTGGTTTCTTCTTCTTCTTTTACGCCACCCAGGCGACACAGTTGCACCGAGCATGAGTCACGGATGAGTAATTTGGCAGCTGTCACTGAAAGGTGCTACTTCTTAACAGACGGAGAAAAAAAGATATGTTTTTCTGCAAAATATGCCAGTTGCAGAAGGATCATTAGACCTTTGAGCGCATGTGCATCATCTCCTCCATGCCTTTATGCAGATAAACACAGCAACACAGTAAAATCTAATATAATTCATGTTAAAATTCGTCTTCTGACATGCAAATCATGATGCGAAGCAGCAAGTGTTGGTCCAAATCTCTGAGTACGGTTTCTTTCTCTGTAGTTATGCATTAACGACTCACAGTGCGCAGGAAACTAGGTCATGGGTAGCTTCCACTTCCATCCACATCCCATTTTTACTTTTAAAATCCACATGTCCTATTTTAGGACTCCCGAAGGCTGACGGGCATGCATATGCATCAGGCGTCCATGCATCCGTTGATTCATATGATTTGTCTAAAAGTTGCAGAATCTGTTTTAGTTTTGTCTGTTTTGTCTATTATGCAACCAAAGAAGGGACGGATCTGTTTTCTGTAGTTTAAAAATGATGTTTCAGAGCCATTAGGCCTGTTCTCCCTTTTGTTTGACTTTTTTCCAATTTTCAATCTTTTCAAATTTTGGATCTAAGCCCAAATGTACTCTAAGGAAATGGGACTGAACAGGCCCAAATGTGATAAACCTCTCCATCTGCTGATCCTGTGTCTCGAGCCCACAGGGTGCCTGAGTGTGTTACCTTGTCCAGCTCTTAACTGATGCATTACAAAGACTACCTGGCTGCGTTGTGAGTCTGTAATGCTGACTATAAAGAAAAGCAAACTGTTAGATTGATAAGTTGGGCTCCAAATATTGTGAAAATATGTTAGAAATGTGTTCGATATTCAGTATTTTTCATTTAGGCATGAGTTATTTATAATATAAACATCATCAGTGTTGTCATCAATGTAAAAAAAAAAGCCCTGAAATAGTGAACAAATTGAAATTTGACATATTTGCTTATATGATAAGCATAACTTTTACATATTTAACAATGTGATAATGTTATTTTTGACACTGTGTTGTTCCTGATCTCTTATCTAAAGTCTTAGTTTTAGTTGCTGCTCATCTATTTGTGTTAATGTCTCAGCTAAACTGTTTGCCGCAGTGTAAAAGTGCCATAACACGGCTGTTGGTACATTTAATCTGCTATATTACAACATTGCAAGTGTGCGAGTTTTCCAAAACACGTCTTTGCAAAGGTCTTACAGAGTAAAGCGACAAAAGAAATGTAATGCATCTAACTTTAAGAAGGAAAACGGGAGCAAATCATCAAATAAAGGCCTGCTTCTAATGCAAGCCTGCTCCAAATAAAGGCCTGCTTCAAATAAAGGCCTGCTTCTAATGCAAACCTGCTCCAAATAAAGGCCTGCTTCAAATAAAGGCCTGGTATCTTGGGGTAAATAAAGGCCCTACAGTGGTTAAGGGATCATCAAAGTTCGCAAAGAGCATGATGCCGGCATAAAATTGGATAGCAGTTCATCCAACAGATGTTCAGTCAGCTGAACTTCAAACCTGCTGGTGGCTCTAGTGCAAAAGTCAGAGGACTATCAGAGTAATTAGGATTTATCTTGTGCAGACCGCAAATATGTAAGACTGGACCAAAGGCATGAACCACCTGACTGGCTGATGTTGCCACTTGTGTGGCTACAAAAACTTGAACCAACAGGGTAATTTCATCCCAGAAAGTAAAAAGTTCTGTGCCGTGATCACTGGGCATATCTGCCTTTATTTAACAGAATCAGTAGAGAGCTGAGAGGAAAGCAGGAGCTAGATATGGAGCACATGAACAATTGCGGCGGATGTGTAAAATGACCTAAAGTGAAATTCACTCGGTCTCGCTAACTCGTGTTGGAGAAATGTCAGTAGCGACGACGGCTGTGACGATGCCTCCTGGCCTCGAACGCCACTAATGGGCACAATCTCTAATATGATGGAGCGGAGTTTTAGCTCGCTGGACTCAGAACTGGCCAACAAGGCATTAAATCACATCTTCTCAGTGAGCTGGATCCAATCTTTCACTGCTTGACCCTTCACCTTTAAGACGAACCCCTTCGCCTCCAAAATTATCTTTGGAAATTCATATTTGCACAATTTATTTTATTAATCTTATTGTAATATTTCATGCCTGCTTGGAATCGAGAGCAATTTCGCCTGGAAGAGTTCATTTTAATTTGCCATTTGCTAGTTAGACCAGTAATGTTGTCTGTGGTCTGTGTACATTAACGAAAACAGCATGATGGGCATTTTCCAAGATTTAGCGTCCTCTCCTCTCCTGCTTCATGTCTTTCTCCCTGCCCTCTCCCACTTACTCATCTCATTTCTATGTCATTACCATTCACTGACTCCCCTCCTCCCTTCTGCTTGTCTTATCCACTTTGTCTCCTCCATCTATTCACTCCGTTACCCTGCATCATGCTCTCCCTGCCTTTTAGTGCCGGCTTTGTTTCCTCGCTTAATTGAGGCAATGCCAGAGATGGTATTGTGCTGAAACATTGATGACTTTGAGTCGCATTTGAGCACACGTGGGCCGTACCTGCGTGCGCGGTTTCACGTGTGCGTTAGCTCGTGTCTTTTCATTTAAGCTTTTGAAGCTGACTCACCGAGGAGATGGTTGTGAAAGAGTGCCAGTAATGGGGTGAACGTCATTAGCAGAAGACGCCTTGAAGATGAACAACTTTGCTAACACGTCTGTTGTTTTCAGATCTTCAGAGGGGTTAACTTGAGTTTTTGAGTGTGTGTGTGTGTGTGTGTGTGTTTCCACGGTGGAGAGTGTGAGAAGGAACAAGTGTATCTGACAGGACAGGTGGCTCCATTGTGTCTCAGGCCATATCTTCAACCGTCAGGGGTTTGTGCATGCAAGACAGGGAAATCCAGATGAGATGAGAGAGGGAAGGAGACACTGTCTGTGTGGATCTCAGGTCTAAATATATGAAGGACAGAAGAATAAATGTCGCTTCGGCCTCATACAACAGTCAAAAATCATTGTTTCTATGACAGCGACTCTGTATGACCATGAACAAAGAGGGATCAGGACAAGGAGCGGCAGAAAGGGATGAGGACAGAGGCTTTCCTTCCACTTTCCTCCATTACGAAAGTGCATTTCATTCTAAAAATACCCCTCACACACACCCAGTGCATCGGTAAGAAGCCTCGGTGTCTTGGTTGTAACACTGCTGTGAACCACTTAGATAGGATCACAGGGAGGTTAAGTGGGAGTTAGAAGGGAAAACGAGAGGTCTGGATCACCTTGGGGCAATTGTATGTATCCATGAACATCAAGATGGGTCAAGTTTATATTTATAGCTCGGACTCACTGCTCTAGTCTCGGGGGCCACATTGGGGGAGAAAATGATAAATGCACCCGACACCACCCAAACAAACAAGCAAGGAAAAGGTCCGATCAATCTTGGGTTGTGCTACTGAGAGAAAAATCTCTTACTGCAATGAAACAGCGTGGAAAAAAATAGGAATTGGCAGTTGTTGCTAACTAGTTTTCTTCAGAACGGCTCTTTGGGGGCTTTGAAATTGCAGGAATTATAAATTTCCTTGATGTTCAATTTCCTCCTTTATCCATTTACTGTCACTCATGGGATATATAGTCCCTCCAGCGTGTTATGGGTCTACCTAGGCTTGTCTTCCCAGTTAGATGTTCCTATGAAACTTCCAGAGGATGGAGTCCTGGAGGCCTCCTCCTCAGCTGCCCAAAGCACCCTTGCTGGCTCTTTTTAATGTGAGGCAGCAGCTGCACCTTTAGCTCCCTCTGGGTGTCTGAGGACCTCACCCTTCCTCAGGGATCCAGCCACCCAACAGAGGAAACTTCAAACCCTTGTGTCAACAGTTTTATTTTCTGGTTCCCTACCTGAAGCTCAAGACCAGAGATGTGGAGTGGAATGAATAAACCGAGAGCCACGACTTAGTTGTACTCACTTTCACTCAGTTTACTTACTTTTTTCACAAGATACTTGATCTCCTTGGCTTGGGGCAGCAACTTGGAGGGAGCAATGCACCATTTTTGACAAAGAACCTCAAACTTGGAGCTACTGATGTTTTGCATTCACATCCAAATGCCCCAGTTTGGCCTGATGAAGCCATCAGAACCACATCATCTGCACAGAGCGGAGGGCTGCATCCCCCGCGTGATGCCCTGACCCACTGACGCAATGCTTTATTGCAAGTCAGACCTTTAATCAATACATTGCTTTCGTCATTACACCATGACTGAGACAGACCAGCTAGATATTACATGTTTGATTAATTAGGTCTGTCATTAATCAAGGCTGCAGTCAAAGCCTGCACCTCTACTCCCTAATAGAAGATATCGAGCTTGTTACAGTGGATGTTGATGTGTTATTGTTTGTTTTATTGTTTTTGGCCGACAGCTGCATCTTCCTTGTCACCATCACTTGTGTTTCTGATAGTTTGTGTTTAACTTTGGTTTACTTTTCATCAGTTATTCATCTAATACGTTGTTTGGCCTCGTCTCAGCATCATGCGCTGCGCTGAAATATGAATATGCACAACAAGGCTCAGTTTCGGTTTCCTCTCCACCCTGGGGTTTTCGTTATCGGATTACATTGCATTTGTTATAGTTTATTGTTTAGTCTGCAGTGGATTTGGAAAACATGCATGCAATACATTTGTGTTTTAATCCTGAACAGGAAACCAGACATTACAAGCTTTTTCATGGAGGAAGGTTTTCAAAAGGTGGATTTGTAGATAGATTCAGCAAGTGATTGCATGTGCGCACAAAGAAAAGAACAAACCACGCTGCAAAAATATTGCTGTAGCAGACACAGTGAGCCCAGTTTCTGTCCTGCATTCAGACATAACATATGCATATGCATTCCTGTTCCTGGCACACACACATCCTCAGACACTGTGCATAACATTAGCTTCAGGTTTGTTTTTCTGAGTCTGTCCTCATTGCAAGTCCGAAAAACTCTGCAGAGTTCATGAATACAGGTCGAAAGTTTACAGCCGCAAAGAGCCACCAGGGCAAGAGTATCTGTGGAAACTAATTTGAGCTGCAGAAGCACACAAACAGCTTGTGAAATATCATGAGAGCTGTCTGAAAGGACGCAGCGTTATCTCCAATTAGAGCAGAGCGTCTTGTGACTGCAGCTTGTCATCATGGGTTAACTTGACCAGCACAATGAGGCCCTTCACAAGACTTGCTGCATGCTTGAAGAAGATAGACTTCGTTTGACTTGTAATGCTTACAAATTGTGTTATTAAAACTGTAGTCGTGCATTTTATTCTGGGGTAAAAGTTAAATTTCCTCATTATGTCAGCACGTGAAATGGGGAAAAACGTTTCGTGCATGGCTTTTGCAAAAGTATCATTAGTTCGGCCTGGCATATTCAGCATGGAGGAAAAACTTTGTGATCTTTAGTCAGATTTAAAATGCAGTTCTGCAGGTCTGAATGATGCTGGCCCACTCAAAATGCATTTGTAATGATCCTCCCACTGAGGGTCTCCGCGAGCTGGAAGAGGTTACTGCAGCATTTAAAACCAGTGGATTTTGGGAAGGAGGTAATGCAGATAGATTGCCAAAGGCAGGGGATGAGGATGTTGTGTGTGTGTGTGTGTGTGTGTGTGTGTGTGTGCGCGCAAGTGGGTGTGCACTAAACACACACACAAACAAGCACATTAGTGTGTGACAGGGATATTGTATTTGGCCCTGGGAAGTGGGTGAGGGCAGTGATAGGCCCGTATGCGTGCAGCCATTTGGGCTAAAGGGAAAATTACAGTATTTTGAAATGATAGGAACATATCAGGGAGGAGATGGATGGGCGAACAGATGGGAGGCTGCTGGTAACACTTTACAGCAGTAATCTCATCAATTTCTGCAAAAGCTTCGGCTTTTTTGTTTTTTTTTTATTCCTCAGTGCGCCCGAGGGCACCGTACCAGTTAGTTTGACTGAATCAGTGCAGCAGGCTCCAGCGTGGAGCCGTAGCTTCTGCAGCACCAATGAGCAAAGCGGCAGCGCATCACAGTACAGCTCAGCCAACAGCGCTGATATTATAATGTGGTGCGCATCAGTTCAGCGTTCACGATGAGAGTTTGCTGTCACTCGGTTATGTGACGCCACGTTTGAAGATTCCTGACACAGGAAGTCTCAGCTCCCGTCTGAACTGAGCACCACCATCAGTCAGGGTTCAGTTTGCGGTCCGTCTGTTGTGGAGAGTCACAGCAGGAAGGACTGCTGTCTCTCACTCTGACATCATGACCTTCTCAAAAGACATAAATGTCATCTGGTCTGATCCTGGCATCTCAGCTCAGTCGCACTGACATCCAACCTGACAGCGATATTTCAGGACCAAATTCAATAATTGTGTAATGGAATAGTTGTGATAAGTAGATTTGCTCATGGCACAGAAGTAAATCTCAATCACGGCGAGTTAAACTCGTTAGATTTACGTATGTAGACAGTGCATTAATTATCCAAACGGATTTGATGAACTGTTTTCTGCCTTTGCTCTCTCTCCAGATGTTGGAGCCTAAGGTGGATGCCCCTTCGTGTGAGCTGGGCGGAGTCGGAGGAGATCGAGGGGGTGTGTGCCTCCACCTGCCCCCACGCAGCTCAGAAGGCGAGGAAAGCAGCCTGTACCCCTCCAGCCCCTCTGAGCCCCCAACCCTGGGCAGTCCTCACCCCTCAGAGCCTCTCACCCCTTTAGATGAGATCTACATGCCCCTTGGGGGTCTGGTGGGATCTGAGGAACGACACAAGGTGCCCCCGACACCACCTCCTTCCACCGAGGGTGAGGACTGCAAGAGTGTGGAGGAGATGGAGATCTGGAGAGAGGTGAAGGATGGAGACAGCAGAAGAGAGGAAGATCATGAGGAAGAGTATGAAGAGTATAGGGCCAGCAGAAAGAGTCCAGGAAGTGAAGTGGAGGAGAAAGAAGGAGGAGAAGATGAGGAGGAGGGAGAGAGGAATGAGGAGGAGGTGAACCTCAACCTGGTGGTGTCCAACACAGATGAAGACAATGCCTCGGAGCCGCCTGACACCAACGCTCCCCCGTCCTCCTCCTCATCCTCATTCGTCATCCCTGAGTTGCGTCTGGATCGCTCCTTTAGTGCCGACGCCCTCTCCTCACCCAACACTGATGAAGAAGAGTACGACGAAGATGAAGACGAGGAGTCCGAGGAGGAGGACGATGAAGATGACAGCGACGATGCCTACCTGCAGCGCAGCGACAGCAAGCGCCGCAGCATGGTGGAGGGCGCCACATGTGAGAAGCACGGAGGCGGCGGGCTCAGCGTGCAGAACTCCCTCCGCAGGCGCACACACAGTGAGGGGAGCCTCCTGCAGGACCCCCGCACGCCATGTTTCACCTCCGACAACGCCATCAACTGCCTGGAGGCGGGGGGAGCGCACCACAAGGGCGGCTGGACGCTCCCGTCACCGAAAACCCTGAAGAAAGAGCTGACGAAGAACGGGGGCTCCATGCATCAGCTGTGCATGCTGTTCTCTGGGAGGAAGGTAAGACGCCTCACACTGACTGACGCATGCAGGAGGAAAGATATAGACATATAGCACATAGAAATGTTACAGAATCCATGGTTTTAACACATTTTCAGTGCTTGGATTCTGTTATTTACAACGGAGGGAGAGACAGTGAGGGGTCAGAGATGTTTAAACACACATAACAACACAAACAAAAGCTGAGATTAGATGTGTGGTGCTGCTCAGAGTGTTTCAGTTCCTCACATATCGAGTGAAAGCAGCAGTGCCTGAGCCTCCTAACTATTGCATCAGTTGCTCAAAGTTTCAGTTCACTGTTCGATGTTAGAAGGGCGACATCCAGTGGCCACATAGAGCCGGTACATGAAAATCCTATGGTCCTAAGAATTTAATGTTGAAACTGTTTAATGTCACGTTTATCTGCTGCATTATGTCACAGTGACTTACACAACATCTGCAAATACATTCATAAACAAACAGCAGACATATTGCCAGAGCATTAGTGTAACAGACAGTCTTGTGCATGAATAAACACTATATTTAACCACTTGACAGTAATTTTACAAATGCATTTTCAATATTTAAGCTTCAGAGTCTGTAAACACTGTGCGCCGTTTAATGATGAACTCATATTAGCTGCACAACAAAAGGCTCTGGCCTCATTTGCATTTATATAAACCCCGCTGCTGAAGTCATATGGGCAGTTTTCTGATTCTGCTCTGCAGCACAGAACAAACGTTATATAAAGCTGAAACAGTTTCACACAATGTCTGTTTGGTCGACGTTACAGGGGTGAAGGTGATCTCCAAGCTCTTCAGCGAGGCTGCAGCTTCGCGTGTGAACCCTGAGCAAACAAAGAAACTATTAACTGAATAAATAATAATAATAATAATAATAATAATAAAGTGTGCATGGCTCCTTTCACACTTAACCTTTTGCAAAACACTAACGTCTCCTCATAAGAAAGCACAGATTAACTCATTTCTGCAGCAGTTAGCTGTTATATTGTTCCCTTCTTCAACTGTAAATGTATTTAATCGCTGTGCATCATCTGAAGGTTAGGATTAATCCATATATTCATGTGTAAATAAGATGTTTGGTGTTTGTAGGGCCATGTTTGCAGCATCATTTCATGTCAGCAGGTGTAAGCAGCTGTAGTAGAAAAAGACACAACGGTAAAACAAAAATTTATTAATAGTTTTATTGCAAATACTTGCATTTCAACCTCTGTTTGAAAAGGATTTGTGCAGCAAGGATGCATTCATTTCATTGCATGAAGTAGTAGTTCCAGTTGTCCGACAGAGGGAGGCATGCGTCGCCTGTTAGCCCAGCAGCCTCACACGGGAGAGCATCATATCTCTTCACCCTCTTCAGTTCTTCAAGGTTGCATAACACAGCAATATTTGAGAAATCTCAGCGGGACCCTGGCGCGTTCGCTCGTTCACTATGAAGCAACGTGTTTTATAATTTCCCTGGAATTATGACACTTTGCCTGGAATGCAGACAGGTCATCGTCCCTGCCACGATCTCTCCCAGCTAAACTATTAATAGTGGCCTGAGCTGCACACCTGCACGCCTGTTTCATCAGCGTGCGATTGGCGGTGACTGTTTCCCAAACAGCGATGTCAGAGCTGCACAGACATCCCAGAGACCTTATGATACACCGGTGTCTGAGGTGATCACCTGCTCTGCTCGCTCGGTCGTTGTAGGATATCAGAAGCACTGCTCCTTTTTTTTTTTAAATCTACCTCTGCTTGCACAAGTCTGTCAGCACGCTCGGTAGCCTTAAATGGCAGTGTGTGTGTGAGCGGTGCAGGGGAGGAATGCAGCAGACAGCACTGGAGCCTATTTGTCTTGGCAGATTCAAGGGTAATTTTACTACCTATTGGCGTCATGGACACAGTTCCTTTGAGGCTTGTGTTTCCATTATTTAAAATGATCTGTCAACCCCCCCCCCCCCCCCCCCCCCTCAATTCATAAATCTCGTGACATCTCGAGGTGCAGAGCACGAATGCATGCGTTGATGTGTACTGTACTACATGTGTTAGTTTGACTTCTGTAATGCGTCCTCAGAAAGATGGTCTACTTTTTTCTAAAACACCGTTTTATCTATCGTGTTTTAACATTTTTAAAATTTGACGTCAAGCCACAGCTTTCCTGCCTCCTCGCCGCGTCAGATGTGCAGAGACGATGCAGAGCAAGGCATTAATATTAAAGCGCAGACGTGTTTTTCCTTGTTTTAAAAGTCTTTTGGACTCTTTGACATGTTTTTTTCTAAGGATGAAGTCAGTTCCAGTGAAATTTAAGACACTTTGCAGTGAATTGCACGGCCACCCTTGTGTTGACTTAAAGCTTTTGTGCTTAATATGACATGAGGGCTGTTCAGAGAGATGCACCAGGCTGCATTGTACAGTAGAGACTGTGGCAGAGCAGCAGAATCTGCTGTTTCTCGTTTCGTAAGGCGAACCCCCCGCCCGCCCTGCTCTCTCTGTCTGTCACCTCTCTTTTCTCTTGCCAGGCACTGTTTACTTGCCCTTTAACAAGCGACCGACTCTGGTCCCGTCTTTCTTTCCGCTCTGCACCTTTTCCTCTCACTGATGTCTTTAGTCGACCTATCACCGACGCGAGGAGAGCCAGGGAACCGGCGGAGAAGTAATGTCAGGTTGTTTGACTAAGCTGCTGCTTAAAAGAAACTGTGTTACTCCTGCAGCTGCAAAACTGCACCAGGAAGTGATTCATTAACCAAAAGTAAATGATAATTAGTATAACAAAGTAATAAATGCAGAACATACAGCCCTGTTCATCCAGTCACTGCTGTTTACCTGATATTTGCAGGGTTTGATGCAGTGACGTCACAGAGGAGCAGGGACTTACCTTAAACTCTAACATGCACATGTGGATGTAACTGAGCAGCTTTTGTATTGTGCTTAACTTTGTCAGAGCAAACACGGAGAGCTACAGTGATTCAGCCTTGAGATTCATGCTAGCTAGCGAGCTAATGATTCTTAGCCCTGTGTCGCTAAAAGCTAAAGACTTGATGATTGACGGGTGGACTGGTTCATTAATTAAGGAAAACATGATCAGACATTGATATAAAAACGCATATTTTGGTAAAACAGGTGGACAGTATGCCCAAAGATGTGATCTAAAAGGGTTTTTGAAGCGTTTGACGACGCTTCTTTTCGATTTGGATTGTTTTCCTTCCTCCCACCGTCTCATGACAACTGACGGATCAATCAGGCAAAGACAAAACGGTCTGCCCATCAAATCACACACAGAGCGCTCAGCTGCAGCGGCTGATTCGGCAGGAAATCATTCCCCACCTTGTTCTTGAGGAGCTGCTTCTAATGATCTGCGTCGAACATCTGAGCCACCAGAGCGAAGGCCTGTCTGCTGCTACAGGCACCACAATAGCACCATTAAACGGTTTACGTAACAGAACAAAATGGAATCTTGAGGGAACGAACAAAGTCCTCCCACTGATCTGTTTCACAGGTTTTAAGCCTCATTGAAACTTCAGAGGCTGAAGAGTCGTCATTTCAATCACAGGGCGGCGGGAGACGCGCCGTAAACAGCCATATAAGTCCAAACCGCTGCGTGTTCTTTCCAATCAGACCATTAAATTAAACTCTCATCTCTCTGTCCAAACCCAAATCCTCCCTTTATTTTCCAGACATCACACCGTCCATTGTCTTGCTTCAGTTTGTGGATGCGTTGCAGCCGGCGCTGACGCGTGTGTGTCTGACCCCACTGCTTTTTGGCTTGAGCAGCCCAAGCATTTTGTTTATGGGGCCTGAATGTTTGTTTGAAATCTGGATAAATATCAGCTGTCTCTCCAGACGTCGATGGCGGTCGAGGGCATTTTAATGTGTTTACTGATGGTTTGCGTGATGGCTTACATTCCTGCGTTGTGTCGAGGATACACACTAGTGCGTCTTGCAGCATTGAAATAGGTTAATGCGCATCCGTACTTGAAAACAGGTGTGTTAATGGGTGACGCTGCCTGTGCACACACTCAAAGATAAACGGCGTTGGTATGTTGGAGTGGACATCTTCAGGATGAATCACAGCGTTTGCAGCAATGGGATAAAACCAAAACCAGGCAGAGCATCATTTTTATATCAGCCGTATGTCTTTTTAATGACACAGTCTGGATGTAAAACATTAAATATTGTTTTTTATGTAACAGTGGAAACAAGCGGGAGGTGAAGTCTCTTCTTTGGCTTCGGCAACATTCAAAATTCAATACTCAAGTAGTCAATTTCCATTTAATGTTGGTGCGCGGCGCGGCAGATCTATTATATCTGTCTGGAACAGACCTGTAGGCTACTGCACGACTAAATTAATGTTCTAATGTAAATTAAATATCGCTGCTTTAGCCTGGTCGTAAAAGAAGAGTGAAAACAGGGAAAGTGAATGAATTAGACGAGCGGCAGAGCTACAGGAAACGCCATTATGCAGGCTGAACAACACAAAGGTGTCGTGATCTAATACAGCCTCATCTAATCTGACTGATCGCCTTCCACCCTGGGACTAAATACAATAAAATCGAATATTGAATTTAATTATACAAACAGGATGTTGCCAAGACTGCGTAAAAATGTTGTTTTGACTGTGCTTTTCTTAAAACATGTCAGTTTTGTGCTAAAATAGACTCGAAAAAGCCAAAATAAAAAGACAGTCAGGTGTCTGTGATGACGTTAGTTCATGTTTGTTTTGCTTTATAAATGTACTTTTTAAAATAGCACGAACACATATGTTAAAGTGCATGTTTGGGGTATTGCACCATCAGAGCGTAGTGTCTATGACTTCCTGGATGTCCCAGACTGTGATAAGCAGGAATGTAAACACGCTATTTCAGGCCCACGCAGAAAAATATTAGTAAACTCGTTGTACCATTGAGTCGTCTTCAAGTACCTCAGCTAAGCGTCTAGACTCTCAGCGGTTGTCCAAGACAAAGCTATTAGCGCTGACCCCTCATCAGTCCCCAGGCCATAATGTGCCTGTTCCCCTGTAAGTTCAGCTAATCTTAGCTCAAAGGGATGGAGCACGAGAGAGGCACAGCACTTGTTGATATCAGGACTGGGTCACGGCGCGTGACTGCAGCTAATAATAGTGTGTTTTTAACCCAATGAGCTGCACAAGAGGTTCATGGAAACTAAAATCCGAGACGCTGGTGACGCCCGCTCTCGTCATTTCAAGTGTTTTTCTGTCCAAATATGACAATAATATGTATTTTACAGGTAATTTTGGTTGAGGTGGACATCAGAGCAAGCACGTGTTCTGTGACACACTGCGTTGATATCATTTTAGGCAAACACAAGGTTTTTTTTTCCCTTCTGTTTGATTGTATAGTAGTTTGCCTGGAACGGACAAAAGGTCCACCGGGGTTCAGATCCATGTCAGACGAGCCAGGCCTCGATGTGTCCTGAAATGCTAAATGAGTAACGTGCAAATATTTACTGAGCGGGCTGAACAAGCTCTCGGGACAGTCAACAACAAGTCCAGTCACCCAAGTTTGTATTGACAAAAACATGTGAATGGACGGGATGTGTACCGTGTTTTGCTTTGCACGGTTTATAATAAAACTGCAGCGACTGCGCCTGTAAGAGCTGGAGGGAAGTATATGGGGTGTGAGAGGAAGTGGTTACATAAGCAGAGACTGATTTATCTATTTATTTATTTATATAGGGAGGGATTCTTGTGTGTTCCTGTAAAAAGAAAAAGAGGAATGCGCGGTAAGGGAGAGGATCTGTCTGTCTTCAACGTATTAGCAAGTCTCAGACACAACTAAGATTCATTACACACTCTGTTTCCATTATACCACCCAACCCTCTCCATTCTTGTTATTTACAGCCCTGGCTTGAGCCGTCGTGACACGTTAAATGAAACTATGGCACACACGTGCACACGGACACCAAAGCTTAGTGCATTTTTAGCTTAGCATTAGCTCCTCTTATTGCAGCAGATAGATGTTGTAAAGATGCAAACCCTTTGCTAACTTACTGTTACTGTTGCTATGCTAAGTTTTCAATTGCATCGCTGCATATATATAATTTATTTACAGTTAAAGTAAAACAGGCGTCTTATTTCTCACTGTTAATGTCCGGGTTATTGTATAATTCAATAAACGGTTGCTAGCTGAGTTTAGCAGCTGTTGCTAGTTATGTAGCATTAGCTAACTAGCTCATGCTAACCTAGCAAATTGGCGGGAAACTCCACACTAAGCTGATTTTTTAAATGTTCTTAGTATATTGATAATCTAATGCTAAAGGATTGAAACTAAAGCTAATATTAGCATTAAAACAACAGCATTATGTATTTCAGGCTAGAGCTCGCTAGCTGTGCTATTATAATACAATATTCTAAATAAAAATGTGATTTATGCCGTAGTAATTGTTCTTACATAACCGTGGTTGAATGCTTTATGATAGATAAACATACATTGGGTTTGGCACCAGTCAATCATTTCTTAGTTTCCATCTTATTTACTAAATTTACACTCACATCTTTCTGGGATGGCGTCTTCTGACAGACTGGGGCGAGCACATGATATATTCTGGTTTCGTAGATAACCAGCCGCGCTGACAGGAAAACGGAGAATGCATTGCCCGTTGAGCAACTGCGATAACAAATAATCCTCTTCTGGGAGAAACTATCGCTTTCACTCAGCCCCGACAGAGACGTTTTATTGTGACTTTGACTGTCAAATGAAATAACGTCTTCTTATTATATAAAGTCTTCACATCTGCTTATTACGTTAGCTTCTCCCCCTGCCAAAAGTTTAATGTGGGAACATGTGTTTTCACTCTAATTCTGAGATTTAAATGATCTAAATGGCTGTTAATAGATGAATGGAGTGTTATATTTCTGGCCCTTTTTAAAATAATAAGAAACAGACGCATAGCAAGGCACAAAACAATGATCAGTCAACGCTTTTATTGTTCATTTGGAAGAAACATTTAATCAGAGTTTAATTAAAGGCTTTAATTCTCAAAGAATTCATATGTGTTATGAGTCAAACGTTGCTCAAGATCATTTCCTAAAAACAAAGTAATACACATTTGCCACATTTTCCCTGAAGTGAAACTTATTTCTAATCAAAGTTAGTGACTCCTTGTGACCTCGTGGGAGTTCACAACTTCCCACGCTAATCCTTCTTTGCCAGGGAAGCTCCCACATGGCCAGAAACTGGGCCTGTATGCCCGTTTTCTCTTTCTCACACTGTTTCGCTGTTTTGCACCGAAACACTCAGCAGGCCCCACGTGGACCTGAGCCCTTTCACAAATCCGAACCACAAAGGCTCAACCAGCATTTATCCCGTTCGTTTGTTAGCAATTGTTTGGCTGTTTGTGATTACTGGGGGGAGTTTAATGAGCTACCTGGATAGCTATTTCTGTGAACTGTGTGTGTGGGAACATGCTGTTTGCATCCATTAACTCTGATATTACCGGAACACAGTGTGGATCAGGGACACAATGGTGTGTTTGAAACTTGTTTGAGAAGAGTGTTTGTTCCTGTTTAACTCCCATTTGTCAGTGCACACAGAGGACTTTGGTTCAGTACCTCTAACTCTATGCACATGGTAACGGATGGGTTGTATGCGGGACACTTGCAGGGAGTGCCAAGACGTGCAGATGTGTTGTTCCTCATGAAGGACATACATATAGGAGGACAATAGGACACCGTACGATGCAGTTAGGCTTCAAAAGCTGGCGAGGCAAGTTTAAAGGTGCTTTCACACCTGCTTCATTAGACCTCTCACTCTGATTCAAACCAAAATTACCTTTGTCCACCCAAAAGATCAAAACGGACCTCGGTTCTGTTTGTGTCTAGCGTAAAAACATCATTTTGGATTGTTTGGACCTTCTGAGCAAGAACAGGAAGTTCTGGCGCGCAGTCGTCAGAACAGGAAAACAAAACACCTTGTGAACACATGTGGAGCGGAAAGTTTGGAAAACCCCAAACTTTTGAATTCTTTTGCAGCAGGATAAGAAAAAGACAAAATATCGACATCTCTGTTCATTATCCAATCAGATGCAAGATGTAGTTAGGTCATGTATAGGTCTTCAATGCTCCTGCTTAATGGCACTATGAAACCAAAACTGATGATTGACCATAAGATGGATAACACATCTCCACTTCCTCCTACACCAGGAATGAAGCTAAGATATCCCGGATGGTGCTGCCATCTCGAAGTGGTCGCAAAGTCCCGCCCATAAGCCCACCTGACTCAATCCCGAGCCCACTTGAGCTGTCAATCATGACATCATGCCCACTTTTCATATCATTAAATAACCTAAAAACAAACCTATTGGGAAAATAAACAACATCAGAGCGTTAGGAAGGACCTGAAATGACTTGAGGGCATGAAGGGGGCGGGGTTTATCACATCCAGATGTTGATCAGAGCTGTGACGTCGTCCATCTTTACATACAGTCTGTGTGAACTTTGGTTCAGACTTTCAGGCGTGAAAGCACACAGCCTCAGCTGGTTTCACTGAGCAAGCAGAGCTGATGACAATGATCATGAGTAATTATGAGGGAACCAGTTTAGGGGAATACACAACAGCTCCTCAGTGGCCTTTAAACTGAAGCTTTATTCAGGGCTTTGACGACGTCTTCCTATCATAAGACGCGATTTCCTGATGTCAAGGCACTTAGTAACTGGACCTGTGTCAGCAGACCCACGCTTTCCACCCACCTTACTGCCCTACAGTGTCTGCAGTTAGGGCATTAAACAACAGGACTTTGGATGCTGTCACTGGTACAACAAAGCCCTCTCCTGACGTCCAGCTAATCCAAGAGAGGATCCAGAAGGCCTCTCGTTTCATAGCTCTGCCTTGCGAGTGTTTGAATGGAGGTGTTTACAGCACCCGTTGCCATAGCAGTATTTTGGCTGAATCGGGAATCGGTTACATAAACGCAGATGGACGCTCTCTGGCGTATACACGCACACGCACACAAACTTAGCTGCTGTCGTCTCTGGATCATAAATGTTTAGAGTTACAGTTACGGTAGATGTTTCCCTCAGGTGTGGTTTTACGGTCTGTCCTTAGACCCCCTGAAGCAGCAGAGGACAGGCGTGCAACAGGATTTCGTGAAGGCGACAACAGCTGGACACAAGCAACCCGTAAACTCTGAAACCGCTCAGTGGAAAATGCTCCAGCAGTAATAATGCTCTTGAACGTTGTGGTCAGGGTGGAGAGTGGGCACGCCTTCAGTTGTAAAGATCAGGGTTCAACTCCCCACCCACCCCAGAATTGTCTCACACTGAAGTTTGATTAGATGCTTATCTAATTTAACCACAAACAAAGCATTAAACACATTATTCAACCCATCTGAACCGTGACCCCCAACCCTCATGGAGATGAAACTGTGCTTGTACAGAGAGATTTGAGAGAAAAGATCTCAAAGCTTTTGCCCAAAATCAACAAAGATTAATGAGTTTTTACTCTTATGTTTTCTTTCTCATCACCAAATTACATATCCTACTCTTTGCATGTTCTAAATGAGTAATTAAAGCATTAGAATAAAGTTTTTTTATTGGCTATAGCAACAACAAGTCCCGGAGCAAGATGTTGTCCTCCATAACGGGGAAGGAAATGCTCTTTACAGTCACAAGGTCAATATTTCATTAAAATATCACAAAAAATGTGTTTGGAGTGTTTCTAAACACCTGAAGTCAGCAATCGCACCTTTAAATGCTCATCTGATTCCATTTTAAGAAGCCTTTCGCAATTTGCTCAGCGTTGTGGCGTGTGTTGGGTACACATCTTTTTGTCCCAGTCCTGGTGTGTTCTGTCTCCGGCGTAAAAATGGTACACGCAGTGAGATAATGAGAACGCGGTGTACTTTATCTTCGCGCCAGCTATGTGGTCCACAGCAGCATGTAACCCTGGCTAGGTCTGAGTTTCACCCAGGCAACTGTCTTGCATCACGTGCAACAAAACAAGACACAGACACACACAATCACTCGCACTCCCCAGGAGGCAGGAGGCAGGAGTCATGGTGAACAACGCTGGTGAGATGATGGGAGCACACATGCTGTCCTCACAGGATGGGAACAGGGTCAAGGGAACAATCAGTCCTGGAGGAAGAGAAAAGGGAAATCAAAGTTCACTCCTTGATGTTAGAATAAGGCGTTACGAAATCAAACATTTAATCGAGTGGAAGATCCTTTTTCCTGCACGACACTGACGTTTATAGCAGTTTCCTGTAAGGCTTTATGCCATTGGCTGTTTCCTGCTGCAAACTGCAGCAAGTTCCACATTTATTACACGCGCTTGTCTTAAAAAGCTGTTGGTTTCATGAGATCACATGAGCTGAAAATGCAAATTACAATGAAGAACTGACGGCAGCTACAGGCGTAGGAGTAACGAGTGTCTGAAAACAACAATGGCGGCTCCTGCAGAAGGTTGGAGAAGGTTGGAGATCTGACTGGTTCTGATAGACGGAGATTGGTGGATGGTTCATCCAATCGCCTGCCAAGTATTTTTCAAAAGCGCCTGAGTTTTTCCAAACAGTTTCCAAGGACGACTTCCCAGATGGATCTGTGTAACGGACCATCTGGCGCGCCAGGTTAAGATCACACAGGTAATCTACATTAAAACCCAGTGAGTTTGCCAGTAAGACAGTATCTGTTTCCCCAGCTGTTCGATCCTGGCGTTCGTTTCCATTTCAATAGCAGCAACAGGACAGAACGATTGCAAATGTGTAAAGAGAAAATAATCCAGTGGCGGTTTGTCGGCCCCTGAGAGTTAATTGGCTTCATCTTCAAAGTTGTATTTTTCTGTAGTTGTGGTATTTGATCTCGTGGGAACCACTGAACCTTTAATGTTTTTCATTTGGGACGTTTTGTTCACCGCACAGCTGATAACACACAAGCAGTTTGGTTTTATCAGCAAGCAAAACACAAACGTACCAGGAGCTTCTCTTCTGGGTTTAGTCTAGTGTTCTTGTCACTACAGACACAATGGTTTGGTTTAGCGATGCTTCGGATTCTGGTCTTTTCATAATTTCTAATCCCTGATGCGTCTAATTTGCTTCTGCTTTTCTTATTTATGCATCAGTTTCATCTCACGTGGAAATAAATGACGCCATGACACCAAAATGCGCCTTTTTTAAGGACTTTGAGGCAGATGATTTCGCATTATATAACAAAATCAATGAGGCTTGTAAGTTGGACTCTGCAGGGAACAGATGCTTTATCTTGTCTGTCACTCCACAAATAGAGGCCAACTGTAAAGTCACATATTCCATGACTGCTGTGTGTTGTTTACTTCCACTGGAAGGTGAAGCACGGGCTTTACACACGCTTATGTGTGTGTGTTTGCATGTGCGTGTGATCCACACCGTTCAACAGCTGCCACGGTGGGAATCTCATTCGCAGCATTCCTGCCTTCCCGTCCCGCCCTCCGTACATCTCATCCCGGCACGCTCCTTTCCTCGAAATCGCCGTGCCCGTGTGGAAACCAGCCCCTCGTTCTGGCTGCGAACAGAATTCCCGCAGCTGATAATTGGCTCCTAGTAGCACCTGCGCCTCACAACACCTCAGCCGTTGGAGTTAGAAATGACAGTTATCTTCGTCAGGGTTGTTTGCACGCAGAACTCCGTGCTGCACGCCGTGTTGGCGGGAGCTGCAGAGGAATCTGCGGAGGGATCTGCAACATGGCCCCCGTGTTGCAAAGCCATGAGGAATGCATTTGCTTTGATGCAGTGCTCATTCTGTGCATCAAGTCGTCACCTTCAGTGAATAAAAATAAACCAGCTGACCAGAAATTCTTATATTATGTGATTAGATGAAAGGTAAAGACCTTTGAGTGGAGATTAGCAACCTGCATTATGTCTGTAACACAACAGCACTGCAGGAAACACACCCAGCCCAGTTTATTCCACAACAGTGATACATTACAGTAATTCTGAACGATGCCTCTGCAGCTGTAATAATGAAAATCCTCCCATTCTGAACCTAAAACATTATTAAATGCAGTGACAGTAACAGTGCAAATGCCCCTGCTCAGAGCCAGAATTTGGTTTGTCCATCCTGGGCTACTGTAGAAACATGACTGAGCAACATGGCCGACCCAGTGGAAGCAGGGTTCTACCCCTGGACGTATAAAGGACTTATTCTCAAGTAAAGAAAACACAATGATTCTTATTTTAAGGCGATTATACACCAATAAAAGCACAATCCTGAATGTTATATTCCATCTCACCTGATTAAGTCCTGCAAACTGCACCTCTAAACACAGTAACAAGGGAAACAGGGGTATTGTGTGATAGATCATTAGATGTTTCCATGCACACAGAGTCCAAGAAGTGGGTTTGATATCCAGAAATAACAACATTCATCTGGTAACTGACCTCAGCATGTCATTAAAATCCAATACAGTAAATCAAATGCTTTATGTAGCCAGTGGAGCATCATGGGAAAATATAAATGCATGGTTTGCTCCATTGTGGCTGCAGCCAGTTGGGAGTCATTGGCCCATTGCTGCTCCTGATGGCCACTCTGCATAACCGCCAGCTCTGGACTGAATTGTGAGACCGCGGCCATTAACATTCCTCGCAGAAAGGTCAGCCGCTGGTCAGAAAATGTCAATAACGTTTCAATAGATAGCACCGGCTCCGGGACGGTGTAGCCTGACACCTTTTTCTGGGGCGGGCCGGAGAAGTGACGTTGCATCGGGCATTGTCCATTGACATCCTGTGACAGGGGAAGTACTCGTGCAGGAAGCAGCCATCTCCTGAGCGGCGCTGAATAACAGGAGGAAGAGGAGAGTCTGATCAAGAGCAAAACACACACACACACACACACACACACATCTCTCTCTCTTTCTGACACACACACACACTCAAACGTGCAGACAATGCAGCTTTTGTATCTGCTTTCATTAAGTAGTTTGAGCAGGAATGAGTCAGTATCCTGTCTGTAGGTCACTGAGTTCAGGTAACACTGGTTGTGTTGCTGAAGCAGCTCCCTCGCCTGCAACCGCAACTTGATCATTACCCCAAAATGTCCTTTTATTTGAACAGGAAGTTGGGAAAAAAAACACTTCCTGTGACAAAACGTGGCATCGGAGCAGTTATGTAATTACACATCAAAGAGAATTATGGAGGAAAACACATCAGGAATGTTTTCTCAAGGCTTTTATGCAACGGAGAAAGAGCTGCGAGGGGAAAAAACACTGTCCCAAAACGCGAAGAGGACATTTTTATGAGCACGTTTTATGAACCCGAATCATAACATCATTAAAAAAATCAGCACACGTCAGCTCCACGTATGGATTACATTGCTCGGCCATCACGCCGACTCCCCCGCTGAGTGCAGCATTTGGTTTTGTGTCCCCTCTCCTGTGTCTCTTTGTTTAAACACCAGTTTGTGCCTTTATTAAATCTTTTTTTTCTCCGTATCTCGTTTATTTTCTGCTCCGTATAAAGCCTCCATTGTTCGCCCAGCGCCCCTCCTCTGAGAGGGAGACAGAAAGAGACCAATCTTCTGTTTTTTTGTCTCTTTCTTTTCATATTTTCTCAGGCCAGGCTCTACAGGGAAGAGCAGACGCATATCAAGGGCCAGAAATGGCTGTGATTCTCATCAAAGCTGCGTCCAGTTATATCCTCGCTGTGTTTGCAAGCAAATTAAAATGCTTTCTGTCCAAACTGAAGAACCAGAACAATAACAGATCTTAGCTCCTCGTGTGTATTTGGGAGCTCACCACTGGGCCTGCGGTTATCAAGGGTCTCGGATTCACTTGGAACTAAAAGCAGAACTAAAAATAAAAGAATTAACTTCACTTTCGTTGTGACATCTTGTAATTTCTCCCTGTGGTTAAAGCTGTGCGGTCCACGCGTTCGGAAGACTGACAGGCTGAGCTAAACAGAATTAAACCGTGTGACATTAACACACCACAGGTTTTCAGTGCACGCCGTGTTGCACTATTTATGACTTGTTTAACTTAGAGGATGCTTCGGCCTTGTCGTCAGGTCGTTCTCGTGGTTTCCAGAAGCAATACAAAGGATAATTCACGCACAACAATTGTGTGTTTGGCAGTTGTGCCCCAAATCACTGTTGAATGTGTTGCAGATGAACAGTAGGTGGTTTCTGCAGACTGGTTTCAGCCAGACTCAAGTCATTGTACCAAAAATGCGTCACTCCTGGTGATTTTGGACCCGTTCGGACTGATTTCATCCCGTGATCAAGTGTTATTAGAAACAAATCGATTCGCTGTTACATAAAACAATCTGCTCGGTTGGACGCCGCCGCCGCCGCCGCCGCCGCCTAATAAGTTGCTAACGTGTGTCTCACAGTCTCACACAAAGCAGGGAGTGATAACTGCCTGTGATTCACGTCTCGTCCCGTGCCAAACTGACCTACTGCTGTCATTGTCAGATCACTGAGGATAGAGATGGAGGTTGTTGTCGAACAGAGCGATGCTAGGCCCTTTATGAGATGCTTCCAGTGAATTCAGATGGTGCCGTCTGGTTTGGTAAGTCACATGGAGACAATCACGGGAATCATTTCCTCCTCTGTTTGTGCACTTTATAGTCTCCACATCCTGATAAACACATGACTTTGGTTAAGTCTGTCGCGCGCTTGTTTTCTCTTCTTTAATACGGGAAGGCGAAAGTGGATGCGAGCTGAAAAGTCGAAACCAACAAATGATACGAGCATGAGGTTTAAATCACATTTAGCCACATTAATCCCAGTTCACACAGTTCCCAGGTCTGCAAGAGTTATGCAAATTTATAACATTTCACCTGAGCCGTGCATGAAAAGATGTTAAAAGATTTATTTGAAATTCCACAAAATAGCAGCGAAAGTGGCAAAATCGTTTGTTTGTCATTGTGAATCACTTGCATTCAGCAAAATCTGCAGGTTTTAATGGTGAGAAGGTGAGAAAGGAGCTGACGTTAGCGTCGCTTTACGGAAGGCAGGAGCAGGTGACGTGACTGCTTCAGTCTAAAGTGGGTATAACACGTACGCACACACACAATGTCAGGAAACCGGGGTCCAGCGTCGCACTAATCCAAGGCTGCAGTAAATGGAGTGGGGGATTGTCCGGGTCCCCGTCACATTGTTCAGACGCCGGCGTGTCAATTTGTTTTTACATAAAAGAAGAAAGGGGGAAACAGAAAGGAAGGAAGCGGCCCGGGGGGGAGGTCTGATGAAGCACGGTGGCAGCAGCAGGGACTGAACTGGTGGGAAGAAGTTTAAATAC
Organism: Datnioides undecimradiatus; assembly: GCA_008933995.1. Taxonomy (NCBI): domain Eukaryota; kingdom Metazoa; phylum Chordata; class Actinopteri; order Lobotiformes; family Datnioididae; genus Datnioides; species Datnioides undecimradiatus. The sequence goes on along the minus strand of WARS01001868.1, from coordinate 5,068,054 downwards.
ACAAAGACCAAGATTCATTTCTCCACCTCTGGGGTTTTAGGCTGTTGGAGGATTTGGGAGTCTGGGTCAAGAATGTTTCAGAGAATATTGTTTCTGTAGCGTGTTTGTTAGCGCAGAGGGCGACTGAAGAATGTAGGGTTTGTTCAGACAAACACAAACAGTTTTGCTCCAGTCCAGTCGGGGAAGATCAGCCAATCTCCCTTGACTTCAGCTAAATTTAACTTTGCAGGACAGAGGAGCTGCTGGTCTGCCGCCGCCTCGACTGCTGAATTACTTTGTGTTGTTGCGTGACTTTGGTGTTTTGAATGGTTTGTTCAGACTCACCGAAGTCACACAACAACACAAACTGTTTATCCGATCGAGGCGGCGGTCGACCGGCAGCTACTCCCGTGTTTCTGATCTGAGAGCAATATCAGCTTTCTGACAGCAAGGCGAAGCGGTGAAACTATTCTAAATACAGCATAAACTTGAACTGATCTGTTTTTAGGCGGCTGAACTCGGCTTCGTTGCTCCACAGCAGCACATTGTTTAGCTTCCTGCAGCAGCAGGCTTCTCCAGACGTGCCGATCACCGTGCCGATCTCGTGCGACCACACTTCAAGACGCAAACTCTCCCTTCAGTGTTTCAGACTTTAAACACAGAAACGTGCGCGCCCATACGATTTCACTCACACATGCATGCATGTACAGGTACATGCGGCTGCAGAGATACGTGTGCACGTGTACATGCAGCCGGGTTGACCCTCTATCTGTGGATCTGCACAGCCGTCCTGCAGCCCTTAACGGCGCGTTAACATCTGTATCCACGCCTCAGGGGGCTATATTGTCGTGTGGTCTTTGGCAGATCCTGTGTTTTCTTACTGTCTTCAGCGAGGCATGTGTGCGGCCCAAACACACACATGCACACACACACCAGGGCTATTTTTAGAAAAGACTCAGTCTTTTTTATGCTCTATTGGCCATTACTCAGCAGAGTGTGTGTGTGCATGAGTCTCCTGTGTGTATGTGTGTGTGGGGGGCCCAGCTGAAGGTCTTGAGAACCCAAAGGAAAGGGGAAACGTAGAAACCTAAAAATAGATCTGTTATGCTTTAAGATTTAGCTATTTCACTCCCAGCTGACACCGATCTAACGTCACTTCTGTTGCTCACACATGGAGTCTGATTAATTAGCTGCAGCGTATAACCAGTAAATCTAGGAAGTAGGTTTAATAGGACTCAGAACTGTTCCTTGTTTTGCGTTTAAACTTTAATAACCTGAACCCGTGTGTCAGTGAGAGGAGGTGGCAGGAAACTGTTCGCCGAAGCCCTTAATAACGCCGCTCACGCAGACTTTAATCAGCGTGTTCCCGTATGAGAATTTTAAGGGAAGCTAGAGGCCATTTTGATTCAGAGGTCTGCTCGTTTAAAGACACACCGTCCTCGTTACTGACTTCCCACCGATAAGTTGCAGTCGAGTCTTAATTTGTGGTTCTGCCGTCGGACGTAGACAGGAGATTTGGGGCCGTGTGTGTGAGAGACTGGGACGGGAACAGTGCAGTTCAAATCTCAGAAATTTTGCGATAGTTTATAGCATTAGCGGCTGTAGCAAGAACACATTTCACTGCGTGTGTGTGGATCAACGTGAATCCCATCCTGCTGGAACACAGCAGTGTAGTGCGAATGAGCGTCCAGTCCTTACACAAAGTGAAGGCCGACCGCGCCGCCTCTGATCTGCAGTGTCTCCGCAGCGTAGGTTGTTCCTGTGATACCTCCTGAATAAAGGTGGGGGAGGGGGAGGGAAGGGAGGGGAGTCAGCGGGGCAACTGTCTCCTGAGAGGGCAAAGTTTATGTTGTTGTTCAGTTGTTTTCTGTGGTTTCAGAGAAAAGCCTGGCTCCGCAGGGACTCCCCCCGTTGCGTATGCTCCCTCTGAGACTCACTGATTAGATTTTCAGTCTCTCGTGACCCTCGAGGGCTTAATCCCTGCTCATCCAGCCCAATATGACCTGTGTTTCTGTAGCTGCTTTTGGAAGAATGCTGTACTTACCTCTAGAGGTGCAGGAGATATACCAGATATTCTATCATGGCGTGGCTTTTGGCTATGACTCTATCAGTGTCTCTCCCTGTTTGGTCGTCATATTTATTAGTTAAAGCTATCAAACATTTTGTGCAGTGAAGCATGAGCTTGCAGACATTTGTCAAGTCCTTCTAAGTCGTGCAAACAGACAGGGCTAAGGGGCCGAGCCCACGTCATGCAGTCCGACAGGCCTCTGCACCCGTCAAACGGCAGCTCTTAAAATATTTTGTTCCAGCTCTTAGCTTGTGCTTATTTTTAGAACGCTCCTACACAACATACACTCATTCACCTTTCGCAGTCAACCGTGACTTCAGTCAGGATCCGTCGGGTGCATCGATGTGCACTTCCTATAATGACGGCCGGGGCTTCAGGGAGGAGTTATGACACGGAGATGCCCCGCTGTCATGTCAGGATAGTGAGCGGACAAGTCAATTCACAGAAATCAGGAATTACTAGATGGTTAATTCATTAGCCCTCAAACAGGATGAGCCAATGAATCTCTAAATGAGCATGCTGCGGTATCAAAAGCCGCACACAGCTCAAGGTGCGCTAACACAATGCGTGCAGCCACATCAGCGTTGAGCAAGGTCTGCTTCATGCATGGAGCTTTGCTGCTGTGCTGCAGGTAAAAACCAAAAAATGTGTGTTTCTGTGATCGCGCTGTAAAGACGCAGTCCTGTCAGAAACTTTGTGAACGAGAGGGCACAAGGTGACACAGGGTTAATAACAGAGTCAGTGTTTTATTTTATCGACATGTGAATTACAGTTAATACGCTCCTGGTGGCCAGAGTCAGCTGCAACTGCTAGCTGCACAGCTAACTGTGCTAACTTGCTAACGGAGGCTACAGTTAGTAGCAGTTAGCAGTAACTTTAGCAGCATGTGAAGCTTTCTGTCTGTCAGGAAACTCCGTAAACCACCTCTTTATGTATTTATCTTTATTAAACTGGCCTCCGTTAGTCTTGTTTAGCCCGTCTGTTTACTGGGAGACTGCTGAGCCTGCTGAAGTTAGCAGCAGTTAGAGGGAGCACCAAAAAAAAATAACCCATAAAATATTATTTTTATCCATAAAATATCCGCCTACACACAATTTATTGAATTAATTGACATTAAACTTTTATTTTTGTGCATAAATGAATCAGATTTGGCCCCGAAAATCCACTTTTCATGTGGTTGTTGGGGAAGCTGCTATCTGATAACTCAACTCATGAGTGATAAAAACACTTAAACATCGATTTCGACTTCACAGTGATTTAAAATCCTAAAGTGGACGACGTGACCAGGTTCAACCACAAAGCCACAGCGCAGCAGGAAATGGCTTTGGGCAGCTGGTTTATGAAGGGTGGTTCAACTTAGGTGGATTCATAATGCAGGAAGTGTTTGCTCATGGGGCAAAGCGTTGTATTGTTTAAATACAATAACAGTCCCACAGACACGGTCTGCACGCACACACTGTCACGCCACTGTGTGCACAAGGGGACCCACAAATACACATTAAACTACAGCTTTAACCTGTCCTAAAACTAAACAAGTGTTGTAACAAATTTAGTTTAATAATGATCATCGGGATCTTTTTCTTCTTCTCTTCTCTCTTCATGGAAACCAGCCTCACATCTGTTCGTTAAACATGAAGCTACAGCGACTATACGATCAGCGTAGCTTAGCATTAAGACTGGAAGCAGCTGCTATTGATCCTCTCATGTTACTCTCAAGAAAGCAAATACGTGTGATTCCCAAAATGTCAAATGATGCACTTAAAGGAAAGAAATCAGTCACCGGCTGATTGTGAAACGTTTGCAGCTTCCTGGCGGATGGACAACAGCAGCTGTGGTCAGCCTGAGGCCGGGTGCTTTATAACGGTTTCCACTGGTGAAAAGTGTTTATTGCAGAAAAAAATGTAAAAACACTGACTGTGTTACAGCTCATTTTAAACTTTCTCTGTTGTGGAAGTCCCCAATTTGCCAAAAATGCCCTCGCCCTGACACTCGAACTGGGTCCCACGAAGATGGGAAACACACACCATGTGTTACCAGCTGTGGTCGGTATCTAGCTCAGATTCTGTAATACAATGACTCATTATTTAGAGCCTCTCACACACACACACACACACACACACACACACAATGGGGCAGCTTCAAACCATCAGATTAGTGGAGATTGACCCTTTCTCCACCCTGAGGCAACTTCCCTTTTCCTCCTAACCAATCAAAGCGGAGGGTTGGCAGAAAGTGTAACGTGAAACCGGGGGTCTTGGCTCGACACTTCAGAACCCGGGGCACAGTTGGAGGCCGACAGAAACAACAGCCGCAGTCTTTCACGCTCTCTCACTCTCACACAGTTTCCTTACTTTGTTACGACCAGGCACGCACTGTTTACAAGCCCCATCTGCTGCATGCAGTGAGATGCAGACACACACCTCTGAGAGCTTTCAGGGATTTACACTGTGGACGGCTGCTGTGGATTAATCATTCCGGTGGCTGGCTGCGTGTGTCACGGCCTGGACCAGCCTCAGTCCGGTCTAGCCGGACGCACCGACGACCTGCAGCAGACTTAGGTGGTCGCTGCCCGTTGGGGGCCTAGCGTAAAGCGAGCTGCGGGATCTGCATGAGGCTACAGGGCCCTCTTTCTGTGTGGAGGTTGGATGATGCAGTGTGTGCTCTCCTTCCTCTCCCCTCAGCTGAGCTCCGGATCCCCCTGTAGCTGCGAGGTCGGCCCCGAAGGGACAAAGAAGAAGAAATCCAAGAACCTGTAAGTACACAAAATAATCTGTCTGTAAAATGTGTGTTTGTCTTCTTGTCTTGTACGTGGGTTTAAACCTGTGAAACTATTGATTTTTATGCAAAAACTGAAAAGATAATTCAATATTCACCTGTGAGGAAGAGGAGAAGCGGCAGCGCGGTTGATCAGTTGGTCACTGGTTTCAGCACGCGGGGGGTTAACGTGAGGACTCGTTCTGGCAGTTTGTTAGCACGGTTGTGATTGGATTAGTGGATTGATGCTGTTTGGGGGTATTTATAAAGCATTTATATTAATTTATTGGCATAAAAACACTTATTTTAACTTTAACCTTTTATAGTGTGTGATGCTGTCACAGGTAAAGGCTTCAGGTGACAGCGAAAGTTAAAGCTAATTATTTAACGCTGATCATCATCTACGTAATTACGTGGTAAATGGTGTGTGTGTGTGTGCGCCATATGTGTGCCTCACATTCTCGGCGAGGTGTGTGTGTGTGTGTTTGTGTGTGTCGACGCCTCGGTGATTCATCAGCTGTTGAATGAGCTTTATTCACGCTCCCGTTCATCAAGATGAAAGCACTCTTCACGCCGCGGGGACAATGAAAGCACTCACTCCGCCGTCCTTGGGCCTGATGGCCGCCCATTCTTCTGCGCAAGCTGTGTTTTTATGTTGTTTTGTTAACCGGCAGATTAAGTGATTAAGATTCCACGGCCCGAGCATGTTGCCCTTTCTGTCAGCTGCTGCAAACGGCTCCAGAGCCGCTTTGTCGCTGCGATAAAACAGACTTTTCAGATAAAAATGTGCTTTTTTTGTTTCAAAGTTTGCAGAAAATCACATTTTTTTCAAATCTGCGCCTGATGTGTGGTCAGGAATTGTGTCGATCACATCAAACATGATTCATTGAGAATCAAATGGTTGTTTCTTAATATAATAAGATGCCATTTGATTCTATTTCACTTAACACTTGATACCGCCAACGCCTCACGCTCGGCAGCATTTGGTGGCACAGATCTTGGTTAGCAAACAGTCCCTGGCTCACCGACAGTGGGTAAACAAACACGCATCATGGTGTTAGCTCTTCTAACGTCACACTTTTTTCATGGTGGTTTCACCTTGAACTTCACCTGTCCTGCACAGCTGTGACACTGAACGCGTCATCACCCGTCGACAGAGCGGCTTCCTGTTCCTTCCTTCCTCTTCTCTCATCGTCAGTCGACTTAACGAGGCGAGCTCGCGGATCGTGTTCACGCGCCCTTTTCGCCTGCGCGGCCGTTGTTTTCATTAAAGTCTCGCCGCCGTGCGCCCGTCCGCCGTCGCGTTCGGAGGTTTGTTTTTTCCCCAGCATCCGGCATCTGAGACCCACTTTCAGGCGTTTTTTCATTACGCCTCACTGTAAACTAATAACCAGGGGCAGAGCTATGCCGCTATATGAAGTCACAGCAATAAACATACCCTCAGTACAATATCTGTCTGTGTAACTCAGAGGAATACAGATGCAATATGTCGCTGCTATAGATAGAAATCTCTGGCTGTCTATATGACCAAGCACGACGGATATTAAATTATGTCCTGCAGGGGTAGGTCGGTGGTGTGTCACATGACCAAATCAGGGGCAGCATCGCCGTAAACACTCCTCCTCTTTCCTTAATGTCCGCAATCATCTTGAGGGACGGGACGACTCAACGAAACGCACAATGTAAACATCCACAGAAGAAGATAATAGACGGTGTTGTTCGCCAAGAGGCTTAAAATGGTATTTACAACAGAGGCACTTCTCCCGACGCTCCCGCTCCACTTCCTGTGTCTAGTTTTCAGGATCCGGCACAGCTGTTTTCCTCAAATTGTCCACGTTATCTCACGCCCTCCTCCGTTTATCGCCTTTTGTTTCTCTTCGGTCCAGGTGTTCCTCCGACCCGAGCGATGCACGCCGTAAACCACTGCAGCAGAGTGATACGAGCAGAAGCATGAGCTCACTGACAGAGTATACAACGTAATTTACACAAAGAGGCAGCGTTTTTTATTTTGGGGCGTATTTCACAAACCAGCAGCTCAGCTTTGGTTCATGAAAGTGGGAAAACGGGACGGACTGAGAGGGAGAAACTGGGATATCTGTGAAAACAAACGGCACGAATGAACAGCTTGCGAGTTTGATGCATGTTCTGTTGTAAAATCAGCCAGGAAAAAGTCTTTTTTCACATTTTTTAATGTTTTCTTAACAAGAAACTTTGTAGAGAAATCACAAGTTGCAGCCCCCGTGCATGTTTCAGCGGCGCCACAGTGACGTTGTGTTTATTTCTAAAAAGATGCATGTCAGCGGCCATTTTTAGGTCTGTTGCACACTCTGCACTGTCTTTAATCGTCTGCAAACACTTTCATTGGTCTGGAAAAGACAAATTCGCCCTGTGATTGCATTTCATCCAGTGTCCTCTGCTTATTTTGCACACATTCAATCACAGCCAGCTCAAATGTGATTGGCTGGTCCTACTCGGACCCTAAACCATTCGGTATCTACCTGCAGAATCCGATTATGGACGCGAGCTTCACTTGTGCTTAATGTTATAAATGTAGTTTTAGTCAGACAGCAGGTTTAAAAGAACAGAAACACACTGAAAAGACCTTTTAACTTCCTGATTGTCGTCTTCTGACGTTTGAGGGCAAATAGCTTGGAGCTCCACAGAGGCTCCACAGAGGGGAGGATGTGTTGGATGTGCTGGGGTGTGTGTTGAGCCCAGTAGCAGATTTAACACAGAGCTCTGCCACCGTTTGTCATCTGGGGCGGATGAACAGATCGTTACAGTCGTCAGGTCACTTCTTCAGCTCAAACAGACAAATGTCATCTCAGCTTACTGACCCACGAAGCTACAAACCTGCCCGGGCCCCAGTGGAAGGAATCTGTCCTCTCTAAACACTGCGCGGTGATTGGGTGAGCCCAGGGTCCGCCTTCTCCAGACCCCCCGGACTATATAAAGCTCCACCGCAGCCTCTCAGGGGTTAGAGGAATGTGATTGTCAAACAAACCCCCCAGACCCCGAGCACCGGCACGCCTGACACACGCTTACATGCAGTCAAACCTCCACACACACCGAGAGCAGCTGCGTACGAGCCGGCACCCATGTTTCACACTATGGTTGATTTCTCAGAGAAGTACCTTGAAAGGTAAGAGCGAGGGAGTCGATCTGTGTGTGTGTGTGTGTGTGCGCGTTTGGGTTCATCTCCACTTTGATTTCTCGTCGTCAAGAATTAGAAACATCAGAGGGGAGGGCGAGGAAGGCACGGACGGGGGCTGCTTTGCCTCCCACAGGAACCTAACTCTCAGGCTGGCAGGAAGAGCGATCTGACCTCTACGTGGATCTCATTTGACAGTCGCAGTGAGGGAGAACAATCCCCCCGTGAGGGTGAAGCGCTCAAACTATTTTGGACAAAGCTGGCTCTTAACTTCTAACTTGAGGCTGCCCCTTTTTCTTATTATACGCAGCCTGGATTTCAGGAATAGGATCGCTCATGTGGTCTTTGTGGCTAGGAAGGTGAGTTGGCTCCGAAATAGAGCTCCTTTTTTTGGTCCTGATTGAGGGAGACTGTGAATGAGATGGTGTTATATTTATGGATAACATTTAGGACAATTCGCTCTTCTTCTAGGAATATCTCAGAGTGACTTTCTCTTCTTTATGATTCGCCTTTCTCTGTCGTACCCCGTCGCTGTTTCATCGCACCTCAGGACCGTTTGGTCTGTGACGGGGTTACAGGACAAACGCTGTCTGTTTAGACGGAGCCCAAACAGTCTAAATGTTATTCAGAGTGCTGCAGACACACTGACACAACCCTTGACCTGTTCTGTTTGTGCACGCAGGCACAGATGCACAAACAGACTCGTGCGCCTGCACAGCGCTGTGTGTGTGTGTGTTGCGTCCCAGGCACACAGCCTTCTGTAAATAGAAAGTGGCAGGGGGAATGAAAACATGCTCGCTCACGTTGGGCTGCTGCTCTCTGCGCTCGCCACTGCACCCCAGATCTGACGGGTCAGGCTCCACAAAGGCTAAACTCCACAACAACAACAGAAACAGAGCGATGAAGTGGGGCAGTGGATTCAGCTTGTGCTTTTACGGCTCTTTGTCATCCGCAGTGTGTCTGTCTGCAGCTCTCCCCCCATGTGCTCCCACAGCGTTTCCCTGGGAGTGCGGCCTACTTTTCAGAACACCAGGAATAGCCAGCGGGGTGCTATTAGCGCGTCTAATGTGAGCCAAGCAAAGAGGGAATAAAGAGTACGGAAGCCTGCAGATAATTGCGGCGCTAAAGACCTCGCGCTCCTTCGCTCGAGCACATAAACCGCTCTCTCTCTCTCTGGCGGCAACGCGAGCAGACACTCGGGCGTTTGTGCGTGCGGTGCTTTGGCTGCAAACATGGACGTGCTGTGTATTTAGTGCGCCCCAGGGCCGAGCAGCCTGCACCTCGGGGTGGCGGCGTGCAAGATCAAACATCATCCTAATTTGATAATCCCCCCGCAGAGCATGTGTCAGTGCTGTAGCAGATTAAGTCAAATTCAGGGGTCATGGGATGTGATAGATCGTATTAGTACAGGGGAGCTATTAGCAAGCTCAGCTGGGGAGACACACTGAAGTGTCAACTTTAAATACAGAGGTACTCAGGGTGTGAGCTGGTGAGAGGTGCCATTAGCACACAGAGAGCAGAGGTGCAAAGAGCACTGGGTAAATACATGTAAAGCAGGTTTCTGTGCTCACCTTGTTGGTGGGAGGAGTGTTTCCTCCGTGCAGCTGCGTGCATGAGTCCTGTTTTCAGTCTTGACTGCGTGCTAATTGTTTTCAGGTGATTATTCATGTGTGTGGTAGCTAATTTTGCAAATCTAACGTGTTGTAACGATGCACATCTGCACATCTGGAGGACGGGGACGTGACTTTGGCCCTCTGCGTTCGATGGATGGAACAAACCCTGCGTCTCGGCGCTCGCCTCCTGCAGCCCCACCTCACATGCATGCTCACAGAAAGCTGCTGTCGCTGTCACACTGTCACCTCTGTCTGCGTGCAGCAGTTTAACTGAGGCGCGTCATGTGTTTATCACTTGTTCTCAAGAGGCTGTGCTGTGTTTGAAAATAAAACAAGTGAAAAGATGAACCACAAAGAGACGCTCGCGCTGTCGCCACCAGCTGCTGTTCGTAAAGGACTCCCCGGCGAGCGGAGGGCTGACAGCGGTTGTGTTTGCAGTATCCACTGACACCCACAGGGTGGCAGGATGGAAACACACATTTCCCTTGAAGCGACTGTTGTTGTGACATCATTGTCACGTCGTTCCCGTGCAGGCTCAGCTCGTATAAAACCCAGACATAAATAATAAAGTCATCTTTTGTCAACGCCAACCAAATATTTTCCAGCCCTTGTAAAAGACGAGTTTCTTCCCCTCCTCGCCTGCACCGGCCGGCAACACCAGAGCCTCTCTTTAAGCCAACACATGCACGGCTCAGGACCCGATCGCCTCGAGCGCAGCCTAAAAATAGAACAATCTAATGAATCCTGCTCTGATGTTATGAGTTTATTTAACAGCAAGAGAGCTTTTATTTGGGTAATAATGTCCTCCGGGCTGCGAGCTATTCACAGGGATACTGTGTCAGAGCACCCCGCTGCCCCCACGAGCACAGAGGCCTGAGTTCTGTGCAGCAGTTCAGCATCTGGTTCAAGCCTGGGCACTGTTTCAATCGATGGATGACTCATCCTTCCCCCGGTGATGCGGCGTGGATGTTTCGGTATTCCTCTGGGGTTTAAAGTGAATTTTCCGGTTCCTCTAAGACTCTTTCGATCTGTGCCTCGCCTTTTATCCGGGTTTCTCCTCTCATCGGATTCCCATCATTGCCCCGGAGAGGAAAAACGCTTTAACCAGTGCTTTCTCTTTCATTCATGAGCGGTAAAGTCATTTTCTGAGTCACACATTTGGTTTTACTCTCCCGAACCCCACAAACTCTTTGGAACACAGAGAGGCTGTGTGGCACCAGCAGGGACCCACCCCAGAACCCAAACACGCCCGAATCAATGCAGCTACAAAGTCTCACTCATCCTGGTTCCAAAGGAGCCTTTCAGCTGCTGCCCCCGACAGCTCGTGCAGTCGTGTTGTATCATGCGTGCGGGCATGTTTCTACCTTTCCTCTCCTGCAGCCGTCGGGAAAAACCCGCACCAGACGGCTGCTGACTGTGTCCTCTGTTCGGTCGTGCAGCCGCACACACACACACACACACACACACAAATGATCCCCCCCTTCCTGTTCACGTGCACGAGGCCGCTGCAGACGGGGAGTTTTCCAACACCTGTGACTGGCATGAAAGCACCAGTGAAGTGGGCATGAGTTGGCACAGGTGCAGGGTGGGTGGAGGTGGGGTGGGGGGGTTCCTTTGAAATGATTGTGTGGGTGTTCTTTCATCCCCGTCTGATTACATGCACACACAGTATTTGTGCTACCGTGCCGCTGTGTGTGCCCCCCCCCCTGCATGTGTGCACATCTGAATGCTAAGTGCCTATAACTGGAAGCCCTGGCTCTTAATTTGGGGTGCACATGCTCTCCTGGGGGGCTGTGGGTTGGCAGCGGGACAGCTTGCAGTGATTAGGGCCGGCGAGCGCGCACACACACACACGCCGCCGCGCTGCATTATTAGCGGGCCAGCCAATCCACAGTGGAAATCAAAAGCAGGGACTCAGGAAATGGGTGTTGAGTGAGGTCACATCCCAATGAGGCAGCACGTGCTCCAGGTCGGGAAAAGCCAGGACACGTACCAAGGGATTATGGGAATGCGCAGAATTCTTGGTGCTCCCGCGGGGGCCGAGGGTTGGTGTATCACCTTGTGTGGGATTTAAGGTGGCGCGTGTGCAACGTGTGTGTTTGCTGGAGGTGAAACATCCGAGGTGGGCGGTCAGGAGGATTTCGGATGCTGCTCCCGCTGCTGATGGGAAGCAGCAGAGGGGTGAGGAGGTCACCGCGTCCTGTTGCCTCGGCCCCTGTGTCAGCTCCCTCTCAGCAACCCCTGCAGGCACATGGAGAATGGCGTGATGAGACAGAGGAGTGAGGATTGAGTCTCTCTCCTCCTTCCCTGCCACATTCGCTCAGTCCCTGCCGAGGAACCTGCCAGGGACGCATCTACAGGAAAGACTGCGAGAGGTGTCAGATTGACAGGAGAGAGGCTGACGAAGTGAGGAGAGGGAGCTTGACATCCGCCTGTTTGGACAAAATTCAGCGCCACCATACCGACACACACCGCCGGGCTGAAGACTAAAATGTACACGGCTTTTACTCTCACCTTTTCTGGCTTTTCACTCAGTGCGGATTGGATTTACAGGGCTGAAGAACTTAAGTGGTGATCTCCAGTGCCTTGGATTGTTTGAATTGTGGACTTAGGGCTTTGGACTCAACACACTTTCTTCCCATGTCTCTTTTTGTCCCCCCCTTTCATCCATACTCTCCCTGTCCCGTCTCACCTCTGTCCCCCCTCCTCCTCTGCCTCCTTTCCCCTCCTTCACCTCCTTCGCTCTCTTCTTTCGCTCAGGGCCAAAGACATGAAGAACCGGCTGGCTTTCCTGCGGAGGAGGAATGAATCCCCAGGAAGCAACCCAGCCGGCAAGTTGGACAAATCTATGAAGTCAGTCAAGTAAGTGGCCACTTCCTGACAGCGTGTGTGTGGGTGTGTGTGTGTGTGCGTGAAGCTCGCCACAACTGGTGACGACCTGGCCTTGGAAGTCAGACGTGTGGGCAGCAGCAGCAGCAGCAGCAGCAGCAGCAGGGACGGGTGTGTGTTTCTGCCATGTGTGGGATTAATAAAACAAATTGTCTGCACGCAAAGTTTTTAATTAACCATAAAATCTGTGAAGCAAATTAAACGCATGCACGTAAAATATCACGGATTTGGAATATTAGAGGTGTTGTGACTGCAAGCTGACAAAATAGGTGTAAGATGAGCAAGTTTGGTCCCAAAATAAACGTCTTTTGTGGAATTAGATGAAAATATTAATATTATAGATGATTGTTTTAGCAATTTGGCTTCAATTATAAATAAACTGGGGTGGAAACTTTGCAAAACAGCTGCTTTGACACATAAACGTAATATAAAATGTGTCAGATTGATGGAAAAACTGTCCAGAGTGACTCAAACGTGGCTGAAAAGACGTGGATTACAGTGAGTGTGAGATGAGCTCTGGGCTTTATGGCAGAGTACAGGAGGGATGAGAGGCAGCAGGGGGCAGACAGACGCTGGTGTGTGTGTGTGTGTGTGTGTGTGTGTGTGTGTGTTTGGGGGGGGGCTTTAAACCCGACAAAACATCCCCATTGGCCGGCTGAAACCCCTCCCCTCCCGCCTTCCGACTTAGATTCAGTGGGAATATAAAAGCCTACCCCCGGCAGGGTGAAGCAGATAGACGCTCGGTGTTGTCGAGGCGGAGCCGAATGTGAGGGAGAGACCGGCAGACGCAGGCTAGAGTGGAAGGAAGCAGCGCAGGGAGAGGAGTTACCCCGCTTCCACGTTTCCACTCACCTCCACAGCATATAGACAAAGTTCTGCGGATGGGTCACACAATGAGAAACCTGGCTGAGATGGGCTTGTTAAAGAACCGCTCTGCTTTCATCTGCAGGCCCACCCCAGAGGAAGCGCTCAAATGGGGGGACTCACTGGACAAGCTGCTGGCACACAAATGTAAGTTACTTTAAAATGTCATTATTATTATTATTACATTATTATTATTTTAAGTTTTAAGAAGCATTTAATCGCCTCCCTGCTTCCCAAACATCGGGCTCGTCTGTGATTTAGTGCACTGTGGCTCCAGATGGTGGGTGAATGTAGACGTTCAGTGCCTGCATGAGGTGTTGGGGGAGGGTGCTGGAGCATGGGAAACATACATGCATCTCACACACACACACACACACACACACACACACGCACGCTGCTGCAGTGCATTGCAGCAAGTTTCACCTACAAAGATGGAAAAAGGAGGTGGGAGGGGGGGAGGGGGGGCTCCAACAGGCAACCTGCATGTGCTATTTTTGTTTTCCACAATTCATCTTCCCCAGTTCAGACCCAAATCCTGTTTCGGGGCCGACGGAGAGCCAGCGCTACATCTGCTCCTCATTCGCTGGCCTCTTTACTCTCCCCCGTCTAATTTCCTCTCCTTCGCCACCTCTTACCTCACTCCTGCTTACCAGAATGAGGTAAGAGATGACCGCCCGCACCGGCTCGGCTTATCAGCGCGGGTGATTCATGGGAACGGAAAGGTGCAGAGCGCGGCAGTGGGCGGACGCGGCTTCCTGCTATTCTTTGTCCTGGATGCCGTCTTCCTCAAATCATTAACCGGGCTGAAACCCCCAAAGTGCCAGAGTTAGTCTGCTTCTCCCCCCTCTGACACCGAAACACTTGGCCCTTTGTTCATTCACAGCGCGTTCGTACGGGAGCGCACGCACGCCACGCTGAGTAGTAAGGAAGGATTGGGTCAGCGGGGTGATGTCACTCAAAGGAATTGAGAGTTTTTTATTTTAATGTCTCACTTTATTCCAACCACATGACTCAAACCGGCCGTCACGGCGCTATTTTAGGAGCTGAAACTCCAAGGAGCGCTTCAGCTGTGGGGTTGCCATGGCGCTCTAGTCAACTCTCCTCTTGTTTATCCTCCTCCTCCTCCTCCTCCTCCTCCTCTCCCTCAGATGGTCTGGCAGCGTTCAGAGCTTTCCTGCGCACAGAGTTCAGCGAGGAGAATCTGGAATTCTGGCTGGCGTGCGAGGAATACAAGAAGATCAAGTCGCAATCCAAGATGGCCTCAAAAGCAAAGAAGATCTTTGCAGAGTACATCGCAATCCAGTCATGTAAAGAGGTGAGCGTGCACGACTCATACAGACGCCGCCCCCCCCCCGTCTCCTGCATGTGTGTGTGTTTGATCTTTGCACCTTCACGTTCTAACTCGTCTCGTGCTCCTCCCCCCGCAGGTGAACCTGGACTCGTACACCAGAGATCACACTAAGGACAACCTGCAGAATGTGACACGCTCCTGCTTTGACCTAGCGCAGAGGCGGATATACGGGCTGATGGAGAAGGACTCATACCCCCGCTTCCTGCGCTCAGAACTCTACTCGGACTTAATCAACCAAAAAAAGGCCAGCTCCACTCCGACTTCATCCTCATCATAAGAGAGCAGAAAGAGATCGAACGGCGGGCGAAACGTGACGATGACACAGAGAAACGGGGGGCAGACTTGAAAAACGAGTGGGTGGGAGTGATGTGAGCTTCTTCGTTTGCCTTTTTTAAACTTTTATTGTGCGTGTGTGTCCGTCACCCTGTCCACTATGATTTTTATTTTTATTTTTTATTGTTGTTCTGGTGTGAGAGGACGCTGCAAAGCGATGGCACTGCAAAGGAATGTAGTTTACACAGTTCCCAGGTGGATGGATGGATGGATGGATGGATGAGTGGATGGATGAGTGGATGAGTGGATGGATGCAGAAGCCCACGAGCGAGGGCTGGAGCAGGAGCTGGACGCTTGTCTGATCACTGTCTCTCTTCGTTTGTGTGCGTGTGTTTTTGTTGGTGTCGGTCTTTTCGGTCGTGTGTGTGTGTGTGTGTGTGTGTGTGTGTGTGTGTGTGTGTGTGTGTGTGTTTGACGTTTTTGTCCAGTTGTACTGGAGAAAAGGAGGGGTTGCTCAGAAAACCCCGCAGACATGAAGACAGTCCGGTACTGTTTTGTCACTTTCCCCCCTTGATTTCCTTTTTAAACTCCCCTCCTTTCCTCCACATGTTCTCTGTGAAGCCACTTCGAAGCTGTTGGTACGACACAAAGTCCTTTTTCTTTGTGTGTGGGTTTTGTTTTTTTTAATTGCATCGGGCTCTAAACTGTATCAGGGAGGGGCGGGACGAAACAAAAAAAAAAAAAACTAAGATGATGTCTGAAGGAAAGCTAGCGCTGCGGCTCCGTTTCACACGCACCCCCGTTTAAACACCTGCACACCCTCTCAGCGCTTCTACAAACAGCCTCCACCTTAATCACTTCACCCCAAGACTGCGGAAAGATCCCGCGAGCGTCCAACGGGGACAAAGACGGAGACGGGCAAGGAGCACGGATGGAGGACGGACTGGAGCTGCGAGGAAACACAGAACATGTGTCGCTCTCGCGTTAAAAGGCGTTCAGAGTCACATTCGAAGCCAGTAACGGAGGAAAGAAAAGAAAAGACGACTTGCTTCCTGTCTCCAAAGACTGTTTACAACGAGGAAGGAAAGCTGAAGACGCAACAGACGCTCAGACGAACGACATCTCCTCTCACATCGTAGCTCATTCTGGACTAATCGAGGACACATCTCAGGACATTGCCACGACAGGTTCCCACCTCCGGTTTCTCTTTTTTCTACACTCTCACTGTTTTTATATGCTTTTAGAGGTCCAGCCTGCACTCCCTAGGCGTTCGGGGCGATACGCAGGAGGTTGCTCGTCTCACGGTCAAGAGGACAACAAAAAGAAAAGATGCTTCACGTTGTAAAAAAAAAAAAAAAAAGAGTTTGCATATTTATTTAGATTAACTCGCCGGATGCTTCTACAGACGCCCTCACCTCCTCTAAAGCACTCAGCTGAAAGCTCTCACGTCTCCTCTTAACCACCAAACAGGTCCAATGCTGTCCTGAACTTTAAGTGCAATATTGTTTTGGTTTTTTTTTAATTATTATTATTTTATTTTATTTTAATATTATGTTCGGTTCGTTCGTTTATTTGGATGATTTTGAATTTTTACGGGGAAAGACGAACGGCTTGAGCTCTGTATTAACTTTATTTGTTAAGAGAAGAAAAACAAAAGCAAACTTAGAGCTATAAGGTTGACTTACAACGCAAAGAAACATAAGTAGTTTAATGAATTTTAAGCAAGTGATTCTAACTGTGTGTGAAACCCCCCCACCCCTCCACCCCGGCAGCAGGCAGCTGGGGGTTGTTATGGTTGTAAATATAATTCTTTAAGAAAACTATGTGATAACACATTAAAAACAAAAAAAACCAATAGGTCTCTGCTGGTGATGAACGTGGGACCCAGCTGTATCTATGTAAATATGAGAGACTCAGAACTATAAGACGACATGTTATTGTTTTAAAAAAAGAAACAAACAAACACGATAGGCGAGCGAGAGCGGGCGCGATCTGCTCCTTCCCCTGGTCATACACTGCTTGTAAGGAGTTTTCTGAAATGCATTTTATCATTTTCACTGTTTACAATTCAAAATGCATCTCCTATGATAGCAAGTGAAAACAGTAGAGTACATTTTGGTGTCATTGCTAATGATAAATAAACCAACCAACTGATGAAGTAAAGACGTGTTGTCTCCGGATCTTTCTTTGTGACCTGCACCTCGCCTGTGCATACCGCTCACGCAACATGCCGACGCTGAGTAACGGCTGTGTGGCGTTGCTTTCGTGCAGAGCCACCTAGCTTAGCACGAAGCGTGGAAACACTTAGCCTAGCTCTGTCCAAAGCAGCACCCATAAAGCTCATTTGCATTAATTAAACCACAACTTGCCGCTTTTACACTTTAGCTCTCTCCATGCTAGCTGCTAACCCCATGCTTGCAGCCTTTACGCTACGCTAAGCTAATCGTCTGCTGGCACTAGCTTCATGTTTAGCTGCCTGGACAGTGTACGTATTTCCCAAAATGCCAGACTTTGCCCTTAAAAAGCAGAACATTGAAACATCTCGTAAAGGGAAGTTGTGGTTTGTCACAACTTTTTATTTATTTCTGTTTCAAACTCACAAAGTCGAGATGTGAGATCAACGGCGCTGAAAGCAGCTGAAACGAGCGAACACATCACATGATTATCTTTGTTCCCGCTGCCATTAACGCTGTGCGCGCTGTAAAATAAGGCATTGCTTATCTTTTAGCACCATTCACCTGCACACGTCTGCAAATAATACTCTCCCTGCTGCACTTCTGATTAGACGCTACACAACTGCTTTGTACCTGGTTCAACTTGGACCGCGTGCAGTTTTCCTGTGCAGTGAGGAATTATGACAATCATGAACACAAATAAACTGGTTGAGATCTTATGGCTAAACAAGTCTGAGCGCTTGTGTTTCTTGGCCTTTGTAGCGCTAATAACCAGTAAAAATAACAGCCCAGAGCTATGAAAGTTTAATTTTGCATAACATCCATGATCTCACATGCAAAAACATGTATTTTTCGGCCGGTTCAGACTCAACAAGTGAGTAATTGTTGGCACCGGAGCGGATCGGTATCGACACAGAACATGGAGACTCGTCCTGGTCCCAGCTGTCCTGTCCTGAAATGAAGAGCCAGTGAGTGCGACACAGGGTCGAGTGTTGGCCGGGGTGTCGGGGGGGGGGGGACACAGTTGAAGCTCTGTGAGTGAAGTGTGTGTGTGTTTGTCTGTGTTTGAGGGGC
The DNA here is from genome assembly GCA_008933995.1 of Datnioides undecimradiatus. Classification (NCBI taxonomy): domain Eukaryota; kingdom Metazoa; phylum Chordata; class Actinopteri; order Lobotiformes; family Datnioididae; genus Datnioides; species Datnioides undecimradiatus. The sequence continues at coordinate 5,049,864 of WARS01001868.1, read as the reverse complement.
TTGATCAGTCTGAAGTGGTGTTGGAAACGGCAGCAACAGCGCCTAATCTTCTTAACCAGCTGCCATCTGTGGCTTCTTTCTCCAAAAGGAATTGTCATCGACCTCTCTATCGCCTCCCTCGGCCTGTTTCCTCTCCGTCTCGCTCCCCCATCACCCGTCTGTTTGTCTTCCGAATCAACAACCGCTCATCTTTTTGATGCCGTACAGTGGAGGTCTCATTCCTTCGCCAAATCCTTTTGTTCGTATTTCCTTCCTCTCCGTAATCTCTGCGAACCATATCGCAGCGTCTGCCATTGTTTTCAAGTTCAGCGGCCCCCAAAACACGCCAGCTCGCATTTCCTGCTCAGACCTCCCGCGTCCTGCTGCGCCAAATATGGCCGTCGGTGTTTCCTCTGCCGTGACGGCCTCTTATCTCGCTTTCTGGTCGAAGCTTTTCACCGGGATGTGGAGCGAGCCGGGGTTTTATCTTCATTTACAGCTGCGTTTTGAAGTTGTGCAGCATTATGGGGCCTCCACTGCCCTGTTTCCTCTCTCTTCCAACGCTGCCAAACCTTTTCTTTTGCACATTTGGAACAGCAACACCTGGAATTCTGGGAATCTGCTCAAATCACATCAATGACAGGGATGCATTGGATGGAAAATGTCATGCATTCTTTAAATATCCAACCACTTACATCTTAGTCCTGTCTCATGAGCGACAACCAAACGTACATTTCATCACTGCTTTTAATAAAGAGCATGTTGTTTCAGCTTGTCAGCGTCTCATGTTACTCATGGAAAACAAATGTATTAGCTTAGCTTACCATAAACCTGGAAGCACAGGGAAATGCTGCCTAGCCAGGAAATAGTTCAGCCACAGTTTACGGATCAACAAACGAGATATAAAGTTACTAAGAGAGCTTCAGACGTGCTGCTGATCAAAGTTTTTAAAGTTTAGACGGACTCAGGCTAGCTGTTTCCCCCTGTATCCAGCATTTGAGCTAAGCTAAGCTAATCACCTGCTGGCTTTAGCTTCGTATTTCATGAACATATACGAAAGAAAGTGAATAAATATGTTTCCTGAAGCTGTTTTAATTGCACGAGAGCAGAAATCAAATCTTTTCACATTTTTAGATGACCACCGATGATTTTGAAAAGAGGGTCGACAGTTTCTGTGCAGACATTCATCTTGACTCTCGAATAGAAAAGCCTATAAGATCATTCCGGCACCGTCCACGGAGGAATCCAGTGTTTGTTGTTTCACCTTGTGGGGAGCCGTACAAAGCCCCATTCAAGTAAAGACACGAAACTATGCAACGTGCCAGTTTCTCTTTGCGCCTCCATCATATGACCCCGTATTAATAGCTGCTTCGAAAAACAAGCTGTGCAATTGTGTATTTTATATCTGTTTTTAGCGCGATGAACTCAGCGGGACTTCCCCCTCATGTCTCTCATCTATTTGCGCAGCAGTCAAGGGGCTTAAGCCTTGATTAATCCCTAATACTCGGATCGGCCTATCCTTTCAACTCTTGGCAGGTTTACAAAAGAAACATCGCATCCACCATCGCGGCTGTCTCGCTGGATCCCTCGATGTCGTTCGGTGGGTGTTTACTTGCTGTCTGCTCCACTGACTGAGTGCATGCATCCAGCCTCCCCCCCCCCGTGTGTCACCCACACAGACAGAGCATGAGTTTCATCAGAGGCTCTTCCTTATATGTATTTATTCATCTTCTGACCTGCAACAAGAGGTGATGTCACCACGAACGTCAAGATACGTTTTATTTTCTTGCACCTTGGTAACGGCGCCATCTGTTAATTCACAGGTACACGTTTCCTCATTCGGCCCCAGTCTGTGAAGAATACGTTGTGGGTTGAAGGAGCCAAGGGGGCCTTAACTGCACCGTGCTCACCTTCACTGTGGAACATTTTGCACGTGGCACATTACCCGCTTCATGCACAGCCCCCGCCGCTTCTCCAGTTTTCCATCATTAGCATGTAGCTCGCTGGCGTTAGCGGGTGTCGTCATTGCCGCTGGTGGACAGGGACTTTAAAAACAGCAACAGACAGAGGAAGGGAGGGTGGAAGGAAGCAGAATGTAATAGTCTGATCCCAGAGGTTTAATCGGGAAAGGTCGGCTTTATACAAGTACTGCTGATCGCTTTGCAAAATGCTGGACATGCAGGGCTTTAAAGTAATTATTTGATGTTTTGTGTAGGATTTAGGGGCAAAGAACCAACTAAACACCCCTCCACTCGCCCTCCTCCTCCAACCTGCTGCACGCATCTGTAGCAAGCGGTCATATGCACATGTAAATAAGCTGCGGGACGGTTTGTATGTGTTTGCATCTGTTCTGGTGCAGTATATAAGCATGTGTGTGTGTGTGTCTGTGTGTCTGTGTGTGTGTGTGTGTGTACGACTCTTCCAGTCATTCTTGAAACATGACCAAGTTCAACAGGAGATTCAGGCACAGCTGGACTGGGAGGAAGCAGCTGTGGACCCCGGAATTAGACACACTGAACCCGTGCACACGCGCACACACACACACACACACACACACACACACACACACACACACACACAGATTCCACTTTTGCTATGCTGCAAAATCTGATTTGCATAACATCAGAAACTAGGTTGACTGTATTACCTTTGGACAAAACCAGGCTAGCTGTCCAGTCTGTATGCTAAGCTAATCATTTACCTGCCTCTCCCGGCTCGACCGAGTTCACCTGTGCTTTGTTATCCCTCCCCATTAAAGTATAAGACGTACGTTTGCACTCTGACAGGACACAGGCTGCGTGTTTCATGAGGATCCTGCAGGTTTGTGTTTGGAGTCCTGCTACATGTGGTTTCCAGTTGTAACAGAGCAGCCTTTAACCTCAGTCTGCAGCCTGCCTCCAGAGGCACATTATGAAACATCCTCATACCTGCACGGAGAGGAAGAAGGTCAAATCTAATCATGTCACGTCTTAACATGTATGGATATGGAGTAACTTGCAGAAGTGTTGTGTAGAGTCACTTTTGAAACTTTAAAAACCTCCCTTGTTTTGCTTTCTTGCAGTGAGCTTAGCTGAAGTGCAAGTGGGTGTAAACATGCAGTGCAATGCAATTTTGGTGTCAAGGATTGGCATCGAGCTCCCTCAGCAACTGCTGGTTCTGTCCCTCCAAGCGGCTAATATCATGAAACCATCAATTACATTACATAATAGCTGTGTTTTTATTCTTTCTAGGGCACCTTTAACCAATATGTTGTCTCATTGTCTCCTCCCAAGTTATTTAAGGCCGTGTATAGTCACTTCTGCTGCTTCTGGAGCTCAAGGACACAGTTTTCCTCCCAGGAGATGCTTTGGCGACGAACCAACTCCAGATGGTTCCTCCATAATGAAACGGCATTTAATCAACACCATGCAATAGTTTTGTTTTACGCCGAGCTGTAAAATTAAAGTGACCTTCTGCAAGGTCAACCAGAAGAAGAGGAAGAAGGAGAAGAAAGAGGAAAGACACTGACATGTCGGTGAAGCAACAGGTAAGAGGTGTTTTTCCTGGCTACAGTTCAGTTCCTACGCCCACTGCAAACCATCTGATGTGTTTCATTTCATTTCACAAGGTTCACAGACACGTCAGACGGACATTTGGTAACGGTATGAACCAAAACTGCCCTTTTTGCATCTGTTTAGACCTTAAACATGTACATTAACTTGTTATTTTAGCATTTTCTAATGCATTATATCTTATATTGACACCTTACCTCTTCTGTTGTTCGTTAACAAATTCAGTTTTCCGCTGTAACCCACTTATATTCTGCTTTTCCATCAAGTTTTAGTCTCATTAAGCTGTTTTGACATGAAGCCTGGTGGACGCTGCTGGGGGCATGCAGGCTCCTCTGCCACAGAACACTTTAAATGATGACTGCTGTAAGTGCACTAACGCTAAGCTCCAGTAATGCACTTGACTAATAGGATTGTGATCAACCAAAAACCGGCTGACCTCATCAGATTACCCCACCGGCCAATAAAATCCCACAGTGTCAATAGTGTTTGTGACCTAAACCTGCGTCTTTATTAGAATTACAGCGCGCTCGTGGGATGGACGGAGCAGATATGTGTGCTGACATTTAGAAACGAAAATATAAAAGCTGCAGTGTGCAGGACTCGCGGGGTTAAATGGGCAGAGACTGAATTAAATAATCAGATCTGTTGTGTTTTCATTAGCTTAGAATGAGCCTTTTATATCTCCGCAGGTAGTGACCTGCTCCCGTGACGTGTTGCTACAGTAGCCCAGAATGGACAAACCAAGCGCAGGTTTAATTCGGCTGCCATCTGCAGCCTCACCACGTGATGCCTCCTGCACACTCGTCCTTCAGTTTGCACTTTAGCACTTTATCCAGGTGGAATCTGCACATTAGCCACATGCTTCAAGTAAAAAGCAACCAGATTTACTGTTTATTGCTTGTTTTTGCTCCTTGTCCAGAGCAAGAACCCACTCCCAGGCATCTCGCAACTTGACTCCAAGGTTCAGACACTAAGTATTGAATGGTGTTGCCGTGCATCTCTGCACCTAAGTTCATGTTCTCCTGACTTCTACCTGCAGCATCGCTTTTTAGTTTCCTAGCATCACCGGCAGGTTGACATTTGTGGTTCAGTGATGTCTTGACAGCTGTAGGATGGACTATCCTGCAACTGGGTGCAGATATACAGAGCCGCCCTTTCCATCCACCCAATACTTTGCTTAATTCAACATTTCTTTTTACAGTGAGCCTCACAGGACTGCAGACTCTTGTCTTCTTCATCTCTGTCTGCAGTTGGAACGTTTCAGGATTGAAAACACTTGTGTGGTTTTAAACGGCACTGATAAAGGTCCTTACTTTGCTGTTCGCTAAAACCCGAATCCAAGCCGACGTACTCGCGCTGCAATCCGAGCTAACTTAACATAATCTTCATCTGCAGTTTCGATTTCTCCCTGGGACATTGTTTTTTTTCTCAGTGTGAAACTTTCCAGACTTCCCCGCGTAGCGTCCAGACAGACCTGCACTCTGCCAGTAACGACGCCGTTTCCTCCCCCTGCGCTTTGCCCCGCTGATCGCGCGCCTTGATTCACATTAATGGGCCGCTCGACGCCGCAGTGATCTGGCATTAGTGAGCGAGTGTGTGTGTGTGATTCAAAGTGAGGAAGTGAAACAGCGGAAATGAATCAAGCTCATGATGTCATCGTGGCATGTCCTACCTAATACATTGTTACAGAGCCTCGTTTGACTCATGGTTTGGTTCACGTGTTTAATCACAGTTATTATGCAGATGCCAGTAATCGCTGCAGTGCAGGAAGAAGCTGATTTCTGCAGGAATCTCCATCCGTAATTCAGTTTTTTCTGTTAATACCAAAGCCCAGTGCTGCTATCTCGCTCACAAGTTCATTATTTCGTTATTTTGAGATAACTAAGCTCATTTTCTCATGATAACGGGTTCATTCAAGTCCTTATCTCGAGAAAACAAAAGGCTGATCTCTCAAGATAACAAGATCAATTATCATGAGAGCTGCGTTACTGAAGCGCACGTGCTCGTGAAGTTGCAGTCACTCTAGAAATTTGTTATTTCAGCCACGGTCTTGGTCAATTTCAGGTGTTCGCCTGTCATCATATCCTCTTTGTGCATGTGTCATTGTTGTGTCTGTGTGTCAACAGCTTGATAAACTGACTCTGGATCAGCTGTAAGACACATTTCTGTGCTCGTCTTTTCAGCCGCTGCTTGTTTTTAACTCTGTATCTGAAGCAGATGAAGGATTTCAGTCGTCGGACGTCTGGATCTGAAGTTATCAGAGAAACAAGCTGAGCAAACGTTAGCAGCAGCTCGGCTCGCCGCCCCTCCAGGACGTCCCGTGTGCGGCCGACAGCGTGGGAGAAACAGTGGTTTTTAAGGTGGAACTGCTTTATTCAGTGTTTCTCTGGGTTTGAATCAGCGGCTCTGTTTGTTTTGGAGAGGAGGAGACCTCTGTGGAGAATTCAGCTCCCAGTAAAAACCTCCTGAACCATCAACACTGAAGGAATCCCAGCTGACAGGAAGACAACAACTCCCAGCATCCCACGCTGCCTTGTTTAGACCCCTAGCATTAGAAAAATCGCATGTTAGACCTCAATAGACTTAAAGTCCAATGTGTTGATCACTGATAATCCTTGATCAGATGTAAGCTGGTGTTTCTGCTAAACATCATAAGTAATAAGAGAACACAGCTTTGTTTCTTGTAGAGATGGGTTCATTATCTCGTTATCCTGAGATAGCAAACCTGATTTTCTCAAGCTAACGAAACAATTAGCTTGTGCTCTCAAGTTAATGGCATCAAAAATAACTGCAAGCTCAGCTGTTCCCACTGAATATAAACGTGATAGAAACAGTTTTAGATCCACAGTTTCCTCTTTCGGGGCCGTTAAAATCAGGAGGCTCAGCTGAGATGAAAAAGCGAGTGGCATAATCGCAGGAATGATGATCCGTGACTGTGAAAAGATGACGCTCACACATTATTTCATGTGACCGTGAACTTGGTTGGAGCCAAGCGCCGCCGTCTTCCCCCCCAACCCGCCGCCCTTGCACACATCTCCGAGCTCCGAAGCACAGAAAACAACAAATGTGTAATTTTCTCCTCGGTTAGCTGATTTTCAAGCGCCGGGGCGAAAAATAGCAACAACATCCTCGACGACGTCAACGCCTCATCACCTGAGTCAGGCGGTGGAAACCCTCACAGATGCACACATTCTTTACATTCAAGCACACGTCATTAATGATGTCACACACCCTCAGGCGAGTCAGGCTTACAGATCATTTCCTGGAAGTGCTGTTGAGGGAAAAATAAAGGCCATTGCTTGTGCCAGAACAACCGATTAAGGTTTGACGGTGACGGCGACGTCTTGCAGCTCCAGTTCTGCAGCCACGGGATGCAGAAACAAGATTGCATGCATGGAAACTTCAGGAGACAACAGGAATGGTCGACGTGCTTCATATATCTCTCTTTTCTCTGTTTCTTCCTGCAGCACATCTGAAGCTCTTGAAGCTCTGGGTAAACACACTCTACAGACCCTTAAGACTAGGAAAAGTTCATTCAGCTGCAGCGTGAGGAAACATCAACATCAGTCACCACGGATCCCGTTTACTACAGTGCCATTTAACCCAGCTTTGCTCCACACACACAGGACCCCTCTTAACCCTGCCAGATAAGGTCAAACCACTCATCTATCCTCTGCTGCCATGTGGCTCTGGATTATCTCAAGGCGTGCAGAGAGGGCTGGGACTGAATGGAGGGAAACTGGAATCAGAAGGATTTGGGCGGTCTGGGTAGAAGGTGCAAGACATGGAATTAGTGTCTCAGTAATTTCTCAGCTGGAGCGTGTTCAGCTGCTGGTTTGATTTAAAAATTGAATTACGGTAGTGGAAAGTGAGGGGGACGGAAACTTGAGCGCAGGCTTTGTCCCGTGAACGCGGCCCACAGGAGTCAGGGAGCGGCGTTTGTAAAGTAGCGGCCCTTAAATGGAGCTGAGAGTGTGGAGTCAAAGCTTTTAAAGAGGCTGTTTCGTGCATTTAGTCTCATCAGTAACGCAGCACCACCTCCAGCAAGGTGACAGGTCAGAGCACCGCCCACTGGGAGCTGGACCAACCTCTCTGTCTGCTGTTTGGAAAATTAAGATGTGGAAGGTACGAGCATGCCAACATGTCAAGACTCAGTGGATTAACTGTATCTTGATGGGAATGTGACAGGAATGTCTCCACAGTGACTGGAAAACTGTCTGACTGCTGCAAGCTCATCTGTGGGTCAACACCGTCTGTCTGTGACCCGGTTTCAAACCTGGAAGCTGTAGGTTTTTCCATTTTTTCATGTTTTACTGTTGATTTTGTAAGTTAATCCAGTGATTTTCACAATAAAAGTTTGGGGAAAGGCGACGTCTGTCCTCCTGCTGAGCTGCTTCAGCTCATGCTCAGCTTAATTATGCTATTGGATCATATGGACGCTGAACAATTGAGCCGAGGTTGCATAATATTGCTGTTAACTGCATATATTTATTGGTTTCTGGGAAATACTAAAACTAGTACACTACAGGTAGTTCCTGTTTTATTTTGCAAAGTGTTTTCCACCATGTGTGTTTGGGTACTTGCTTCCTGAGTTACTTAGGTCATTAGTTTCACCTGTGTCTCGTTAGGAGTGTGTGTGTATACATTGTCTGTCAGTCTCTTTGTTTCTGGTCAGTGTTTCCTCAAGTTCCTCATGTTTTTTTGGATTTGTTTTGATTTTCGGACTTTGTACCCCGCCTACTGTGACCCACTGTAAGCCTTTGACTTTCTGTTTGACATTAAAACCACTAAACCGTTCCTGCGTTTGGCCCCATTCCCCTTGTGTTTCTCTGTTTCCTGTCCATCTGATCTCCTCTTGATAACTAATTCACTGAGCATCCCCTCAAACAGTCTGCAAACCTCTGGGTTAGCCCGTTTAGCTCGGTGTTAGCATGTTGCTCGGCTAATGTGGCTGCTCCCACAACATTAACCCAGTGTCAGACTGATGTAAACACTGTAAGTGTGTGTTCTTTAAGCCATTTAAAGCCAAAGTAGCTAGTGTATTAGGTCGGATGACGATAACGGCTTCTTTATGGTGCGCTGTGTGTTTACACTGCAGCGGCAGCTAAGCTAGTGACAGTTTTGATGCTCTTACCTTAGGTTTTATCTTAAATGAAGTGTTTAGGACAATAACAACCATTAATCATTGGAGCACTTGTGTTTCTTGCCTTCTAGGACTTATTTGCAGCCATTCACTGCCTTTTGACACATCCGATCATCATCCATCCAGATACTGAAGTGTTGCTCCTGGCCACCTGACGACAGTAAGTTTGATATCCACTCTCCTTTTAGCTCCTGAGGGAAATATGTGTCTCCTTAGCTGCTAAATGATGCACCATGTTTGGAGACTTGGAAGCATGTAAAGCGGGTCTTTGAGAGCATCTATCCTGGTGGTGTAAGAGCTGCAGGAGTGATATAATGAGCTAGAGGTGCTTAAACCCCTGCAGAGAACTGCTGAGAAGGGTGGTAACTCACATCACACGGGGTCATTTGGCTTAAAGTCCTTATAAAATTATGGATTAGAGCAACTCTGAATGATCTAGCATGTTGTATAACACTGGATATCGGCTCTGTTTGCTTTCCTCCCACCGGGGTTTTGTTTTCGCCCATTAGGAGGCTTTTTGTTCGGCCACGCTTTGATCAGAGCCATTACGCCGAAATCATCTTTCTGTTAACAAGGAGAAATATTCCAACCCCCATTAAAAGCTCGACTTAATATACGCTGTTTTTGTTTATCTATCAGTCAAAGAACCAAAGCCGCTGCCTCCTTTCCACCAATATCGACCCATGAAACATGTTTTCATTTGCCACCGTGAAGATAAAACAGTAATTTCCATGTTTCAGTACACTACTAAAACGCAAAATTGGTTTAAAAAGGTTATCAAAGGCGCTCTTGAAGCGCCTTGACATCCAGAAAGCCGCCACCTTATGTTCTCAGAAGTGCAATTTCAGCTATTTTCGTGTGCACAATTCATTATTCAGAGGCAGAACACAGGAGATGGAAGGCATTAGTGCTTCAGAAATCAATGTGGCTGCACCCATGTAAACACACAAACATAACAAAAACTGAGGCACGGACATAAAAACACACACACACCTCTTTATGTTCCACACACATACAAACACGGCGTACATGTGCTGATCAATACGTGGTTTACACATGGATTAGGTGTACTGAGCTGCATCTGCAGGTGTTTGCCACAGCTGAATGATTTATCCATTTTCCGTCTCTCTGTCACAGTCATTTGGTTATGTAACACTTTAACGCTAACCAGACGGACCCTCGGCTTGTCTTGCTTTCCATTTCTTGACTTCCGTCCTCAACGTGATGTAAATACACGAAGTGCATTTCCAGGTTTTGTTCCAATGCATGTAACAACCAGAAATAATGGTGATATGCGTTATTTTGTATGATTCACAGAAGTGTGCAGCAAATATGATGCAACGCAACATAAGAAGCAGGCAGTGAAAGACCTGCAGCCTGACCTGTTTGCAATTACAAATAAGACTACGTTCTGCTTTAAGAGCCTGAGCTGCACCCGAGCGGTGTTTAGATTCCTCCTTGCAGACAAATAATGACAGCTTTTATTTGAAAAAAAGAAAAAGAAAAATCTTCGGCTGCTGGAAAAGCAAACAAAATAATTATTAGTTCTGTTTGCAGCGGATACAAACAAAGATCCACGTGAGAGACATTTGGCAGAGATGTCATCCGCTAATATAAAAACCTCCTTTGCAGAGACGGGAGGGCTTTGGACAGCGAGGATCAATCCGGACTCGGTTGTATGAAGTTTATCTTCCATCACTAAGAATGTGGTGACTGATGCCGCTTGGATGAGCTGAAGGGGTTTTCAGCGGTTTCCATCTTGGCGGTGAGTCATACATCTGCAAAACTGGATCTCCCGGAGGATTTATGTGTCAGCCAAGTCTGCAAGTTAATGCAGGAGGCAGGGGGAGAAAGCGGGGGGGGCTCTAGTAAGTACGCTGCATTCATGTGGCACTTTTCAATAATAAAAATAATAATAAAAATGAAGACGTGGTTTTTAATTTATGCTGCGTTTCAGAGTAAATGGTTCCAAAACAGATTTTTTTTTAGGTTATATAAGTTAAACTAATGGACAAAGATGAACATTATGTGTCCTTTGGTTAAACAAATATATGAAAAGTGCATCAAATTAGCTTTCAAACACATTTTATGATCGAAATATACTTGACAGTTTTATATATAAGTATTCTTTGGCCACTTGGAGGCTGCAGTGAACACAATACTGACATATTATCTCCTTGCCTAGTTCTATATCCGGTAAAAATAGACCAACATTAACATTAATTCATTTAAAATCATGTAGATTATCAAATCACAGATGTAAGTGAAACGTTAAATCTTCTTTAAGCTCTGTTTTTGGTCTCCACCGACCGTTTGGTGCTAAGCGAGTAGCGTAAACCTGCTAATTAGAGCTTTTTTTGGTGAAAACCAGAGACCCGCTAGTACGTTTTAAGTTCTTTATTTAAATTAAATTGAGAATAACTGCATTTCACTGTTGTTTGCTGAGCTTGTTTCTCTAGTCCAACTAATAAATTCCTTCATCTGCTTCAAATATAGAGTTAAAAACAAGCAGCGGCTGAAAAGTGGAGCACAGAAATGTGTCTTACAGCTGATCCAGAGTCAGTTTGTGACTTATAGCCACAACGATAAAGGGGATGCGATGACGCCATTGAAATGTAAATGTAAATATCTTGACTCAAATGATTAAGTTAAAGCAACCTGTAAAAAGGCATTCCTACACACTGGTGCTGGTGCTTTTACTTAAAAGCAGTAGCTGAACACTTCCTCCACCGCTGCCAAAGTCATTAATACAAAACAGATAGAAAAGCTTGGACAAATCAAATCCTTCACGTGTGCACGCGCTCTGCTAAAGTACTCTTGCTCTGTAAGTTATGGCGTCCATACTTCTTCCTAGAAGAATCTTTCCTAGAAGGATCTATTGAAAAGCCGTTACGGGCTCTCGCCGTGAGTGTAAGTATGGCATGAGGGTGGAAAATCACCGCAGGAGCTTGGCCGAAAGCTCCGAGCTGCATTAAGCAATTTCTGACTGTTAGAGCGCTCCTTGAAATACTTTATCACCCTTTTAGGTTTTTTTTATGGCGAACAAGTGAGCAAGTATTTCCATGTGGCAGCTACATGACTGTAGGTGTGGGTGGGGTGGGGGGGGTCTAACCTCTGGTGGTAGCGCCCACTGGGAGCTGGTATGGGTTTGCTGAGGCAGGTTAGCGTCTGACATGTGAGTGACTTGTGTCCCGTCCTCTTCCTGTTTGTCTCATCACTCCGGGGCGGGGGTGTGGGCGGGGGCTTGGCTCGAGGAGTGGCGCTGTCATGTAGGATCAGAGGCTGACACGTCCACAGATGTTCGCCGCTGGCTCCCGGCCACATCCTGTGATTGCAGGCCGCTAATTCTTTAATGGTGCATTTTATAGGCTGCTGGATAAAAATGGATCGTGTGCTTGATGTAAAAATAGACCAAGACGAGGGGTCGGGGGGGTCGGAGAGGGTGGGTGTAAAAGACGAAAGGGCAGCGTAAAGTATGAAGTATGAAGCAGAGCATCAGGACGAGAATGGGTCAGGATGGGACACGCTGCTTCTACACACTGATATCATGTATACTGTTCATATTAAATTAAATCAGGAAGCATAATGTATTTCTGAATATATAGTACAAAATGAAATATTAGATATTTAAAACTAAAAGTGACACCTGTGCTGGTCACAGTGTAATTTGGGATATTAAAAATGACAATATGGATATCTGAAATGCTTTTTTTATATATCATAAATTAAATTTAGGACTAAAAACAATATGATTTTAGATCTGGGTTTTGTTTTTAGTGTTTTCCTAATAAGAAATCAATTGCAGACACCCAGAATGATCACTCTTGATATCAACTATGCAGCTGTTGATATCTGAAATGTTAATTTGGAGATTTAAAGTTTAAAACAGACACCTAAATTAAGTATTTAAACATACCTTATTTAGTTTTGACTGGTGCAATCTGAGTTGTAAATATCTTGTAGTAAATATATACTTATTACCATTATTATAGTGACATGATAAATCATATTAGTTAATTAAATGACATTAAATGTATTACTGTGATTGAAGAGAAAGCAGAGAGCATCCCAGTAACCATAGCAACTCAGTCCTGCTGCATGCACTCAGTGCGTAAGGAGAGGGAGAGATGCTCATTATTGTCTGTCTGCTCCTGGATCAAGGATGAATCTGTGTTTTGGTGCCTGAGAGCATGTGAACTTATTGCAATTATGCTTTAAAGTTGCAGCATGATTGCAACCAGAGCTCAGTGAGAGCTGCAGCATCTGTTTTTAAGTCACAACCATCACCACAGCCCCTTATCCTGCGAGAGGAGCAGCTGCTTTGGTGCAGACAGAACGAGGGTCCTCCTTCACCTAATCTCATGGCCGCAGTGGTTAAACTGCAGTCACGGATGTGAAAGTAAAGCTGGAGACAAGCAGGAGAAATTCCTCAGTGACAGAAAATGAGGCACAGTCATTTTGCAGGAATGTCCGACTGGGTGGCGAGTTTATTCCCGACCCCGCGGTTGTTTGTTGTGTGGATTCAAGTGGAAAAAATGCCAATAGCCTCGGCTGCAGAGATGCTTGTAAGAAAGAAAGTGAGGGTTTTTTGTGTGTGTACATGCTGCAGGACTCGTCCTCCGGGTGCAACGGGAATGCGCTTAAAAACCCTGTGATGCACTAACTCTTACCTGGTGACAGGCGGCTACATTTGCGGAGGGAGCGATCTTTTCTGTGCTACGATCCAGACATCATGTGAGCTACAGCTTGTTCCAACTGTCACCGAATAACAAAATCACGAGCAGCGAGGCCTGCCAGCCATCTGTGGCCAGCAGCATTCAGTTTCGGTCATTATCGCACATATTTGGGGGGACTGTTGCCCAGCAATCCTGGAATTTATTCACAAGAAAGTCAGAAATTCCAGCTTTTCAGGCTTGTTTATGTTCCAATCCCTCTTTGTGTACCCTTGGTTGATTACTGCTCCTTCAGGCTGAAACCTGTACTCTGCACTCACGCCTCAGTTACGTCACCAGGGGCAAACTCATGTGGATGGGTGAGATTTTTGGAAAAATACATCGCCGCAGTTTAGGTCTCCAAACGGCTTCTTTAAAGGCTGTTCTTGTCTTTAATAAACATCTCCCTCCTGTGAAAAGGAGACTTTAAAAAGTTTATTTGGTTGGTGGTTTGACAATAGCACAATAACCGGCTTTGAATCTGCAATAGTAGCCACAGAAGCCTAGTAAAAAGCCAAAGCGATGACAAATGAGCTTTTTCCACTGTGTGACTGCTTTCACTTCCTGTGGATCTATTCCTGTCTCAGACGCCGTGTCCCACATACTTAACTGGTGGTTTGAAAAATTGCAGGTATACAAGGTTTTGCAGGCATTTCAGGTCTCCCACAGTCTTCCCTGCCAGCCTCTTAGAAACAGCAGGGGCGCTATTGATTTCTCGCAAGTACAAGTTAAAGTCTGGATTGTGTAAAAGCAGTCGCAGTCTGAGAGATCAAGCGGGGAAAAACTATTTATAGTCTGACGAGCCGATGAAAGCAACCTTGGCCCGACATCTTCAGGACAATCAAACATGAAATTCACCCGCAGAACAACAATCCTGCTTTTGTTAAAGGGACAGTTCAGGTTTTCTAAGGTGGAGCTGAATGAGGTAGCAGATGGTGGTCGCTCCCAGTTTGGAAGAAGCAGCAGAAGGACAAGCGTAGGAAGCTCAGCAACGTACAGCTGTGGGCGGAGTCAGCGGGAAAAACAATCAAAATCAGTTTAAGTAGATGTTATTTGGAGTGTTTTAAGTATATTACATTGCTGTCAGACAGTCCTTTCTAATGGAAACCATTCAGTCTCTGCAGACTCCTGTAATTTTGTCTCAGAGCCGGGGAGCTGCCGGTCTCCCCCTGCCTGGATCTGAAGCATCCTTACACAGGTTAGCGTAGAAATAGCGCACCACTTTTAGGGACATTGCTTGTTTCACTTAATGCCGTCCACAGTTTATGAGTCTTGGATAAGCTGGAGGCTTGGTTGGGATTAGGAAACATAACTACTTGAATTAGGAAAAGATCATGGTTTGGGTTAAGTTATGTTAAGTGTGTGGTGTAATGGTGGATTTAAGTTAAAACACACTGACACTTGTGACACAGGATCAGCTGCTTCCTGGGTTCGTTTGACTCATCAGTCCACCCTGACCTCCTCTGTAAACTGTCTTTACACGACATCATCTGACATCTTCATCTCTTGTGTAAATCGGGGGGATGCAAAGCTTGGTGTGTTGTTTAAATATCATTTGGTGACACCAGGCTGTAATTGCACAGTGCAGAATAACAGAGTTGCTGGTTTACTGCTGCCTCGGTCAGTTATTGTGTCAATGTGTGTAACATGTGTTGTTAAAGAGTCCGTTTGGATTCACAGAAGTCACACAATAACGCAAACGAACCAACCAACCGGGGCAGCAGCAGACCAGCAACTCCTGTGATCTGTGAGCTAAAATTACCGTTTTTGTCAGAGGAGTTTGGTGGCTTTGGGGAGAGCAATGTAATGGCCTCAATTTCTCATTGGAAAGAGCTGTCTGATGGCAAGGTAAGGAGGTGAAAATATTCTAAATACGGCTGAACATCATCTCCTGCGGGTGACACACTGACTGTGGATAAGTACCTCGCGTAACCGCGCTTCAAAAAACCCAAACTGTCCCTATACAGCCACCGCAGTCTGTGTGTCTGTGTCACCATGACTGTATTTCACATGTCTGTGGCCCCTGAGACAGGACTTTCTTTCACTGACTTCTGTTTTAACTGCACAGCCGAGCTATTTTGCAAACAGTGCTCTGCTTGTACGCTGAAATGCCTCATTATGAGCCCGTGCACATATACACATAAATCAAACTTGCCACAGCTCAGTCACATCGTAGGAAGGGCAGCGGCTTGAACACGTGTTTTCCAGCAATAGGGATATTTTTATCTAATTTGTGCGTGTTTGTCTATTCTTTTACAACCCGCACACGTGGATTTGCGAGGCTATTTGAGACAGAATCATTGTTAATTATTGTCTTTTTTGCGTATCGCTGTTTTATTCCAGCGTATGTGTGGTATTTGTGTTTTTAAAAGAACGAAACAGAAATGCTTGTCTCACAAAAGCAGCTCTGTAACACACACACACACTCAGTCACACTCTCTCTTTCATTGCAAATGTCAAGGAAAGACCTCATTGCAGATTCACTTAATCATGCTAAACCTAACAGGGACACATGTCCTCCCCTCGCCCACAGATGTGTTACCTAATACCACAACGGCTAATGTCAGCTTGAACTGCCAGGTTTTGAACGTGGGACCTAAATTTATCGTCAACTCTGGACAGAAGCCGCAGAAATAAACACTTGAGGAAAAGGTTCATCGGGGCTTAAGCTGAGGAGACAAATGCCCGTGACACAGACGAGATGAATTAATCATATTTTCTTTTGACACAAATGAGCGATAACTGGAAACGAGCAGCTCTGCAACAAAGAGACATTATACCGAGAAGCGGACATGTACATCAAGTGATTCAGCTCGGTACAATGTCCATTTGTGTTGCTCTGTGACTGTTATCGTCATGCATGTGAACAGTGTTTGTCAATTGTACAGCTGAGATCATAAACACTGAGTGGTGCAGAGGTGCACTGCAGACTTCGTGGGACTTTATATCATATACAATACAACTTTAAATCAATAAGAGCCTCAGAATTACATATATAACAGTTTAAATGTCTATTAGTTTACCAGTCTTAACATGTGTAACAGCAGTAAAATGTGGTTGCTATGGCTACGGAAGGGATGCACACATAAGCTGTCAGTCATGAACCACTTCCCCTTTTCATGTGACTCATTTAAAACCAAACGTATCAGAAAAATATGGTAACCATGTGCGGTTATTTCTGTAGTTTCGTGCCATCTGCTAACACGGAGGGGGCGGGGCTTATGACCTACACCGCAGCCAGCCACCAGGGGGCGATCCAGATGTTTTTGCTTTACGTTACAGGAGCTGACATGTCGTCTATCTTTATTCGCAGACTATCGCCGCACCGGATTATCATTTCCTTTAAACGATGGCCTCAGTCTGATGTTGCTAGGCAACCAGTGGTGACTCCAGGAAGTCACTGCACCTGGCTAAGAAATAGTTCTAGTATGATTCAGATAACATCCTGTAAAATCAGCATTTGTACCGATGAAACAAACAAATTAAGTGTATTAATTAATGATCTTTATAGGCCGATTCTATTGGAAGACAGATGTTTCTCAGTGTTTTCTGTATTCATGCTAAGCTAAGCTACTGGGTGCTTGCTGTTTCTTCATACTTTACTGCACAGATGTGAGACCGGTGTCAGTCCTCTAACGCTTGATAAGAAAACACCACAAAATGTCCGATGTTTACAACGATAAAATACAAAGAAAACAGAGAAAGTCAGCTGGAAATAGCAAATTAATGAAATATTAAAATAAAAACAACTGTTTAATTTATTCTATTATCAATATTCAAGTCAAAATTAGAGATAAAAGAAGATAACTTTGAACAATGGTTGATATTGTTGAACTGAAAGCTGTACAAGGCATCGTTTGTGCTCCCCGTGTGTGTGTTTCCATGAAGTGGCGTCAGTCGGACATTAATAGCGCTGGCCGGGGCCAGGTGATGCGTAATAAATGCCGCTCATCCTTCTCATTTCTCTGCTCGGTGACACATAATCAAAGCCACGTTGCACAGATGTGGATGCGCAGCCATGCCAGCTTTGTGTCATTAGAAAACTCATTAAACTTCCTGAGGGATAGTATAAATCTCACTCTGAGTAAAAATAATAATAATATTAATAATAAGAAGGTTTTTCTAAGTAGAGTGTTTCAGGGTGTCTAATTATAGGAGGGAGGAAGTTGATATGAATAGGAGTCCTGTTTTGACTTTAAATTCCTCTTTCTGTTTTGGAAATGTGTTGCACTTGCACAACAAACCGAGAGGAGTAATGATTACACGATTATGCTTATTATTTTATTTTCCATGGTGATGTAGAGGTGAATAGTTTTTGCACGATTTCCCCCCTTTTTCATGTTTTCTCTGCCTCTCGCTCACACAGTCAGCTGTCCCTGGTCAGTGATTCACTCCTGTCATTCCTTCAGCCCTTGACTTTCCATTAGTCTCTTAGCAACCGGGGCTTGATCCCTCCGGACGCAGTCAGGAAACTCCTCATCTCCTTGTTTCTGATGTAAAATTAGAAAACAGGAACCAGGGACTGGCAACATAATCCCTCATCCTACTCCCTACTGGCTCGACAACCGGCTGGGGTGTAACACAAGTCAACAGGTTGTAACGGGGCTGTAATAAAGCTGCTAAATGTCTGCAGCTTTCACCAGAAAGAGGCGACATGGTGACTTTATTTGTCGTTGGATCGGGGAATCTGTCACTCTTTTTCACCTATAATTCAATTTAATGACCAAATTTACCCAATTTTATTCATCATGTTGTCATGTGTCTGCAGTAGATCATCGTGGGATCAGAGGGAGTGCGGGAACCTGAGTCTGCGGAAAAGTCTGATTTCAAATAAACAATGTGTTTCCAATATCCTTTTATACGTTCCTTAAAAACACATCAGTCAAAGCTTTTCAGCGTGCGCAGGTTCAGAATTGAATGTTTTCAATTTAATTTCAATCACACACAAACTATTACTCCCGCTGTGGCTTCCAGTTACAGCTCTGAGGCAAAATCTCCATAGACTACAACAATATTGTAACTGGCAGTCTTCCTCTTTCTACTCATCATGGAAAGATGATAAAAGGCAATTCTTTCAGAGACTAAAAATAACTAATGAAATTATAGCAGAGGTTCAAGCAGGAAGGCCACCTCACCCTTTTACTCCTTCCATAAGTCTAAAATAGCCCTTTGTGCAACATTCATCTGTCAGCATGCATCTTTGTCAAGTCCATCCTCCCCTTCAAGCCCGTCATCCGCTTCTGAGGCGCCGTTTGTGTTAAATTAACCTATAAATTAGATAAATGATTGTAAAAATCAGTTCCCATAAACTGTTTCGGCTTCTAACTTTTGGCTTTTCCTAATAAAACGATTTTCACGAGCGGGAACAGAGCTAGAAAACAGGAAACAGCTGATAAATGCCAGGTGCTAATATAATGAGCAATCAGCTGACACACCTGATTTTTATTAGCTTCCTGACAGCTCTACTCATGTGCTGTTGGATCTGTGGGATTTTATCTAAACGGATGTTATAACAGGAATCGTCTGAGTGTGCCACTTAAACCAACTCCCACTTACAGACTAAGGGATGAGTAGATGGGTGGTGTGGATGAGTCGACGGGGTGGGTGTGGATGAGTAGATGGGTACGATCTAAACAGGCAATTCATGAGAGACGAACTTATAAGAGCTAGAAAACGAAGAAGAAGAGTTCACCACACACCCATACATGGTTTGAATCACAGAGGCTGATTGATGTGGTGTGACTTCCACTAATTATATCACAAATATTTCAATATATTTCTCACATTAATGCCCAAAAGTGCCTTTTAATACAATTTCCCACCCCTAAACTGGACCGTACCATTTCCGCCATTGCAGCTGCTCACGTCCTAGTGAGACCGGTGATGTTGTGTGGTTCAGAGACAGTGGCTGTGGAGCTGGAGGTAGCAGAGCTGAAGATGTTGAGGTTTTCTTTGGGTGCGACCAGGATGGATAGGATCAGGAATGAGAACATTAGAGGGCCAGCTCATGTGAGATGTTTCAGAGATGAGGTTAGAGAGGCCAGGCTGAGATGGTTTGGACATGTTCAGAGAAGGGACAGTGAATATACTGGTGGAAGGATGCTGAGGTTAGAGCTGCCAGGCAGGAGGCCTAGAGGAAGACCAAAGAGGAGGTTTATGGATGTGGTGAAGGAGGACATGAAGGTAGCCGGTGTGAGGGAAGAGGACAGAGAGGATAGGGTGAGATGGAAGCAGATGATTGGAAGAAGACGTTGCTGGCGTCCTCATTTAAGCTAATGCTTATGTGCCTCATGCAAGACAATAAAAACGCTGTAAGTCGATATAAGTAGCTAGCTAGCTAACAAGTGCAATAGCTAGCTAACAAGTGCGATAGCTAGCTAGCTACCTTCAGGGTTTCTAAATTAGGTTATACAAGTTGTTGACGGATGAACGCTAATGTTAGCTAGCATTACAAGCTGCGCCAGTGGTATGAAACGCTGTGTACTTCCTGTTTGTTTCCCACTTGTCCTTTAGTAGTGTTTTGAACAATTGGTATGAGATGCATAAGAGAGTGAATGTCAGAGTCTAGAGAGAGAGCTAGCTCTCATGATAGCATGCTAGTAAGATAGAGATTTGCATAAAGTTCATGTTTTTTTGATTTGTTTGTCTGAAAAATGCCAAGTTAGTGTCAAGATCTTCTGAAGATATGTGGTTTGTGACTGGTTTGGTGACTTTATGGCGGTCACAACCAGCGCTCACGCTCAGGACCTGCTGCTAGCGTGAGTGTGTGGTGGGGCCCACATGAAGACGAAACAGGAAATGAGCCTAAGTGTGTCGTCTTGTCTTCCAAATCACATTTAAACAAGCCAGACACTGGAAAAGCAGTTTAACCCCACCTTTCTGTTTGTACGCTGCCACGTTTCAATATGCATCAAGCTCATGCCCATAACTCTATCAGTTTGGCGGGTGACGCATGCTTTACATCACACCGTGACTAACAGCTGTTTAAAGAGGGTTTTGAGAATAAAAGACAAAAATACCGGAGATGATGAGGCATTTCGGCGTGTATTGCTCCCCTGCCCCCCTAACTGTAAATGCTTCAGGAGAGCGTGACCAAACACCGTGGCTACCGGAGTGACGCCACTCCTGACTCTATTTTCTGAGGAGGAATGAGACACAGGGAGGGGAAAACATATAGCGGGTTTATTTTGTTATGGTGGATAACTCAGCATGTCCACCCCCACAGGAGGACGGTCCATGGGTGAAAACAAAGATGCAATTTTCCCGTAAAAAGTCTAATTCTGGTGCTTTTTCAGGGATGCAGTCCTCACTGTCTCGCCACATGAGGTCGTCTCCCGTGTTTTTCCGGGCCTGAAATGTGCAGTTCAGACTTCCCACAGCAAAAGGTTGTCTGCTACCTTCAAAAGAAGGTCAGAAGCCTGGTTGCGAGGGCCTCCGTGATACAGTTGTCTGCCCTCACCAGTGTTAATTTTAGTATCTGGTGAGTTGTGGGCACCAGCTTCAGTCACACAGTCTGTCTGCTTTCAGTGACGTGCTGCATTGTTTCTGTCAACTTTTTGACAACAGCAGAGGTTCGTTCAGGCCAACAAAGCCTCTGGAAACCGGCTTATTTCATAACATAAATGCACTTTAATAACTCCTGGACTTATGGAAGAAATGTGGGTGCGAGGAGGAGCTAAATGGCGAAGCATTAGACAAAAGGACAGTGAGGAGTATTTCGTCAAATCTAAAAATACTTCTAACTGGATCTCAGTCATTCACGAGTAAAACCGTAATGGGAAGCGTGGTTATAAAGCATCTAGGTCACCGCAGAGCTCCGTTCCCGCTCAAGCCTCAGAAATGAGATAGAAGCTATTGGAAACTCATCCAGATTAGAGCTCACGTTTGGTTTAGTATAATCCCCGACGCTGGCATCACCAGTAAAGTGTTATGATTGGAAATGATGCACAAACAAAAGTGCACATTCACCAGCGTTTCTGTGTGTGTGTGTGTGTGTTCGTGACTGTACACACAGCTGGATTTGTAGCAGCCAACGTCACAGGAGGAGGACTCATCCATTAAGGTTATTTGATGTCTATTTTTAGCTGCGTGTGTGAAAACAAAACAAAAGGGTGAATGACATCACGTTAATCTGCAGACACAACATTGGCCCGCTTGTTGTCATGTTGTTGTTGTTGTTGTTTTTTAACCTTAAAGGGTAAATCTCTGAGGAAATCACCAGCGTGAGGATGCTACATAACGAGCCCGATGTGACCGTGCACGCTTAAAATTGATTTTTAATACATTTTATAATAGCTAAAAGAATATTTATAGATGAAAGACTGACTTTGGTTCTTGTCGGGTGAAAGAGGAGGAGCGCTCTTACTTTGCACGGAAACCACAGGGAAAACAACGAGAAAAGAAATGAAAAGAACAGCCTATTCCCCTGCTCTCAAGTCCGTCATACCTGTGGGTCAATTATGTAATTTCGCACAATTAGAGCAGGAGCTCGAGTGGCTCCATTTCTGAGGCATGTAAAGACAGAAAGAGGACTGACACAGTCCCCAGAAGGATGAAAAACAAAGGAGGGACAGAACAGGATGGGATGACAAAAGCAGGAGCGCGCTTGCGGCACCGGACACGTCGTTTGATAGGCGCGTCTCGTCAAGGTGCGCGCGCACGTAACGTTTGCACATGTGCCCCTGAATCAGTTTTGGAGAGGTGTAAATTTAGACAGCTGCACCCACACAAACACACATAAGCTGCAGCCTTGTTTGTTGAAGTCTGTGATGTAATATTCCCGTCTCTCCCTCTCTCTTATCTTCCTTATATCATGAGTTAAAACCTAAACCTGGTTTATTGAATTTTGCTTTTATTTCATTCATGCTGGACTCCTACTCGGTGTAGGACGAGCAGGATGACAAAAAGGTACAGTTTGAGGTATAAATATCTCATATCTCGAAATGAATAAAACTTTTATCCGGAGGGAGTAACCGACATCAAGGGCAACTCAGGATCCAGGGGCACATTCATTCTTTGTCCTTACTTTGAGTTTACAGTGAGCAGGAAAGTGCAAGTGAGTATAGTAACCAGTACCTTGGATATACAGCTCTGGAGGTGCTTAATGGGGAGCAATCAGTGCTGGAAAGAGGACTAGCAAACCACCTTAGTCAGTAAATTATCGTTTCTATGGCAGCTAATGTGGAAAATGGACCTTAGATCAGCTGTTAGTGGTGGAAACTTGACTGTCAACATGAGAAACTCTGTTTGATGAAATCTTGGTGCTGCAAAGTGCACAGATTGGTATATTCACTACCACCGTCTAGGATCAGTTCAAACCTACGTGTGTGAATCACTCATTTTCGGACTATTATTAGCAAAGTGTGAATCAATGCATTGCAGTGTAGGGGTGTGTGTGTGTGTGTGTGTGTGTGTGTGTGTGTGTATACATGCACGTACAGGTACGGATGAAAGTAGGGCAGCACTATGAATAACAAGTGCTGCAGTGTTTTGTAACTGCTGCAGAGTCCCATTCTCAATCTCAGTCACTGGCTGCTCATTCACAAGAGAGGCAGAGACAGACGGAGGGACGGAGAGGGTGGAGGCACCCGGGGGTGGGGTGGGATGGGTGGGTGGTGTTTGGGGTGAGGGGTGGGCAATGATAAGATTAAAGTGGAAACTTTCACATCTTTTTTTTTGATGTGACAGAAGAGGACAGAGGACAACATAAAGGTAATACTCAGAAAGGAGAGCAAGAGGGAGAACGCGCTCAAAATAGCAGCAGTTGGGTCATGAGACGAACGAAACAAGCAGCGCATACAGAAAAAACAAAAAGTCCATGTTTTTCTTTCACAGGCCAGAGCCTGTGCTGTAAAATGTCCTCCACCTACTTATAAATTCACATCAATTAAGCATTTCTTTTGAGTCTCTTCACTCGCCCGTCATGCCACAGTCAGGACAAAGGAGACAACAAAACCAAGCTGCACAAGAGGATCCCTGAGTGCAGATTACACAGAGGCTGATGAATATGGTAAATGAAGACAGGCTCTTCACACAAGAACAGTGGCTTCAAAGAGACAGATACACAGCTCTGAGTGCGTGCCGAAATAACAAACATGACATAACCTGCAACAAGTAAAGGAGCCTCAAAGGTGGGTGAGATAGAAAAGGAGCGTTGAGGTGATGGAGTACACAACCCAGAGGCAATGCCATAAAGAAAACTGTGATTTCTATCTATAATACACATTGAAATAATAAAAAATAAATATAATAATAATATGCACAACTTTATTATTAAAAAGTCCAAGTACATTTAACTCAGAAGGCACAGTGTAGACTGCAGCCTCATGTACTTGCTGTGGTACAGTGCTGAAACAGTAAAACGTGAAGTTGCAAAAGTAAAAGTGCTTTTTTATGCAGACAGGCTCTTTTTCAAAGTGATGCAATGATATATTTTATAATATCAGTTATTATTACTGATGCATTAACATGTACTTAACCTTTTTTTAATGTGCAGTGCATACAGACGGGGGGTTTGATCTGTCAGAGCGCATCATTTGGTATAAGTCACATATATTTTCTATGTTAAAGCTCTAAATCCAGTGAAGTACAGAATAATTATAAGGTGTAAAGCAGCAGAAAATCAGAAATACTCCAATAACCTGAAGAAAATCACACTTAAGCATGGTTTACCTAATTATTTCCCACCGTTTGTTTGCTATTAATGTGTTTGATGGTTAACGTTAGCTTGTATTAGCAGATTTAAGCTAGATGTTGGGTGGGTGGGTGTATAGCAGGATGTAAGTGAAATCTGATAAACCCAGTCACCTAAAAGGAGGTTGAACATTAGACTTGCATCCATGAGGTGACCAGAAACATGAATATATGCTAATGGTGTCTGTGTTTTATATGTTTGCTGACAAGTTAGCCTACTTGCTAACTGAAAAGATGATCATATGCAAGTGTTGCATTTATAGCTTCTTCCCAATGTCCCTAAATGGGCAAAAAAAAGGTTTCTAATGGCTAAAAAACAACTAAAATAAGAGAAATTGGTGAAATCAGTCAAGGGAAATTCAATGTACCCTTTAGCAAAGGTTATGCTAATGACAAACCATCGTTGTTGGCAATCGGAGACTCTACTGATGAGCAAAATCAATGTTTTCAGGTTTTGAAATGATCAGAAACTAAATATGATGTTTGTTTTTCACAGTCATCCTCAAAAACAACAAGACTTCAACATTTTTGAAGGCGATACCAGGCAAGAGCACCGACGTGAACTCTTTTGTTGAAGAGCCAATAAGACGTCTTTCGGTGTTGCATCACTGGCAGAATTTAAAGCCCCCCGGGTCCCTGAGATGCCCCGTCTCTATTATAACAGCCCACTAATGAGGTTCCATTTATAGTCTGTTCATTTATATGATGTCAGTGCTCAGGTCAAGCCAACACACACACACACACACACACACACACACACACATATATCTCCACATCTGAGTCTCAATGGAGCACATTCCTAACGGGTAAATGTACTTTACGAATACCTTGAGAAGTCTTGTTTCCTAATTTGTTCAACCAGTAATTTATGTTAGGGGTTCCTCCTGACCCATATGCATACTGTCACAGTTACATAACTGCTTTTTATTTCATCAGACACTAAAACTCGAGGCCGTTTTTGACAACGACGACCTTCAAGGTTGATGTTGAGCAACCCTATGATTAGCCACGACCAAACATGGATGTCATGGCTGCAATCCAATCCAGTCCAGTGCCTGTATCAGTGCAGCCAATGCCACTAACCTGCAGACAACCTCATGATGTGTCTCTCTCCTCACCTGGATGGAGCAAACCAACTTTTCCCAAGAAGGAGCACAAGACGAATCTTTATCCTGCATCACACTTTATGGCAAACCATCCAGAGGTGACGAAATACATGCAACAGGACAGAAATGACTTCCTGTGGTGTCATATTTAGATTTTATCTGATGGGTTCCTCCTTAAAATTGGATCCATTTTGGTTATTTAAGATCAGAAACTTCTGTATTTCTGTTTTTTCTTATCATTTGCGATGTCACTGGAACCAATCAGGACTTAGCAACACTTGAATCTGATCTCAGGTGTTTAGTTGTTTGGTTACTGTCAAGCAAATCTTCACACTCAGTGTCAAACATGGACAGATAATGAGACAAAGGGTCCTTCACCCCTTCTATATAGGAGCACACCCAAAGGACATTGTCTCTTTGTAGTTGTTTGTGTCTCTTTGTGTCCTTTTGTCATTTTTGTGTCGTCTGGCAGATGTTTTATGTCTGTTTGTGGTACCTTTGTGTCTTAATTGAAGTTCTGTGTCTTTGTAGCCACTCTCTGTCTCAGTATAGCTGTTTTGTGACTTGTTGTGGTACTTGTGTATCTCTTCATAGTCGTATAACTTCCCAAATAAATGTTCAGTCGCTTCGAACAGACGCTCTGGCCACATTCAGCCGGCCAACCATGTTGTTATAGAGCTTTCATACCTGTTAGTCTAAAACCAAGGTTTTGTCACTTTATACGCATTTGATCCAGGTAGTTTTGTGTTCATATGGCAATTATGCACATATGCACACTACCCACTACCTATGGCCTGTCATTATCACCAATGCAAGCTGTGTGTCTTTTCATATTTGCAATTGGCAGTTCAGGTTTATGTTTATGGGTCCTTAAAAACTTCATAAAGAATACCTGTGGATGTTTTTTAGTTGTTGTTTAGCTCTGATTGTTGTTCATTTAGTCATAAACACAGAGAAACTTTGAAACCCAGTTTTCAAATTCAAGGAAACTGCTCAAAACTCATAAAACTTCATCATAAATTCCCATAACCTTTATGAACAATGTATAAATAAACAATACAAACTGATCTATGTTTAACAGATAAATGTATTGAGCTGCAATAGATAATGATTTTAGCAGAGACAAACCAGGGTGAGCTGGTTTTCCTTCTACTGTACATCAAGTTTGATTGTTTTCCCAATGGTATTTGGCTGGTGTGTGTGTGTGTGTGTTTGTGTGTGTCGTCAGCTGTCCTCATGTTTTCTGTCTGTCTGCTCTGAGGTCAGACAGCCTGTCTTGCATCAACTCTCACACCCCCTGCTTTGGGTCAAAGGTGAAAGGTCGGCTTTGAGACGATGAGTGTACCACATGGCTTACACACTCCTCCAGACTCCCGATAACACCGAAAACCACCGATTGTGCTCATGTTGACTTAACGCCACTGAAATGTATGAAACGCTCTTGAATGCGTCTCGCTTCAGAAAACATATTGCAACTTGAATCATGTTGCTTTCACTTGCAAACGTTTAAACACAGGGTCATTCATTGTACAGTTCTGTTTGTCCTCGACTCGACAAGAGGCCATCTGTGTGTGTTTTTTGTTTAATTCTGTCACCATCTGTAATTTCTGGCGAGCGTCTTCCTCCCGCTGCAGATGGAAAAATCTTTTTGTTTTCCTTCATACTTGGGGTGCCTTGTAATCAGATGTCGCTCTGACTTGGCTCCCTTCCTGGTTTTGTTCTCCAGCAAGTTATGACAGATGGCGCATTTAGGTCATTGTCACTGTTTTTGATACGCCAAACTCAATTTATCTATCATGTGCATTCTCAGTTTAGCTGGTAATGAACTTGCTGATCCTTGAGAACATGGAGCACTCAGGGAAACGTTGTGTACTGTACATCAGTGTACTTGACGGTTCAGAATTGTGGTTTTCATGTCATCTGAGAGGCTCTTTTAGCTTTAAATCACAAGTGGCGATCAAATGCACTCATCTGCGGGGGTTCAATTTTCATTTTTATCTTTCACCTGGGCGACAATAATAAAAGAAAAAAGATATAGAACAGGGTATCAGTCCTGGAGGACAGCCAAATGGCTTAAAGATAACTCTGACACAGAAGCAAAGGAGACAACAGGGGATAAAAAGACAGATAAAGGAAGGAACAGGATGGCCTGGCTTCACATTTACAGTTTTGAACTCACAGTGACTCGCAAATACTCAGTGGCTGAAGCACTTTTGTGATAAGGTGCAGCAAAAATAAATAAATAAATAAATAATATATATATATACAAAACAGAAATATTTGCTTGTTAAGCTAAATGTGGACCGTGATGTCTAAACCAAACTAAAATATGCACATTTTCCCAGTTTAGACAAAAAATAAGAAAATTATTGTCTTATTATCTTTAAAAGTGATAAAGTGGAGGAATATTCAATGGATAAATGCAAATTACAAACAAGACAAACCCCCCCCCGACTTCATCAAACCCCCATAAACACAAAAACATTCTCAAAAACAATCATTGCAGGAACAAAATCTAGGAAAACGGGACTAATAAAAGCTCAGTGCTACTCGGTTTTTAAGAGGCTGCTTTGAGCTCAATGACCTTCTCCGTGAGGAAGAGGTTTCTGAAGGTTGTATGAAGTTTTGCAGCTAATTATAGGAGACATGAATGAGATGTTAACCTTGGGTTTAGTGTGAGCTGCAGCAGGGATTTTTGGAGCTTTGGAAATATTTTTATTTCAACGCCGACTCACTAAACCACTAAACAGAGGATCTGAAATACTGACGAGTGGGAGTGTGACTAAAAGGAAGTGGTAACACTGAAATCATGTAAACTTAAAAGCCATATTGGTTTGGCATGTTCCTGCTCTGTACCCCGTGACTGTCTGCTGGGTCCAGACTGAAACATTCAGACACCTGTTTGATGTATTTCCATCCATTTACTGCAGACATTCATTATTCCCAGTTGGACCTAGACGTTGGTGAGGTTGACATTTGTGGTTTTGAGTGAAATGTGTTGACAGCCGTTGGGTGGATTGTCATGAAAATTGGTTTAGACACTTTGGATGGTTTGTACAGCTTTGCTAATCCCCTGACTTTTAAGCTAGCACCTGCATCAGATCAAAATTTAAATTAATTTAACACTTTTATTTTATACAACATGCCCACAAAACTGTTATTATCACTTTTATTTGGCGTTAGGTGATGATTAGCAAACGTTAGCAAGCTCAAAAGCTACTCTAACATGGCACACACTACAGCTGCTAAACATTAGCTTGAGTGTACATGACATTAGCATAGCTGCAGATTCATATGATCACTCCACTTTTGCTCTCTCCATGAGCGTTTTACAGCCAGTTGAAGGAAATGATGCTCTCAAAAAGCTAAAATAAAAAGGAGAACTGGGCATTAGCTGTGTTGCGTTTGAGCGTTTGAGTTTCAGCATCAGACTTCCTCGTTTCAGTATGAGACATACGTGACATCAGTCTCAGGAATGCAAAGCCTTAAGTGGCTTTCATTGGCATGTTCAGAAAAACCACAAGGGTCAATGTTTATAACTACCAAGCTGAATCAAACAGAGGGTTATTATACTTAAAATAAGTTATGGTTATTTGGTTGTGCGCTAACTTTATGAAAGTCACCGGATGCGTGGTTAAAATTATCCTCTTAATTTGAAGATTTCCGCTCTGGTTAAGATCAGTGACAAATATAAATACATCACATGCACATGCTTTTGATATTTTCAGCTCCTCGATGATGATTTTAGGCTCTGGCCTCGACTCTGCAGTGACCAAACACAAAAACACCATCCAAGTGCAGGAGGTGGATGACTATAATTAGCTCTGGAAAGGGCACTGCTGTAATCAGATACATTTTGCCATTGTGGGCAGCAGAGGTTTACTGCACAATCACTGCATGTTTTATTCTTAGCTCCTTCTTTGACTTCTCATGCATATGAAAGCATAGCGGGTTCATACGACCCTGTCATAACTATAATTACATTACTCACTTCTCTTCCCCTAATCAGGTGTTCCCAAGGTAAGTGTAGAGATGGCGTTGCGGCAATTATGGGCTTTTTCTTTTTCTTTTTTTTCCCCCCTGTGCTTTTGTCATAGTTTGCAATCAACAGCCCGGAGCCTTTGATTACCTGCAGGGTGAAAAGTGAAAAGTTGTCTCAAAATAGCCAAAGTGCTACTTGTGCACAGGGGAATCTGTTTTTGTCAGAGTAGAAGAACAACAGCTTTCAAACCTCTTGATTTGTGTGTCACGTCACCGCACAGAGGGTGAAAGACTGTGGAAATACTTGTCTGATGTTAATTTTCATATAAAACTGATCTTTTCCATGACTAGACAGACTTCAAACCCATGCAATCAAGAGTTAGCACACTCTTTGTGCTAAGCTAATACACAGTGAATAGAGCGTGGACATAGCCATCAGCTGTTTTAAAGCCTCTAGACTTGCATTATAGCGGTCGCCATCTTGGATTTTTGGAGCCACGTGTGACCGTATCTGGACAAGAGGTTGGAGCTGCCGTGAGCACGCCTTGCTATGTGTTTGCATCCTGATTGATGGTCGCCATGGCAGCGACTTGTCAAGCACAAGGAAGCCACGCCCCCATGCATATCCTGTTTTCTAATTGGGACAATAATTTAGAGTTTGTACTCTATTGATTAAGACTTATTATTAGTGTTTAGGCCATAAACTTATTAAACAGTCTTATTTTCTTTTTTGGCAACCAGTTGAGTCAACCACAGATGTACAAATCACTTTTCACGCCTACATTATATGATAATTGGCTAAGCTAAGCTAAATCTGACAGATCACTTACAACTGAGCAAACAAGATCCACTACAGAAGACCAGGAGATGTGATTGAAAGCTCTGGAGAAACGTGGTGAGTAAAGCTTTTGTTGTTATTGTTTACTTCTAAGCAACACAACTCTAAAAGCTCCTGCACGTACACAGGGAAGTAAAATATATGTTGACCCTTTAATCTCTAATCGCAGCAAACAAGTGTGTTTTCCAAAACATCGGCCTGTTCCTTTAAATATGTTGAGCCCTAAAGTCTAACCCAGGCTTGTTTTTAAATCAGAAAAAAACAAAAATATGCTATTTTAGGATCGAGGTCAGCACCGAACAGGTTCCCTGAGCCTAAATAACACACTGCACGTGGACAGGAGAGGCCTTTGATTGGCCTCAGACAAAAACCTGCAATTACCAGCTGCAGCGTAGCGAACAACAGGCAGGATTCCAACCGGCCTTTACTCGCCTGTGGTCAACCGACAACTATTGTTTTCTTGTACCAACAATACGAATCAGGTAACAGGTGAACAACAGCGATTGTGTCACTCTGTTTACTGATCAACTGTTGTCCTAATCAACAGCGTCCATCATTCAGTGCCGCACCTGTTTTCGTTCTCAGGGTCCTGGGCATGGCTCACCTGTGCATGTGTATAGAAAGGAGCCAGTGTTTAAACTTTAGTTACACCTGTGAGCACCTGTGCAATTCCCACTATGACAAAGATGCTGCAGAGAAAACCACTTAACTGTCACTAAGGAAATAAACGATGATTTGAAGGAGCAGGTGTGAGCCTCCGTAGAGACCCTGCATCAAAGTCCACGTGCGTGAGATGCAGTCAAAATGTTTTGCTGGATTGTTTCTGCTGTTCCTGAACGCGCCACAACCTAGTAACAGGCACGCAGCAGTTAGTTATAATCAGTACACTGAGTCCAGTTGCATGTGGACCAGTGTGAGGAGAGTTACGGGTCGTTATGCGAGCACTTGCAGGTGTGCATCTGTGATACTGCCCGTTGCCATGGAGCGAAGGCTGCAGAGAGTGCAGCAAACATCACAATCTGTGCAAAACCAAAGCTTCATGTCAAGGATCATCAGCAGATATGACCCACCCAGAGAACAATCAGCAGTCTGAGCTGTGGCTGCTGGTTGTTTTCTCCGGTATTCACATGGTTATGCACCGTGAATTCATCCCCCAGGGTCGGACCGTCAGTGAAGAATCTATGGCTCAAGCTGCTGGATTTGCCGTCTATGTGACTTCTTCCTCTTCTCCAAAATGAAACTCCAAGAAGCTCCAGCGCACATTGCATTTCAGTTCTTTACAAGGTTACACAACAGGCCTTCCAGGGGTCGATCCAAGCGTGGCAGGAGCACTTTGTCACTGCACAGGGTGACTATTTTGAAGGAGATGTCAATGAAATGTGGTTTTTGTTTGTTGTAGAGGCAGTTGCTCCAGAAGCAATGCGACTAAGCAGCATCTTTTTCTTTTTGCTGCACAAAATCACCTTTTCTGTATGTTTCTGCTCTCTTTTCCAGATTATTTTGGTTACATTTTGGTAGACCTACATTGTGGCAACATCAGTGTGGGGGAGTTGTCTCCTAATATATGCCAGGCTCTTGAGCATGCAGCAAAGGTCTGGCGGCTCTCAAGCCCAAGTAGGTCAGCGAGGAAAAAATAGCATCCTTGTTGTCAGCTCCACTCACCTGTTGGTTCCTCTGCCACTTGAAGGAATATTTCTCAAAAAGTGGGCTGAGAGGAGGTCAGGCCAACCTTGAGCCTTGAGAAATGAGAGTGGGAAGATAAGAGCGTGTTCGCTGGCGTTAAAGACAGCGCGGTTGCCTGGTTTTATCCCGGATATCTGAGCTGCCAGAGCGAGAAACTCCTTCCCCGGGATGAGTCAGTGAAGATCTCTCTCATTCACCCCTCATCCCTCATTCATGGAATATCCTTCAGTCTTGGGCTTTAAACCTTAAAAAGTGACTGTCTCCTGTCTGTGAAAGAGGATCACACACACACAACGGCAAGCTCTCTGACTGGCCTCCGTGTCTTCAGTCACTTCCTGTCCGCAAACGAAGCATCCTGGGAGTTTTAATTAAAGCTGACCTTAGCTTTTACTCACACGTCACCTACTTAGCATCAGCATTAGGTAATCATCACACTTGTCACCAGATAACTGGTAAATAACTTATTTTCCACTGTTTCGTCACCCTGTGAATCACTTTCTTTGAGACGGCGAGCCACAAATAAACTCAAAACAAAGCCTATATCGTCCAGCGTTACTCGAATACCTGCCCTCTCAGAGGTAAGTCTTATCCTCCATCAGTGTCTTGGACACCTCGCTGCATAACTATGAGGTCAACGGATCGATAAAGCGATGCCGTCAAGGAGGGATTGTGCTATTCCTGTAGCAATCTCGGCCACAATCTCGGCCGTCCCTGCTGCAAATAGATGCTCCGACATGCTGATGTTTACTCAACACTGATGGTGTCAGGGTCTGAATCAGGGGCGAAAGAACAAACTACAGAGGCGGCGACTGGTTGGGTGAATTGAATCAGACCTTAGCGAAGTCTAAAGCAGCAGAGGGAGACAGCGTGCTGGTTCCAATGGGCACATGCAACTCACTCACCGGCTCCTGCACCGGAGTGAGGTCAGTGACTATTTACTGGTGTGCTGGTGCACTCTGCTGGGCAGAAATGATAAATGCATTGAGAGAGAACGGGAGAAGGTGCAGGGTTTGTGTGGTTACAAGTCAAAACAAAAGATCAGCGTTCAGTGCAAATCATAAACAACTCATCACATGCGACATTCAGTAAATCACACCAGCACCTGTTACTTATTTCCAAGTGCATCTGGGGTAGATTTAGCATAAAAAACAAGTTTATGTTACAAACCATCTACGCACTGAGCAGAAGATACTCTCGTACAGTCGTCTAATTTAAAATAATGTTATGTTTGTAGATTTCTTTTTAACATTTTCTTTGAATTGTTTTGTTGATTTTCACCATTTTTGTGTTTTATTGTTGTATTTTAATGTTGTTTACTTCTGTTTCATGTCTTGTCTTGCTCTGTGAAGCGCTTTGGCATGCATGTTCGTATGAAAGGTGCCATATCGATGACTTGTTTTGAATAAGACGGGGTGAATTACCTAATTAATGTGCCTGCATTGCCCATTTAAGGTATGTTTCATTAAATTATGAGTGATCTCGATGCTTTCCAATTGTGAAAGAGTAATAATTTCATCACTGAGCAGTTGTCAAAACAGAAAATAACATCATGTTTAAGGGATTCTTGAAAAACAGGGACTAGCAGGAGCCTTTTCAAACAGTTTCATGCAATAATCTGCATATTAAAGACAAGAGCAAAACAAATGTCCCAGCTTAATTTGATATTAAAGGTAAAATAAATCATGCAACACCCATGAGGGTAGGAAAATTAATTCTCCTAATTGATATTGCCCCCACCACCCCACCCAGACTCTTTCCTGCAGTATTTTACAACAATAAATCATTGAATCAGAGGCTGTAATTAGGATTTTTGACACTGATAAAGGGAAAAAAAAAAAAAATAGTGTCAAAGTGGAAACTACAAATTGATTTAAGGACAAATATAAAACACAAAGCGAACGATTGCAGAGATATGTGCGTCTTTAATTTAGCAACAGCACCTTTTCTTCACTGATGGCCTTTAGTGTATGAAAATGGTCTTTATCAGCTTTTTACATCTAGACAAACTACAGTTTTTCCTCATTCTCTGCAAAATTGCTCAAGCTCTGTAAAGTTACACAAGAACCATGAGTTAAGAGCAAGTTACAAGTCCCTCTGCAAAGTCTTGACTGGACTCTGGACTCTGACTCGTCCACTCGAGGATAATAAAGTGGTTGTTTTTCAGTTGTTCCTGTGAAGCTGTGGATTCGTGATTCAAGTGGTTGTCTTGATTGAAACAAAACACATCCAGGATCTCTCCGTAGGTTGCTACGCCTCTAAGCTCACAAGCCCTGCAGGGCCTGCTGCAGAGGTGCATCAGCGTGATGCCGCCTCCACCAGGATTCACAGAAGGGATGCGGAGTTTCTGCTCATGTGCAGAGCGTTTAATACGACTGCGATGCCCCCAAAAAGAGTATTTTCTCTTTGTTTCGGAGATATTTAAGAAAGTTCAGCTCAGGTGCATCTGACATCTTGATGTTTTTATGTCAAAAACTACTTTCTGAAGCACCTGGATATCTGCCACTCCCCCCTTGTTGTGGGAATACTCTATCTGTAAGGAGGCAGATATGCAGTTATACCGTTTGGTACCTTGGAAATGTTGTTGTGATCGAATCCTGACTTTCCCATAGTTTTTATTTATTTTATTTTACCTTATTTTCCAGGAAGCGGACTATGAGTTAGTCCTCCAGATCCAGGTCACTGAGGTCACATCTGAAAACAACAGGTGCAAATGGATTCAGTTGCGTCGCATAAACACAGCCAGTTATTATTTGTAATTTGCTCTCTAGGAATTTGTTGTCATGTTGACCTTAAAGAGTATTTACTTTGCTTTGCATTAACGTCAAAGTTTTTTTTAAAACACTGCATAATAACCCACAAAACAAGAGGGTAATAGATGCTTAAAGACAACCACTTATGTCCTGAGTGTAAACATCACTTCCATTTACATATAAAACATTTGTAAATGCATTGCTCTGTTCTGCATTGTATAGATTTAAGTGTCAGTTCTTGGGATTTTAACTTTTTGCAGACTTTACTTACTTTCCCACTAAGTACAGCTAATCCTTAATTACAAACTCACCAACTAACTAATTACAGATTAATTAATTGATCGGCCAGCTGGATACATTAATGATTGATTAAATAATTAATTTAGTAATTAATTCATCTGTTAATTCTTCAGATGACTGAACATCCCCTGTGAGAGGTTTTTTCATTCAGATGACTGAATGAGCTGAAATGAAGGACTCAGTGGAGGATGAAAGGCTTGAAAGAGCACAAATTTAATTTTCATTTTCATTTTTAATATTCCAGTGTTGTTTCAACTCATGGAAACTGTTGCTACGATGCATCTGAGACGTTGCATTAGTACACATATACATATAATATCTCAGTAATTTGACATGATTATTGTTGTTGTTACTGTATGTTTATTCTATGACCAACTAATTACTTCCACCCGTGTTTACGGCCTATACCTGCATAACAAATGCATTAGACATACTAAATATTATTATATCATATTAATAATAAACGTAAGATGCTATTTTAAACATCCTGCCACCAAAACTTCATTTTACAAACAAAAACTAAACTATTTCGAAAGAAAAAAAAAAGATTGTTAATTCTCAGAGTAGGGTTTTGAAATCAAAATTTGTTGGCCGACCAAAACGTTTCGCTGGACGAGGCACCTTAACGCAACCTGTATGTGGAGGCTGCTGCGGTAAACAGCGCTGAAACATCAAAGGCTGCCGTGACATTGCGCCTTTCTGGGCGGCAAAACTCAGAAAAAGGGTTTTCATTTGCTTTTAATCGCGCATACCGGATGATTACAAAACTTCCGCGTGACTGGAGAGTTGCTGTTTCCTCGAGATGAGAAGGCAGTGGAAACACTGGGAAAGTGTTGAAACTTTAACGACACCTTACATTTAAACTGTGCACCGGGGGGGTTGATTTGAGCCTAATCGGACGCTGTAATGTGATTTAAATGACGTGCAGGCGGTGTTATGATGTCCCGACTTCACGTGAGAGTTTGCCCCTCTGCGTAATTTCCAGGCTCCTTTTCCCTCCCGTGTAACTTTATTATCGACCAACCTTTTTTTCCGCTCTTCTTCCCAGACTTTTTTCCTTTTTCTTTCTTTTTTTTTCCCCCCGTGTAGGCTAATATACAGGCCGGCGCTGCAATTTCGGAATCTGCCCTTGTATATGGCGGACGAAATTTCCACCGGAGGAGCCGCAACACAAACACCCCCGCGTGCAAGGCAGAAAACGGAGAGCTTGCACGGGGCTGAGCGAAACCTCGGCCAAAATTCACGATTCATTACGCCATTACTCTTCCTAAAATGTAACGCAGCGTGTCGCGGAGCGTGCAAGGGGGGGAGAGAAAAATAAAGAGAGGGGCTGCTGTGGTGGGAATTTTTTTTTTCCTCCAACATTTGGAATTTCTCATAACTAATTCACAATTTTTTTTTTTTTGGAGGAAGCAGTTGTGCAGTCACCTCTGGTCGGGGTGGGAAGATTTCTGGGAGCGCGAGCCTGTTTCGCATGAGCTGCATCGTTTTTGGAGGTATGTCACAGCAACTGTGTTTTCTTTTTTCTCATTTAGAAATCCCTAATTTTTTTATTTTTTATTTTTTTAAATTTAGCGGATGTTAAGTTTCCGGTCCCTCGACTTATTACACGACAGCTGCTAGTGTATTTTTTAATTTTTTTTTGCACTGTTGCCTGCCTCTAAACCAGGTGCAGGCTTTGAAGCCATCCGAAATAGACCTAATCTGTTGATGTGTGGGGTTTTTTTCTAGGACTGAATTTTAGTAATGAAGTTTCCATGTAACTGCTGACTAGTCGTCTGTGCAACCTAGTTAGTTTGCATGTACACCGCCTGGGTTTAAACCCGCTGTGCTGTGCGCCGACGGAGCAAAGGGGGGATAGTGGCAACATGAAGGACGATGAGGGGAGGAACAATCTGAAACACAAAAACCTCCTGCAGCCATGTTTTGTGAATTTTCCAGCGAATTTGAGCAGAGCTCCGGAGTTGCCTTTTCCCCCCTCCGGAAACTCGCGCAGCATCAGCGCCACTTCGGCGTCTATTCTGACGGCTGGGTGTCCGCCGCAGAAAGGCAACGAGACCCAACAAAGTGTCGTCACGTCAAAATACATTAGGATTTATTTATTATTATTACTATTTTTTTTTTAGGAAGAGAGAGGATTTTAAATCTGGGTGCCATTGGCGCCACCTGTAGGCAGTCATTTTGAAAAATTACACAAAAAAAAAAATGTAATGAGACTAGTTTTTGAGTTTTTATTCAGTTTTTAATTTGATGTTAGTTTGTGTGAAAGGAGGCTCATGTTTAAGATGCGTTTGAAGGGGATAGACACCATCCGTCCACTGATGCACCCCGCGTTAGAATAAAAACAAAGTATAATGTGCTTTTCCTGCTAATTAATGCAAAATTAAAAAAAAAAAAAGATGCAGTCAGTTTAAATGAATTAGATATTCCTGTCACCTCTTTGGTTTTATTCCTGATGTGTGTTCTGATGAGGGTTTGAGCAGTTATTAGAAACACTTTGTCATCTGATCAATCACTTGATGTGCCTTTAGAGATGAAGATAAGCAGCTTAATCCACCCTGAATCTACATTAACTGCCATTTTCTTTGTTTCTCCACGCTTTATTTTTTAACTCCTCAGTGTGTATTTGTGCGTTTTGCCGCCTGCACGGCTCTAATTTGTTTCTCGGGTAAACATGGAACAATTTGGACTTTTATTTCTGAAGAGATTGGAAATGTGTGAGCGGAAAAATAACTATCCAAAGTCAAGTGAACGGCGCTGGAAGAAGAAAGGCCGTGTCAGCATAATTTGAGGGCAGGAAAAACAATCACAACCAGTGCCTCTACTGTTTATATTAATCCTGCAGACGCCTAACAGTTTTTCCCATCTTGCACGGCTTGCTTTTTATTTTAATGTAAGGGGAAACTGCGGAGGCCATTTTGCTGTGGGTAATTTTAATGCTGACCTTCAAATCTGCATGAATTCAAAGAGCCCGTGTGGAAATCGTGTGTGCGACAAAAATCTGGGTGTAAATTCTGACCTTTGCTTGCAAAAAAAAAAAAAATCTCATCAAAATGCAGGAGTTTGAGTTTCAGCGAGGAGAGGCAACCAGTGTCATGAGTTTAATAGGGTTGGATCGCTCGGCGAGTGATGGGAATGTTTATGTGCAGAATACCTGAAGGGCCCAGTAATAAGTTATAAAGCTCTGAGGAGTAATGCTGCAGTGGCGAGATGAGAAACACCTTAAACACGACCCTGGTACGGTTAATGGGAGCTGTGCTCGGGGAGTGCGCTCGCTGTAAGTGAGGTAGGAGGAATGCTGGTCCGTCTGTACTTTAATGAACAAAAGCTTTGTTTCACTCAGGATATTTGGAGCGAATAGTTTGGATGGAGAGGTGAAACTCACCCTTTCCCTCCCCCCCCCTCCCTCCCTCTCCCACCTCCCCCCCAGGCACTGATAAACACAAGATGGTGCGGGATCACATCGCAGCCTGTGGGGTTACAGCGTTTGGAATGTAGTCGCTGCTCTTATTGTCACCAACTTAATGCAGAGGTCTTGTTTTCTGTTCAAAGGCTAAGCAGCGCTGCACAAACAGTCTCTGCCTCTGATGGCGTGCCAGCTCTTCTTCTTCTTCTTCTTTTTGTTTAATGCACAGCCACAGATTCCTGATTTGTGCTCAGATACGTCTGAGCAAACATACGTGCCTTTTCCTTAAACACACCGAGCATCTTTATGTTCTGCTGTTTTCTTAGTGGCATGTTGAAAATGTCTGAAAATGGCTTCACTTAAATTAGTCTCCAGGGAAATGGCTTTCCAGGGGTTGGGGCTGGTGCAAAAAAAAAATAATTCTGTGCATTCTGCACATATTTTCCCTGCCTCTTCCTTTTTAAAAATGAACCTTATTGGTTTCATGAATAATGCATGAGGACGTTCAATTGCTGCAGCAATGAAAATTAGGCCTGTTTACGTGCAGTGGTTATGTACACACAGGCTCGCCCGCTCGCTCTCTCTCTCTCTCTCTCTCTCTCTCTTTTCTTCTTCCTTGACCGTTTTCTGAAGGTAGAGCCGAGCCCGAGTAGCTTTTCTGAAAATACAAATTTTCAGCAAAGCAAATCTCATTTCTGTGAGTGAAAAGGGGAGGGGTGAAACTCCCGCGGGTTTAATGAATCCATAAATCACAATAGTGCCAGGTTTGCTGCGCCTGCGTCAGCGTGCAGTGTAATTTTGATTTTCATCAAAAATTTAATCTGCCAGCCTACAAGGGTTTAGCAGCAGACCGGATGCCGCCCTGAATTTCTAATTTTAGGGGCCTGATCTTTCAGGATTTATTTTTGTATAATTCAAGTCTGCTTTTCAATATCTCTTGTTATTAAATTTTAATTCGTGGCATTAACATATAGATTGAAAAGGTTTTTATGGGGGTTTTGAGTGTGTGCTGATGGAATTTTACTAGACGACACAGTTTCTTTTTCCAGAGCATCCCGTGTGTGTGTGTGTGTGTGTGTGTGT
Source organism: Datnioides undecimradiatus (assembly GCA_008933995.1). Taxonomy (NCBI): domain Eukaryota; kingdom Metazoa; phylum Chordata; class Actinopteri; order Lobotiformes; family Datnioididae; genus Datnioides; species Datnioides undecimradiatus. The sequence goes on along the minus strand of WARS01001868.1, from coordinate 5,010,640 downwards.
GTGTGTGTGTGTGTGTGTGAGAGGGAGAGTGAGGGTAAGGAGGAGGGTTGGTGTGTTGTGTGTGTGTGTGTGTGTGTTGGGTCAAGGATTTAGCCATTTCTCTGCATTATTGCTTTTTGAAATCACGATGGTCCACCATCTTAAAGATTTTATTGGCAGAGGACGGAAAATGTGGTGTTTGATTAAAGAAACGGGAAAGCAAAGGGCCTAGTGTGAAACAGGTTTGGCCGACCTGCTCCCCCGTCCCTGACTCACCGGATAATACAAACATGCAGTGAAAGCAGGATTGAAGTGACCCCCACCTCCTCCTCCTCCCCTGCTCCCCACCCACCCGCCCCTCCGTCCCCCATTTTAGCCGATTCCTATTTTTAATCCCTCCAGAGTGGAAACATTTTCACGAGCCTTAAACAAATTTGCGTTTTATATTTGGAGTCTCCCCTCCGCCTCTGCTCGCCGTGCAGAGCGCAGCCAGTGTCGCTGGCGCCGCACGAACTCAAAGTGAGACAGCTCTCCCAAAGTTTGCAGCACAGGATGGCTGTTTTATTTATTTGTTCTTGCCGTGCTTTTAACAGGCTGCCGTGATTGATTTATTTTATTATTGTGCAGAGGCAGATACTGTACTGCCCAAATATAGGCCAATTATTTTAAGTACCTCGACGAAGCTCTGGGTTCTGAGCGGAAAATGCCCTAGAGATGTTTTTCCTGTATGCTTAACCTCCTTATTCCGTAACCCCAGATACATTCAGCGCAGCGGCGGAATATATTAATATGCATGCATTCGACATTTTAAAGCACAGCTGGGACGCATCAAGAGAAAATCCAGTTTCATAAATAGGCGTGAATCACTGACGCCTACCTACCCGCCTTATTGTAGCCATAGATGCTTATGCAGATTGCTTTGTTTATTTAATATTGCGCGCTTTCCTGGTCCGTGTTTATCTCCACTGACCTTTTTTGTTTTCGCTGCCCAGGTGTTTGTCCCACGCACATCAAGCCAGCGTACATCTGGTCGAGATTGTCGTTCTGCACGGTGTCGAAGTTACGTGCGCATCAGAAGGCCCCGCTATGAAAGAACAGGAGGCCATGGCTAATTTTGCATTTTGACTTTACTCAGAAGCGAACGGGGCCACAACAGGCATCTCATGCACCCAGGGTATGCGCGTCTGAAATGCTGCACAGGGAAGTATTATGCACGATTGAGGGATCGACGGCCCAGATATGCATGTTCTCGCTGCAGTATCGTTTGATTACAGCGATAAAAGTCCAGTTGTTTGCCGGCGCCGCTCCCATCGATCATTGGGCATCAGCCGGCCGTGCATAGGACACTGACCGTGGGAGGCCTGGTACAGTAGATTACAATAACAGAATGGGCGGTTAACAGGCGGAGCGAGGGTCGCCGCCGCTACTGGTATCGATTTCACCTCTTCATCCATCGCGGGTTGCTCGATGTCCACCTCACCGCCTGCAGACTCAGGACTTGATCCATTCCACTGGCCTCCTGCCAGCTGCAGGATCTACAGCTTCCCCTGTGACTGCGCTGTGCAAACGAGAAGAAGAAGAAGCAAAACATGCATATTAGAGTAGGGTTGATGTTTAATGCATCAAACAGCGGGTGTGCAGGTGGAGGTCAGGGCTAAAGGCCGGGCCGGACTTCTTAAAGTTGTCAAATCACACACGGACTTTTGGTGAAAAAGACAAAGAGTCCAGCTCGTGATCTCACTTCCCAGCTTCGTAGTGACAACGAGCAATGTCCACAAGCTGTTTTTCTGCATTTACAATTCGTAAAGAGAAACCGCTTTTACGCAGTTGAAGACGCCAGAAACACTCTCTGCAGGTGACCCTGGCTATTGATGCGTTGTTTAGTGTTCGCTTGCAGCCTGGTAGCTTTACTCCAGCGCTCGATGATAAATCTGGGCGGGGGTGATTAATGAGAGAAAGCAGTAAAAACAAAGTTCTGGTTCATTGAAGCTGCTTACATTTTCAGACTCTTCCTCTTTTTGTTAAATAATAGCTAATTTTAGTCACGGGTTTCTAAAGAGTAACTTAAATGGTAGAAACCGTGAGAAGAGGAGACGGGGAAAGCCCCTCGCAGACCAGATGAGTTTGTTTGTTGCTAGTCATCGCTGATTTATTCTGTTTATGTCGCTCTATTACGGTGTGGCTTTGGTCAATCCAAACTGAACTCAACACAAACAAACAGACCGATTGATGCAGCGTTCTGTGTCCGATGAGGAGGCTAACACGCCGCCGCTGCTCTCCTCACACCGGGCCACTCGTTGTGGTGAGACCACCCCCATCAGGTCAGTCCTCTATGCAGCCACGCTTTTAAACCTCCTGAACTGCCTTAACACAGGAAACGCGCTGACTGACATCAGCTTAATTTGCTTAACTTCTGTTAATGGGTGCAGCAAACCAACAGACGCCTCCACCGAGCCTCAGTCTGCCTCGCCGCTGGTGCTCAGCTCATCTGCCCTCGGGTTGCTAACTCGCAGCGAAATGCTAAATGCATCAGAAGACGAGCGTCACCACATTTGTGCCGTCTTCATTTGTTTTGGCTGGAATTTGAGCTGACAGAAGGTCTTTTGCCCGATCGTTCGCAGGCGAACACTGATGACACGCCGCTTTTTCGCACGCTGGGGATTAGGACTTGTCACGGTGGAAATTTTTCAGACCTGTAAAATGCCAGAACGCTAAATACTGGTGTTGTCGATTTTGAAATTGCTTCTCTACCAGGTACGCTTTGAGACAGAGAGGCTCGTTGGCTTTTTTACTGTGGATTTTTTCATGACGCATTGTTCAAATTTGCACAGAAACACACTTTTCACACACAGCATTACAGTAGGGGAAGCTTGCAGAAAACAGCACACCGTATTTAAATCGCTTTTAAAAAAAAAAAAAGACAAATTGCATTTACTGTAGGAAAGCTTCTAAAATGAACAAAGCATCACTTAAATGTAAATTTCCTGCATGTTTGAGCAAAGAAAACCACCTCCGTGAGGCGAATTTGCCTCTAAAATGCTGCAGCCATTGTGTTTTAATCAGTTCTTTGGTTGAAATGCCAAAACGAATCTTCTCCACCTCGCTTAATGCTGCTGACGACCGGACAGGGCTGTGAGGGCTCAGGAGTTCATCTGCCTTACAGGAACATGGCAGCACTGAGGCGTGATGCAGTAAACTGACGCGGCCACATCATTAATATATGCATCAACTATTTCTAAACTCAATTACCTGAGATTTATATTCAGATATATAAAATTATGATGCAGTCCCCTGAATTTGCATACCGGACATTTTGATTTAGGAGTTTATCTCTTGCATATCTTGCACCTGACACCGCCTCAGCTCCGCGCGCAGTGATGCTCACGAGGCGCAAGTTAGGCCACGCGGCGCCTCAGCTGCTGCTGGATTAGCCAACATGGACGCCTGATGACAGCGCCTGCTGCAGCGGTAGCTCAGCGAAATAGTAAAAGCTAAACTTTTTATTATTTTTTATTGTTATTTAATATATTTTAATATTTAATTTATTATATTTTAAATTTACTGAAGTGTAAATTATGAAAATGTGCTTTTAGTGAGGGGGATCGCGGTGGAGTTAGGGCCTAAAGCCGGGAAGCGGAGCGCTGACCGTCGGGTTCGTGATGTCGCCGGGATGTAAAATGTGGCACCGCGGCGCCGACGCCAAACGGGTCGCTGACTCTGCCGACCCGAAACGCCGCAGAGTGGATTCCTGCGTCTGCGTTTAACGTGTTTCTCACCTTGGATACAAACACCTGAACTCCTCAGACTAACACACGTGCACATGCCTGCTGCTGCAGTGTGGAGACTCGTGCACGTGACTGGTTTTTGCTTTGGTCCATAAATAGGCTGCATATTTATGTACATTTGACCTTCAAGTTTTGTTATTAAAGAGGAATCTGCTTTTGTTTAAGTTCTGGATTAATCTGCTGAATATTTTATTTATTAATTATCTTAAAGAAAGCTTCCCAGAGTTCAAGGTGATGCCGTCGGAGCGTCTCGTTTCATCTCACCGACGCTCCGAAACACACAGAGGACGCGTTTTATGATGGTTTCACACCAGAAACCATGGAATTAGAGGAGGACAGGGTTAAAGATCATCGATGCGGTGGTCGACACATGAGCTAGAGTGAAAATACAGCTTCTCTCTGTGGATTGTGGAGCAGTGTTACTCCAAAATGGTACTTAAAGGCTGCTTTCTTGAATAACATTAACTAAATTATTGTTATTATTAACTAATATGAACTAAAAATAAGTTTTTACTGACATCAGTTTGCGTTTTTCTGCCTTTAAACCTAAAAATCGTCCTGCTGATGTATCTCTGCGTTGTGTGTTTGGTAGGTTTTGCCTCTAAAAGGAATGAAAAGATGAATTGATCATTAAAATATTGATTATTTTTTTGTTTATTGACTTTTTAATCAATCGATTGTTTCTCTGATAGTTAAATTAACAAAGTTACTGCACCGTGGACAACTTGCTGTTACAATAATGGCTGGTATGTGTTTATCTAATGTTATATTAGTGTTTATTTCCAACAATATGCTTCATTATAATCTCTTTTAAACATAATTACTCCAGTTTTTCTGCAGCATGGCTGTGACGACACGCTGACAGACATTCGGCGTAGTTCAGTCACACGTTTCAGCCTCATGCTTGTGGTTTTGTGCCACATTATATCCTAATATCACGTAAACAAACGAGCTTAGCTTAAAGTCATAAACAGTGCGGCGTCGCCCAGGACAACATCACTCACCGTGACCTCATGCCAACAAGTGCTGAGCGCTGTGACGTTCACCGCAGAGCTGTTGCGTCGCTTTGTTCTGCAGTTTCAAATGCAAAGAGACTTTTATCGTGTCGGCCTCTGCTAAAACGTGCAGGTCAGAGCGAACATCAACAAACCTCCTGTAAATGAAATATTTAAAGTCTAAATGTGGGTTTTTTGGCTTTTTTAAATCTTATTTAACGTGAAACACTTTGTAAAATGTGTTTATATATTATTATTATTATTGTTAAATGTGGATTTAAACTAGCTTCAGCTCACCTGTGCTGAGCGACCACCTGTAGCTCAAAGCTTCCTGTGGCAGCTTGGATTCCAGTTTTCATTGATATATACACGTATTAAATCAAAAGTAATGTAATGCAACGGCTTCTGTTTTACTACCAGTGGTAATTAAGCCTTTAAATGCCTCGTGCTGGTGTTACGACGGCTCGGCTTCGCACTTTCAGGCATCACGCTCGATTAAATCTGTGTAAACCCGGCTTAAAAGTCATGTATCACTTCGTATCGTGATGCAGCAGAGCAGCAGCGGTAGAAGCGGTGATATTAAAATGCACAACGGGGTCCCGTCGATAACCCGCGAAGATAAACACAGCTTGTCGGCTAATTTCTGCTCACACGTTCAGGCCGCGAGCGCGCGCGGTGCTAAAATTACACAGGTGGACACAGTCGCCGTTCGAAGCCAGACACTGTGAAATGGAAATGTTGTTTTCAAAATGGGAAATGCACGTGAAAAATAAAAAAAAATATGCTCAGGGAACAATCAGCGCTGAAATGGGAAATCGAAAAAGGAACTTTAACGAAAGTGAAAATGACCACAATGGGGAAAAAATAGAAATAGTCGAGTTAGAAGCTCAAATGGACGTTTTTGCCATTAAACGAATGCTCCGCCACGATATTTCACGAATCTGGGCGCTTGGCCTTAAACGCAGCACCGGCTGGAGGTCAACATCCCCCCTTATCCAACCGGTCTGTTCATCACAAAACAGAAAAGCTGCTCTCGTCAGATATGCAGCGGGGCTTTAATTAACCGCCTCACGTTAAAATCCGCCGCAGCTCGTTTCGTGTCGAGGCCGCAGAGGGTGTTGGGAGGTCAACAAAACGCGCAACTGGTGCAACCTTCAGGGCCCGTCGAGCGTCGCGCATTCAGGCGATCTGAGCCGAAAGCCTGGAGTGTTTCGTCACATTCATCCACTGCACGGGCCCCGCTTTAATGAAGCTCCTTGGTTTTTGTGTCACATCCAGAGAAAGGTGCGCCGGGGCTATGAAAAGGCTTGTTGTTGCTGTATTGGTGCGCTATTATTAGAAGGCCAGTTTTCCCTCTTTCCATAATATCAGTCATCCTGGCATAACTCTGTTTTGCTTGGTTGCATTTTGAGCACTTTTCTCTTGACAAGGCCTTTTATAGCCCTGCGCTGAAGTGGCAAGTTGTGTAATTTGGATATTTCTGAAATTAGAGCATTCGGTCGTCACAAAGCTGTGGAATTTATGCCATCAAAGGTCACTCGTGAACAGTTCAGCCACTCTGCTTCCCGCGGCTAACAAGAAAATTGTCCCACCAGCAGTGGATCCTGCGCTTCTGGAGCTTTTAAGAGACGAGCGGTCGCCCCGCAGTCGGGGTTTTTCCAGCCTTTAAGTACTTGTCAGACGCAGGCTTCTGCTTATTATGCACTGCTGGCTCTTAGGCGCTTCATTAGGAGCGCTCGCACAATCTATATCTGCCATAAATTCTGCCTTTGCGTTCACAATAATGCTCGGTTTTTGTTGTCAGAGAGGTAATAATTCTACTTTATGTTTATTATGTAGGTCAGAGCGCGTGGTGGGTGGTGTGTGCTGGATTGCTTTATATTGACAGGTGTTTCTGTCTGACTCCTGCGTGCATTTGGAGGAGCGCCTCTCGGTGTAATGCGGCCCGGCTCAACACAAAGTGCCAAATGCAACCTCAGGCATCAAGATGGAGTTGAATGAGCACCTGTCTGACGGCGCGGATCAGACGTAAACACCGTTGTGTTTGTGAGAGATGGGTTTCGTGGCAGAGCTGTTGCGCTGGATTGGGGCTGAATGCGCAGAGTTAAGCCTGAGTCTAATGTTACAGGACAGTGAAGTGAAGTCTTTGTCTGTCTCTCTCTCGTTTGTCCTCCCCCGGAGCAGAAGCACAGGCTCAGAGGAGGCGGAGTCATGAGTGCACAAGAGGCACCGAATGCCGGGAAGGAGCAGGCGGACGGCGGCGGCGCGTCCACAGATGGGCCCTCGCAAGCTTTAGGCCAGAAGTCCAAGAGCACCAGTCCAGCTCCGGTCACGATAAAGAAGGAGCCCGGGACCTCGGAGACGAGTAACGGGAAAGTGGGCGACGCCAACCCCGCAGAGATCTGCGTCGTGATCGGAGGAAATGACGGAGGCGCGAGCGGAGGTGGATCCCGTAGAGCTCAGGCCGAGGGTATGTTTGCCCTTGGTACTCCCCCTCCAACGAAGAGCACAGACTCATGCATAGGTGTGTGGATATATACATACATGCATTTCCTGACTGCGATCTCTGTCCGGCTGACCGGCAAAGCGACGCGGATAAACTGCGCAGCGTTTAGAGGCCACATATAAAAATCCGGCAGCAGTACAATGTCCCAGTTACTCGGGATAATCCACCGACCCCGCTGTAAGCAGTTTGTGCTGGAGCTACTCTCCACAGAAGAAATGGCTGCTGAAATCCCATTAACCTCCATTTTACTTTACTTTTTAGTGTTTTAGGCAGCAACTGAGTCACACATCTCAAAGCCTGGATGAATAAAACCAGGTTTGCCTGCAGAACATGATGCATAAAGGAGAAATTTGTGCTTTTAATCGTGTGTCGAGTCTAAACGGTGTGAGACTGGCAGGTGAGATGGAGAAAAGACCTTTTCTGTGCAGCCTGTGCAGCGTTTTGTGCAGAGATGTGACTCTGAAAGCTGCGTTTTCTGAAACACAGCAGTTTATTTTAGCTAAATATCATTTATATAACCTCGTGGTGACAACAATACATCAACACAAACGTGTTCTCTGCATTATATACTGGGAAAAACCAGTTGGGAGCATCTGCGCTGATGTCGTCCAACTGATGTATTGGCCATGCTCTGCAGGAGTCAGTCAGTTGTTGCAGTACAGCAGCCCTGCAGGACAGTATGTTAGAAACTCAATTACCCACATGGCCGCTCCTTTAAAACAGCATCATAGCCTACGTGTAGCATTGATGCTAAGCTGCGTATGTTTGTGGAAACGGAGACGGGCCTTATTTAGCAGCCGACAGTGACCAGTTTAAAGTGTCCCGATACCAAACTCAGCTCCTGAATGAAAGATCTGTAGTGACGCTTCTGTTTTTAATAAAGATCTCCGAGGTGTAAGATACAGAACGTATTGATATAATGTAAACATTGCATTGGAAAGTCAGATCTTCAGCCTCTTGTTGTTTTCTTGTGCACCAGGCCTTTTTAAAAACAGACTTAAATTGTCTAAAATGTCTTAAATGGAAGTGTATAAATATAAAGTCATCGTAAAAATAGTGTTAAATTTGAATTTGTGAGGTTTTATGTTGCATTTTTGTCAAAATGAGTCATGCTCTTTTGCATAAAAGTCCAAATTTCTGATGTTGCGGATCTTTAAAGGTGCCACTGAACCTAATACTGTCTGTTTTCTTAATATTTGCACTTCATTGTTGGACACATGTGCATTAACCCATCCATAATGACCACAGTCCTGCATAAAACACACGTCTGCAGCCGGACCACATATATCCTACTTCATGCACAACCTGCAGGAACGGTTTGTCCAGAAATCTGTTAAACTTGACGCTGAAGAGGTCTGAAAAAGCTCGGAGGTGGATGAAACGCACTGCGGTTTTAATGCAAATGATCAGGGGCAGCGATTTAAACCAGCACCTGAACGTAAATGACCAATCAAATGCTTTATTTGCATGAGCTCCTGGAACCAGTGTCTCTTTTGTTTGTATGACGCGGCGTGTTTTTGGGGGTTCTCGTGCAGGCTCGTATGTGTGCGGCGTGTGCGGGAAGAAGTACAAGTACTACAACTGCTTCCAGACGCACGTCAGGGCGCACAGAGGTAAGACGCTGTTCTATGAATATTTATGTGTTTGGTCTTTATGGAAAAGTCAAATAACACACCGACTGCTCGCTGTGCTTGCCCTCTCCTGACAGCGCGGCCATAAAATGATTCACTTCCTCTTCGTGAGTCATGCATGTCCCGTTTCGGCCAAGAATTGTGTTTCGCTAATTAGATTTTTTTTTGGCCCCTGAATTGTTTTTAATGTGCGTTGGGAGCCGCGAGCAGATGTGAGCGCACGGGCTGACTTGCTTTTTGTGCCACCACCCCTATAGAGTCAGAGAGCATGGTTGGAGACGGTCTCCCCCCGACACCCAACAGTGAGTACACCTTTTCACACACACACACACACACACTCAAGTTTCTAAGTACAAGCTGCTAACTTCATACTTGGCTTGTTTAACAGATGTTGTGTTACCTTTTTAACTAGACGTCTTTCAGATCTGGGTAATACATGACTGAGGAGCAACCCGCCGCACCTCATAACTGTGACTCTGCAGGCTGAAAGTCATGTTATATACCAAGCGACACCCTAATACAAAGGACTTGCAGGGCTGCCTCAGCGTTTCTGGCGCCGTCGTGTCACACGTGGACACAGTGTTCTCGTTGTCACGCTGATATTTCGCTGATGCAATAAGCTCAGATAAAGTTTAACTAAGCGATCTCACCGGAACCGAAAAGTCACACGCTGATTCCTCATTGTCTCGCAACATTAGTTCCCCCCCCGATCCCTCTGAAAGTCCACAACGGTGCGCACGCGCGGGGACGCCGCTCTTGCCACTGCAGCTGTGCGTCGTCCTGCACGGCCGCCGCTCATCACGCATCTTAAAATCACTCCCAGGAATCACGGCGAAGGTTTGATTGGGACTAAAAATACCCCCCACCTCAGCGTAGTACTCGAGTTATTTATAAAGCTTCCTACACGCACACACACAGTCGCTGCAATCATTGCATGAACGCGCACGTCGCTTAAAGGCAACGCTATCAACATGGCGGGGAGGAGAGGAGGGAGCAATCACCTGCAGACAGCCAGAACAATACGAGCCGTATGATAAATACCTGCACCCACGGGCCACAGAGGCTCATAATAACAGGAAGCAGACCATTTGTAAGAGTAATTAAACCAAATATTATAAATTACATGTTGTTTGCACAGTGCAAAGTCTCTAGAACGACGACATCATCAGCGTTTTGATTGGTTCGCCGGGTACAATCCCCTCCTCCCGCTTTCGTGTCTCAGCTACAGACTAAACGAGTGAATAAACTCGCTTTTCAACACCATCAGCTGCCGTTTGCACGCAGCAACACCCATTACGTCACGTTAACTTACGATGGTTTCACTTTACGTCTTCGGGTGAAATGCCTCTTTGGCGTTCTCTTGTTTCCAAAGTTTTGTTCGTCGTTTCTTTGCAGGAATCTGGAAGCGAGTGCAGCGTTTCCCTGTTTCGGTGCTAGCTTCGCGGCTCTGGGGAAAACAGAAAGCGATACGATTGTGTTTGTGACAGCAGCGCATGAAATGATGCCACTTGGAAACACTTAAAAGATGCCCAGTGAGCAATCTGAGTGGCTGCAGTATAAGGCAAAGATGCTAATTACATTGCATGAACGCGCACGTCGGTGATCAGAAGGCTTAAAGCTCAGTTTGACGCAGGAAAGTGAAGATATTATTGGAAACTTGCAGATCTTAATCCTGCCCAACATCAGGCTTGTCCTCAGTGATTGGTTACTATAGCAACTTACTCTAGATGGTTGCACGCCGCCCGCATTTTGTGGAAAATCAAGACATCACAGCTGATAATAAGTCTGGATTTCCCACCCCGCGCGGTTTGTAAAATACCTCCGCGGCGGAGGAGTGTGGGCACGGGAGACGACGCAGGCTGCGGCGTTGTGGAGGAGGCTGAAGGAGAAGTATTTCGGGAGATCAGCTAGAACAAACTTTCTGTAATCCTGACTAAGTGGGTGTTAAGACCATAAACAGCCGTGAGTTTAAAGAGAAAAACCAGGCGTGTGTGCGGGGGCGTGTTGCTTCAGGTACCGGTGAGACAATAAAACGCCATCCAGGAAGTCTCAGAGATCGCGTGTCTATTTAAATCATTACACAGAAGAACTCTGCAGAGTTTTATCATCGTTAAACTCCTGTAAAGTTATCACACTGATGAGATTCTTAGTCGGCTATAATATAAATAATATCTGGAGTTGCATGAAAGTCACCATGCACCTGTTCAACAAGCACAAACATGTAAACATGCAGTGAAACAGCCTCCACCGGCCGAACCTGCAGGATTTGCATCTTACATTTGTTTCCAGCGAGATGATATTGACTCGTGTAATGACTCTGCTGCTCCTGCAGAAGCATCCCGTCCTGTATTTAAAACAACATACTTTAAGAAACTCATCGGACGTTCGGGAGCGTCCGCGTGAGAGCCCGGCGCTCAGAAACGTCACATCGTGCATCCACAACCGGGATCGTCACCGCATCATCGATTTTACCCCCGACGCGTCCTCACCTGCGCTCGGGGCGGCGATGCTGTGAGAGCTTTAATTACGCTGACAAATGCCAGGAACCTTTAAATTTGTGGGAAATACTTTTAATCGCGTTGTTAATTGGTGGGGAAATTATAGAACATGCGCCGCGTCGGAGCCTTGAGGTGTTACAAATGCAATTACAGTTTGAACCCCTAATAATTGTTTTTGTAGCTTTACTTCCTTGTTGCCAATTAAGCATAAATTGCACGGAGCTTATTTGCTGGGAAGTGGAGAAGCCGGTTGTTTGAAATCAGCCGTGGTACCCGGGTCACATCTCTTTCTTCCGGCGTTCTTCTCTGTTTCCAAAATATTAAAAACACATTTTGTTATCTCCCTTTTTCTTGCAGAATCAGGGCCAGAGCAGAATATTTAGTCGATACCTGATTGAATTCACAGAGTCTGACTGGCCCCCGGGGGGGAAAGGTTGTCGCTCTGCTGCTAAACGATAAAACATTTGTCACATGGGTGCGTAAGGTGAGGGGCCTCCTGCGGGGGCGACGCCGCTCACACATGATATGGTTGTGCAGGGACTGAACCTGAGCTGCGGCTGGTTAGAACCTGACTGTTTCTCCGCGCCGCGCTGTTTACGCAACAGATTGCCTCGGACAGAGTTTCACTGCAGCGTGCCAACGGGCGCTTCAGGTACTCTGTCAGCAGCCACCTGGCTGCACGGCGCTTCCCTCTGCAACAAACTTAACAAGAACAGAACGGGTAATCTGCATCCCTTTGTCCTTTTGCCTCCCCTGGCCAGCTACAGACAGAGCAGGAGAGATAATTAACGCCCAGGCAGTATTCAAATTTTACATTTCGGTCGTTAAAAAGTTCAAATGTCCCAGTTTGAATCATTTGCTGGCGATGTGAGCAACCCGACGAACTCCTGAGAACTCTATTTTATACTTAATAACGCAATTTGAATCTAATTTAAATGTAAAGAGCAGTATTGAACTTGCGTGCACTCGAATTTGTTTTGCATTTGTCCAAATCTTCATCTGATTCTGTTTGGTTTAATTTAATCTTCTGCAGCCTCCGTCTGTCTGCGTGTCCCAGTGCAATCAAACCCTTTCCTGTGTATTTTAATCTCATTTCTTTGTTCATTAATCCATTTTTCTAACGCAGAATGACTAAAAACAGAACCGTGCTCCTATTTTTTTAGCTTAACTGGAGCACCTTGCTGCACACGGAGCACTGCAAACTGCACCAATGCAAAGTTTTGGCGTTATTTAATTGTTTTCATCCACCAGGCACAATCATTCCCAGAGTGCTGGTAATCAATGCCAGGGCTATCTGTGTGTGTGTGTGTGTGTGTCAGTCTCTTCTAAACTAAGCTGCTCTCTCTGTTAATCTGCAGGTAGCTTCCGTTACTCCTGTGACATCTGTGGCAAGAAGTATAAATACTACAGCTGCTTCCAGGAGCACCGTGACCTGCACGCAGTCGACGGTAACCAGCAGTGGTTGTTTTTTTGTTGTTTTTTTTGGACAATTTGCACAGAAATCAGTCATTTTTTAAATGGAACTGAACCAAAAAGCCACAAGTGGACTTTAAAGTTTGCCGCCGTCATCCCGTCGCTGCATCCGCATCCTGCCGTGCAGCACGGTAGAGAGGCGTGGATCAGGGGAGCCGACAGCCTTTTTGCTCTGACACGCTGGTAAACTGCATTTTAGGCAGCCTCAGGCCAACAGATACACCAGAGTGCCCGTCCATATAAAGACATATAAGAGTGGCTTCACCGCTCTGCGCTGTAAGGGGGAAACAAACATGGACGCCGCGGTTTCTCTGCCTTTTCTTTTATATTATTTGATGCTTTCTTAGAATGAATGCGCTGCAGCTGAATGTTGAGCGCAGTTTTTCGTAGGATCTGAACAAGAAGATGAATGTTTAATGTGTTTTTCAGTTCCTGGCTGCGGCGCGTGTACACGTTGCACCGCGCTTCTGTTTTAATGCACAGTTAAAAGTGTCTGGAGGGGATTTCTGGTCATTATTAAAACTAAAAAAAGATCTAATTATTATTATTACTGGGAATAAGGAGGCTCTAATCAAACCTAGGATGGAGATGGAAATTGAAAATGCTCATTTAAATTGTAAAATAATAAAAAAAAAAAGCTTTTTAAAATGCAAATGCTCAAACTGAAAGTTTAACTTGTAAAGTCCAAACATGGAAATCACTGTAAAACATATTAAACTCAACATGTGAAACGCTTCAGTTAAACTTTAAATAGAAAAAAAAAACAAATCTGTTTTTTTTTTCTTTTGCATCTGCACTTTACCATCTGACATTTGGTATTTTAAAATGTATCTTTTCCATTTGGCATTTGCCTTTTGACATTTCGAATATCTTTTTCCATTTTCCATTCGGTATTTGACATTTGGCTCCTTCCTGCGGTCTGTAAATGAGGAGGCGTGGCCGCCGAAAGGACTGGAGGCAGGGTTTGAACCACGGGGGGGAGGGGACTGCTGAAGAAGCAGCGAAAACAGAGCGAGTGGAGTGTGCAGCGTCGGCGTGTGCAGCGTCGGCGTGTGCAGCCTCGGAGGATTGGGGGGGGTGTTATTTAAAAAGCAATGGCGTCAACTTAGGACAGCTGCACAACGTGCTGTTTCTGAGTTGTGCAGCTGTGCAACGATCACCCATTTCTCCCTCTTGTCCCTTTAGATCCGTACGAACAGGTAGTGTTACCTGTGGATGGCCTTAAAGAGGAGGAGCCGGTCGAGCCCTACCAGAAAATCGGACCAAGTAAGACTGTTTGATGTACTTTGTCGGCGTGCGATCCAAAGGTTCCTGCACCGTGCATACAGATTCAAATATGGCCGCCATCCCCGTCAAAGTAGGCACCTTGTGCAGAGGTGGAAGTTGTGGAATCTTAGTGTGTAAAGCACCGACCGTGATGCGTGTTGGACGTCCTCCACTGTGTCCAAACAGCAACCATCCAGCTCGATTTCGGGTTTTGGGAAGTTGCAGAGCAGGTTGACAGCAACAGTTGTGCGTTCAGTGCACCGTGCCTGAAACTGGGGGCGCACAATCCCCTGAACCCCGTGGAAACCCAGGAGCTTCCTGCGTGAAGACTGCAGTGTGTCTCTTGGTCGTAGCCGCTCTCCGCTCGTGTTCGGCGCCCGTGGTGACCGAACACTCGCGCAAAGAAGCACAAATGCATAGCGGTCACAAAAACACTTCTAACGCAGGCCGCGATAATGATTGCTCGGCGTAACTTGGTGTACTGATTCACAGCAGTTACTGTTCACACCCGCTGCACGCACGTTACCGTGCCGCGCTGCGTTCAGGAAGCACAGGCGCAGTTCTGGAGCCTTTTGATCGCACCTCGTACAACTTGGATTTTAGGTGCATCCATGATTGTTATTAACGGTCTCACATCCAGCTCGGTGCATCGACTGGACGCTGGTTTTTCTAATGGCCTGAGTCACGGTGATGATCCATGTTAGACAGAAATAACACTAAGCATATGAGCTAACTCCACGCTGGAAAGGTTTCAGAGCATGAGTCCAAAAGTCCTCCTTCGCAGGGGAGAAAGCACTCGCCCACCTCCGCAGAGACCGCGGGCTCAGCCGACGGCAGCGGGTGTCCCTTCAAACACAATTGGCAGTGTTCGCAGGTGGGAAGCCTGCATTTGTCACTGCACTATTGACTCCTACTGATTTGTGGTGGGGGGGGTTGGTTAGCGTGGATCTCCATGCACTATGCAGAGAGAGACCCCCCCCTCCGTGTGTGTTTAGGTTTCTGACACTGAGGTAACGCTAAACGATGCAATCAGACCAGAATCACCAGCTCCTTCCTCTCCTCCACTCTGTCACCCCTGCTTCTCCCTTTTCAAACACCACACCATGATTGACGAAGTGATTGACCCGCGTTTGCTCTTAACCGAACGCGGCTAATCCAGCAAACTGGATCTTGATTCCGATGATACTGGTGTTGCAGCCAAACCAGAGGCCGCTGTGTGTCGTCTCTGTCCGCAGAAACCGGGAGCTACGTGTGCGAGTTCTGCGGGAAGCAGTACAAGTACTTCAACCCGTACCAGGAGCACGTTGCTCTGCACACGCCGATGGGTGAGCCCATTTCACACGTTTCTGCTTATTAACTATCACAACAACATGAATTAAACTTGAGCTGCGGCAGACTCTGACACCCGTCTCGTTCTAGGCTCCTTTGATATGAAGGCGTCGCGGGTGCAGGAGTGCGGCAGCATGGATATGTCGAAATTTGGCCACAGCCAAACCGGTAAGATAAAAAGTAAGCAAACCCCTTTTTTACCTTCATATGGAACATTCTCATGTGGTTTCCATGACCGTTTGCATCGCGCCAGGCAACGTTTGCATGCATCGTAACCTCCTCGTCCCAATAATTCACACAAACCTGCTCAGGATGGTGAAAAAATCATTAAATATATTCATTAAATCTTAAATTTTAACCGTTTACTCGCAGTAAAACGTCATATTTACACATAATAAAGATGATATTTGGAAGCAAACAGCTACTGGTTGTATCGCCGAGCGTCTTGCGTCTCATTAGATTTAGGATTTAAGGGCAAAGGGCGTCACAGTCAAAGCGGCGTAGACACTCGGCAGCAGGTCTCACCGTGTGTTTCACTGAACCAGTGCAAACAGGATGTAAGAGAAGCCCAAAGAGATTGAATGTAAGGTTCTGGGTCACCTTGCCACTGTATTTGTGGCAACCCTGCTGGAAACTATTAACCTTTGGTGAATGGTTAATTGCACCATTTAAACGATGATACATTCAACCTTTTTTTTTTTTTTTTTTCCTTGTTATGAATCTTTTTTTTTTTTTTTAAATTGCCTCGAGCGGCTAAACACATTAAACTTCTGATTAAAAACATTAAAAGGAAACGACTACGGAGCAGTTTCTTACCAAACGTTGGTCTCATTGAAGCTGTTTCACACACAGTCAACTCAGTACTTAAAAATACTTAAAAATGAAATGAATAAACATTTGTGTTTCAGATTTGGAGTGAATTTCTTTTTCTGTGCACATAAAATGTTTATTTCTCCCCAACTTTGCTCACAAATGTGCTTAAAACCAGGATAATCCATCCACCTGACAGGTGAGTCACACGGTGCGGAGGAAACGCATCGCCGCGGCGCGGGTGTGCCGCCGGCGGCTCTCGACACAAGGCCTCTGTGAGAATGTGCAGTTTTATCTGAAGTAAAGACGTTAATTAGTCACTGAACTCTGGATTTCATATTAATTCTGCTGCAGATGATCCAAACTTCACCGCTAGATAACCCGTCTGCCCTCTGCTGCGCGCACATCCAACACAAACATGCCCAGTGGGTGACGGGTGACGGCGCGAACTGCGGCGTCTCCAGCTTCCGGGAATTGCGCGCAGATCGTCGCAGCGTGGAGTTTTGCTGCATTGTCGTGCAGCGGACGGGGGTGATAGCCGCAACGGTGAGCCTAGGGGATCCTGTCGTGGCATCTCTGCGTGTTCATGTCGACATCAGCGAAATGCATCCGGTGATATTCGCGGACCGCTCGCTCGCATGACGCCGTGCACGCCATCGGCCCAGGACTCATCCATAAAGAGAACCAGACGCCAGCGAAGGTGCCCTCTCAAGTTGGTTACGATGGCATTAGGGTGAAAACCCCGGTGAGGACGCCGGGCGTCCTGCAGGTGTGGTGGACGTTCCTGCATCATCTGTGGCACGGCGCCGCCGGACAAAGCTGCACATTTTCACAGAGGCCTTCTGTCGAGCGCACCCGGAGGCGCACCTGTGCTGCAGTGACGCCGTTTCACCGGCATCTCGATGTGACTCACCTGTCGGCCGGACGGATTATCCCGGCGAGGGAGCAGAGATCACGAGCACGGATTTAAGTTGGAGAGAAACAGAGAAATAATCCTTTTGTGTGCGAAGAGAAGTCTTTTACTCTGATGAAACAAAAGTGTTGCATTCATATTTCTGTGAACGTAGTTTATCGTCAGCGCTGCGGGGCAACTTTGCAACATCACTTCACCAAAACACTCATCCAGCTGTCATCAATCCCTTTTTCTCTCAGCTGGTACTGTATTTTGCCCCCCCCCAAATCTTTCTGCAAAGAAGAGCTCTGCCATAAAGAACTATTTAAAGCTTGGCACACGCTCACATCTCAGAAGTGGGTCAAAAAGATGGAATGAAGACGAGGAATTGAACCCATCTTTAAACGTAATGCGAACATTTGGATCCTTTTGTCGAGGCTGTTAGCGTGATCGATTTGCATGCTGCAAACTAAAATTAAGATTAAGAGATTGCACGTCATTGACTTTGCTCCATCTGAGCTGCTGCGCGCGTGTGTGTGTGTGTGTGTGTGTGTGTGTGTGTGTGTGTGTGTGTGTGTGTTCATAGCTTGAATTAAGAGCCTTATTCCACATCGTTTAGCGCTGGCATGTCACTCATTGTTCCTCCTGTGTTTTCACTTGCAGACAGTCCGTACAGGCGGAAGCTGGAAAGTGCAATTCAGTCGAGTCTGGTCGACACAAACAGCTCGCAGAATTCAAGCGGTGAGCGCTGAGTCACTCGTTTCGTGTGTGTGTGTGTGTGTGTGTGTGTGGAAATGTATCGTTTCTGCCTCGACGCTGAAAAGTATTTTCATTCGCCTGGGGCTGGAAATTGAGATGGAGGTGTGGCGGGGGGGTGTTTGCTGGCGGTGTGGAGGATCTAAAGAGGTTCGTGTGACCTACCTTGTGTCTGTTACCATATATTATTATTATTGTTGTTCTGCTCCACACTGAGACGGTGTTGGATCACCTTTGGCTCTGATAGCAGCTGCCACCATCGTCCCTTGCCCTGAGAACGTGATCGGCCTCTCCCACCCGAAAGTCTCGTTTAGTTTCCAAACACGGTTTTAATCCCGGCGCAGTTTTAACTTCTCTGGCTCTCTCGTCCGGCTCTGAGCTGATTTCACAGATCGGAAACACTTTAAATCTGATTGGGATGATGGCCCGTAGACACCGGTCTGCCTGGCGGACGTAAAAGCAGTTTGTTGGAGTTGACTGTTGCCGGCGAATCAGTCGAAATGTGTGTCTCTTGTCGCCAAATCATTTTTAAACAAAAACTGAAGGTGCTGACAGAATAAACACGGGAAGGAGTGACAGAGGAAGGCCCACTCTGAGGTTTTAACTCCCTCTCCATCCTCTTGTCCGCAGGAACTCCGAGCCCTCTGGTGGCCACTTCCTTCTCTGCAACCCAGAGTAAGTCCAGCCCCACCTTCCTGCTCAGCCCAGCATGCCGCCTCCTCCTCATTCCACCTTTCCTTTCCTTTCTTGGTCTGCTTCATTTTGTGTTAATCTGTCATTGTTTGCTGCAAATAGTTTCTCTATAATCCATCGTGATTATACAGATTTCCCTGCATTTTAGCTTCATTATCACGAGGGAATGTTTGAACGGGGTTGTTAACATTAGCCCTGTTGTACATCTGCATTGTGTTCAGACAGCCGTGCCTTGTAATGAGTGAAAACTACGCCGACACTGTGTGCAAGGTTTTATGTTGGTGGACAAAAGTCTGTTGTCATTTATTTTATGTTGTGTTCAAATGACGAAAAAAAAAAAAAAAAAAAAAAAAAGTGAAGTTGTTTTTTAAAATTGTCTTTTATTAGATGGGATTCAGCAGAAGCAGACAGGAAATGATTGACATGCACCAAAGGCCTTCGGTCAGATCCAAACCAGAGGCTGCAGAACAAATAAAGCTGCATGACAGTTTTTCAGAAATGTCACTTTTGGCTGCAGAAAGCAGCGAACAGGTCAGGGGAGCTGACTCAGAGCTGCTGCTGCAGCGTAGCTCAGGGGCAGCGGAGGCTAGCGGACGCACAGATGCACACTTGTATTCAACGCTCTTCTGGGCCTTGTGTTTTATTAGAACCCTACACTTGTGGTGCCTGTGGCATCCAGTTCCAGTTCTACAACAACCTGCTGGAGCACATGCAGTCCCACGCCGGTGAGTCCACGACTATGAATGCATGTTAAGCTGGACAGGGAAACAAACACAGAGCGCGAACACACCCTCAGTGGCTGCCATGCATGTGAAAGTCTGTATGATCACTCGTTAGCTCCTCCATCCTGTGCCGAGGCGTAGTCACTCAGCTCTTGCAGAAAAGCGGCTCAGAGGACTGTTTTGTTGTAAATGAGGGTTGTTGCAGATCTGGTTCTGAGGCTGCTGGCGTCTCCTGCTTTGTTGCAACAGATTTAGCGCATCGTACATGCAACCGCGCATAAACGTGTGTAGGTGCGCTGTCGTCCTCTCATTTTTATCAAGCAATTAACGCGTCAGCAGTGGGAATGTCAGGTGTCGGAGGCCGGCTTCAGTCTCACGCACCCGCCGCTGAAAGCCAGGACAGGCCGACAACAAGGAATCCTCATTTTACAGCAGCATGTGAACAAGGTCAGCAGGCGGATGCCCGCGTTAGAGAGGCTGCAGCCACCTCCCGTTTGGTGTTTTTACCTGATAAATGACTGAAGTGCTGTGTGTTTACCCTCTTATGCATGAATCACGTTGCCTGTCCTTGCATGCAGTTAGAACTAAGCTGGACGGTCTTAAAAACGCCGTCATCCAGGCTTCACCTATGAAAACAGAATGTGTTTACGCTAGTTTATGATTTATGATGATTCTTTTTTGTTTGCTGCGAGGCTGGCGTCATGCCCTGCAAGATTTGCGGCTGATCCTGTGACTGAGGAGACTGTTTCTGTTGACTGGCTTTGTTAAAAACAGGCTCAGGGAGGAACATAAATGTATTTTTGTCTTTTTCTTTGGCTTAAAGTCGTTTTTTTTTTTTATTTGTGTCACAGTTTTATTCTTTACGTTTTTTTGACACGCTCGACATACACGTGTGTTTCCATCGTCAGCGGCGGTCTGCACGCACCCAGTTTGGAGAGCGAAGTCGGCAGAAAAACAGATTTTATCTTATTTATCTTCCCTAATATTAAAAGTCTGTTATATTTAGAAGGAGTTCACAGCTTTGCCTCGTGTCAGACGGACCTTTCCGATGGGAAAACTCTGCAAATCCACCAGACTCCTTTCACAAAAAGGCTCATTTTACCTCGCAGTACATGGAAACACGCCGGTTTGCCGCCGCCTCAGTCGGTCAGTTCGTGTTTTTCATTGTGCAACAAATTCGCGCAAAGAAACAGACAAATCAACCGATCCCTGCAGCACCAGATGAGCAGCTCTGCTCCTCTGCAGGGGGAAATGACGTTTCTGTCAAAGGAGTCGATGTTGTGCTTCCTCAAACTGGGGGCATGTCAGCCGCCATCTACTGTAGATAATATACTTTTCCTTGTAAACACCGTGTCGTCGCCTCTGCCTCACGCCCCATCTCCGTATCTCCTCAGCGGACAACGAGAACCACACCAAAGGGGACTCTCCCAAAACCTCCTCAGCCTCCGGCGCTCAAGAGCAGCTGTGGAGAGGTTCTCAGGCTCAGGCTCAGGCCCAGGCTCAGGCCCATTCCTCAGTTAAACTCCAAATCCAGCCTCAAAATATCTCCCAGAGAAACCACACACTCAGCCGTAAGTACTGCCGTCAGCGGCGAGCATTGTGCACTGTTACAGCTACTGTTACTACACATGCAGGGCTGCAAAGTCTAAAGAAAGCCCACTTAGCCTGTAAACGTTCCTCCAGATCTGCTTTTTAGACGTTGCCAGGTCTTTATTGGTGTCTGCGATTCTGCATTTCCTCTTCCCTTCAAAGATACTGTGTGTTTTCTGCCATATGTCGACTTATAAAAACCAAAACACAGAGTAATCTTTCCGTTTTCCTCTGCCCTCCCACCCGTCCGTCTGCTGTCTGCGCCCGCAGAGAATAACGGGCTACCTGAGAAGGAGCGACAGCAGGTGGCCGAGCGCCTCTTACGGGTAATGTGCTCAGATCTGAGCATGCTCAGTGTGCTCAACAGCAAGGACTTCCTCAAGTTGGCACAGACCCTAGTGGATACGGGTGCTCGTCACGGTGCCTACTCCACCCGCGATGCATTCGGCAACATGAGTGCCTTGGCACTGCGCCAGCTGCCCCGCATGTACAACCAAGTCAAAGTCAAAGTCACGTGCGCTCTGGGCTCCAACGCCTCACTCGGCATCGCCGTCACCTGCCACTCGCAGACCGCCGGCCCGGACGCTTGCTACGTTCTAACGGCCTATCAGGTGGAGGGCTCGAGACTGAAGCGCTACGTGCTCGGCGTGAGGGAGGCCGAGCTGAGGGAGGGGCCGGAGCAGGTCCACCACTGGGTGCAGAACGTGCTGTCTGAGTTCGTGATGTCAGACATTCGCACCGTGTACGTGTCGGAGCCCAGAGTCTGGGCGGCAGGATTTGCGGCGTCCCCGCTCGGCGGCGGCGGGCGGGGCAGGATATGCTTGCGGTGCGCCGGGTGCTCCCTCGGCGCGGTGGTCCAGGCCGTCCTCGGGAAGCGCAGCCTCCAGGCCCGAGGGCTTCACGAGTTGGCCGAGCTTCTCTCAACGTGCCGGGATATCGCCTCCTCCTCCACGCTGGCCCTTCGCGAGGACCAGTGCACCAACACGTCCACAAGCACAACCGAGGAAGGCACGCAGGGCGGCCCCGCGCAGTGCCCCACCCCTCCCTGCTGGGACCGCATGGCTGAAGCTCTCCTGCAGGTCCACGCCCACTTCGAACAGATTTGCGAGGCCTACGGTCGCAGCAAGTCCACGGCTCCGCTCCTCCAGGGTCTCAACAAGCACCTGCTGGGGACGCTGGCCTGTCTGCTGGCCCCCGTGCGTCTGGCCGCCCTGGAGCTGAGCAGCCAGAGGAGGCCGACCTTACAGCAGGTGCTGCCCGTCTACCTGCGACTGGAGAAGTTCTTCACGTCCAAAGCTGGAGAGGCGGGAACCGGCACGGCGAGCAAACTCTGCCACTACTTCCTGGAAGCACTTAAGGAAAACTTCAAGGTAATGAACTGATGCTGCTCCCATGAAGTTTCTTGCTTTTAACGTGAGACGTTGCAAGAAACGAGTCCGGGCGCAGATCTGACCAGACGTTTTAACGCCAGTCTCTCCGTCTGTCTGCAGGTCGAACGAGCCCACCAGGTCGCCATGGTCCTGGACCCACAGCTCAAGCTGCGTTCAGTGCCGGCCTATCAGCACGAAGACATCATCTCCCGCGCCTGCGAAATGGCTGCCGAACCCAGGGACGGAGGTATGACCGGCGGCGGGGGATCAGGCGGAGAAGAGCGGGACACGGACGGCCCGCCGACCCCGAAGATCAGCCGCATCGAGGGCGGGGGAAACAACGGCGGCGGCGGCCCGCGGGGGACCTCCTCGTCCTGCACGTTGGCCGGCAACGACGAGGGTCAGAGCCAGGTCAGGCAGGAGATTTTCCAGTACCTGGCCGAGCCGCTTCTCCAAGGCACGCCTGACCTCTTCCAGTACTGGAGCTCGGCGGTGGGCGAGAAGTTCCCCAGGCTCGCCCGCCTGGCGCTGTGGCTGCTTGCCGTGCCCGCCGTGGGCATCCGCAGCGAGTGCGTGACTGTGTGCGAGCAGAGCCTGGCCATGAAGAGGAGGCAGCAGGTCACCGCCGAGGAGATGAACAAACTCATTTTCCTTCGCTCCAACATGGGCTAGGAGAGCAACCCAAACCAACCCCAACCAACCAAACCATCACCTCCAACCAATGACTCCAGACTATTATTTATATACTGTAGGTCTAGACCAACTGTAAACTTAAATGTGTATGGACATTAAATACTTCTCAAGACAGATATTTACAGGAAACTCACGTTGTACAGGTTGCAAACACTCATAAATCTAAAGGCTTATTGCATATTTTATACGGAGAAAGGACTGTGAAGTAGGGAGAGAGCGTAGGGGTGGAACGGTAACTCTCAAAAGATCGTCCCGTTTGGTACGCCGCCCTCGGTATGGGATGCACACGCGAGCAGGAAGAGTTAAAGTCTTATCACAGCCAGTGATTTGAATCACTCCAGCCTAAACGACTAAACTGCTAAAAAAGGCTACAATGCTGTTATTCTCACTGGATGGCACCATTTTTCAGGTAAAGTCAGCTTTCACTGCTCGAAACCACAGTCACAGACCTCTGAAAGCAGTCCTGCTAGATGATCGAAGACGTCCGAGGGAGCGGCGCGTGGCATCTGAGCGCCGTAGCACGCGCAGGATGTCGGAGAGCGGTCATTTTCGCCGGTGTGTGACGGGACTTTCGGGTGGCGGATCCTCACTGTCGTTGCACCTCTGACAATTCAAGCGTACCAGGTTTATGATTTACCGACGTTTTATGTTTCACATCCAGCACGTTCAGCCATGCACAGGGGGCCGGGTCGTCGCAGCTGGCTTTGACGGTTGCTTCAGTGGCCTGAAAATGTAGCTGCGGGTCGCTTGCATGCACGCAGTGCTGCATGCACGTTTCATTCATAAAGGGTTAAAAAAAAAACAGCTGATAAAACATTAAAAACACGTTTCTTTCCTTTTTTTTGTTTATATTCACTCAGCGGTTTGTTTTCTTCCTTAAATTAACTCAAGAGGTCTAATGCTGCTAGATATGCAAGTCAGGCTTCAGCTGGATTTGCACAGAAGGGCCAGTATCGCGTTTGGTCGAGTTTTCCGAACACGCGTTTGTTTTATTTTGCACAAAGAGGAAGCATCGGCCGGGCTGCACCGACAGGAAGTCGGATAAGCGACTCCTCATGCTGTCCTGGTGGCGCAGCCCGGCTGGGACGTCGGTGGCTACGCGACAGCGACATCTGGTGGCCGCGTTTGGTTCCGGCGCTGTCACACCGCCCACAGTCGGGTGTAAACAGCAGTTGTGTTGTTAGGCGTCAGTTTGCAGGCGAGTTGCGTGGCTCCCGGTGTGGTCGCTCGCTGTGTGTATATTCTGGTTTAATTAGCAAAGGACTCGCTCACAGGAAACTGATTGTTATTTATTCTTCTGTCCTCGTTCATCACTTCAGTACAAACATCGTCTTCCTCGTCTAAGCTCCGTTTTTAAAAGGCAATAAGCTTTATCACAGGGCACCGTGTCCCCGCTCCTCTCCGCCCAGCGCCACTGTTCTCGCCACGCTCCGACGGCTAATCATCACATCGTTCGTTTTTCTGTTTGTGAGATCGACGGGATTCTCTCAGGAATGAGTGCGCCCACGCAGGCACCGCCACTTTCTTTCCTCCTCCCTCACTGTACCGGGAAAAAACACACACGCACACACACACACGCACACACACACCAAACTGTGACCTCAGTGCCGAGGTATGTGCTGAACCGTGACTTTTGCGAAACGTTCCACCCCGAAGGACGGTTAGTGCCATTCGCAACAAACTTTTTTTTTAAAAAAAAGCGTAAAAGTGGATCACTGAGGGTTTACTCTTTCATTTCTCTGTCTGTCAGGATGAAGAGCTCTGCCAGTACATTCACTGAAGTCAACACATGCATAACTAATGAAGTTATTTATTTTTTTACGGATTCTAGTAGACATCTACTCAAAACCAATACCTCCTGAAATGACTTGGTTGAATGGAAGTTATACTGTACGTCTGTTTGTTGCCTTTGGCACTAATTGGACAAGT
Organism: Datnioides undecimradiatus; assembly: GCA_008933995.1. Taxonomy (NCBI): domain Eukaryota; kingdom Metazoa; phylum Chordata; class Actinopteri; order Lobotiformes; family Datnioididae; genus Datnioides; species Datnioides undecimradiatus. The sequence goes on along the minus strand of WARS01001868.1, from coordinate 4,985,723 downwards.
GCTAGTGTGTCATCTCCTGTTTTCTGGGCCTTAAGTCTGTCTCATGCGACCACCTTGAACCCTCCAGTCGGAGCTAACGCCATGCCTTTTTCGTTTGAACCGCTGTTTAATGGCCTTCTTTTCACCATCTTTACTAAAGCTTGTATTTACTTTCCACGCGTGTGGACTCAGCGGGACTTTGGCTGCAGGTTTGGGAACAGTGTCCTCCAGTGGGTCACGCGTGGACTCCTTAAAATCACGGACAGCTGCGGCGTTTTTGACAAGTGCTTTACTCCAGAGTCCCCTGACTGAATTCAACATGCATGCTTTTTTTTTTTTTTTTTTTTTTTATTTATACAAAAACAACAAATCAGGAATCATTTCAACAATAACGACGACACACCCAAGCACAAGTATCCGCTGTATAAACTCAGTAACAGACTAAACGAATCACACACACGGGCAGGACGATTTTCTCAGCGCCGACGCCGAAGCCTGAGACTCTCGTTTGTCAAATTCTGAGAAATGTTTGTGGTGCAGCTTAAATCTTTGTCTTTTAATCCTAACGGGTGCTAGTGCAGTCAGATGCTCCACACGAATGAGCAGGGAACGTCTCCACCTGCTCGGCCAGACTTTTAATCTTCATCCCGGAGGCTGCGACGTCGCCTCTGCGCTTTAAACACTAAAAGTCACAACTGAGAATATAATCCCATTATAAACAGTGAAAAAAAAAAAGATTTTAAGTCTTTGTGTCAGGTTTCCGAGCTTTAGGCGCCAGCATGGACAATTTCACGCATTCGTTTCCTGTTTCCTGAGTTCACCTGTTGTTCAACTTTGACCTCACCGTCGTGCACAGAGGGCCAATAGGAGCGCTGACGAGCTGCACCTGGACACGCAGACGTCTCTGCCGTGGCTCTGTGTGCGCGGTTTTGTTTAATGGCTTTGCTAGTGGCGAGGACGCAGGAAGTAGGACGTCGTAACGTGGGAAAATGAAAGGGCATTTGAGTGAATGAGCTAACGCCGAGAGTTCAGGTGTGAAGAGAGTGAGAGTTTGTGCTTTGGGTCTGCTTGAATGAAGCTCTGTCGCCCGTCAGAACGGTGGCGAAATGCTGAAATTGTGACGGCTCTGCATTGCAAACTGTTATTAATAGACTACTTACCTCCAGAAACAGCTTTCATTTAGCGTTTTATGAATTATCCTCTCTCCTTTAAGAGTAGCTCAGCACCGGGCTGAGACTAAAGTGTCCTGCTGCATCTCTGGGTGAAGGTTTTAAAGCCTGTTTGATGACACGCAGCCTCAGAGCCAATCAGCGACCAGTATGTAGCCAGAGTTGGTGTTAGCATTAGCATTTCAGGACCAGACAACATTTCAGTTAACCTCTATCAACAGATATCTCACTTCAGGTATAAGTTTGTCTGCGGGCGGTCTCTGATTGGCTCACAGACTGCGTCCCCGCCTCTTTTTTTAGGCATAGGCACGCAGGTGGACAACTGTGATTGGTCGATACCGCTCTGTCTGCAACACACACACACAGGCTAAAGTCTTGCACTGCTGGCTGCAGATTGTGTATTTACATGCAGAATCTGAGAGATCAGCGCAGAGACACGTGCACTGCTGCGCGCGTGGCAGTGATGTCACAGGGCTCACCTGTGTACATCAGTGCAGCCAGGTGAGAAGTGCAACCACCAGAGGTCAGCAAAGGCAACGTTTTCAGGTGTTAAGTTACAAAATAATGGGTTCTTTTAATAATTCTGGTTGTCAGACAGTTTATCTGTTCCTCTGCAACGCTTCAGGAGATTTTATGTTATTTTATTTTATTTTCCCTCTGCATTCCTGAAATCAACACGTACACTGCTGTTTTCAGACTGATTCACGTCACACATTTATATTTTGGTAAGAATAAAATTGCTGTAAACTATATTTTAAATTTAATTTTCTAAGCACCGATCCAATGTTTTACCTCAGTACTCAGAAGGTAATGGAGTAACGTAATCTTAAAAACCGGAAGTCGGCTGATGATTTAACGAACACATGTAGTCACAATACTGTACATTGGTTTTTGGGTTTCTGCGGTGATCCTGCTCCCGAGCTGACGAAGGGACGTTTTCTTACGGTTTTTAAATAAGTATTTTAAATAGAATATGCTCTGGGACAAAACGCCATCGTTGACGCACTGATGTCAACTCGATTTTACTCAGAAATAGCGTTTCTTTTCCGTTGATTAAACGAGAATTATATCTAAGATATGCATGCTTTTAATAAGAGATATGATTAAAAAAAAAAAAAAAAAGTTAAGAGCCGACATGATTCACCCGCATCTGACGACAAACACTGGCTTTATGGGCTGACGTTACCGCGGTGGGAGCAGCGACGCTGATCGTGGGTCGGCGTTGACCCACGTTCAGGGGATGCATCATGTAAATACAAGAGAACTGCTGTTTTTACGCCACAAGGGGGAGCCTTCATTTCAGAGATCCAGTAGGGAACACCGATAACATTATACCTCTATTTTCTACAGTAGCATTTCAAAAAAAAAAAAAAGAAAAAAGCAAAGGTTTTGATATAATAGAAAAACTCAACTTAGATACTGTTACCAGACTGACAACTGAAATCAGCTGTAAGTTTTATTTTGTTTCAGGATTTTAACTTATTCAGATAATAATTGTACAATATGGTATAAGAATGCTAACATGGAGATCCGTTCTGTCCAGCTATGGATTATAGTCTGTATTATCGATTCAGGTTAAGACGTTAGTGTTGCTTTCATCCTATTTTACAGGCGTTACTTCCTTTTATACTCTGCTAAAATGCAAAAAAAATGTGTTTGATTCTGTTTTTTATGGCACTTTGGCAGCAGATTCCTGTGTAGCTTCAGATCTGAGTTGTCTTATTATTATTAGTAAGCCTAATTTATACTTTTGTAGCAACACTATTTTTATATAATGGCAAAGAAAGGGTTCAGTGTGTCTCTCTCTCTCTCTTTTGTTTTTGTTTTGTTTGTTTTCTTCCTGTGTCATATGTGGCAGCGCTGTTCAATGTTTCTTGAATACATTACCCACTGTAGTATGTGACGTGTGAATAAACTCCAAATCTGTCAAAGAAGAGAGTGTGTGCACGTGTGTTTTTGAGCTTTAGTTTGGAGAACCTGCTCCTGTGTTTGTGAATCAGGGGGAAGTGTTTGTTAGAAAAGGGTCTGGGGGCTTGTTTTCGGTGTGAGCGAGGACTCCCACCCAGAGAGAGATGAAGCAGAGCTTTCCACTGTGGCTGAGAGGGAGGGACGGAGGGCCTCCAACACATGTAGAGAGGTGGGGGAAGAGGCCCTGAGTAAGGGCAGGGAGGCTGCACACAGGGCAGTGAATATACAGAGGCTGCTCAGAGGTGCGTGCGAGGGGTCCCCGGGGGCTTCGGATAGGGCAAAGGAGCGGGGGAGGGAGGGGGAGACAGAGAGAGAGAGAGAGAGAGAGAGAAGTGTCCATCACTTTAACATTTAATCCAAGCTCGATCCTGTCTGCAAATCACGTTCTAGGTGTGCATCATATGATCTCTCCCCGTCTGACGGGTAAGAAAAGACACTCAAAGCCTTTAAATGAGTAATGGCTGCTTTAACAGTTGGCGGCTGCACAGGATGTGCTGCGCACATGCATAACATGCACATGCACACATGCATAAAGGTCACTTATGCCATTCGTGTGTATTGGCCTTTCAGTTGCAGATATCCCATATTGCATTTTTCATATTCAGAGTAAACACTGTGGATTTCTGCAGTGTTTACAATGTAATTCTGGATATTTGGAAACAATAATCTCGATATCAGCAACAATATTTATGCAGATATTTGTACAAATTGCATTTTCCAATGAATAATACGGTTGTTTGTTCCCAGAGTTTCACTTTGTGCTTCTCAAAATGTATTTTTTATGTATATTTATGAACATTATGATATTTAAAATCAAATTATGTATGTGTGGATTGTTTTTTTCAGTTATTATTATTATTATTTTGGATATTTGACATTAAAATCGGGACTTTTAACTCATCAGACTTTTGCCTAGTGATAATTTTAATGATACAGACATAATGACATGCGCAGTTTTCATTCTGGATATTAAAACTACAATAGTCTGAAATTTGAAAAACCCAATACACACGCGTGGCAAATGTGACGTCACGTGTCCTGGGAGCAACGTCACTGTGGACACGGATAATTTCAAAACACATCCGGATGAGATTTAATGCTTCGAGTGTTTTGTTGTTTCTGTCTCTCTCCCCTCCTTTCGCACCCCGGTCAGTCACCCCCCCCCGACCTCCCCCACCCTCAGGTGCAGCGGTCTGCAGCCTTGCAGAAGCAGCGCGTGACGTTTCCCCACACGTCATTACTACAGTGGCATGCAAAGTTTGTTTTGGCTTACAGCTCCGAGAGTTTGCGAGCTGAAACCTTCATTTTTTAAATTTTTAATTAATTTTTTTTACTTCAGTCATTCAGAAAAGCAGAAATGTGGGGGAAACAACCCGCCCACTGGACAATTACTTCTGCTTTGTTCTGGGTTTGAGGGGAAAGCTGCAGATCAGCTCTTTCTCGGGGAAACAGAGGAGGAGCGTGGGCAGTTCTGCACCGAGCACACATGCACTCGAGTCTTATGAGCGCGCAGTTGACGCCTGTGTTGGAGTTTTAAATGCATGGATTTGGGCTTTTCTGGCTGCACTGAATGCAGCAGCAGCTGGATGTAAAGGGGGGGGAGGGAGTGTTCCCTGTGTGCCGGTGTTTGGACGCTAGGTGGCAGTATCGGGCTTTTTATCAGCTGCAGAGTGGCGACGACAAAAGCGTCACTCAAGCAAGCACGGCCGCACAAACCGAGGCCCGAGACGTGAACACAGATCAAAACTAAATCTGAAAATCAAACTCGTGATGAATTAGGATCAAGATGCAGAGGTGTCGCTGTCCAGCTGCGGGTAAGGCATCCAAAAGCACAACAAAAACTCTGATTTGCCTTAATTTAGGCCTTCGTGACTGTGCTCATGGCTGTGCAGCATATCAAATACACTTTAAAGTGTTTGGATTAATCAGTTTGGAGGCTCTGTCATGTTTTCCCACAGTCAGGGGACCCTGACAGCGGGAAAACATGAAAAAAACAAATGCGGAGTTGATTTGATCTCATGCTCCCGATGCACACGACAGCACTCAACCTCTACTTCCTGTCAGGGTTCATGTTTGTCGCCTCTTTCACACTCACACATGTTAAAAAAGCAAAAGGTTGAGCCGCCGTCGCCGGCACATGTCGCCGTCCAGCCGCGTTTACAGTAACACAGAAAGTTCTGCAGACCTCCCTTCGCCCTTGGCTGTTACGCAACCGAAAGGGAGGCGTCCAGGTTTCGTTTTCCCGGCCCAAATCAGGCGGTGCCATCCACCTCTGGCTCTGACAAGGTTGGCACCTTCACCCCTGCCCAACCAACGGCCATCACAGCTGTCCCGACTTGTCTGCTCAGTGAGCGTTGGAGGGACAGGGAAGGACAGGCGGAAGGAAGTGCTCTCATCCCTCCTCTCCCTGTCCTGTATGGAGGACCCGGTGGCACCGGCACTGTAGTTTCTCCTGCTCAGCAGGTGCTGACTTTTATCAGCAGTGACATGAATGTACAGAACTGCCAGGGCGCATCCACCCAGTTGCTGTCAGGTGTCGTTCCCGCTAACACTCCACCTAGCCCCTGACCTCACAGGCACCCGGTGCGCCTGTCTGTTCGCCTGCCTGCTCTGCTCCCACAGCACACCTGCGCATATATGCACATGCACGCACACCATACACTGACTCAAGTGTTTTCCCACAGTCGGCCCGAAAGCTCGAGTCTCTGGCTTCTCATGCACCTCCAGAGTCACACGTGGTACAACGCGACGCCCTCGCCGACACACACCAGGTGTGTGTGTGTGTGTGTTTTAAACCCACAGGTCAGCTGGCGACATCCTGCAAACCCCGAGACAAAGAGCACACAGTCTGCGAGGCGCTTGATGAGGAATTTCGCTGCCTATTACAGCAGGCGGAGCAGCATTTGAATATTTCATATCTCAGTCAGAGTTATGAGATGACGCTGAAGTGTGAAAATATGATGTTTGACTCTTGGCTTGAGAGCGGCGAGTGTGGTCACTGTGGAAAAAAAGAAAGGAGGTCAAGGTTAAATTTGCTCTGTGTGGATATAAATAGCCGCCCAGCGATGTCCCCCTGATCTCACCGTTATTATTTATTAATTGTCGTCATGATCTGGGGAGCACATCCAGCCTCGGCGTGCAGCACGACAGCTGAAGACAATGACAGCAGGAGGACGAACGTCCGACCTGAATCTCAGACTCGTCCAGACTTCTGGAGGTTTTAGTGAAACGGGCCTGTTTGTTTTTTGTGCAAAGGCGTAATTGCCCTTTTGTTAAACTGCCACATTCAGGATCGCTGACGCTGGTCTTTACAGCCATTGTTATTGCCAGGGCACATCAGTGGTTATGTTCCCGACACGACTCTGCCTTTTGTTAGGCTTTTTTTCTTTCATTGACAGTATTTCTGTACTTTTATACAATTAATTCGCACCGAGAGAAGCCAAAGTTTGACAAGTGACATTGCACACGCGCCATTAAAATTGTGTTATTTGGCTCGGGAATTATTACAAAATGTCAGAAGTTGAAAGTAATCAACTCCTCTGTCTTGGCTCATTATACGATCTGTTCCTTTTCTTGCCGTGTGTTTTAATCCCTCTGCAGCGTCTGCACGTGTTCTCAGCTGCACACTCGCTTCGCCTCCTGCTGCAACTTTCAAACTTCCCCCTTCTTCTGCAAATGAGTCGTTCCACGCCGTCCCCTGGGCGGCGTGCGCGGCAGACCGGCTGACCTCATGACATAACCTGCTCGTGGTGAAATATGGTCGTCGGCGTCAGCGATATATATCAGTTAATGAAGTTATTTGTTGGGGAAAGCAGCCCTATGAGCGTCTTTGTATATATCGCTGCACGATCAATACAGAAAAGGCCCGTTTGCATTGGGCCGCCATGTTGGTCGATTTCCTTTTAACTCAATCCAACAAACCAGTCGAGCTCCTGTCGACGGCTCACGCAGTTAATTTAAATGCAACTAATGATGTTTTTGACCCCCAGTCGTTGCGCTAGCTAAGCTAAGCTAAGCTAAGCTAAGCTAACTGCCCCCCAGATAACACTTTATATCGAGAGTGGCATCGACCTCCTGTCCTAACTCTTTCCAGCAAAGCCAATAAGCATGTTTCCTCTTCCTTTTACCGCCTGCTTTGTTTCAGCCGGCCGGAGTTTATGATTCATGATCTGATGATTCATGTCTGCGCCGCTTCTTTGTATCTGAGAGGAGAGAAGACCTGAAACGTCTCGGTCTCCAGCGTTTTTCTCTTTTGAGTCTCTCTGTTGTCACTCGGTTGATCTTCTCGGTGTTTTTGCGGTGGATGATTTTACAGTTCCGTGTGTGTGCGTGTGATCTGAGGCGAGAGTCGCTTCCCCCTCGCTCCCTCCTCCAGCCCAAGTGTCATCACTTAAGTCCGCCGTCCCGGCTGATTTTAGTTGTGCCACAGACCTTTTAAATTTGTTTTACTGCCGCGTGTCACGACTGCGTTGTTAGGATATTGCCCGTAGTTTTTAAAAGAATGATCTTTTACCGCAGAAAAGCCCGGGCGAGCTCGCTCTTTACGCCTGGCTCCTCGCCAGCTCGTGTCGTGTGAGGCGTCGCTCTGGAGCTGAGGTAAAGAAAGTACATTTTTAATGATTTAGCATTGAGTGCCTTTCTATTCTATATTCCATCATCTCATTTCCATGATTTGTAACTACTTGGTGGCTGGAATGATTCCTCGGGGAGAATAATTCCTTGGCACAGAAGCAGACACTCAATTGAAAATACACACTGGGCAATTTTAATTTGAGAGGATACTGAAAAATGACCCATTTATTAAGCCTGTTTGATAATCAAAGCTAATGGATCATTTCAATTTTCTTAACTCTGCAACTGCTAAAAGGAAATGAGGGGAGGCCGCCCGCGTCTGGTAATTTGGATATATGAAATGAGGTGATTTCTAATTAAATGGAAGTATGCTTTTGTAATCGTAAAGCTTAATTGTTTGAGTTATTTTGTGGAAAAGGCTGTTTTTGCCCCTCCGCTCCTGCACTCCTGCAAATATTAACTTTATTTTTTAAATTACTGCCACCACCGAAGAAGACAGAGACGACCAGTGCGTGCATGTGTGTGTGTGTGTGTGTGTGTGAGTTGTAGGCCATAAGGAACTGATCACTATGCAGCCGCAGATCTGAATCTCCCACAAGGTGTCTCAGATGTGGAGCAAACACAGAGGGACCCAAGGGCATTACAGGTGCGCCGTGATGACGCACAACACTCATCAATGTCCTAGTCCTTGACAATGTCATTCTAAAGTGAGGGGAAAAGGGAGAAGAAGAAGAAGGAGAAGGAGAAGAAGAAGAGGCAGCTTCTGGGGACGCTGGTCAGCGACGCCGGCTTGTTTACGTCCTCCCTTTTCCTCTCTCCTCCTAATTGTCTCTGGCGTTCTTTTCCCCCTCGCTCCTTTGTTTTGATGGACGCCAGCATCTCGTTGGTGGAAAACCAAAAGACAAGTTGATTGATCAGGCCGGGGGGTATTGATCAGGCTGATCCCCTGCCATGACCCTTGACCTCCTGATTGACAGCAGAGCCTATAATGAGGCCCCAGAACAGAGAGCGCAGGACGTGTGGGGTTGGAGGGGGGTTTTGGGAAGGGCATCTGTGGGGAGAAAAGAGAAACCCAAGGGGATGGGTAGCACACACACACACACACACACGCAGACACACACACACACACACAGCCCAGCTCAATCAACTTGGTGCCATTGTTACATTGCAATGCCCTCGATAACCCCAATTTGCATAATCGGCTTTTGCATTGTTTGGCCCAGACACATTAAGGTGCGGCATTGCATTGTTGACTGCAAATCAGCACGTGCCCATTGTTTGCTCATCTCAGCGTAGCATTATGCATTGTTTACTTATGCTGCAGCATGTGTTTTCCTGCTTACCGACTTCGCCAGCGCACTAAACGCATTACGTTTGCTTTCCCGGCCGGTGGTAGAACACACAGGAAGCGTGACATAACACGGCGCGTCTGCAAGAACCACGACGTTGTTTGCGTGCTCCACAAACCCCTTTGATTGTTTGCGACACGCCCGGCGAGAATAAGGCACATGCGTATATGTTCTTTACAAAGCCCGCTGCATTTCGTTAACCTTGTTTACCAACTGCATTCTGGACATTCCTGCCATTGCTGCGCCGCTCTGAATAGCCGGAGACACGAGTGTGTTGGTGTTAAAGCTCTACGCACGCACTGAAGTCACATCTCTCGTTCACGCTTACAGCCGTAAACTGCGCCGGCATGAACACGTGCTCCCATCCATTGATGAAGGCGTGCAGCTGCTAGGACGGACTTGCGTGCAGGCGTGCATGCTCCTGCACATGCAGGGTACAGTACTGAGCCGTGACGCCGGCGCCGCTCTGTGACGCTGATGCTTTATGAGCGCTCGGCAGCATTTTCATTTGATCGCTTAGACGAGTGTGAGCGCGGCCCGGCCGATGAAACACAGAACCTCAAAGATGTGGAGCAGCGAGGCTCGGCTGTATTAATAAAGGAAAACTTTAACAGGTGTGGGAACTGTTGACTCCAACGGTGAAACCCTGAGACGTCCAGTTGTCTCTGCAGTGATTCACCTTTTGTTCGCTGCTGCATTTAAATGATCTCCATGTGTGACGCGGTGACCTTGTGACGCCCACGCTGCAGGTGTGTTGCTGGAATCAAACTAATTGTGCTGAGGCGAGCATTACTTCACTTTGAAACCAGTCAGACTGCAGCGGCGGTTGTTATCCATCTACGTCTTTCATCTGTGATGTTTAGAGTGTTTCTCTCCTTAGTGCTTAACAGTGTTACTGCTGCTCTGTGGTCACTGCTTGTCGTACTTGATTCATCTCTTAATAACGGCGTCTGTGCAGCCTCATGCAGTCAGCGTGCAAGTGCGCACGGTAATTCGATTAAGCCTTCCGATTGTTGGAAATCATCTCGTATTTGGAGTCTTTTCTTTTTAGGACAATTCTTGCAACCATTAAGTCTAGATTTGAAATCTCCCATTAAAGCCATTAATCTTTGATCTTAAACATTAATCTTTCAAAAAGAAAAGTTACTGCACATTTGTATTTTGTATCTTACTCAGAAAACATAACTGAAGCTTTTTTGGCTTTGGTTAAAGCCACGTTGATTAATTCTGTGGCCGTTCGGGCTGTGAGGCTGCAAAGCTAATATAGCAAACTCATTAGCTTCATCATTTTGTTCATGTGAGGTTTGATAAACTCTGTTTTCCTCTCCACCGGCTCTAGAGGCGAAATATCCGGCTCTTAAATTGCTAAATGCTCCACCGAGCTCACGAGCCGGTCGCTGACATTGTCCGCTGGCTGTTTGACGCTGGGCAGGGAGCGCTCTGCGGATCTATCGGAGCTTCTTCACGGCCTGTGAAAACCAAAACAATGAGCGACAAGACATCGTAAAGCTCAGTGGAGCTGAAGGGGGAAGGTTCATCTCTGCAGGTTTGTTACTAAGACATTGCATGTACTTATTTGTGCAGTGGTTGGTGCAACATATTTTTAATTTTTTATGCAAATCTAATTTAAAAATTACTTTGTTTTTTGTCCCATTAGGTAAAACTTCCCATAGTGTCGTATTAGGTTTCCTAATTAGCCTCAGACTGTACAGCAGTGGTTGAAAGGGCATGAGGTGTTTTACTCTGCAGCTCTCCAAAGGTCAAAAGGGGTCAGACATACCATCAATAATCATTTTATGGGTGTGTTTTACAATGTGAAAGCCTGCACAAATATACAGTTATGCTACGTGAGGAACATCTTGCGAGCGCAGGAAGGAGGATGCGAGTTTTAGTTCAGCGGGTTCAGCGCGCGAATGCAGAGCTGAGATTTTAGCAGTGACAAACTGGCTGCTGCATGAATCTGGTCTTTGCACTCTCTTCCTCAAATCCCTCTTTGCCCCAAAGCAACTCTTTGGTCATCCTAAATGTTTTTAATAAGACCAAGCCATTTTTCTTCCAATGGGCCATATCCCATTCACCTTACCATTTTTCCACTCTTCCTCACCCAGATGGATCAGACTACCTCAAGCTAAAAGGTCCAGAACTCTTCCAAGAAATAATTTCTTTCCTTATTCCTTTCTTGGAAAGCGTGCAGTTTCAGTCATCGTTTGGTGCACTGGAGGCCTGCGCCAAATTGTTGTCAGTCCTGGGGGCTTGATGCTTCAACCTGGTTAATACCACGGCAGAAACCACTCTACTTTGTGTTTTTATGGACAAGCGTCACTGCAACTGTATTTCAAGTAGGCCGGCTAATGAGCTTTTTAACCATCTCCATATGGACGTGCTCTAACGTCTAGACGGAGGGGCAGTAGTGGTGGCAAGCAGTGGTGTGCTGACTGCGCCGTACTCTGCTCCCCTGCACATATAATTCTTCCCCGCAAGCAGTGGAGTTAAACCAAGGGCAAGCCTCGGTTGCCGTTGGGGACCCATAATGGGTTATTGTTTACCGCACGGCTCACAACAGCGGCTAAAACCCAGGATGTGAAGATGATGAGGAACACACTCCTCGCGCACATTTACATATGTAGACAGTGATGTGATGTTCAGTGTGGTTCAGCCTTTCCTGAGGTGTCCGGCTGAAGTGTTTACTTTTAACTTTGACTGGAAGACTTAACTGTTTCATACATCTCTCTACTTGTTTTGATAATTGATTTGAAAAGAGACAATTTTGTGTTAAATGAAAGTGCTGAAAAGCTGAAAACAAACTCACTAAATTGGATCGTGTCATTGTGTGTCTGCAAACCATGTGTCAAGGTTGAGGTAGAAGCTGTTGAATACTTTGATTTGTGATTAAGTTTTGTTATTTTTCTTTATTCTGGCTCTTAAAGTTTAATAAATTTGAAAACGCTGCTCTTGCTTTGCAATTTGACAGAAACTCCTACTCCTTTCATACCAGCCCAGCAGAAAAAGCAACATGCGATCGCAGTTAAAGAAGAATAGGCCGCAGCAGAACTGAGCTTCAGCAGCTAAGGCTAAGCGAAGCGCATCAACAGCTGAGTTTGTCAAATAAATTTTCGCATTCACCCGCACAGCTTGCCAGATGCGGGCGGGAAAGTATCCGGCCAGTTTGTCGCTAACACAAAACAGTGAAGAAAGAAACATTTTTTGGAATTAAAGTGTGGAGAGGAAGCATTTAGACGAGGATCGAAAATGCAAACGTGGACAGAAAACCTCTTGAGACACACAGTGCATGTTTCTCTGTCTTCTCTGTCTTCTCTGTCAATTGCCCGTGTTCATAAAAGAACTGACATTAAATTTAAAAAAAAAAATGTTGTCACTTGCAATATATTTCCATCTGCATCATGATTTTGATTTAGTTATGTGCTTATTTATTTGATGGTAACACTGTCCAGCCAATCTATGACCTAATAAACACTTATTCCACATAAAACCATAAAAAAAACTAATAACATAGGACGTAAAATCTTAAAATAAACAGTAATTTTTATTTTCTTTGCTAAATATATGCTAATGTTGCCCAAGTCTACGTTTGATCACGTGACGCGCAAAATCGATCCAAACTGAATCTGCCGGCCGAGCAAACGTTCGGTCCTTTTGAGCGCCGAAGCAGCAGTAAGAAGAGGAAATAGACAGAAATGAGATTCCTCCTTAAATTAGATTCATTTGCAGCCAACAAGTGAACCTGCTCCAAGCAGCAGTGCAGCAGCTCCCTCGATGCAACCGCCATGCTAGCCACAGTTCTGATTAGCCTTGTCTTTGACCTTTGACCTCGCTACTCGACAAATACAACAACACAGTAACTAACTTGAGTGCAAAATCACAAAAACCCACATTGTTTGCTTTATTTGTATATATAAACCTAATGGCTAGTTACTTGAATGCACTGCAGCTAGTTGCAACTAGCTTACGCTAACAGTTTGACTGTTTGCGTGAAATAATGCTTTGCTAGCTCGGTTAGCCTTTATGAGCTGTTACATGCGACAGTTTCAGCTGCTGCATGTTTTAACACGGGGGCCGTTCTCGTATATTACTTGAAAAAATGAATCTTTTGTGCAGCAAAAGGCCAAACATTAACTAAGGTGGTGTTTAGTTTGAGGGCTGCAGCAAATACAGGAGCGCGTGATGACTCGAAGCTAGCTGCTGTGATGTTTTTGTGTTTTAAAGTCCAGATAAAACAGCTTTTTGACGGGGTGCAGCTTCCGTGTTTTCTGAGTGAAACAGGGTCGGCAGGTGGGACATGCAGAGTGCAGGGATTCAGCCTCAAGGTGCAACATGCTAGCTGGCTAATGAACCTTAGCCCCGTGCTGCTGCTTAAAGCTGAAGGTTGATTGACAGGTGGATGCCATGATACGTGTGCACAATATGAGCGGGATGTTGATGTAAAAGGGCTAAAAAGGCAGTTTGGATCTCATCCTGACATCAAACATGTCGTGTTAGCCAGCAGCCGGCACAAAACTTTCCCTTCCCCTCTGAGAAACAGATGTAATTTGACAGTGAAAATCTGCCTCGGAGGTGCAGATAAGTGGACAGATGTAGCCCGACTGGGGTATAGAAAGACAGGATCCTCTGTGGTGAGAAGAGCTGGAGGCAGAGACACAACGCAGTCACATCCTCCTCTTACTTTCTGTTGCTCTACAGCTGGAAGCTGTGACTAATAAATGATGTAGCACTTGGATAAGGGAAGGAGTTTGGGAGCAGGCGGGGTGGGGATGACATATAGAAAAAACTAGAATGTAATATATCGTAGCACTCAAATACAGACATTAAAGTAGGACACGACCACCAGCTTGTGTCAACTTTCACTGGAATAAGACGTCGACATCTCGAAAATATGACATTTTATTGATTTTGTGCGCCCGTCCGACTACTCTCCGCTGTGAGTATTCACTCCGACTTTGTTTTGATTGTCAAACCGTGGCACAATGGCAGCCCCCGTTTGCTGACGTCCACATATAGCACAGCACTGTCCGAGCTGAACTGGCTGCCCTTCCACGCTAAGCGCCTATAAATGACAGCTGTCATACGCATTAGAAAAGATTAAACCCGATTTACGCCAACCTATACATTTTCTGTAATCTTTGAGATATTCTGTTTAAAAAGCGACAAACAACACCTCCGTCTCGGTTGGCGCATGTCGGGAAGTGGCTTCTCCTCTGCCCCAAACTGCCTGCGTGACAGTTTTTATGGAAAATTCGACCCGGTATGAGTTTGTAGGTAGCGCGGGATTATACTCTTAAGGGCTTTAATGGGTGTTCTGTAACAGCATTACATTTGCAAGGTTTCCGGCCTCTGTCATGGAACTCTATTGTCGCTACAGCTTTTATTTCCCTTTAACGTCTTGAGGCCGTGCAACATTTCATGGTACATGCCGTAAACCTAATCTGCATTATTCTTTAACATGTTAGCATTGTTGACACTGGAGTGTGTATCATTTAGTTCATCCACACACACACACACACACACACACACACACACACAAGAAGGCCAAAGCATTTAGGTTTGCACTTTAGAACAGCCACAGTCACAGATTAAGCTGGGTGCATTAATGGATTATGGGACAATGTTTTTTTCCAGTTTGACTCGCGCCGCTCCGCAGTCACTCGGGTGACGTGGTGGGATTATTGCACGATGGCTGCGACCACTCTTCTCCCGGCAGAAATGATGCGGAGGCAGCGATGGCTGGCGTCGCCACGGGAGCAGAGCGGAGCCGGAGGTAAAGTTCGAAGCCGCCTCCGTTCTGCACGCAGTCAGACGAAGTAAATATCGGCATAACCGGTGACAAAGAGACGTCAAAACTACTCCCAAATATGAAGCTTTACGAGTTCTGCGTTCGTGAAGCGTGCTCGTGTTTGACCCATCTCACCAAGCTGTTATTTTTAGACGAACAGATGTAATCTCTCTGGGTCAAAAGTGAGCGGCAAGAGAGATGAAAAAAGCCAAAAATACACAGTGCATGCATTGGTGTAATGAACGTCCGTAATCCCGTCACAACTCTTTAGATTCTGCTTTATCCCCAGTTTGTTGTTTAAATGTCCAGATGAACAGTAAACATGGGCGTAATGGCTTGCATCCACACATCTGAGGGCAGATGTTTGGGTTTGGATATTAGAGGTGACCACGTCGGATCACGTGGGAGTTTTTTGCGTTTTAAATCAGCTTTGTTCTGCTTTGACGGTGTTAAAGGTTTGCGTTTCTCCAGCGTGTGTGTTGCTCACTGTTGACCCCTGACTGATCTCAGCATCCCGCCGCTCTGAAAGCGACGCGGCGGGTTTTCTACTTTATGGACTGACTCAGATTTGCGGCGGGGATTTGCAGAATTGCACGGGGGCTCCGTGACATGAACCGTCACAGGTCATTGGGTTAAGACGGGATGTTGTCTTCCTGGACCATCAAATCCAGGAATGACGGGGAATCAGCCTGTTTTGTTAAAAGGGAGAGATGCTGTGATGCTCTTTCGCTCGGCAAACGGCGGGGCCGGCGAGGTGGGCGAGGCGCACGGTTTGAACTTTGTGCATGTCCGTTGGTCCGTGCCCTCAGGGGGTTGGGTGGTGGGTGCAAGACTATATTAAAACAATCCAACTCAATCTCCTTGCATAACGCAGGGATGGTGAATGACCTTTATGCGAGCATGTTTCAGAGGGCCCCCCCCCCTCCCCTTCAGTCTGTACATAGTGTACCAACCTGGATGGATGCTGACTGTAAGACATTAGGTCATCTTTTCTATCTTCAGCACTCATGTTCTTTTTACAGAGAGAGAGAGAGAGAGAGCGGCAGCCTGATCTCAGGTGGAGAATGTAATTACAGGACTGGAGAAGTCTTTCACCTTCTGTCATGATACTTTGGCACCTTAGTGGGTTTGCATTTCCATTTTCCTTCTGTGTTAACTTCTGGTATCAAGTACGTTTTGTGAAAATCCACCTGAGGTACATGCCAACGCTAAATCGCACAAAGTCTGCGACTCTTACTGTAGGTCAGCTGTGGGGGTAAAAGCTGAAATGCGCATCAAATGCAAGCATCGGAATCAAACAAAGGAGAATCTCAGAGGAAGATAGGCGTTAATGAGATTTGAAGAAGCTAATGTGGGAAACTACCAGCAACTTTCAAGGTCAAGCACCTCTCACGGTGACATCCCGACCCCCCGGCCGGACCGCGGCTCCAGACACAAAAGGAAATATGCGGCCTAAAGTCGCACCAGCACCTGAAAGAGGAAACAAATATTGAATGTTTGTCCTCTCTTCCCTTTTTTACGGTAGGTGGCAGGTTTCGGCCGTCTGAACACACACTAACAACAAACGAACGCGGGAGAACAGAGAGGGAGCGCCGGCATTCCTGCTGACGGTCTCTATGGAGAGCCATTAAAGGTGGAGTCACCGGGTCAAAATATGCCCCGACTGACAGTAACACTGGCCGAGGGATCGTTTTCATTTCAGTCAGCGGCCGAGACCTGCGAGGGGCTTCGTCGCCGGCCCCAAAGGCTCATGAAGCCTGAGTTTGTCTCGAGTGACGGCTCGGTAAACACCAGGGCGTGTGAGTCGACCTGAAATGTACCAAATTGGGATAAAAGTTCATTTATTAACTTAATTGGGCAGATTTTAATAAAGGGCGGAGAGTGAGTGCACTCGTTCCCATTTTTGTGATTAAAAACATCAAACTGTGGCTTTTAAACTGAAAGAAGAAAGGACGTATGATCGATCAAATTAAGTTAAGTAAAGAAGGGCCGAGAACTGCTGCGGCTTTGTCATTGTTCCCCCATTTCCTCTTTGATGTACTGCTGACTTTATTTTGAAAAGACATTAATGGGAAACATGACTTTGACGGGACAGTCAGGCCCACCTTTACTGGATACAGCACATTTTATATTAAGTGAGGCCGGAGGACTCCCAGTGAGATGCTTTGGGTTGCTTAAAAGTGCGTTTTAAATGTTTTTCAGTGCACTGCAAACGCAATTTAGCTTTTTATTTTAACATTACAAAATAAAAGCTGTAATCTCTAAGTCTGCATTTTCTATATTCTGGGGGTGAATTTGCAACATTTACACCGAGGATCAGCTCAAAAGCGTCAGTTGTATCACTAGATCGATGATTTTGGGATTGGAATAAACTTTAAATCGTGCGTTTGTGCGGGAAAGAGCCGGGATTGCGCTGTTTCTTTCATGTTTCTCAGGCTGCTCGGTTGTGGTCCTGCGTTGTGGACTTGGTGGAAGTGTCGGATTGTTTAAATTGTAACCGCTAGAGGGATACATATACGCCTTTCAAACTCCGTAAACACCATCCTATCACTATGTGCCACAGAGAGAATTACCGTCAGTGAGAGTTGCCTACCTGTGTGACTTCCCACTTTGAAAAAAAAACAAAAAAAACCCAACCCGCACACACATGCACACACGCACGCGCGCGCACACACACACACACACACACGCATACACTCGCTCTCACACGCACACGCGCGCACACACACACACACACACACACACACTCACACACAGCCCCGGAACATTTGAAACATGAGTTGTTCTTAAAAAGACTTAGAGAGAAACTGCCTCTAAAAGCGGACGACGGGCTCCGACTCCTCCAAGTGTATCTGCTCCAGGCAATCAATGAGGACCGCGATGCTTACTTCTGCAGCTCCCTGTCCCTCTTTCTCTCACTCGCCTTGCCAGATATTATAGTGCATTTCAACTTTTGTTACAGGCACACAGGCAGAGGGAAGTTTGGATTTCATTTTTCTTTTTTTTTCTTTTTCTTCTTTTTTTTTTTCCTAAATCACAGTTCACCTCTTTGCCTCCTGTAATAAATATGAGAGGTCGGTTTGTTGTCACTTTTCTTTGGAATTTAATATGTGCCATTTCTTATGCTGTTTTACGGGTAGGATAAGGAAACAACAAAAAGGTGTGACAAGAGCTTGGCGGACAACTGTGGATTTCTGCGAGTAACTCCTACCGTCCAAAGGGGATGAGGGGGGCATCGGCCGGACCCCCCTCTTGATTGATTACTTATTAGTCATCCCTTTGGCTAAATGGGACCCATTGAAAAGGCACCGTGGAACACATACATGAATCAAATATTCCTGTGTCCCCTGAATGTCTCCAGAGTAGTTTTGCTTAAGAGAGGGGGTCGTGGCTTAGCATTATAAAGAGGGAAAAACAGCATAGCTTTATGGGTTTATTTAGACAGTTTCTACGGTTTGACATTCTGCCGCTGTAAAAAAGACAGAGGGGAAAAACTCGAGAGGATCCCAAAGAGGAGAACATTGTGGACATACATTTTTTCTAGTTATTCCGTTGTTTTCTTTTATTTTTTTTCCTCTTATTTTTAAATATTTTTTTGCCATTTCCTCTCCCGAAAAATGAAACTTTGGACATCTCCCTGGGTGTCTTGCCTGGTGATTCTCATCTTGTGTTTTGGATCAGAGTGCGGGACAGTCCGGAGAAAGGGGAGATCCAAGAGGGAGTTGGTGCGCATTAGGGAGGCGAAAGCCACCATCCCAGGGGCTTGTGCCACACGTCTGCCCCGGGGCAAACGGTCTTTGCCCGGCTTGGAGCGACGGGTGCTTCGCCAGCGTCGGCGCTCCTCTCAGGCGGAGGAAAACTCTCCAGACCGGTGGAGAGCTGTCTATTTCACCGGCAGGGGAGATCAGCTGCGGCTGAAGCCCGGCGTGGAGATACCCAGAGGAAATTTCACTCTGGAGATGTGGATCAAACCGGAGGGAGGTCAGCGATCACCCACAGTGATTGCAGGTAGGACAGTCTACACATCCTCCATCCAATTGTTAACCCAACTCCTTTTATTAGTGAAACTCCGAGGCGCGTTCAAACGCAAAATGAGAAGTAAACATTGCAAATGTGCGGCGTTTAATCCATGTGCCGTGCAGTCTATCAAACAAAGCAACATGCAGTTTCAGCGAGTTGAAAACGAGTTCATCTATCAGACCAGACAATGATGTAATGCTCTGAAAAGTATAGCGGATATTTTAGGTAGTGCAAGCACAGGGTCACTGGAGATTTTGATCACATTTAAGTTGGCCACCTCACAGAGAGCGGATCGCTGCAATGTGATTTGATTTCACGAACAAAACCATTTTGCTCTCGTTTTCTCACTTTAAAAGGACGATCCGTGCGGGTTACGTCTAAGCGAGGAGCACGGGCAGCGGATATAAAGCTACTGCATCATTTGACCGGCAGCTGATGTCACTGTGCGTAAAATGTAATTTCTCTGAACCGACTTGGCTATTTTAAAACTATGATGTAATGGCCAAAACTTTGTGAGCGAGCACGTCACGTCAGGCACAAAGCGGGAGAGATGTGCCGTGTGTGTGTGTAGGCGCTCCGAGCACGCAGCTCGAGCCGCAAAAGCTTGAACACCCCCCCCTCAAAAAAAAAATATAAAAAAAATAAAAAACATCGACACCTTTGGATTGGCTACCGGAGTTACGGGACAGGACCGAGAGATCCAGGGTTTCCCCTCCTGCCCGAAAATGTCCTGCTTGTGTGTTTGTGCCGTGGCGGTGTGCTTTCACGGTGACCGGCGGCGTCGTGCGCAGCCTCTCTCCGGAGCGCAGACTTATTGTGCGAAATCACGGCGAGTTTCTAATTTGAGGCACAATCAGATAGTGATGATGCATCTCCAGTCCGCTGCCTGCGCAGGAGGAGGACACACGCACACAGACACTCGAGCAGATATCCCTGTCGTCGGAGGAAAGCTTGACACTTTGGTAGCTGCCACTTGTGCGCACTCCTCTTTTGTCCCGCCGGCTCTGCGGCCGCGCGTAAAGCAGCGCCAGAAAGGTGTTAAAACCCCTTCTGCATCATCTGTTTTGACCAATAGCGCTTTTGTGCATTACAGTATAGGACAGTGTTTTTGTTGCTTTTCCTTGCCGATAGGGAGCGTTGCATACACAACTCATTGCCTGCTACAGTACTTGTGCAGATGGCTGCCTTTGAACTGAACTGAACTGAACTGAACTGAACTCCTGCTGTATGCCAGTCTGCACATTTGGGGACTTTACTAAACCATATGAGTAAATTTACACGCTCCTTTAGTTTCTATCTGTCTGACTCTCTCAAAACAACCCCCCCCCCCACCCCCAACCACACAAACACACACACAAATAATCGCTCGTGTGTGTACATGTGTGTGCGTGTTGAGATACAGTACACTTTGAGGTAGCACTAGCCAGTTGGCAGGGACGTGCTCTGCAAAACCAATCCCTTGTAAGAGTCTCAAACCGAGGGAGAGGGGGGTGAGAGGGTCTGTTGTGACCTGAGTGACTCTTAGCTTTACAGACGATGGACACAATAACAGGAACATCTGCACAGAGTAACGCAACAACAACACAAACAGCGACCTCCAGCGCGGCCAGAGGGCTGGACAAACGCCTCTCAGACACAGTCGGGGTAGAAAATGACCATTTCAGGCGTCACCGATGTGGACTGCATTGATTTATCCAGGTGTTGTTGTCATGCCCCGCCCCCATCCTATCCTGGCTCCTGCCCACCACAGATTACAGCTCGCGTAAAGTCTTGCGAGTTCATTTCTTTTAAGATCTGCTCCCATCCGTGGGCCGGAGAGGGGACGTAAAGAGAACAAATAGGATGACCAAACAAATTCAATAAAGCCTAATCTTTTAAATCCAATTCAGACCTCAAAAATCCCAGTGCCTCTAAAAATGCTCCATCCCCTTGTTTTGATCCCGGCACTGTGTTGTTTGCAGCAGCAGCAGCTGTTTTTTTTACTGTGTTGTTTTGACCACTGCCGTTTCTCTCTCTCTCCCTCGCCGTCTCATTTGTCCGTCGCTCTCCCGTCTCCTCCGGATTTCAATTTAACCTTTTTCGTTACGTGCTGAGTTATGTTGCTGTCTCGTGCGCAACTGATGGGGAATCATCGTACAGAGATGCAAACCGGAAGCCCCGGAGTCTTTTGCATCCTTCACCAGCTCTGGTGACTCGCTCTTGGCTTCATTTAGGAACAACTGATGTGAAATATGAAGAACAAACGTCAAGTTAGCGACTGTTAAAGTTGCATTTTATCTACTTTTCCTGATTAGATGCCATGTGGAAGTCAAGCTATTCAGTTGGAGTTAAACAATGCTCTTATAGTAAGGTCTTGGGAAGGCAGAGCAGCACCACCTTTGGGTGAAAAGAGAATATTCAGGGCTCCAGTCAGAGCTGAAACTGTGCAGTGTGCATTGTCTCGTGCCCTTTAAAATGAACCACAAGACGTCTAGACGCTCAGAAAAAAAACGTTTTTTGCGCTGTCGTTTCCCGACTGCGACACGTCCATGTGGTCAGAATTGATCCCAGGTTTAAAAGCATTCGAAACGCACACAAAAGCAACACACATGCACGCACACACACGGAGCACCACACAATCGGAACATCAAGTTCTGTGTCCAAATGTTATGCAAACTTTGTTGTGCCCTATTAGCCCTTGTATCCGGGTCATGTTGGGTTGTCCTGCATCAAAGGAAGAGGAAAATAAATCACAAGAGGAGCAGCGGCTCTCTTCCATGACCTGCTGGGGACAATTATTTGCAGACGTTGGCAGATAATTGCTGCGATAACAGATATATTGTGGTGCTGTCACCCAGTGGGATGATACGCAGACAGAAAAAAATACTGGTTCAAAAATACATTTTGCTTGTCGTGGATATTTAAAAACTGTTTCCTCTTCCTGTGTCATCTAAATCAAACGTCGGTGGAACGCCACTGAAAGAGGAGGAAGACGAATAATCCCGGGATTATGACTGAATGCTCGGAAAGTGCTCGGAGGTTTGAAGAAAGGGGGTCGAGCTCTTAGTGTAAAACAAACCAAGACTCAGTCTGAACTGGTCGCTTAATCAGGAGCCAGTGAGGTTTCAACACGCCGGCTGCTGCTGCTTAACTGTCGTTTTTTTGGTAGTCCGGTAGTTTGGTTTTACAGTAGCACCAGGATGGAAAGGCTGAGCTCGGTGTTCATTACTTGGGTACATAAATTAACTTACATAATGTACAGATCTTATGTCACATGCATAATATTCTTATTTTAAGCCAAACCGGTGATGGTAGCGTCGACCGAGCTGCGACGGTTTCTGCATTTCCGATGTCGAAGGAGCGTCCGCGAAAGTCTACCTGAGGTTAACGTGAACCCTCAAATCCCAGATAAAGGTCCTTACGTTCAGTTTGCAGCTTTTTTAAAAAAATTTACTTTGCTTAAAAAGAAAACAGTGAACTCATGTCAAGTGACGTTCAGGAAACACGCTGGAATGCGGCTATCGGCCGATCGTTTATGACTCATTAGAAACGCCATTTAGCTGAAGTGAAACCTGACAGCCAAGTCAAATGTTTAAAGTCAAGTGTTTTTAAGTGCTGCGATGACATTTTTAGAATCAATATCCTTGTTATGTTTGTTAAGTTTGTTTTTAAGATCTTTAATGGAATTTTCCATTGTCTCCTCGGGGAGACTGCCGCGGCGGTCACTTCAGTGTGACTATGAAAAGTGCCTTTCTTTGACCTTTCAGAGCCAGAACAGCTCAAAAGTAAACGGAGTCTTCATTGTTCCCTTCCTCCCTGCTTTTTATCAAGTCCTTGTGACATTTTTCTTTGTGTGTGTGTGTGTGTGTGTGTTTTTAAAAACTTTTTCTTTTTTCCTGAGTGTGTTTTTCTTGGAAGAAGACAAATGGCAAGTGCGAGGAAGGTTGCCTTTGAACCTGACAGGAACAGCTCTCTACCGTAGCGTGTGCACATGCAAATCCCTTTGCGTGTGTGTGTGTGTTTCTGAGAGGACACACACAAACGTGTACTTTGGGGTTTCAGTTTGTCTGTGTGTGTGTGTGTGTGTTTGCTCATGAGCATGTATATATGCATGACTGTATAAGTATGTACATATGTGTGTGTAGGTGTGTTTGTGTGAGCCAGAGGAGGCGCAGTGCAGGGTCTGGAAAAGTGTAGTGTGTTAGATTAATTGAGCATGGCAGAATTATGACAGCTGTTTACACTAGGAGCCCTACGAGCATTTTAGCACACCTTTTAGCCTTGAGTGCACTAGCTGACAGATGGAAGGCTTTTTCCTTCCAGTGTAGTGGAAAGCCTGAAAACGTCATCCGCCAAAGGACTGACCTTGACGCTGAACCCAACCCTCGCTCTTTGAACATTAGTCCATTGAAATACCAAGTTAATGAATGCATACTGGGGTGTGCATCTAATTAGAAGCAGGTCAAAGTTAGCAAGACGTCCGTGCAATCACCATTAGCCAGCCACTTATTGCAGGCTCAGGTAGCCTAATCGATGGGGAACAAAGGCGCCTGAGTGGACAAGTACGTCGAGGCAAAGATGTGATCATCGCTATGATAATCAGCTTATAATTTCAGGCCGTGCTTAAGGCAACAATGACAAATATGGAGGGCGTTTGCAGGCATGCAATGCACAGATCTCAGAAGCATCTGCAAAGGACACTTCATACTGAAATCGACTGGGCGTGCAGGTCACAGGCTGAGTGGATAGATGTAATTGCCAGAGAGCTCGTGGTTAGAAGTGCTACCCTGACGGCAAATCCCAGGAATGTATTCTTGTGACAAGAGTGGAGTCCTGCTCTCTGCCTCTCTCTCTCTCTCTGGAGTCACCTGTGAACACACAGACGTTCACATGCTGAGATGGACCTTGTGAGGCATGTCAAGGTGCTTTGGAATCTTTGCACACTCCGGACTGGGCCGTATGAATATGTGCACATAGTCACGAACATGCATTAGCAAACACGCATGCACACACACGCACACAGGCATGATCTTGTGTGCCTGCACACACGCACCTCAACAAGCGCTAAACAAACAAACAGTTAACATTCAGAGATCCCCTAAGAAGTGAAAACACATTACCATGCTGAAGCTGACACACACGGTCCAAGTGAAACAGGAAAAAGGTGTTTTGGTGCCTCTACAAAAACAGGGCTTTAGCAGAAAACTAGCCTTTTCTGGCTACCCCGCTGGCAAGAGACATTTACACGAACAGCTTTAAATGCGCTCAGTGTTCACGAAAAACCTATACAGAGAGATTTCCATTGGGGTCTCCCTTAGCTAAACATGCACTTCAACCCAATTTCCAGGACAACACGCACTTAGATATCAAAAAATTGATCACATTGATCCTTAATCTCAAAGACGCTGTCAGTCTCCCTCTGGAATCAATACTTTTAATCCATTTGGAGTGTTTACAATGTAGAGATTTTAATCTAATTGGCGCATATACCAACAAATACTGAAATGAAAAGTGATTTTATTGAAACCGCATAATGTGAAATGTTAAACTTTCTTTTCCGTTCTCTCTCCAGGATTATACGATAAATGTTTCTACGCCTCCAGCGACCGGGGCTGGCTGCTCGGCATCCAGGCGGCCAGCGAACACGGGAATCGTGACCCCCGCTTCTTCTTCTCCCTTAAAACTGACCGTGCCCACAAAGTGACCTCCATCCACTCCAACACTCGCTACGTTCCCAACCAATGGGCGCACGTCGCAGTCACATACGATGGCGTGTACATGAAGCTCTTTGTCAACGGCGCCCAAGTCGGCGTCAGTCGGGAACAATCGGGTGATGTCTTCAGCCATTTGACCAAAAAGTGCAAAGTGCTGATGATTGGGGGGAATGCACTGAATCATAACTACAGGGGGGCAGTGGAAAGGGTGGGTCTATGGAGGCATGCCCGAGGTCAGAGGCAGATTATCAGGGACATGCAGGGCCACGAGGACCCCCAAGATCTACCTCTGCTGGTCATTCGTGAAACATTTGAGCACCCGGGCCGGAAGTGGCTGACCGTAAAAGACGGTAGCTTTCCGCAGCCTGAGCACGGAGGAGGTGGACGATTACGGCTTGTGGGTGGAGTCGGAAATTCAGAGGGATTATTGGACACAACGCTAGAGCCTCCGGCCTGCGGTCAAACTGTCTGCGACAATGTTGAGGTCATCAAAAACTACAACCACCTTTGGACCTTCCGTCGACCCAAAAAAGTGCGATACCGCGTCATAAACGTTTGGGACGATGCGCGGATGAGGCCGACCGTGACCGACCACCAGATCAGCCTGCAGCACCAGCAGCTAAATGATGCCTTTAGCCCCTACAACATCACCTGGGAGCTCAGCATTCACAATGTGACCAACTCCTCCCTTCGAAACAGGCTGATTCTCGCTAACTGCGACATCAGCAGAGTCGGCGACGATAAGTGCGACCCGGAATGCAACCACCCGCTGACGGGGTTCGATGCAGGTGACTGCATGTCTGGCCATCGGAGCCGTTGCCCTGAGCACAAGCAGGGGAACGGTATATGTGACCCTGAATGCAACTGGGAGAACTTCTTCTATGATCTCGGCGACTGCTGTAACCCCAACGTGACGGACGTGACCAAGACGTGCTTCAATCGCTCTTCTCCACACAAGTAAGTGCATTTTGCATGTTAATGTGTTTTCAGCATTGGTAATCCTCTTAAGTAGTTGTTTAATAAACACAAGACTTAAATTCACCAAAAAGCTTTTACTAACCACAGCATTCCCCGCTTAATTTGATACATTTTTTTGGTTGACATGATTGAATAATTTTGGTAAACCAAGTCCACACCATGGCTTCACATGCCTAGAGTAAATCAAACAACAAATCTTTCCATACATGTGTCCCTGAAGAGAGGTTTTGATGTCTAGTCCTACTGTTTCCTGACCATTTGGGCTGAGGCTGAGTGTAACATAACTCCCAGCCTGTGTGGCCTGGGAAATCCTCGGGGAGCAGCTAGTCCAATCTAGCCTTGGCCTGGTTCAATCAGTGTTCCACACTTAAGCAGGGCAAAACAAACGCAACCGGATGACTTTCCCGGTAGCAAACGCGCGGGCCAGACTGCTCATTTTTGTATACATTTTTCAACAACTCTCCCCACCTTCTTCCACTCCGTGTCTCCTATACCCAGTGGCCCTAATTAAGCTGGCTTGATTATGGTGGAGGGAGTTGGTTTGGAAAGAGTGACACTCTAAACAGAGTGCAAGGGCAATTAGAGGTCAGAAAAGAGAGTTCAGTATGGCTTTTTGCTTGTAGCAATGGAAATAATTTCAAAGACATACCACTCTCTCCAGGAAACCACTGAAAGACATGTTTCCTGGGGAGCCAGGTATGGGTCCCCAAACGTGGGTGCCTGAATGAATTTTCCAGGAAAAACAGCGAAGAAAGTTCACTTCACTTGCACGTGAATAGCAGATTTACAGGATCTCCTAGGTGTGCTGTACATCAAGCAGGAGATTATGTGGTTTCATACTCTAGGAGAAGACGCAGGCCTTCATAAATGCATGAGAGTTTTTTGTTTTTGTGGTAATCTCATTGTGGCTCGTAGATGATGAGTCAAAGCTGGCAAGGACGATAAATCTCAGGAATTCGCAGTAATAAGGTTTGTGCCAGACCTCCAATAGTTGGATTGTTTGTTTCTTGGTACACTGAAACTCAACACAGTAGAGACATTTTTGTGGACAATGCAGGGGGTCTTTATGGTTACACCAGAAAAAGAGACAAAAATGAGCAAAATTCAGATGTTTGTCAGTATTTCTTGCCACTGTTGCGTGGGGACGAGCGAAAGGGAGAACAAAACTGGTAGACGAAGTGTGTGGGATTGTTTGGGTCTTTCTGATGGCATGAATCAAGGGAGACCGGACTGTTTTCAATCAATGTTAAGCTGGAGGTATTGTCTGTTTGGCACTGTCCTGTTGTTTAAAATGACCGCTAAATAGCTAAATAATGACATCTAATTAACAACATCAGAGGGGGAAAAGCAGGTGGGTTCTGCCGTTTGCCTCCGTCCCTCGGTTCCCACCACATCCCTTCCAGCTCAGTCATCATTAGAAGCTCATTCATCAAGTGGCAGGCGAACTACTTCACTCTCAGACATCAGCCGTTGGCGAAAACGCTCGCAAGTGTTCAAAAACCTCCCCGCGGGCGTTCTGAAGGGTGGGCTCGCGAAAGGATGGTTACCAGCACGAGAGAGAGAGAGACGGACCGAACGAGGACGAGAGAATTCTCAGTCTAGAAAAAAAAGAAATAGATCTAATCTCCTCAAGTGGTTGCTTATTTTGCTTTGATTATGGTATGTCTGGAGAGACTTGCAGAGAGCTGCACTACAAACAGTTTGACATTCCTCCTTAATTATGGAATTCTGGATGAACAATGCACTGCGTATGCTGGGGAACAATGGCTGTGAGGTCCTGCATTTATTTTTGCAGCCTTCGCGCCTGTTACCACTTACATGCAGTGTTTTCAAAAATCTGGCTAATGCAGGACACAAGGACCACAGAGCCGCTCCTGCAATAGTCTGCACTCTGAAAATACCATTGATAATAAACCCTCCCTCCCCTTCTTCCCCCTCCCTCCACGTTTTTGGCTGAGGGAAATATTTTGCATTGTTTTAACAGCCCTCGGTTTTGACACTTCTCATGGTTTTGCTGGTATTTGATTTTATCTGACAGCACGTATTGTAATACTGAAAGTTCTCATGTCTGGAGCTTTGGGACATCTGAATTTGTGGCTGCAGTTTATCCGCAATGAGTTTACATTATGCGTGCGGAAAGACAGAAAACAAATGGCAGCCTGAATAAGCTGTTTGATGCGTGTGTTTGACCGTCGATGATGGATGAATGTGTTGTCCGAGCAGCTGGATAGGAGATCAATCCCATAATATCAGACCTCGTCAGACTCTGGGGGGATTTTTTTTTTTTTTTTTTGCGAGCACCTGAAATTAAAATGCTTTTTTGGAAAAGAACTCCTAAACTAAAGCAAGATGGATACACAAGCTTTGCAAGGTGGATATTAGGCCCATTTCAGCCTCAATGTGTTTTGGGGAAATGAAGTTCTGGCCTGGCTTCATCAGAGGCTAATAGGTCATCTGTTTTCCCTTGGCCTCTGTCTCTCTCTCCCCCTCCTGAGTCAATACCTCTCACTGTGGCAGGTTAATGGATGGACCACTCTTTCTCCGTCCTACACTCCCTCTCCCTGCTGTATTCTAGCTCAGAGCTGGGAGCTAATCCCTAGGGCCCTTGACTTGGGTGTTTTACAGTTGGTCGTCTAAACCTTAAGCCCCCGTCCCATAAAACATAATGGAGTGCTTGGGCGTAAATACCAGAACTTTGCACTTCCCCTTTAAAGCCGTAGCACACCTATAAAAGCACCTGTTGTCGAGGTTTCACCTGTGCTCTCAGGGGGGCTGATAGAGGTCTTTCAGCTTAGCTAGTGGACTGAGGGGAGAGTGGAGTAGGGAGGGGCTTTTCTTGGGCCTCTGGGCAGGTGGGGCAGATGCATCTGCCTGTGATGGGGTAATATCCTGCCAGGTACTGAAAAGAATACCTTGGCAAGGTCGTTGTGTACTAGGAGTCAAGGAGGGTATTGAGGAAGAGGTTTACAGTGTTTTGCAAAGACTGACAGTGTGAGAGGGTTCACCTTGGAGACCCGGGCTGCGTTTGCACCGTCCCAGTCGACCACATCTGCACCAAATACCCTGGATCTCTGGAATCTGAGCGTTGACGCGGTTCCTATGCTTGTGTCTTCCTCGGAGGAGAAAAATAATAAGCAGAGGAGTAAGTTGGAAGGTTAAAGAGGAGAGAGCAAGTATAGTAATAAAGGCAGAGATGAATGATGGGTTTAGGGGCTGTGGTGTTGACCGACTTGATGACAGGGCAGCTGAGGGCCCCCTCCAATTTTGAAAGTGTTCTTGGCCGTGAGACCGTCACAGCCATGCCAGCTCACCCCAGCTTCCACGCTATGCTGCCCCAGACGTATGTATACAAGGCAAATTTATGGGCTTATATGAATTATATATGGGTGTAAATGGATGAAGTCATAATCCCCCATTTAATATGTATCAGATATAAAAGCATTAACACGGCAGTTTGAGCCGCCTCGCGCACCCCTGGATCTCCCTACAACCGATGCCCTGCAGTGATGTTTGAATTTAGCAAAGCTGGGTTTTCTGCGCTCACCTTACCTCTCTCTCCCTCCCTCTCTCCGGTTTTCCCTCTTTCTTTCTCTTTTCTCTAGTCTTTAAAAGTTTTTGTTTTTTTTTTTTCCCAGGACATGTCTGAAAAGTGGTGTGGTTAAATGCATGGAAAATCCTGTCTTTCCCAAGTGGCTCATCTCGACTGAAAAAAATGTATGATGAGAGGCAAGAGAGGGGAACAGGGGCTATGGGATGGGGAAATAGTTGAGGGGTGTGTGTGTGTGTGTGTGTGTGTGTGAGTGTTTGAGAGAGAGAGAGAGAGAGAGAACACCGGGGGCGGGGTAAAGCGGGGTGAAGGGTTACTGGCGAGGAGGTTTGAGTGAGATGTGAATGGACAGATAGAAACTGTTTGAAAGGCCCAAACTGACTGCAAACGCCCCCACGCTGAACTCACTGGGCTGCAGTGGTTTACCTGCTCCTCCATGTGTCATGCTTTGAAACGCAAAGCTGGATCAATTCATCAATAACCAGCTTATTGCTTGACCTATATTTAGCCAGTGTTTGCCAATCACCGATGTAACAGCGTCACATTGATTTCAGTGCGTATGCTGATATATACACTCATATCGTGCACATTATGTGCATATAATGCTGATAAAACACTTAATAAAGAACAAAGAATATTTAACTTATATATATGTTTAAATACAGTTAATTATTCAAGAAAACAGCCCCTGTTGATACAAAATTGGTGCCCAATCCATGTAGAAAAGCTGTATTTTCAATTCTAATTTCAAAATTTGGCCGCCATATTGGAGATTTTTGCATCTCTTGCAAAAATCTCATACGTGGCTTTATCGTACCACGTGCGTTTGCTTATCTGCGTTTTCATCCCGTTAACAGTCATGTAACAGATCAAAATAATAATAAAAATAATAATTTTGCACTATAAAACTGTGATATTTTCCCTGACAGCTGAAAATCTCAATGAGCTGTTGGGTACTGACATCGTATAGTTACAGCTAACCAATGCCTGTACACGAACTTTACTGCTGTGCATGCACACATGTGCACATGCACACACTTGAATTGATTAAACTTAAACTGCCTTTGCTCTGAAAGCCCTCCACCGACACACACACACACACACACACACACACCGTGCATCAGTGCACAGCATGCGATGCACATCATGTTTTTGTAACAGGGCCAAGGGCGTTGGAATAATTGAACTCAGATTAGTTAGGTTCTGACCCTACTGTAGAAGTGCTGCTCTTATTCATTGCTGACTCAATGGTTTCAGCATCAAACCCCTCTGACCCTTTCCCCCCTCATGCATGTCCAAAAACTCTGGACAAATATTTTCTAAGGAAATAATGAAATTCCTGAAATTATTAGGAAGAGGGACCTTATATCATCTGTTCTCTCTCTCTCTCTCTCTTCCTCTCTCTCTTCTTAGACCTGGCCCCAGTGAGTGCCCCCAGTTGCTCTAGCATAGGCTTGAAGAAAGCATTTGCTACACTGAAAGCCTTTATTCAAAACGTCTGGTTTGAGGGAACACTGCATCTTCACTAAGCAGCTCCTTATCCAACTTGTGATTTGAGGCAGAGAGACTTGTCCAACAAAGGCTGTAGAGATGTTATGAAACATTTCGTGTAGCCGCATATGAAATGTGCATTGGTGGTAACCTTAGCAGGCTTGTCGCAGCGGGAGAATTATCTCACTGGTGTAAATTCTTCCACAACACTGCCAAACACCAGTGAAACTGACTTTTAAATTGCTTCCTTTAGGCTACAGTGAACATACGCTGTGAGGCAGCATGGTTTAACACTCAAATTTTAATATTTTATGCAGACATTTGATTTTAAAGCATAGAACTATCAACCGAAAAAGGAAAAAGCTGCACTTGCATAACCATATATGCCAACTCTGCACCAATAAATCAACTCCTTTGTGTTTTTATATCAAAATCCGAGCAGGTTTTCTTTCTATAAATCAAAAATATGACGTTTGCTCATGGAAAAATGAACCAACCCCATTTCAGCCAATAATATTATGATATCCAGCTTTCAATCAGTCTTCAGCATTAAGCAGCACAGCGCTACAAATCATTAGTTATTGGTTAGCTAACAACTGCAGGGTTGAGGTAAACGCTGCATGCTCCTATTATTCTCTTAATTAGCCGATGCTACAGGTACCAAATTCATTCTTTGGGTCAACATCTTGGTCTCGACACTAAATAAAAAGACCTAATGAGCTAAAATAATGAATAATCTGATAGAAATTACAGACAGCAGCTGATATTTCTGTGATACAGTGAGTAAAACCTGTTGGCGAGCGAATGCGTTTTGGGTTTTTTTCTAATTTAAGATGATATTTTGGGGCGTTTCTCAGTTGGTGCACTGCTGAAATTGTGAAAGTGCGAAGGTTATAACCTCAGTATACAGTGACGTCCACGCAAAGGAAGTCAAATCAACCGTCTTTGTCCAGTTGGAACTGTACACCCCGCCTTATAACACCAACTCAGTCCATAGTGTAAATATACTTTATTTGAAGTCAGCTCTTGAGTGCGAGAGTCAATATAAATAGCACACTCCGTGATTGTGCACCTCACAAAGGTATGAGTCTTTGAAATTTTTGCTTTTATCCTCGTGTTTACCTGAGTTGACTTCAGCGGGACAAATGAGATGCGGGCTTTCAGAAAAGCAAAGCACGGCTAAATTGCACGTGTGTACGGCGAAACGGTTGTTAGTGTTACACAAGTAAAACCTGATTGACTGAAAGGACCGAAGACTTTTACAGACGGGATCGTCTGTGCCTGGCATTAAAGCAGATACGAAATTCATTTAAAAGAATATGTGACCGTGCAGTATGAGTGCAAATCAACCTTGCTACACAGACATGACCAATCGGTCTCTATTATCTGGCCGAGCATTGTCACTGATGACACACAAAGTGCCGTTCCTACTCCAGATCTCATTTATACAATGCAGCAATTCATCAGCTTGTTTACCACCCCTGTGATTCATGCTTCCATCCATCCGTCACCCTCTCACCGTTTATATATTCAGCTGCGAGCGGCCCACTTCACTTTCACCTAAACTCTTTCATCAAGGTCCATTTCTATGCCAGCACGCACAAAACGAAACTCATCAATACAACGTTAAGACAGCGATGTGGAGATGATGAGGCAAAGCGTACCGTTCCCAAAGGAGTGCCAGGATCTCTGAGGTTATTTATTCCAACAAAGAGGACCAGTGAAGCCACTTAGTGCTCCTCTGAATGTGAGGAAACGCTCTGTAGGAGCCAGGTGCAGTACAGGCATGTTGTCTTAGCCTCTGTTCTATTTAATTTAATCTTAACATCTAAGAACTTACAGAATATGAGTAGGAAATGTAAGGCGAGCAAGTGGGTCACGCAAACTAGGTCATAACATCCAAAGAGGATCTAATTTGTGATAGTAGGGCCAATGTCATGTTTTGTTTCTGATAAACTCCCGGTTTTTGTATCCATCGCGCGTCCATGTCCAACGCGCCCCCAAAGCCAAAGCAAAGGAGTAAACTATCACTTCAGCATATGCAACAGATTATCGAGTCTTCCAAGAGATGACTGAGCTGGTTGATGCTGTTTGCCAGGACCACCAGCCAGGCTCATAGAGAATAACTTGTTTGATGTGTTCATAAAATGAATGACAGTTTCACTGCTGGAACAATATCTCATTGTGTTGAATGATTGCAGTCGTTAGTGCTGCCGTTAGTGTTCCCGGGGCCAAGACACAACATTATGTCATGGACAGAGAGACATAAGAATATCTGAACAATTAATTAAGCTCCCTGGCTGACTTGAAGGAGCGAGGCTGACCTGAATCTCAAATATTTTGAATTTCGTGCCGCAGCAACACATTAGGCGCTTCATCTAGGTCTCGGGACCATGCTAGCATCTTAGCGCATACAGTGTTGTTGAGCATGTGTAGGGCTAGAGTGAAGTTCTCAATCTTTGATGTGCATTTGCATCATAAAAACGTCAAAATGGTAAAGTGGATTTACTCCCACCAGCACCTGTTTGGTAGTTATGCGGCTCACCACGACATCCCACGCTGCATGTCGAAATAAAGAAGTAGCACACTCAAGGGGATCATCGAAAACCAACAATATAACGGACGCCAAACAGTCACCTTATTGTACGTTTTATTGGATGATTCATTGTCTCCAACATAAAACATCCAAAATCCTCATGCGCATAAAAACACTGCGGCTTGGCATTTCGTGCCTCCACAAGCGACGGTTGACCTCTGAAAGCTCTACACGCCCATAGCTGCACATTTGGGGTATTGTTTTGTTTATTGAGCAGGGATTGCAATAAAAATGAGTGAATGAAAAGGAAGGGTTTTGTCAGAATTGATACGAGCCCTGATTCTCAGTTTGTTAACCTTGTCCGACACCATTTACAGCAGCGCTGCAGGTGCGCAGCCACCGAGCCAGGCCTTCAAAACGGGGAACGACCAAAAATCTGTCAGTCAAGTGCTTTGTGGAACTAAAAACGCTGATTGTTGTGGGATTATCAAACTGGCTATCAAACAGTTTGGTTAAACTTCCAATTCCAACCTCACAGGGTCAATTATTTCAGTTCAACCTTCATTTTTCTGGTTTAAGGGTGATTGCAATCGCCAGCACGCTTTAAAGAAATACTCAAATTCAGCAGGGAGCTAATTCTGAGCTCCGCTTTCCTGAAAGAAAACACTGCATTCCTCGTTCTGGCCAGGAACACTGTTGTTATTTGTAAAACTATGCCTTGGTGAAATCTGCATTCTCTTGGAAGAGACTACCCTCATCGCGAAGCTATTAACTTGTTTTATTTTATTTTGTTTTCCAGAGCCTATCTGGATGTGAAAGAGCTGAAAGAGGTTCTGCATTTGGATGGATCGACTCACCTGAACGTCTTCTTTGCCAATTCCTCTGATGAAGATCTGGCGGGGGTTGCCACTTGGCCCTGGGACAAAGAGGCCCTCACACATTTGGGTAGAAGACAAATAAACACACATACATACGTGGATGCATGCGTGCGGGCGCAATCACGTGCACACATCTTTTCTTTGACAGCCCAGATTGTTGATTTTGAGTAATTGCAGTTCAAGCCTCAAGCAGTTTCTGTCTTCATCACATCTCTAACAGGGAAGAAGGTGATAATGAAGCTGAGGAGGCCCATTAATAATGCATTGTCTGAATCTTACTACAGCTCCATGATTGCTTTACACAGCACAGGGAAGAGGCTTTTGTGTTAAGTGCAAGTTTTAGTGTTTACATCGTGTGCATGCGTGTCTTCTTTTGTGTTTTCTCAGGTGGAATAGTGCTGAACCCTTCCTTCTATGGCACATTCGGTCACACCGACACAATGGTCCACGAGATCGGTCACAGTCTTGGGCTTTACCACGTGTTTCGAGGTATATCAGAGATCGAGTCTTGTAACGATGCCTGTTTAGAGACGGAGCCCTCAATGGAGACTGGAGACCTGTGTGCCGACACCAACCCCACTCCCAAATACAAAGGCTGCCACGATCCCGAACCGGGCAACGAAACCTGCGGCTGTCGGCATTTCACACACACGCCGTTTAACAACTACATGAGTTATGCAGGTGAGATGCTACGTACCTGGGCAAAACATCGCAGTTATACCTCTCACGTGCAAAAACTGTCAGACGGAGATCACCGTGGAGGAATTTGTTGAGTCTGAGTTGAGCACATACGGAGTCAGGTGTGGAATTTAGCGGGGACATTTCATGGGAAAAACACGGCGGGGGGCACATCCTTTCGCTTCATGTCGCACCTTTTGTGCAAAACCTTTCTTGTCACACTCAAATAGAAAATTACTGCTAAACATTTATTTATTGGATGAAGAGCGGCGGGTTGATTTATTTCGCTATCTTTCCCGTCAACGATAAATCCAAAACTACCTCTGTTCCCCGCAGACGATGCCTGCACAGACTCGTTCACGCTGAACCAGGTGGCCCGGATGCACTGCTACCTGGACCTCATCTACCAGACCTGGCAACCGGACTCTAAACCTCCGCCAGTGCCGATGGCACCCCAAGTGGTTGAGCAGCATCATAATTCCATCACCCTGGAGTGGTTTCCACCGATTTCCGGACACTTTTACAACAGGTGAAATGAGCTACATAGGTTGCCAAACAGAGGCCGGTGTGTGTGGTACTAAACCTGATAGAGATATCACATTATTGATTACTCCTATTAATGTAATGACAGCACAATCAAAGCTGAAACTTTACATTTACTTCGATAATACTGTTATTGTGGTATCTTTACTTTTAAGTGGCGCGTATTTGGCCTGTATCTAAGTTGGTTGCTGTGCCTGTCTGTTGGTTTCCTAGAGAAGTGGGATCAGTGTGTGATAAATGCACTGAGGGGAGAGTTCTCCTGCAGTACGCCTCCAACTCCTCCTCCCCGCGACCATGTGCACCTTCTGGACACTGGTCCCCGAGAGAGGCTGAAGGTACAGTACGATGTTATTTACTACACCGACTGTTTGGTACGTTTCTCAGCCCTGTTATTGTAAGGTGGTTGTTGGTATACCTTTTGCGGCTCTTGTTTACTCCAGTGCTCATCATAATAAATGTAAATATGTTCCCCTCCTCATCCTGTCTTCCACACTTTGCATCGAATCTTTCGTCAGTTTCTCGAACATAATGAGCTGTTTCTACTCAAAGCAAATTCAATATAAAGACAAGCCCACATCAATCTCTTGTCCACAGCGTATGGTATGATAACATGATTTGAGGTTTGCCTTTTGTTGATTTTCTGAGTCAATACTCCAACACGCAAAACATTTTTGGTGACTGACTCAACCTCAAAACATGCAAATGACTCACTGGATTCATGACACTTGGGCCGTGGGACAACATGGAGGGATCACGGAGGTCACTTCCCAATGGATGGCGCTGTATGGTACCACAATTCCCATATGAGGTCTCGGGCCCAAAACCAAGGTCAAAGATCACGCCTTAGCTGCAATTCCCCCTTTTTGAATTTCAGTTTAGGGGTATTTGAGTGCAAAAAAACGCAGAAATTAGTGGAATTTTAGAAAAAAAGTTGTTCCTCTGGTGTGTTTTCTATTTTTGCCCTGCTAGTGAATCCATTTTAGAACAGCCATGCAGGGACAGACAGCGGAGATATCGTATTTAAGCTATAAAAGTACTTGTTGTCCCATCTGTGCACCTCTGACCTCTGTGTGGTTCAGGCAGCAGCAGCATCAAGCCTACTCTGGATATTATGCATGTGCTGGTGTGCACATAGTAATTCTCCCATTTCATGCACGGTCTAATAAACACTTTAATTAATGCATTTGCTTAAATCATAGTCCCTTATACTAGACACGATGCCGTGCATTGTTTTTATTAGTCAATATGTCGGGTGTAAGAATTGTGTGGAGGTCTGTGTGGAGCTGTGGTGGCCTGAATCTGGGCCGTTTTTGTGGAAATTGGGACTACACGTCTACTTATTCACAACAGCAGATGTTCTCTTTAAATGGAGCGAGCCAGCAACAGCTGTGTTACCTCGTTAGCCTGTTGCATTATGGGTTGTTTTGTGGCCTTAATGTTAATGTTGCTAGGCTAGCGGAAAATGGAAAAAACGCCACGTGCTCGCAAACATCAAAAGTAATTTATTTATTATTTACTAATTTAGTTTTACAGTAAAAACAGTATAGAAATACGCCATCAATCATCTATCAATCAAATGCACCTGTATATAAACTGCTGGTTTAATATGGAATCAATTTAAGCTTTCACAGTGGAAGCACCTGCATTAAAAACACTAAGTATTAAAAACACAGTGCTCATAATAATAATAATAATAATAATAATAATAATAATGATAATAATGATAATGATAAAATGATATTTAACAATTGATTTTATAGCATTATTTGCGTCCCTATTGTATCTCAGTGTTTGTCTGCATGTTCATGTGTGTGTGTGTGTGTGTGTGTTTGTGTGTGCACGCTCTATAGATTCACTGAACCTTGCCTTCACACTGGTTATAGTGTGTGTACCAGAGGCAAGTCTGGGCTTGTCTAACACGCTGTGTGTGTAAACTGTACTCTATTTTCTCTCTTGGAAGGGGTCCCTGTTTGTGGCAGCTCCCCGCTCCCTGTTAACTCTGCTCGGGCCAGCTTCTCACTGGATACCACAGCTGCCGTTTCCTGCTGCGATGGTGCATATGTGTCCAGCAGTTACTAACTTACAACAGACATTCTGGCAAACTACTGACTCAGATACTTTAAACTTAAGTATTGGCATATTGACTATTGGCATAACATCCTTACACTGGAAGCGTGTTAACATATGCACTCGTTTGACTGTGCATCAGCATACACATGGCACCTGTTATCAGAGGACTTTTAGGTTGTGCCCTCACACTACTTGACAAGGAAACACTGGCGTGATCAGAGAGCCAGAGTACCTCTCATAAATCTTTAGTACTCCATGCCCCGGAGAAATATGGCTGGGAGTAAAAAGCTAAAATGAAAAAAAAGGCTAAAACACACATGTATATGGATTCAGGGAAGGGGTAAGAGAGGTTGGGTGGGGTGGAAACCACCCAAGATAGTTAGGAGAATTGCATGTGGTTTGTGACATTCACAAGGGAGGATCCTGAGTTGATTGAAAACAGCAGTGTGCATGAATGGAAGTGAAAGGTCCAGGATGTGTATGTTCGCCATCACACGTGTGTGGGAAAGCGTGCGTGCTGTGCACATTCCTGTTGTTTTGCACGTGCACGCGGAGGTGCGCTTACGAAATAATGCTCTTCACATGCATCTGCGTTATACGGAATGTACAAAATGTTTGCTCGTGTTTAAATATGTATGGATTTGCACAACACGTCTTAACGGCAAACATGTGTGCGAATAGGCCCAAGTTATTATTAGCAGGCTGGAAGAAATGTAGGGTGCTTTCACACCTCAAGGTCCGCACCAAGGTTCACCTTTCTGTTTGTTTGTTCACATTTGATTCACTTAGCAGTTTGTTTTCACTTTGCAATTATGCAAACACTCCACATAACGTACCTACGTGAGCTACGCCTCCCGATCAGCTGATCAGCTTCACTGACGGGTGTGTGTCTAATGTCGTGTTGTCCGTAGTCATTTTGTTTTGTTGCATTGTTTTTTTTCCCCTTTTTTCCATCCCTGACAGTCGCCTGCCAGAGCCTCCTGTAATTGGTCTGAAAGTCCAAACCATCCAAAAATAATTGTTTTCACACTAGAGTGGACCAAACCATAGCTCAATTTGATCCAGACCGAGACCACCTCTTTTTAATTTGACCGAGTTTCAGCTGCTTGGTCAGGACTGTGGTCCGGGGGAGGTTTTTACACCTGCAGCTCAAACTGAAAAACCTGAATATCTGGACCAAACGTGCTAGATGCCTGAAGGTCTGCAGTGTGAGGCCTTGATAGTGTTTGCAATGCCATGCAGGGTTTGGGCCATAGTAGTGTCGATGCACATGCCGCTTGGAGCCACAACAAGTCCTTAGCACTCTGGTCGACCAAACATCACTGCAGCAAAGTGAAACCCTGGATTTCATTAATTAGCAAATGCATGCAAGTTATGTTCCTATCACAAGCCCATGTTCATATCATGTAAATAGCAACACAGAAACACAAAAGAAGTGATCAAAGACAAAGAGTGTTGTCCAAGCTCAGGACGATGTTTTAGTGTCTGATGTCGCATTAAGATTTAATTTTACGACACATTTACACCTCTAAAACCCCGACTACAAAGATCTCTTCAAAGATTGGCTCAGGTATACCTTTCTAGAAGCTCGCTGATCATTAACTTCTCACTCCATATTGTTTTTCACAAAACATCTATAGATCAAAAAATTGCACTTGCACTCGCATCAACTGCTCAGTATATATATAAAAACCCACCAGCTGCCAATGGCTGTGACAAATTAACCCCTGAAACCCAGAACGTAACATGATGTGACACCGTTCCCAAGCCTTTGAGTGTCTGTTGCCTCTGTAAAGTGTGTATGTGATGTGTCTCCTCTGTTTGCGTGTGTGTCAGGGCAAAGGGGTTGGAGGGGGTTGATGTCTGCCTTTCTGAGTGAGGAAGTGTGTAACAGTGTGTGACAGTGAGTCATCGATAGTGAGAGCCAGAGCCAGACACTTCTTAGAAAGCATAAAGCGTGCATGCCCGGACATATCCCTGTCTGTTTATTCATCCGGCTCTCCGGACTTTTTGTGGATCAGACTGATTCTCCAGAGCAGAGGGATTACGACTGGATAGTGGGGCAGGCACCAGCATCAGCTCTGTTATACTTCGCCAACTCGTCATTCTTAGACTGACTTACGCAAATTGCGTCAAACATTAATCATCGTTGCTTCAGAGCAGTAAATCAGTAGTTTTTCTCTACCTGTGCACAAAAAGCAATAACTTAATTGGCTATTATGGAATTCCCAGTTTTCCGATATTGCCCAATTATCCAATGATTTAATGAACAGATAATTGATGACTGGGGGCTGATTTAAAATGAGGCAGAGTATTTCACTATCAATTTAGTTACTAATAGATGTTAATGTTCAGGCTACGGTTACAGGATGTTGTTCTCCAGTGTCTGATTGTCAGGGCAGTAGCACTACACCCTCAACGAAGGCTCAGTCATTGGTGTTGAACCGGTGACCAATCTTTGGTTAGACTGCCACCAATCATCAGAATTAAAAACTCTTTTACGGTGAAACACCTGGAGATTTATCTGAAATAATCAGTCACTGAGCGTTTGCCCCAATATTTAGATTCATTTTCTCATTATTACCCCTCATGCCCCTGTGTCCATACCAGCCATTAGCCTGCTAAAGTCAAACAGCCAAAGCTAAGCAATATATTAAACCCTTAAAAAAGACTTGAGGATGAAAATAAGGCTGTGAGTAAACTGTTGCACTGCGTCAAATAATAATAAATCCATGTTAACTTGAATAAGGGAACATAAAAGGTGCACCAGGCTCAACTGCGGTTGCGCTGCGATTGAATGTCAGTCAGCAGGCGCCACCTTGGCCAGTCAAAATACATAAAAATGCACAGTTGTGGTAGATCACTTTGTAACATGAACGGCATGTTTCTACTGTTTACCCTGCGATCATCACAAAGCAAGATAAATGACTGTCACCGTACTTTACAGAGTTGCAAGATCCTGTCTCATAGATTTATAAACCGCTGTCCAGTCTGATAAGCCTTCAGCCCCATGGATCTATTACTCAAGCTAGACTTCCTGGATCGTATTTCATCTTTTCATTGGCGTCTGAAACAACATGACCCCCGACGACGCAGCCACCAGGAGCATTGCAGGGTTGTGCGCCAATACACGACTGTTAGCATCTATTCTGAGGTCATTATCCGAGTATAATGGCCTATTTTCCAAATTAGATGTTTGGAATTAAGTCTGTTTCTTTCCATCACAACTATTTAAGGTCACTTGTAATCGTTGTACTCTGGAAGCGGCTTTGATCTTCCCTTCCATGAAGAATACCAATGCTGATCCCTCAAAAGTCCAATGAGATGTCCCCTTGTCCATACCACATTCGTCCAGACCTCTACCCATGTTTGTGGGATACAGAAGAGCTTTGAGCGTCCAGAAACAATCACTACAGTTGAACCCACCGCCAGTTACGCTGCACTGATGCCTGATGTGTCACTTGTTTTTTCCAGAACGTGTGTTTTTGTTGACAGACTAGTGCCCAGATGGGATCAGCTCATCAACAGAGAATGAATGGCTCATATTCAAAGCTTCAGGCGGGTTGGTTCAGTTACCTTGAGGCCCCCTTCTCCGTGCTTATAGGGAATTATACGTCAAACGCTTCAGAGCTGGGCTGTTTATGCAGCGGTAGACATATGATATACATTTTTCAGGGGTGTGTATCCCACTGTGAAGTTTGGAAGACTTAAACATCGACATGAAATGTAGTATTTTTATCTTTTCATTGTGGATTTTGATGACCTGTTGCAGGTAGCTGCTTTGTCTGCAATTACCAGATAATTAAACGTAATTCGTAATGTTGGCTTTTTAAACCCTTGGCGTGCGCTGATTGCGCTGCCAATCACAGATACATCTCTGCAGCTTTGAAATACAGTTTACATTGCTTTAGGTTACACAGTGGATGACACCCCTGTTCTGTC
Source organism: Datnioides undecimradiatus (assembly GCA_008933995.1). Classification (NCBI taxonomy): domain Eukaryota; kingdom Metazoa; phylum Chordata; class Actinopteri; order Lobotiformes; family Datnioididae; genus Datnioides; species Datnioides undecimradiatus. The sequence goes on along the minus strand of WARS01001868.1, from coordinate 4,944,522 downwards.
TCCTCTTAAATCTCCAACCACATTAGCAACAGCGCCAGACCAGGAGTAGGGCCCATCATAACAGCTGACATTACAAAATATTTTCAGTGGCTACAGCTCCTTTCCTTGCAAACTCAATGAAAATGTACCCAGAAAGCCAGGACTACATGAGCCGAGCAAAGCCAAGCTCTTGGATTATCTTAGTTCACCCCCCCACCCCCAACACACACACACACTTTCTCCCTCCCTCTCTTTCTCTTTCTCTCTGTCTCTCTTTTTCTTTAATTCACCTCCACTCTGGCCACACACACACTTACAGTACAATAATAAATGTGTTGAGATAATGTGGCTTGGAAACCGTATTCAGTCCTCACTTGATTAAACACTGGAATTTTGCACGGTGCCCAGAAATGAGGTTAGCAAATGGCTTCGTTGGTTGCCAGCTTGGAAATGCACAAAAGGAAATCGAGGGAGAACATAGTGTCTGCTGCTCGCTGGCTTCTAAAAGTGCTTGATGAATGTTAGTGTACGTCACTTGGGATAATGCGAGTTAGCTGTGTGTGGACTCCAAATATGGCTGGAGTGTGACTGTTAGAGGTTGTAATGACTGTGCTGAAGTGAGAACCCTGCACAGGCCCCTCTCAGAAGGTACACACCTCAGCTCTGCCTTTCCTCTGCAGATGGACTCACAATGAACTCTCAGTTTCACCTCCACCTTGATGTTGCAAAGTGTTTAGACGCACTAAAAAGGTCACTGATGCAAATTCTTGATCTGTCAGCACCCATAAAAGTGCTGCAAGCTTTATAATTTTGTTTAAATGCAAGTTTAAAATGGCTATCTTACCTTCGTGCCTTTCTTTTCAGCATCATTTGGAGGAATTCAAGCACCTGTAGCATAAAATATTTGGATTACACATCTTTACGCAATAAAACAATAATTTATGATACTGTGAATTTCCAGGTGGCTCGTGCTTGTTGTGTTTGGTCACATTATTTGAGGTATTATTATTATTTTTGTAATTTTATCCTGCAGGTCCTCCAGACGTGGAGCAGGCTTGTGAACCGAGTGTGCGCACCTGGAGCCCCATCGCAGGGACTGAGCAAGGTGTCGTCGGCCTGTCCGAGTGCCCTCTCCAAGGCTGCATGCTTCAGCTGGAGTTCCCCTACCCGCTGGTACCAGACTCCCTGACTGTGTGGGTCACCTTCTTCAGCCCCGAGGAAACGGCACTGCCAGCTATCCACAACATCTTGCTACTGACTGTCAGCGGGAACAACATTTCATTGGGTCCCAGTAACGTCTTCTGTGACACCCCACTGACTCTGAAGCTGGACATAGAGGAGGAAGTGTTCGGGGTGCAGTTTTTCACTATGGAGCAACACCTAGAGATTGACGCCACCCTCTTGGCATCCAAGCCAGACTGCTCACTTTGCAGGCATTGCCAACCACTACGCTACCGCTTGTTGCGCCAACCGCCCTTTACCCATGCGCCCCATGGTCTGATGTTGAATGAACCTATCCGCCGATATACAGACAGGTGAGTGATCTGGTAGGTGGACTTTTTGGGGTGTGTGCGCAAAGGTCTACGTCAGCCATCACTGACTGGCTATGTGTGCATCTCTGCATCTCTGACTTGAGAAAGAGCAACCTTTCCTGCCAGCAGAGGAAGAAAGCCGTATAACTCATCAGACATGCTTTGATTTGGTTTGTTTCTACCTAAAGTATTTTCCTTTTTAAGTTGAGAATTGAGCTTCCTGCTTCATTGTGATGTAATTAGGGGTTTTCAGACACGCCAGTAAGAAGGTGTTTATCTATCTGTGGAAACTATCCACAAAAATATGTTCTTGTAATACCAGATATCCTTTGCAATACCCCCAGGAGTACTAGGAAGCCGCCACCGCTTCTGCAGTTTCAAATCTGCAGCTCACCATTTGTTTCCTAAGTCACAGGTCAATCGTTGCCCACATTTGTTTTTTCCTATGTTCCATGAAGCAAAGGCAAACAGATGGCTTGTTAAAGGTATTATCTGCACACTGTGGTGAGAGTTTCGTGCTTTGCTTTCATGGAATGTGCTGACTCGCTGAAGATTTGTGCTATACATGGCACTGCTGCGTGTTATGCCATCTCACTATCGTGCTGTCAGCGTGGTTCACATGAGAAGGAAAGTGCTTGATAAGAGGCGAAGGGGTGAGTATGCATGTTATGCAAGATGCAGCGATGATACCTGAGCCCATGTCCGTACACGACTTCCTGGTTGAATTGCAGCGTCTGTGGAAGGCTGTCTGCATTTATTTGGGGGGTTTGGCACACTCCAGTGATTATTGATGTACTGTAGGTAGTTTCGCTGCTGTGGTGTATTTCACTAGCTGTGGTTGCATTCCAGTGGTAGTGGTCAGTGGCACTGGCTGACTATTTTCTGTTGTGAGAGCATATGGGATCTTGTGTCTGTTTGACGGTTAGAGTTTTGGAGCAAGTAAGCATGTGTGTCCAAGCCATCACAATCTTTACTTCAGTCAAATGAATAATATGTGCAACAACAACAAAAATACATGTTTTTGTAGAAAACATTAAAACATAAATTCTAGAAAAACTGCACCACAGGATTAAAAACAATTTAGAGGAAACATGCTGCTCTTACTCTTAGTTATTGATCAGTGTTTGGACATTACCTTCTATATCTAACATACGTTACTAATGCAGGGGAAGCGATGTGTGAGTGTACTGCTGTTCTCCTGGTTCTGCTTGCATGCCATGGTAGCACTCAAACCAAATAAGTGAAATGCAAACGTCGCAGTACTGTGGGATTCTTCAACAATCAAGTAATTCTGACAAAAAGAGAACAAACAGAGCCTTTGACACGTTGGAGTAAAGAGCAAAGTTCACTCAGATGTTTTGGCATGCCACAAATCCAATGTAAAGCACTCTGTTTGATCGCCCTGGTCCAGCTGCTGAAATGCTTTTGTTGACCACACAGTAAGCTGCTTCTTCATGCAACATGTTTCCATGGGGTTGGATAGAGCAACGGCGGTCTTGATGAGGGTGGGCGATTGACCTCCCGCTGTCAGGCCACTGGCCTTCACCTGAGCAAACTGAGCAAGAGGACAACTGACATCCTGGCTCCTTTGGCTTCATCCATGGGTGGTGGTTTGTTTGGAATGGCTGAGGGCTGGGAGGTCAGGGTGACAGAGTAAATTATGGTAGGCAGTAAGAAGGGTGAAGTGAAGAGGAGAAACAGGGGTGGAAGGTTGCACCAGTTGGGGGTAAATCATTGCTAGGCTCAAGGGGGCCAATGGGTGATGGAGGAGAACATTAGGGGGTCGAGAAAGTATGAAGAGAGAGGGTAGAAGGATTGGGTGAGTTTGACCCCATCCCTCTGAGGTACCCCAGCCTATGGGCTAATCCTCTTCCTAACATGGGCTTCAGAGCTGTCATTCGGTCAAAGCCTATCTCAGAGCTGATGCGTAGAGACCTCCCAGCTGAAACAGAGAGAGGACAGCTCCCCTAGCATCGCAACTACCCCACACCCCCTCTGTAATCCGACTCTACCCTGGTTCTGCACAACTCTTCCCCATTATATCCCCCATCCAACCCTTAGATATTCTGCTGACGTGCCCGCTGCTGCTTGAGAACCTCATATTTCCCTTTTCAAAAAGAAAATGCAAGATCTAGAATATACGGAGGTCTCCAAAACCTTTTTATTGTGTCCACACTGGGAACAACTGTAGGTCTTTGTCAGTCTTGTAGGACTTCTTGAGAAGGATTTTGGTTTACAGTGCTCAAACTTGACGTAACATTTTTTTAAAAACCTGAGCGCTAGCTGTGTCAACAACAGCTTGCGATTGTAGAAATGCAACAAAGCCAGGACAAACAAACGGACAAATGGCTGAAGTACCACCTTCATGTTGCTCAGGATTGATGTAGGTATACCAACTGCAGGCTGGCTTACATTATCCTCTACAAACAGGAAAATAGCTCTTAAAGATGTGCAGGTCTTAGGGGAGGTTCCTAGTTGGCCCCCCATTCTTAAAACATTTGGTCTGAAAACGCCCTTTGTGAATGTGTATACAAAAAAAAGTAAGTGAGCTTCTCTTTCAGACTCTGTTTTTTCTTTCTTTATGCAACTACGTCTGTCACGTTATTTGCGCACAAAGAAGAAAGAAATTCTTTAAATGCGCGGCCTCTTACAGCAACTTTAAACGCTTTTGCCTACTAATGTAGTTGGACAACGTGTCGTGCAAAACAGTTCTGCTTGAGCACGGACTTGATATTTGTTCTGGGAGATACATTTCACACACAAAGTATGTAATGGTGATGTCAATAATGACAAGAGACACAATTTAATATTTGATATTAGATGGACTGTCTTTTAGTGCCATTCTTAATATATTACTCTGTGATGGTTTTGGCAACACACATATTCCCACATTAATTTTCCTTCCCTCTCATCACTCATTGATTTTACTTCTCAACAATTTCTTCTTTTCACATCGGGCCGACCTCAACCACACACCCCCTTGCACCCACTGCACCCCGTCCCTATAGGATGTTGGCCTTGCGTAATGCTCCTAATACGAACCATTCATGAGTTGCAGACAGACTGAATAGTGTACTCCTCTTGGGGAGTCATGGGAAGTCTGGTGCACTGACCAGAATTTCTCCAGCACTCAGGATAGGAAACAGAAATATTACACAGCAATAAATCAGGGCTACTCTAACACACTGGATATTAGAAGTGGATTGGCAGGTTTGTTAGTGTGGATTTTCAAGATAAAGGTTTAGTTTTGTTGCTTGATTACTGCCTTTTTGATGCAAAGATACAGATTTGAAGCAATTGCTGCAATGCAGGCATTTAATGCAAACAACTTTACCTTTGCAGCATTTGTGAATTTGCATGTTTTAGGCGTAAACAGCATATAAACCACAGTACAAGTAAGGAACTGGTGGGGAGCTGGATGCAAGCTGTGTTACAGGTAAGTGGTCAGGAAGGGATATCTTTCTTGCAATATTTAGTTTAACTGATGAAGTATCAACATCACAAAGCTGTGAATGTTCACATTTGCCTTTAAAACAATGTCTTTTCTCTTTTAAAGCACTGCAATGTGCAGCATTTGTTAGACATACTGAAGGCGCAAAATGAGTAAAACCTCAAATGCATGTCAGCTGCCACACTGACAAAAGAAGTATTGCCCTGTTTGTTGTTCTTTCAGGCTCAATCTAAGATATTTTCTCAAGTTCCTTAGATTTATCTGCTTTTCTCATCTGGGATCTCTCAGCCAAGAACAACAAGCAGCTACAGAACGGAAACACATCCATATGCATGCTCACACATAAGCCCAGTGCACACATAAGTGAGGGCAGGAACACACGCAGATGAACGCAGGCACACATCAGCACTCTTCTTGCTCTCGGTAGCGGGCACATACATTAGCACATGCTTCCATGTGTAATCACCTGGTGCTATCAAAACACCTTTGAACGGCATATTACAGAGCCTTGTGCCTTACTTTGAGCGCGAGCCAAGATAAAACCTCTATTCCTACAGGGGTCTTGAGAAGAATGTCTGGATGCACAAAGAGGCACCAAACGATGAAATCTTATCACGTGACACCTTGTCTGCAACTGGAGTAAAATCCTTTGTAGTATGAGTTGGATATCAGATCGGTAACATATCATATCTAATCAGTCACAGATGAAAGTGTGGTTTTATGATGTCTGGATGGCCGCCAGGAGTCATGTCTATCACTGGATATCATCCGTTGCATACACACACACATACATACACGCACGTGTCGGATGATTGTACCACATCAAGTGAGTTCTGGCCATAAACTCATTCACAAATTTGCTGTTTATTGATGTCCCTGTCAATCCCATTGTTGTTCTTTTATATCCCGCTCACCAACTTCTGAGGGATGGAGAACTCGTAAGACCGTGTTACAATCAGCACCACGTGTTCTGTGTCAATTGTCCTTGCCTAACACAACACGGTTATTAGTAGTGAGGTCTGGAGGAACAAAGCATGCACCTAATTGGGAACTGGGTGAAAGCCACGTTTAAACAGTTGCTATCACGCAATGAGGAGTAGCACTGTTTGACCTATAGAACAGTAGGTGCATGGCGACACCCAGGTAACACATGTTGCCCAGCAGCCCTCAGCACAGGATGTGGAAACACTACTGTCCCGGGACCTCTTTAAACTCTGTAACAAACAAAAAGACAGACTGATGATTGGTTAGCCAACCGCGTCTCCTGTGAAGCACAAAAGCCTACACTGGACTGGACAAAGCCATCTGATCTCTCATAATCAGATCAAAACACTGGAACACTTTGCAGGGGAAAGAGGTTTACCTAGATGTCGTACTCAGAGGGTCACCGTGCTCCTGTACCAGACATTTCATCTTGGACCAAAGAGAAAGGTTGAAGTGCCCTCATGTGCTTTGGCAGGCAGGTAGCGATTCAAGACACAGTGGCATCTGAGCTCTCTGAGGGGAAATAACTGAGGAAGGGCATTTTGTGAAAGGACTTTTTGTGCAAGATTTCAGAACTTTACCAGCTTTCAGCAGGTGAACGTTGTGGCATCTGCTTCTAAACGTGTTTGCAGGAAGCTGCTATTGACACTAGTTTGCGTTGACTGTGAATGTAAACAACAAGCTGTACGCCTGGGAGACTGCAATTGTGCATCAAGTCAGTCACCTCCACTTTCTCCCGAAGACCTATCTCACCCAACTTCCACCTTTGCCGCTTGAAGAGGACAATCATTAACGACTTGTCAGGGAAATGTAAACATTGCAAACAATGCTGTGGTATTTCTGGTCTCTTTGAGCCTCCACTAAGGGGCTACAGCATGAGCAACTAAACATCAACTGTCTCAGATCTACTGGGAGAGCACTGTCTTGATCCTAACTACCCGTGGGAAGATCGATGGAATAAACCATTATAATGCAGAATAGATGACCATTACCTCATCATATTTTCCACAGAAATCCCCCTGCCCTATATATACAATTGACTTGGCCCTAATTTAGAAGACATCATCTACTCCTCTCTTTCCTTATCTCTTCTCTCTCTTAGCTCTTTGTATTTTCCTCTTCTCCTCCCCGTTTACCGCCGACTGAAGCAACTTGTATCCTTGTTCTTGCTTGTTCTTGCATGACCAAGCCTTTCACTGTGGTCCGATCAAGCAGGGCAATTACTCTTCTGTGTGCTGGATTACCTACAGTACGATGGCCAGACGTTCTCATTATCCACAAAAAGGAAATTCATGCGCTGCCTCTGCCTTTTTCTCTCTTCTTTCCGTCTATTCTGTGTATTTGCTCTTCTCAAAGATAAAGTCTCCCACAGGCTGACTTTTCCAGGGGCTAAACTAATTCAATTAGAGGGGGGCATGTTTGACTATAGCCTGCAGTTGCACCAGCATGAGCCAACACTGCAGAACAGGACATACTGTAATATAAAAGAAAGTCTGGCAGGTCAAACATTCTGTGTTGATAATAATAAAGCCAACATAAATATCTCATCCCAGAAACACATTTTGCTGTGGGGAAATTCATTTTTGTTACTTGATCTTTAGGTCCATCATTTATTTTTTTTTTTTTATATTTGAAGCAGCACAGCTAACTTGAACCTGGTCTACTTTTGTCTGCTGGGAATGGGATGAACAAACACTGGAGAGATTGTAGAAACGAAGACGATGGGGCGGAAAAAAAGCGAAAAAGCCAGGGGCTGTTGTCAGACGTGTCAGGACGAAAATAGCGTTTCCTGTAGTAAATCTTTAGGATTTGGATGGATCACAAGAAGAAAACCATGAAGCGAAAATACAAACGTGCACCCATTCACCTGCAATGCAACGCAATGTATTTGTGCGCGTGATAAGTTTGTGGTTATGCTGAATACATGCCTCTTTTATTAAACGTGTCTTTAAGCAGTTTCTGGTATTCTCGGACTGCACTTCTACAGTGTTTGTATACCTTCAAGTGGAGACAACATGAAAAATGCATTTTTAACCATCTGACATCACGCCGCTGGTCATATTGTGCACATGTAAAAGGCTGAATCAACCATTTTCTACAAATTACATCATGATATCATCTACCCACCGATCAGTCTACAACTTTTAGCAGCACAGACCCAAGATTCATCGGTTAGCTAGCTAACCTAGCTAGCTAAGCACAGCACATTGGTTGGAGAGCACCTCAACCTTGAGGCTGTCATCCAAGTCTGAGTCAGTGTAACTCACCGTGTTTGTTATGACTTGCCCGCTTTTCCACTTTAAAATCTAAATACTCTCGAGATGCTGTTTCATCTGGACTCTAATGGACAAACCTTTGCAATGTGCCTCTCATTTACCCATTCACACACACTCACACAGCGACTTTGACAGAGCTGCCATGCAAGCAACCGGGGATTCAGCGTCCAATTGCCCAAGGACACTTTGACATGTGGACAGAAGGAGCCAGGGATTGAACCACCGACCCTGTAATTAGTTGCCCTCTAATTCAATAGTTTACCTCATCAGAAATGTTGCGCTGAATGGTTTGACTCAAAGGTTATGGCTTCCCTACACTTCCCTCAAACACTTTCTCGGTTTGATTGCTGACTTGAGTTTTTGGCCTTGGGTGAAACCTTTGTGGTGCCGGAGCAATGTTTGCCGCTGGTGTTGCATTGCACTCACACTGGGGATTATATGGCAGCAGTGGGAATAGCGGTTCATGCCTGTGCACTCTTGTTTAAGTTTAAAGCCCATAGTTGGCTGGCAGTGTGTTACTAATAACAAAGGTATTGTGTACGTGTGTGCCAGCGTGGATGTGTATGTGCGTGTGTGAGTTGTTTGGTGTAATGGGCATAGGAATCCATATATGCCCATATATACAGTATCCCTGTATGCATGTCACTGCATTTGCAGCATTGCAGAGGGCATTCCTAAATTAGGTCTATGGTACTTGATGGTCCACATGAAATGATCTATGGCTAACCTATTGGTCCTATTTACCCTCATTTACTGATGCTGTTCTTCATCCATGTACCTAATTTCTGCCATGTACTTAACCAATAATAGCCATGATTATACACAACAATTATGCATTCCTATCCCCTTATGCATTGTATAACATAAAGAGCATATAGCATGCATTGCACTCACTCATTTTCTCTATCGTGCAGTCATAGTCACCCATAACTAAAATGATACCGTAGGGATGTTTAAATCCTTTAAACTGTATTTTTTTTATTTCAGATTGATTGATTAAAATAGATAGTTTGTCAATTAAAGAGCAAACATCACACACACACACACACACACACACACACACACACACACACACATCATGTCCATTTAACCATTCAAACATCTCAAAGTTGCATCCAAAATGTATCTAGGCCTGTCACAAGTTCAACAGTTTATCTTGATGTGCTTAATTTCCAATATTAGCATAATGGTCGTGGATGGAAACACACATTACTTTGCATTTTCCATGCAGATTTTGTGCAAACTCAGTTAAATGTTATGCTACATGTGGGCAGAAACCTGTGAGAGAGTTGGACAGGTTCCCTGTTATTGTTTTTGTTTCACAGTGGCATAAAATAAACAGAAAAAGACAGATTAAATGATTAAATCCCAATTGTCTGTATGCCAGTTAGTTTTCAACCAAGACTTCACAATCACAACAGCTCCAACCACAACAACACGTGACAGTAAATGAAACACAGGACAATCTTCAGACAACAGTTAATGCATTTAATATAAAAATCACAAACAAAAGACAAAATGAGAGTAATGTCTTGTTCTTCTTGCAGACACACAAACACACACTGCAGGGTCAAAAAAAAAAACAACCTCTGAAAGCCAAAAAAAAAAAAAAAAGAAAACCATGAAGGAGAAACCATGACCATAAGCGACGAATCAAAACTAGAAATGAGAAACCAAAACTATAAGCAAAAGGAAAAAAAAAAGTCAAAACAGAAAGAAAACTGTAAACAATAGAGTTGCAAATGAGAGTGCTGATGTGAAACTCATTTATCCTGTTTTTTATTTTTTACAAAAGTCAAAATCAATGAATAAGTACGTAAACTCAGATTCTTTGCCTGCCTTTACATGTTCTGGGTTTTAATCTGTGCTCTGAATTCTGTTTCCTGTTAAAGTTTTAACAGGAAACAGAACATACTGAGGATTTATAGATCGGGCTACTTGCCTCAGAGCCACATTTCTGACCATTTAAAGCAGATGAGACGTCTGGGGAGACCCATGATAGATGTCGTTCACTTGGTCTGTGGCCTGCAGGAGCCAGCGAATCAGCAGAATCCAACAGAACCTTATTAACCTGATGGTAAAACAAGTAACATGTAAAGGCAAACAACAAATCAGAGGCTAAAAACAGGACGACTGAGATGACAGCACCCTCACTTGCGCTTTTGTTGTTTCTCATTTACAGTTTTCTTTCTCCTGAGTTTGGTTTTGTTGCTTTGCTCATGGCTTTGGTTTCTCATTTTACGGCTTTGGTTTTTCTTTTTGTTTATGGTTTTGGTTTTCTCATTTATGTTTTTTTTTTTTCCTTTCAGACTTTTATTTCAGACTTCCTTATCATGGTGACTCAAGAAACCATCAGGGCGACTTACACCGACAAAGTGAGTAGTCCCCCAGTCTTTCTCCTGTCCAATCTGTTTTCATCATGATGGTTCCTTGAATCGCTATGATAAGGAAACAAAGCTGGATCCAAAGTGGGTAAAAACGTTTGAGCGTTTGAGACTGGAGAGGTAGAAGTGTGGAAGTGTGTGATGAGACAGGTGTTTGTATTTGTGTTGGCCGGTGGTTCTTTGGTTAACAACACACAGACTCAGTCCAACCAGCCCGTTCGTTCGAGTTTTTAACGTTTTCTTCATGAATCTTCAAACTCTTACTGGGATTGTTGCCTCTCTGTGCAGGGATGTGTTGCCACGCGTGGTGTACACCTACCAGGTCCAAACCATCTCTGGCTGGAGTGAGAGTGAACCCTCCCCATCTCTGGTGCACGAACTGGGGGCTCACTACTGCGGAGATGGACGCATCCAGAGGTAACAGGCGCAGGCGCTCACATGGTGCACGCATGCAGATGTGCAGTGCAGGGATTATAGTCATAGTTTGATCTGTGTGCATGTCTGTGGATGTTTTCTAACTAGCCACTCCTTCTGTTTTAGCTCCAAAGGAGAGGAATGTGATGATATGAATTCTATGAATGGGGATGGCTGCTCCACTCAGTGCAAGAAGGAGCCCTTCTTCAACTGTATTGGTAAGTCGCATGTCGTAAAGAGGTTTTCCCATTGGTTTAATCCTCTGGAAGTGGAAATAGAAGAGAGTGAGTTCACTTTCAGTGCACTTCCAATTTAAGATACATAACCATGTGACCACTGCTCTATCGCCTTTAGTAGACGGTGGCTCAGAACCCATTAGCTTTTGGGGGCTTCAGCTAGCCACCACCTTTAATGTTTGTTCAGTGAATAAAGGGTATCTGGACCTCCTATTGCTAACAGTCTGGTTAGCATAAGACTACATTTTAGTTCATCTCAATAATACTCTCATAAATATAACTCGTCAAATAATAGCTGATGATCTCCATGCAGACTACCATCATGCAACCAAAGCCTGCCCATGATTGCAGTGCGAGTAGCATTGACCAAACAGACTACAAACCGCAAACCAGACACTCCCTGTCCAAACAGCTTGCACTGTTGTTTATACATTTTGTCTTTATGTGCGGAATCAGTTCGTAGAGATTACCTGCATCAAGGAGAAAGGCTGCAAAGATGTCTTTTACTTTGTGAATGAGCAGATTTGTCAGCTGGACCTTTCATCCAACTGCTTTGTGCTTTTCTCAAAAGAATAAAAGTGTCATTAGATATCATAATCACTTTGACCTCCTGTTAAAAAAATCTGGAGATCATTATTTTTCAAAAGAGTGAGTCATCTTATTTAACATCGCTGAGCGACTGGCATCGCCTATGTAGTGTTTTTTTCCCTTAAGAATAGATGGATGGTTTCCTGTCCCGCTCTCCCGCTGACTGACATTCATTTTGGCCCCACCCCTCTGCTCCTGTTTTGACTGCGATTGCATGTGTGTGTGTGTGTTTGTGCATGTACAGCACATGCATACACGCATGCATGCACACACATGTGCGAGCCTCTGTGAAGTGGCTACTTAATCCCTGTCAGATTGCTGGATGTCTGCATCGGCTGTTTTTCCACCGACTGCAGTGCTCTGGGGTGTGTGTACGACTGTGTGTGTGTGTGTGTGTGTTTGACACTGTCTGACATAGTTGTAGTTTTGCGCAGAAATCTGACACTATAATGATGGGACCTTCTGTCCATCTGTCTGTATGTGTGAGAGAGTGCCTGCTTGTCAGTGTGTTGGATAGTGAAAGAGAGAGTTGGATGGAGAATTGACACTAAGTATACAACAGGGCCACGGTGCCGCAGTCTGGATGGGCTTTAATAGGCTATTCACACGATTGAGCCGAATTATATCTGGAATTGACGAAATCGACAAGTTCTTTTCACATGACCCCACCTGGCGCTACGGTCCCAGTGGCCTTGTCGCAATCGGGCTCCGAGCCACAGTCAACACAGGTGCGGATAAATCATAAAAGAAGTGAAATCTCGTTTTAGCCACCCTCAAACATTGCATTCCCGCTATCAGACAAGTGACGCTGTAGAAGGTCAAATTTGTCCCGATGTGACATGTTGACAGTGTGGCTTGGGGTGCGCTGACCTTTTCTCTCTCTCTCTCTATCCATCTTTGTTCATCTCATTGCTCTCTTTCTGTCTCCGGCTGCGCAGCTCTCTCCTTTTTTGCTTTTGCACTCAAGCACCTTTCCACTTTTTTTTTCCGTTATCTGTTTATCCTATCGCCGTCCAAATTCAAATACTGTAGCGGCGCTCTTTTTCTCCTTCTCCTTTTCCATCCTTTTCTCCCCTCTTCCCGTCTTTAGCTCTGCCTATTGCTTGTGCAGCTTTCACAAGCCACCGTTTGAGCTTCCTCTTGTCTGAGCCTCGCTCCTTCCCGTCTTCCTTGCCTCTGTTCCCGCTGAGTGAGTGGCGGGAGCATATTCTGCATGCCCCCTCAGTAGCCCCTCGTTTCACCATTGCCAGAGCACAGAACTGACTTGAGTTTTTGGCTGTGCTGGAGAGGGCTGGAATTTCGAGGAGGAGGCCCCGGCCAACTTGGCACTGAATGCCGCCTTTCCCCCTAACTGGAACCCCACCGGCTGACACTGCTTTAGCTGAGAGCTGAGAGCAATGAGGCCCAGGCAACCTCCCTGCTCTGCTCCCCTCTCCTCCTCAGTCCATAAGCTTCCAGTTCCAGACCTTAACTCCGGGTGGGACGTCTGTAAAAATTACGGCTGTATCTTTCTTTAACTCTTGACTTTGTCTGGTTCCCCCCTGCTAACCCCCTCCTCTCCCTGTGTTTGTCTGTCCCCGCTCCTCATTTTATCGCTCTGTACCTTTCATTCTTCCTTTTTGCCTCCTTCATCCCGATGTTAGCATAGTTTTCTCATCTCTGTTTGTAGATCCTCATGCACCAAAGTCCTCATGCATCGTTTTCCATGCACACTTCTTCCTCTGCCTCCATCCCTTTTCACCTTCCAAAACAAAACAGAGGACCCTGTTGTGGAGGTTGAAGTGTGCGAAAGCTCACCTGCATGGTTTTGTGCAACATGCTAGATAAGGAAGGGCTCAGTGTTGATGGTGGATATGTAGAATGTGACCAACTGTGACATTTTAGCAGTGTTCAAGCATCATTTGATTGAAAAAGTCATTTGTATTCAGGTGAAACACACACGACGGCTTTGAAACTGTTTTCTATTTGCCTGCAGAGGAGCCAAGCATGTGCTACTACTACGACGGTGACGGGGTGTGCGAGGACTTTGAGCGGGAGACGGGCGTGAGAGACTGCGGCCTCTACACCCCCAGTGGCTTCCTCGACCAGTGGGCGTCCAGTGTGGAAGTTTCCCATGAGGAGAAGCCTTACTGCTCCGGTGAGGTGGCTGCTGGATACCCTGCTGTCACTAAGGTAAGGCCATACGCTGTTTGTCCTGCAGTTTGTCCTATATGTATCATGCAGCTGGTGTTAATTCTTGTCAAGACTGTGCTTTTATATGTGTCACATGATTGGGTTTCACCACCCGATTGGTTCAACCAAAAGAGTTTGAGGTTGTTGAGCATACGACAATGAAAAGCTGTGCTGAAAACTGAAACGATTGATGGGCGCCTTCCCAAAAGACGACTATCGAGCATTATAGAAATTCTGGGATCACATATTCTGATCTGATCTATTAAATTAGCCCGATTTTTACTATTGGTTGCTCAATTACATCATCCCTACCAAAAGTCAACCCATAAATGAGATTATAATTGATCGCTAGAAGCAGACATTGGTCTTCAGCGTTTGTACGGCCGCCTCAAGCATAAATCAGTTTACACGTTGATGATTTTCGCGATGCATCCGCAAAGCAACTTTTATTTGCTTGTTTGCCAGTTAAGTCATTTTTGAGATTGGGATATTTAATTAGTTGTCTCCCAGGGTTGGTGCAGAAGTTTGCTGCTCTCATTAAAGTAATGCTGATTGAAAACGAAAGAAGACGCCATTGATTCCAAGTAAGTCTGGTTGAGGCAATGATCTGCTGCTGTTGCAACGCAGAGGAGGGACTGACTGCCCAAAGCATTAGTTTGAAACATACGTGCATGTACACGCGAAGCTTCGGACACATGGAAAGGTTCATTATTTTATGGTTCCTTATGCTTGAAGGTCTTGTGCATTGTTAAACTGAATGATTATAACCCTACAAAGAAGAGACCTTGTGTTCAAGTTGTTCGGCTTCACACCTCCACACGGACAGCGCTCTCTCTTCAGAGGCATGTGTGTGGTGTTGGACGTGTGTGTTGTTGGCTGTAAGGCTTGTTCTCACTGCTGATGACGCATTTTACATGGCCAATGAACTAGGAATCCTTGAACAGCTGCGGTCAGGTGCCTTGCTCAAGAACACTTTGGCAAGGATTTACAAAAAAACAAAGAGAAAGGTAGGACGTCGACCGACGCCGTTTAATGCATTTGATATTTATATGGCACCATGTCTGTCAGAGTGAAAGGGGGCATGGGTTCCAACCAACAACATTGCAGATGGTTTATTCTCTGAGAGGAATGAGACACCAGTGGAACATGTCCATATAGCCATAAAGAAAGGATTTCTGCTGTGAAGGACACATTGTTCATACAAAAAGCACTTTTACTGTGGAGAACACACTGTTCCCCAAGGGTCATATGTGGTGAGATCACCTCATTACAAGGCCACTGACTGTACACTCTATGTGGACACACAAGCGCATGTGCACGTGTGGAAAATATGCAAACACAGGTTAACAAAACACAACGGTCCTGTCACTATCTCACTCTGCCTCGCCGTCTCCTCTTCTCACTCTCTGCAGGTTCGCACGCACGTTGTCATCTATTACACATCAGAAATTGCATCCTCAAAGCCCGAACATCAGCACATGTTCATGCAATCACTGCCATTTATCTTCTCACTCCAGCAACATGCACTATAGCAACATCACACGCTTGTCCCTTCAACTCCAAATGAACTTTAATTACACTGTGTCCTTGCAGTTTGGCGCATATGCAAACACAAACAATAATGAAAAAAGACATGCACACGCAATAGTGCATGCTTGTTTGCTTATGGAAGTCCCTTTCAGTAAAGATAACATAACAAGGCCTCAAATAACTGAATGGAGACAATGCTCCTTAGCAGTTCTACAATCGCATGCATGTGGGGACTGTCCTGGGGGCTCCTGCCACAGATGGGGCATGCGAGGACTGGATCTGTAGATGAAGACCAGGCAGTGGGCATGCCTCATCCATGGCTCCAGGTTAAATGCGGTCACTTTAGAATAACATAAAAATTACCACAGAGGCCGACTGGTAGCAAAACAAAGTTATTGAAGATGCTAGTGTTTTTGGTGTCGTCTGGTATTTTAATTGCTGTTTTGGTCAACAGTCGGTCTTGATGCCAACCAGGAAACGGCTATAGAGCGCTCAGATAGTCATTTTTCAAGCATCTGGATTGTATTGTATCTAGAGTGCTTTGGGTTTAGTTTTCTCAGTTTTTGGTGATTGTTTGCAAAAAGCGGTTTGATTTTGAGTTTGAATGTAAAAGCAACCGAGAGTCCAATCCTCAGAGCTGCATGGTGGACGTTGTGTTAAACCTAGAGTTGTGCAATATGTTTATGATGTACAGACCTGCACATCAGCCCCAACAAACAGCCATTTTCATACATTTGCACAGGTGTTTGATGAAGTATCCGGGTTTTACCGCTGTGCCAGCATTCACTGACTCTGGTGTGATTGAAATAAGACTATTTTTCTGCACTGCTTGCTGAAAAAGAGTCTATTTGAGAAGGAGCTCTCACACATCACAGCTCACACCTTTGAAGGAACATAGTTGGATGTCACTGTATGAAAGAAATATGCCTTTGCTGGTAACAGATCAATGATTACCGAGAATAAACGTAGTCTGTGTAATATTGGGGAAGTGTCTAAGGATATAAAGCAGTTTTCAGCAGGTTTCTTCAATCAGATCACGAGAACCGACCTTGTTTATCTCAGCGATGTTTGGATGGAAGAGCTTGCCACTAGCTTCCCTGGCAATAGAGAGCAGACAAATGCTTTTGCTTTTCTTTTTGTGGACGGTGAAAAGATCTTTTTTATTTGCACTCACGCAATTTTGCAACTTTGCTGGCCATGTTAACAACCTCCATACAGTGTCACTGGATGGTTCATTGCCATGGAATTAGTAGCCACGTCAAGGCAGGCCATGCTGTCAGAAGAAGTCAGACAATACCGTTGCTTGTTTGCCACAGTCATGAATAAAGTTGCAAACTGTGTCTGCGGGGTATTAAAGGTTATTTGTGCCAAGACTTTACTTCATCATAAGAATAACCTCTCTGTCCTTCTACTTGAGGTAACTGAGGTGTAAATGCAAGGGCATGTTGCGACACACACTAGTATCTTTTCTCAAGAACTGTTTAGAGTGTTGAGTGACGATGCATAAATAACCTTAAGGGCGACTCTGTCAGAGGCTAAGCTGCTATTGGAATGGCTCTTGGGTTACATAGCATTCACATTGTGGTTACAACACACTCATTCTCTCCTCGTTGTTCACCCAACCCTCGTATACTAAACTTACAGTGAGCGAGGTTACGACGACCGTGAGCCAAATGAGTTCTTATGCCTGATGGGATCAGTAACGGAGATGCAAAGGGGGCAGCTGTCGTTTCTTTTTGGGGGACAACGGGTTACCCTTTGATTTCAGCCAACCACACCCCGGCGACAATGTCATTACCGCGGCACAAAGCCAAAACGACAGTAAAGTTCTCTGCTGGAGTTAGCGTCTGGTTAACCACCAGCATCCATCCCACAATGTGTCTCATTATTGTCCTTCTAGTGGTTTTGTGTCGAGAACAAGACGGGGACGAATGAAGAGAGTGAGGCAAACTGAGGCGCAGAGAAAGGTCAGAAGTGCGAAGGGAGTGTACAAAGAAAACCAATATGAAGTGTCTTAGTAAGGTGTCAGGCCACCACAAGCCACCAGGACAGCTTCATGCTCCATGGCTTCTCCATATCGATGGACGAAACCGCTTTTATGCTCACGTCTGTTGATTTTTACATTAAGATGGAAGAGCCCAATGGACAAAACCTTTTCCGTCATTTCCAGTCATTTCAGCAAATGTCCAAAACCTCCATCTGTTTACTTTCAAGTGAATAAGTCTTCTCATGGCCATGTTGGACTTTGACACAGGAGACAGCTGCTAACATCTCGTTGACCAAAACCCAATATTGGTTTTCTTGTAACCATGACCACGATGCTTCCCGGGCCAATACCGAGCCGTTCCTGTTCCAGAAACAGATCAAAAAAAAAAAAAAAGTTTTATTTTTGCAGGATGGATTTGTAATGGTTTTGGAAGGCACTTAAAAATTAATCAACCTGCTGATACAGGCGTCGGATCGGAAAACGTTTTCATGTGTTGGTCTGGACGGAAAATACAAACAACATGTTTTTTTGTTTAATTTGGGGGCCTTGTTGTAATGGACAGAGCCTTAACGCCAGTAATTCCACCTGTCCATTGGTATTACATCATGCATGAAGATGTATTTCTGGACTGTAGTCAAAGTTGGACGTAACTTCTCTAAAACTTAACTTACACAATGCATAACTGGCGAGAGACACAAGCTAGTTGTAATTGTTATCGTTTTAATCAAACCAACAGCACATTGTCTCCCGTTCTTACAGTTATAGCTCACTTTATCCTTTGTGGTTTCATTTAATCATGTTTCCATGTTCATGACTCACAGCTCTTTTGTAGAGTTGAACGAAAGATGTGCTTCCCTGATACAGGACAATGCTGAAGTGTAACCAACTCTGCGTGTGTGTGTGCGTGTGTGTGATTTGTTCTGAATGAGCGTGTTGGAGGTCGAGGGAATGGATAGTACATCATTTCCTTCTGATCTAGTAAACAGGTCCTGCATTGGATTTGTGTATCAGTTCCGTTTGATGTCTAAAGACAGTTTTGATTGTGTGTGTGTGTGTGTGTGTCTTTGTGTTTGAGGTTTGAGAGAGCGAGAGGCGGGCAGCATTGATAGGGATCTTTGCGGATGCAAGAAAGCAACAACAGCACAAGAAGGCACTTGAGGAGAAAGAGAGATCGTGTATCTGCACGAAATCTCAAGTGCTACGTACTTGTGTGTCCAAGGGGTACGCACAAAAATACATTTCTACTATAAAACACAAATACAGGGACACTCGTCCATTAAATGCTGTTGTGAATAATAATCAATATAGGGCATTTGTGCATGAGAGCTGACCTTTTCCTTTTGCTTAACTTCTCAATCTTCACGCACCAGAGCAAAGCCAAGGAGAAGGACGGGTGAATGTTCCCACATTCAAACCACCGCTGAGGGAGTGTTCAGCAACATAAGAATAAATGGTGCATAGAGCCATAAATACATACTGCCCCTTTGTACACAATAGCTTAGTAGCCTGCAGTCCACCTCCACAGAATGTAAATGTGTGCTAGATTTTTGGAAAGAATGACACACATTCATTTTTGGGTCACAGAGTGTGAATTGCAGCTCTAACTTGCAGAGTTCTGTACACAGCCGAGGTGGACGCTGCACTGGCAGAGCACGAGTAATGCAGTTTGAGCTTGTACGATACAGAAAGAGTGGTTAAATCATAAATATAAAGACCGGCAAAGCTGCAGAGGAGGTGCAGATGTACTGTGTGTCAATACACGACATGAGAGTGACAGTATTGCATCTCTAAGCTGGTTTTCCAACTACAGACGACAAATAGAAAGCCTGTGCTGTGACTTATACTGTTAACGTGAAATAAAATTAAATAAAACATTATAGAAGATTTTGGTCATGATGTCAAAAACCTTGTAGGCGAGTCTCTCCACTCGGCAGCCATCTTGGCTACGCCTCCGGTCCATTATTTGGAGCTAGCAAGGTCCACGTCTAAGTGAATGAACCTGAAATTAGCTTTAAAGCACTTTCTCCCAGTCGGTTACTCTTCGACTGTGCACACACAAGGTTTCATTACGCAAACTTCCTCTAGAGCCAGTCCAGAGCGGCATGTCGTGACGCCGTCAGCTCACCCCAGTAACACCACATTTCAGTCAGCTAAACTCAAAAGTTGTCTCCACCGGCGCCGTCCTGCCACCAAATCGTCCATAACTACAGAACTGTTGACTTGCATCAGTGCAGCAACACGATTGGTTACATGCATTTCCTGGTTTGGCCGTTGTCACCATCATATCTGTCACGCATCTCCCATCCCTGACGTGAGAGACTCTGGTCGTCTGCTTTTTGCTAATATCTAATTTCACCCACCAGTCTTTGTAAATGAAAACGAATACCAAGCTGCACGCAGGCACCAGGTGTTGTAAAACCAGTTAGATTAAATGATATATGAGATACATTATATAATGGCTGAAATGACACGTGAAATATTGCAAAGAGTCAGAAACGCAAATGACAAATGACAGATGGATGCACAGATGGGGTTAGTGGTTGTAACTGGAGGTAAAACAATCTGGAAATTAGTTTGACCGACAGTCTCGCTGCATTCAAAAGAAAATACATCACTGAATAAAAATGATTGTGAAAGTAGAAAATGGTCCAAAACCGCTCTTATTGGCCATTCCCACATTAGAATGTCCTCAAATGAGCAGTTTGATCCAATCAAAATACCATATGGACACCAGAGATTGAAGTTAATAAAGTTGAGACACATTAATGATCATGAAAAAGAAAGACGCAACTGCCAAAGAACATTCGAGCCAGGTTTAATAGTTATATTGTTTTCATTTTTTGAACCTCTCTGTTCTTTTCTCTCAATGTCAGGCCCATTACAAAATGGTGTAGAGTGCGTCTAACACGGGGCTACCTGTGAATACAGTCAGGTGGCTTCAGCTTACTTAAATGATTCTCCTTACACACAGGTACACAGTCAGACAGAGACTAGCTGGCAAACACACACACAGTGCCGACTCCATGCAGGATTATAGGGCAGGTCCATAGGGGACTGAAATGTACTACTGCTGTCTTTGTGGAGCAGAACATAATGTTCCCCCACTACCACACCATGGAATATGGTGAGCCAGCTCAACTTGCTCTAGGGGGATTGGATTGGAGAACTGGCCCTAGCAACTAACCTGTGTGTGTGTGTGTGTGTGTGTGTGTGTGTGTGTGTGCCCGTGTGCAGACCTTTGTGTACGTGTGTGTAGATGAGTTCGCCTTAGTGGGGAGTGTGCGTGTGCATTCAAACTTTAAGATCAAACAGCAAGCCAGGTGATTTCTCCAGAGAGGGCTGCTGCCCAGGCAATCTCTGACGCAACCGCTGGGCACCCCTGGAGAACACTCCCCTTAATTATACATAAGCAACAGAAGGGATAACATTTTAGTCCTCTCACGCTGCAAGAAATTGCCTATATATGAAGTTCACCCATCTTCAGATGTAAAACTGACATATGTGCATGAGGTTTGGATTAAATAACACCTACCGCATTCATCTGTAGGGAGGTTATGCTTCTGTGGGAGGAGAGTGGCAGTGTAAAAGAAATGACTCTGGCTCTTAAAAACAAGGGAACAATAAGGCGGCATGCGTTTGTGCGCTCACTTGGGAGATACATGCAAACTGTCGTGTATAGGCTACTGCGGAGCATACACGCGGACTGAAACTGCACATGCAAACGTGCGCATGCCGTTGCACAAGCTGAAACGCAGACGCGCGCGCGTAACATGCCCACAAAAACAAAAGTGCATACAGTAGCCGGGCTGTTGCCTGCAGCGGCGCAGGAAGGCCGGCTTCTCTGGCGCTGCCTCCCTCGCCAGCATTCCCCCGAACCACACAGCCTTCGTCAGGCACGGTGCCAGTGACATAAGCGTGTGGTAACATTAAAAAGAAACCTCTGGGATGGCGTTCCTTTTTCCCCCCTTTTACTTTTCCCGTTTCAATTATTATTGTGGTTCTGCCATGTGGAAACCTCATTGTGACTGCTGTATTTTTATTTTTTTTTCTTCGTGGCACTGATGACCCCCCTGTAACACTTTCAAGCTGTTAATATGCCCTTTTTTTTATTAAGCATGGGGGACCACTGACTGAGGGACGTTTTCACTCTCACCAGATCCATCTGTTTTCAACTTGCCGGCATTGTGCGTTCCCCAATCCCTATACATCACCCAGCCGCTACTCATGCCTGCCTCGATGAAACTGGGATAGGTAAAATGCATAATTGCACCCAGTCAGTAACTTTTACAGCTCTGCTCTCAGTAGGCCGTGGAAGTGGCCCATCAGTAGCCCTGGACCAATGAGACGGTGAGCTTCAGTGGGTATGGGTGGGGCCGGGTGACAGGACATTACCTCACACACCAGGCGCTCACCAGCATTCCAGTAAACCATGGGATGGTGCTTGGAAACTCATACTAGTTTCTCTCTGTTGCTCTTTCTCTCCACAAATGCCTCACAGATGCTCAACTCCTGCTTCCCAAACTCAGGCTTCAAATTCGGATATATACATATGTGCGCCTTTGACAAAGAGAGAAGAATAAGCAGAACTACCTTTTGATGGAAATGCATAAAATGGGGAATTGTTTTCCTAATTTGCACAGATCCAGAGGGTAAAACAAACTAGGTCACTGCCTGAAACCGCAGAGCAATAAAGCGGGATCTGAAACGAACGATAAACCCGGCAGGTATCGTCTCCGATCGACTTCTGGTGCACCGCTGCTCACACGATGCTCGATGGATGTTGGAGTTGATGGATCGCGCAAAATAAGTGGACGGCTTAGTTGTGGTAGTGATTACAGAATATTGAGGAGGATGGGGTTGGGATCATTTCGGGAAATGGGTACTTGTAAAATGACAGAAACAAAGGAGGGACTGTGGGAAAGTTGGTTGACAAAGATAAATTCTAACAGTCCTGACAACAGCGATGCTCTCACAAGCCAATCCACTGATAGCGATCCACCAGCAATCTTTGTTCCACATGGTACACAGTATGTGACACATTATGTTGTCACGATGGCGTCCGCATGTCTGTAGAGATGTGTAGATGCGATACGTTCCCATGATCGCCACATCCCATCTCAACAGCGCACAGCCAAAGCCTCAGACCTACGGTTCTTGACTCGTGCTGATTGGCTGATTTTCGTGAAGCTGCAGCGCCACCTTAATACTTCAAGACCGAGTTCATGCATTTATACCGGGAGTGATTTGTCAAGACACTGACGCAGGACACATTTGCTAGTTAATGTATTACGGTAACTAGTTTAATTATTGACCCCATTAGGTGTGGCTTGGCAAAGCAATGTGACCTGAGTGAAGGGCGGCACAGCTAAGATCTTCCTAAAGCTCCTGGGTCGTCGACTCGTCTCTGGAGGATACGGGGAGGACCTTTTTCCGGGGCCTCCTAAATGTCTGAGGGCCTCAATAATCTTCCGAGACCATATGGCCCATGTTTGCGTGTGCGTCCGTTTGGTTTATCGATTTGATTCCAAGATAGGACAGTTTGACAATCTGGAGGCTTCGACGTTAGTATCCGAGCCAGGGTCCGGGGTGTAGCATATGCGTATGTTTGTGTTTGAGTGTATGTGCTTGTACATGGATGTGTGCAGGCATCCCTCTGCAGAGGTGATCTAATTTCACCCTGGCGCCAAATCTCCATCACAAGGGGAACGGCTGTGGTTTAGGTACATTATGCTTATTAGAGCCATTATTATTGTCATTACTCTGTCTTTACTAACAGCACCACTCTCAGTTTCCCCCACTCTCCAAGTTTATGTTTTGCTTTATGCTCCTAATGAACGTTTTTACAGTACAGACATATTTTCAGGGTAATGAGGCTGCCAGTTGCACTCTCTCCTTCTCCTCACCTTTATCTCCTTTGGTTTCCCCTTGGCTCGAGACACTTAGCTCTCCTTTTATCTGAAGTGGTGATTTACAAACACCAGTTTGCCTCTACAGACCGGGGATTGGCTGTTGTCTGCCAATCTGACTAGCCAGCTGGTACAAATTAAGACCATGTGTGTAACTGTGTGTGATTGTGTGTGTATTTTTGAGTTAAGAAGTTGAACTCATCTCTAGTGTTGCTGTTACTGTTTTCCAAGGAAGGCGAGAAGTTGTTTTGCTCCAAATAGACATTTCAGCGCTTGACTTATGTACCTGGAACCGTGACGGTTACGGCCTTCGGTGTGAGTCACAGCAGGGGCACCGTGCGTTCAGAGTGAAGCTACCAGAAATAATCATTTGGAAGTAACGACTTCCACTTCGAGCTTTTCCTGCCGTTTGCTTTAACAATCTATTTTTACCTCACAAACAACAGATCTGCCATATCTTCCCCTTACTTTTTCCAACTGAGAGACCTCTTTTCCACTGTCTTTTGTCAACAGCTCCTGCTGCGATACTGTAGTTGTAATCAAGCAATCCATTGAGGGTCGCCAAGCAGGTGGCATACTTTATAGGCATGGCAGACCGAGGCAGGGAAAACAAAAACAGGTCTCGGTTTCGATGCGTATGTGCCGTTTTCTTACTTAATTTCAACATTTTGTTTGTCCTTCCACTGTGTGATCCTATTAAACTCAGAGGCGAGCCCTCAAAAGGAAGGGGGCACGTTAAATTACCGCTCATTCATGCTCCGAGTGTTGTCTGCCTCTCTTCTCTGCTGGGGAGGTTAATAAAGTTATTCAGTGCTTTTGCCGAGGCGTCTATTATCATGATTAGATGGGTGTTGCATCACATGTGTTCAGACACATGCACCCGCAGATGTTTTGTTGTGCTGCAGATGTTTTGTTGTGTTATCACAGTAAATCCTCGTGCGCACAACAGTGGTGGCTCTGAAAACCCACATCATACAAAAATAGAGTAAATGATGTATTTGACACCAGTGACTCTCCCCTCCAAATGTTTTTCAGCGACTAAACATTCCTAATATTACGGGCGGGCTGATTGATCAGGGCTCGCGGTACGTCTGTGATAGAGGAAATCGCATCTGGTTTTTATTTGGTCTCGTTGGCTTCAGCTGATGTATTAGCCATAAAAGTTTATTTTGAAAAATCTTACTGTTTCTGAGACTGATTTTTATTTTTTATTTTGTCAAAAAAGAGAGAGGCCGGATTAAAAAAAAGGGCACGCCAGAGACATAAAGAGAGGTCGACTTGTATTTTTCAATAACAGGTACATTCTCTAAGCTTAAGGATAAGTTTGAACGCTTTGGGCAGATGTTACTGCAACATCGCCTTTGTACATTAATAATTGCAGACATGTGTTGCGAACTTTCAAATTCTGGATGAAATGATCAGGTTTTTGTTATTTGATCTGTGAGAAAGTGAGTCCTGCAAGTGTTTCTGGGCTCCCGTCGCTCCCTCCTCCATGCATTAATCAATGCACGTGCCTTTTACCATCCTTAGGGACTCACTGTTGAGGATGCACTTACCCCAGACCTTAATTAACACCTGATCATAGTGCAGTCGAATTTTTATCCAGTCTGAAATTTGCCTTCAGCTCTCTTTGGTTATTTGCACTTATATAACATAATAATGTTAATAAGTTTATCACTTTTGTGTTTGTGGGAGCCTTGACCGTGTCAGAGTATTTCAACAATAGCAAAGGAAAAAAGCCTTTGAAACGTTTGTTTGCTTCAGCATGAAGGAAGGTGGATTAACCTGATTACAAAGTCCAAAACCGTCAGAGGTGTGCTCAAAGGTTAACCCTTTAACACCTGAGCCTGTCCTGTCAGTGCTTCTGCCCATTTTTCCAGAATGGCAGTCATTTATAGTTTACTGCATGTTAGAAGAGTGTGATGACAGCTGAAAAACACAAAGACGGAACTGGATTTTAGAGTTTTAGTGAACAAACAACACTGCAGTTACACACGAATAGCAGATTTTGCGTGTTATTTCCAATAAAATTTGAGAGTCTGTGTCTCATAATGTGCGAGAAGAGGAAATAAAATGCGTAGTGGGAACAAGGCGGCTGCTTGGCGGGCTTCCGGGACATTCGCAAGTGAAATTACCGTAATAACTCCATTTTGGCTGTAAAGCGCAACATCTCAGCTTTCAGAAATCGTCCGATAGCGCAAACTGTGGCTTAATTACTGTAAACCAAAGTGCGCTAGTCAGAGTTAAAGGGTTAAACCTTTGATCGTACGCTTGTGTTCCTGACGAAAGTCGGATTGGAATTTTCTGATGTCTAATGCAAACGTTTGTTTAATGCTTTCGGGAACAGAGCTCTGTCGAAAAAGTAAACAACTATCATGCGAGTGTGGTCACATGCACATAAAGTGGCAAATGTGGGCACCTAGGTAGCTATATTTGTTTGAGCTATCTGAAAAGGAAAAACCCAACTGAACTCAAAATGGAGAGAAAACAAAAATGGCGTGAACAGACAGGGAAGTGGTTTTCCTGCAGACAGTAACATCGTGCTTTAAATAAAAAGATTACAATGGTTGAGAGGAAGCTCTGTTTGTGTTTGCTGGATGCCTACCATGTTCTGTGAAACAACCAACGTCGACAGTTTCTGGGGCATGTTTGACCAAAAATTCAAAATGGCAGTGTGGTTTATCAACACTTATGCATTTGAGTGTTGACTACACTGTTGACTCAAATCAAGACGGACTTGGGTTGGAATCCAGAGCTGGCCGCCTTTGTCCTCTGGCATGTTCATACCACGCTTGTGTGGGTTTGAGCCAAACGCTCCAGTTTCCTCCTCCAGTCCAACCCACGTAGGGTAGATTAATTGGCGACCAGAAACCCTTAATTAGCCCGTAGGTGTGAAAGGAAGCGGTAATGATTCGGTCTGCATGTGTCAGGCTACAGCCACACTTGCATGCTTCCATTTAAAAATATGCAACCCCGGCGACGCCCATGCTACTTAAGCATGTTAGCCTCTGCAGTGGAGACTTTTCGAAATACGGCTGATGCTGGTTTAGATTGAAAACCTTTGGAGATCTGCTTCTTTTTGGCTCTGTTCAGTCTGACGCATCTTTGCCTGATGCATCAAATCTCCATCACTTAAACTGCAGAACATTATCTCCAGTCCTGTGATTTCATCCTTCTTGTGTGGGCACTGCTTTCCCATTACCGTGGCTTCTTGGTCTCTGCTCTTACTTTTTGTCATTGGTGTTCCTTCTGCAACTAAACAACCACATGCAGACAAGTACAACCTATTTCCTGTCTACACCGGCATGCACGCGCCCAGTATACATGGAAGGTCATGTGATATGCGCTTCCAGTCATGTTTGTGCAGAGATGAATTCTGTTATGGTGCTTAAATGTATTAGTGTGCACGTAGCCTCGCTCTTTCACTCAATGTGTGCTGGGAATCCTTCTGCAAAAGATAGGTATCTATTGATGAACTGATGGGTGAACCGATAAAACACATAGCCTTGCTGGATTGAACGCCGAATGGGTGCAAAAGTGTGTCACCATCACCGCCGGTATTCTCTGTTTTAATGACCGAATCAAATCAATGACACATCTATTCTGAGTGCTTTGACTCTTGACACTGCGCTGAGGAGGAGGAGGAGGTTGGAGGAAGTGTAATGAGCCATGGGAGACTTGTGAATGGCATCCTACTGGTGTGATGCTTCACAGAGGTGGGGGGGAGGGGTGTATTTGCTTAAGTGCAGGGGCTTCAGCACGCCAAACAGTGGGTTGTTAGGAAAAAGCACACCAGGAGATGAGGAGGCAAGGATGAGTGGAGGAGGGGTGTGGAGGAAGGTGTAGCTAGTGCCACCTGTGTTTACATGAATAATTCATCAGTTTGCACATGGAAAAGGGGTTTTGTCACCTGCCCTGTCAGAAATAGGGTAGCAAGAGGAACCGGCGCTTCTCGACTTCACTTCATTAGCAGCCTACTGGCCCTTTAAATCACATCGGTTAGTTAAGTCATACAGTCATGGAGAGTTACTCAGAGTGTTGTGGGTTTTTGTGGGTCAAGCCAAGACCAAAACCAGAATTGGGCTGGGAAGCAATGTTGGACCCTGGGAAGCCCTGCACTTGCCAAAGTAAAATAACCCTTGGTTTCAATTTAGTTTACTGTATTTATTTCATTAACTTTTTTTTTCTGACGAATACAAACACGAACGGAGGTCGGCGCCCCCGGGGGGGTCAGAGTCTCAGTCTCACGGCGACTGATTTCAGGTGTTTGTCACCTGCATTTCTCATTTTTGCCGCTTCAGCTCTGAGCAGAAAGGTCACGTCAACAGATCCAGGGGACAGATATATAGACAGATAGCTGGTCTGGCCAGTTTTCCACGGTGGCAGGATCTTACAGTAGCCTCTCTAGCAAAACTCTCATGTTACTGGCGTCTCATTTCACTAGCTCAGGGCAGCGGGCGAAACTCGCCGTCCTTGGGTATGTGCCCTCTCTCCCCTTTGTGTCTGTGTTATCCATCTATAGTCCTTTACCAACGTGTCCATCTGTGACTTTTTCTGTCTTTCTGCTGCTTTTCCTCCTTTTTAATAATAACGTCTACTTGCATCATCTCAGCTCTGTTCCCTCCACGTGTTCCTCACCGTACCTTGCCGAACGTCATCCTAATGTACCTAATGGGGTGATAATGTATGAGACACAACTCCTAAATGGGCTCCTTTGATCTTTTGTATGTCAGCAGAGCTACGGTAATGAGGAGACTTTGTCACAGTTGTATTTTACGTTGACTGGATACTAGGAACTGCATTCCTGGTCCCTTTAAAGCTCTGCTGTTACCATTATCGGCGCGTCTCATGGGATGACAGAGTGGTGCAAGGTCAAGCCAATCACCAAACTTGTGCTGGTTTACAGCAATAAGCAAAAATGAAGTGGCTCAGTCTCAGATGCGGTTTTATGGTTCTCTGGTGATGCCATGGGCTGAGGTTGTGCTTGTAAAATCGACTTAAATCACCGAATTCACCAACAGCAACACAATATCCCTCCTGTCCCTCTACATATATCCTTCGAGCTTACATTTATAGACACGTAACTGCAAAAAAAGCCCATCAACAGTGGACGAACTTTGATGAGTAATCAATACATTTTGTCTCCGACTGCGGTCTGAGGAACAACCATCTGTTTAGTTGTAAGAGCAGTCCTGGATCAACTCCAAATCATCTCATCTTTTAATGCAATCAGCAAACTTTGAGCGCAGTCGCTGATAAACTGACGCCTGATGCTTTGGGAGACATTTGGTAAAATTATGCAGATTCTTATATCGACTATGCATAAAAGCTGCTTCACCGTACATGTATTTTTCTGTGAATAAATCGTGCAGCAAGGACCAAACAGTGAAGGAAAACCTGCTGTATACATCACACACAATGAGTAAACGGCACAGGTGACTAATTCAGGTGCTGCATGCAATCATGAAAACTCTCTGAGGACTTCTAGTGGACAGGTGTGGCATAGCAGGGGTTTGCAAAGCCAGCACAAGGTTAGACTCACACAGAAGTAGAAGAGAATGAAATGGGGGGGTGGGTGTGCGATGCGTGACAGCGCACCGGTCTTGTTGACAAGACACAAACAAACAGTGCTGCACAGAGTGGACGTCAGCTGCACGTCAGCCCGGCCAGCAGACAAACAGCTGACAGTCATGGAAAAACAGGGGTCACAGACTTTGAGGACACACAGCGAGTCGGTTAGCTAAAATGCTAATGTTCATATCTTTTTAATTCCAGCATACTGCCTGGCTCCAAAATAAAAACCACTCTGCAGTTTTCCCAGTTTTGAAGTTTGAAGTTTTGTGATGAACACAAGCTGAGCAAACGAGCAACCTTTTCAGAGCTGATAACGATCTTTAGCAGGCGTTACTCATGCAGTGCACAAGTTGCATTAAGCGTAGCTGCACCACATGGGTAACAACAACAACAACAACTACAACAAAAAGCACATTGAGAAATCTCTTCTGGGCCTACAAAATGAAAGAATGACAGGTTTGATTTAGACTGGTGCATGCAAAATGAATCGCTTTGTCTCTGTTCCCCCAGACGTGTCAGTCCAAGGTGTTTGACCTGTCAGATGGAGTGTCACAGTATGCATGGTTCCCCTGCCGTGAGGCCCATAAGACAACCTGGGGATATCCTAACTATTGGCTGAAGGTGAGACCTGCATGAAAAGACCGATGCAAACCAAAGATATGCAAATCACCTACTCCAACTTACTGTTTCATCTGGTTGCTTTTGTGTAAACTGGTCTTCAGAACATCGCAGACCAGCAGATCGCTGAAAACCTTTGGTTGCAGTGGTGTATGACGCAGCTCCTGTAGCTAATTAACCTTCTGTTACTGCTTTTATTTTACAGTATCTTGCAGCCTCTGTTCACTTGTTTCATTGCTTTGTTAAGTGGTTTGTGTGATTAATGAGCCTCTTGCTTCTGGTCAGGACGATTCCCTCTATATGATGCTTAACTCAACTGGAAATTTAAAGTAGTTTGTATTAAAAATGAATGCCAGCAACTAACTTTTACAGGGAGAGAGGATACAGTAGACTCTGTTATTAAAAATGTGTACTTTACACTTTGTTTTCTATTATTCAGGCTCACTTTTCCCATCCCATGGTGGCAGCCGCGGTGATTATCCATCTCGCTGCTGATGGGACGGCCTACCTCGACCAGACTCAGTGTAACATCACTGTTCAGCTGGTGGACACCAAGGAGGGCATCCATAGTCTTGGTGAGATCTGTCTCCTGCACTTCACTTAAATCACCTCTGGTGCTGGATTGCTGAAGCTGAGCGAGTTGAAAGTTAAACTCAAAGCAGCTTTACCTTCTGCAACTAACCTGAGAATGCTAACATTGAGCAGACGTCAGAGGAGGTGCAACAAAACACCTCAAAGGCTATTCATGTTGCGCACGAATGTATAGTTGCATGGTATAGAGCATGCAGCAGGTGCTAGCAATATCTTCTGTGAGTCCATGCATCGCACTGAATCGCAAAATCAACACCAGGACCCGTGTCACACGTGTTTTTGTAACACCTAGCAGGTGCACATTAGAAATCCTGCAGGTGTGCATTTGCATCAAGCTTCTCAGGGACCCAAGAGCGTCTCATGGATGAGCCTGCAGTCTTCAAGTTGAAGGAAGATGCAACAGGTCCCAAGTGTGACCAAAAACATGTTCATCAGTTTGGACATATGTCAACGCCAAGCTCTGTTTTCCTTGTCATGGGTGCAGTTTGAACTTCACCCATCTCTGCATCATGATGTCAACACCAGCCTTTACTTCAGACCTAGTTCACCTAAAGGTTTGTCTACACTTGACCCTCTAATCCCTTCTGTTCTCCATCCTCTGCACAGGCGAGTGGCGTCTCAGCTGCCGCACCAACCCTCTGGTGATCCCAGTGAGCCACGACCTGTCGGTGGCCTTCTACCACACCAAGGCTATCCTGGTCATGTTCGCCTCTCGCCTTGTGGCTGTCTCTGGCGTGGGCCTGCGCTCCTTCCAGTCCTTCGACCCCATCACGATAAGTGGCTGCCAGAGCAATGAGATCTACAACCCCACGGGTCAGAGGTGAGGCCAGCCCCACAAGTTTCTTTAGAGCTTCGTAGATGAAAAACATTCAACTCAGTAAAGAAAACTACTTTGGGGGTGAGGGAAGCAGATTCGAGACGATGTCAAGCAACTTCCAGGTGCTTCCAAGCTCTTCGACTCAAGTCAGAGACAGCGTTCATTACAAAAGAAGACGGCGAGAGATGCTCACAGCTGTGTATGCGTGCGTGCATTAGAGCCAGAGCGAGGGAGAGGCCTGCTTTAATTAATGTTGCCAACAAGCTGTTTAATGTCAGACGTCCGCCCAAAGCTACAGCTATAACAATAAAAACGTTCTAGGTAACAAATATAATATTGCTGGAAATGTACAATTAATCTGGACCTGTTGCTGAGCGCCACAGAGCTCCAACAGCAGAGCCGCCGCGCTGCCTCCGGCATTAAATCTTGTTTACCACCCCAGTTTGTTTTGTAGTGAGCGCGGCTGAAGTGCAAACTGCATACAAATATTCGATTTCTGTCCCGCCGCGGTGGACGCGTTTATCACGCGATGGTCTTTTCGTCGTTCCGGCTCTACGCTGAGGCCGCCGTCTCAAGTCTAACCACTTAATTTAATGAATGACCTGTCAATCAGGCATCCAAGGTGCTGCCCACGGCGGAGCAGTCTTCCCATATTTGGACATGTTTCTGCGCGTGACGAAACGATTTGCAACAGCTGCAAACCCAGAATCTGAACCAGGAAATAAAGATGATCCAGCCTCGGGATGTCTTATTGAGCAAGGCCGCCAATAATTAATGCGTATTTAGCTGCAAAATCACAATTTCGGAGTCTGCGGCACCTTTAATTCTAACTGCTAACCATATGATGTCAAGTCATTCCTCGCAAACACAGCTAAACCAGACCACACATGCACAAGGAGTCACAATTTACCAATTTCCACACCACTGTCATGCATGAGACAGTTCATACTGATGATGCTCCCACAAGCCTTTCAACAAGAAATGCACCAATAAACACCACAATGCACAGAGAATGGACGGTCGGGGGGTCTGTGCCGAGAGATAGAGCTGTTTGTGGCTTTTGTTGTGTGCCAGTGAGACATCCAAGAGCACCTAAATAGATTAAAACTGCTGTGTATCTGCATCAGCCAGGAAATTGTTTGTCACCGCACACACACACACACACACACACACAGACTAGTTGCTTTCTCCCAGAGTCCTCATTGACTTTCCCTTCTTTCATATTCACTTCATCTAATTTCCACCGGCCCTCGAAAACTATTGTTTTTTCATGACGGCAAGTCAATCAGACGGGTTTCGACGCGAGCGCGCCGCCGCACGTCGGGCCCCGCGCCGTGATCGGTTGTTATTTCCCGGGTTCGTCCTTTCAGCACCGGTGGCGCATTCTGTCTCTGTCTTTCTGTCCCTTTCCGTGCCATCGATCTCTTTCTCCTCTTTAATCGACTTCAATTCATCATCCGCATTCTGCCGTCTACACCCCACTTTCCAGAACTTCTTACCTCCCTCCGCCTTAATTTCCTCCTTATTCCCATTCCCTGCCCCTGCTTTTCCACGTCTCCCCTCCTCCTCCTGTTCATCACATGTTATCCCATGCTATCCTCTCATCCTTCACTTTCACGTCATCCCCCTTTCCCCTTTCCCCTCTAACTGTTTGCCATCTCCCGCTCCTTGATTCTCCCCTTTCTGTGCCTCCTGCTCCCGCTTTCGCTCTCTCATTCTCCTGGGCTGTGCAGCACATTTCCCGTAATACTTGTGCCTCCACGAAACACCACATCCCTTTTTCCCCGAGTTGTTAACAACAGGAGCTATTAACATGACTCAGTTTTATGTTCCGTGCTCGTCTGCGAACGCATGCACATGTATGTTTTCCCTTTTCTCTCAGTTGTTCACACTCACTTTACTGCTTTCTCTCAGTTTGTGTGCTCGTCGCCTCCTGTTTTGTTCTCCTCGGCTCTTCCACTCCTATTCAACTCCACTTTTTGGCGCACATGCCATGTTCTATTGTGCTGCACTGTGCTCCTCACTCGCAGGGGAGGAGGATAGTTTTCCAGGTAGTTAATTGTAATTTATGTCAGAAATTCAAGCGCGACTAGCAGAAAACCACAAAAGAGATTTTGTTCTAAGCCAAGGTGTCCGCAGAGGAGGCTTCTAGGCTTCCCTGGTTTGTCCTCAAAAAGCCTGGACGTATGGGGACATCGACTCCTCAGCTGCTCGAACTCCTTCACCTGCTCAGCTTAGCATCATTTCCACAAAGAGCTCATTCGGTTTCACTTTTCCCCTCCGCTTCTCAAAGCCCGCGGGTCAGTCTGCAGGCAACTTAAAAAGGACATAAGGAAGAATATTCCGTATATGCACAGAGGGTTTGGCTCATAAATACAGAGAAAGCATGGAGAAGTCAGAGAGTGTGTGTGCAGCAGCAGCAGCGAAATAGAGATTCCTTTCTTGCAGGAGAGAGTTTAACAATGTTTCTCCAGACCTGGATTTTCTTACACCCTCTCCCGCTCTTTGTGCCCCCATACCTTCCCCTCTTTCCCCCCTACCTCTCTCTCTCTCACCGTCGGCTTCATAAGGGAACTCTATACTGTCGACCGTCATAAAAAAGGTGCCCTGGGCATCCGAGCATTCCTAAAGCATTAAAATGCCTTCTCCATCGGACTACCAACATGAAGCTGTGGCCAAACTCTGCCACTGTAGCCTGCACGTCATGCACCCTGTCGCTCTTAATTCACAACACTCACACTACACTGTGTGTGTGTGTGTGTGTGTGTGTGTGCAGACACAGCGATCACGCGCACAGAAAAAAAAAAAACCCCCCCAAAAAAAAAACTGGAAATCTTTTCTCCATGTGGTTTATTGATTTGATATGTTAAGCAGTCATTGATGGATGGATGTGGTTTGACTCAGTGTGTAGCTTTGCTGCCTGCGAGCGAACGTGTGACTGCTTCCATGTTTGAGAGTCTGCAGTGTGATTTCATGCACTGAATTTATGTTGGTTGTAACTTTAAATGTGATTTTTTAGTTTTCTCCTCTCTCTCTCTCTCTCTCCCTCTCTCCCGCTCTTTTACCAACGACCCCCACCCACTCCCCCCCATGCACACACACACACACACACTCTCACTTATAGTTGTGTACATTATTCGTGCGAAGCCATTGACTGCCAGGAACCCTTAATCCGCAATGCAGAGCTCAAGTGCAGTAGCCCTGGCCGCCACTTCTACAATGGAGACCGCTGCACCATCTCCTGCAACTCTGGATACGTCCTGCAAATCCACCAGGATGATGACATCATCAAGAGCCAGGTAAACACGCTGCCACGCACATGTTAAAGCACGCGCATGCACGCACGGGCAGCTGAAGAGCTCGGCGCACAAAGAGGCACACGAAGTGTCCACATGCAAACACTTAACGTGCCAAGGCGTCTCTGCAGCATATGGGAACATGCGTGCAAACATGAATTTGTGACGCACACGTGAAGATGCATCGATGCAAACTCAAGTACACGAATGGCCATAGGAGAGAGGCGCGACACACGCTCTCCCTCCTCTCTCCTCCCTGTCTCTGCATTTATTTTGTCACCTGCAAAAACTAGGCTTGGCACGGCAAGCCTCCAGGGAGAATGACATCATGAACATCCAGGTAGATGAGTGCTGCACTGAGGAGTGGAGACGCCCCAGTCTCCTCCTCCTGCTGGCTTGCTATACGCACACACACACACACACACACACACACACACACGTACGCACACACACGCACGCACACACACGCGCCACACATTTTCTGTACAAGCACAGACATAATAGTGTTTAGTCTCTTGCTGAGCATGCTGCACCATCACCTCAAACAGTCACTTTGTATCGCTACTCCACCGGGACGATGACATCATCGCATAGTGTCTGCTCCCTCTCCCTCCCTCGCCCGCCCGCCCGCTCGCTCGCTCGCTCTCTCGCTCGCCTGCTCCATCCCTGCTCGTTTTCGCACACATTGAAGTCTCTGTTAAAGGGCAGAGATTTGCTACCGCTCGCACACAGCAGCACGCATTAAACGCTTCCATGTAGATTCCAACACACAAATGGCAAAGCACAGAAAATCTCCCGCATAAACAGGACACAGATGTGCACAGATACAGTACAGTAAACACACACACACACACATACACATACAGATGCATGCACGCCACAAGTAAACAAACAAACAGGGTAGTTGACACCGCATCGTAAACCTTTTGGATCGGGGCCAGGCTGCTGTAAAGGCCGTATAAATGCTTTATCCTCCTCCATGGCTCTGTAAAGCAGTCTGCAAGACAATCTATTAATGCTCCCTCAGAGAGATGGGAGGTTCGGAGAACAAGGTAAATTTTGTTTTTATGTGTATTTCAGTCTGGAACCGTGTGCGTGGGTGTGTTTGTGCTTACGGGTGCGTGGCAGCAACGGACAAAACTGTTTATGAAAAGAGTTTTACAGAGTGAACGGGGGCTAAAAGGGAAATAAATAATGGCCTTAACAATGCGTTCTCTATCCCATCCCTCACGCGGCTGTCGCTGGGATCTGTGACTCGTCATAACTGGAGCGTTTCTGCAACCGCAAAGTCGCCCAGCCGTCCCTCTGTCTCCCACTGAATCGCCTTATTCACATGAGCGCACGCCGCAAACTGTATCTGCACCAGCGCGCGTGCGTGCGTTGCATCCACCTCCGTCCATACTGTATGTACAAACACCATCCGGATAGCTCTCCATCGAGTCGGCACCGACTTCTAATTGCATTAGATTTTGATTGACAGCGCGCTATGCGGCTATTCATCAATGTCAGTTCATTTAGTGATAAATTATGCTTTTCAGAGAG
This sequence comes from Datnioides undecimradiatus, assembly GCA_008933995.1. NCBI lineage: Eukaryota > Metazoa > Chordata > Actinopteri > Lobotiformes > Datnioididae > Datnioides > Datnioides undecimradiatus. The sequence goes on along the minus strand of WARS01001868.1, from coordinate 4,908,645 downwards.
GGAGAGGCAGGAAAGTGCAGAGAACGTGGGGGACAGGAGAGAATAGAGAGGAAAGTAGGGCTCTGCCAAATATCGCTTTTCCTTTTTTTGTGTGTTGGACTTGGAAGGTTTGCCGCAAACGATGACTGACAGTTCAAAGGTATTTAGAGGACCTGTTATTTATGAATAACTTTTGGCATCCACTCACTCCGCTAAAAGACATCTGGTCCGTTTTGCTGGTTTGATATCAAATTAGCATTTTGCGGCTTGTTTTAATCGACGACGCTCGGCGGGATCAGATATAGATCTTGTAAGATCTGCGATTCTAATCAGTGAGTAGCAAGATATCGGATGTTTTTGAGGTGTGGCCTCGCAGAACACACACTCGCATGTGTTTTCTCTGACCCAAGCTGCGGGAAACGTCCCGCGCACGGCTCATTTTGGATTGTAGCATCTTCCGGATAAACATCCGCTCTACCTTAGTGGACTATAAGTTGCTCACGTGTTGTTTTGATCGCTTCTTTGGTCAGACCAGGTCTTTATTTTGGCTGTTCCCACGCACGTCGGCGTTCGGCGGGAGCGACGGGGACATTCGCCAGGATCATTTTAAGCTCAGCCGCGTAATGTCAGCGAGGACAAGTAAATCATTGTGCTCAGCTGATGTGAAAAAAAAAAAAAAAAAACCCCAACTGATGCTGCAAACTAGATGCGCAGATGAATGATGTTTATAATTACCATAACAGAATCCAATCCTCTTTCAACTCACCCCGTCTGCCATAGCAGGAGTGCCTTCTATTACTAGCTTGTTGATCCATTTCAAGTCCAGTCTTTTATCCTCAAAGAGTGAAACAATTCTCCGGGAAATGATTTCAGCAGTTGTGCGTCCCTCCAGGGGCAGCAGGAGTCTCCTCCCGAAAAGCCTTTGTAAGCTGGAACGCAGAAACAGTCTCACTGCGAAATAAACACATGGGCACCATTCAGTGTAAACCTTTTGTGTGTGTGTGTGTGCGTGTGTGTGTGTTTTCGACATCTACTTTGCTTTGTTTTGAGAGCAGAGGGGCAACGCAGGTTCGAAGCCGCTGAATCCGGCCGGGGACAGCGGCGCGGCCGTGACTGACTGCGGGACAAACTGCACCACAGAGGTTTGCAGAACGAAGCGAAGCGGCGCAGGGTTGATCAGAAGTCTTTACGTCGAGGCGTCGGTCAAAAGGGCCGGGCAGTGCGTCGATGTGTCCGGCTCCCATCTGCCCCTCAGACCGGTTTGATTTGTGGTTTAAATCATCTAAAAAGCGACTTTAAACGCTGAAAATGTGACAAAACAGAAACTTTCTGCACAGAGCCGCCTCCTTATTCGCTTCCTTCCTTCCTTTTCAGTCACACACACACACACACACACACTCACCTCTGCGCCGAGGTTGAAAAGTGCAGTCTTGTCTCCTTTCATTAGCCAATTACATTCTCGTTTCAGTGATGTCAAAGCGGTTCTGGGAACACCTCCGTCTCAGATAATGCTATCTTCAGAAAAACTCCGGTTCCCCCCGCTCGCTTGATTTGTATACGCGTGTTTTATTGCTGTCTGTTTTCCCTATCCCTATCTCCCTCTCTGCGTCTTTGAAGTGGTCGGGGAGCACTGACTGCTGGCACCGAACGGGCCTGTTTTATTTCACATAGGCTTTTCCCTCAAACGGGGAGTCCATCAAACCACCGCTACCTGCCCAACGGATGACGCCGACCCACTCCGGGGCTGATCAAAGCGAGGACGCCAATTTCACACACGTACAGAAATAACGAAATGATTTGAGCCATTATCCGCGATATAAATTCAAGGCCCATTATCGACATGTTCTCATCGTATTCATGCGAGTGGGCGGACGGCCAGCTCGGCCAGACAAAGACTTTTATGTGCATGTTTTATGGACACCCAAATATGGACGTCTGAAGACGTTGTTCGGCGTCCGTGCCCGGTGAGCAACTTTGATTGGAATGACTGGGCACCATCTCGGATCCAGTTGGATCCAGTTTTCATTACAAGCATGGCGTGGATGTTTGGATGCGCTCGTGGCACTGGCGTAAGAGTCGGCGGTACAAGCGGTGCCGCGGTTCCCAGATGTTGTCAGGGGCCCACACTTGGGCCTCAACGGGCTGAGCCGAGTGAACTTCCTGAACTTTCTCCATAGTTTTGGCTGCCTTGGTGGTGCAAAGGCCCTGTTTCTGCAAGGTTTTTGTCCGTTCTACAGCAATTCATCAGCAGGCAAATCTTAGAGTTGTCGTAGCATCGTCAGGATCTAGCTCCGTTTGCAGTTTGCACACCAGCATGCGTTCGTGACTGATCAAACCCACCTATCGTATACAGTTGCGCTTGACAGGCTAACAGGTAACTGGCAGAGCAATATATTGGTTTGCAAACAGAAACACATCACATTACAGAAGCTAAAGCTGCTCCCTGGCTTTAAGCTCAATCAGGCTATTGCAGAGGGGTCAAGGAGGCGCTGACAGTGCGCTGCACTGGGCTTCACCCTCGTTAGCCTCTTAGCACAACTTGAGCGAATGAGTGAGGGTCGTGCATCGTATTCATAGCTTTCAAAGCACAGACGGAGCTTTAATATGTGCAAACCAGCAAGTGCAACATCCCCGTTCTGCACGTCTGGTAATAGAAAACCTGCGTGCAACCGTCAGCCGCGTCGGCGCCGGGAAAGGAGACGAAACCGAACGAAAGCTCTGAACTGTTTGACTCCGAACGAGAAGGTGTTTTGCAGCAGGGCTCAGTGTGAAATCCACTCCGTCCAGGCTAACGTGGCTATCGCTGGAAAGAAAAAAAACCCCAAACGCTCCCAGAATTGTTTGTACTCGGAAGTGCGTCCGATTCTGAGTATGCAAAAAAAAAAAAAAATCTGATCATCGAATGTGCAACTGCTGATTTTGCTCCACCAGAACGTGTGCATATTCCAGGCAAATAAAACCTCTCGGCTTCTAAGTAAAGCTGATTATTTTCCCCCAAAACTGTTTCATAAGGGCTTTTCCATGAGGAGACTCTGCAATAATAAATTCTCCTTAATTCCACCACCAAGCAACACTGCAATAACTCTGCCGATCAATGTGGAATTGTGCGTTAGCGCTATACGTTTTGGCGCTTTGCTCGCGGCATCCGAGCACAGACGGACCCCCGGGCTGAAGGAAGAGGCTGTCGGTCGGTCCGTCGGCTCGTTTGTCTGTTAGTCTGTCTGGCTTGAATTAGGCAGAGTAGCCAGAGGTTGTTAAAATCGCTTCTGGAAGAGAAATACTCAGCTGTAAATTTTTTAAAAGGAAGGAAAATTCCCACACATTTACACACACACACACACACACACACACACACACACACACACAAACAGAACCCTATGCATGCACACACACCGCACACTCGGGGATACACGCTTGATTAAAGGCGAAAACAGCTCACGGCAGATGTACGTAAATGTAAATGCGTTTGCGTGCGCACGTGCTTGACCGCGTTTACACACACGCATTTAAGGATGGGCGACACTTGTAGCTTAACGCGCGCACACACACACACACACACACACGCTCGCTCGCTGCACGCATATCTGCACACACCGGCGAGATCCGTCCACATTTCCTCCATCACGGCTGACTCACTCAGCTCCACTCCCGCTTATTTTTCAGCAGGCGCTCACATGTGATGCATATGTTGCTTCGCTGGATGTCCAAATATGAGAGGAGCTTATTTATTTTGAGGGAACCTGATACTGTTGTGCAGTATCATATAATGGGATCAAGATGAAAGATAGGGATACACGGAGAGAGGGAGATGGTTGTGAAGCAATAGATATGTAATGCTAACTGAGTCCAGCTTGTGTGGCCTTAAAAGTCTGGCCACTCTTTAAAAAAAGATGGCTGTAATTAAAGTTAACCAAAACAGGGGTAGAGTGTAACTCATGGTAAAACACAGGTTTGCCCCCGCAGCCCAAAACCCCCCCACCGACGTTTTTTTGTTCTGAGAAAAGTCAAAATGATTGAGCTCTCGCAGCTTTTGTTGTGAGATTTCTTGGCACCGCCGTCGATTTAAGCATTCTTGCTGCGTTACATGGTGCTATTCTAATGGAAGGGGGATGAAAACAGTTGAGGTTTGGAAGATGCAGCTCCCGGCTCCCCCCCTGTCCTGGTCTCATCTCTGCAAATATCATACCACAAGCAAATAATTTACAGGAATCGGAGCTATTTCTAATAGGAAATGGACCGACGACCAGGACATTTTCTGGTGGAGGAGGCCGGGGGGCGGGTGGAAGAAGTTCAGGAAGATGTTTTAAAGCAAAAGTTGTGGAATCAAGCTGGTTGCCCCCGCCGCCGCCGTTTCCAGGAAATAGCAGCAAACTCTGTGCGTTTAATGCTATCTAGGCGGTGTATGTACGCGCACGCGTGCACACAATTAATGCAAGACATGTGGCAAGTCTCAGTCAGACCCTTATTCGAGGTCATAGCTCCTTCAGCAGTACCCCGAGCGGCTGCTGTTTCCAATCAAGCTCTTCTCTATGATACAGTCGGCCTATAATGGGAGTGGAGGGGATGTTAATCCAGTGTGCGCCGTCTCACACCGCGCTGCGAGACTCGCGCCTGTCTTTGTTTGTCACAGTCGAGCGCCGTTGCCACTGTTGGGTCCGACTCCTGGCCCGAGTCCGGTTCTTGCGGATTTTTCATGTTCTCCCCCATGTGTGGATTTCCTCTGGGTTCTCCAGTTTCCTCCCACATTCCAACAACATGTAAGGGCCCGGGCGCACAGGATGCACTCGGTCGGCTTGCAAATGTGAGGCAGCCTGCCTCGGTTTTGAGACGCTTGCACTGGAAGACGCACCAGAAAAGTTGTTTTGCACGTGCGCCTTCGACTAAGCCGCGCAGCGTTGCTAATGACATTAGCAAAACCGATTCACAGCATTGCATTGATTAAATATAATTTCTGTTTGGTGTGAGAGCCTCTGCATCAAACATCTGCGTGTGTGTGCGTGTGTGTCTGTGTGTTTTGTCAGAAGTTGTCACACTTCCACCAAAGTCAATCTGTTTTGTGTTAGGGCTGATTGTGCAGTTGTTGGATATCGGTTGTCTGAGTGGCACGACTTGACCTTACAAACGCTATCAGCAGTTACTCGAGCTGCCGGCTAGCCCGCGAGGCTTACTGACATACAGTAAACTAAGCCCGGTCGAGCTTTGTTGGGTTACACGCTGATTAGAGAGCAGGTGCAGAATTGCTGTAGTCATTTTTAGTGAGGTAAACATTTATAGGATGTGTGTGCGACATCAATTTGTCATCATCAAAGCACAAATGAACGCTTATATATAGCCACATCGTAATCCGCATATCTGTGTCCGACGCTGATGTCATATCTCGTCTCGTTTTCCAGTCGGACTCCTCGGTGACTATAACCTGCGCAAACGGGAAGTGGAACAAGCAGGTGTCATGTGAGCCTGTGGACTGCGGCCTGCCGGACAAATACCACGTCCATCCCGCCCGTTTCAACTTCCCCGAGGGAACCACCTACGGCAAGAAGAGCACCTTTCAGTGTCGAGAGCCCGCCCAGCTCGTGGGTGAGACGCGTAGCGGAGCGTGCGCGGATGCGACACGTTTTCATCCGTTAATCCGTTAATTTTGTGCACTGTGGGTCTCACTTCACTGCCCAACGCTGAGTTTTCTGTGTCTTTTGCCGCCGTCAGGTACAAACAACACTCTCACCTGCCTGGAGGACGGCCTGTGGTCCTTCCCGGAGGCTCTGTGTGAGCTTCGCTGCCCGGCCCCTCCTCCCGTGCCCAACGCCGTGCTGCAGACCAAGCGCTGCAACGAGACGGGCCTCAAAGTGGGCACGCTCTGCAAGTACAAGTGCAGGCCGGGCTACCACGTCACCAACAAACCTAAGAGGTAAAGAGCGGAACAGGAGGAAGTTTACATGAGCGCGTGTTGTAAACCTTCCTGAACTTACACAGCTCTCCTCTCTTAGGCGCGCATTTAAGCGCCAGTGCACGGAGGACGGCAGCTGGCTTGAGGGAGCGTGCGAGCCGGTGACTTGCGATCCCCCGCCTCCCATCTTCCACGACTCCTATCACTGCACCGACGGCTTCCGCTTTGACAGCGTCTGCAGACTCAACTGCTCTGATCCTGCCGGTAATACTGCTATCGCCGCCACGGGAGGCTCTGCCCATACGGTGAGGCTGCTGCACGCTCCATGCAAGCAGGTCTGTCCATCTCTTTCCTCTCTGTCTGTTCTTGCTTTACCTGTGTGTTGGTCTGTCACGTGTATAAACAGTAGACGCTCTCTCTTTTCCTCCCTTCTGTGCATCCTTACTGTAGCCTTAAAACAGCATCGAGGTATTGAAACATATAGAAAATACGGTATTATCCATGAGAAGCTGTTCTATTGGTTGGATTATAGCACCCACACCTTTTGCAGTGCAGCATACGTCTACTACAGATGTGTTTTTGCAGACATACATCTAAATACAGGTCATTTTAATAAAAAAACATGCTTTAAAACACGCCCACTATCCTCGCCGTCTTTCATTCGACGCGCCGCTCTCTCTCCCTGTCTCCCTTAGCCCTACTCAATTTGACGCCATGCTAATTAGATTGCTATTGATTTCCAGAACAGTCCTGCTGCCACAGACTTCTGAAATGTATACACCTTTTAATCTGTTCTGCCTCTCAGGCGTTGTGGGTTGGATGCCTGATAAAAATTGGATTGTATTTCCCCCTGTGCAACGGGATGCCATCTCAGTGTCCTTGGCCTGCTAGTGTGGTTTTTCTTTTGGCGTGTCTCTGTGTGTCTGTGTGTGTGTGTGGGTGTGGGTGTGTGTAATTGTTTGTTAGTCAATATGTGTGTTGTTTTCAGGCCGCGGGGTCCAATGTGATCCGCTGTAGGAAGGATGGAAACTGGACAGGGTCGTTCCGCATATGCCCGCACAGCAAAGGCCAGTGTTCTTTACCTCAAAACCTCCATTATAGCCTTCAGTACTCATGCAAGCGAGGACACGGCATAGGTCTGTATGCGCATATTCACTGTTTCATAATTGAAAAGTCCGTTTTCTTGCTGCTGATGTCATCTTTCATCTTGTTTACTATGCACTGCACCTTTAGTCCCATCTTAATCTGTTCCTAATAACGTGGCAAAGCATTTTAAATACCACGCAATGTTCTAATTATTTGAAATAAAAGGTGGAAGGGCTTGTTTTTGTCTTTAACCTCAGTGCATTGTGTGCAAACTGTACTTTCATTGGTTTTCCCTCTTCCCTTTTGCTCACGCACACGCACACACAGGTGAGGAGTGTGAGCTGACGTGCAGAGAGAGTAACAACGAAGTGGTGATCCTCCCTAGCAACATGACAGTGGAGAGTGTTCTCAAGGAGCACTGGAGGAACCCGCACAAAGTCAAGGTAGGTGTGCGCGTTCCAGCCTCGCAGCTCTGACAGACGCACTTCACGAAGCGCCGCGATCCACAGCCCTCCTGCAGGGAATTTCACGCGTACCGTCAACATCCTGGCCGAGCTGCCCACAATGCAGAATGTCAGCATGTGCCGGTCGCCGTGCAAATGTTTGCCTTAGAAGCATGGCAACCCTTCAAACACTTTTATTCTATTTCTGATTGCGGGTGTGAAAACATGCCGCTGCCCACTTGCATCCCTGCTCCATTATGACATTTGAACTGGCTTCCTGCAGCAGGAGCAGGCTCAAAAGCCCCCAGTGTTACACCCGCGCTGACAAACAAGTACGGGATCATTTGTAGCCTTTAATTTCCCGTGTAGTCTTCATTATAAGGTGAAAAAACAAAAAAATAACCTCTGCAGAGTTCTCACGAGGCAGCCCCCCCACCCTCGCTAACACTGTGGCCAAGTTGTAAAACCTTATCAAACGGCTTGTCAACAGCAATCACTGTAATTTTCTGAAATAAACCAACGACTCTCGCTGCTTAATGACCTCATTTGATTTAGATACACCTCGCAGCTACTGACTGTACTGATTAAGTGCTGTTTGCTTAAACTGGCAGACTGGAGGTTGGAGGTTATGGGTGGAGGGGGTGGGGGGCTGCAACACGCAGAGCGGCGCTTGTGCCAACCAGGAACAGGAAAACAAAGGGTTGGATCCCAAATGTGGGCTCGAGGTGCCGAGCAGGAGCAGTTCAAAGATCTTAATTAACACAAAATCAAAAGGACTTGCAGGATGTTGAGGCAGGCGGGGTCAGAACCAGGAGAGCAGTCCAGCACGGGTTTAAACAAAACCCAAAGGAGGAGGCAGAAACAAAAGCATAAATCCCAAAACGCGCTGAAAAATAGCTGCATCGCCTGACAGGAAATAAAAAAAAAAAACAAGCTCAAAGCGAAAAAAGTAGACTAAATATATCAGGGAGGGGAGGTTAATGAGGCGCAGGTGGAGCCGGTCAGGGTTTGGCATCAACGCAGGCAGGAGCACACGGCAGGAAGTGAAAGGCGACAGGTGAGGACTTACAAAATAAAACAGGAAGCAGCAGCAGAAACACCGGGAAGAGTCACAGGCTGCGGTCAGAGCGGGCGGTGTGAGCTGATGTGGCCAAAATGCAGCATTTAGTGTGGAAACAGAAGCAAAATGCACAGTACTAATATATAAAAGTATAAAAATATGTAGATTATTCTAAAATTTGTAGAATGCCTGCATGTTTTACTGATTTGGAAAAGATCCCCAGCACATGTTCTGCCAGTCAGCCTTGCCTACCCACAATGCAGTGCACTGAAACTGTTTTTGTATTTGAGATTAAGCACAGCCAACTCTATTTAGCCAACGGTTTACAGCATGAAAATTATATAAAAGTGAATTATCAAATATCTTCTTCTCTGTCGAGCCAAATCATTTTACGGATGTTGAATTACCTTCTGAGTCAGGTTATGTCAAATTAATTTGTTTATCTGTCCTCGTTATGCATCCATGCGTTGGCTATTGTTTATTTCTGCTTTACAAAACCAGAAACTGCCTGATCCCGGCTGCACGCGCTAAGCCGTGTGTAGCACGCGTACTGCATGGTGCATTTGTCGGCAGCATTTGGGATTTATATGATTCTTGCAGGTGGGGTCAGGAGGCAGGAGCAGGGCTGTGGTGTGTGTGTCATCGTGTATGTGTGTGTGCAGTAGGTATAAAGTACTACACCTTCTCTTCTAATGTTACCCTCCATATTATTAATGTCAATGATGTGCAATTTGTTTTAAGTGTTTTTGTCAGCTTAATGCCCTTGTAGCTGCAGAGTCAGAGCGAGACAGCGAGATCCGACTAAACAGCATCAAGTTTTGTAACAAGAGAAGGAGAAAAGAGAAGCGGCGGCTCGAGTAAAGGAACACATTGTATTTCTCACTGTACCCCCCCCACCCCCGCCTCCTACAACTCCTTTTGTTTTTGTTTCAGAGTCACACTGAGTCAGCAGCTTTTTGTGGTGGATGCTGGGTGGGGGGGCGGGCTCGGGCCACGCGGACGTGAAATGATCCGTTTTTCATGGATTTGTGTAACTGATATGATTTGTGCTTGGTGGTAATTTGAGAGCAGAGGCCATGCTGCTGGGGGGGCCGCGGATAGCATAGGAGAAGTCAGAGAGGTGACGGTGCTGCGATGAGGGAGTTCAGGTTAGAAGGAAGGAGGGAGCGTCCTGTCAGCTGACTCCTGTGTGGATGTAGCTCACAAGCTACAAATGATAGCATGCAAACATCCCAGAGATGTGCAAGTGTGGTCGTTTGTCGGACACTGGGGTTTGCAGTTTGCCTCACATCAAAGGTCGAGGGACGCTTTATGGTCCACCTTGAGCGCGCCGCCAGTTTACTTCAAGCAGCAGCAGCGGAGGAGTGGATGCAACAGGAAATGAAATAAATACCCAAAGGGCCGAGCAGAACGGACACATATGGTCGAGATATAAGGTGGAAGAAATGCACAGGGCTGTCACGAAGCGGTATTAGGGAGCGAAGAACAGGAGGAGGCTGCTGTGGTGGAAAAAGAAATCAATCACGACAATGGCTAGCAGTTGTAACAGTAACAGTAGGAGTGTAGGGAGTAGGAGTGGACACCATAGCGTACCTCTCAGCTCCCCTCCAGGATGGGATTCTTCGTACGGCATCTAAAAGAGGATTCTTGTCCCCGAATCCACTTTCTAGTTCTACTTTGCTGAGTTGGAGGTTAATGTTTCCCACCTTAATAAGTGATGTTGATTTATTGCCTTTAAACTAGTTGTGTTTCGGTTCTGAGTGTGACCCACTTAGAATTCTCTCCTGCTTCCCTACCTCCACCTCCACCTCCTCCTCCACCTCCTCCTCCACCTCCTCCTCCTCTCTTTCCTGTCCCTCTATCTCTAACGATTCTGCGCCCCCAGCACCCTCCTCCCCCTTTATCAGCAAAATTACCCTGTCGGGCTTGCTGTGGAATTAGTCATTTTCTACATGACATGACCTCGTCTGTGGTGGCGCTGAGATAGGGATCTATTTTTATGTGGTATCAGCGCCCCGGGGAGGCTTCAGAGGGTGAGGATCCTATACGTAGTGAGGGGTGAGGCCAGGCCACGATCATGGATTATCATGATTTACGGCCTTGCTGAGAGAGGAAAAAAAGGGGTGAGGGAGAGAAAATGAGAGAGAGAGGGGAAGGGAAGGAGTTTCTGGATGACATCATCACAGAGGAGCATGGGAAAAAGAGAATAAAAGTACAGAAGTTGCGAAAAGTTTCACCTCTAAGACAAAAAAAGGTGCTTAATCTTCCACCACGCAGGGACGAACAGTCATAGCATGCACTGAACACACATGCCTGCGTCCGGCCCCGCAGTACTACGTCGCAGTAGTAGAGCAGTTACTCCCGCAGCTCTCAGTTGTCCTCGGATGCAATGTTGTTCTTTCCCTCCCTTCTTTCCCCTCCCCCCCTCCCATCTTTTGTTTTTGCATTGATTTGCTGACAGCACTGAAATGGAAAATACCTGAGTTTGCTGCAACAGAAGAAAAGCACGTCAACTTTGTGAGATATTGGGACACTGGGGTTGGGTGGAGGGGAGAGGGGGGTGGGGTGGGGTCTGAGAAGTGGACCATCTGAGGTCAGCCAGTCCTAGGCTCTGGATGGCACTTTAGATCGTGCACGCTACTATTCAAGTCCGGGGTCACACTCGCGCTGTAAACAAAACCACGCTGTTCTCCGCCTGCCTGGCTGGAGAGCAGACTCAGATATACAAATGCCTCACACACACACACACACACAAACACATTTGGGGCAAGTCCAAACAAGTACATCTTTAAAAGGCATCTTAAAACTAAAATAATCTCTGTCACGTGCACTGAGCATGCCTGCAGCCTGGATACGTAGGCGGTAGCAGGATGCTAACACACAGAATTTGACTGCACAACAGCAGCTAGCATAGACAGCAAGGTCAGCAACACCTGTAATCCTTTGTCCATGTTAGTGTAAGCAACACTCAGAGACACATGCAGGCTGATGTCCCTTGTTTGCTTCTGTAGAACAGTTATTTTCAGTTTGTTGAATGTGTCATTGTTTTGGCCATGTCCAGACTACAGTGCCAGCGTATAAACACATGCAGCGCCATGCACCTTCAGGCAGGAATGCGTTTGCCCATGCAGGTACGCACTCTTTGCAGCTTGGTGCCCACCTCCCCTGAGCGCAAATGTTTTCTGTTGCATTTCAATGAAGAGCTCGGTGGGAGAACAGGATGGGATTCCACACATTCTGCAAAGATATTTGAGAACATGATGCTCTCCACCTCCATGTCTCTGCTTCTCCTGCTCTCCTGCAGCTCACTGCCCCTCCCTGGGTCAAGTTTCCTGTCAAAATCAACTTATGGAGCTTTGTTCCATGTGTGGCCCTTTTAATAACTCTATATCTCACCGTGTTGGATGTGTGTGTCTGTGTGCAGCTAGAAAGTGCCTTTGACTTTAGTCAGGGTTAGAGTTATGTGGACTGACACGCAGGTAAGAGAGAACAAAGTCTTGGCAGTGATGTTTCAATGCTGCACAACAGGGAAACAACCCAAACTATTGGAAGCAGCAGTATTTCTCACCTCAACCTTGGTCTTATCTTTCAGGGAATAGTCTGTACAATGGGACTGAAATGGTATCCACACCCAGAGCTGCTCCACTGCATCAAAGGATGTGAGGTAAGGGCTCAAACTGAAATAACTTAAGGAACTTACGGAGCAATAGTCTCATCTTTCCGACGACACATTCACATTTTAATCCTTGCCTTTGCAGAAGTGAGTACAGGCACTTGTAGTAGCGATAATTACAGTATGTTTCACTTTAATAGTGCATGCACATATTCATACAAGCATGCACATAGAAAAATGCACAATGTGACCCAGAAAATGACCCCACCACGCCTAAAAACCAAGCTAGCGAAAACAAGTTAGCTACCGAGAAGCAGCGTGTGCAGGATTTAGTGATATATAGTGGCGGGGATGCCAGTTACAACCAACTAATTACCCTTCCCCTAATTAGCCAGAGCCCACGGTGGCTGTTTGGTTTGGTTTGGTTTGTCCACTCCAGGCTACTGTAAAAACATGGTGGTGGTTCATGGTAGCAGGTCACTTCCTCCGTAGATAGAAAGGACACAAAAACACAAAAGTCTTACTGTGCAAGTAAAATTATGAATTTAATATTACTTTTCTACCAACTGATCCTTTAAATTAAATGAATCTCAGGCTTAATAAATTAAATTGTATTCGCTGTGTTGATAGACAGCTGATCAGCAGTAGTCAACATGCACCGGGGGTTAAGTCTGAATGTCTTGTTAGAATATTTGGATTTACACGTTGAACCTACTGACGGCGAGGGCTGAACATCGGCAGGTAGTTTTTGTCTGCAGGGTAGCAGACGTGGGGGTGAAGTTAGAAACACAGAGGTATTTTATCACACTGGCAAGAAAATAAACCACAGCGAAGTTATTTTTCTGATGCCAGTCGCTGAAGCCAACCAGCTGCACCCGGTGCACAGGTGGTTGTTAGCAGAAGCCACTGAGGCATTTGTCAGCCAGTCAAAAACGCTGTTGCCACATGGGTATCGGATACCAGAGTAATTAACGTGGCCCATTGACGCTTGTCAACTTTCTGTAATCGGATGACCTTTTACAACAGTCCTCACCTGCCCGATCATGCGCTGAACCTGACTTTCTTTTAATAAAATCGTTCATTCGCATGTGAACGAATTCCACTTCGGTCCGTAGAAGAATGATATCATCGACTCCCTCCAGGCCAATTGGATAACCTGATTGGTAACCCAAGTGGAGTGGGTGGGGCCAGCCCAATAAATCACCTCATTGTGGTGTTTTGTGCAGAGAATAGTTTATGGTGTCCTCACTTTGATTTACGGGTCAGGCCCTCTAAGGGCTTAAAAAGTCACATTGAAAGATGAGGGAAATTTAATGCATCAGATTCATCAGCAAATTCATCCGGGCACCTCTAAAGGGCTCTAAAATGCCCCGGAGGAAAGCACCACAACAGAACCAAAGGTTTCTTTGGTGATCTTGCTCTAAGCTTATACAGCCGTGTTAATTGAGGTACTCTCTCTCTCTCTCTTTCTTTGGCGTAGCCATTCATGGGAGACAACTACTGTGACTCGATCAACAACAGAGCCTTCTGTAACTATGACGGAGGAGACTGCTGCCAATCCACTGTCAAGACCAAGAAGGTTAGTGGCACATGCATGAACCTCAGAATAAACCTCACGCTTCCGACAAAGAGATGATGTCGGATTTGGTCCCGGTCACGCTGATCAACAGTCACTGTTTGTTCCCCAACTCTGGAGTCACACACAGCTTAGGGATAAATCCCGTCTCCCACATGTGAGGTGTTGTTTTTGTGTCTAACCCACTTGGACTTCCTCGCTTTCTCGCTGCCATGCATCCCTTGGGGGAGGGGGTTGCACGTTGTCAATATCAAGCTTTGACATTTACAAATGATCATTTCAATCTACACAAGGTAAGTATAATGGAAACCACAACCGAATATGCTGTTGAGGTCTGCTGTATTTCACCTCTTGGAACGCCTCTAAACAGATTCTTCCTTCCTTTGCACCCGGTCCAACCTTAGATTACTGGTAGACAGATTACTGATTCCACATCCAAGAGAGTGGGAGTTTTCAGACTTCATCAATAGTCTTTGTTTTTCTGTGATATCCAGTTTCCTAATGTGTAAAACGTCTATATTTGCCTCGGTATGCCTGTGTTCTTGTGAAGTCACACTCTGCTCAGGGGTAAATTTAGCTTTTACAGAGGGTAAAAGGTCTCGACTATAAGAGCGACTTTTCTCTGATCCGTCACCACCCAATCCGCCGTAGCATTAAGCTGAGCCTGACAAAAAGTTTGGTCATCTTTGTGGTCGTAACTCTCTGAATTCAGGGAGGTACTTTGTCTGGCCCTTTCCAGCAGGCTGCTGGCAAGGGATCTGATTGGATGTGTATTGTAGCTTCTGTGCTGCAGCATCTGCTTCTCTGGCCCGGCCTGTTTCTGTGAATCTGGCGAGGGACTTTAGTTGTACTCCTGGCATATCCATCTGTATGTCTGGCTGGCTTTTTATTGCAGTCTATGTGTCTCACTGGCTGTGTCAGTGTGATTGACTGGAGAGCCTCTTCATTTCCTCTTTTGGGAAAAAGGACATACAAGGAACATCTCTTCATCTTCAAGCGTACAACCGGAGTTCCCTTCTCACAATCCGTCATTCAAGTTTTGGGCACTGAGTCGCGAGAACACAAATTATCACATTTCTTTCCTGGTAGGAGCATTTTTCCAGAGAACTTCAATGCTGTTCATTATTTGCTCCGTCTTTGAAGACCCTGTTCTTCTAGCGTAGTCCATGGCTTGGTCAAACAGCGCTGTTGCGTCGTCTCAAAATGGCCTCGTCCCCATTGTTTCAAGCACCCAAGAGCACCTTCCAGCACCCTACAGCAGAAAGGTTACGAGACCATGACCCTACACCTCTGTTGATGGGTTAAAGTCAAACTGAAATTCATTTGCATACGGTTTGTCTTTCAATGCATGATGACAACAGAAGGTCCAATTTCAGTAACCTCAGCAGATAGTCGCCAGATAGAAGCCCGCAAAAGCCAAGACTCTGAACCGCAACCCCCCCATTCAGCTTAATTCTCTTTCTTATCTAACGTAGAAACACCTGCATCTTAGCACTGCAAATATTCCCTCATCAATCAAACACCAACGTGCTCCTCCAGCCACCTGAGACAGAAAGGAGTATTTGTGATATTGAAAGGGATGACTAAATGTTATTTAGCTTGGACTTCAAGAGCAAGAGAGGAGGCCTTTTGTGCAATATATTCACACAGGATGCACCAGATATCGAAAGCACACGCAGTTATGACCGCAGCCCGCATTGTTCCTCAACAGTGGGTGTCAAAAAAATATGCAATACACAAAATTTCATTCAATCAACATCTATCGCGTCTAATCTGACAAGCGAATTATGGATAAGGCAGATTTGTACAGGATTAAGATCACAGAGGCTTTTGTAGTTATCACAAAAGCAAATAGATGTCTGGCAAAATGAATTCTAAGCAAACCGGGTTAAAAAGGCCAAACAGCTACTCTTTGTACATTTGACTGCAGTGTCCTATTCAGCTGCGAACGTACATAACCCACCTCCGGCTAAAAACCTTTATTCATAACTCCAGTATCAGATGTAAGGTTTTGTAAAAGTTCAATAGCAGCAGGAAAGTCGGCGGGCAGCCCGCTGGGAAGTGACCTCACTCCTGAAGTGGTTTGGCTGCTGTTGATTGACGCTATCTCATCTCTGCATCTTCTGGCGTCAGTCCAACGCAGGGGCTCAGCCAGAACTTGCATAACTCACTTTTACTGACAGACCCCAATGGGAGGATAGACTCCAGTGAATTACCGCGGCAACAAGAGGTTGAGCTCGGGCGAGAGGAGAGCAGGCCATGGGTCTTGTCAAAGTTTGAGATTTGCCAGGTTGCACATGCAGGGCTACATAGTCAGTTCCATTGAAAACCTCTGTTTGGGTGTCAAGTGAGAAATCTGTAGTTTTCTTAACGTAACATTTCTTAAAATACAGGCATGGAATGGAAATATTGTTTTTACATGTAAATCACTTGTTCTGTGTTATTAAAATCAGATGCCAAATAGGAAAAATGTATATTTTATTCGTTTTTTTTCAGTCGATCAAGGTAACTGTAGACTTTGTTTACGCGCAGCCAATCAGATCAATTCATAGCTTGTAGCATGAGTGACCGAGCGAAGGAAAAATGCACTGTTTGCACTCGGTTTGCAGGCTAGGTAGCTGGTCAGCTGTTGCACATTAAATAACAGACCTACCTGCAGCCAGACATATCACTTCAGACTGTTTAGATGCAGGTATGGTCCTTTCTTCTCAGTATCTTTGATCCACACCAAGCTTTCTGCCCACGCCCGTGAGCTCCAGCAAAAGTTTTATTTTTTCAGTTCCCCTGCCGGGGCTCAGCCTGCCAGCTGCTGTCACTCAAACACGGACATACCCTTCCACTGAATCTGACTTTGCTTCTTTTCTTTTTTTTTTTTTTTTTTGAGGATAAAAATCTGTTGACAACAAATAAATTAAAAAAAAAGCTTGTTGACATTATATTTGATTACATTAAGGGATGACTCAATGTGATTTCAATAGGACTTGGACTATTCCTCGTTGAGGAATCTGGCCCAGGTTTATTGCTGCTCTGTTTCCAAGCCAAGGATGCTACATGCCAATGGACAATAGTAGTGTCTGCAAACCAGGTGTTACCAGTTCTCTGGAATAATAACTACAGGCAAATGGAGGATAAAATTACCTACTTGGTACTAACTTCTGTCACAAAAACAAAGAAAGATTGGGTGAAGAGCAGTTCCAACTACATTATTTCAGTGGTCTGCTACAGTATGATACAGTAAGTGGATTACCTGGCCTGAAAAACTCCAGGGCTGCCTGTCCAAATTCGACTTGCCTTGGAATTGTTGGAGGAAAACAGTCTGGCTGGTGTTTTCCACTAGTGGGTCCCCTGGAAACTATTTGAAAAGATACGAGAAAAAAAAAAAAAAAAAAAAAACCTGCTCCGAAATAACCAATCATAATTTGATTTATCGGCTGCCAGGAGCAAAGGGGCGAGGAAGGTTACCGTGGGTGAGAAACAAAAAGGAAACACTGAGGAATGAAGCTGATAAGTGAAACTGATATGGGAACAGAGGAAAGCCAGATGTTTGATATAATCCCCTTTTGCATGTTAGTGTGTGAGCCAGTTGCCTAATTGATGCTGCTTGCTTGTGTACACATGCTGCTTAATGGCCTGGCCAATATAAACATACCTTATTAGTATGAAACTCAAATTAACCTGAATGTCAGTTTTAAATTAGCTGCCAGACATCTTCCTCTTGTTGTTTTTGATATTTTTCGCCCGCGTTTAAATTTCCTCTGTATTTATTATCGTTTTGGTGCTTTAGCAAGGCATTTGGATTTAGTTGTTTATTCCTCTTGGGCAAAGCTTATCCTCATAGTCATCCCCATTTGATCAACTCAGTCAAAACAGAAACAGGGTATTTTGCACCTGATTCTGATTTTCCCCAAACTGAACACATGCGTGGCAGGCGACCAAGGACGGGGTTGCATAAAAACCTCAAAAAACAAAACAAAATGACACAATATATGACAAAGGGAATCTGTAACTCATTTATGACAGCCTTTCTCCTCTGAGCTGCTGAATAACACACTTGCTGGGTGACAAAGACAGCCAGTGTTTTTCCTCTTTAGCGGGAAATCAATGTTCTTCTCCAGACCACAAGTGAGGACTGTGTCCCAGCTTGTTTAATTGTTCCTGAACACAGATTTTGTTGGTAAAGATCCTTTTGTCTGCGTCTCAGTCGAGGTCATTTGATGTCAGTGATGAACGATTTGTATTTATTTATTTATTTTTATTATTTATGTGTTCTCTGCAGAGAACAGTGGTACTGTCATAGGGTGGGAAAACATGTCTAGAACCAGACAACACCCAACAAGACCCTAAAAGCAGCTCGGTAGTCTATGATAGCCGTCATATGATGCATTATATCACCTATGTCATATGTCTTGTAGAGGTTGTGTCTTTACATTTTCCTGAATGTTTCAAACAATCAAACCCAGAGAAATCTATAATTTTAATCAAGTTAACGTCCGTTTTTGTTTCAATTGGTCTCCATTCGATGCCGTCTTCATGTCCTCTTTGTCCAGGCACCGGTGTTGTGACTAGAGGTCACAATCTGACTCTGGATCAGCTGTAAGACACATTTCTGTGCTCCTCTTTTCAGCCGCTGCTTGTTTTTAACTCTGTATCTGAAGCAGATGAAGGATTTCAGTCGTCGGACGTCTGGATCTGAAGTTATCAGAGAAACAAGCTGAGCAAACGTTAGCAGCAGCTCGGCTCGCC
The DNA here is from genome assembly GCA_008933995.1 of Datnioides undecimradiatus. NCBI lineage: Eukaryota > Metazoa > Chordata > Actinopteri > Lobotiformes > Datnioididae > Datnioides > Datnioides undecimradiatus. The sequence continues at coordinate 4,890,261 of WARS01001868.1, read as the reverse complement.
GCCCCTCCAGGACGTCCCGTGTGCGGCCGACAGCGTGGGAGAAACATAGATTTTTAGAAACTGTTTAAAAAAAACTGTATTATTTAGCGTTTTTATCTGTTTTAATCAGATCAGACTGATTCTGTGCAGCCAAACCCTGACGCAGCCCATTCCTCTGTGCCACAGACCTCCCTGGTTGTCCAAATTTTGGAAGAAGTCTTTGGCTAATAAGCTGTTTTTTTGGTGTGCACCATTGAATGTACCACCGATTATCGGCAAATTGCTCTGAGAAGTTCTTCAAAAATCGAGGATTCTTGGGCAACGTCTGAAGCCTTCCCGCTCCCGTCCCAGGACACACACGGGTGCCGCAAACTGGGCTCGTTTACAGAGTACTTTGCTGAAAAAAGCACTCGCGCCAAACCTCAGATTCACATTGACGGCATTCGGTCAGGTGCTGCCATTGCCCAAAGTGCATTTGCTGCAGGTTAATTGGCTAATTAAGAAGTCATTAACGTCTTGTTTGCACAAATCAAACACATTAAATATCAAAGTCAAATTTTGTTTTAGTCATTTTCCAGTTTTTGGCCCGGGCTGCCCGATAAACAAGCTGCTATTAATTCATTTTCTGTTGAAATCAGGACCGGATAACAAAATAACAAATGTTATTTAACAAACTGAATATAAACAGAGCGAACGATACCCGGGTTTCATTCACTCTCTCGTGCTCATTCAGTCTTTCCCCCGCTCATTCACTTTCAGATACTCATTCACATTCTCACTCTCCCTCTGTCTCACTCGCAGTCTTGCTGTTGCACACACACACACACACATGCACACACACACACACACACACACACACACTCAGCACATGAACAGACACACCAGCCATCAGTTGTTATGCACAAGAGGTCTGGTGACTCAGTGGGAATCTAGCTCATTGTTGTTGTCCCCAGTGTGTTGTGACACAGCACATTAGAACAATGATATGACCCCTTTTATACAACGCCACACACACACACACACACACACACACACACACACACACCTCTTATTTGTTCCCTTTATACTGACTGCTTCCCTCTGATCTATGGTAATTAGAAAAAGGCAGAATACCAGGACAAACTGACATTTTACAACAGACTTTCATTAAGAGTCGTATATCTTTCTGTCCTTTCAGTCCGTCTGAGGAGTCCAAAGGTTAAAAAAGATCATTTGTTAAGCCCGTGACCTTAAACCAGTCTCATGTCTTTGGTCCAGCGACGGACGGGACGCAACGCGCTGCAGAAAACATCTGCTCGCCCCTCCTCAGCGGAGGATGCTTAAGTGACTTCTTTACAGCGGCCCCATGATTGTTTATTATTGTGCTTCCCGACATCAAACGCCGCGCCTCGCCAATCTGAAATGATTCAACGCTTCAATATGAAAAATCAGGATTTTTCTGGAACGTAACACGGCACGACGGGCCAGCTTCTCCCCCTTCAAAACAAGCTGAAGTGACGTTGTAGGAATCCGGTTGTTATTCGCGTCAATCGGAGATTCGTCCTGATAAGAGCTGAATAACTGGAGAGGGAGGAGGAGGAGGAGGGGGAGGAGGGGGGAGGAAAAGGAGAAGCCTTGTGAAAAGGAATGGATCTCGGCCGCTCGTTTACTTTAACTCCCCTTCCCACCATATGCTCCCCTCGTCTTTTATTTTGGTAGAGATTTGTGTATTAAGGAGTTCTGGATGACTTGCTGTGTATTATTCCACTCCGGGAGCTTTGAAGGTGCAAGGACTGGCTGCACGTAAGGTCACCACAGGATCTCCCCTTAATAGTTGCAAGCTGTTGGCTGGATTTGGAGAGGCAGGGAGGAGAGGAGGCAAGGGTGCGGAGTATGCCTTTCTGAGGGTTGCCTGCGCAAGACCCCCACCCCCCAACCCCCGCCCGCCATCGCTCCCTCCCCTAGTTTGGAAGGAATTCCTGTCTCGGATGCTGGAAGCAGCACGCAGAGGGCACTGATTATATAGTTATATGGCTTGGCCTCCCTAAAACAGCGTGCCTGTAGGTTTTCCTCTGCGTCGGCGGTGGTGGTGGGGGTCTCGGGTAAGTGCCGAGATCCCTCCCAGTTCCTCCCCCGTGTTTACAGCCCTCAGTCTGGCACAAGTATGCTCGAATACGTGACTTGCTATGTGTCACGAGCTATGTTTGTGCCTGAGCTGATGATCCGTGATAGCCACCGTGGCCACAGCTGACCACTTAACCCCTGTGTCTCGGCCGGTGATTCATGCTCTCCTCTGGGTCCTTTTTCCTATATAATCCACACAAATCAAACTGAAAGAGATTGCGTTTTGGAGCTATTACAGATTTTCAGATACAGAGAGATAGTATAATGTTTGTCTGCGGTGAGTAATAGCCCCCCCCCCTTTAATTTCCAGCCTTAATATGTTCTACATCAAATTTTCACATGAGGCGATGCCAAAAACACACGCCATCAACAGCTCTTTAGTTTTTAAATGTCTGAGGGCAGCTAAGGTGACTTTATTGCCCCGTTGCCAAGGCTCTGCCAGGGCAGTTAAAGGGGAGGAAGGGGGCCGAGGCTCAGATAGGAGCAGGCGCCTGTACGTACAGTAGGGGGGATTTCTTGATCACGGCATTAAAGAGCTTTAACCCCTCCCTCTGTCTTTGTTAAGCCTCTGCAATGCAACGCTCATGGCAAATCATTAAAAAAAGCAGCAGCTTCCTTTACCCCACAATGCAAATGTGGGCGGGAGGGGAGGGAAAGGCAGTGTGTAAGGAGGAGAGGGAGGAGCAGGGCTTTTCTACACAGCTGAGCAAAGGTAGTTACACGCTGGGGGATGGTGGTTGCAGGGGTAGGGGGGCACACTCCCCACCGTTTTTAGGAGTTTTGGCTGCTGGCTGATGCCAAGTGCCTGCACTTATTTCGCCAAACTCACTTATGTGTTCTTTCGCTCCGAAGTTGCTCCTTCTCTCATCCATTAACAGTTTTTCCTCTCCCTCTCTTTCTGCTGCTCCTTCTGACTTAAGTTTCCTGTGCACGGCGTCAGTCCCGTCACTGATTGGTTTGATCGGTTGCCTTTAACGCCAAGTGACAAGGCTGTTGGTTCTGAAGCGCAGCTCACTATCTGCGTTTGCTTTGCAGTGAATTGTAATGTTCTTTGCTCCCGTACGGACATTATCACATGTTAGATTGGCATGCATGTATGCATTTATATAAAAAAACGTGATTATATCGGGTGTGTGGACGAGAAGCAGCACATATTTTATTCTGTTAGTGGTTAAAAACACTACATTTGCTGAGATAACGCTCAAGACATGCGGATTTTCTTTTAAAAACACATAAAAATAAGATTTACATTTAAATTGACATCCTAGAAAACAGACTTACAGCGGGTCAAAGCACGTGGTATTGAAGCAGAAGCTGTTTGAAACGAATGGGACCATGTCATTTGATCCTATATCTCACTATATTTACACATTAAAGTTGTGGGATTCCCATAAAAACTCCTTATGGAACTGCACATATCATATAAAGATTGATAGCAACTGCAACTTGCTAATGAACGGTGTGTTATGCATCCTTAGATTAGGCAGTTCCCCCTTCCCCAGACCCGCGCCCCCCTTGCACACCTTCTTCCCTTTAAGCACAGGCTGACACGCACATACTGCACACACAGAAATGAGAGGAACTCTGTGTTATTTTGACCTGTTCCCGCGATGGAAGGATGGGGCTCTGACAAGGTCTGCGTTCTTCAGAGGGGCTTTCATGTTGCTGTTAGTGGGTGTCCTCCCCCAGCCCCCCTCCAGCCCTGGGACACGGGGCAGCATGAGGGCCCCCAGGCCCACAAGGCCAGCCAGTCCCATTTCCCAGCCACCCTGAGAGAACCTCAAGTCAGGGCCAGATGTGGCAGCTGGCCCAGCCACCCTCGAGGTCAAGGTCAAAGGAAACCATGTCAAATTTGCCACCCACCGTCATTCTCTAGATAGAGAGATAAACAGAAGTGGCCTTGGAGGGGAAGCGAGGTGTGGAAGTGGAGTGGGAGGGGTGGTGGGGCTGCTGCAGGAGAGAGGAGTAATAAAGCAAGGCAAAGTAAGCGAGAGACGGCGAAGGAGACGAGGTGAAAGTGTGAAGCAGAGAGATAGTGTAATTAAAGTGAGAGGGAGTCAGGTGGGAGCGAGGAGCTCCGCGTTCTCGGCTTCAGAGCGCCACAGAGGAAACACTGCTCATGCGGCTGACAGCTGTTTCTGAAGTGTGTCCGGCCCTGGGCTTGTAAAGTCGTCACATGCAGGCCTCATTTTCTCAGAGGAGTCTGGGCACTGCCCACCTGGCCCTCACATTAGGAACACCCCCCCCCCCTCCTCACACACACACACACACACACACACACACACAAACAACTTACTTTATACTCCATTTCAAAGGGGAGCCTGCGTCACTGCTCCTCAGTGACTAGCACGCTCCCCCGTGTCATTCCACAGACCCGCTGTCTACAACTCAGCGACTCTCACAAAGTGCTGGTGGTGTTTCCTGCGAGCTGCGTTTACCACCAGCTATAACATTTGACACTACAACTTTACGCCGGCACCCAAAGCAAAACCTGGGACTAATGTCGTGGCGCGCTTTCAGCAGAACTAAAAGGAAGCGTTAGGCTCGTTATTTCATTTGTCACAAGACAATCTTAGTAGACCTTAATGAAAATCAGAGCTGAAGCATCTCTAGGAAGTTGTAATTGTAAATAAAGCTGCAGCCTGTAGCTCTTTTGACTGCAAATACAACACCATTAATATTTAGAAGCCAGTTTTCTCTTCGCGTTTCCATCATTGGTGGATTTTCAGAGTTGAGGAGCTCGTTTTGCGGCGGTCTCCAGGCTTCCTCTCGTGTTCGGCGTGACAAGGTAAACTTGGATTTACAAGTTTGGACGTTGGAGCTGACTCAGGAAACTTTGACGCATTAATGGACCCTATTGTTGTATGAATGCATCTTTTAGCGGATATGAAATTCTGGGTTCCTCCTCGTTCTTTGCTGATGCATTTAGTAATTACCTGACTAACCCTCTCAGATGGTATTAGCTCATGATGTAATTTCTCTGATGGCCCTACAGTAGCAGTCTGAATAATTATAAAAGCAGCTACTCCGTATGCAGATAATGGCGCCGCGACCCTCCCGTGGAGCTTTCACTAATAGCATTGAACTAATAGCTGTCTTTGGCATGAGGCGCTCGGTCAAGCCAGTATCACTGCATTTTACATTGTATGCAGAGATGCACTGCCACTCAGCCTCAACAAGAAAAGGTGACACCGGCCGCGAGCCCGCACAGATTGATCCGATAAGCCACCAGGACACAAATGCAGACGTGCCCTTGGTCTGCTGCCTGCCTTCCATGACTTGGACCACATGTGTTCCTTGTTTGGCCTGGAGAAGGGGGACACATTTCGTGTACCCAAACAGCTGAAGCCGGCCCCCCCCGAGAGGCAAGCAGACAAGGCGGCAGCAGCTGGTGCCGGTGACGCATTGCCAACGTTAGCCGGTGACGTCAAACGCCGGGGGCAATGGCCAATGATCTTCCGGTTCTATTTTCACCTACAGTATTTAACTTTGACATCAGACTATCAGAGAGAGAGCTCCCATCAGCTGTCGGCTCCTCTGATGTTCTGAGATTGTGATCGGCACATGCACCAAAACATTTCCAACAAGGACTTCAAGTAGACTTACGGTCACAGGGAGAGTGGCTGCATCTATTTTGGTTTGTGTACCCGCGCAGTGTTTGTCTGTTTGGACACCATGAACCGTTTTCCTCTGATTTACACTGAAGTACACTCTGTGCAAAACGTCCTAATGAGAAGCAGCGCGTTTTAACTTCAGACCTGTTTGATATTTGCGAGAGTCTGTTCTACATCAGCCGCGAGAAGACTGAAATGTGTGAGTTAGCTTATGCACGTCTGCAAATATCCGTGAGTGCATCTGACAAAGAGAGACAAGGGGAAAGCTTGGGGACGTACGCGTCTGCTGGAAACATTCAATAATTACAAGATGCATCAATGCCTCACCTCCGGCTTCCTTTCAACCTCGTTCTTCCCAGAGTCACTTCCTCTCCGTCGTGCCCTGCTGCGATGCCTGGCTCCCAACTGCACAACTCATCACCACCTGAAGAACAGTACATAATTCAAATGCACCTCATCGGTGGTGTGGTCAGTGCTAGCGAACTGACTAAAAATCGATTGCTGGTCGCGCCTGACCCCGTCTGCTGGCTGTTATCGTGGTAGCGTGAACTCAGAAGGACTTGTTTTTGTGAGTGAACATAGACAAACTGTTAACCGTTGGGTCGTAAGATCAGAGAACCGTTTTATTTCTGAAATGCCCTCCGTGCCGAGCCATGGAGCCGTTGACCAGCCAACAGATATTTGTGTTTTCTGGAATTCGGCATGACGAATCTGCTGTTTTCTCAATCAATCAAATTGATTAGGTTGTAACACTGTATCTTTCTCCCCGCTCCACCCAGGTGATCCCATTCCCCATGTCCTGCGACATACGGGATGAGTGCTCCTGTCGGGATCCCAACGCCATAGAGAACAGAAAGGATGAACACGTCCATTCCCTGGGGTGACCAACCTGAGCAGGGACCTCTGTTCAACGTCCCAGGACCCTTGCTCCAACACAACACAGCCAGAGTGGCCGAGGCAGACCCCTCCTTCATCCTCCTCTCGGCCTCCAATTTCCTGCACATGCTGCTTAACAGGCATACCTCTCCATCCATACTGCAACCCCAACCAGCTGAAATGCCTCCGCCTCCACATCACAGAAAGATCTAGACTAGAGGCTGGGACTCATGAGACTCCACAGAAAACTTCATTCGTCAGCTAAAAGGAAAGTAACCCTGCAATGCCATCATTCAAAAAAATACATATATAGCAAAGGAGGAAAAAATAAATTACATGAAATTACATTTTTTTTTAAAGAATAAGAAACTAAACAAACAAACAAAAAAAAAAAACCTAAACAAGAACATAACCAAGCCTAGGTAGCATGCCTTTTGTTCAGTTTTGTGCTGGCTTCAGTGTCTATTTTAGTGACCTTGCTCTACAATCACACGATTGAACCAAAGGTAAATTTAAAATGTGCAAGGGGGGGGGGGGGTTGTGTTGACGTTGGCTCTGTGTTTTGCAAATATGAAGGAAATGAAGGCAAACGTTAGAAGTTATCCTCAGACACTTTGAAGGCTAGAAGTTTGTGCTCACATCATTCCTGGTTTCAGACTGGTTCAGACGTCCCGTTTCTCGATGTCCATGTCAGTGAAATGCGCGTTTCTCCATAGGCACATCAGAGGCCATAGAGGTTATTCCTGGCTCGGTGGGGAATGAGACAGCCATATTGTTACGTTTCAAGCCACAGATTCAACACAAAAGCCAAAATGAAATGCACAAACACACACACACACACACACGCGCGCGCGCTCACAAAAAAACCCGCCGACCAACCACCGACGCAATTTTATACTTAGAGCAAAATCCTGGATGCAGAATTAAAACATTTTCAGCATGGCTTCTGCTACCGTGTTCGCTGCTACTCGCCATCCCCACGTCATAATCTAATCTAATAGGGTTAGACAGCTTTTGTCTGCCTTGCTGCTTACAGTACCTCTTTATAGCATTCATTCACGCTTGCATGGTAGTCTATGATACTTTCAGAGAATACATGTTGACAGCACCACGTATGAAATGCACTAAGAACTTTAAAATGACAAGACAAGAAAAAAAAACCCCAGAACCTCACTCGTCATTCCCTTTTAACCCGACCGCCCGAGGAAAACACAACATCCATTGACCACGACTTAAAGAATGTCATCGATAACACCTCACTTCGGGGTTTCGGGGGTGATTTTAGTTTCGGTTTGAGCTCCTCCCTCAAAGGCGCTCGACGGGAACCCTGCCGCCTCGGGCGCCGATTCAAAACGTTTAAACCGAAAGTAAAATGATCCCGAGCCCCCGCTCAGAATGTAGTCAACGCTCAGTGTCAGGAGTCTGTGGCTTTTCTGATCGCACAGTTCTGCATAGCACAGTCACACGCGAGAGTACAGAAAATAAAAGGGCTGGACATAGGCCATGGCTCGTTGTGAGAATGAGTTTAGATGGATGGAGACCACGTCTGACACGCAACTTAACGCACATCTCTCGTTCTCTCCCCTCTGAGTAGCATCGGACTCCGAGCTGCAGCTCCGCGGGCAACAACGCTGTGCGAGACAGTGACATTTGGATGTATGTGTCAACACAGCGTTTGCAGTCTCAATATGATCAAAGGTCCCTAAGATCCTCTGCTGGTGTTTAATTAACTCATTTGTCTCCGCAGTAAGAAAGTGCACTTGGTTGTCCCGATCAGCACTTTTCAGTGTCCGTCCCCACCAATTAACTTCCTTAGACGATACGGCTGCTGCGACAGCCTCCTGTGTTGTCACCCTCCATTCCAGACACACGCACCATTTTTTATTTCCCTCATGCACATTTGATAACGAAGGCTGCTTGGCGCGTTGGTCCCGAACTTTGCTGCTCTTATTCGGCTGCAACCATAGTCGTGGTTACAATCAGCAATGATTATGCCTTTTCTTGTCATTATGGGCCAGTGGCACAGTCCCTCTGACTCGCGTTAGGCTGCTATAGCATTCCAGACCATTCCCGTGAATCACCGTACGCAGCGAGCCGCACGAGCCACAGTTTAAGACCAATTTCATTGTCATTTTAGAGCCGATGTTGAGGGGAAAACTAAGACGATATCGCAACACGCAGAGAAAGTGAGAAGGTATTATTTTCCACCAAATACAAAGATTTTAAAAAATATCAAAACTATCATGTAAATATTACTTTTATGTTCTTGATGGACAGGTTTTTGGTTTTCATGTATTTCATTTTTTTTTTTACAAAATGTCATATTTAATCAGTGTTTGTATTATTGACCTCAGTTACTGCACTTTTTTTTTTTTAGTTTTCTATGTAAGAAGAAAAAGTATATCTTTCAAAAAAAAAAAACAACAAAAAAACAATGATGTTTAGAAGCTGCTATTGTCAGAAAGGTGATCTGAAACAAACTGTATGATATTCGGTCGTTTTGACTCCCTGTGTTGCTGTTAGCTTTCCTGTCTTTCGTTTTCTTTTTGTATCCGGCCGCAGATATTCCTCTCCAACCTAAAACTGACTTTGCATTCGATGTTATCAGTGGCGTAGGGAGGTATTGTCGCCGCGAAACCGTATATCCATCCATCCACGTATCAGCCATACCACACAGTACCCCCGCCTCCATATATTACAAACCACGTCGTCACGTATTTAAGGTGTTTCACCCCGACGATCGTGGGATACGTCATCTTAGGTTGAAGGTGTACATTTGGGCAGAGAAACCGAGAGATGTCAGAGGGGAAGGGGGAGCTTAAATGAAGGAATTCCCATTAAAACGGGACTCTCGAGAGACTTTGTACCTTTTATGAAATACGAAACTTTGTAAGGACCGCTGTAAAGGCTACATCATCTGCAAAGAACGCATTTAACACTTTATATGAAAATGAAAAAAAAAATATATATATATATATATAGTCCTGGTTTAAAAAAAAAAAAAAGACTTGTATTATGTTGATATTATCAAATTATATGTAATGTTAGTACTCCAGATACTGCTGCTTTACATAGAACTGTTACCAGTGGGAAGAGACCGATCTGCAATCACTACACTACGCCAACGACATGCAGTACTGTGGTTCATCATCTGCCGTTGAGGTCACTGGAAAGCCATTCTAGCCGTTTGAATGGATGAATCTGATAATCTGTCATCGGATCCTTCCCTTTACGTTATAAACCCGGAGTAACACCGTCGTTACCTCCGCGTACAACCCAGAAACGATCACTGGCGACCGTCAGTCGACGTTCGGACGCCACATCGGTCTGACCTATCACCTTTAAATCACAAATTATATATGTATCATTGGAGAAGGCACCCGTAAACCATAGCTAACAAAGATATTCAAGGAAGGAAGTATAAGATTACGCATTGGATGAGGACATCACCTCTCTACTGTAGTCATCACAGGATCCCTTGCTGTACCTCATGCCTGTAATGTTTGCTGCTTCTATATTTTTGGTATTTTAGTGACATTTTTGCGTCTCATAACAATGGTGTAAATAGTAGAACTATTTATTGAGAGTGTTATACTTTTTTAAGTTATATTTAATGTCCATGTAAGTTATTTTTTACATTGTTCTTATAAACAAATCATTATCGGTTGTGAGTCGAACCTGTCGTCTTGTCTCTCTGTCGTCGCGCTCCGCTCGGTTGCGATCACCGCCGTCAAGTCATGAATCACAGTACACTTCAGGCCCCGCAACCACGCAAGAGCCTGTCTCATTGGTCGTCGAGTGTAGATGGACACTGCTGGCGTCCAATGAGGATTCACCACATGTTCAAATGTTGCTGAGTGCAGTGTATCTTTGTTGTTTTTCCTTTAAAACCAGAATGTAAAGTTTATTTTTTTGCTTTATTTGCTTTATTTTATTTTATTTTTTTCTAAATGCACACATTAGCCATATGTACAAGGAGTTGTGAAAAGAGAACCAAGTATATCGTGGTCAAGTACATACATCCATAATATTGCAAATAATGAGCTGAGAGACCAGTGTATGGCACACGGGGGGGGGTATATGTACAGCCAGCTGAGGGCAGGAGAAAATGGGCAGGTGGCAAAGCGAGGGATCGTAAATGAAAAGAAGAGAAGGAGCGGAGGTCAGGAGGCAGCCGACGGTGCCCCAGATAGAGTGCTCTCAGATGGAGGGGGGAGTAGACGGTGGGCAGGGAGAGAGGAGAGGTAGGGATGGGTGGGCTGCTTTTCCTGGCCTGTCCCGCTATTTGTCCAGGTGTGAAAATGTGTACTCACAGAGGCTGCCCCTGGGCCGGGGGCGGCCGGGGGCGGCCGGCGCTGGCTGGCAACCAGCCGAGGCCAATGAGTCAGAGTTTCTCCTGGGGGTGGCAGCCATCCCTCTCCGGGACTCCCACCACCCCCTCCGTCAGCCCTCCTGCCTCCACCTCCCCACTCCTCGACACACTGCCTCATCTGTCACTGTCAGGTATGCCTGCGCGGGGCTGCCAGGGTCAAGCTGGCCCGGTGAAAATGAGAGAGGATGTTTGCCCAGCTTACAGAGCCTTTTGAAGTTAGGCTGAAGGAACACAGTTCTCCTCACCTAGAGCCTATGCTTATCACATAATATGATTTGTATAGCAGCCTTTTCTGACAGGCTTTGATACCTCTCCACATTTCCCACCAACAGTCGCTCCTTTGTTCCTAATTTAACACCTGGCTGTTGTGCTGCTCGTCTAAAAATGGCAGAAACTTTGTAGTGTCTGAGTCATTACAAAGCGTCGGGGAGCGTAAGGAAGAGTGTCTGAAGCCCTAATGTTTCCGCTCAGATCATTGTGGAGAAAAATACTGATGTGCCATCTTGCTGTAAGACATTTTCTTTGTGTATTGTAACACATGAAGTACCTCTCACAGGCCTCTGGTTATAGAATGGTCCACTTATGTCTGTTTCCTAATCCCTCAATAAATAAAAAAAAGGTGAATTGTCCTTTTTTTCTAAGTGGGAAGTACAAAAAAAAAGTGTATTTACATATTATATGGATATCTAGTGGTATTACTGCAATGTTTCGTACCCGATTGCTCAACAAATATATTTTAAGATGTAAATAATAATATTATATGATGATTGTATTTGCAAACCATGTACTAACTGTTTGGGAGTAGCTCTTGGATTGATTTTTATCATAACTATTATACAAAGAGATGAACCGTGAATATGTTGTGCATTGTGTCAAAGTATCACCTGCAAGACGGAAAGAAGAAAAAACAAAAAAACAAAAACAAACAAACAAACAAAAAAAAAAAAGACCTGTGATGCTTTACCACACCACTCGCTGTCGGCATTTATTTGTTCATAATGGCTTAGTACAAGCACTGTTGTCAGTTGTCTAAACCATGAATTTAACCATTGAGTCATAAATTATTTATTTGTCAAGACGAATAAAACCCCAAAAAGGTCATTTCTCCGGGTTTTAGGAGTCTGTTGAAATTGATCCTCGCCATCAAACTTGACTGATCCTCGCTCTGCATCGAGGCGTTCCGGCACCAACCAACCAGCTTTCATTTGTTCTTTACACTCCATACTGTACATCGTCGAGTCTTATCCCGATGCCTTTTGTGTTTGCTGAGAGTTTCACCAACACTGTAAAGGTAGCCATCAGACTCAGTAGTCCCTCCCTCCCTCTGATGGCCTCCTCTCTCTTTGGTTCTTACACAGTATGCACTTTTTCAGGCACATATACAACAGATTGGACTATTATGTTTCAGTTGATGTTTCTCTCTGTTTTCACAGTTGCAATTATATATATTTTTGGTGCTCTGGTACATGGCAAAACATGTCTGATGTGTACTATATTTTCATAAGGAAGAGTCATAAAGATGAGTATCATGTTCATTTTGCTGTCATTTATTGTGTAGAAATAAAACACTGGTTAAAGTGAACATAAGCTGCAGGAGTGTGGTCAGTTCTTTGCATGGTGAAACGTGCGTCCAGGTTCATTTTGGATCTGCTCTGTGCTGTATTTTTAACTTCTCTGGAAGTCAATGAGGTACCGAGGATCCAGAGTAGGAGCCTTTTTTTAAAAAAAAAACCCAAAAACAGGGCTGAGGTGGTTATAAAAGAGGAACTCATTCTTTAAGCCTCCATTGATACATTGGCATCAAAAATGTGAGTGCTGTTCCTGGCACACCAGTGACGTTAATGGCCTAATTTGTGAGAATGAACATCAAGCTACTGATTTTTAAAGTGCAGTTAATGTTGCATGACTGGAAAGAAACTGGATCTGAGCTTAAAGGAATAGTTTGTTGAGGGAGATGGAAAAAGAAAATGCTTCCCAGCAGCTCACATGCAGAGAGGCATAGCCACCTTCAGTTAATGATATAAATTAGAGTAATTCATAGGGGATAGCTGTCTGTTAGTTCTGTGACTGATTCCCCCCCCCCTTTCCCGGCTCAATGTAAATATTTTTCAGCTGAATCATGTGGTAAATTGAGTAAAACCTGGGAAATAACAGCATAGCACTTCATTCTGCAGTTGCTAAGTTCAAATCTGATTACAGTTATTTTCATCTGAGTCTCATTTCACCATTTTGCCATCATGCTAACTAATTCTGATCCAAATATTGTGATATTGTGCAACTTCAGTGTAGCGGTTTTTGCGCCCCGGGGGCTTTTCTCCACCGAGGTCTGTGTCAGTTCAGGCAGGACGGACACATGTGCACCACATCAGCTGATCAAAAGCGTCTCGGATGAAGTTTGACCTTTTAACAAGTCAGCACCACATTATTCTCCACGCTGCTACGCTGCTGGTGCTGGTGGTCTGAGCTAACAACGTTTAACCTAAACTATTAAACCCAAATCCTCTACACAGTAGTTTGTGAGCACTGAGACATACCTAGGTGCAATTTTCCGATTATGCATGACTTGTACCAGACGTGCATATTAGGACTAGAGAGACATGCTCGTGCCTCCGTGTGGCTGGGCTGAGGCACGGTGCTAGCATGCTAACATGCTCACAGTGATGCTAATATGCACTGGTAAAGGTTCATCATCTTTGTGTAGCATGTTAGCATTGCAACCCTTTTCTTAAGTCCAGCTGAGGCTGAGTGTTGCTTAGTTTTGCTCGTGCAGAATTATGAACCAAAGAAAATCTGCACATTTGAAGTTTTGACTTTATGATGCTTGACTTTTGCAACTTGGAGCAACTTAACCATGCACATGGCACTGCAGCTACACCTTAAGGATAGATATTAATATAAAAAAAAGGGATTTTAACCTCGTCCTTGTCATCCGTAGCTGCTCGCAGGGCTAAAATGAAAACTAGAAAGACATCAACCCGTCAGCTGAATGCATAACATAGGAAGGACAATAAATATTATAGATATACGAGTTTCAAACAAGGTAGACACAACAAACTTAACCAGCCAGACAAAGCACACCAATATTGGACTGTATATAGCTTGTGCAACATGTGGAAAGATTTAGCAAGATTCAGTATTTTCCACCAATCAGCATCAGCTTTGGACGTGTTGCCACAGAAAGTTAACAACACAGAATCGCACATTTCAGTTGCTGAAACATTTGTTTTGATGTTTGACGAGCAAATGTTTCGTGAAAAGTGACTAATATGTGCTGCAGTTTATTGATTCTGAAGTCATGGACACAATTGGTTTTGGATGTGTGTGTTCCAACATGTGTTAACACTTTCGAGTTGTGGCAACAACATCCCATTCTTTGGTTTCTTCCGATATGACGTAAGCACGCCACAAAGACGGGCAGTCGAGATTAAACAAGGAAGTGTGAGAGTATCAAGTGACAAAGTATCAACTGGGCTATTAACAAACATGTTGTGACAATTACTCACGCAGTGCGAGTGTTGAAAAGACGCGTTTTGAGTCGCTCTTTCCCGAGGTTTTGTTGATTTTGTTTTGCTGAAACAATGTTACACTAATTAACTTCCAGTGACCGGACCTTTTAATGCCATTTTGTGTGTTTACACAACATTTGTGCAACATGATATTGTTCTCAACGTGAAAATATGGGTAAAGAAAACTTTTGCTTTCATTTAGGAAAATGAAAGAAACATTTCCAAAAAGTAGAGAAGTCGATGGCGGTACGTTCAATTAGAATTTGCAAAATGTTTACTTATAAAAATGGTTAAATGTGACTTGGAGTAAGGAATAAAACAATGTATAAAGTGAAATATAATCACAGCATTTCTTGTAAATTCAACAGCGACTGAAATGCAATATCTTAACAATACACGTGCTTGTACTTTGTACTCGTTAAAGCTGTTCCTTTTCTTTGTCCCAGCCTCTCTTGGCTGCTGCCATATTGTTTTGTGCTGCAGTGCGACGTTAAAAAGATTTTAGGATAAGTGGAGAGCAAATAAAAGACAGAGGTAAGTGCAATCAGCCTGTTCTCACTCCCGACATGTCAAACACAAACGCTTCAAACTGGTGCAGGGACCCCTCTGGAGCCTCAAGTGTAATGTTTTTATATGCCATCGAAGTCAGGTGACAAAGTAAAAACATGGAGGCCGGGGTCGATGGAGGCCGGGGTCGATGGATGGGTCGAACGCAGGAGTTTCACCCAGGACGCTGCTGTTTGTTTCCAGAGTAAAACCAAAAGTCAACACTGACCTCATTTTAACTTGCGTTCTATTGCCTTAAATGCTCACGTCGCAGTTACATAAGTAACTAAATTATTTTAAACTAAACCATGATGTATTCCTAAAACTAAACAAGTATTTTTGGCGCCTAAACCTAACAAAGTAGTTCTGGTTGTGACCGTGAGGTAAAGCAAGCTGTATGTCTGCTGAAAGTTGAGATGACGTGAGGGACAATTCTCTATAATAACTGACCCATGTTCCACTAAAATAAATAGAAAGTAAACCTTTTTTTAGAGTGGCCATTTAACATTATGTGCTGTTTATCTGAAGACAAATGAGACAGGAATGAGGTCAGAAAAAGGATGAATGACTCTGAAGTGAAGTATTTCTGGGGGCTAGTCCGCTGATTACTGCACAGAAACACACGTCGAACTTTTGGTTTTCTGGTTTTCCCTTTGATGTCGAAGCTCTGCCTCAGATCTCAGCGCTTTAACTGATAGATTGCTGTATTTGTTGCTAACGTCAAGGCTAATTTCTGCTAATGGTGGTTACCTTTAGCTAGCTAGCTCGGTTAGCTGTGCAGCTAAGCATCCTTCCATAACCATCGCCTCGGTACTTTCCTCCCTGTCATCAAACTGGCCTCCAGACTCTATTCAAACTGTTAACACGAAGCCCTTCAGAAAGAGTGTTTCCCATTCTTTAAGACCAGACGCCTGCTGAACATTGATTTTTATTTATTCTAGACAAATAATGTATTTTAAATAAATTATTCTCAATAATTAAAATTCCTTATTTCTTCCCTGACAAAAGAAATTGGCGGGAAAGTTGGCAGTGGGCACGTTGCTGTTGAATTAGCGTTGTAAACTGTAGCTGCTGTGATAATGTTGGTGTAATTTTGATTTTTCAACCTTAAAAAGGCAACGTTTTAACTATAACTCAGTGGTGAATTAGCAACCTTTGCTATCTGGGCAACACAATAAACTACCAGGAGGAAAACAAACGAAAAACGAAAGATTCACAGAAAATCATTTGTAAAAAAAAAAGTAAAAATAGGTTCAAATGAATGCTTCAGTTCATTTTTACACTTAAATTACTGTTTCGTTTCCTTCAGTTGATGAAAGAGAAGTCTTGTGATTTTATATACATTTTTAATTAATTTCACATTCTTCAGAAAAAGACAATCAAAGCCACATAATAATACATGTCTTTTTTTTTTTTTTACAATTTACAATATAATAATTTATTAATTACAATTCATGTAACATGAGATGAAAGTATTGAAAAAAGGCATTGTTCATCTTCACTGAAACGGGATCCATGGCTTTGAAGACATGACGCTGGACTTTAAAATAAGCGAATTGAAAAGGGGAAATCCCGAAAATCACTGATTCTTCACAGTTCGAGGGACGACGCCTCACACGATCATCTTATTGTCCTGCCATTTGCCCAACGAGCTCACATGACTCCTGCACTGTGGGAGGAACTTTGCAAAGATGCACTGAGCGAATTTGGATGTCGTTGCTCACATACTGACACCGTACTGCGACTGTAATGTCCAACACTTCACCTCTCATCTATCAGTTATGGCAGATACATTTTCAATTATTAGAGCCTTTTGCCATGACAACAAACTCCACCAAGAGTCTGTAATTTATTAATTGCAAGCATGTTACGCGTTCTCGCCGACATCGCATCTAGCTTAGCATCAGATTTCTTGTGTTTTTCCAGTATCAGCGCTGTTGTTGTGTTAACTCGCACACCCAAAAACCCAACAAATTGTACAAAGCATTTACTTTACAGGCCTCAGTGTGGCAAAAGCATTGCATCTCTTTTGTCTCGGGTGCATAATCCACCGCAGGAGGGTCCATTTTTAAGCGACAGTCTTTATTTTTGCGTGTTTTAGTATTAAAAAAAAAAAAAAAAAAAAGAGACATGACGACAGAAGGATTCCTCGATTTCAGCCGTGAAAGTCTACGAATGGACGTGAGGTTTGAATGCCACCCACACCATCTTTGCATAATTTCAACAGGCTGATGGCGGCGGCCAACGACGACGCGTCAATCCCGTTACCACACAAAGCCTTGCTGTTTCAGTTGAGCCTATCAAATGCAATACAAGACTACCTACATAGTTTCTCACTTACTGGTTTTAAAGTTATGAAGCAAAGGCTTTAATTTTTATTTTTTTTTAATTTATGTGAACTCAGAAAAACAGAAAGAAAGTGATTTTCAAATGGCTTTAACACATCTCTTCTTTCAAATGAAGGTAGTAAAGGCAAATAAGTTATGCTATTGGTTTTTCCTTTTTTTCTCTCTTTTACGTGTTCCAGGTAAGCTTCAAAGCACCGAAAAGGAACTACAATATTACATTCAAAAGTATTTAAGCCAAGCAGGTTTTCCTCTTGGCTGAATGGTATTTTACATGTTCACACTGCAGTTTCTTGATATGTGCAATCACTGGCATTTTGCAGTTGAGAAATACGTTCCCTCCAGTTTCGTTGTTTGCTTTTTTTTTCCTCGTGTCCATCATCATAATAAAAGTAGGCCACACAAAAATATGTTTTTCGGTAGCTTTAAACCCAACGTCCAGTGATTTCTGAGGTTTTTTTAGGCTGTCCTGGTTTTTCAAAAGCCACCGGTCACTTGTGAGACACCTGCTGCAGAGTGGGTGACGAGGTACATCAGTCTGTGATGTCATTTTGCAGGAGGCCAAAAAAACAAAACCAAACAAACAAAAAAAGCCCAAAAAGAACCAGAGCTCGCCTCCAAACTCCTGTCTCATCGGAGTTTGGTGTTGCTGTATGTGTTGCGCTGTACAGAAATGAGCTTTTCCATGCAGGTGGTGCGACGTTCGTGTAAAGAGCCGTGCCACGTGTTGCTGGGAGGTCGGACCTCTTCGCTCCGGCAGTAGACGTACGCCATGGTGTCGGTGCGGCTCTGGATGTGGGTGCTGCGCAGGAGGGACCGGCAGTAGTGGCTAATCTTCTCCACTCTGTGTAGTATCAGGTTGGCTTTTCTGTTGGAGGAGGAGACAGGGAAAATGTATATAGTCAACGTCTGAAAGTTTAAAATTGAAATGTGCAGATGCAGAAACAGAAAAGTCTTTCCTGAAAATACACACAACTGCCAACGAGAGCTCAACTCCGCACATATGAATGCCTTCAAGTTATTTTAGTGCGAGTTAAACCGTTGTGCAATCTCAAAAATCCTCAGAGCAAGATGATTCATACAGTAATTAATTTAGGGGTATTCACTTTTGGACCTGTGCTTTACTGGACACAGCACATCCCCAAAATCAGGACAGATTGACAACACATGTTAGCCCCGTCGCTGAGTGTCTACAGGAGTCAAGAACTCAAAAACAAGTCCTCTGCACGACTCAAAGGCAACTTTAAATGGGAATATTGGGGGAATTAACGTTTAATCAAGCAGGTACATTGTTGCATTGAAGATTGTGCATTCAAATTATAGTAGGTGATACATGCATATCAGTCATGAGAATCATGAATGTGGTTTATAAAGCTTTGTAGAGGTGCAGGACACACACACACACACACACACACACACACACACCACAGACACGTGCTCACAGTGTGTGCTGCTGCCAAGCAAAGTAACAGCAGTTGCCTTTTCTGTTCGTGATTAGACATGTTTTGGATGGATGGAAAGAAAATGTTCATACCGACGAGGGCACCTTCAAATTCACTGCACATGCACCTGATCTGCATAAACACGACTTCAGTTGCGCCACTCGTTGCAAAGGGGGGGGGGGGTATTCTCTGCCACAAAGTCAACAAATAAATTCAAAAGGAAAAAAAAACAAAAAAAAGGACAAATATGGCGCCGTGCCTTCATTTCCACCTCCACTGGCTTTGTGTCTGCACGAACGTTTTAAATGTTACCAGAGTTGAGAGGACTGCAACCGAGTCTCTCATGTCACTCTGACGGGACTGCCGGTCTGGGTCAAAACCACCACATGAAATTGCATTTCGAATTCTCGGGTCCTGCCGAACGCAACACCAGAGGCGGCTGTCGAGAGCGAGCGAAAGGTCCCCGGTCCGGAGTCTGGAGCTGCTGTTTACGACACGAAGGAGCCATATGTCAGGTCACCTTTAATTTAGAAAAGATGCCTCACAACACACACACACACACACAGAGCCGTGCACACACGCGTGCATCTATTCTGTGCTTGCAAAACAGAAATACACCTACGGACTGCTCCAACAGTATAAGCACCCAAGGTTGTTAAGCTCATATGGACACTAAAATGAGGAAAACACACGCGGAGAAGGGCAAAATTCCATTTGTTTTGAAAAGCAGTGTCTGCTGAGCATCAACATCTGTCTTTAGTTAAGCAAGGAGTACAGACATCCTTTTCACTTATTTGCTGAAAAAAAGGGGGGGGGGGTACAGGGGGCATTTTCTCATTTCCCTTAAATTCTTACGTCTGAAACAACAGAATACCAAACACATAATCAAGGAGGCACGTTTGCATGGGACAGACTGAATGCATGTAACGCCATTCATGAGGATAAACAAAAAAAAAAAAAGAAAAGAAAGGAAAACACATAAAACGTTATCTCTGCGTCTCCGCCTGACCATTCAGGTCGCGGCTACCGACAGGAACTTTGGGCTCTGTGTGACTTAAGCAACCGAATCCTCAGTGAATTGATTACGACACAGACGACGCAGCCTCGGGCGGTGGGGGGGGGAAATGCAGCCCAGAACCAAACGCAGCATCAAATCAAAGAGACCGGTGTGTGGAAATAGAGAAAGTACATTGCAGAACAAGATAATGGTTGTGTTTACAGAGAAGGTAAAAGAAGGCAGCAACCGTGCACCGCACAGCACGTCCGGAGAACAATGCGATCATGAAAGGAGGTAGTGTTTAGCTGAAACAATGCTGGTGGACGTCTGGGGGCTCCTGGGATTCTCGGCTCCTGGGGGAGTGCTGACTGTGCTTACGTTTCACTTGGCCATTCTGTTACCTTTTAAAAAGGCACCACCAATAGAGCCTGCTTGTAAATTACCCCAACGAGGCTCAACCCTGCCAACTTCAGGCAGTAAATAATCCGTGCTCGCTCATCCAACCGCCCCCCCACAACCTCCAACACCACCACCACCCCCTTACCCCACATGCACACACACACACACACACACACAGCTGCCCACACACAAACACAGCATCCGACCACCCCAATCCCCATATTATGTCCCAATGGCCAACCCGTGCCTCCCACCCCCCTTCACCAATCAGAGACAAGCATAATCTTCCTACAGACCAAAGTTATTCCACAATTATTATATTATTTATGGCTTGAAAGGAGTGCTCCCAGGCAGTGGGGGTGGACAAACCAAAACATTGGGCCGTAACTTAAGATCTCGTGCTGCTATCATCAGCGCCGGACCCGCTGCCTCGTCTCGCATACGTGATTGTTTTTGTTCTATACTTTTTGGTTTGTTTGTGCTTCCTCCCTCGCGGTTTTGTTTGTCAGAGAGCTTCCCTTTGTTCTCCGTGTTGTATCTGAGTGTCTGCTCACACAGCAAATCATCAATGTTGGGGGGTGTCCCCGTTAAAAGGGTCACGGGTGAGGGGATGTCGGGGTGGCATGTTGTTTTTTGTTTTTTTTTTTAAATGAGAACGAGAAGGAAACGGAGCTGGAAGTCGGGTTAGTGTTAGCTGACTATCAAATTGAGTGTTTGGCTTGGCTGTCAAACGCTGTTTTGGCATCACCATGGTAATGCGAGGAGCGACTGTAACCCCAGAGTTTTCACGGTGACCTTGCCCACTTGCTTTCCAGTAGAAGCACTCTGGAAACGAAGGGGGGGGGGCGGTTGGTTGGTCGGTTGGTTGCAAATTGTGCAACAGCGCTCCCGCTCCGAAGGGCTGCAGACAATGCTATGAGAAATGGCTTAATGGTCTGAATCTGGCAGCACCAGTTCAGACATCTTTGGATTTTGTTATGTAAGAAACCTCAGGATGACTGTAATTGATCCTAAATGACACAACAACGTCATCAAGCACGATTACAAGGACACTTGGATAAACAGTGGCGGACTGGAAGAGGAAAATAAAGACTCTTCTGGACAAGAAAACAACTGTTTTACATAAAAATGCTCCTGGAACAATTGGAAATATGTGAGGCATCTGCTAACTCGTGCTATTGTCTGAATCTTCTCACCTGGGGCCCAGCTCATCCTCGCTACGCCAGACAAAGTCTCCAAACTTCTCATAGTGGGAATTGTAGTGGTGCTGGACTCTGTATAGCAGCGGAGGAGGGATCTCCATCAGCGTGTTGTAGGCCATCTGCTGCTCCTTGCCACTGGTGTAGCCGTTATACAAGTTGTACACCTTGTCCGCTATCTCTGCGAGGAGAGAGCAGGGGGGGTGAAGAGGAAAGCAGGTAAAAGAGTGACTTGCACTTCAATAAAAGGTTTAGGGAGGACAGATGGTGCAAATCAATGCAACGGCGGTTCAGACGTCCTCACTTTCAGTCCCTCGTAGCAGCAAAGCTTCAAATGCACTGAATCCTACACTTCCCATAATGCAACTTGACCCAGTCTCCTGTCAGACCCTCCCTGCCTGGCACACTCCCCGTGACCCGCAAATTGAATCTGACATGTAAAATTGTTGGAGTGCCCCTTTACATTTCGCCGCAGCTTGTTTTAATAACCGTATGTATGCAATCAAGCATGTGCACGCTGTGATCAAAGAGAGGCGCATGTGAATCCTGACCTCCTTTCCTGTAATGTTTTGTCCTGACCACTTCGCTATATGAAGTTCAGATAAAACCCGATACTAAATGGTGATTGGTGTATTTATATTTTGATAGAACTGGAAAAAGCAGCATCACGTTGAGTTAGAGGAAAGGCTGCAATGTGCACGCTTGTGTAAGTGAAAGGACGTAATGCTAGGTTCAGGCTGCGCGACATCGGGTCAACCGGAGCCCAGTCTGGCAGATGTTGGGCGCTGGATCAGGTCAGGAACAACAACAACAACGGACCTTCAGAGCGGCAACTGATCTAGTAGATGACAGCCGATGTCAGATCTAGGATGTTGCTAGCATGAATCTTTTCCGTCCATGACCAGTTCCAGATGGTGACCAACAGGAGCACAGAAGGCCACGTTGCCGCCTTTGCTTTTCCAATATCATAAACGCCACCATTTTCGGGGATGTGTGAATGTATTAATCTCCTAACCTGACACCTTCCTTGCGTAACAGATGTGCAGAAGGTGGAAACAAAGAAGGGAGGGAGTACCTTCAGCTCGGCTGTCGTCCACCATTGGACAAGACGTCCGCACGGAGACAAAGCTCGACTCCGAGTGGCTGCCTCGGCTATCCACTGCATAGAGAGTAAACCTGAAAGTGACAAAGCAACAGAGCATTACTTGCGACTGACATCCCAAGACCCCCTCCAACTGCAGCAATGATTGGCATAAAAAAAGACGTTGGATACGCTGATGCGGCCTTTCAAATCACGCTGCGACCTCGCTTTCAGCTACAGACCGCAGATATACTCAAATAGCGTAACTCTTAAAGTTTGCAGGCTTGATGAGACGGTGGTCTTGCTCGGTGAGATTATGCTTGATAATATATAGCCATGCACTGACATCACCTACTTTCTTTTTTTTTTTTTTTTTGGTGAACGAGGAGCCAGGGTTTGTGGGATTTAATTATATCTGAAAATGAGCGCAGGCAGTACCACGACGGCAGCGGAGACAGGAGAAAAGGGGCATCTGGCTTGACTCCAAGCACTCTGCGAGGACAAAAGTTCCTCTCCCTGAAAATGTCAACCATCGGGATTTTTTGGGGTTTCATGACAGACTTCCGGACCGCTCAGGACCCTGATAAGATACAACAGCGAACAGTTCAAGACATTGCAACGGGAGATGAGACAAGCTGGGGAAAACGTAACGCATCTCAAGTAATGTAGGGGCCACGCGGCTCGGAATAGAAAACAAATGACCTTTACGTGTCCTTTTCAAAATGCCAATCTGTGTACTTCTGAATAAGAAGAAGTACGAGAGGGAACTGGTCATGTTGAATCTAAAAAAGGAGCAAGGGTGGCACAGATTAAGACATCAATATCCTCGCAGTGGCAACGAGAAGGAAGGGAGGAGAGGGCGGTTGCCGCTCTTGTGGCTATTTGCCACCGCTGTCTTGATGACGGCTGAACTTTTAACTCGCCGCTGCGGCTCTCCGTGTGGCCATGGCAACCGCAGGAACCACACCAAAGATAAAAAACCAAAAACAAACTACACAAGCTACTTTTACTGGTCTCTGACGTCCCTGATCCAGCCGAGCTATAAACAAACAAACACGGCTTCTTTACAAGAGGGTCTCGAAACACTTGGGTTGGACGTTCGCTGAGCTAAACTTGCTACAGCACAGGGGTAAACAAGCTAACAAGCTAATTATTAATAGCAAAGTTCAGTTGAGCTGCTTTGTTTTCAGGATCACGTTGTTGGTGCAAACTCATAGCGGCTAAACTTTACGCTGTGTTAGCCAAATAGCATAGAGTAGCTAAAATGCACCACCTGCATTAAAACCGCTTGCTGCAAGGTGGGAACTGATCGATCTATGCGTAAAGCGCCCTCAAGTAACCTCTGCTGTGATTTGGCGCTACACAGTTCAGATCCAGTCAATGAAAGAGCTGATTTCAATCAATTTAATTTTGGCTAATTAGACCTCTCCTCAGGACTGTGTGAGTGTGTGGGGCTGTTGTTTGGCACGTATGGTTTGGTTTCACCTTTAAAACATCCCTGTCGTCTGATGATCTTACACATTTCCAGCACAGCTCCAACCGACTTCAATCTTTGCATCGGAATATCTGAGAACAGACCGTTTCATGCAATTTATGCACAATATTAGTATATAATGAAACAATGTGCCAATAATATATTCCAAACATTGCACTGGACATAAATAAGAATCATCCTTTGCTCTGCATGCACTGTTTTTCTTACAGCAGGAGGAGAAGTTCTGAAAAAGTGAATTTAGTATTGAGAAATGTTTGTAAGTCGTTATGAAAAACTGTAAGCTTTCATCAGTATTTCCACAGAGTTACCGCTGTAAAAACAACAGAACGACCAAAAAAAAAGGAAACCACAAAGCAGGGAGACAAAATGAACAACTGCGATGGCATTCCAGTGCTAAACACTTCTAGAAATACACGAAAATAAAGAAATTAGGATATTATTGTTTTTACAAAAGTTGCTTTTCTTCCTAAACCCATTTGATTTTTTTTCCCCCCTCATGTAATGTCTTTTGAGGGCCATCCCAACGCTGTCAAATGATTGTTTTGTTTGTAACATGACCTGTTTGGACATTGCTCACATAGTTTGTCTGGTCTTGTTATTCAGCAGGGTGGATGCGGTATTCCCCCAAGAACCTCACAAAAGACGCACGGGCCTCACTGGCTCCTCTGCCCAGCAAAACAATGCCGGCATGTAACAGTCACACTGTTTAAATTATGTGGCCACATAACGTGCAGATGGATACAATGAGGTGGGAGAGGAGACGAAGGAGGAGGAGGACGACGACGAGGCGGGAGTTTTATCAAGGCAATTTGTTAAACGTTTTGTTTGGGACCCGGGATGCGAGCACGCCAGCGTTTTATGGCCGTTTTTCGGTTGTTTTAATGGTTGGCATCGGTGACAGGTACTGTTTCCCCTTACACAACCCCTACAGCAATTACAAGATTGTTATGCACTGTAATAAAGCTGTTTCGGCCAGCAGATCGAGCCCTCTCAGAGAGGCGTTTTATTTGGGTAAAAGAGGGCTAACGTCCTCATTTGTGCAAGGAAATTTGGCATTTTAGTGGAAAATGCAAGGGGAGGCTTTGCAACCTTGTGATCGCAGTCGTGCAAGGAGGAACCTTGACCTGATTTCCCCTCACGCTGTTGGGATCTCATTCATAGAAACAGAAAGGAGCTGCAAAGGGGGCCTGGCGGACTGAGTGTGGTGTCTGAGCTCAGTGCAGGCACTCGGTGATGATAAAGATCGCCTGGGAGAACAAAGGAGCCAGCCACGGTCTAGGCTGCCACGAGAATGTCAAAACATCAAGCAACAGAAATGGCAAGACACACACATCCTCTCTGGCCACCCAAACACACACACACACTTTCCTTTGTCCCTCCGTTTTTCTATCCATTTCCATTGCTTGCATATAGCTCAGCTCCGTCTATCCCTCCCTCTAATTCCTCGTCTCTCACATCTATTCCAAGGCTGTCTGGCTGCACATGGCTCCTTTGGAAGCGGCTCGGTTTTGACCGTGTGCCACAGTTTTGAAAGCTCAGCAAACAATGAAGTGGACAAATGGCAGATTAATGTTTGTGTAAATTAACAATGTTGCCATTAAAGTAACCATTGTCCTCTAATTTAATGAGACAGCGGAGAGACGGGGCGAACGGAGGGATGACAAGACAGAGGGCTGGGAGACAGACGGAGCACGAGAGCGGGAATGAGAGAAAGTCAGAGTGAGAGAGGATCAATTAGGGCAGTATTTTTGGCATGCTGAGAGGAGCCGGGGCAGGAGGGGATGCCTTTTCCATGACGTCAGCGTTTGGACACACATCAGTTGAGCCGCTCCACAAATCAATCAAGGCCACATAGAATCGCTTCGCACCGCCTGAAGAATTCGTGGCAGCTTACAGTATCTCATGACTTTGAAATCCTCAGATCAGAAGTTATCTCAGCTCCGAATGATGGCACACGCAGATCAGCGAGGCCCGCGCAGTCCGCCCCCATTAGAAGTCATTCAGCAGCTTTAAAATGCATGCATTGGATATTTCTGGAAACAGATTTTTCTAGAAAAATTGAAATAATAATAATCATTCCAGCGCTTTGAATGTGCAGCCGTGACTGCTCCCTTTCCCCACATGAAACTATTAAATAACATTTAAATGATTTACGCCACGTTCGCTCGCTTTTAAACTACGGTTTCCACTGAGCAAGAACCATTTTATTATGATTTTGGAGCCAATATTCAGAATGCATTCAAAACAAGAGGCTGGAGGTTATTCTATGTTCAGCGTTAACCAAGTAAATGCTGTCAGAAACAGGGGAAACAGGTTGGAGATCTGTTCGCCTTGTATTCGAGATGCATAATATGATGTAACCCCAACAGCCCTGAGCAGTTTCTGGCCAAGGACCTGACTTAATCTGTCATTTGTTGACTGAGCACCATCTGAGAAACACTGAAAGAAGTAGTAACTATGTAACTAAGTAGCATCTATGCACATTAATTCATTGGTGAAATCACATCTTCAATCATTTGAGCAGTTTAGATTGAGAGGAACTGCCAGTGCACTGCTGGGGAAGGCCTCTGGCTTGAGACTGATAAACACTGACGTTAAACCATACAGACAGACTTAACTGTTAAAAGTTAAAAGCGCTAAATGCAGCAAAAAAATGAAATAAAGCATGAATTCAGGAGGAATTCAGACAAACTAGGTGTCTGGAGACACTGCCTTAAGTAGTCTAGAGCAATTAGAAGCAGCTGTGGAGCAATCAGGAAGATGCAGGGCAGCTGGGACTGAGACAATTCAGGGAAGATTCAGGGTCTGTCAAGTGATGCAGGGAGCCAAGGCGTGATTGTTGTTCCGCACACAGCGCAACAGACTGTCATTAAACACAGGAAGGGGCACACGTATAATATGAAAGCAGCTTCTTTTGCAGCAACTATTAGATCTTTAAACTGAGTTAAAATCGGCCTGTTGCCCGCTGTGCCGACAGTTTCTGATGCATGTTTGCGTAAAAAGGTCTGACCACATTCAGATGCACGTATGATTCGGTTTATTTCAAAGAAGTATTCTCACTAAGCTGCTTAAAGATAGTTAAAATAAACATTTCACTAATATTCCTTTTTGCATAGAGCTGGGCATTGCCAGATACCTTTCTTTCATTGGTTCAACCACCTTAAAAAGCTTGAAGTTGCTATATTTCCAAACCCTGTCTCTGATGTTTAAATGTATGTTTCTCCTTCCTAAATGCAGGATTGCTTTCGAACGTGCATGTCCTCTGTCACAATTGGCTGCAAAAACCCAGTTTCAGGTGCATATTAATATATTTGTCATCAGTTTTCAATGCGCTGGGAACCTGTTTAAAGTCATTTTTCAATATGCAAAGTCAGGTAATGTAGTTTAAAGAGTATTAAGGCTGCACATGGGCTGGGTGGATTGATCGACTACCGCTCATGATCAGTTAACTAAAGTCTGATATTCCAACAAGTGCACGCATTAAAATGCAGCCTGACGCTTTCTACAGAGCGTTCTCGGTTAGCACGTGCTGCCTTTAGCACCTGATTTATCCGTCTTGCCGCAGATGTGTTATGGCACAAAAGGCTGTTACACTGCATCCTGGTTATTTTCTAAAACACCAGCTTTTGAAATGAGGTGTGTAACTTTTCACTGAGCAAAGAGCATTTTAATTTGCAGGAAAACATGAGGCCCCGTAGCAGCAGCCTTGGTAATGATCAAGTGCAAAGCCAATACCAGAGGAGGTCTTATCAGCCTCTTGATTAAGACAAGCGGGGTTGGCTGCAAACAGATGTGCTCTCAGACGTAATTCCGACGTAAACTCTGCTCTTATCAGAGAAAATAACACAGCGGAGAATGCCTAAACAAAGATAACACCGCTACAAAGTTGGAAAATTAGGCTCTTGTTGCAGGTTTTTGTTTGTGGAAGCTTGACTTCTACAGATTAACCTAATAGCTATCCCCCCACTATTCTTCATGCACTGCCCAAGCTTTTAGGAAACTCAAAATTGTGAATTTTCAAACTAAATAGAAGGTAATTGTGTTGCTGGCAAGGCCGCCTGCCTCTGTAAATGTCATCCATGGCTGCTGACTGCTTCCTGCCTCTTTTATTGGATTTATTTTATCATCTTTATTTCCTTGTCGCTTTGTTCTGAACAGTTCTGAATTGTTGCGTCACAAAGAGGGAACTCTTTCATAACACGGACTCTGCCGCTCCTCCCTGGGTGCTACAATTCATGTGAAGTTAACAGCTAATGTACTGACCGCATACAGAAAAACAGACATTTTACTGTTATAGCGGTGTCGTTAATGTTGAATAGCTTATTGGCAGTGCTACATTAATCCATCCATCACCTTCCCTCTGGCGTAAACAGACGCACATACACACCCACACAAACCGCAGTGTTTGGTTTGTCTGTTCTGGGCTACTGTTGAAAGATGGCGGCGCAGCGTGGCCCCGCTCCCTCTGCAGATGTAAAGCCCACGGTATAGGGGAAAGATTATTCCATTTCCTTTACTGGCACATCTAACAGCAAGTGCGTTGTTATGGCAACCAGAGCCATGTGGGTTTTAAACTTTATCTTTATTTGTATTTATTGGAAATGTCCCCACAGTGCTGACGTTTTGACTCCAAAAGTCTAAATTATTCTTATTTATTGGCCTTTTTTATTTCCCATTTTGTTTTTTTGTAACCTCGACTGTCACGGGACACGTATACCTACACGACTGTCGATGAGGTTTCCCAGAGCTGGCTGCTTCTCTTCGAGGGGCAATGTTGCGGTTCCCAAAACAAACCAAGGCCACCAAATAGCAGGAGCATTATAAACATAAGACACTTAACAAAACCTGAGAAGACAGTCAAAGGCTGAGGAGACAGTGTGTTTCATGTGCTCAGTGACAGCCACAACAACATCTGGGTCCTGTCTGGTTCACCCATTCATTACTGCGGCTGTTGCCACTTTGCTTCAAGATGCAGAGGGAGGCGAATAGCGCTCATAGGAAATGCACGTCACAGCAATACCCAGTGGGGAAGAAAAGAAAAAGAATCTATGCCTCAGCTTAAAGACCAATATATTTCTTGCCTGACATGTTCCTCTAAATACCTTCACATTAAACAACTGCAGATTTGTACTGCAGTCCTGTAAACGGTTCAGTAATGAGTCAAAATCATTTTGTAATTCTTGTTGTTGAGGCAGCTCTTGGTTTTCAGTTGCTGTTTTATTGGACGGCACCGTCTCGTGCCTCCTGTTCTTCGATGTACTGTATGTGCACGAGTCGAACGAGATATTAGAAACAGATTTTACCTTAAGGGAGTTCAGTGCAGCAACTCTGCACCATGCAATTAATTTAACGATGTTTGTAAGATATGACGTGTTATTCATTGGACCGCCTCTAAAGATTGATGGCCGCACATTTCTCACACTGTCACCTTTTGACTTGCTGTCGCACGGTGCAGTGAAATGCACGGTATGTTGGGGCGATTGCAACGGACATGTTCAGGTAAGGTTTTTCTGCTAAATGCCCCACAGAACGCACACAGAGTGGTCAATTTGCTCTTTGAGTTTAACAAAAACTGCCTCTTACCAGGGACCCTTGTGTATTCACTAAACCCATGTTCTCCCCTCTGACCAAGGAGAACATAAAAGAACAGAAGCATCCACCACTCCCACCATGCCGGGACTAAGTACGCTTCCCTGGTTAACTCGACCCAGCTGTTGTTCAGGAGAAGGTAACAAAATTCACCCCCTGAAACAAAATAACATTTGCAGTGGGAATTGCAGACACCCAGGGGAGGATGTGGTATTGCTGATATTTCCTCAGTCATTGTTGTTTGGGGGAGATGCAAACATGGCCACAACACGATGTTTAATGAAAGGTCTTTATATGGTAATGGGAAACACTGAACTCATAAAAATGTGGTCAGCAAAAGGATTAAGTCAATTGGGTTGCAATAAATTGTGAGCTGAGACCAGGAGCAATGTCACAGAATACCGAAGGTAAGTTGGGACGGGATCGCTTGGTAACTTTACTTTCTAGTTGTAACGGTACAAAATGTTAAGAAATAGCCCTGCCGAGGAAAGAAAAAACATCCTGGACTCAAACTGAACCGAATCTGAATAAAAACGTAATCCCTTGTTGTTTGGTTAATGGCCGATTGCGTGATACCCTGATAAACAGAGCACACCCTCCGGGAGGTACCACCTACTACCGAGAGCTACCACCCCAAACTACATCTTGAATCAGAGAAAATGTACATCCACCAACTACATGGGAAAGGCTGCGTCTGAGGCCTCCAACCATGTCTGCTCCACAGTAGTGGTCAGGTTCAAGAGTCTTCAATGTCGAGGTCAGCAGGTCTCAACACCTTTGCTACTGATACCACAGACTGCAGTACTTCCTGTCCTCTAAAGGCCCCCTTCTTCTACCAGGTTCACTAGTACATAATGTGATGCCTGAATATGGCTGCTTGCTATGGACAGTTTATGACTAGCTCAGAAACCCAGTGACAACAGGCCTCATGGTTCGGTGTAGCCTTGATGTTCCAGTCTACCTTTCTCTAGGTTTCTCTTTACCCCAACACGCCCAAAGACTCCGACAAAGCTGGGTAGCTCTTGTTCAGTGCTCAGTACAACAGTGTGCTGTCCTTGCTGCAGGAAAACAGTCACACTGAGGTGGATCTCTTGAACACATGCATGTAGATCCTGCATGTAAGTCCAGCCCTGATCCAGAAGTTTGATTCTAGTCCTGTGCATTGAGGTGAGCCATACTGTACAAATCTAGTACCAGAAAGTCAACAGCACATGGTGGTGGTCTCAAATTCTTTTTGTCTGGCTGAAGCTCATTGGAACCCATGAGTACAGATCCACCCACCAAGCATTTACCTGAAATCGCCCCTGACTCCAGGATGATCTTTTTCCATGATTGAATATTGTGACTATATATATTTTTGAAAGTCTTGGTTAAGCCCCTGTCTTCATCTGGCACTAATGTGCCTTGTTAGGCCCTCCACAACACAGCTCTAAGGGTTACAGGGGCGCACAAACCCCCCACCACGATCAGACGGCAATTCTCTTCCAGCTTTTATTAAATTGTATATAGTTTCATCAAAACACAAAAACATATTTTTCCAATAAGTTTAATATCCATTTCTATGTATTTTTACATCAACTGAGATCTGGAAATAATTAGGGACTTTCCATAATTCGCAGACCTGTGCAGGAACCTTGAAACGATTCCTGCACTAACTGCAACACAACTCAATTTATGACTCATGTTTATGCATACGGTGAAGAAATAAACAGCCACAATAAATCAGTTACTCAAATGACTTGGAGAGCTTGGCAGAGGGCATCGGCAGACTTACTTGTAGAGACTGTCGGGTTCCAGGCACTTGAAGACCACCGAATATAGCACAGAGTGAGGATGGTCTCCGGTCCTCTTTCCGGCAACAACACAGGATGAACCCAAACCAGAGAAGAGATCATCCATCAGGCTCAGAACCTCACCTGGTGGACAGATAAAATTAAAGGAAAGAAAGGGAGGAAGAATGAAAAAGATCATTTTGGCGTTTGCACTGTTTTACTATCAAAAGCGCTTTAGCCAAAGAAGAAGGAAAAGTTATCTTTCAACATTATCTTTAATCCGTTGTTCTTAGTTAAACAAAACGATGCCACATGTTTTGGTTCCACCACGTTTCAGCAAAGCAAAAACAATGGTGCGCAACCTGAACTTAGTCATGAATGAATTTCTACCTCTAGGCAAGAAGCTCTTTACTTATCAATGACTGTTTTACAGAGTTTTACTTCTGCCCGGTCCGGTGGGAGCCATTTCCCCAGCACCAAGCCCAAGGCAAAATTAAATATAACTTTTTACTGGCAGCAGCCCAATACACACTATATTATAAAACAGTAAGAAAACAGGATTTCTTTCCTTTATAGGCACGTGGTGCTGTTACAGTGATATCTCACCGAGCTCCGTGGCGTCTCACAAAACACTACTTCACAAGTTGTGAAATATCTTTCATGTCAGCTTACGGGAAAGGCGGACGACGCACACTTGTTCATTTAGACACACACATGCACGGCGCCAGTTTCCAGTGCTCATGGGGGTGATGGAAAAAAGAGGGAGCTGTCAAAATAGTTTAAAAGCTCTCAAACGGTTGGATTTCCAACTATTTCTACACGAGGTAAAGGGCAGCTTAGTTTTAGCTTATGATACATGGGCCAACTTATAAACACAGGGAGTAAGTCTGGCTGGTAGGGCACAAGGGGATGGTAAGAAAAGGTTGCAGAAGAGAGGAAAAAGAACTGCACGAATGAATGATTTGACCTTTTCACAGAAAGAGCTCTGTGTATAGGAGGTTTCCCCCCAAACACATTCCTGCACTGTTGCAGGGTTGCTCTTTTGAAGGTTTTCCTTTTTTTTTTTTTTTTTTTGACATGAATCTCAAACTGGATTTATTTATTATATTGTTCAAACATGCTTCGGGCTGCAGAAGAAGTTGTCAATATCAATATCAGTGAGCTCAAATTTGGAATTTTAATGTTTTTACCAAAATGTTAGACAGGTCTCAGATGAATGTTGATGAAGGCCTATACGTTTCAGGCTGGAACTCCCATGTGATACCTTTCACTATAAACAACTTACATCATCACAAACTTTCATAGCTCATTTTTCAACTTTCTCAAACCGCAAGACCACCTGCACACAGTGTTTACATATGTTTTGATAATCTTTCGATAAATTCTTACTCAAAGTGAAAACTATTTATTAAACAGACGGATCTTCAACAGGAAGTTAAGAAGCAAGGCTTTTAACAAAATGTCCAGTTTAACACAAATGTCAATTAAGAATTTAAAAAATATTTACCATTACTTGGTATTGATTGATTGACTTTCAATTCAGCTTTGTGATTTCAACACTTTCTCATTTCTTATCAATGCAGTTTCTTTTTTGCGTCATTATTTATTTAGCAGATCCTTAGAGTTTATTAATTTAAAGGAGTCTTTCTTTCACTGTCCCATCTGCTTTGTGTAAGTTAACAGGAGTGATAATGGAGATTTACAACTTTGCAGCAATTCATGATTGCATATTCTGTGGACACTACAATACATACCAACTTGCAACTGGAAATATACTTTGGTACAAAACATATTAGTGGGGAACATTTTAAAGAACATATATGCAAAGTTGCAAAATGTTCATACTGAACATATCAGACTTTAACGTTCAATAACATAATAAGCTTAACTAAAACACGAATTGTGTTTATTATGGTTATGTTTACGCAACCCGAAGCCTTTGATTAAGATAAGGCTAAGATTGTGGTCTTTGTTAAATATGGAAGAAGCAAATGCTGACTTAAGGCCCAAGACAGGACCACAGTTTTGCCCTGACCGTAACCCAAGTGTTTTAGTAGCCTAAATCTAACCATAAACAGAACTCAGGATGTGAAACCTGGTCTGCAGTGTCGATGCCTTGCACTCTGTATGCCTATGTCTAAACTGTAGCAACGCCTGGACATTTCCCAAGGTTTGGTGTATGTGTCAGCCAATTTCCTAGTGTGGTATGGATAGCCAACCTGCCAGCGTGGGTGAGAACATCAGTATCATAAATCTTCTTCTGCTAACTGAACTGTAAAAAAAACGTAGGGCATCCAAGCGAACAGCTACACAAACGTCTGATAGACCGTTGGCTTTGTAGTGAGCATAATGCTCCTGCGATGCTGTAACATTTGGATGCTGCTGTTGTGCCGTTAACTTTCACACTAATGCTCGGTTTTCGTGAAAGTGTGCTGGCAAGGTAACTGAAAGTTTTCCTGCCGAGTGTAGTGTTTCCAAAAGGTTTTCCTGTGGAAAGTTTAGGAATATAGTCTGTATACTCATTGTGGTCATCGTTTAACCTAATTGTACATTGTTCTGAAGATTCAATAGACCCTGCATTGTTTGCTCTTTATTAGCATAGAGAGCACAGTCATCTGCAAAGAAAAAATTCTGTGACAGATGCTGTCCGCTCTGCCACAGCTTATAAATATAACGTAATTATTGTCTTTTGTGCACAAGGAAATAGAATTATCTAAAAAAAAAAAGTAAACAATACCAATAAACTGAATTGAAAGTAAAGGCAGATTTATTGCTAAGATAATATTGGATCAAGTATTTCCTAGTAGAAATCATCCTGGAGCTATATTGGGGTTATCGGTAACAGTGTTGACACGCATTTTTAGTCATTATAGGACCGATTACGCTGATTCTGAATCGTCAACCAACTTGTTGTGGTTCACAGCTTTAACCTTTTCAAAATATCACTGTCTGAAAACCACAGACACACTGTGTTCTTTTCACTTGGCTTTCTTTGTTGGTAGTCTTATCGGTCTGTTGTATGCTAACACACCAAAATATGGTGGAACAATAAATGATCCATTGCAGACCGTTTAATCTTTGGTAGAAATAATTGCTAATGATCCATTTTAGATTGACTGCTGACCTGATTTGGCCTGCGTTCATTATGCCTTTCAAGTCTATTCCCCCACCTTTTACTGCTAGCAACCATGAGAGGAATGCTAACTGATTGCCAGATTTCTACTACTTCACAAAGGCTAAAAGTAGAAAGAGACAGCTCCAAATACAACGTGGACGAAATGTGGAATAAAAGGAGGGAAGGAACAGGGCAAAGAATGAAGAAGGAAAGAGAAAACAATGAAAGAGGAAAGAAAAAAAGGACGGTGAGTCTTCTGATGTTTTATGATTCTGGATGTGGTCATGGAGAGAGCTAACGATGTCAATGGATGTTTTGACAATCAGAATAAATCAAGCAGCCGATGCGTGAATGTAGTACAGTTCAGGAACGACCGCTTGTGAGTTACTGAGCAGGGGTGAGCTGATGTATGTGATTATAACATCTTCCTGACTTTCAAAAACGAAATGGCAGACATACTTAGTCATGCTCGTCTAGCACAGAGAGAGTGCTCCCCATTGGCTACCCTTTGATTCTCTCTCGTGTCTGGTCTAGATAGTGATCATCGCTGGGTCACAAGTTGTTGTTTTTTTAGATTTCACAGTCTAATTGACAATGCAGCTTTTCTTTCAACAATGAAATAACTTGGCACACATTTCCCACATGACAGTAACAACAAAAACGGGCAAAAGAGCTGCAAAAAGAAAGGAAGAGAGATGAGAATCAGATAGTTATGACCTACAGAAGCTTATGGGATCTGTACCTGGGCTTTGCATAATTTCAGGGGTGACGGGACCAAGAGCAGAGAACAACAACTTCTTTATGTGCATCTTTTTAAAATAAACTAATGGTGCAAAAAACCCTGACAGCTCATAAGACCTCTGCCACGAAGGTATAATTTTATATGATTCATAAAGGACACAAAGAACTGAATGTGCAATTATCAAATGTGTTGATGATACTGTTTGTGCTGTGGCTAATTTGCAACACAGTTTGGTTCCTAAACCACGACTTAAAATAAACTTGGCTTGACAATATCCACGTGCAGTGACAGAGAAATATGTCTCCCATAGGCAAAGATAGAGAGGGGCTGCATGAGCTTAACTGAGCTTGGTGACATGAGGCAACGTGTCATAATTGGACATTACTGTACATGTACAGTGTTAAATAGACTACTGACAGCACGAGGAAGTGCTTAAGTAACTTTGATCCATCTGGAACACTAAACAAAAGACAAATGTCTTTGGTCTGGTCTTCAGTGGCTCTTGAGTGGCTTACTGTATAATTATCAATTTAAGGACTCAGCAGGAGAACACAGTGTGTGTTTTAGTTCTTTTAACAATCATATACCCTTACCTTGCAAAGTCTACCCACACATTCCATGGGTCAAACCCCTTTTTAAACAGAGCCATCTGAAAGCTATAAACTGTTATGCAATTCCATAAATATAAGGCCAATATGCAGGCTGAGTTGGGATACACAATGTACGATCACTTGCACACAGTAAAGGGGCCGACGCTGGCCTGTTCTATATGTCGATGTCAGCTTGCAAGAGAAAAACAACTGCACGTAATGAAAATTAAATACTGCAAACTCGGAAATAGGACATCTGTTTCGCGAGGGTTTATATAATATGTCATTACAAAACACACGTGCACGTTTGCTTTACGCGCAGGCCAAAAGCAGCGGCTTCGCTGTGAACAGTAACTCATTTCACGAGAAGCAAAAGAAATTGTTAAATCAGAAGCGATGCCGTCTTTCTCTTCTGATTTAAAAGACATGAAATACAAGGTGGCATCACCTGAAGTCGCGAACTGATCCCACATAAGAGCGCCGACAGACAGCGCTGGCACTGTGAGAGTGGTGAAAGGCATCTAAGAAATACTGTTCACCGCATGTAGCCTAGCCATTACCGAGCGGAGCAGACATTATTTATGAGCGCCCACCTTTTGTCGAGAAGTCAGGCTGAATGGCAGATTCCCGCGCCTGATTTCACGACTGCAGAAATCCAAATTCATTCTCAAGGCTTGAACTGAGCTACAACTACGTTTTAATCTTTTTTAAAACTTGGCTTTGGGCTTCAAACATATGGAATCGGTCTCGCTCTATATCTCTCTCAATCCAGCCACCGCTTGATTCAAAGTAGAGAAAGAGGAAATACCAGCCTGGCTTATTGTAAAACAACAGTTTATGAGTCAGCAGCACATGTTCCTACAAGACGTGACAAAAGCAATACGCTAAAGCACAACTGACTTTCTAATAAATATTGTTTTTCTTGTTTTCCAGTGTTAATAATTTATCACTCACTGCCTCGAAACATATGCCTCTGATTTGGGTGCCCTGGTTTACTTTAAGGGCCCTTTCACACCCTACCTAATTTGGTATGGACTTTGAGCCTTTTCAGTTCGATCAGAGCCAGAATTGCAGATGTGAAACCTCGTCCCGGGCCAAACAGCCAGACATTGGTCCGACTGGAGGAGGCAGTCTCGGCCCGGATCAAATTTAGCCATGCTTGGGTTCGTTTCTGGTGTGAAAACATTTTTCTGGACGTGGCCACATCAGGAAAGGAAGAGACCACCTGTTTGGTTCTAGTGACATTCGGTTCAGTGACTTAAAACAGAGTCAATTAGAAAAAAAACCCCCAATACTCTTTAAATAGTTTTCCAAGAGGACGAGAGAGGAACTGGACTAAACTGACAACACACTGACGTCAGACGCACGCCTGTCTTAAACCAATCAGCTGAAGGTGAAACGGTGAAACGGTGAAACGAAAAGTTCAAAGGTTCGGACTCTTGGGCGCAGGAAGGCTCCCACTGCAGCCAGAGAGCAGCAGAAGATGCAGCACACCTGATTTTATTCAGTATCACAGGAGAGGAGAGGTGAGGAGGAGGGTTGGTGTTGGTGTGTGTGTGTGTGTGTGTGTGTGTACAGCTGAGGGAGTGTAAGCCGGGCTGAGGAAATGACACGAGGTGATGAATCGAACGTGGAGTGTTCACACATGCAAAACGCTGGTATGACTCAACTGCTGCACTGGAAGTGTTTTTACAAGCCGCGGGCACACGTGTGCGGCTATCTCTGTGGAAGTTCTCATTTCTATGGAGGACCCTCAGTCATCCAGCGCCTCCAAGGTGGTAGCTCTTAAATGTTCGCATACCAATCTAGAATTAGTTAATAATACTCAAAATTGAATCCATTAACTGCAAAATAAGATATTTAAACCCACCCAGAAGCAGCATTTATGGCTCTACCCTTCTGAGGGGTTCCTCATGGGTAGGCCTGTGGTCCGTCAACATTGCTGTCAATACCAAAGCCAAAACAGCGCACAGCTGGCAAAAATTAAGGCCCCCGAAATTCTATTACGGTAAAAGCCATTTTGCGTGTTCTCCAGCTTACATGGCGATTAAAACCTCATGGTAAATGCCAGGTGACCTTTTTAGTAAGCAAAGAGGGGGAACAAATAATAGCAAATCAGGGGAACATGACGAGACGGGCTGATGGACAGCGTACAGAGAGAACCACTCCGATTCAAACGCACACACAGGCCTCGTAGCTATGCAGTTGCAGGTTTGTTTGTACAGACCGGTATCATATGCAGAGTCTCAAAGGGCTTTGCTGGCCCACAACAGTTCCTGACCCAGACTCACACAAACTCTCGAAGAAGACAAGGAAAACCCCTCTGAAAAAAAACCCAAAACGAAACACTGGCACGTAGCGAAGCACAAAAAGAGATCCTTCATCTGCTGCACGGGGTGGATCGCAGGCGGCGTTGCAACTGTAGGAACACGGAAATCTAACAGTGGGATCGCGAACCAACACATGCATACACAATGTATACAGTTTACAATGCACTTCATGCATACCTGCATGCAGGCGGACACGCACAAGCACAATGTACATTCACCTCATGTGTCCTCCTGCGGCTCAGTGTGCAGACAGGTGTGTATACATGGTGGCATTTTGGCTGTTTGATGCCGGACATGCTATACCATTACCCCTCACGTATCATTACAATTACACTGCTGAATTCAGGCACAGTGTAATTGCCTCAGCCATTAGCTGCATGTGTGTGTTCAGAGGGGGTGTGTGTGTGTGCGAGTGAGTTAGAGAGTGTACGTGTAAATGCTCGAGGTCAGTGGGTTCACACATTGGGACTTTTTTTTCTGCTCAAAGAGGAAATTTGAGGGAAAGTGGCAGAAGAAAAAACACAGTAGTACAGCACTGCTCATTCACTGTTTAGGCAACAAGGTCACTTTAGTATACACGAGGGCTGTGTGAGTTGCTGAAATTTAGTAATTAGGTAGTTACTAATGACTTCTCTCAGTAGCTATTAAATTGCTTTACCGGTTACAGCATATATAAGTTATTTTGTTACGTGAGAGATTAACTGTTGCATTTCTTTTAAACTGCAATTTTCCAAATAATGCACACGTATCTATGACAACGGTCGACTTCTCTCTGCAGCTGCACCCATTATCAGTGCACTGACAGGAGCTATTGGTGCTCTAGACCCTCAGAGCGCAGCAACAAGTAGTTCACTACCTGCAAGCTAAACTTGTATGGACCTGGTTAGACAGTAAGATCACTATAGTGAAAAGCAGGCTCACACTGCCTGAACTGTCATGCGCCTGCATTATTCATTTGAAAAGGAAAGTTGGAATCGCAGGTAGGTGTTATTTTGTCACATATGCTGTGTTTGGCGTTTTCCTGCATCTTCAAACATCAATATATAAGTGCAAATGACACAAAACGTGAAATGATTCACATATATGATTTGTTAAGCTGAGTTCATATCGTCAATCACTTGCCACTGGTTGATCAAAGTTTGACAAAACTTTGATTTCCTTGACTTCAGTGCTTCAAAATCAGTGCAGTGTAAACATGTATTACGTGTATTTAAAGTCTTTGTGTGTGTGTCGGCTTTGCAGGACATCCAGTAACAGCACTTTTACAATTCCATGACCAGAGACCGTAGCTGAATGAACCTTTTACTATCAATGGAGAAACAGTAATAAGTCCACATACTGTTAAATTCGAGTACTGCATGGATTTGTCAACATATACTTCAGTTTGTGCTGCTCCCTCTTTTCTTTTCTCACATGTTGAGTGTTTTTGTTTTTTCATTTTCTTTCTCACATTACATTTGTCTTTGTCCTCAAACTACCCCCTCTTTCCCCTCGGTTTTACTGCGTCTCTCGTCCTACGTCAACCTACTATCAGTCCAGGCAATTGCACAGTGGACTCTTTTTAAACAAACAAAACACAAGCTTTATATTAACAAACAAATCACGAGCTTTATATTTCCCGTGGGCTGCCAAACCTGCTAGGGGCCTCTTCTGTTAAACTGTCAGCACTCAACTCTCCACTCCCCACACTGAGCCTACACGTCACCTTCCTGCCTTCCTCCCTCTCACACACACACACACACACACACACACACACACACACACAGTGGACATTACGCAGGTATACACAAACTGTCACGTGGAAACTAACACCACCTATGGCAGGAAATACAAGGTAAAAAAAAAACAAGACACACATTTAAAGGTGCTTATGTGTGGGAGGGCGGTTGCGACTGAGTTTAACTAATGGCATCCAAGGCAGATATTCAGAGGCAGGAACAAAGCACTGTGGGAAATAGATTTCTCCGAGGGAGTTGAGTTGCACATGATTGTCCAAGTTTTTCTAATCAGGTAGAGGGACATCCCTTTGGACAACCCCGCTGAGGCATTGTGTTGGCAGAGAGATACATCATTTATTCATGGTTGGAGAGGGATGGCTAAAATAGACTGCAATGGAATTACGTGCATGCAATCATATATGAAAGTTAGGTCTGCGTTGTCCTTCTGTGCACGTAAACTCAGTTCAGACTGTCCTTGTGGCTTTACAACTGATGAGCTGCGTTTTCTGTATCGGCTTGTGGAAATTCCTGTATCGGTCTGGATGCAGAGTCAAGAGTGTCTTCAGTGATACACACTGAGATAGCAAGGAGCTTCATCTGCAGGATGTAGTGCTGCTTTTTATATCTAAAGAAATAAAATATATATATTAAAAAATAAGGGATGCAGATTTACAAGACACGGCCCTGTAAATTATTCCAAAGTCAAGTAGCTAAAATGTTGATAAATGTTGACTCTTTTATGCTAATTTCAAGATTTTTTTACTATAGCATAACCTCCACTGATTAATGTCAACAGTAATATTTTTTTAACATAATAAATAAAATGTACATTGCATGATTTTTCGTTTTACTTCTGCAGCATATTTGGCAGGTACAATAGCGAGTCATCAGCATACAAACAGAACGACGTGACCCAGAGGTCGTATAAACTTAAAGAATAAGATGCTTTAGCATGAGTCACTGCACCAAATGTCATAACAATCCATTTATCTGTTATCCTGTTAAGAAATATCAAAACTGTCACGGTGGCCACGGAGAAAATGTCAGGGGTTCATCAAAGACATCACGAGAGACTGCCCGTGAGCCACGGATGTCCATCCAGAAGATATTAGCTGGATTGGCGCTACAGGAAATAGGGGATCAATAAAATCAAAGGTTTACATTCTCTGGTGTCCATGCATGTCTGCACAAGCTGTCGAAGCAATCTGTGCAATAATTACAATTTCAGTCTGGACCAAAGTGACAGCAAACCTATGACAGACAGTGTTTACACTGACGGCATTAAACCTTTGACCTACGTAGCATAAACCCCGGAGATAACAATCCCCTGCTGCAATCCATCAATGTAGATACTGCCATATATATAGAGAGAGAGAGATCTGCATAAGGTAAGCTTAACAATAAGTTGTTATTAGTATCGACAATGCAACAGATAAAGCTATGGGCTGTAAACCCAACAGCAATACAATAACCATGGGTATATATACATGTGACAGGAAGCAGAGTCACAAAGTAAAGTCACAATATGTGGAAAACCCGGCAGCCGTTATTAAATGTCCCTCCAGCGGGAATGAAAAACCAAACCCAGGCCGCATTTTTAAGCAAAACTGGCAACATGCGTCATTTTATTGGAACCAGTGCCAATTATAATAACTGATGCATGTACTACAAGCACAGCAAGGCCCTCTGAAAGTGAACAAGCTGCTTCCACCCCTACATATTGGCTGCATGTGCAACCTTTACATTTCCTCTATATGACTGATAAGATTGCTTGTTGTCATACCTGCAGTAAGTGATTCAATGGACAGTTCGGTGGAACTCTTACATCTTGATAACTGGTTAATTTCCAAGAGTAATAAGAGTATTACATCACAGCCTTATAGTTATCTGAAATTAATCAACTTCCCTCCAGCTAATAATAATTGAGTTTTCATCCAGGTCATGTTATAATCAAAGATAAGATAAAGCTAAAGTAACATATGGATCTGAACAAATGATGTAATGGCAAATTTTAATTAATTATTTATTTGATCATCCTTTAGGACAAAGTAGATGTTTAATTTCACTGTCAACCCGTCAGTCATACACAGGCCAATGATGTTTCTGCAGCTGTGCCGACTGATGACATCACAAACATCAGGTCAAATCAGGTCACAGGTAACAGCACTAACCACATGTGGCATTTGTTCATTTTTTTCCTAGTTAAACGTGAACGTATGGAACAATTGTCCACATTCAACAGCTCTGTTTCACCAGTGCGACTGCAGATATTCAGCTGTGCATTGGCTGACGCCCCGCCTGCTGCGGCAGACCTCCGTCGGTTCCTGCAACTGCGGCGCACGCTGCCTCTAACAACCTGAGAATGACGTGTCGTGTGACAATGGGCTGCCCCGGCCCCTTCTGCATAGCAAGAAATTGGGTCAG
The DNA here is from genome assembly GCA_008933995.1 of Datnioides undecimradiatus. Taxonomy (NCBI): domain Eukaryota; kingdom Metazoa; phylum Chordata; class Actinopteri; order Lobotiformes; family Datnioididae; genus Datnioides; species Datnioides undecimradiatus. The sequence continues at coordinate 4,848,027 of WARS01001868.1, read as the reverse complement.
GTGTGGTGGTTCGTCACGGACTAATGGCCCCCCGGGTCCATGTCTACCATTTTGACGTGACCCGCGTGTGGTCTGTTTTTACTGCCCCCGGCTCCTTTTACTGGGGCTCTGTCTCCCCCTGGGTCCGTACTCAGCACTAAGAATAGACCTGTGGGTGTTGACAGGCTGTTGGCCTGTGTCTTGCTGTGATGCTGCACTGTATTGACTGGTTGATGTGCCATCCTCCACCTGCTGTACCACAAGACCTGTGGGCTCTGGTGGCTTCAGGCTGGCTCTGTGGAGTAAGCTCGTGTAGGGTGAGCAATTGTTGCTCGTCTCTTACGTTGTCACCAGCCTGTGCTGCATAACTTTCCTAATACACTGACTAATATGGTTATTGACCCCTCTTGCACAAAGCGACGCCGCTTCTGTGAAGCAGAATGGTGGTTATCTATTACGACTCTAGTTCCGTGACTGCACGCCGAGCTCCCTGCAACCACAGGACGACTCTGCTGTGCAATCAGGAGAATTAAGGGGAAACTGATGAATAATTGGGAATTTTTGGCCTTTGCAGCACAGATTTTAGTGGTGCAGGAAACCCGGCATCAATCGAGTGTGTTGTCAATCATCTCATGCGATGCTAAATGGCGAATTTAGTGAGTAACACACACATAGGGGAGCTTTAAAAGCAGGAAAGTGGAAATACATGTTGAGTATTAGACACTACATTTAACAGGCTCAGGAGAAAAACATACATGCTGAGGCAATACATGCTATAAGATTAGCATAGGTTAAAGATTATGTGCAGTTCAGGTTGATATGATATGAGCACAGACACTGTATCAGCAGCAAATGTGCCTAGGCAATGGTTACAGTCGCCTCAGATAAATCCAGGCAGGGCTGTGGGTCTTTTCCTGTTCATTAATGCAGAGAGCAATTCCATCATGAGTAAATATTTATTTCTGCCACGTTAAGTGTTTGCAGTGCCCTGAATTGCAAAGTGAGACGAATCAATCCCAATTTAATGCTTAGATGCATTTTGAATCGATCTCTAGCTCGCACCGAATTCAGCAAAGTTCGAGTCCAGGCCGCCATAAGTTGTGTCGTTGCTTCATAACTCAGAAAGATCACCTCATTAGTATCCTTATCTTGTCTTAATTACAATTACAGCACGGATCATGTGAGTTAGAGGCTCCGTGAAGACACATCTAGTGTTTGAATGGTTACCGAGAGATGGATTGACAAAAAAAAAAAAGCAGAAACGTCTAGACCTATGGCGAATAGAGAGAGACTAACAATGTGTGTGCGCGAAGAGGCGAAATGGGAAAGGAAGCAAAAAGGGAAAGGGAATGCAGAAAGCCCTTGGCCCCCTGCCTGCAATCTGCAATCTGCTGATGGCGAGGCTCGTGACGAGGAGGTGCACAGCGTCCATTTTTAGCGATGAGGTCATCTTTAATTAACAAAACAAAGAGAGTCAGCTGTGTCACTCCAATCTGTTATCTGCACCCATGCTCAAGGACACCGTTTATCTCCATATAATTCAATCTCTTTGAATGAGGGCTTATCGACGCATTGGGGGGCATTCTTGGTCTCAACCAATAATGGAGCTGTTACATAAACTGGGGAGGGGGATGCCACTGACCCTGATCGCGAGAAGAAAGGGGGACATGAGGAAAGTAGAGAGGTATGAGGTATGTGACAGAGGAGGAGAGTAAAGCAGAGGAAGATCCACATGTCATGTATCCCTATAAGCTGGCTGCGTGAGCTGGGAGGAGGAAGCTGGAACTAAAATAAGGGCAAAGATCAAACGGCTAATCTGTTTCTCAGTCCAACAGTGCCAGCGTGAGGTGACATCATTGCTGTGTAACCCTCAGTGCCGCCGCTGTCTGCGTCCCTCTCCCGCTCGCCTCCATTGTGATCTCTCTTTCCTCTTCTGCCCATTCCCCCTCTCCCTCACCCTCATCTTTCACTTTCATGCAGCCTCCTCTCGCTCTCTCCTTCCCCCGGGCCAGCTCTTGTAGTCTCTGCCCCGCTCTCCGCTTTTCTTTTCGTGCCACGGAACCAGGTGTCACGCGGCGGTGACGCAACGCGGGGAGGCTCTGGGGTTTTTAATTAGCGTTAAAGTGCGTCCGTTCGTGTGAGAGTTGTGGGAAGCACGGTGCTACGCTGACGAGCGCATTCACAAAAAAAAAAAGAAAAAAGTGTCACCTCAGCATAACTGTGATTTAAGGACAAGCCACGCAAATTAGCATCTGACAAGACAATGGAGGGATTGTAAAAATATGATTATGGAACCCAGAAGCATTCTGAATTCAGCCAATAAGGGATACTTTTGGTTTTATTAGACAAATTTCATAACATTTTTGGCGCCTTCCCTTTTTTTTTTCTTTCTTTCTTTCTTTCTTTTTTCTTCTGGGAACTCCCAGTGAGATAGACAGGAAACAGAGCTGACGGATGTCTGACATTATCGCGTAGGTAAGCCACTAATTACTCCCATGCAGCGAAAACACACTCCTGCGTCCTCTCTGCGCAGCAACGTGCAGTCGCAAAAACCGCCGCTCAAGGTGTTCACTCACTGTCAAAGTATGTCCTAATGCTAGAGGTTGATTACCTAACTGTGGTGCCTTCGATGACTGCATTTTAAATGAAACCAGGTGAGTTCTTTTAGCATCGGCTCGGTTGCAGACGCCAAAGAATATTCTTGTTTTTGTGGTCGGTTTAAAGCGCTGGTTGAAAAGACGTTTACCTCATCATTTGCAAACCAGCTGCTAATTTTCCACCTTTATATGCAATAAATTAATCTTAATTCTTTGTTGCTTTGTCACTTATTATCACTGATACAGGTACTGACGCCACCCCTGGAGATTTTCTAGCATTTGTCCGCTTTAATGCTCTTATTAAATTTCTTAATATCATCTGTGATCCCCAATATCTCCTTACACATCGCAGCTGCTTTGACCTATCGCTGTAGAGGAATGCTGAGCCCCACACTAATGCATCGACACAGCCTTTCAATCTGGCGTCTCTGTGAACGCTGCCTCTGCCTTGGTGTGCCATCTAGAGGCCTGTGTGAGGCCCCGGTGAAGTGGATCACTCATATCCATCGGTGAAGGGACTGAAAACCCAGGAGGAGAAGACGCTTGTGAAATAAGGGTCCGAGGGCCTTAGAGTGGGCCTGGGTAGTCTGAAGGATGAGATACGATATGGTGCACAAGACTGAAAACCACAGAGACAAGGAGAGACTACATGTGGGACATGGCAGCACATTAATTAGAAAGTCCTTGCTCTTGAAATGGTAATAAATTGAACTCATATAAAAGAACATAACTGCTTTAAAGCAACTATGAACCCTAACGTGTTGGTAGGATCTTATTTTTGGACGCAAAACATCGGGTTTCGTTAGATTTTTCGCTCAAAGTCTCAAAACACGAGGAATTAGACGACTTAGACGGATAAAACAGAGGTGATTTCATTTTTTTTGTGCCGAGGAATTAAAATAACACTGACGATCAGGGTTTTCTTTTAATTATACTTATGTATCGCGCAGTCAGCGCTCTTTAACGGGATCCACAAGCTTAATCGCTCTCCTCCGCGGTGCAAGGCGAGGGAATTTACATTGGGATTTCCCGGCCAATCGGGATGAGTTATCATATTTGGAGACCGTGCAGCCCGCGGACATTAAACCTTTACAATTGCTTTTTTTTTCAGCATTCGAATGCGCCTTATCGAGATGATTAATTGCAATTTGGGATGACCTCATCCTCACCTACGCTTCATCTCAGTGAGTCAGTGCCTGTCTTGCCTTTCTGGCCTTGTAGGAACAGGTGATCCCTCTCTGTCTGCTCCATCTGTACATCTGGCACTAGCAGTGCTTCGGACTTCTTCTGTGCTAAGCCGCAGGACCTGGAGCTTGGCAGTGATGACGCCGTCTGCAGTGCCCTCATTCTCGCTGTTAGTTTTCGTGACAAAGGCAGGGTGGATGGGAATAAGACACTCTCCACCACTGTCATGGTGGTGAAAACCCCTGCTTTGCCTGTTCTCGCCTCCGTGCCTGCACACATGCTGACATGCAATGTTGAGCTAACGTCAGGTGCTTATCCGCTACGGCAACAGAGTTCCTGGGAACTCCCTATCAAAGCAAATTGGCTCGTGATTGTATCTCGCTACCGGGACAGTCTTCCTTCCGTTGGAGCTCACTCCAAAATGCCTTTTATACTTCTCTGCTCGCTGCGAAGACAGTTCACACGTCTGCATCTTGGTCGACACTATGCATTTACACGTTCCGGAGCAGGGATCCCTCGGCACTAACTTCCCCCAAACCAGATGATGGCTTCGTCGCGCTCTCTTTTAATGGTTTTATCTATTCAGGAGAGCGTTTAATGTCACAGTGCCCCCACCTTCAACTTTGCTGCAAGGATGGGTCGATTGTTCTGGGCTGAGATGATCACAGCCTCTCTGTGGACCTGCTCTGGGCGTGTGTGTGTGTGTGTGTGTGTGTAATAGTGATGGGGTATGTTATTGGGCGATACCATAAGATCCCTGGTGTGTTGATGATTGTTGACCAGTCCAAGTCGCAGCTGTGTAGGTGAGTCTCAGTGGGGCTTCTGCATCAGATAATGGGCTGTGTCATTCAATACATCCATCGCCACCTGTTTTTAGAATCACTCAGTCAATTTCAGTAGTTTGGGAACAAATAAAACAAACATCTCTGATTGCAGCTTCTTAAATGTGAACCTGGTTGCTCAAGTTTGGTTTTCAAGTTATTTATGAATTCTCTGCACTTGCAGACGACCAGGTTCAGGATCAGGTTGAACCGCAGCATTACGAGCCTCATGTTCCAGGAATAGCAGAGTACAGGCAGTAAAAGTACGGGTGGGGGGGGGGGGGGGTTACAAAGTTGATCAGGTACCTTTCTGCTCACATTCTTGGAAGAGGAACCTCTGGCTTCACCGTGTGGAAATGGGATTGAAGGAGGGAGGTATCTGCAACTGGCATGCGAGCTTCTCTTTTCTTTAAGCGCCAGCAAACAGACGGCCTCCTGTGATTAACTGCTAACGCGAGCACGAAGATCAACTCTGGCGTATGTCAGAGTGCTTGTGATGGGGAGGGACATAAGTACTCTCACATAAGTTGCACTAACTATGTAGCGCTTACTTCAAATGGTCATGGAAAACAACACTAGGACAGGTTCTTTGTTGGTTTTCAGGGTTTCCTGATAGGTGAAGGTCAGAATATAGCACTTGTTGCATGTATGGGTCCAGACCTAGGTGGTGGTGGGACACTGAGGGCTGCAGGTGGAGCATCATGTCCATATAAACAACAAGATATATGAACTAAAGGCTCAGCTGCTCTCCTTGCACATCAAAGGAGCATGTCTATCTTCCAGTCACTGTTGACCTCTGAGGGAAGATTTGTGTGAGACCGAGGAGGAACCCTGAAGAACAGATGAGTCTTACTTTCTAAACAGCACTGATTAGCGGGGGTGATCTAAAGGTATTGGGGACTGGCCTCTTGCTGCAGATGGTTTGAAAAGGAATAGGGTGATGCTACAAAGTGGTCGGATCCCTTTGGTGCCTTCAAAATATGCAAACAGAGGGACAAAGCAAGGTAAGCATGGTCAGAAATGCAAGAGGAAACAGTTTGAGCAAGCGCGCAATGATATCCCATCTAAGAGTGGGCTGTCATCCCCTCGTTTGCAAAATCAACTTATTTTATTCTCTGCTACTTGCAATCACTATTTCCACAAAGTGCAAACTGTCCTCCTCTATAACGCTGTCCTCTCAGCCAAATGCCGAGCTGTCTTCGACGATTGCAGGAAATGCGATTCTTGCGATTCTGATGCAATGAACGATGATGCATTTGTGTTCGGGGTCGGACGTGAGCCGCTGCGCGCCGAGAAAGAAATTGACAAATTGCAGGGAGAGGCCTGGGCAGCATTAGAAACAGCCAGTGAGCTGACATGGTAGATCCTTACACCACCCACCGTAATGATGGAGGGTTTATAACTGAAGACGGCACCTCCAAACAGCACGCTTAAACACTGACATGACTTTTCCACTCAGCACTGATGCCCAATGCTTAAAAAAAAAAAAAAATGCACAGCCCTATGTTATGAGCAATATCATTTCTATGATTTACATCAAGCAAGAGGGAGTCACATTAGCAACATTTATGGATATTAGCTTAGAAGAAGATACCATTCACTGTCAAGATTTTCAAGGACTCTATGATTGCATCCATTCATGCAGGAAGCTGTTACGGATGAAAAACCCGAGCCAAAAGGGTGGCGTATTACGTCATTCGAATCAGCTTATTAACACAGAGGCAAAAAAAACAAACAAAAAACTGTCACCGAGCTTGTGGAAAAACTCGCTTCGTTCCAAACAGATACAACCCCTCATCTGCAGCGATAACTGGCATGATGACGGAGGGGGGGGGTTAACAAAACAGCTTATCCTCACATATCCCCAATGACGTGAGGGGAAAGTTGTGAGTGATGTAGCCGGGGGAGTTCTTAAGGTTTGCATCGACTGAATAAACGCACATACAGCTGAAAACAGGCATGACGAAACGTAAGGATTGGGTTGTGCAAAGCCTTTGATTACGCTCGTGCACGTGATAAAACTGGGAAATTTAAAAGACGTGAGCACAACTTTGTTCGACACAACAACACCAGCTGACGTTGACCTGTATTCCATTTTAAATTAGGTTGCTTCCATGGCAGCAGCATGAAAGCAGGTCACATGCAGTGTTTTCCCAATGAGATGGATTGCTGGAATCAAGTCCCTCCTGCAATTACAGAAGCCAAATCTATGGAAACCATCAAGCCACAAAATCAAGACCTATTTATTTTCATTGTCGAATCACTGACCTTAACAATATCTTTGTCAGGAGGGATACAGTATCTTCTCCTATGCTAGTCTAGACAGCACTGACATAGAAACATGGCTTTGGGAACCCAGTGAGAGCTGCATCCAAGTGTCTGCATCTCCACGCTCACTCTCTGTCTGCCATCTGTATGAGTGTGCACATGGCTGAATGTGTGTGCTCTGAGTGTGTGACTCATGCTCAGCATGGCTGAGTGTCTGTGTGTGGCTGTCTGTTTATCTTTCCTCTCTCTCAGACACCAGCCCGAAGCGGTGTTTCAACTTGGCAATGGATGTGGATGCAGCCTCAGCTTCTGTGGATGCCGGCGCCGGCTGAATCCCATCCGCTGGATGCAGGTGCTGCCCTTGCTGTTGACGATGCACTCGGTTCCACCCGCGATCGCCGTGTTAATCTGTGTCTCAGCTTGTTATTTCAGTTTGCACTTCTTTGTCATCTGGCCTGCCCAAATATTTTCCTTTCTCGGTTTATTTAAATTGGCCTACGGCTGCAACGAGCAGTGTTTAAATTACTAATTGATTTGCAGATCATTCCAAAATTAATGAATAGCTGTTAAGTCCAGGAAATGTCAAAAAGACATCATTGCAAACGCCCATCACATTTCCCACAGCCCAGAGCGACGTCTTCAAATTGACGTCTCTTGTCCAACTAACGGCCCAAACCGCAAAGACTCTTCATTTCCCATCATAAATTACAAAGAAAAGCAGCACATCCTTCCATCTGAGAGGCTGGAGGTAGCCAACACCTGAAAAAGGGACTGAAATGATTAAGTGATCGTGGAAATTTTTGCCAATTGCTTTTCTTTCGATCAACTAATCAATTCATCAACTTATCATTACGGCCTGAACTTGGACATATTTCGTAATATAATATTTTTCCCATTATATTCCCAATATATTTCCCATTTCCTTTTAGGCCAGACAAATGCTTCGGACCCAGCTCTGCAAGATGTTGTTTGCGCTGTTTTGAAAAAGCGGTATTGCGATTAGCCGTCGTTCCTCGTCAAAGCTGGCGGCACTTCTTCAGATGGTGCATTTTGATGACAGTCCGTACCGCCTTTGTGCTTAGCTTTCAATGAATAACATAACGGACTGCAAGACGTCCTGTTTTCCATGATATTCCCTCTTTAACGCTTTAAAAACTGAACCTGAACGCCTCCCACTGCGCCGCGTTGCCAAATATCAGCCCTGACTAAGCTTTGGATCAGGATTTTTCCCTACGATTTTCTAGATTGTCAAATATGGTTTACTGTAAATCAGCCGAATAATCCTCCAGTGTGTACCCACCCTCAGATGCTGGAGAAGGAGGCTCGACTGCGAGCTCGCCGGTTCAAATCATCACGCAGTCTTGGAAAATATGAACAAGGAAAATGAGGGAGAAACACTTGCTTTCCAGAAAACCACCAAGATGCCCTCGAGCAAAGTATTTATCCAAGTATTTATCCCCAAACTGCTCCATTAGAGCTGCTCAGTGGCCAACGGTAGAAGACTGGTTTGGACGGTGGACTGGGAATGTGTGTGTGTGTGTGTGTGTGTGTGCGAAAGTCGAAACGAGCGCTGCTGAGAAAAAAGGATGAGCTCGAGCGCACGAGGTATTGTTTGTTACTCTGCTCGTCTCAGTTAAGGCCCCAAAATGCTCATTTAAAATGTATCGTGGTCGTTTCTTCCTTGCGCCATCTTTAAATCGAACGTTTTGCAGAGTCATCCATCTTAAGCCCCGCCCCCTCCGTGTCCTGCAGAAGCGACATAAGCCAAACTAACAAATTAAAGCCCGTGTCAAGTAAATTTTGGTTATGTTCAAACTGGTGTCTGATAAATCGGGCTTACAGGTGGGACCTCAATCTATGCCCAAATCGCTTCTGCACAGGCTCTAAGTGACGTCTCCAGCACCCATATCCAGGGTATTCTGGCGTCATTTTCGCCCAGCTGGAGAAAGTGGAGATGTCTCATCCATCTTTAACTGCTTGTCTTGCATCCAGAAGGTGAGCAGGTCTCAAGGCTGAACCGGACTGGACTTTTTCTCCACCATCAGCTTTGGGGTTTTTGGTTTTATTGTGCAGACCTCCGTTTTCCCTACAACATGCCTCAAAGATGGCCCTCAAACAAGACGCCAGGAGTCGGTACGGGGAGTACAAATCCAATAATTTCAAAATAAGTCGGGAGTAAGTGTGAGAAAATGACACTTCTCAAACACTTTTGGCTTTTATTTGCTGAGTCCAAAGAACAGGATCTCCTCATTTTAAGAGGCCCCTCTTATTTCATAAATCGACCCCTGCAACGCCGTCCAAGTTTGTATCAACGATCTTGATCCCCGCGTTTTGGAGAACAATGAAGGTTTTGTGTAGCTCGAGTTTGCAGCGGTTGCAGTGGAAGTGGGAGCTACCCAGATACGTACCTATACAGTCCATAATACATCGTGTTTCCACAGAAGGAGAGCCTATAGTCTGCAGGAGTTTCCTGCCAATTAACATTACCCACTCCTCTCCGAGAAGGTCATGTACCAAACACACACACATGCACATTTCAATGCACTCAACCAAGTTAGTTTTTCTTTCTCACTTAGCAAAGTTGTATTTTAATTGTGTCCACATAAAGAAAGTTGCGGGTAAACAAAGCAGACGTGATTAACAGTTAGAGATAAAGAGTGACGGGCATAAAGGGCAGGGGAGGAAGACAAAAGACGAAGACAATGACTTCTAATCTGCATTATACTGTCTGTTACGACATGATTTATAGTGGTGACTGGCACATAGCAGAGTGAGTCACCCACACCATCTGCCCCTTCCTACCTCACCTCTGCCAGCATGCCTGTGTCTAGCTGTCTGTACCCTCTCTCCGCTCGCTGGTGCCCACGCTTCATCAGCACTCCTCCCAGGGGTGATGGATGGCCTGTCCATACTTCCCAATGACTAAAGCCAGCTTCTTCCAGACCACCTCATCTCTCTAATATTATTAAATTCCTTCCTATCACCCTTCCTCTGACTCACCCCAGCCCCTCGTCACAACCATGACCACTTCCTTAGCCCTATGGCACAATGGTCAGCGCCATTTATGGCACAGACTGTCCTACGTCATCTTGTCTCATCCTCAGGCTGAGCTCCTGTGTCTGTTCTGTATCCAGACCAAACCTTTAACCTCTTCCCTCCCAGCTGTAACTCTAACTCCTTTTATCAGTTCATCAGACACTTCTATTTCCCTTTTCTGTTAATTGCCCAGTATCAGCACTTAGCCCTGACCCCGGTTTGATCTCAGCCACAGCTTATGTTTGATTTCCCAGCTGTACGTCACCTGATTTTGGGCACAAGGGGATCTATTGCTGTTAAAACAGAGTTAACAACCTTCATAAAAAGCAGATTCTTGAGCTATCTGAGCACAATCAGCAGCCTTTTTCCTGCAGTTAAAGCATGTTGTCAGAAACTAAAACAATTTGAAAACTTAAAAGGTTCAACTGGTCCCAAGTCGAATCGGACTACGGGATTTAGACAATTTAAAGCTTGTATCCACCTAACACACGTTTGGACCGTTGAGACTGTCACCCAAAGGAGCAAATGAAACCACCAAAAAGGTAATAATACATATACATATGTGTGTGTCCACAAGGACAACTACTGCTGCCATAATAAATTAAATTATAAGACCAACATTAGCAACATTAGCAACAGGAAGCTAACTTTAAAAATGAAACTGTACAGATTTAACTAAGATTATCCTGCTAGGTTTTAAACAGGTTTAAATCAACATGATCAACAAATAAAGATAAACTTGGAGTTCAGGTGTTTTACCTGTGTAGACTTCTGCCTCTGAGGGATCCTCCACTCGTTTATGCTGGATGATGTAATCAGAAACTTTGCAGCCAATCAGAGGCTCCACATCCATCCACTCCAGGGCCACCATTGTGCTTGAGGGCTCCAGGTAGGGGGCGAGGCGCAGACTAATGTACAAACATTAGATCAGACAGACATTAACAGTGAGTTCAAAGGGATGCCACGAGTGTTAGCTCATATGCTCTCATGTAGGGGGCGGGGTTTACGACTGTAGCCAGCCAACCAGGGGGTGATCAGGATGTGTTAGCTTAGCTTTTGGGTTCACTGACATGTCATCCATCTTTATTTACAGCGTGTGGCGTGTGCACGGGCCCAGAGCGCGCCCTCTGCACATGTGGTTGCCGTCGTGTCTGTCGCACCTCTGCCTACAGCTCATTGGACAACAAGATGGTAAACAGCTGCTGCGAACAAAACAGCATTCCGATGCCACCTGTTCTCCAGCAGTGTTCCCTGTGCAGCCTTTCCTCTTTAATCCCTCAAAAGAGATAAAAGAGCAATATTTCCATTTTGCCTGCCCTCCAGCTGTGTCTGTGACAGTGACTGAGAGAGGTAGGTTATCCCTCTTTCATGAAAAAAGCACGCAGTTCGGTTTCATCCCCGCAGACGATAACTCCGATAAGCACTGCAGGTTTTTACTGGCCTTACGCTCCGGCACTCGCCAGAGTTGGAGATTTGGCCGCAGCCGCGACTCTTCACGGGCCCTGTTCGGTGCCAGCAGGCACGGGCCCAGGGAGAGCCTGACCAAAAACTCTGGTTGTGGCACCACGCCCTTCCTCTCCAGTTCCCACAACCACAATCCACAAACAAAACACCACCAAAACCACCGTAAGCATCTCAAAGCACTTGATCAATACTTGTGCAAAGTATTGAGTAAGTCAGTGCTAGTATTTTTGATAAAGTACTGCTACAAGGGAGGGACTAAGCCCATCATAAAGTCCATTTTGTAGCCTTTTGGGGATTTTACTCATGTGATACTGGTACATTTCGAATACATGGATATCGCCATATATTGGCCGACCCATATATCAGCTGGGCTCCTAAAGAAACAGCTGTAAAACAGGTAACATATAGTCAAGTCACAAACAGTTTGATCAGTTTGGATCCAGTGAAATCTGAACAGTCGCGCCACTTGTGTCTGGCACAAGCTTGAAGGACATCAGCCTGCTCCAGTCCTAATGCTCTCAGAGAGCTCTTGGTGCTATCACAAACCTCTAAATAAGGTATAATGTAAGCAGTTCATTGTGGTCCGTTACATTTAGTATTCTAAGCTAAAAAGCTAAAAGCTGCATGCAATAATTAGAGGATTAGGGACTGTCTGGTGGAGACTGGCTGTCCTAATGCTATTGCCGTCTAACCTTGTAAGTGTCAGTGTTCTTGGCTGATGACGTTACCTCACTGCGACCAACGGCGGCGAGGTGAGGCCGGTTCCCGGAGCGCCCGCAGCGGCATCTCCGGCGCTCGAGCGCAGACAAAAGATTTCAGATTTCGCAATTTTCTGAAAAGCCGGCTCACAGCGGCTCGCATATATTGTTACAGCGTCGCCGCAAAATGCTGCGTGATTATATAAAACTATAAATTGATGGTTGGTTGGTCGGTTGATAGTGTGGGCTGGAGGAACAAAAGCATGACATTGTTTTGCAAATGTCACTGGGTCCTGGACCTCAGGCGTCTCTCTCTCGCAGCTCCACGGCTTTAAATGTCTTGTTAAGCTTTTACTGCTATCCTAGAGTGGTGCCAATAAATATTTCCCCTCATTAATTCTGTAATATAATGTACTAATAAGCATATTTAAGTTTCATTCTTTAATGAAGTGCTTTCATTGTCGCCCTATCCTCTGAAACCTTGCCCCTTCAACTTCCTGTTTCCCTTTAAAAGTTCTCAGGGCAACAATAGCCGGGGTGGTATGACTCACGAAAGCCTCCGAAGTATTATTAGGACACCTTGAACGAGAGCATGTTCTTTTCAGGAGGGTGTAAAGGCCGACTGACAGCTATTAGAACTTTGGGGACTGTGCTTGTGTCTACAACTTTCTCAAGTGCCCCGGGAGACAGTAAGAGACAGGTACATGTGTATGCGTGCGCATGTCCATGTGCATATGTGAGTGCATCAGTGCATGCATCCATGAAATCTCCCCCCTGTGCATGAATTCCTAGGTGTCATGGCGTCACCTCACACTTACATCGGCTGCCGGAGGGGGCTGCAGTTAGGCAGGCCATCTTTGCTGAAGGCACTCAGGTCACAGCGACACCAGTTATCAATGACATCGCCCTTTCCGGCACACCAGTATGAGCTCATTGTGGCGCTCTTGAAGGCCTGTAAAGGGTAACAGGTGAGAGAAATGCAATTATCTCTTGGAACATGCGCTCCCTGTCCATCTATCCTTACCCCACCCCCATCTCAGCCCACTTTCTCCATATCCCAGAGCGCACACACACACACACACACACACACACATCCTTGTACTTCTGTCCATGTAATGACTCTCCATTGATTATATTCATTTTCTTTTCCCCTCCCTATCCCCTAAAATTAGCCACTAGCGTATCAAACCTCAGCGTTAAGCTAATACCTCTGTGATAAAGTGAGGGCCGGCCCAAAATTGTGGTCACTCTGCAACAAAAAAGCTCCCCCCCCCCCCCAAGGTCTGCAGCTCGCAACGGGTCTCACAGAGACAGAAGTACAGGTACGCACGCACACGCCCACACACAGAGTGACCTTTTCATACCCACCGTTCCCAATTACCGGAAAGGCAGGAACATCTCACTAACATCGACAAGCTTACGCTGTGATATCATAGATGCACTGTGACTTTTATGATGGAGGTGTGAAAGCTGTGACACTCCCCACCTCCTCCATTCTACGCGGATGCGCGTGTGTGTGTGTGTGTGTGTGTATCTGTCGATGGTGCTGTCGGTCTGTCTGCGAAAGGGGGACGGAGGGGAGGAGGGAGGATGTTAGGAGATGACATCATCTCCTAACATCTCCTCGCGCTGCTTCATTAACGGGCGAAAGAAAAATCAAAGGCAGAAGCTCAGTCATCCTCTAAAAGGCAGCAAAATGCCAATATAACCGTCAAAGCAATAAAGTATAATGTCAGGGCTTTCCCTAAAGCCACAGGCATGATAGAGAGTGAGTTCAAGGGAGTTCGCAAGCACTCTGGCTCCCCCTGTCACACTATGGATCAATGGAGCACTCAGTTATTTATGTGCTCTAACTGGTTGGCAGTGCTGCCTCATGCAGACAACTTTGGAGATGTACTTGATCATGGTCACAAAAATAGGACACTGGAACCATGCGGAAACATTATCACCGGGTACCAGGCGTCCAACAAAAAGCCGAGAGAAGCCACTCCTTTGTTCCAATGCACCATGACATTCACTTATCCCAAGGCAAAAAGGAGCTGATGAGACCACACACGTCTTTAAGCGAAACCGCGCGCATGCGTCTCGAGCGCGCGCCCGCGCACACACAATTAAAGATTGATTTCCACAGTTGGTTGTTTCATTTCATTGGAGAAATGCCAAGGAAGATTTCTGCAGCGTGTTGATTAGTGAGAGTGACATCTGAGATGACTTTGGGCACAGTCCTGACCAGAAAGGCAGAAGGCTTGGCCAAAAAAAGAGCCAGGGTATGCACTCAGAAGCTGATGTTAGCATTTCCACAACACTGCATTGTTAGCTGTAAAGGAGGCTCAACAGCCTTTCATGGGAACTGACTTCTTCCAATACCACTTGCTTTCACTCAAGGCGAAGGATCTTGAGAGCGAAAGTGACCTAAATGAGCAGCGAGGGTAAGAAAGAGGAAGAGGCCGGAGAGAGCGAGGGAAACGGGACGGTAAAATAAATAAATAAGTAAAAAGAAATGGACGAGACGAAGGAGGAAGCAAAGGTGTGCACACCTTACTGTGGGACAGGATCAGGATCCTTCAGCAGTCGAGCAATGCAAGCCCCTCTAAATGAGCATGCTGAATGAGCAGTTATTATGGGGGGGGCGGGCAAGCGCTGTAATCCATGGCCATGTAATAACCCCCTGGAAAACCAAAAAGGGGAAAAAGGTAATTACATTTCTCCCCCCGCCCCCCGTCGCCTTCCCCCCTTCGCCTGAACCCATGTGGCTAACTGCTGCCAGAAAACAACAGCAGCAGGGGTCTTGCCACCTCATGTCAATGGGAAGCAGGCCACAGACAAAGGCAACAAGAAAAACCTGGACTCGGGGTCTACGCATGCACGCACGCACGCAGACTAGACAAATATGAGAAATGAGAAATGACCTCCGCTGCTAGGGGGCAAAAGAGAGAGAGACCACAGGACCGCCATGCGTTTACCACCACCAGATTCCTAGAAAAACCCCATATGGGTCTGTGCGCTTGATTGCATGGCTGCACATGTGAAAAATAGACAAAGCGATTACCGCCGTGTTTATGTTTGAAGAGTAATGCAAGCCAGTCTCCACTGGGTAAACAGGGAATCTAATTGTGGTTTAGAGAATGAGGTGGGGGCTGGGTGGGAAAGGGGGGGGGGTTGGAAGAGGAAGGGGGGGGGGCAAAGGAGGTAAAAACAGAGGATTTGGAGAAAAGCAAGCAAAAGGGATTGTTTGCTAATACATGCTAAGTGATAATATGTCAAGTGTGCGGTGCAGGAGGTGGCAGTAAGTCCTGCTGCTGCATGTTGGGCCAGTGAGGAGGAGACGCACTGACAGGCCCCGGAGAGAGCGCGTCTGTGTTCACTGCAGTTACTAGATAAGTCAGGAGGAGGATACCCTATCCTGTATTGATCAGCCACACATCATGCGTTTCCCAGAACACTATGGATCCATATGCATTCTGCGTTGGCCACATAGGGGTGAAAAACACACCTTGTCCATTATGCTTCACATGTTTTTTCACGAGTGTTTTGACAGAGACGGTCCCGTCTGCGTGTCGGCTGTAACAGTGTAAAGCGCTTCTCCTCCTGCGCAGCCAGGAAGTGGCGACGCCCCGATGGTTACAATAACACGCGGTCCCACCGTTCGCCACCATTCATCTCTATTGACCTTATCGATACCGAGCAAATTGAGCTGAAATGTAATCACCCAGACAAGATCAGCGAGCAGCAGGGCCGCTGAGCATCAGCAACAACTCCAGCCGCAAATTCCAAGCCTTGACATCATTTAGACCGTGCAGACTCACTGGCACCAAAATACTATTTGGACCTTTCACTTTCGTAGAAGCCTGTCGTGACTTACAAGAAGGCAAGGGAGGCCATTGTGACCTCTTTAATGTATTAATCTGTTTGTCTAGTCTAAGCCGGGCGTATTACTGTCCGTTTTCAGAGGCTAATACATGAAAACACTGGCCAGCTGGCCCGCAGTATTGATTTATAAGATGATCACCAGTGGTGGTAAAGAGTCTAAGTCAGCACACACAGGACACCATCAATAGTGACCTAAGTGTGTATGTCTGTGTGTGCGCGCGTGTGTTTACGCACACTCGCATGCGTTTACGTATCCTTTCCAGTCATTCAGGGATAATGGTGTTAACAAAGGAGCCGATGGGCTGGTTTCTAGGAACCCTGTCAGAGGTACGACTTCCAGGAAACTGGACACTGGGGGCAGCTGGAGGGTTGGTTCACCTAGAGGTTGATGGGGGGGTTGCCATGTCACTGGAGGACCCTCAAACAGCAGGTACCGGTTGCTTAGGTGTTGCCAGCGCTGCCTGACTTTGTTCAAAGCTAATCCGACCTTTCCAGCAAAGCAAATTGACTTATTTGTTAGTCCACTATCTCATTACGTATTAAAAAATTACAGCTCGGGGCCCAACAGTAAAACAAAGCCAATGGAAAATAAATTTAATTTTACCAGAAATATGAAAACTTCAGTGGAAACTAATGAGGTGAGTTGAGTCTTCTGGACAATACCGTCTATATAAATAATGGGATGATTACCGATGCTGAACCGGTCAACTCGGTGGTTCAACTGTTTCACCAGCAGCATAAAGGACAAATCTGTACCACTCCTGATGTAATGAGCGCTTTACGGCCGACTTGAACGTGCACTCAGCTGCCAGTTTATTAAAGCGAATACAGCCCCGCAGTAAAACCTCCCTTTGTGGACTTTCTAATACGCGGTTTTAAGTGAAAGTTGGTGAGTTGTGCTGCGTCGTGCTGGCACATGACGGCCACGGTTTTTGGCCAACCCATTTATATCAATGAGGGTACGTTAAACAACAGGAACGCCTCCCTGTATAATGCAGTCCAGCTCAGCAGCACCACAATCAACACCTCTCTCTGGAACAGCCGAAACACTTTAACCTCCCTGGAAGCAGGATTTATTGCAGGGCTGTTGTATTGCACTGCGTTCGCTTTAGCGCGGCGAACCTTATAAAGTGGAGCGCTGGCATAGAGAGTTCACATCTGTTTAATGATCTATAAGCGTGTGCGCTCTCCTTGGTACTGAACTGATGCTCCCGAGATCAGAATTTGACGTGTGCGTTTGATTACGGGACCTTGCTGCACTGAGCTGCGTTGGGGACCGTTGGCAGCAACGTTCGGGATGTGCTGCTCTTTGAATTCCTGTTAAACGGCGTGCATTATTGTGTCATATGTGCATATTGTTTTAGCTAAGAACGCGCCCTGAAGTACTGCATGCTTTGGTGCAAGCATGCTCTGAGCATGTTCTGGGCCCACCCCCGTGAAGCTCTGCAGCAGAGCGTCATGGTGAGAGCATGACAGCGGCCACTCGGGCAAGATATAAAGCATTCTGACCCATTAGACTCACAGCCAATTTGTTCAAAAGGTTTGCCATAATTCAGTCACAGCAACACAGGGCACAGGACCACTGGCACGCTGCACAGGCGTTAGCTTATTTATTTATCCACCGAGGTATTTTTCTCTGGCGCTAAAACAGGGGAGTGTCTGTGTGTGTGTGCGTGTGTGTGTGCGAGCGTGTATTTGCGTGCACACACCAGGGCCTGTAAGCAAAGACCACCTCGGTCGCGTCCGAGCCAATTCCAAGACCGGTTCCAGTCGAAATCAAGTCAAGACCAGGTTTAGTGCAAGCCAAGCCTGACAACAGAGCAGCTTGAGAATACCAGGACGAAGACGGAGTAAACCTCAAACCTCTCCGTCCAAATGCAAAACAAAGTCATTATGTTTCTTGCAAGGGAGCAAAGACGACGAAGAACCAACTAATATAGCTATGGTGCATGCAGAAACAGCCGCCTGCACAGGTGTACAGGTTTGTTTTAGCCACGGTGAGCAATAAACCAATTAATGTTTATTTAAAAATATCATGGATGTGTCAATCAGTGCGCCTTAGCCATGCAAATAGTTCTAAGTATTAAGTATTTGGGATAAAAACACAACAGAGGTGAATGGAATTTTATTCGCGGTGTCAGATGCACTGAAACGTTACGACTTCCAACAGAAACATGTCATTTCCTCGTTATTCTGCAGAATCCACACACACACAGAACCGAGGAAATAACAGTTGTACAGTCAGCGCCGGCGGATATATGTCATCTTAACTTGACTTTATTTGACCGCGCCATGCGCTATGTCAGGCGCGGATGCTAGCATGTGACGCCGCAGTTAGCTCGTAGCTAATTTACGTCTTTAGCAGCTGAGTTGGGACAAACATTGTTTTTCAATCATCTATAAAGCTTTGAGACGACTGTATTTACTCCTTCACTTCTGTTTCATGCCGCGCTGTATCGTGCGTCCCTACGTTTGTCTGCTTTTTTAGCTTTTAGCTACGGTACGATGTTTTGTTGTGAACTGTTTTGATCATTTCCGAGTGAAATAAAGGTTTGATGGCGAAAAACAAGATCAGGGCTCATCGTGTCAAAGCTGATAATGTCTTAAAGATCGTATTTTTAGATCCAGATGACACAATCCAGAAGAGGCACTGCTTCTTGAATGAGATGTTGCATATAAATGTCTAATTTCACTGCTGAGAGCACCACGAACTTTACTTTTATTGCATTAAACAGGAGGCTGCTATAGTAGCAGCATGGATGCAACATGTTTTTATTAGGCGGCATCAACTCTTTAATACGTTTTTAAGGAAATACTCGGGTAACTATCCTGTACTGACTGATAGGACCAGTCCTCCGGGTTGTGTTTGCCCCAAATCCTGTACAAAGAAATACTTCATCCCCCGTTCGCCCTCTTTGACAGCGCCACACGGATCTGACATTAAATTCTGCTGCTTTCCAGCCCTGGTAGTGGTCTCTCTTCGAGGAAAGGGGTAATTTCATATTGTAACTAAATCCCCCTGTGGCTCAATAATGAGGAGATTTATGTGAAAGGGACATGACATGTCCTGTCAAACAGTCAGGCAGCCAGGGAGAGGCCACTGAAAGATGCAGGTAGAGAGGAGGGAGGAAGGGCGCCGAAGACAGAGTGACAGGTCCACATAAGACCACACAGACGCATGCATACAAATATGTACGCACATATAGGCATGACCTCAGTCCCCCCCCTAATCATAAGCAGGTAAACTAAAGCATGTATTTTGATAGCTTCAGGGGGTGGAAGGTAAAAAAAAAAAAGAAAAAAGAAAGAACCTCATCTCTGAGAAAGCTTTTGCAACATGGCATCTGTCTTTCCCGATAGACCCAGCCAAGTAGAAAGAAGCAAAAGTGTGTGTGAGAAAGACACACACACACACACAAAAGGAGGGAGATAGAGAGAGAGAGAGAGAGAGAGAGGGGCAGGTTGTTGTGTCGCTCGTCTCTAATGCAATATACGTATGTGCCTCCCAGACGAGCGGCGGCGGCGGCTGCGGCCGAGAGACGAGGAGAAAGAGAGGGAAAAGAGGAGCAGAGTGATGGACTCCCCTCCCTCCCAGGAGGTCGATGACATCAATAAGAAGCTAATAATCCTGCCTCAAGCTACCTCAGAAGGGCTCGCCAGAGCAATCCACTGCAGTCTACCCCTTCTCCTCCTCCTCATACATCTCACTCTCCACATCCCCAGAAGACCACGGGTTGGGTAGGGGGAGAGAGGAGGATGGATAGCGAGGTGTTTGGAAGAGAGGGAAAAGAGACATTTTGCTCTTCCTCACGTTTAGCTATCGATGAGGCCCACTAGGGATCGTCTGCTATTGATTGTGCCTTCTTTTCTTTGGGGCTGTGGTGCTTGTTATGGGCGGCACGTACAGGGGGGCTTTGTTATGTGTGCGTGCGCGCGCGCGCGTGTGTGTGTGTGTGTATATATATATTTCTGCGTGTGTGTTTGTCTTTTTGCCTCTGGTATTGTTGCTGCCCGCAGTAATTTCAGAAGGTAAGGTAATTAGATGCTTGATTGGGGAGGAGGAGGGAGGAGGAGGATGAGGAGGAGGAGGAGGGGGAGCGGGAGCGCGAACCAGTCTGCTCCCTATGGCGTGTGCATGCGTGTGTGTTGGGCGTGAGTCACCTGCAAACAGCTCTGCGCTGGTTTGCACACGCACAAGAGGAGACGTGCCGGATATTAGGTAGCAAGACGATGTCAGGATGAAGCCCGAACAAATGTGGTGAACTAAATGTCAAGAGATGCCAGACCCCCCCCACCCCCTCCTAAATTACCTTATGGAAAAGAAATCTGATATGATTAACTTTCACTGCACGGAGATCCAAAGACTTTTCATACAGGATGAATCATAAACGCAACACGCGGCCATTAAGCTGATATTACATTCAGCTGTGCGCGCCTGTTTAGACACACACGCGCGCACACACACACACACACGTATATCTCACACATATACACACCGACTTTCCCACAAGAGGAGAAAAACCATGATGTCATCTTTTTTATGCCCTCTGTGTTACAGTGCTGCTCTCCTGTGGTCAAAGTTAACCCACTAATGCCACCTAGAGGCGACTTCGCACAGCTGCAGCAGCCCCACGCTGCCGAGGACAATGGACGTGCACAGCGTGGAGGCATTAAACCGCAGCCGCACAATATAATGAGCGTAAATAAATGCATGCGTCTTGTCACAAAGCAGCACAACACGTGTGTTTAATAAACCTTTGTTCATTATACATCAGGAATAAGGAACGGTTGCAGATTCAGGTGCAAAATTGCAAAGATTTGGTTTATATTCATGTAAATTCACACGGTTTGTGTATTAAAAAATAAGGAAATCCAGGTTTTGACTGTATTATCAAAGACACTGTGTTGCTTTTCATTCATTATACTTTTAATTTTATGATAAAGCAGAAAAAAAATTCTGCATGTTGATGTTTTTTTCTTATTTTTTGCTGTTTTCTTCCCACCTCAGCGCTGATGCATCACATTGTTTGAGTTTGCGGTCTTTGTCATTGCCCCCCCCCCCGCTTTCTCACCTCTTTGGTGACGTTGTCTTGGACCAGGCTGTAGAGGGGCACCACGCGGCTGACTTCCAGCAGCACAGGGATGGGGGAAGGCTGCTCTCCGCTCCTGCTGCTGCCGGTGCGGCCTCTCCCTGACACTCCTCCCATCACGGCCTGGTGGTGGCACAGGTGGCAGCCAGCTGGACAGCTGCCCTTCTCCTCGCAGCGGATCTCCACGCCGTTCACCATGTCGTCGGTCAACAGCTGGCTCTTCTGCAGCGCCGACAGGTAGCTGATGAACGGGACCGACTTCAGCTCACGCCGCCCACCTCCGCCGCCAACCCCCTGGTCTGTTGCCTCTGGAGGGGCAGGCAGGGGAAGAAGGGAGGGTGAGGGTAGGAACAATTACTCTTTACATTCAGTTTAGGAAGAGAGAAGAACGCAGCTGCTGCTTCCACGTCTATATGTATTCAAAACACTCTCCTCTCTCTAAACTTTCTCTAATCTTTATTTCCATAAAACAATTTATTAACGTTCACTTGGAGCAGCGACGCAGAGCAGAGCGTCTGCATCTGGATTTACTTTTAGCTGCTGCCAAGGAAAAGAAGCAAAAACAACAACTAACCCCTTACTGTCATCGACTTTCACGGACAAAGGATGAATGGGAGGGAGGAGGGGGTGTCACTGGCTTCCTCCCCTGAGCGTCAATTACCACTGTTTGATGTTCTCAATGGAGGTGTGGGTGGGGGTGGGGGGGTCTCTCTCATCATTTCCTCTTTCAGGGAGAAAACAACGCACCGTGCGGGAAGAGGAGGCAGCGACAGAAGCAGGGGAGGAGTGGGAACAGGAGAGAAGGCTACTTGGGTGTGGAGTGTTTGACCTGGAGGACACGTCGGGCCACATGTTGCAGCGGAGCAGATCTGCCACCTGTGCTGATGTGGCAGATGTGCGTTCGTGCCTGTTTGCTCTACAAGGACAGAGGACGCACATGTGATTCCTCCTAACGAGCGATGAAAGACGTTCCCTCTAAATGACAAAAAGGCGCGTTAAAGATGAATAAAACACGTGCATCGTCGGTCACAATGTGAGAAACTGCGATTCCTGATCGAACTCCATCTGCAAATGTTTGATTCCACTCACCAACACCCGGATATGTACAGTTTAAACACCAAATATGTATTAAACCTCAGTGTAGGTGGTCAGAGTATTGAGTAACCTATGTGTTGTTTAAGCTATAATCACACACCCCCACTCGCATACTGTTGCATATAGAGGCCCATGGTTACCAATGCATACAGTATTACATAAGAGCACCTATACACACACACACACACACACACACACACACACACACACACAGACCAAGAGAAAAACAAGTGACACCCTAAACCTGCAGGGAGAGGGTAAGACGGCAGGAAAGGCCATTGATATTATTCAAGCTGGGGTAATTGGGACAATTAGGGTTAATATCTTAAATGACTCATTTCCTGTTCACAGTTTTAATGACGGAGAGCTCAAGCATCCTTCAGACTAAAGCAAAAGGTAGATGAGATACAGAGCACGAAACAATGCAAATGCAAAACAGGTTTGAATGTGTCGACTTGTGCAATTTCGCATTTGAGTCCTGCGCCGTCTGCGGCGTTGAATAAGTTAAACTTCCAACCAGTCGTTTCTCAAACACAGGTCGACACACGTGAGGCATTAAAGCGCGGTCTTCTGACTAATAGTTTCAATTTCGAACCAATATGTAAACCAAAAGTCTGCAGAAATCTGTTTTCTGCAGGATGTTGTATTAATAAGAAGCCCTCTAACAAAATCATTTGCAAAATCGCCCTAACAATATTAATTAACGTTTCCTTTGGCAAATTAAAACAGTAAAAACTAATTTTATTTTAATTACCTGAACTCACCGTTAAAAGTACATGTGCAGGGCAGAAATGCAGCGTTATGAGAAGACAGTGTGAAGGAACGGCATGTACGAATGCATGCGTATAGCCGGGCTAAGCTAAACAGGCTGCAGCTCCAAACAGCAGCAAAGTAAAACCTGACGAGTGCTGAAATGAGGACAGTATTTAGGGGGTCACTTCACAGATTCTGGTAAATGTCTAAACGTCTAACAAAATATATGGGTATCAGCTTTAAGAAGCACTGAAACTTCCACAGTGTCAGAAGAAACGCCACCAAGGACACGACCTTAACGTCCTCAGCTGTAGCTCTGACCCCGGTGTGTGTGCGTGTGTATGAGACAGGACCGAGCCTGTACATACATCTCTTCATGTATAGCTTTGTGGCTTACTCCCCCGTGTGAGCCTGCCAGACGTTGGCAGGCAGTTGAAAGGGCGAGTGGTGGTAACTTCATGTGCAACAGTATGTAAACAGGCTCAAGGGGTGGCCCAAGAGCCCAATTACATGCACTTCTTGAGGCAACACAGACTCAGAATAGAGCTGTCGAAAAGGGCTCTCACAAGAAATCCCTGCAGCTCAGGTCGGCTGTGGACAGCCGGTCCTATCCACTCTCGCCCCCTTTAACTCATTTCACCCCGCATTACAAATGTTTACATCCATATACACAAACGTATTTCATGAGAGGCTTGGCACCGTCGAGTACTTGTGGAGAGAACAAAACATCGCCATGGTTATGACCGTCAGAGTTAGCTCACGCTCACAGCAAAGTACCTACACACATTTAATCAAATACTGTACTTTTGCACAGTTTTATGGTGTTTATATTCCCATTTTATGCTTTTTATACTTCTATTCCACCATAATTCAAAAGCAAAATACTGGTAAATGTAGTTATTTGTTCCTTGAATCAAAAATCGTGACATTAATGTACGGATAACACTTTCTAGACCCCAGTAGTTTATAAAGTAATGGATAAAAACATATAAACCCAAAGCCACACATTTATCAGCTGCAATATGAAGGTGATGTGCACAATAATGAATCAAAAACAAGAATTAAATGATATGTTATAATACACATTAGTCTGAACTGTGCCATTGTGCAAAATTAGCACTTTTAGTTTCCGTACTGTGAATGTTTTGATGCTTATTTGCGTGGCTGTCACATGCAACAGAGTGTTTCTACCATGTTCTATTGCTTCTTGTAGTTCAGTTAAAGATCTGACTTCTTCTTCCACACCTGTACGTGAGAGCTCTCCCCTGGACGATCTTATTTTCCCCCTTTTTAAATTAACTTTTAAACTTTCTTTAACTCTCTTTGCGGCATTTTGAGATTGGTAGCAAACCACCGTAACACACAAGTCCCATCTGGAGTAGCTAAAATACTTGTTGTCTGCTTATTTGTGTTTATGTACAGTCTCAGAGACATCTGACCAACGGCGACACCCTTCACAAGGACAATTTAAACTGGACCGCATGTATTCTGGGGCAGTTAAAGGAGCAGCACGTCACTTGGCCTTTACACAAACTATGACACCTCTTCGCGCTGTGGAGTGAATGTGATGCTATTGCAACGCTCGCCTGCCACCAAACATAGCGGGGAGATAAATGGGGAGCATTTCCCAGCCATTGATCTCGCACTCACGTTGTTAATTAAAATGTCTTTGTAGACTGGTTGCAGTATAATTACTCATCAGGGACACATCCCCTCTGGCCAGGGTTATGTTGCCCAGGCAACAACAGCAAAGGTGTCGGATATCTTCCGTTGCAATTTAATACAGATGTTGTGAGATATTGTGACTGTTGCTTTTGCTTTAATCAAACAGCTACAAGTGTCAGAGCCTTTTCATTTTTACAACATGCTTGTTATCTACAGTTGCTCATATCCCCTATTAATTATACAGTGAGCAAACACAGAGAAACACACGCGTGTGCCGTGTCTTGTCTACAAAATACCAATCTTAATAAACAATACTACACCTTGCTGTAGTGTTTTAAAAGAAGGCCACGACACATTAACATTAAATATGTCAAATGATTAATAAGTTAACATAAAAACATAAAACTAATTGTTTTAAAGACCAAAGTAAAACACACAGCTACTTAAATCCTCATTCCCAGATTCAGTCTTATTCACTTTGTGGTGGTGCATGGTGCCATCTTCTAGAAGACATGTGCTGACATCTAGTGGCATTTTCCTGTAATTACTGGCTTATGTCAAAAAACTAAAACATGTCACCACATCTGGATGTTTTTACATACATGTATATGTAATTTAATTACATCAGGTTATATTTGATGGACTTGTTTTCTCACCCCAGTTTATTTGTTAACCAAAGTTGACAAATTTCTTTTTAAAACGATAGACAATTATCATAATGTAGTACAGGTATGTCTCCATAAACAAATCTACAATGACTGCTTTGAAAAGTCAGAGTATATGTAAAGTATATGTACAGTTAAACAAGGTATTTATATTCGGTACTGTGCCTGGCGATCAAGAAAACCCAGTTTGCCTAACAATCTGTTTGCCCCCTGTTCTGTGTGTGTGAATGCAAATGTATGGCATATAATGATTGATATTACATTTATTTATATATTATATAATGAAAAACAATTTAATCTTTAAAGTGTTCTTTGGTAGTCTCATGTTGGAAGTCACCTATCAGTAAAATCCCGTGAACTGCATCAGGACCATGAATACATCACCTGGATCCTGACGTGCCCCTTGTCCAAGCCTACGCGGCAAGCCAATCACAACAGCCGTCGGACTGAGGGCCGTGCGTATTACGTAACGACTCGGCGCTGCGTACGTGACGTCGTCAACACTGCAGTCTCTCACTGACTAGCGGCTGCAGTGACAGAAACACAGCACGCCCATCACAGCCTGTGTACTTCAAAACCTGCTAAAACTGAGGAAAAGGTAACGCCTCGAAGCAGAAAACACCTTTAGAGAAGCATCACGATGAGACACTTATCTTATTTTTGACTGCACCGCCATTAAAAACAGCTGCGCGATCATGTTTAACATTATCGGGTTGTGTTAAAGAGGCAGCCTTAACGTACGTTTTGTCGCGAGGCCTCCTATTTACTTACCTAAAATCATTGTATTCTTGATGTAAATCGTGTGTAAGGAGTGCGATCTGCAAGGTCAGCCTATTTTTAAGCATCAAGAGAGCACCGTGGTGCCTCTGGTCAACGCAGATATAGTTAACCTAGTTAGCTTGATCATCACACTGCTTGTCATCATAGCGCGGAGCGAGCGCGTGCCAGTTAGCTAACTTAAACAACATCAGCTCGCCAATTAGCTAGCTTACCTGCCAGTATCAAAACAGCCCTATTGTGGTATATTGTTAGCTTTACTAGCAATAAGTTATAGTCAGTTTTAACTACTGCTAGCGTTGCTATGTGTTAGCTTGTTGTGGGTCCGTGGGTGGTCGTCAACACGTCACCTAATATTTAGTTTTCTTCTCATTTCGATGTCAGCTAACGTTACACTGCGTCTGCAAAGCTGGATTAAAAACAGTTGATTTGTAGCTATATTGTCGCTGTTTCATGTCACGGTGCATCAGATGAGGGTCAGGCTTTAAGACAGGATCTGTATTACCTAATGTAACAATAAAATGATGCATCCACTATAATAAACAGCTGTGAGGCATCTAAACGTAACACTCACATAGTCCACTCCTCACATGAGTGAATGACATTATCAGTGTTTCACACAGAATGAAAACACTTACTTATGTTTTTGTTTCGTTTTGCTTATTCACTCAAGGAAGGGACCACAATGGCAGCAGCATCCTACCCACTGGACCCAGATCTAATGAGGGAGGTCCTTGAATGCCCCATCTGCCTGGAGACCTACAACCAGGACCAAATGAGACCCAAACTCCTGCAGTGTGGTCACACAGTGTGCCGGCAGTGTCTGGAGAAGCTGTTGGCTAATACTATCAATGGTGTACGCTGTCCCTTCTGTAGCAAGGTCTCCCGTATGAGCAGTATCTCTCAGCTGGCTGATAATCTTACTGTGCTCAAGATCCTAGATTGTACTACATCCTGCAGTGCTGCTGCTGCTGCCCTGATGTGCAAGGCCTGCTGCAACCGCCTACCACGACAGTACTGCCATGACTGTGCCACAGTCCTCTGTGAGCCCTGTACAGGAGAGGGCCACCTGCATCAAGGCCATTCAGTCCAGCCAATTAGGGTGGCTGCTGAGCAGCGCCGTAAAGAGTTGGGTAGCAAGCTGACTGCTCTGCGTGATTTAATGGGTGAAATTCAGAAGAAGAAGACAGCCATTGACAACATTAACAAGTCCTTGAGACTAAAATACCAGGCAGTGCAGCAGGATTATACCACAGCTGAGCTACGTCTTCAAGAGGAGCTCAAGAGGTCTCGAAGGACATTCACAGCTTCCATGGCTGAAGTGGAAAAGCTAAACGGGCAGGTCCTGGAGGAGCAGACGTATCTTCTTAACATTGCCGAGGTAAAGGTGGTGTCACGATGTGATTATCTGACAATGCTGGTGAGGCAGAGCGATATCTCTCTGCTAAAGGATGATGGTGGAGGGAGTGATGATGAAGAGCTGGATCTTAGGAGCAGCCTGCCCACTACATTTCAGCTGCAAGAGCCAGGACTGGTCAGAGCAGAGCACTCCAAACCTGTAGAAGTGGGCCAAGTGACCACAAATATTTATACTGTCAATACAGACGATGAGGAGTTGGAGATTGCACTTGAGGGCGATGCAGAGACTGTAGCTGGGGCAGCAGGGGGTGGCGCAGCGGGAGCTCCAGTGGATCTATACCGAGACATTGACATGGTTGCAGCTGTAGAGGAGGCGGTGTGCGGTTCACCGAGCAACTTTAAGTCAAAATCCATGGATGCCGGTGGGGAATCACCTGGAGGAGCTGGGGCGAGCGCAGGCCCCCCAGTGTGCCAGTTTGTAAAGAAGATGGGCTGCAAGGGGACTTTACCCGGCATGTTCAATTTACCAGTAAGCATCTGTGTAACACAACAAGGCGAGGTGCTGGTCGCTGACCGCGGCAACTACCGCATCCAGATCTTTAACCGCAAAGGTTTCCAGCGTGAAATCCGCCGCAACGCCAGTAGCATCGACAACTTTGTCCTGAGCTTCCTTGGGGCCGACCTGCCTAACCTCATCCCCTTATCCATCGCCGTCACCCCTCAAGGACTGATTGGGGTCACTGACAACTACGATAACTCAGTTAAAGTCTACACTATGGATGGACACTGTGTGGCTTGCCACAAGAACCAGCTGATTAAACCCTGGGGCATTACTGCCATGCCATCGGGTCAGTTTGTGGTGTCAGATGTGGAAGGTGGCAAGCTGTGGTGTCTCGCAGTGGACCGCAATGTAGGCGTGGTGAGCTACAACCGATTGTGCTCCGCTGTGCGGCCGAAGTTCGTGACGTGTGACGCTGCTGGTACGGTCTATTTCACCCAAGGTCTGGCCCTGAACTTTGAGAAACGCCAGAACGAGCCCCACCTGGAGGGTGGCTTCTCTATTGGCTCAGTGGACACCGACGGCCAGCTCGGCAAGCAGCTCAGCCATTTCTTCTCAGAGACGGAGGACTTCCGCTGTATCACTGGCATGTGTGTGGACGCCAACGGGGACTTGCTGGTAACGGACAGCGGCAGGAAAGAGATCCTCCAGTTTCCCAAAGAAGGTGGATTCAAAATTCTCATCCAGGAAGGTCTAACCTGCCCCGTGGGAGTGGCCACCACCCAGAAAGGACAGCTGCTAGTGCTGGATTGTTGGGACCACTGTGTCAAAGTGTACACATACATCCAACGGAGGCATTCCTCCACTTCTTAAAGGAACAGTCCAGCCCACGTGAGCACTGAGAGGCTTAGTAGGTATGTGTTGGTGTGTATGGAAGTTTGAAAAAGGTAGAAACACACTGTTATCTGTCACTTTAGTTTGGCTGCAGTCCAAACGAATCTCCCCACAGCTGTCCTTGGGTTATTAAATGAATGCTCTTGTCCGTTTGGTTCAGTTTAAAGCCCATTGGATTTTATTTTTAATACCTCAAATTAAAAAAAAAAATCAGCTACTTAAGCTGCCTCTCACCTGGTTATTGTAACACTAAAACAGTCATTTTACATTAAAAGAACAGTGGCACAAGTTGTCACAGTAAAATAAGCGAGAGAAGCCATGGATGTCGGAGTACAGATGGGTTTCCTTCCTCTATTATCGCCTGCTTTATCCACCAGTGAGCCAGCCTGCCTGTGACGCATGGCTTTCACTCATGCGGCTCAGCTTTGCGGGAGATAAACGGGAGGAGGAAGAGCTGAAAACGAACATGCACCGAGGCTTTCGGCCTGTTAAGCACTTTATTATTATTGACACGACACTGTCTCCCGGGTTGTAGCAGCACAGACTTAAGATTGATGTTGCTGAATGCAGCTGGCAGCTTTAAAGTTTACTGTGCAGTCCGCTAATGACAAAACAGTAACCGAGTATCAGCTTTCATCGAATTGCGTTCGGCAACATTCAGGGAACATTAAGTGTAGAATAATAAGTTACATAGAGGAGAGAGTGATGGCGGAGTGGCAGTTGGAGGGGATCTGTGGGGTTGTGTTAAATTAAAACAGTGATTGGCAAAACAAGCATCATCATCTGTTACGTTTATTTATCAAAGCGTCTTTGAGGGTTACTGAGTTAACGCAATCAGAATTAGGGTTGTTGATCGGCAGAACGCATTATTATTAATATTATTATCATTACTGCAGTGCATACTAATGCTGTCTGCCCAGCCTGTGCACAGCAGCCACAACCGAAATAACCAGTTGTAACATGTTGAAGCGGCGTCAGCTTTGAGGACATCTACTGTCTGATCTACAAACACGACTCTCACCCTCTGTTCTTTTATTTAACAGTCTCCTAGTGACTTCCCAGCCACAGCCACAGCTTTGTCACTAGGGGGCAGGTTGAGGTAACGGTCTGCAAGACAATATCCATCTGCTCCGGATCCTTTACTCGCCGTTCTGCTCAGTCT
Source organism: Datnioides undecimradiatus (assembly GCA_008933995.1). Taxonomy (NCBI): domain Eukaryota; kingdom Metazoa; phylum Chordata; class Actinopteri; order Lobotiformes; family Datnioididae; genus Datnioides; species Datnioides undecimradiatus. Next base: position 4,818,150 of record WARS01001868.1, on the reverse strand, counting down.
TACATCTCTACATCCCCCTGCTGCTCGCTTTTGGACCAGCCTGCAGCATTAACAAATCAGAGTTTCGGTCCAGTGTCTCAGACAGAAGCAGGTCCACAATGAAGAAGAGGTCCCACATGACCTCCGCTGCTCAGAAGGAGCTTTAAAATTTCAAGGCTCTGTTCTTTCTATTCTCCACATCACCACGCTCATCTATAAATTACTTTTTGTTGCTATGCCAGCAGAGCCAGTACTAAATAGCTCCAGCATCAAAGCCACATTGAAGGGACGGCTCGGGTGTCTCTAATTGGGTTGTGTGAGGAACTTCGTGTAGGTCAGTGTCTTACCTGCAGTAGATGATGCAGCAAACCCCCCAAATGTGGCGGAGCAGCAGGGGTTTCACTGTGGGAGGCTAAGAAATGTGCTGTGTGGTGTGAGTCACCAGCAAAACCTTAAAAAAGCCCAGCATCAGTCAAAGTATGTGCTCTCTTTAGAATATTTCTAATTAACCAAAAGGAAATTGAAGCTCTTATATTTCTAACTCCAAAGCCACCGGACTCCTTTGATTAATAAGAGTAATTTTAGCCCATTGGTTAAGGGAGTTGCTGGTGTGCCGCTGCCCCAGTTGGATGGTTTGTTTGTGTTATTATGTGACTTTGGGTTTTTTAAAATGGTTAGTTCAGATTCACCGAAGTGACAAAATGACACAAACAAACTGCCCAATGAGACAGATGTTGACCAGCAGCTCCAGGTGCTCTGTACGGTAAAATTGCTGTTTTTGTCAAGGGAGTCTGGTGGATTGGAAAAGTGCAACGCTACCGTTTCAGGATCTTGTCAGAAAACGCCGCCTGACATAAAGTGGTTAAAGAATATGTCTGAAATCCATTTTGCTGCCTCCTACATCAGTTCCCCTGCTGCTTCTCCGAACTGGTGCGCTCCCAGCCGTCATCTCCTGTAGGTAAATACACTGACTTGTGGATAACTGCGTTGCACCCAAACCGTCTCTTTAAAGCGTGCGAGCACAGCAGACATCTCCGCCTCGAATACTGTTTACAAACTTTGTTCAAACCTGACGTTTATTCCGCAGAAACTCGTTCCCCCGTCGTCGTTTTGGTCACGCTTGGCTTGTGGCGACACAGCCTTTGCGGGGATCAGCGGCAGGAGTGTTCGGAATAGCACAGCTCGGATAATGATGGGTGCAAACTCCAGCACCACGCGCCAAACTTGGCTTTGGATCATAGTTCCCTGTTGCTGTGTCTCCCTCAGGTTTATATCCAACAACAGGCTGAGGTGTCGATATGGTAAACACAACAGCCATATACAATGTTTTGCTAGTTGGTGCTAGTGTTAGGCCATATCTCGCATGTATTTATCATTTATCATGTAGAATTTATTGAATTTTTAAGACCATTTGAAGCGTTAGGAAGACGATACTTTCAGGTAAAATAATAATAAAAAAACACCTTTAATCAGAATATTTAGTGGCCTACATATGGGGAATCAAGTTAATCATTGAAGCCCGCCCATCAATATTGTATGTGAGGTATTCTATATGTCTATAAAGTCGTAAATAGCAAATATGCCTGCTCTGAGGCCAGACGTCTCTTCCTGTCCAGGTCTGCTCCTGAGAGCGTATCGCGTACTGACTCAGTTTCAGCCTTAAAGATAAAATGAGTTTCACGAAGCTGACCTTAACCCTGCACCTGGAGCCCTAGTTAAACAAGTACAAACATACATATCTGAGACAAAGTATCGCAAACAACACGTGTTTTTGATGTTTCTACATTAGCAATGCTGTGAGGATAAAACAAGTCAAACTGAGTTTAAGCATCAGGTGGAGTCTGTCGCAGTCGCATCCTTGTTATTTTACATGGTGTAGTTGTTCAACCGTTAGGAAACGCTATATCTCGACGCTAAACTCATAGGTTTTCACTCCGCTGCATGTCAACCTCGCCACCGAAATTGTTTTTTTTCTCCCCCGTGCTTACACCTTTTACTCAAGTGGTCACTAGAAGTAGTCATTACTAACGAGAGTATTCAAACTCCGACAGAAAAAAAAAAAAACGCATAAAATGCCAGAAAAATCAAGTGTCCTTGTGTCTGTGTGCTGAACAGAGTGCGTCGCGTCACCCCAACATGTTTTATTTCGCATACGTCTCCGGAGTGAATTCATTTACACTGTCGGAAAGTTGCCCCGCAGTACGTCCGCCAAACAAACCCCCGTGTGTCCAAGGTGTTTTTGTCCTTTACAGGCTGTGAATTTTACAATGTGTTGAACACATTTCGGACATCTCCGCGTAGTCACATTCATGTTTGTATTGTTGAATATCAGAGTGCAATAAACATTTATGAAACAGTTAAAATGGCAGCAGCGGTTTTACTTCAGTCTCACATTAACTTTGTGTTTTAGCAATGTGTTTTCAGCTTTCTCTGTGACACTTGAAATATATTTTGAACATATTACGGCAGCTGAAAGCCGTTTTAAACAGGTCCTGGATGCCTTAAAAACAAGCTTTAAACAAATCTGACATAATGTGTCCCTATTGAAGTAGAAACAGATCAGCATGAAGTTACTGATGAAAGACCTGCAATTAAAACCTCAGTTAAAGTTGTTTTACCAGCAAAATGCTCTTAAAATATCAAAATCAAGAGTACTAATGAAGCAGGATATGACGTCACCTGTGTTAATTACTTCATGAATTACAAATTAATTAATTAAATGTTTAAGATATTTAAATAATTAGTTGTTTTAAATATTTAATTAATTATTATTAATTATTTATTATATTTAAAAGGATTTTAATGCAGCTGAAATAGATATTTTAACCAGTTTGGTTGTTTTAACGCTTAAAGCTGATCGTGTTTTGTATGTAAACTATACTATACTATATATACAGGAAGTGGTGTCACAGTGACTCAATATGCCATATTAAATGTAGTAGGGTGGAGGTAAAATGCAAAAAATGGTGATAAGCAACTTAAGTAAAAGTAATTAGTTTGCTCCAGTCACTGTAAGCACAACTCACAGGACTGTTTCCATGTTTCACATGGATTTAACCAGCTGGGTGCGGCAGAAATGTCATATTTTACATCATCGTTTACACTTTTTCTTTACATAGTCTGCAGCAGAATGGAGAATGAGCAGCACTAGTTGTTTATCTTAAGACATAGCTTTTGATATTCACGCGATGGTCCTGGATGGAAACACATACTACTTCGTACTGTCCTTTGGGTGCGTGAATTCAGTTAAAATGTGCGCTACATGTTGAAAAGTGGAGTTTGGTGTACTTTCAAGAGCAGGTGGAGACAAAAGAGCTGTCAACCTGAGCAGAAGGTTCACTGACAGGTCAAAACGTAGGAAAAAGGAGCTTTGCAGGCCAGACGTTAGTACTGTTTGACTTCAGCTGCTTCAGCTCATATAAGACTATTTTTTGCTTTATAGTAACAGCAAATGAATTTAATATTACCATTAATCAACCACAATGTGAATCTTTGACTCAAGCTTTATGCATTTTATTCAGCACAGCCACCCTTTCTGGTGTCGAGGTCACCTAAGCCAGGAGAGGTGCAACGCGGCCCACGTTTGATCAGGTGATCTGTTTCAGTCTAGATGAAAGCTCATCATTAAAACCACCTGCTGAAGTGTTTTGTTGAAATGAAATGCGAAACCTGCCCCTGCGTTAAAGGATGTCGGCACAGGAAACAGGTTTGTTACGTAAGGAGGTGTAGGTGTTCAATCCTGGCCCGTTCTGACCTTAAATCTGAATTCTTCTCTTCTTTGAGTGCGGGTCGCGGATAAAAAGGATTAAAAATAAGAAAAAGACCATTTAAAGGAAAGAGCGCTGCAAAGTCACACCGCTGTTTAAATCAATTCATGCTTTTTAACCAGGAGGCGAATTCAGGACGGATGAAATGTTTAAACATGACCCGGTTAAGTTTAGAGGTTGACAAACTATAAACCCCAGCTCCTGTTAAGTCCTGCTCCGCTTCTGTTCGCTGTGGGTTCGGGATAGGTTGCTTGCTTTGATCCAGAAGAGGTTATGCTGTCTCGCTCACATTCGGTGAAGTTACCACTATTTAAAACAAAACATCACCCACTCTCCTTCACGTGCACTTATTAAAATTTAAAACGACCCGTCTGCCTCTGACAGATTTCCTTCTCAAAAAGAAAAAAATCAATATGTGAGGAAGGCATCTCCGATCATCCCTGTTGCATTCAGCGCTTTTGCCCTTCCTTCCCCCCTCGCTGTCTGTCTGTCTGTCCGTCGGCGTCATCACTCACCTTTCTGATACTGCAGCCAGAGCTGCTGCTGGGCCTTCTTGCTGGGGAAGTAGATGCTGCAGCTGAGCTCGGAGCCGTACAGGGCCTCGGACACGTAGTGGCTGCCGTATTGCTGGAGAAAAGCCAGCAGCTCCTCGCGGGTGCTCTCCGCTGACAGCGTCTTCAGCACCTTCGAAAAGCCTGGCGGGCCAAGACGGAGGTGGAAGAGAAGGGTGAATTTGCATGCGGCAAGGGTGGGAGAGGCACATCGGGGCTAGGCTCACACGTGTTGTTACAAATGTGCAATTAACGTTGATATCGAGATCTAACAAGGGCATTCGTATGTAAAATGCTGAATGTAGATCAAGGCTGTAAAGGCTGGTGGAAGTCCATCAAAGCAGCTTAACAACTCCCTGAGGCGTTGATCAGAGCTGCATTCATGTGTGCTTTGTGATGTTAAGAAATCAGGTTAAACGATTCAAACACCGACCTGTGGATAAGGTGATGGAGCTGAGCTTGACTTTGTACAGATTGCTGCGCACCCTCCACTGCTGAACCATGGGATAGCCCACCGCCTCGCTGAACTGGGCGTCTCCTAATGGAGGCGGGGAGATAAGCACAGCGAACGCAACCGTTCAAAAAACAAAACAAAACTCGGATTCGCGACGAGCGGCTGAAATTCAAAACAAATGAATACATAAATAAATTCCATCATTTCATTTCAGCAGTTTATTGCTGATCCATTGGTATCCATTATTGCCTTAACGTCATTTATTATCGCAGCCCATATCCCAGCTGCCCATGGATCAATGGCAGATATATAGCGCGACTTGAACTCCAATTGGATTGCTGACATTAGGAGCGGGAGCAATCTCGCCTTTCTCTGCAATTCAATTACCAAACTTTCACACCAGTTTAGAACTAAAGCCACAAAAGTGAAGAGCAAAGGAGAAAAAAAAAGAAAACGGCTTACAGGAACCTTGATCCCGGCGCCTCTGGAAAGCGTTTTCCACCTGAGACGTTCATGCACATTGAAAAAGGGCAATTTAGCTGCTGTGTGTGTGTGTGTGTGTGTGTGCGTCCAATTCTGGTGAAAGCAGAACCAAAGTAAAAATCTCAGGGGTCAGTGTCGACCGAATGCCAATTTAGCTAATGGAGGGATTAGGGAGCAGAGGTGGAGGTTTCAAGCCAAATGTCTAAGAGACTGCGTCGCCCCCCATCACAAGATGGGCTGGGACAGTCAAGACAGGGATAAAAGGATGAAAAGGGAGGTTAAGTGTTGGAGTTTACAGGGTCTGGTACATGTGTGCATGGATGTGTACGCAGGATACTTTGTGTTTGTGAAAGCATTGTGAGACGAGGGGTTTGGGTTTGAATGCGTCTGCAAAACCAGCGACGCCCTGCCTTTCTGCATTCAGCCCCTGCGTTAAACACGCTGCGCAGCTGTTAGAATGGGCCTGGGCTGCAGTCGCTGGCGAGGAGAACGAGGAGAACGAAAAGGCCACATTTCCAAACTCCACGCCCTCACCTGTGAGGAGCTGCAGGTTGGGGAGGGGCTCAGACAGCACCCCTCGACACTGCTCCTCTACCGGTAAAGGGATGACCATGAGGCCGTCGGCCAGCTGGGGAAAGTCCTTAATGAAGTTGTTGTCCCTGGTAACACGGAAAGAAAGAAAGAAAGAAAGACAGATTTAGTTCATCAAACTACATATAACTGATTATTTGAAGTCTGAGGTGATGTTTTCTAGCATTCAGACCCTTTTCCTGCAAAAACACTGTCAGGAATAAGAGTCCTGCACTGCAAATGTCACTTAAATGCAGAAAACTACCTCCTTATCATACTTTACATCAATTTAGTATGAATTACTGCTAAAGGAAGAGTTTTACTGCTGTCTTTGGATGAGTATTTTGCATTGGACTGTTTTGACTGTGCATGAATCCGCTCGTCATTTTGGAGACGCTGCGGCTCGATGCAATCAGGCATCCATCTCGCTGGTTTGATGCACTTCGGACGTTCGGAGCGTCTGAAGCTAGTTATTACTCCTGCCTCAAGCTGCGGACACTGTGATTCACGAGCATGACACTGTGAGAAATGTGAGAATACACTGAGAAGAGCTGACCGCTCACTCATTTTATTGTCTTTTACCCTTTGTCTCGGTAATTATCCAGCGTACAGAGGAAACAGCACACAGTAACTACAGAGTGTCACGACTCTGCTTTATCTAAAGGTTGTGTTTAGCAGTCCAGACGTGCAGCTGCAGATTCTGAACTCCATGAGATCAACTCAACAACAACAACAGCTCACAATAAATATCCACAATCCTGACATGTTCCAGTGGCCCATCCAGCGGCCGGCCTCCTGAATCATTCAGAGACGGGGATTTGGAGATTTCGCTGTTTTTCCGTCTGGCGAGTTCTCCTATGATCATTTTTTATGCGCTGACATTTTTCGTCTGCTCTGCCTCACAGAGGTAAGAGCGAGGGCGCCGGGCTCGCCGGCCGCCCCTGATTATTAAGCAATCGTCGAATCTTTCAGCGCATCAAGGCGCAGGTGCCGGTTTCCAGATTTGTTGTCGTGCTGATTCGATACATCCGCCAGTGACAGGGTTAAAGGAGTCCCAATGTCATGGGTACGCAGCCAAAAACAGGGGTATGCAAGTGTGTGTGTGATGCCTGGCGGCCCGATAAAGAGACCAGCTATGTTCCCCAGTTTGAGGGCAGAGCAGAGAGCTGTAGCCAAAGATAAGACAGACCCTTCTGTAATCTCTCTTTCTGTACAGCGAAAGGACAGTGCTGAGAGAAGATGTGTGAGTTGTGGGAGGAAAGGGTAGAAGAAGACCCGCATCCTGCGCCATACGCAAGAAAAAAAAAAAACCCCGTAATTGTACACGCCGCGGACAAATCGCTCGTGAAATAAATAGCGGCGGCCCGGCAAGCAGAGAGATAGCGTGCGTTTTTTTGTTCTGCAGATCGACGGCTCTGCTTGAACCGAAGCGGCCGCAGTTCATTTCCTGTCAAAGAAGATGAGTTGTCTTGCCGCATTCTGAGAGCATGGCAAGCAGCGGCAATTCCCATAATCCACTTTTATGGGACCGAGTCTCAGAGCGCAGACCTCGTGCTGTAGAGACTAGAGGGGAGGGGAAGGGAGGGAAGGAGGGGAGGGGAAGGGAGGGAAGGAGGGGAGGGTAGCTTTACTCTTCTTGATATCAATTTTTCATCCTGTTCTCCCTCTTTCTGTCTCCCTCTCTTTGCTTCCTCAAACCACAAAAGCCTGTTAGACGCAATCACAGCTTCGGTGTTACAATGGAGGGGTGGAAGGATTGACTCAAGGGCAGAGGATGAGAGGAGAGAGGGAGAGAAGAGGTGCTGTAAAAAGATTACCGTGGCTTATGCTCACGGAAAACATATTGATTGCTAAATTAAATCGGCCAGCTTCACGCCGGGGCTCAGGGAACCTCTGGAGGTGTGTGGACCAAGGCGATATGTGGCTTTATGGACGTGGGCCGACCTTGACACCCCACGCCATTTCGCTCACGACGCCCGTTCACATGCTAGAGGGCCGAGAGGCAGAAGCGGGCGATGCATCTCGTAGCTCGCCGCGGAGTTGCTCAGAAGCAAAACTGAAAGCTGACTCTGTTTGGCGTAAAGAGTGGAGCCTCGGGTCTCCGCAGAACCTGAGAGCACATAAAATCGTTACCTGTCCTCAACCTCCTCCCTCTTCTTCTTCCGCCCTTGAGGGGGAAACATCTAAGATTGTTGTGCCGTCCCTTTTCGCAGAGGTTAAGTGGTGTGAAAGCAGTCAAAGTGTCAGTCCTGAAGATTTCTGTCTATGTGGTTTTTCAACGAGACCGCAGCACGTTGGGAGCGCGCGCGTGTGTGTGTGTGTGTGAGCGTTCGTCAGGACGATAGCTCGAAGCATCTACTCTGCCGACAGCTCATTAGAGGTGGAGACATTTATCTGCGCCGCTACAACACAAACATACTGATGCGGTTAACGAGACGAGCTTCGCAGAAAGATCATCCTCCTTCTTACACAAATGGCAACAATATGGTTTAGCCGTTAGCTCGCCATGGCTAGCTTGTGACTAAACGACATTTGTTGAACTGAGAACACTGACTTTGCCTAACGAACCTAAACTTAACAGAATTAACTTGTTTGCTGGCCCACAGGTATTGCCTATTGAACCTTAAATGTAACGGAGCCATCTACATTCATCACCGCCAGTGGCTTCTCCTGCAAGATCAGCTACCGGTATCTGGATGTACACCTACAGCTGCCTGCAACACATACCGGACGTGTCGGTTGCATTCGCCCTTGTGGTTTCACTAATGGGCCTTTTCCCACCAAGGGTGTTGTGACATGTCGCAGCGGGAGAGGCACAATGTAAATTTAGCTGCTTCAGTTTTTAAGGTCCTGGCATTGTGCATCCTGCCAACGCTGTCACACCGCCGTGGCTTTCCGGGGAGGCTCGAATAGAGCCATTGTTAATGTTTTTACCGAGTCCTCTCCTGCCGTGACTATGATGCTACTATCCTGGATATTGTAAAAATATATAAAAACATATACTGTTTATACTTAGAATGCAAATATTGAATTTACTGGGTAAGAGTTTTACATTTGAAGTAAAATCCTACAAACCTTGTGTGTTATTATGGTCATAACTGTTAAAGGTACATATAGTATATTTCATTTGCTGATTCTGATTTATCTCTGATTGACTGGTTAGCTCAGTTTAGCCTGCTTGCTTCGGATTAGTTGCCGGGCAACCAGCAGTAACCAGGACGCCACAGCTCACCATCCAATGAGCCGTCTGCTACATAACCCCGCGTAACACTGCAAATAGTCATTTTTGCGCTTTGTTCTTTGTGCTGGTTAAACAAACAAGACGTAATGTGTTAATTGGGGAGCAGCAGAGGTGCCGGTAGGCTTAATTTGTTACTGTTGTGCAGAGCTGAACTAGCTGTTTCCTGTTGTTTCCTGTTTTCACGCTAAGCAACGCCAACCAGCTGCAGAGTGTGGCTCCACGTTTACCCTGCAGATGTTAGAGTGGTGTCAGTTCTCTCTTTTAACTGTACACAAATGCAAATTAGTAGTTTTCTCCAGATGAAAACCTTTAATGATGATTTAGCGTTTAGCCTGCGTAGAGAGACTGTGCATAGACCGTACCGGGGTTCTGCAACTTTAGATTTTGCTAATATGCTAGCACCTGTCCTATAGATAGGCCTCAAAAGTCAGAACTACTCTTCCTTGAGCACAAAACATGATGGCTGACACATGATCCTCAGCCTTCTGCAGAGATATAACATATGCACGTTGATGTCCGCGCTCATTTCATTCCTCTGCCTCCATCATTTTGTCTGATTTAGCCATCGAGGTGTCCCGGCTCTCTGAAGGAGCTCAGTCCCGAGCTGCGCGTGCACGTACTGCGTCTAATCAGGACCACCACGGACATTAAGTCCATTCAGGACTTTTTAAAACCAGGATTATCTCTTCTAAATTAAGGCCCGGTCCTGGTTTAACCTGGACTCTTTCCACTGTTTCGCTTATTTAGGAACCAGACTCCTACACAGCATCACTGCACTCTTAACAACCACCCATACTCTACACCACATGCGAGTCTGGACCCGTGTATTTACTCATGTATCATTCAGTACCCATGTGTGTTCATTAGGGGCAGTGGACACTGGGCTCCCTCCTGGTCAAACAGGCCTCCTATCCCACTCGAGCGCACGGGTGGCAAACTCTTCCCATTTGAATGAGAATCTCCGAAAAACACAAGTTTTACAAATGATCTCTGGCAGGATGAATACAAATCTTCAAGACCAGTTCATGCATATATATCAAAGCTCCCCCTTACCGGTTCTCCCTGCCTTTCCCTCTCGCTCTTCGCGTCTATCCCTCGTCCTCCGCGTGTGCCGTTTCCATTCAAGCGCAGCGAAGATGCACCCGATTATCAGAACGCACCGAAGCCGAGGTCTGACGTGCAAACAGTTATTTTTGAGGGGTGTTTTCCAACCGGCTGTCGATGTCAGTATTTCTCCTATAGCGCCTAACAATTGTTCATTGTTTGCTCAGCCTAGCCCCCCCCCCTTGCCCTCAGCTTCCCTTACACCTTCCATCTCTTATTCACCTGCTCTCTCCTCCCAAACCACAGGCGTGCTGCTGACGGGCACAGACGAGCGCTATCCACAAGTCAATTTAGAAAAATGCAGAGTTTATAACAGGCGTGAAGGCTACAAGTCATTTGTGTGAGAACAGGTGTTGGCGCATATGTTCGAGTGAGTACATTTATCTGTGTTTGTGACTGCGTAACCGATATTGAGTGGCACTTATCTAAACATTGTCTGAGGTAATTGGTTCTTGTGCCTGCTCCGTCCGCGCGGGAACCTCCGCCGATCACAAACGTACTCGCTGCAATCTGAACGGCGCCGGCGTTTCACAGCATCTCGGCTCATTATCCGGCAACTTCAAGACTCATTTCGTGTGGCCCCTGTTTGAAAAATCACATCCAGCGCGTTTCACTTGACGCCGTTTTATTCATCTGCCAAATGGGAGGTTAACACAAGTGCCAGGGACCAAAAAAACAATAATAACCCTTTAGGAAAGCTCCAGACGTGCGCAGAGGGCTCACTGTGCGCCTACTCTGCAGGTCTGAATGCACGCTCCGGCAGTGAGGAAGTAGCATTCTGGGGCAGCCAAATTAAAAGTGCATCCATAGTTTCCAGAGACGACGGCGCATCCCGGCTTTCGAGCAGCTCCTCAACAATGAGGAAACTGTTTCAGCAGACTGTAAGCCACGCAGGATGCTCTTTTCCACCCGTTCAGAAGCCGCCTTTGTGGACTGATGCAAGCACTAACAAAAGACTCCCCAATTCCCCCGAGGGAGCGAGTATTGAATGTACATACAAATCCATGGCGCCGAGCTTACAAAGGCTATATTCTGATTATCGGGGTCGCTGTTCTGGCTCAGCTGCTAATTGAGAACGCGTAACCTTCTCCCGTCAAAGCAAGCTGCAAGGTGAAGCAGCTCTTCACGAAGAAAGAGACGTTTATGGGAGACAGTCTGGGTGATTTCAATGCTCAGATCTGTCTGAACCTCCAAGTAAACAACTCATTGAAGATAAAGTGAAGTTGCACTGAACCCGCAGTCCACATAAAGTCACATCTCAGCTATTAAGATGAAAGGAGGGATGTTTTTAAATTAAAAACAAGGACGGATTGGCGCGAGCGCGTGTGAAATCAGAGTCTGCACTTTCTGTCGTGATGAATAAATAACCGACGCAGGATAAGGGGGGAACGGCTCGGTCGTCGTGTTTACCACTAGAGGCTGCTCTTTCTCTGCGCCAAAGGTGACACCGCCGGTGTGAGGATCAGTCCGGGAACGTCAGTGTCTCTGCGTGTTTGCGCTCTTACCTGCAGGGTTGTCTTGTTTTTGCTCAGTCGCACTCAGAAGGAAAAAGCTAAATTTGTGCTGTGGGGCTGCACAAAATGCTGCAAAAGCCCGGTCTGGTGTGTACACTGCAAGGTATGTTCATCCCCCAGCAATTACGTCCAGTTAATAAACAGGTGCACGCGTTATAATGGAATCACACAACAACAAAATGTGTACGTGTGTGTTTGTGCGACAGAGAGGCAGGATATGAGTCAGGGCGCGCGCAGAGCTGCAGTTCAGAGGTGAGCTGGGCGCAGAAGAGAGACTTCTCCGGATGTGTCAGATGGGAAGTGATTGCAGTTGTGACTCAGGTGGAAAAGATTGCTTCTCCACTGGGGCGCCAGAGGGGAGAGGAGTCCACACCCGAGGCGGGGTTGAAGGGTCGGGACAGGTCAGAGCGACGGGCAGTTCGCCGCAGAGAAGGGGAGGGACGGGGAAGCCGGAGCCGAGTGTGAGACTGTGGGACTGAATCATGATCTGGAGAAACAGGGGTGCTGTGCCCTCTGTAGCCTCTGTAGGCTAACAACAGTGTTTTGAACTGCACGTGAGCAGCCACTGGGTGCCAGTGCAGCGCAGAGAGGAGGGGGGTTATTTTGAAGAATTTATGGAGACGAGCGGGGGATGCAGCATGCTTGGTAAAGCTGAGAGGGTGTCAGACAGACCGGGAGGGAGGAGGGAAACACTTTTGGCTGTGACAGACGGAGACAGCGCCTCGTTTGGGTTGACAAAAGCAACTATTTTCTGACTTGTGTCAATCTTTTACAGTGCAAAACGTCTCAAAGGAGCAGCCCGTGCTCGACCAGCTCTTGGTTTTTGCATTGGACCTGTGAAGATGGCGCTTCCTGCTTTGCGTCCGCATTGATGATGGAACAGCAATGTCTCTCCTGCAACATCCTCCAAGACGTTAACCCCCACAGCCCCCCACTGCTCTACCAAGGGCTGTTAAAATACCCCAGTGCACAGCTGCAAGCGGATTACACCAGTAATGGTCATGTGGTGAGCAACCCGCCCCCGCCAATCCTGCCTCTCCTGCCACATGCACAAGAGAGCGAGAAAACAACCAACAGGAACATTTGACATCCAGCGCGACACAGCTTGTTTGTAATTTCTACGGCTGCCACGCTGTTTGGATTCGTCCCTAACTGGGATAATTACCCAGCATCTGAGCGACGAGCGTGCAACAAAAGGCAGCGCAGACAAAAGAAAAAGGGGCCCTTGTTTGGAGCAGTTGTCTCGACCACAGATATATATGTATAACGTGCAAAAATGGCCGCCGGACAGGTAAAATCATAGCACGTCTTCACCAAAGTTCACCTGGCTTGACACCTTGTGTAACTTCACCTATAACTATACTCTTTTTGGGTCATTTATGCACAATTTGAGTGAACCGAGTTTCAAATATAACACATCCATTGTGAAATGAATTCGGCTGAATTACGCACCACGTCATATTAATCTCTGAATTTAACATTTAATGCGTCCTATCGCATTATCAATCAGTCCGCCCGGCTCTCTCCTGGTCGTTCCCCCCGCCGTTGCTTTGAAAGCGTCGCCACACTTGCCCTTGAGAGCCATCCACCAATTTGTTGGACTGCACAAATCAAAGATTTATGAGAGCTGGGGTGTGTAGCCGATCCAGTTGCATGTAATATGCTTAATAGCTGTAATATCTGTTATTTGAATAAGCGCTTTGGTGCGAGTGGGGCCTGTCGGATGAGTCATAACAAAGATGGAGCACCCAGTGTCGCCCCGGGCACCGGCACCCAGATGATGGATTAAATAGTTATTAAAGGACAGCATCCGAAAACAGGCTAATTCGTTGTGTAATAAAACAATCAGAGATGTTTACCTTGAGACTCGCGCCGCAGTCTCTTATTATAGCTGCAGCCGCGGCTCAGTTGATGAATGAATCCGCTGAGAGGAGGAGATCTGATGACTTTTCGTGGCCAATATTGATTAGGCTTGGGAGGCGACGCTGTCAGTGAAAACGGCCCCTGATGGAGAGCGCGCGGCGGAGGTCGCGTTGGTGCACGCGGGCCTTTTGCGTCCAGATGCGAGCTTCCCGGGGGGGAGGATGCAGCGCGGCCAATCAGCATCAAACGGACATTAATGCGGCGCCGTTTTGCACAAAATCTAATTAAGCCACAAAGTTTGAAAACCGGGATTTAAACTACGCCAAAGCCGCGTCGAGTGGGATGACATGAAAAGCGTTACGAGTGTTTCCTGTCGTGCAATATCACATTAGTCATTGTTTCTGTCCCTCTCTCGCCTGCTGCTGCAAAAACCACTCCGACTCACTGTTATCCCCCCGGGGCCGTGCTCACGACTGAAACACGACGCGAGCGCGCGCAGGCATCGCTCTTTTTTTTTTTGTCCGTTGATATCTCTGTTGGCCTGCCTCAGGAAATTGTGGAAATGAACTCTGGCGGCTGGGGGGCATTACCATAGAGATGAGGCTTTGTAATGCAGAGTGAGGGGTGGCGTGAAGGCCGGCCAGTCGTGGAGCCGATCGGAGCCGCTGCTTTTCTGCTTTTTCTTATTATTCCACTTGCGCTTTGCTCGCTTTCTCTAACCTCCTCCACCCTCCGTTCGCGTCCATCCTTCCCAACAAACTTCCGCCCTCCCCCTCTTTCCTCGCCTTCCCTCGCATTGCGGACAGCTCAGCGCCTCGATGAACCCTGACCAGGCGGCTTAAAAACTCCTGTTCCTGACAGACTCTCATGTCATCACCCGGAGAGCGGAGCAGCACTTCCGAGAATTTGATAGAGGACAAACCGGAGGTTATCTTCTCTTGCTTGGCACAACAATCAAGAGGCAGAGCAGTTTGACCCGCCGTCTTCTGTTCAGACGGAGAGAAAAGAAAACTTAACAGGCAGTCAGAAGACAAATATTTCATTTTCTGTCTTTTTTGATAAAGAGAAACTGCCTTTTGCAATTTTACGCCGCCGGGGTGATTTCGGGCCGAGGAAATCGCAACAGGGCTTCTCAGCCCAATAAAACAAACATAAAAAGGAGACCCAGCTCTGAAACCGATAGCAGCCCATGAATCTCACGCGTTTACTTAAGCGACCGTGTGCATCCACCACCAAAGGCAACATCCTTAATCTTCCGAAGGAAAGAGCTCTTTCTTTCCAAGCCTGGTGTGTTTTGAGCCGTCTCGATGCATAAAAGACACACAAAGGACGTTTAAGAGTCTCATCAAACACTTTCCCCAGCGCTACCGTCTCGTATTTGATCGCCAGTAATGGGCCAAGACAGCGATGGCGCTCTTTGTATTCTTTTTTATTTCACAGCGCAATTACGGCGCGATATGACTGACGCGCAGGCGTGATTAAATGTTATTATGTTATCTGGTATTCTGTCTGTCAGCGTGATATGACTGACTGAAGCAGAGGTGGTTTTGTAGTCCCACCTTAAAGACAGGCTCTGGAATCACATCACAGAAGCGGTAATTAACTGCTTTATAGTGCGGCCTTGCAGAGGTGAGTGTCGGCGAACGCTCAGTGTGGCGAACTTCTTTCAGCTGAGTAAAACTGGAAATGGCTCGGAGCCGCCTTCTATTTACGAATTGATATTTATGAATAATTTATGAATGGTAAATTCACAGCGTGAGGCAACGATCCTGGGAAAGCAGGGCAGAGTGACGGGGGGAGAGGGATGAAGCAGGGGAAGAGTTAAGACAGATAGTAATCCAGGGGGGATACAGAATTACAAGTGCTGCCACCCTGCAGCTCGCTGCCGCAGCAGCGCTTCATTAATCAATACTAAAAACATCTCGCCACTTCTTCAGGATCCAGCCCCGCTTCACAAATTACTCCATGCAGGTTTTTTCTCTCCTGAAGTGAGAGCGGGAGGCAGCTGGAGCCGTTTTGGTGGACCGGCATTGTTAGCTGCGGGGCGACTCCATCGCATCCCGAGGCTGAGGATTCGGCGCTTTAACGCCGCACACTCTCTGCTATTGATTCACCTGCTGCTGCACACGCAAGTGATTTTATCAGTCTAGCACGAGTGCGCGGCCGCGTCCCCGGCTTAGCTAATCAAATGCACAAAATCACCGTCCTTGTCTCTGGTTGCTCCTGATTATAATTTTACGCAAAGTAGAAACTTAGGACTTCGAACGGAAAAGAGGTTTCAGAGGGTACGACGGTGAGCGCGGGACAAACTGAGCACGGTGTCGGGTTTTTTTTCCTCTACAGTCTCGAAGCGAAGAGGCTGTAAAGTCGATAAAACGCACACTTTCATTTTAATGATGAATTAGCCGTTCTTTAGGACCACAGGTGGCAAACGCTGGCACTAAAAACACAGGAGCAGCATCGGTTTGGAAAACACCCCCGGCTCTCAGCGAGTGCAATCAGAAGGAAGTCCAGGACAGAAGTGAACGGACAAAGAGGAGATGGTTTGATGATCACCGTGCGAGTCCAGGGGACTGACGGAGACCTTCGTCGCCTGAAACACAGCATCAGCAAAGCCATCGAGCTGCTGCTGGACCACAAAGCTCCAAACGTGGACGTTGCTGCGAAGACATTTTACAACGTGGCAGCTTCACGCACACCTGCAAGGTTTTCCAGATCAGTGACGCTCTTTTAATATCCGAACGAAGGTGAAACACGATGCCGACTGTACCGAAACATGAAGAAGCTCCCTTTAGGCGTTCCTGAGATATCACGATCACGAGAACGGCCTTGGACAGATGGACGGACAACCTGAAAACATGGCGCCTCCGGCTACAGCAGATGTGGAGGCATATTATCGAGCCAATCCACGGCTGTGGATGTGAAGGGATGGTTTAAAATGGGACCCTTGTTCATCCTTTACAGGTAAAATACATAGTAAACTTCAAATTATCACGTATTAATTCAGATTTTTGGAAAATTCAAACTTTGTCGAGGCCGGGGCGTGAAGAGGACACCGACCAGACACAGAATTACAGGATTTATCACCACGCATCTCTTTCAATGACAGCAAACAGTTGACACTTTGTTTGCTGCATGAGATGCATGAGATGCATGAGAAACGCCGGCGCGCTGCAGGTGATCCACGTCAGCTGCATGTGCGCTGCAGAGGGGGCGGTGTGCATTTAGGCTGACGCGGATCCATCATGCGCTGAAATCGTTTGACAGCCTCCTCTTTAAGCCGTCCTCTGAGCCTTGCATGCATTTGCTCCCCTGCGTGGTTTAAATCTACATCCGCGTGCAACGCCTGACGGCCGCCTCCACCTCGGGTCCGGCGTGCTTAAGAAGCCTCATTTGTCGCGCCGCCGCTATCTGCATTTTTCCTCTTTTGCATTTCCCTCACACTTAGTCTTTCCTGGTGCGTCGCTCTCTAACTTTTGCTCAGCGTTGCTCTTTTGATTTAGCCTTTTCTCTTTCAATTTATTTTCCTATTCATTTTCCTTCTCAGCCCTTATCGCTGCCTCTACCAATGCACCTCTGCCTCTCTCTCTCACCAACACACACACACACACACACACAGTCTCCAGTCAAACAGCAGGTAGTCAGCTATAAGCCTCTCTGACATTAGCTGATATTAGGCTAGGGTCTATTAGGTCCTTGCCTTGCCTTGTGAGTTATTGAGCAGAGTGTGGCTGCCTCAGGAATGATCACACTCAGGTATGCATGTGCGGTGACTCACACCAGCGAACACAAACCCACGCAGAGGTAAACACAAACCCACTCAAATGTCTGAGCACACACACGCGCGCACGCACGCAAAGCCTCCGCGATCTCCCAAACGTGCTCGCCTTGTGTCAACTAAGTCACAAAGATGGAGGAATCACCGAGGCCGTACTCGCGCATCAAGAGACAAACTTTCTGAGACGTCAGCTGCTGCAGCGAGCGAAGAAAAGAGTTAATATGGCCGAAAACCACGTCTGGGAGTGAAGTCATCAAATATGCAAGACTTAACTGTTTCACATTTCGTCCTACAGGAAGAGCCTCCACACTCAGGAAACACTCAGAAAGCATGTGGAGGGGATGAGAACATGGCAGATATGAATGAAAACAGCCTATTAAAGCAATTTAACATTGCACTTTGTGTTAGTTTTAAAGTTAGAGACTAGCAAACACTGCGCTGGATTAAAACTCACACAGACTGTTGAGGTCGAAGCAACAGCGACGCAGCAAAACCTGAACATCTGACTTCTGACACACTTCGGCCAGCCTGCACCACAGGGAGGTGTTTTCTGTAGCTGCCGTGGCCGAACTACATTTTCTGATGGCGTCCGCGCCTTGCTCGGGATCCAACCACCTCCAGATGCGCTCTGGTCTATTCGCCAGCGTCCCTGTTGCAATGCACTCCGTGTTACCTTCACAAGCTCCTTGCAGATTACATCCAGACACACCATGCACGAAGGTGTGACTGCAGCTTCCTTTGATGCAGCCCGATAGCATCTTTTCAATGATATCTTGCCAACCAACCACAAACGGCCACATCTTCCGAAGACGTGACCCCAGTTTGCAACTCAGACTTTAAGATAACACCGATGACATCAGTAGGGGCTAAATAACCAGAGCAATAAGCATCGGGTAGCATTTAATAATGATTTGTAGAATAACGGTCCGGGTTGAGGTGGGATTGCATCTGAACACAGAGAGCGGTCCTCCTGTTGGTGACCTCAGAGGCGGGTGGAGTTGCATTTTGGTCATATTGCTCCACTAATCTCCACCTCTGCTTCAATAGGCCGCGTTGTATTAGTGGCCTCGGCATCGTGCATTAAAATGGTGGCGCGGTCCTTTAAATGATGTCCATTCCAGTGAATTAGCCTCGGTTTTCATTTGCCAAATGCACCACGTTACCAGATATAATAAAGATGTAAAGGCGGCTGAACGTGTGCATACGTAAGCGCGTGTGTGGCATTTACTGAAGTTAATTAGGACTTAAATTGACGTGACACGTGCAGTATAGGAGTTCGTCACGTGCACGCCTTTGCAAAGTGCTCAATTGAGCTGCTTTGAAACAGCACTACCCAGAAACACGCTCGCCGAGCTTAGAAATCTGCTCCACACACAAAGCACACGTGCAGAGGAATGAGTAAAAAGGTAAAATTCAATATCCAGAGCTTAAAAAAGAAAAAAAAGAGGCGGGAGCATGCAGACCACTTATTTTAGGAAGAGAATTACGAAGCTTCTCATCAACCTTGAGCAGCTTAACCCTTCACCTCAGCAGTCTGGTGCGCTGTCTCATGGCTACTCATTATGTGAGAAGAAATTGCCTTATAATGTTTGTTGACTCAACTACCCAGTAGAAGCTACTGTGTGTGCACCAAGGAGATAATTACTGAAAATTACAGAGGAACATGGAAATGTGGCTGTGTTTGTGCCTGCGAGCCTTGTGGGCTGCCAGATCCACAAATTATTCATGTTGCAGTGTCGTCTGAGTCTGAGAGGTGAGCGACGATGAGGAGTGTGCCTATCAAAAGCGGTTTTGTCTCGTTTCTTCCTCGCCGTACCTCCCGCCTCTTCGTGAAAAAACGTTTTTTCTTGTGACGAGGGTGACGGCGTCACCTTCACGGGTGAAGCTGCGTTTTGTTTTCCTCTCCTTCGCCTCAGCCCAAACTCCGAACGGCCGCTCGCTACGCCGCACTCTCCTTGTTCGGTTGTTTGCAGGAAGGGAAACTCTCAGAACGAGCTAACCAAGACGATCACGTGAGCGCGACTAGAAAACAAATAATTTGTAATAATCGGGTTCTGATCTTTTCCTTTTGTGCTGATTGCAGAAAAGGGGTTTTCCGTCATTTTGCAAATTAATTACCCCACCTTGTTGTTTTGTTTGTTTGTTTGTTTATTTGTTTAAAGGGAGCTGTTTCAGATCTCTGCTGTGTACATTTTACCTGCTCACGTACGCCCGACCTGGGAGGAACCAGCCTTTTGTGCCCGCTCCTCCGCTACACGCTGCAAATTGCCAAGTACTCCTCAGTGCATTAGTGCGTCGGCGTGCTGCATGGGTGTCTGTGACATGTTATTTAGCTCTCTCCGGTGAACGACCACTGTCTCCTGCTCTACCCGGCTTCAATTAACATACTCATATAAGCGAATTCCATACTGTGCGGCAATGCGTGCGTCAAATAGATGTGGTGATTGATGCGATGGGACCCAAAGTGTACTCTTCAGGACCTGATGGGTGGTTATTACCCCTGCCGCGCCGCTCTTCGCCACGTCCGCCACTCTCCAGCTGTTGTAATTTGGCGCCTGCATGCGTCCGCCAGTGGCACAATGTTAATACTGTAAGGGCTAAATTGGTCTGAATTACAAAGGACGGGGCCGCATGAGATGAAAGTTTTTCTTAACATTGATTTAAAAATTGGTTGGGAGGCATTTAAGCATCTGAGAGTGCTGTCAGATAGAGAGCGATAGCTTGTAATTAGCCTGCATCTGCTGTCAGTTCCCTAAAATGAAAATAAGCTTTACATCATCTGCTGGGTGGGTTTTCGCACCTTTATACGTAACAACGCTCTAAGCTCACCACGCCAACGCACGCTCGCGTGGAATTGTGTTATTCCGTAATTTGATGACGGCGTTCCCCAAACGTCCAACCAGGAGAGGCTGAGCAAAGTGAGATCAGTTTAAAATAAAAAAAAAGGAAACTCATGCAAAACGGTCATAAATCTCCAGAAATGTCTCATATTAAAACGCTACCTGGGATGCGGTGACTCATGTCATATGATTCATCTTAATCATCTGATATTTCACTTTGAGCTGCTGATGCAAGGGAATAGGTCGGCGTGAGGGAGAGAGAGAGGGAGAGTGTGGGGAGAGTGTGGAAAGGTGTGCATGAGCTGAGGGATGAGACTTCTGCATCTGCATATCAAAGACGACATGAAGGAACGTGGAGGAAATGAGGAGGATCAAAACTGCAACATATCACCGTAAATACACGGAGTGTGTGCGCGCGCACGCGTGTGTGAGGTGGAGTCTTGTGGGAGCAAGTTATTCAGAAGACAAAGCTATTGTTCTTTCGACAAAAGACACAGGAGGATTTGATAAGTAGAATGAGCACTTTGGCGGGATGACATGCGGTAATACACATGTTTAATTAGAGGCACGGGGAGTCAAGTATTATACTCCTGTGTGCTTAGCTCGTCTGGCGAGTCGTGGGATGACGAACGGCTCAGCAGAAATGTCACTAAGCCATCAAGCTCGTAATGCAGAGGTGCAAACGCGGTGGTGGTGCATAAATTACAAAATGCACACTGGTGAGTAATAAACAGAGCTTTGCTTGGTCCTAATTTGATGCTAAGTTCAATTATGGATTCACAGAGTAACTTCTTCCTTTCTCCCTCTTCTCCTTCGCTCGCCTGCGCCCTCCAATAGCTGCTGAACTGTGCACAGTAGGTCGCTTTGCATAAATGCTTTTTGCGCTTCGCTGCAGACGTACTCTGCACCTAGACACGTGTGTTATTTATCCAAAGAGGCACACCAGCCTGGAAAAGTGCACTTTGGCTGTCATCTGCATGTAATCAGCGAAGTGTGCCTCTAACTGCAGGGGAGCATGATAAGTGCGGCTGAGAATGCAGCTCGCAATTAGCATGGAAATGTTTCTAGCATCCAGGAGCAGGTGCAAATTGAACAGGTGTAATAAAATGAAGGTGGAGGAAATTCAGTTGGTCTTTGCAGAAAATACTCAGCAGACAAAGTGCGAGCGGAGGGAAGGGCCGCGGCGCTGATTTACATTCTTGGAATAACCACAATACCAACGTGTGAAGCCAGAGAACGGGTGGGAGGAGAGGAGAGCTGCAGTTAAGTGGCCATTAAACCTGCTGTCCAGCCAGGGGAAACAGTGACTCTCCGATAACAGTTTCATTGAGTGCGTTTGACTCCAGTTACCTCACCGTGTTTTACAAATCTTTCCATAAAGATTATTAGCACCGTTACAATCTTGCACACAAATAAACGCTGTCTGACAGAGCTGAACTGGGGCCAGAGTAGGTGTTCTGAAATGCTGCTACTCAGTTAATCAGTGTTTGCTTTGCGGCACCGGAGCGTCCTCCTCAGATTGGTGATTTGGGATAAATCAAACCTGCACACGGTTAGTAATTCATATTATTTAACATCGCCGAAGCTGACAAAGGCAAAGGTGCGTGTTTAAATGATCGCATAGTTTAAAAGTGCACGGCGTAAATGCTGAGGACGTCTTTAACTCCATTTATGCAAGTTAAACGGTGCACAGCCCCTGAACGAGAGTGCAGCTCTGGGACTGGGCTGAACTGGGAGATTAATGGGAGGCTAATGCACTTTTGCTGTGTTTGATGCCAAAACATGTCTGCGAATAAGCAGTTTAATAAACTGGACTTATTCCCCCACATCCTCCGTGCTTCTACCCCATATGGAGATCCTTTCATTGCTTGCCTACATGTAGCGTCTCTCGGGTCTGCAGAGGTGTTCGACTAGTTTAAACCTGACGTGTGCGTGACCCCAGCGGAGCCCCGGCTCGAGTGCAAATCCCTTTACTGGTCACAGTTTGATGTAACCCGTTGTGTGGAGCTGGAGTCTGCAGGCAGGAGACCCACTGTGCTCTCCACTGCTGCGGGGCAAATGGATCAAGACTGTCTGGTTCCCCCGGTTTTAAAATCCTCAAACTGTGCCTTTGTTTTATCTGTCAAACTGTGCCATGTTTGGTGTTAAAGGGTAACCCCCCCCCGCTGGCTCTCAGTCCATAAAAAGGCTGTAGACGTGTCAGTCATTCCTATAAATACTCGCAAGATGGATTTTAAGCTCCCATTAGCTTGTAGCTCCTTAGGTGATCGACGTTAGCGATCCACTGATCACAGTTCCATCGTTGTGGCTATGAATTTAGTTATAAATTGAGTTTTTAATAGATGAAGTTATCAGAGAAACAAGCTGAGCAAACGTTAGCAGCAGCTCGGCTCGCCGCCCCTCCAGGACGTCCCGTGTGCGGCCGACGGCGTGGGAGAAACAGTGGTTTTTAAGGTGGAACTGCTTTATTCAGTGTTTCTCTGGGTTTGAATCAGCGGCTCTGTTTGTTTTGGAGAGGAGGAGACCTCTGTGGAGAATTCAGCTCCCAGTAAAAACCTCCTGAACCATCAACACTGAAGGAATCCCAGCTGACAGGAAGACAACAACTCCCAGCATCCCACGCTGCACTTTGTTTCACTTTGATTTTAAATGTTAATCCTGATTTTAACCCTGTAACGTCACTGCATCTGTGTCCATGAAAAGAGCTTTATAAATAAAAGACGACCTGAACGTGTCTTTTATTATCGCTTTGACTGAGAGACGCCTGGTGGCAGAAATTCACATAATTCATGTTTAAATTATTGAAAAGCCAGACGGCGGCACTCGCTCGGGTGCTACTGCACCCTACGCTGGACGTATGCTGCACAGTTTGCGTGCACACACGCACTAAACGCCACCTTATTCCTTCAAAGAGACGTGCTGTTCCCATAAAACAGGATATAAAAGGAGGAACTGTACGGAAACAGCAGGTGAAGGTGCTCAAATGTAGAGAAAAGCTGAAATAGTAATCGATAAGCGACTTATTTACATATAAATACCCCAAAGTCACCATCCGGTCCATGTTTAACTGTGGACACGTGAGTTAGAGCTGTGTTAATGATAAACAGGGCAGGTACTGTACTTTCCTCTTGTCGTTAAACGCCGACTACTTAGAGAAATGATATGAAATTACAGTTTCTGAATTACGGCGCGCTTCTAAAGAGACTTTTCCTGAAATTGCGGCGGCCTTACATCACTCACGTTTTCCCTTTTGAGTAAAAACGTGTGGTTTTTTATTATTATTATCAAATTCATGGCGCAGCGCTGGAGTCTCTCTAGAAGATCCATACATGTATATAGTCACACTACAACCCAAGAAAGACATTTAAATGAATTTATTATTATCATCATATTTTTATTATTATTTCATGATTACAAGTCCGATTTCAAAATACGTTTCTGGAGGATTTAAGAATCCAGACTACTCATCTTCTTTTACAGTTCCTTTGGTTTTAATTGCTCTTTTTTTTGTTTATTAGGAGCCAAATCACCCGCTGAGGTCTCCTCCTCCTCAAAACAAATGGAGCAGATGATTAAAACCAATAAAAAACCACTGAATGAAGTTGCTCCGTGTGATTAATGTGCCTCTGTTGCTGTCAGGCGGCTAAAATTCGTCATCTCGGGAGGGACGCGTCGCTAAAAAACGCCCAAGATTTAAACAGAGTTCTGCTAAAAATGTGACTTAAAGATGGACGAAGAGTGACTTTATGAGCGGTTAGAGCAGATCACAGTGCTGCCGTGCACAAAGCAGCGATGACGTCACTGACACGAAGCCAAATGATGAACCTTTTAATGCAGAAATGGTACATGTCAGATCTCTAACTCGCACCAACTGCGCTTAAAGTAACCCCAGCAGTGCAACAGCAGGGCAGACTAGTGCAGCACATCAGTGAAAACACACTTCAGAGCATATTCAGCATTAATGTGACCAGTTCATTCACTTCTAATATGCCCGTAAGTCATTTTACACGACACAGCTGCAGCGAGAAGCAAGTGTAAAACACGGCACAGACTATACAAAAGGAAACGCAGTGAACTCGCTCTCGGTGAGTGTTGCATCCGCTGTATCGAAGCACGCCGCTGAAGTCCTGATTCTCAACGATATATGTTACAAAGGCCTGACCCTGAGAGCCTGCGGCAGATGGATCATGTGGCTGTGTTTAGCCAAGCACAACTATCGTGACCCACAGGGCAGAGCAGATGAAAAGCATTTCATGGTTACTCGAAAAGCTGTGTCGATGCATTATGTGTGTGTGTGTGTGTAAATAAAACAGCAGGATATAGCCTGAGCTTGTTTTTCTGTGCATAGACAGATCCTCATCGTCTCTCTGTGATTACAGGAGCATTTCACCACAAACAGCACGTGACTCCACAAACGGAGGGCTGACAGTTTAGGGGGAACAGCCACGGGATGAGTCTTAATCCTCACTCAACCATCGCACCCTCAACCCGCTCTCTCTCTCTCTCTCTACCACACACACAAATATACATCTGTGCAAACACAGATGCAGCACCCCGACGGCGAACCCCCGACTGCTGATCCTCAGAGCCGCTCCGCTGAGATCTGGAGCCTCTCTATCTCTCCCGCCAACCGAGAAAACTGATAAAAGACGGCCGTTGCTCCTGATGACGCGTCTTCGGTGATGCAGCAAAATGCAAACAGGTAAGGTGCGAAACAGGCCTCGTAGGAAGATTGTTGTTGTAATCCACCCCAGCAGATGGAAATGATGAAATATCGCTTTTTAAAATTGAAAAGAAGTGAAAAAGATTTGCAAGATTTGCTGTAATATTTAAGAAAAAGGCAAATAAAATATACTTTAAAGTCATTAAATATGAGAAAATATGTATTCATCTAATGGAAATACTGTGGAAGTGTAAACGTGTGTGTGCTTGTACACTAGTTACCGGAAGGTCATTTGGAATATCTGTCCCAAGTTGACTTGCTGGGTTTTGTTGTTGTATCCATGCAGCATCTCACCAAACAGGGTGTCATTGAAGTGGACATCCTGCCTCGGGCATTTTGGTCCCTCACAGTTGTCTGACTGCAGGAGGCAGGAGCGCCCGTCCCCTGCCAGTTTGTACTCCTGCACACACCTGAGGATCAGAGCAAAGCTGTCAGTTTAACGTATAACACCACATGCATGTGAACCTTTTTACCGCTGAGGTGAAGGATGCATTGGTTTTAAACTCTGGAAACAGCATCAGAAGATGAATTATGGCGTGAAAGCTGCAGGTTGATGATGCAAAACACGAGAGATCTGCACGCACGACACTGTAAAGACCGTTTAACACGCACAACAGTCCCATTTAACTAAATTAATCTACAAATTACCAATGCAGAGAGAGATCACAACAAAGACCATATCTTTGCTCCTTTCACTGACATTCCTGCCATCTGGACACCACTGACACCACCCACGCAGCTAGATGCTAAATACAATTACTAGCAGTATGAATTTAATATAGGCCGTGCAAAACAACAACTCAAGGTCACTGCTTTATTTGTGACAGCGTTAAAAGCACATTGTTGCAAGTTGCAAGACTTTTCTAAGCACTTATAGGAAACAAGTCAACAGTTTATAGACTAAGCTAATTGTTTATGATAGCATTAGCCTGAACGATGCTTTCTTAAGGTTAACTGAGCTTTGTAATGTTTTATGTTTTAGAGGAAAGCCTCTTTGCGGTCATATGTAGCTGCCATTTATGCAAAAAAGACTAAAACATTGTCTTTGTATGTGATTTTGTGCTTATTTTCATAAACTTGACAACATGAGGTGCAAAATGCATAGCTGGCTGTTAATAAATACAAAGTTAAGTGCTAATAAATGCATAATAGAGTATGTAGTAATTAATTAAAAGTAAGTTCAACTCAGCACATATTTGCAATGCTATTATCGGCTTGTTAAATATTAGAATAAGCTGTTATTAATAGGTTACATGTCCTAGATGGTCTCATAAAAGCATTTATTAAGCTTTTATTAATAATTTACATCATTATTAATGCAAAATAATGTTAATAAGCATCTTGTTAGTGCTTAATTACCTATTAACTAATGCTTATTGCGTGGATTTTAAATATAATACTGCCATTTTTAATGTGATTTGGCTCTTACTGCATTAGTTTTGTCCATTATTCCTTTTGCATTTGCAAAGTTGTGTACTTGCACAATGTCACTGCAGAGACTGTGGCCAGAAGCACTCTGCTGGAAACCGATTCCAGCGTGGCAGGACTCAGCAGACCGTGCAGATCAGTCACAATTATGCTATCTCCTCCATTTATCAGCACAGTGCTCACTTACAGAAGGGGTTGAGTATCGGCTGCTGCTGGCCGGCGCTGAGGTTTGGGCTCATGCAGCCGATCAGGTCTCAGCACCTCGGTGGGAAGGAGGACTCCGCCGTTGTTGGCAACACTGCTGGCAAATGCAGCAGACCTGGTGGAGCAGTGTGGCGTGAAGGCGAAGCCAGAACAAGGCCAACTCTGACAGACTGCAATACACCATATCTATGCCATACATTCATCTCACAGTCCAGTTTGAACAAGCAACCGGTCGTTACATCTTCGTGCCTGCCACACCTGAACGATCAATCAAAGATAGAATCAATCATGGCTTAACCTGCAGTGCACTGTGCAACACCACACTGATGGGAACTAAATATTCTGGATTGACAAAATCAAATTAATCATCCCGGTGAAAGGTCCAGGTCAACTGGCATCAAGAGAAGGGGACAGTGCTGCAAACTGGGATAAAAACAGATATGCATACACCCCCTTAAGGAGAATTAGGATGTCCTTCACCTGTCAGCATGCCCCCTGAGCATGAGTTTGCCTGGTTTCTTTGTGTCAGTCACTCCAGGATTGGGTCCTCAGTGACATATAAATCAAATGAATGTGGTACCATCGTAGTTACCAGATGATAGCCTGGTTACAGCATCACTATCTCCTACAATGTCAGTCTTGAAGTAGATCCCCTCTGGCTAAGTTGCTTCACCGTCCCTGTACTTCCCACAGGCCTTTGCATTCTCCATGCATCCGCCACATGACCAGTCACCTGACTCCTACATCCACCTGCTCTCTTATGGGTATTTATATCAGCCCACCTCCACCTGCTCTTCACTGTCTATGATCACCTATGTAGTTTCAGGTCTTTGCTCTCCAGCCTCTGAAACCTAAAACCTGAACCAGAATATGCGCAGTACCCGCCCCCGCTCGTACCTCTTCCCTGCCCCGTTCCTGTTTTACTCTCAGTAACCTCTTTTTGGACTTGCTACCCATGCTTTTGATTCAAATCCTATTAGCTGTTAATACTCCTGTCCACCAGAGGGCAGCAACAACTGGTGTCCCTACCTGTAAACTACATTTTGGATGTGAGACAATAGGATTTGGTAGAAGAAGCTGGACCACCTGGACACCATGCTCGATGTACATGTTAGCCAAGCTGTTAGCTTCTTGTTTTCTTGTTTTCTTGTTACTTTGCAGCTCTTGGTTTCCTGCGTTCGGGGCCCTTTTCCCCTCCTGCCTCGTGCACACCTGCTTGACACCAGCAAAGATGGCAGACGTTCGAGCGCGACAGAAAGGGCGTTGCAGTGCCGCTAAGAACAAGCAAACGGTGCAGATGGCAAGAATGAGGAATGATTCTGCTGAGAAACGCTGCCGACAAACATCACACAACGCTGAACCAATTGATACATCCCACTGAACACGGGGGCAAAAAGGTAATGTTGGTATGAGGCCGTGGAACATGATTCCTTGCCGCACATTAGGTCCTTCAGTGAAAAAAGAAACAGGTATAACCTTTACCAAATGGAAACTCCCTGGAGATTATTATGTGGCACAATCTAGTTCAGCAAAAAGGTGCTTGAAAAGCTGCCACAGTCCGTGTACAGTGCAGCAGCTCTGTGGAACAAGTGTGGCGTGAGGAAAAGGGCATCCATGAAGGGAAGGTGGCGCTGAACAACGTGCACGGCTCAAGGTTCAGGTTTAATCCTCGACACTGCTTCTGCTTACCTGCACTGAAAAATTCAAGGTTCTCTGCAGAGAAACGCAGCAGCTACTGATGTAGACACAACTCCAGTTTGTACTTTATGAACTTGCACGCATGCACGTGTGTGTATTGTATTGTTATGATTTGGAAAATGCTAATATTATATATAAAACTCGTAGATTAAGTGACATCTCTGAAAGGGGCGTATGTATACGTGCATGTGTAAATGTGTTTCAGCACACATTGATACGATACGGTGATTGTGTTTCGCGATCAATGGTTATTTCCTGTTTACATATCTCATTTCCTTCATGTGATTGCTTGCCGGAGGAGGCCCGTTCCTGCCAGGAGCCTTTATCTCCAGCCGTCGGACACCTTTCAGATTTCTACTGTTAGTTATTCTCACCCGCAAAACATGAGCACGTTGCTGGAGCTGGGGTCATCTTCGAGGGGCACGAGCTGCTGGAGACACAGCTGTTCACAGCCTCCATTGAAGCCATCCGTGCAGTCAATGCCCCTGGAGTAGTCATAGCAACCTGAGCCATCCTTCATTGGCCTCAGCCCCTCAGGACACTGCGAGAGAAGAGAGGAGAGAGACGGAGAAAGAACGGGAGGCGGTGGGAGAGAGAGGGTGAGGAGGAAGGCATACATTAGGGAGTGTGAAGAAGGGAGTAAGGCGCAGAGGTCAGCATGTGCATTTTAATCAGGATCAGTCGCTTCTGAGGAGGCAAAGATAGTAATATGGGAGAGATGAGAGGAGAGGCGGGCAGGTGAGAGCCTCAAAGACTGACGAATGAGAGATGGCAATTATCTTATTTGACAGGATGCAGACAACCTGCACATTTTTATGAAATCAGAAGGGAGCGGACGGAGATCAGTCGCACAGTCAGGACCTTGAAATGACACTGACGGGATTGAGCTGCACCGCTATTAGGGTGGAAAGGTGGTGGAAGGTTGAGCTAATTAAGATGAATGTACAGCCTGTGATCGAGCAGTAGGCTACTGACATCACAAGAAGAAACGCGCCGTTCGAGTTGCATCGGCGGCGGTACCCAGAAACCACCGCAGCGGAGCGAAATGTGCAGAGAAACAGCGGCTCCAGTAACCTCGGATCGGATCGGCTCGGCTCGGCTCGTTTACGCCGTTTAATTCATGATTGTTCTCTTTTTTTTTCTTAAATGAATTATATTTCCTGCAGCATACGAAACAATAATTAAGCATGAACGCAGCAACAGCAGATGGATTTTATAACAGAGCTGTACTCCATTAAATATGAATTTTACTTACCATTAATAACTTGTAGCGTTAATAGCCTACTGTTCCACGATTTGGGTTGAATTATCCGTCGCGGATGTAAACAAAAGATGGTTACACTAATAAACCCAAGAGGTTACACTTGATGAACTTTTGTGCCGGCTCAGCTTATTTGAAGCAGGCACAACGTCTAATGGGAACTATTATTGGCAAGTTTCTACTTTCAGAGTAGGATTTCATGACTTGTAGGATTCAATGTTGACGTGTTTTAAGCAATTTGCTGCTGCATTGTTTAATTAAGCCTTCTGACTTCATGATTCTCCTCTTTTCTGTATTATTATCATTAGATGCAGTTCCTCAGCGGTGATTCTGTGCTGAGAAGAGACACAGCGTGCATCATGTGCACCGCAGGGCAACTGCAAGAATAACATGCAATCGTATTGTTTCTAAAAGAAAGAAATAAAAGCAAAAGAAAAGGAAACTCAGGTACGCCGCTCCTGAGCACCTGAGGGTCACAGGTTGGTAGCTCCACTTGCTGTGACACCAGCTGCAAAGGCCAACCTGCTTGGACGGCGGAGGTGGATGCACATACAGTAACTGACGATATGAGCAGTTTACTGTCACATCTTTGAATATTTGATGTGTCTGTCCTGCTGGGACTGGAATCAATTAACACACTCAGGCATCAGCCACACGCTCGCGGCGGTTTTAACAACCAACGCGCCGCTTTTCCCCGGCGCCGCCAGCGCCGCTGTGTTCCTCCTTTGTGTGTATTGACTGCGAGAGACTCGCGAGATTGTTTCACAGTTTGCGGAGCGCCGTTCACCACTTCGACGGCTGCTCTGACTCATCCGCGATACCGTATGTTCTGTGCGCTTGCGTGGGCGCGTGTGTGTCTGAGGTGTGATGACGTATAGTTATAAAGCTGCGGAGTTTCATCCTTTCTGTGCAAAAGCAGCCATTGTTGATTCTGCAACTTCATTTTTGGAGGAAAGGATCAACAAACGGCTCAGATCTGGTTCTAATAAAACTTCAGTATCCACACAGGGCTCACATGACTTTTAACTGCCGTGTGATCTCAAGTGTATATCAACGAGAGGAGAGGAAGACCAAAGAGGAGGTTTATGGATGTAGTGAAGGAGGACATGGAGGCAGCTGGTGTGAGGGAAGAGGACAGAGAGGGTAGGGCGAGATGGAAGCAGATGAGCGAGAAGAAGATCAATGAGAGAGGACGGCATGTTCCTAGAACGATGAATCGGGTGTTTGTGAGGAAACAATGTCGTTAAAGATACAGGAGAGCGTATCAACTCCTGACAGGATGCTTGAGGAGTCAAAGTAGAGGCATGTTTCCAACACGTCCTGCGAACTTTATGATTGTGTTCATCTTTGCTTTGTTATCGCTGGATTTATTTGTCGTATGCCTTATTATTCATATTTTGGCTCTTAATGCAAGGACGACGTCGACGGACAGAAGAAGTGGGCGCGTGTCAGGCTGTGTTCGTCAAACCCGCAGTGTAATGTGTTGCGTAACAACGCCGACATCTGTACGGCGAAGACAGAGTGGACGTCGAAAGGAAAACTCTGTCGGCGTTGGCGAGTTTATGCGATGTAGAAGACTTAAGTAGGCCTACTGTTGCTCAGAGTTCAGGCAGCGACAGTCGTGCCTTACCGTTTCTTATTTCCTGCGTGAGGAAACCATGGAACTGGAAACACAAAATGGCGTGCGGCAGCGTTGAAACAGCTATAAGTGGTCACATACCTCCAGATACACCAATTACAGGGAGGCCTGTGTCTCGCTTTTCATGAAAGCCCGAGTGACTGCCATACCACGGACAAAGACTCGTACCCAGAGGTGGCTGCTGCAGCCCTGTTCACTGCACTGAGCGAGATTATCACGGCGGAGGGGAAATTACACGGAGGGCTGTGTGTTTTGCTGCCGGTTCGGTAACAACTGCGTGTGAACTCCTCTGCCTCCTGGACACAGAGGTGTTGTGCATCTCCCTTTCATCTCCCACAGTCATTTATCATTACACAGTATATATAGCATACACACCCTAAAGCAAAGCAAGCTCTTAATCTGCTGCTAGCTGGCTATTTGCAGATTGTCAATATCCGCAGTCTATCTCGCCGTAGCCCGCGGCTTTTCGCCGAGTGACTAAGAGTTTATTAATTTTTTTAGTGCACACATCAAGTATCACATGCAATGTACAGTGCTGTTATAATGGCTTTGTAATGGGACCTACATCCCTGCTAATGACAGTATCATTCTCCTGTTTTACCGACTGCACAGACCTGCCTGCATTGAAATCATCTCCTAACAATAAAGCCAAACTAACTGATCTTGAACGCCAATACGTCTTGTTCGGCAGGGTCCCTGAGATCTGCAGTAAACAAATTAAGATGTTCCTTTGTAATAAACCTTGGGTCACAAAAGCAATTAAAGGCCTCATTTGGCGGGTTTTAATAAAGGTTATGTAACGCAGGACGGGGATGCTGGGAGGCAAATCAAGTGAGGAAACAAAGAGGGGATTGAGACAGAGCTCCGGTGTGATCTGATGTTTGGAAAAGCATGAAACGTATTAAACTTAGTTCTGATAAACAGCCGGCAATAGTGCGACAAAGCTTTTCTGCTGTATAAAATGCTAAAAATCTGTTGCTGGGAGCTTAAAACCGTCACAGAGCATGCTTTAAATGCCTTTTTTTTTGGTAATACCTCGTGAGCAACGAAATCTCAATCTGGGAAACACACCACTGCTAAATGTGAAACACCCAAAGCCTTGAATGCCTGCTGAACGGCGGCCGCTCTTCAGTTCTCAAGGCTTTTGTGAAAAACAGCCGAGCCGAGGAACAAAGTGGGGAGAGAAACGGCAGATGAGGCGAGGATGCTCATCAAATTATGTGCGCGGCCATTTGGAGGACCTTCGCGCTCAGTCAGGGTTTAATTTTCACCTCAAGGACGTTTTTCTTTTATCCACCGACAATCTTCCAACGCAGTTATGAAAATGCAAAAGCAAAGTGCAAACAAAAAGTTACGGGAGCGTTCGCAGCGTGGTAACGTCCGCGCAGGAGATGTGTGCCATTGGGCCGGTTGCACGATCAACACTGGAGCCTGTATTACGTAAACTGTTGGAGCTACTTGGGCCACTTCACATTTGAGCAGAGACCAAATGTCAAGATCTGTGTCAAACCGAGGCTTTAGGCTGAGACCCAGGGACCAAACAGGACGTCTACAACGTGAAAGAGCCACAGTCTGCAAGATCAAGTGAGGAACATCTTCGCTTCAGTGCCAACGTCCACTGCATCTGAGGTAGGACGCTCAGCACCAACAACCTGAGCTGTGGCGCGACAGGAATAAGATGCCTTAAAATGACAAACTTTCACTGTTTTCACACAGAGGTTACGTCAGCTGTCGCCGGGCTGAAGACGCTTTCGTAACAGCAAAGCGAATCGAACGACAGCGGCGTTCTTCACCTCCGAGAGCTTCTGCCAAACGCTAAAAGAGGATAAACGTGCGGTGAGGTTTCTGCATCGTTCGCACACGTGTTCTGAGCAAAGTCCCAGATGCTCGGCGTCGAGTGGAAAAGCTGTCCAGCACCAGATCCTTTCACTGTAAGCTCATGAATGTAATGCTTACCTCCTCACCACAATGAGATTGGGGCCATTCATCACACTGAGAGCAGAGCTGTGGGAATAGGTGTCTGTAATTCAGAATTGTCATGCAGCACTCCACGGCTGAATTAAAGGACTTAAGGTTAGCCATTAGCGTTACCCACTAGCTGCTTGCTCTTTCTGCTCGGACAACTCTCCAAAGACACAAGGGCTGAGGGGAGGGAGGGAGCATTTGCATTTCATTCATTAAATGATTTGAGTCAGTCCTTCTGCAGCGATTCTGCCGCGGCAGCACAATGAAAGCAGGCCAGGAGATCTGCTGGGGGCCGTAGAGCCCGACACGCGCTCCAGCAACCGAGCGCTCGCTCCCAGCTCCTCACGTATGGACGGTTGGTCGGGAGCGCTTGTCGTCAGTTTGCAACAAGGTGGGCGAAACAGTACGAAGAGAACGAAAAGGACGGGGTCGGAAGGGATGGACGCGTCGACGAAACGAGTCGACTTTCACCCAAGAGAGCGGCGTCTGTTCCCAAGGTTGGGGCAGTTGGGGCATTAGGTGCGTACGGACTGGACGTTTACATATTGCATGTTATACGTGTGTCTGCTTTATTGGAAGCATATGACGGCAGCATCGAACGCTAACGGCTGACTGTGCGCGCGCTCTCCGGGCGTAATTTCAAATTAGATTTTTATGACCGGCCATTAAGCGCCGGGAGCGACGGCGTGCCACTCCTCTGTACACCAGAGGGATTCAAAAGACAAGGTAAGCGGGTTTGAAGAAGTCAAAGACAAATGAAAAACACATAAGTGCGTGTGATAACTGCACATGCATCACCCGACGTGTTATATGCTGCACATCGATCATCCCCACAAATTAAAGTTCGCACGTTCTGAACGACTGCTATTCATTTTCCTAATTAGCCATCAGTGTCCTCGGCTTTAATCAGGAACTGAGAGAAATCTATTGAGAACTCTGTCTCTTAATGATCTCGTCAAAATTGAGACGCCAGATGTTCGAACACCACACGTTTCAGGGAAGGAGGAGAAGAGTGGGAACAGTCGGGGATCGCGGATTCAGGCGTAGTCCCGGTGTGACCTTTGGGGTTAACACCCGAACGTTGCTGGGGAAACGCTGCAGACAGCCACGCCTGCATGGCTCGTCTCTGGATGACAAGAAAACCAAATAAGGAAGATGTGTGCTGAGTCTTTCACAAAACAACACACTGCAAAACAAAAACAAAAGTATTTGAACAACTCGGCTCTACATCACACTGACAGGTGCTGGAGTAAGAAAAGCATATGCGACAGCCTAATCCGGTTTCGAGGTGGCGGGAGGAGATGCATGCCCTGCAGCACCACTGCAGCCCAGATGGGTTAAATTAGAAACAACAATTTTACTGCTGCAAAAGCACCAAAAAAAAAAAAAAAAAAGAAACTTGCGACGGTGCAAAACAGTCCCCGCTGAGAAATAAGAAGTCTCCACCCAGCTGCTTGTTCCTCATATTCATGTGAATATATACTTCGTACTTAATCTTCACAGTTATCTCTTGGCTGTTGGGAATGATTTTGCCCAAAGGCAAATAGACTCTGCTGTTTAAAATAGATTTAGCTTGTCTTTCTTGATTCTGATCCTCTTATTTTCTTGGTGCAAATGGTTTACATATGCAAACATACAGTACGTGGACGGATAAAGACCTGCAGTCCCGTTCACACGCGGGATTCACTGTCTGAAAGGGGGATTTCATCTCCAGCGCTCGTCTTGCACGTCGGAAATCTGCATTTGTGAGCTCAGCATATCCGTTCTGCGCCGCGCAGACGGTATTTAAAGGCCACGTTGTCTCCGTTTCGCCCCCACCTCTATTTAATGGTGGCGGTGCAGCAGACGACTGTTTTGAGAGTGAAGGATAGTGTTTTCCTGCGACGCCACCAGTCTCTGCCGCTTTCAGCTCGGCTTCGAGGAGTTTAAGAGCCGCTGTTATTTCCGTTCTTCGATGATGAAGACCATGGAGGAATTACAGGAAATGTAGTATAGGAAATACTAACACTCACTGGACCAGTGACTGTCTGAAAATTGTATTTTTTAAGGTTTTTAAAGTCACATTTTCATGTGTTTAGCTGAGATTTAGTCTGTGTATCTTCCGTTTGCAGGATTTAGAGGGAACTATTATTTTAGAATACTCCTTATTCTGTTTTTAATTGTGTCCAATATCAAGAAAACAAGGATCAATGTGCTTCTGTGAACTCAGATGATGAGTATGAGTAACCTGCTTGCTCATGGGTCCACCACGTTGCGCTGCCGTGTTTCTACGGTAGCCTAGAGTGGACAAACAAAACAGTTTGTCTACAGAGGGCCTTTTAAGTGGTTCTTATTGCTCGCATTGTCATTACAATTTGGAAATGAAATGAAATGCTAGATACGGGGGGGTATATAAAGAGAACCAGACGCACCTCCGTTTCAGATGTCACTGAAGGTTATTGCAAAAATAGCTGCGATGCACAGCGGCTTTCTGTAACAAGTCAGCAATAAGGACTTTGTGCGTCGTATCTCGATGTTGCCACAAAGAATTAGAGGCGTTATCTGTACTTCCTGTCAAGAAAAAAGCAGTCCACCTATGTTTATTCGGTTACAAGAAGGCAGAGGAAATTGAAATACTAATCTTCCTCTGGGTATCTGACCTGTTAGTTGGAGATGATTTAATAGTCTTTCTTAATCTATCTGCCGTTTGTTTGTGTTTTGGATCCGAGCCAGGTTCAACTGACTGAAAGTGATTCGATCCAAAGGCGTTTCCTGTCAAATAGTAAATAACACATCGGCGCCTCTGTGGATCTGACTGTCATCATAAACTAGCAGATCCTGCTGCATCTGAGGCTGAATCACTGCTTCAGCTGCTCACTGACAACCACTCAGCCATCCCTGGATAATCAGGGGCTGGGCACTAGTTAATGTTAATATACTGTATACATAAAACAGAAATACAAATGCTGATTATTACATTGCCCTTTGGCTCTTTCTGAGCTGTACTCCGTTGCGTGCGTCTCGACGTCCCTCCGTGGCTGCAGCAGTGTTATTTGGATCTCTGCGGCGCGCTGAACGACACACTTGAACCGGCGTTTAACCAACAGGGCCAGACTGTTGGGATGCAAGAATGATGACAATTTGCTTTAAACCATCAAGCACTGAAATTCAGTGGTAATGAGGTAAACTGAGCTGTGCGGCGCGGTGCAGCCGTGGGAGTCATGATGCTCGGCTGGGGACTGTGGGGACATACAGTGGGAGGTGGGTGCAGGGATTAGGGGACGGGGGTTTGCACAAAACTTTTGTTTGGGTGGAGTTGCCGTTCTTTCCTCCCCGCTGACTCTTTATGCAAACCAGAGGCAACCGAGCGGAAATCTGGCTCCGCGCTGACAACTCATCATTTAATTCCTGACTTTTGGAGTGTGCTACACATTTTAATAAACTCTCGCATACTGGGAGGGTATACAAGTGCCTTAAAATGAGATTGGAGACAACGGTATCTGTCTTCCCTAAACTGTTATAAACTACCAGAGTTTGACGACCGTAATTAAACTTTCTGATGGTGGCTGAAGTTAAAAAATAGATCTTTGCCAACCGTGCATCCAAACAGCTTTACTAGAGATGTCCCAAAAGGGACATCAACTGATGAAGGATATGCCACTAATATCCTGCCATCTGCTCAGCCTCTGAGTACTTCCATTATGAAGACAGATACTGTAGCCGGATACAGCAACGCGCCATAAAGAAAAACATTACACCGTTTCCTAAAAGCACAGAAAGCACAGCGCGCTGCGGTTGTCAAAGTTAAACTTTAAAAACGGCAAGCTACCGGGAAAATCCATGTTTACAGAGTTCTGAACTTCACCGAGCAGCCTCAGGAGGGTTCACCGGGTGCATCAGTAATACCCCTTTCTCACACAAACACAGTGGATGACACGGCACATTGACCACAGGTTCAACGAGAATTTGACCATTCACTGCACACCACTGGCTAAATGCTAGATTGCTGCTGTTCACACAGCTCAGGTTTGCCCAGTGAAGCTGCCTACGCCTCTCTGCTATTGTGTTGCAGCGTAATTATAAAAGAGGCCTGTGTATTTCTGTTTTCATCCGGCACGGCAGACAGCGCGGTGATCGCCTTGTGGAAAGTTGAAACGCAGATCTGCAGAAACATAAGATGCAAAAACGGAAAGCGTCTCCTGCACCAATCAGGGGCGTCTGCAGGACGTGAGGTCACTGGCGGCTCAGCTGTGTTTTGACGCTTGTATTATGCACAATTACCTTATTTACATGCAAAGTCTTAATCACTGGAAAACTGTTGTTTGCCTTCCAGATGAATTCTGAATTGTGACGTTAAAAAGAATTGTTAGTAATTAGTAGCATCAGCCTGAATACTTCACAACCGCCGTCATTAAACATTCATGCTGACAGCGCGCTGGATTTATGGAAGGGGTTAACGTTCACACACACACACATATATATACATATTTTCAGACACAGTTTACTACAGGAGGAACTTCCTTTAACATCTGGCATTTGAATCTGTCCGGTGAGCATGCACTTTATAACGTCAGGTCACAGGGCAGCACCGCATGTTTTAAAACGCTTATTAAAAATGGAGGAAATCATGAAAAACTCACTTATTCCAATGTAAAGACATTCAAAGATGTGATTCTAATTGTCCCAAATTGCTGTTTTGTCCACGGTGTGTGTAACACGCATGGCCTGTGTTGTATCTTGTATGTGTTGCAACCGTGAATGCTTCCAGCAACTGCTATGCATTTCACACGCAGCGGGGTAAAAGGCATGTGTGATCGTGCAAACGGCAGTAAGATGCTGTGATGTAAACAGCAAAACAATGCACAGCTTCATCCGGCGCAGTGCTGCGGTAATGTGCGACGCGAGCAACTGGTGTTTGATGAGCCAAGTGATGAAAAAACAGGAAGGTGCAGGCACAAAAACATTACCTGTCTAAAACCGCCAACATGCGCTAACAGCAGCCGCTGCTATGAGCTGAGGCTAGCGAGCACAAGAATAAACCACCTGTCATTGTCTCGGGCTCAGCAGCAGCAGCAGGAAGGAAAAAGGCAAAAAGCTGGAATAAGCAATGTCTCCGAAAGTTCAGCACTGGCTCTGACTGGAATTTAATTCTTTGGAAATGCATTTCAACTGTCTTAAGAGCAGCAGACAGCCTTGAGGGACTGGCTCTGATAATGGATTTTAAGCCCTCCGTGTGGCATGTCGCTGCTCTCTGTTAGCACCCACTCTGACAAGGGTGGTTAAAATAACACCAACCCGAAAGAGTCAGAAAGGAAAATAATACCACTGTGTCTGCGATCCTCCGAGTTAATCTTTGAAGACTAGGAGGCTTTGTCAGTCTCTTTGTCTGCGTATTAATCAGCTGCACACGGAGGCGTGAGGCCGTTCTGAGCCGTTCTCGCTAATATTTCATACAACACATCCGGAAAATGTGACTTAAAGTTAAATCTTTCCCAGACGACGGCAGTCTTAGGTGAGGTCCGGAGTTGAAAGCAGCTTGGGCAAGACGCTCTCTTTACTTCTCGGTGCTTATAAATCTGCAATTAAGGTGCTAATTGCTGCCAGCTCTCCGACATGGTCGCGCCTGCGCTGGTGGGAAACAGGAAACACGCTGCTGTTGTGTTGCGTTTGCTTGTGCACGTGTGTGAAAACTGTTAATAATATATGCCGCGATATGTCCGGGGGCCGGACGTGGACTAGAGTTTGACAAACAGTCCGACGGCTTATTAGCACGTGCTCATTCATATTTCATGCACGCTGTCTACTTCTCTCCACCTCTGGCTCTAATGGGGATTCATCTCAGTGTATGTTTACTGTGGGAAACAGCCTGTTCAGTCTCACCTCCCCTGTATAGGATGCAAACGCTGCTACCACTGTGTAAATACATAAAACATGGTAGGAACCACAGTTACAGTCAATTACTTTACAGATATCACCTGTTTCATAATCTCAAAGGCGCGTGCATGAGCTAGCGTGACTGAATTTGCACGCAGAGTTGAATAACTGCAAAAATATACGATAAAATAGGTTAAAATAGGTAAATATCTATTGAAAATGAGTATAATTTAACCAAACTTGATACATTTATTCATTTTATTATGGCATAACTCAGAGGATGATTAAATAAACTAACTTTGCAGCGGGGATGCATGAAATCCTTGCATTTGTCGGCAGCCACATTTAATTGCGCTATGCGGGAAAGGGTGACGCGGTGCACCGTCGCGCCGTGCATATTTTCAATAAATTATCCATATTGCGGGTGCTCGGGTGGCACAGCTGAAGAGCGGCGAGAAAGAAAAAGCAGAGAGCTGGGGTTATTACAGGGCGGCGCGGACGTTACAGAGTCAACGGGTCTGCAACAAAAACACATGCAGGACGTACAAAAAACAGCCACGTGCTACTAAATATGTCAAGGGTGGAAATCGTCTTGGTTCTAATGAATGACGGGGAACATGACTCAGGTTTATTAATATGGAGTAGTCGTCATGGAAACACAGCAGGAGGTAAATCGTCGGGGATGAGCTGCAGAGGGCAGAATAACTTCATCTATATATATATAAAGCCTGTTATGTCGTTGATCATATGTGAACTGTGTCGGACGGTGGCGCCAAAAGCAGGAAACAAGTTAAAGTGAATAAATTCAGGTTTTTGTTCGAGGAGAAACAAACATCCCTTCATTTCCAGGAAGATAAGGAGCTGGAAGAGAAAACGCAGAGGAGCGCCGCATCAGTGTTTGTCTTCGGACGACGCAAACAACGAAAAGACCGGCCGATTTATAGCCCCGTCCGAGCTCTTAATGACTCGCTAAACCATCCTCCGGCAATTGAGATGGCTCATCAATTTAATTACTTTACAACCCAGGCCCGCCCCGTGCTGTCAAAAGGCTGGCGTTGGAAGTTTCCAGTCACCCTGCACTTGTAAATATGCCAGCGGGAAGCCTCTTTTCAGCCGCAGTTTACAATGCAACTCCTAAAAAAATCAAAGTAGGGCTTGTGAATCAAAGACGGCTGCGAATAAATGTTGAAAAATGCAATTCTGATCGTACGCAAACGCATAAAAGAAGCATATCCCACGTGCTATTAGGAGCTCTGCTGCTGTTTGCTGCTGCTGGCACCGGATCAGTGCCTATTGATCCATAGTATATAGTGAAAATCAGACTGATCATAGGTGCTGCAGTAAACCGATACTGATTCTGTGCATTCGCCTTAACCAGACTAAAGCAGTGAGAGGTTCAGTCTGTGCACAGTGAATACGGAGGCTCTTCTGAACTGCATCTAACCACAACAGACCCCATAGCGTCCGTATGTACATTAAAGTGCACACAGTAGCGCCACAGCCTACTAATTATGGCTGTGAACTGCACATTAAATATTATAGATTGCTTGGAAATGTCACAAAAGCCTCACTCTAAGGCAGATGGCATGCAAATTTAATGAGCGGCATTATCTTGGGAGAGAAACATTAAAAAGAGATTATTATGCAAAATAAGGAATTTTTAAACATATACCGTGCAACGTCAGTCTCTTAGCTGCAAAACGACGGCACAGCAGTGGTGTTTTACATTTTTATTTGCTGTTCATTTGTGCAGCAGGTGACCAGAGATGAGCACGGACACGTCAAAAGGTTTCTTGTTCCAAAAATAATAAAAATAAATTGCTTTTATTAATGTAAAATATATAATACTGGTATGAGAAAATGCATTTTTTATTTTAAAAAAGGAACTGGCTGCAAAAACAACACCTGCAAACTACAATAGTCACATTTTGGGCATTCAGTAGCCTCCATACATCTTAAAAACGAACTCTGCTAAATTCCCACGTCATGTATTTGAAGCGGCGAGTCAGGCTGGG
Source organism: Datnioides undecimradiatus (assembly GCA_008933995.1). Classification (NCBI taxonomy): domain Eukaryota; kingdom Metazoa; phylum Chordata; class Actinopteri; order Lobotiformes; family Datnioididae; genus Datnioides; species Datnioides undecimradiatus. Next base: position 4,777,220 of record WARS01001868.1, on the reverse strand, counting down.
AATTAATGAGCTCACGCCGGGTGGTTCCTGTCAGTCAGAGCTCCCTCTGACGGATAAAGCCAGCAGCCACTTGAAATGCAACCGGGGGAGACGAACATTTGGACTTTGGTGACGCACGAGTTCTTTCAGATGACAATTAGACCGGGCTTTCTGCAGCAAACACCAAAGCTGGTCATCAGAGGAGGACACAGGAGTTTCTGGTGTCAGCTGCACTTAGTCAACCACTGAGGCTAATTGTTGTGCGAGACGCAATCATTCGAGAGTAAAATGACATTAAATCACATATTTCAAGTGTTTTAAATACACAAACACGAGCTCTTAAAGCATCTTGTTAGAAACTAAATGCATTTAATTGAATTCTGGCAACATCTGCATTCGCCTTTTGTTTGTATTGAGTCTTTCCGATGTGCCTGAACAGCATGGGAGTGTTTTGCTGCACGGTTCTGACTGAAACCTGTGCAAAGTGACAAGGCTGAACGTTAGCACGGTGAGACAGCATGCATCTGTAGCCTGTGTGTCTTGCCAGACTAAAGGCTTGGAGCCAGTGCTACTACCGTGGCTGCAGTCTGCTGCCCCACTGAAACTCGGTTGTCAACACCCTCTGAGCTCTGATAGCTAGTTAGCCACAGCTCAGCGTCAGTTCAGCTGACAGCCTGGATGATAAGTGTAACTACTAGGGCTTTTTATCAGTAGGTACATCGCTCACACAGCCACATGCACACGCTGATTTTGCTCCCAATAGCTACATACTACACACTTTGTAATAGATATCATGCATCTGGACAAACCAAGCAAGGGAGATAAACACAGGTGAGTTTAATGCACACGCACTCACCATGCAGCCAGTTGAGTCCAACTGTCTGTCGGACACACACTTGAAGTTCTTCTTGCAGCCGCCGTTGTCTTTGGAGCAGTCCCTGACGGGCCCGAAAGATGCCAGCAGGTCCTCGACGGTCTCAAAGTAAGTGGACATCATGGCTTCTTCCCTGGCGTGGAAGAAAACAAATGTTTAAGGGGAGACTACGCAGACGCATTATGCTTTAAATAAGGACATGCCAGTATAAGTAATGACAAGTTAAAAGGAAAACTTGAGCAGCTGCACATTATCCTTCACCACCTGGAGAGCGGTCCCTCATAACCTTGCTGTTCCTAGTGCAATTAAGAAGCTATTCACGCTCGCACGTAATGTGACAAAATCATGGTGGATTGGTGGCTTTTACCCTTCTGCCTGCAGTTAAGGAGCACTTGTAAAGTTTTCAAGTTAAGCTGTTAGTTTTGTTTTGGTAAAAGCGTATGAAAGTCAGCTTAATACCTCAAATATTAATAAAATTAAATTAAAAAGTTAACATAAACACCGACAGACATGCTATTGTGTTATTTCCTGTTATGACAACTGTTTGGTTTGTATGTGACTGACAGTGCAAAGTCAAACATTAATAAACCCAATCCAGGAGTGGTTTAAAATGGATGTACCCTGGGGCTTATGTTGTGCGAGCTACAGTGTTTTAAAAATAACAGATTTAAAAGTTTGAGCGGCGCGATGCGTGCAGCGGTTCACGCTGCTTCGTGGCGGGTCATGTCTGGGACTAATCGGCTCATTGGCATTAATTGGACATGTTTGCCACAGTGTTTTGATGGGGAGCCCTGGGGGGGATCAGTATTCTCTGTCCATAAACTCTCAGGACTAATCCAAGGCCAAGGCGTCCGGCCCAGCTGGCAGAAGAACAAAGATGGAAGGAGCTCAGACAAACGCGTGCACGCCCGCTCATAAACCGAGGCAATAAAAGGTAAATGGTAGTGTAAAATTAATTAATTCCTCATGTCTGTACGTCTAATTTATTTCACTAAATGCATTTAATTAATGCATTTAATTTTTGACGTATAGGAAAGCATTTTAATGATATTCATTATTAGATCTGTATAATACAAAAAAATCCTTCACATCACGTTTATTATTATTATTATTATTGTTCATTTACCCAGAATTTAAAGAACTGATTTATGACATGACTGCAGGCACAACCGCGCCTCTGTGAGCCTGTGCTTAAGAACAGCTGTGGTTCTGAGGTGAATGCTGACACGAGCATGCCAACATGCACAGAATGACAACGCTAACATGTCAGCGTTTACTGGATAATGCTTATGACGTTCACCAGCGCATCGTATTTGCTAATTAGAGCTAAGCACAAACTACAGCTTGCAGGCATTAATTCATATACGAAGAATTAATTAAACTTTTGACCTGTTTGTAGCTTTGGAAGAGCTATAAAGTTACTACATTTCATCCTGGATGGGAAATGGATGTTTGTGCCATTGTGTGTATATGACTATACATTCAAAACTACAGGTGCTGCAAGTGGAAGAGCTGTAGGGAAGGTAAGAGGGGATCAGTGAAGTCAGGGGCGTTCTTCCTCTGGGGACCATGACTTTCCAAATTCATTACAATCCATCGTGTCAACAGAGAGGATGGTGTAGAGTCTAGACTCAACTGATCTGTGCACAAAACACAAGTATCATATATCAAACCGTACTGCAGGAAGAGGGTCGCTTCAGATCGCAAAATGACGTGTGCATGTATCTGCCACTTCAACAAAACCATTCTAAACAAAGGAGGAATCTATCGTTTCCAAATGCTGGACCTCAGTGCTTTGTTCTAAGAAATGTCAGCTTGACCAATGTTGTATAGCTCAGCTGCTGCGCTCAGCCATGCCCATACACTGAGCTCTGTATGCCTGCTGACACGGTGAACAAGGGGGGGGGTGGGGGGGGTGGAAGCGACCCCTGTGTTTTTCTGTGCAAAGAAACAAAAGCAGTGTCTCTTGCAATGGGACCGCAGGGACGACAGTGCCTTGTGAGGGCGACTTGCCTCCACAAACAGCAACGAGATCTCGAATGATGGGAAGACAGATGCCCTGCTGAGCAAGGAGGATTTCGGAGCGCCTGTCGCTGTCACAGTTTGTGTGTGTCTTTGAGCGCTGTGTGCTTGAGTGCTTGCGTGACAATGTCATTTCAAAGCAGATACTGAAAACAGGGCCACTGGACCTGTGATGCACATATTGATGTTGCTGTTAATTTGATTAAAATGTCCCCAAGTACCCTCTCCCTGGCGCCCAGTCACAAAGTAGTTCATCTTGCAAAGTTTCCTCAGTGAGCAAAGATGGCGACGGGAGCGCTTATTGACTCGGTATTCACTGTTGAAAGATTTTGTGAAGAGAACTGTATTTTGTGTGACCTTGTCATTGGCTTCGGGCAGGGATGAAAGGCAAAACATTAAAATTCATCAAGAAGGCCGGGATGCTCTGCGCACAGCCACAAAAAACACCTCCAAAATTCATTTCTTATTAATATAAGCCTGGATATATTGCAGGTAGACGTGGGCAAACACCATCTACCCACCTTTTCAATCACGAAACAGTATATCTATAGTGGTTGCTCAAGTGTAATCAGCATTTGGAATACCGCGGTGCTTGTAGCGAGGGATTTTGCATGTTAGATATTTGGTTTTGATGTTAGATTTATCGGCCCGTAATTGGCACGGCTTCCTCGTGCGAGCAGTGAAGTTATTACCTGTCCACCTTTGCACAATAATAAAAAAAAAAACACATTGCACATCACTCATCGTCACACGCATTAAAAAAAAACAAAAACCCAACCGACACCCACCAGAAGGACGTAAAATATCGGCGCCAAGTGTGGATATTCCGCCGTCCGATTGATGGCATTTGTTTTTCTAGTCTGAGTAAATATACAGAAGCCCTATGGCTATTTACGCTTTGTGTTATTAATGGCCACCGAGTTAACTATGGCCCATCTGATTTGAGCCTTCATTCAAATGCAGACACAAACAACCTCAACCAAACATGGATTTCAGATTATTATTAGTCTTTTGACCACAAGACTAGGCATGAAATAACAATATTTATAAATAACAATATAATATTTTAATTGTTTTAGACAGCAGAGCCTTTGTTTAAACAATACTCTTAGACTGAAACATCTTATGATAATTAAAATGTCACCCTCTATCTGCATCCGATTGAGAAATGCTTTATGGCCCCAGACAGAAACTGGTGATGTGGTTATGGCAGACCCATTGTGCATTAGTGGTATTGATGTCACCCAGTAATTCCCACCACTCAAGATCGATACACTAATGCACCCCTTCACAAACACTTCTTTTCTTTCTGACAATACATTACATTTTGCCGTTTTGCCGTCCATGCAAGCAGCTCGGACGTAGTCGAGCATTTTTAGAAGATACAAGACCAAACAAGGAGTATTTGCACACAGTTGCGGGGGAATTAACCTTTTGGTCAACCAGGTACAGTCAATCTTTAGCTGTAATATTTTTGTAAAATTGTTTTAGACAACCCTTGAAATCAACTTCCTGGCAAATGGTGGCAGAGAAGAGTGGTGCCCGGCAAGCTGACAGGTGAAGTCTACCTCAAGATCTGGTCTACGGTCATTCTGCACCTCCAAATTAGACAGACTGAGGGGTTGTTCTTAATCTGTAGGATTCCTGAGCAACCTAAAATACCTCAATGCGGATGAGTTGGAGCCTAAAATCAAGGTCTGATGCTGCCAAAGGGCATCCAACGGGATACCTGAAGGAAAAACCGCCTTTCCAGAAACTAGAAAACAAGAAAACCAAGAAAGGACCTCTTGATTATCTGCTAATCTTCTAGGAAACTGTTCCAGAGCCAAAGCCCTTGCAAGTTAAGAGGTAGAGATCAATACAAAGCATATTGTGCAGAAACTAAGGGGTGGAATAGATTTATCCATTTTGGACCTGGGCAATGAATGAATGCCCTTGTTACATGGGATACAGTCACTCTTTGGAGAAGGTGCCTGATTTGGTGCGTGGAGTTGAGAGGTACCAACAAAATGCAGTTGGGCTCACCTCTATGCACAGCTTTGGCTCTGGAACCAAGCTCCTTCATAGATGGTGGACTCTCTCCTACTCAGGCAATGTCCACGGTGAGACCTGCCAGGCGGTTGTGGGACTACTGACAAATCACCGGCTGGCTGCTGCACAGCTGGACTTTCTCCCGGTGGTTGAGAGGGTCATCGTCATGTGGCTGCGTAATGCAGAGAGAAAAACTATTACTGTTGTTTGCGCATTAACGCGCTTGGTTTTCGTTGCTAGGCTACAATGGCTGCCGAGCTATCGTGCACAGTGGCCCAGGTCACAGAAAAATCCCACAGCTGCACAAAAACCTAAATTTGAGACATGGGAGCTGAACTGTATGTTGATTTAACAGTGTCTAGGGATTTATTTTGAATGCTCATGGGGCATAAATGTGTGTAAAGCAATTGGACCAAATCCATTCTCCAATATCTGAGTCATGCTTGAGTTTAGGACACCTAGTTTACACTGATGCCTCCAGACCCAAGGCCCTCTTTGGAGGACACAAAATGGGAACTTTTCCAACCTTTCCAGACAGCTTTGTATCATCACAATGTGAGTAGTATAGCATATGCAAAGGCACAATGTTTAACTTCTCTCCATGTCGTTTGCAACCAGAGCTACCCATTCAAGTTGCCGGCAAAAGTCCACCAGCTCCGTGTTTCAACAACAGATTATACTTCCTTATTTTTTTGGATGCCTGCCTCCACGGACAGAGGAGGCAAAAGACAGTGAACGTACTCATGGAATGAGACATTCAGAGCTATGTATATAAGCCAGTATAAAGGAATTACTGCATGTAGAAGGAGGTCACCACAGAAGTCAGTGAAGCACTGTGAGCCAATGGGGTTAGTGGTGCAGAGCAGCCAAGTGGTGGCAACAACTGGCGATACCACTGCTGTAAATGTGCAACAATAGACCTAGAAGGATTGGATTCCATTGGATTCCATCAAGGCCAAGGTTGTAAGGATGAAGTTGCCGTATCAGACGAAAGGGGAACCAGCCATCTTACACACAAAACACGTTTTTTATGGGGTCTGTTCCAGACCGGCTTAGCGCACATCGTCTTTGTTTATTGCCCAGCGGTGCTACCATAGTTTGCCCTTAGGTTAGTTCTGACCAGCTGTTTCTAAGGAGTCTTTCAAATCCAGGAAAGGCCTTGGAGTGGCCTTGCAAGGCACAAACCCCAATGCATCCTGGCAGCTGCAGGTTTTCTACCTTTTGAGCAAAAGGCTAATGCCACAGGCCATTTTTTCCCTTTTCTCTAGTCATATTGGAGAAATTTCAGAATACCTGCATCTTTCTAATGCAGTTCTTCACACTCGGCCATGACTAGGAAGCATAAGTCTAACTGTTAGGATGCCGTATACCTATGTGCATTGTTAAATACAAAATGCATACTACAAAGAAGATGGCGCACAAAAGCAAATTAAAATAAATAACTGCACATTCATGATTTAGAAGAATGTCTGGAAACTCTACTTGTATGTAGCAAGGCAATACTTTAATTTAGATAATGTTGACGCTTTATTATCCAGCACCTGCACTTCTGGTTGGGTGTACTGGAACATGACAAGTCAATGTTGGCCTGGTGTTGAAATAAAGATGTGCAAATGTAAGCGGGATGGTCTAGCAAGGTGTCAGATAGACTTCAAGCCTCCTTGCCATGGTTCAGTCGCGGCCTCTGGGTTGCACCCTTGCTTAGCACAGTCACAGGAATATACAGTTGTTGCGTTGTACCAAAATATAAGTTAATTCACTGTCTCTCTCATTCTCGCAGTCTCCCATGTCTTATTCTTCTCCTCTTTATTTGGCAACTCAATTTTTCTGAATTAGACAGACAACATGTGGCATTCTGTGCATCAGTTCTTTCTGGCAGGCTCTCAAAGCGTTGACAAATGACTCTTTAATTCAGAGGAAAACAGAGGGTGGGGAAGGTGAGGCAGACAAAAATAATGGGTTGCCTCAGCTGTGAGGTGCATGCTAACTGGCTCTCCTTCTGGATAGAGGGAGTTGTGAGGTGAAGATGAAAAAACAATCAATTCCAAGATGCCCGTTGCAAGGCGGTCCAGGAGGAGGGAAATTGGGAAAATAAATGATGAGGAAAACTCTCGAGTGAGACCCTCGGAAAGTTTCTCAAAATGTTGAGATGTGCAACATTTTAAATCGTGGTGCAGGAAGTTTCCGGCAATGTTCGCCACTCACTTCGCAATTAAAAAGCAGCCTGAAAACTGATCCATACAGGTGTACAGAGGAGGAAAGCGTGCCGTATTTCACTCTGCGAACATATTCAAACTGCATTTTATTATGTTGGAGTTTGTAAACGATCTGTTCCGCAAACCACGGGCGACTTAAATCCTGATGGTGTTTCTTTTCTAAATCATTACCTAATCAAGATCATCTCTTTTGGCACCGTGACTCTGTTGCTTGACCCAGAAGCACATTGGTTGCATCTAAACACTGACTAATGTACTTGTTATTAATCTCCCTCTCTGCCTCTTGCTTTTCCGGATGATGAATGACCAGGCGACGCAGCCCAAAGTTAGAGCGCTGCTCCAGCATGATTACAGAGCCCGTTATTGGTCTGCCCCTGCACTTGATTAATGCTCTTGTTCCAGCTTCCCACAAATATGCTGACTCTCATCAAGCACTTTCGTCATTGAATAGAGTGCATTTTCTTTAAGCTAGCTGTAATCACCGAGGAAAAATCCAGTGGGTGCGAAAAAGCAGGTAAACCTAAGTGATAAAATAAAGATTGATACATAAACTCTTTGCTCTGAGTGTGGAGTTATAAACAGTTTGATGGAGATTGGGATGAAGGGGAGGGAGATGCATGCACTTGGAGTCAACCTTGTGCAGTTTCATTGGATTATTTGCAAAGGCACGTCTTGAAGTTTCAACTTGATGGCGGTGGGCGAGGTCATTAATCACCCGGGTGGGTTGTCAGCAGGTTGTTAACGCTTCCTTATTGATAGAAACACTAGTCTTTGAACACAGTTGATGCGGCCTGAGTTCTTGTATGTGGTGATATACACAGAGCGGCTGTTGACACGTTGACTTTGGTTCAAGAACACCTCAAAAAAAATCAATATCAGTTTGAAACTGACGCCATACGTTGAGAATACTTTCACCGCTTTACCTCGAGGTCAGGCGGAGCTCTCTGACGGGAAGCTGAAACCATTAAATCAATCTCTTTATCATTGTGCTCTCGTTAAATTCACCAGACTCCTTTGGCAAAAACAGTTCATTTACCTCGCACAACGCAACACAGGACCTTCTGATCCACTGCTGCCTCAATCTGTTAGCTCGCTTGTGCCATTGTGTGACTTCGGTGGAGCCAAACGGACTCTTTAAGGTGGCAGACCACAACTCCTGTGCTCTCTTCGGCAACATTACTCCTGATTATTATAATATTAATAACGTTTTTTGCGTCAGAAGAGTTTGGAGGACTTGGAGAAAGTGATGCAGCCGCTTCAGTTTCCTCACAGCAAGGCAAAGCAGTGAAAATACATGTAAATATAGCAGAAACTTAAACAGATGATGACCTTTTTTGGACATTTTCCTGCTGATCCCATTCCTTTTCAACACCAGTACTCCTCTGTAATGCTCCACCACACTGTTGACGTGCTTACTGCCATTTTGTGTAGGTAAAACACTGAAAACTATAACTGTACCTTTAATATTTCAGTCATTGCTGGGGAAGCTGAGCCAAAGTACTAATGCTCAAAACATAATGTGTTTTGTTGAAACTGAATTTCTCCATTTAAGCAATAACAGACACACTGTTCCGTAGTGCTGTGCAACGGCTTAAATCTGATGCATTATAATAAAGGCTTGGAGGTACAGCGGCACAAAGCCTACTTGTTTACCTGCACCAAGACACAACAAAGGCTTGCAATTCAACCCTCTCGCAGTTCAGTTAACCAGACCAAACAATGAACGCAGCAAAATGGGCACAACATATTTACACTTTGCATTTTTAAAGTGCAACAAAGGTTTACATTAAATAAACTGTACCGTCAGGTCGAGACTTTGCTGGAGGCTAAGTCACAAACCTGAGGTTCATTCGTGTCAGCAGTCGTCTTCTCGGCCTTGAACAGAAAAAAGAAATGTGCGGTGGAAAACAGATTGATTAACGAATGAAGCATGATTTCAGACGTGGTATGTACAGAATGCATTGAATGTCATGCAAGCAATTATAAAGCAGGGCTAGTGATGAACGCTGCAGAGGCAGAGGCTCTGCTTTGATTGTTAATGCCCATTTTATCCCTTTTATGCTTCCCGTGTTTCAGCGCCGTACAGTACGGACATTTGTTCAAATGAATCTCCCTCAACAGAGTCTGGATTTAAATGTCAAACTGCACAGGTAAAGTCAAGTGTAAATATGATGGGAATGAAAGGAGCGAATCCTTTAGAAGCGGGCCTGACAGCTTTATAATATCGTGCGCGTTAAATTACTGCAGAGTTTTAACTGCTCTTTTAAAGGTAAATGGGAAAAAGCAAGCTGTTTTTGGTAACCTTTAATTCACCCGGGTTAATGCTGAATGTCAAGAGGACATTAGCAGGAAGGTATGCAGTCAAAGTGAAATCACGCAGGCACTTTGTTCTATTTCGCACAGGTCTTAACCTCTAATAAGCTCTGCACACTCACCCCGTCTGTGCAGCGGGGCGCTGAATATTACATCTAATGGTTAGGTCAGCCTGGATGGACGCAGCAAACATTCCTGTATTTTGAATGTTGCATGCAAAAACATAATATATTTTCTTTCAGGGAATGAAAGAGGGCGAGAGAGAGAGAGAGAGAGAGAGAGAGAGCATGACACCTGTGGACGGGGTTGGCCTTGACTCTGCTTATCTGAGGCAACACTGCCTCTCTTGGCCTAATTTGCGTAGGCACAAGAAATAAAATGGATTCTCAATCACAATGTTGTGATTCACTGTCTGCAGAAAAGTGTACAAACATGCAAAAATCACTGCAGCAGAGCACAGTTCTCAGCGAAAACACCTAAAAGCGATGTGGATTCATCCTGAAACTAACATTTCAACGCTTCAGAGCACTGCAAATATATGGGTGTGTTTGCTGAAATGTTAAGGCCGAGCTTATTTAGAGGGTTTGTTAATGTTAGGTTGAGACATCATGAGAGAAAACATCTTCAGTTTAAAGCTGAGCCTAGTTAAACCGGCGCTTACCTTGACACTCACACACTTTTTCTCTTTTAGAATAAATTACACCGCGCTCTGTCAGTCAGCCGACGGGCACAAGTGAGACGGGGATACATCCTTTTAAACGCCACTGCTACCACCTCACGCATCAACGTGTCTATCATGACTGACTGACTACATCAATGCCTGCATAAACACTTTGGGAGAGTGCATCAGCCAGGAGGTCCCACAGGACTTTGCTCCAGGAAAATGCTGTGGATAATGAGTCGTCTGCATTATTCATGACAATCTGACAGATCCTCCTATGTCACAGGAACTAATCATTAACCAAACACAGAACATTAACGTATTATTCCAACTGAAGTGGGCTTTTAATCAGAAGCACAATGTGGATTTCCTCCATGTTTTCCAAGGTCTTAATTACTTCCTGGTGTGACGTTTAAGAGTGATTAATCCTTCAGCTCAGACAAGAAAGGTGTCTTTGTTTCCATCAATTACAACAGTCTGTGTAATGTGTTGCCACAAATGTTCCAGATATCTCATCTGTGGTTAGCAACATTAAATGAAATATTGTAAATGCTCATGTGAGGCAGCACGTGTGCATTCTTCAGGTGCAGTCTCAGGGGGTGGTGACAGCAGACATGCTCGTCACCTTCGTGAAGCAGCGTCCTTCAGCTGATGAGCAGCTTAACTTGCTTAAACCCAAATGGAGCTCCTCTGCAGCGCAGTACACAAAAGCTCGGTTCTCGCTCTCGGCTAAAGTGCTCAATTTGCACCTGCAGCGGTGATGTAACCCTGCAAGGTCTATTCATCGCGCAACAATGGTGGCACTTCAGAGAAAGTCAAGAAACTGAAAAATGCACAAAAGATGTAATTGCTTAGAAATAACAGCTTGCTTTACCACCTCGACGAACAGAGAATCTGTACTCTTTCATGGCATCAGTCAGAAATGTTCCACATCTGATGGGATCGGCACAGAGCAGGCGCTCGTCTTCATGTCCTCGGTTTGTTTTTTTCAGCCCACCATCACTCATCGCAAAGCCCTTTTTCCAAGTAAGTGACAAACCTTGGCTAATTAATCGAGAGGCGGGGAGAAATCCCATTTACGTCAGAATTAGCAGATGTGCGCCGTTGCCTTGGGACTTCTTAGCTCCTGAGGCAGTTTCATAAAACCCGTGGAAAGTTTGGAGGATCTCTGCAGCAGCGGAGAAACGGCAATTCGCAACAACGATTTATATGATACACATAAGACACCGATTAGGGCGATTTAGGCTCCCTGAATTACAAATCAGCTTATTGAACTTTTTGGAATGACAAACACCCGAGTGTGCTGCGTCATTCAGGTAACAGAGCGCATGTTCAATACGTTTGCAGTGCAGGTTGTGACGTGCAGGCACTTTGAACTGTATTAAAATACTGTCAGCAATGATAAAGTCTTGGACTGAGGTACGGGGCTATTACCTTTGCCCGGCATTGGCTGCATTATCAACATCTGCTCTGCTGTGATTGTCCTTTGTTGGGTCAGTGTGGGTTGCTGACACTTGCTTATCGGCAATCACGCAACAGGTATTTGCCAAAGTACCTTGTCAGGGCATAAAGTCTACCTCAGCTAAGTTTAGTGTGATTCCAATCAGCAGGGGTCAGCTGTAATCACTGCTAAAGTACCTTTAGTCTGGGCTGTCTCTGAGTATGCATGTCATGCTGCTTTTAAAGCATACAGACATTCCCCCCTGTGAGTTAGCCGTCTTACCCATGAAGCAGAAATACAGACAACTATGAATCTTAAAGTCCCGACCAAGTTTTGGTACATGTTCGTTTGATTATCTCACCGTGTGTGTTCGCACTTAGTAAGCGGCGTGAGATGGTTAACGCTGATGCAAGCAGCAAGGTGTCACTGTCAAAGTTTGCAAGACCAGAGAGAACAGAGAGAATTCAAAGAGGGAAATCTCCTAAATGTGCTCACGCTGAAGCTGCCGGCCAGAGAACACTGGGATCAGTGAGTCCAGATGGCAGTCGGACCATTTCAGGCACCGAGTCAAACCACCATCCTTCCAAAAAAGGAAAAATACAATAGAGATGCAACAGAAATCTGAGAGTAAACACTAAAACTGGAGCAGGGCTTCATCCTGGACCCTTGATCTTTCGATAATTTAGATAAACAGCTTTCTTAAAGAAATCGCAGCGCCCCTGACCTGAAATGCTCTCAAGTACAGTCGACCGAATCCAACAGCCTCCTTTGCAGAAAAGCGAAAGTGACGGCGTCTTATCATAAGCAAAGTCTTCATTGAAACTGTAATCTCGCCACATTCATTCAGTCGTTCACCACATGCAAACTGGAGATGTTTGTGTCTGGGCTACTTGACATCTGGCTTCAAATTCAGAAAATGAGACGTCCGTGACACAAACAACAGCCGACATAACCCGAGTCCTTTAGTTTCAGAGGAAACGCAGCAGTTGTAGTGGTGTTTTTGAGCAGAAGATAGTAGGTGGTGTTATTAAGTATTATCCGTCGAATTCAATCGTCTTTGAGTAAGCAAGTCCTTGGGTGAGTGATGAGCGGATCGATGCTGAATGATCATCTGCACAATTCAATACTCTCAGGATTCTTCATTGATATCAAGTCCTTTACAAACACATCAATAATAAATTTAGATAAATACAAACCGTGGGCGGCATTTCAATTTTTTAAATCTTTAGGCTCAATATAAAGGAGTCTTGGTTCTTGGTCTGATTACTTACTTCAAGCACGCGGTTGAAGGTATGTGTCTTTCATGAAATTTAAGTGTTATGAAGTTTGTGTTTTTGCACGAAGGGGACCGTGTGTTGCTGTAACCAAAGACTGGATAATACCCTGGACACAGGTCTGAAAAAGCGCAGAAGCACCATAAACCTGCATTCTTTCGAAAAACCCAACAGGGGTCGACTCAGTTTGTCGTCAGGAGTTTGACGTCTTCCAATTTTGTAAATTATAGTCGCGTTTAGAGTAAAATAGAGTGCAAAGCTGCACGCTGCAGCATCAGGGCAGAGGTGTGGACATGCAAATCCATCGGTTCCAACCTCTCGTCCAAAGGGGGTCAGCTGGTGACGGCCAGCAGCTTCGCAAAGTAGTCCGCAAACCAGCAGGTGATGCCATAGCCCAATGTAATGCACAGTGCTGCAAACCAGTATTATAATTGAGAGAATGCACTGCTGGATCATCACTAGCAAATGTGCATTGTGAGCTACTGTATGTATGCCGTGCTGAAAGATGGTGTGAGCTGATTTTCCTTGCGGCGACAGGGTAAAAATAAGGGGCTGCAGTGATTTACAGCCCCGCTCTGCGCTCGTGCATCACAACACTTTTCTTCCCTTTACATTACGCGACAACGAGCGCAACGTGTTTTATGCAGCTACGGCAGATAATTTGGTTTTCAAATGAAATGTCACTTCCCGGGTTGGTGTCAGTTGGAATCCATAGATGGGTGATTGTTTTAATCTGCGGCCGACGCTCTTGACATGTTTTGTGATGTTCGGCTGCACTGATGCATGCCAGCTACTACTGACTGGCTGGATGAGTAAAAAACACCAAAGTGTTGCCAATATTCTGCTTTTGCACTGCGGGATTGCCAAATCCACAACCTCGTTGACACCACTTTCCTGCGCGGATTCGATTTTCAGATGCCATTTGCAGTTTTTTTTTTTTTTTGGTAATGCTTCGCTTACTGTCACTTTAGTCCCCTGAATCTTTAAAACCATCTGAGGATTTAATGGCCTGATTAAACACTTAATGGCTATTTTGCCTTTTATTTCATTTGCGCTGTCGTATTTGGAAATCCCTTGAAAAACAAACCAAGCCAATTACTTTTTTTCCAAGGTCTGTGTTACCTTTTTCAACAACATACTCATCTTTAATACTTATTTCAATGTCAAATAAGCCAAATTACAGTCACCAGGATGACGCATATACTGCTGTAGAGCAGCTGCAGCCACTTACACTGACAAACCGTAGTAAGAAGGCGGCCATGATTAATATTTTTGTCATGACAAAAAATAATGAAGTGGCTCTGTTACATCCCTAAATGCTTGTTATATAGTCATATGGGAATGTCATAAATAATGAGCTGCAATGCTAAAGTGAGAGCAGCAGCTAGTGCCATGGCAGCGGCTCGCATTTGAAGCAAAGACAAGTTATTTAACAAGGCTGCAGAGTTTAGTGGATTTTCAGAGAACTTCTTTTAAAAGAAGTGTATTTAAAGTTTTTATGTGACTTGTGGACCTGACAGAAGAGATGTTTTTGGTGCGGCGAGCTGAGTCAGACTGACCTGACCTCCCCCGGGTCCTCGGTAACCAACACGTCCGTCTTGCAGCTGGCGATGGGGTTGATTGACAGCTCCACCGGTGGCACCACGAAGCTCTTGCTGACTGGCAGCCACAGCCCTTGGCCGAGACTGTAGAACGATCTGCGTTGGCACCAGACACAAGACACGGACGTCACTCAAACTGATGTCACGTAACACATTTTATTATCACAGGCGTATCCGACGGCGAGCACAATAACCAGAGAAAGAGCATAATTCTGTATACTGAGGCTAATGCATGGCGAGGACAGCATGGTCTTCCTTGTATTCGTTCCATGCATTTGGAGGTAATGACAAAGTCCAGTTGAGGCGAGGTGATATTGATTTCGGAAGACTGTGCGACACAAACTAACGAGAGTCTGGAACATTTCGCGCTTTTCACCTAATAATATATGTCTTGCAATTCCACTCATTGTGCAACGCTCAAGATTGAAATCAATGTAAAAGCATGTTTCTGAATCACAGAGCTGAATCACGGACGTGCAGCGACAGAAGAAGAAGAAGAAGAAGAAGAAGAAGAAGAAGAGGCCTCTTCAACAGGAAATAAATTCATCACCGGTACTCTGGATCTGCACAGTGATGCTACACCCAAATAAAGTTATTTGGCCTTTTAGTAAATAATTGCCGGCTTACGATGTCAATCTTGTGTGGCAACTAATTTAATTGGTCCTCGCAGGCGGTGCATCTATGGCTCAGCTGGAGACAGAATTGGACTTGGAGAAACGCATTAGTAACTGTGGTGGTCGGGTGTTTTTATTGCCAATTTAGAAAAGACAATTTCCTTCCTCCTCAAATGCAATCTGCTCTGCAGCGCGGTGCTTTAGCACGTGTGAGGCACGTGCGCTGATGACCACTGCTCACGGTGGTGCGCGAAATAATTTGGTTTTGCCAGAGGAGTTTCTCTGCAGGGGGTCGAGACGTAGCGCCTGGGAGTAACAACACCTGGTAAGGCCTCGCAAATAGCGCGGGACGTGGTTGTGCTCGGTACCGCGTGCTATTAATGTGTCTGAGCAGGTGGCCGACG
This sequence comes from Datnioides undecimradiatus, assembly GCA_008933995.1. Taxonomy (NCBI): domain Eukaryota; kingdom Metazoa; phylum Chordata; class Actinopteri; order Lobotiformes; family Datnioididae; genus Datnioides; species Datnioides undecimradiatus. Next base: position 4,761,790 of record WARS01001868.1, on the reverse strand, counting down.
TGACCACAAATTCCTAAAACAAATCCGGCGTCGCATTTAAATCATATGCTCTTATTCGACTCCCACAGAAAAGCCATCACGAGCCAGGCTTATTTCCACGTTCCCAGCATCATGTGAGTTTGTCCACTGTTGCATTTTGCTGACATCCAACCTGTCAAACATGCCTTTCTGTGTGAACCAGACCTGATTAATGGTGCGCCCTGTTTTCCGGGCTGCCAAACCTCAGCATTAAAGACGCCGCTGCCAGTTCGTTAATTAGAAGCACAGGGATCCAAACGCTTTGCACTCACTCTGACCTCATTCTGACAATTCAAACCGAATTTGCCTTAAAAATGTTTATTATTAACATCTAAATAATTACATTTAATCCATTTCAGCTTCATCCGAGGCTTCTTTATGTAACCCTCATGCCTCCGGATGACAGGATGCTTATTTTCCAATTTGTCTTAGCATCAAGAAAAAAAGCAACTGCGGCAGCAGTGGTCTCCTGCAAAGCTCCCCATCTGTGAAACCAACCGCTGCTGCGACTAAGCTCCTCATTTCACTGCCACGGGACAGACTCGAACACTGTCCAGCTGAAGAGCAGTGCAGCCTCTTATCCTCCCCGAGACACAGCACAGATACAGAAACCTCAGGAACCCAGAGAGTGTTTCCACTTGGCCGCCGCATCCTTGCACACTTTGCCCGCTATCTGTGCATGCCTGAGAGTGTTTGTGCTCTGCCACTGGGTGTGTGTGCAGTTGACATTTCATCTTTCTTCTCCCTCAACCTCCGACACAGTGCTTCGACCGAGCAGCAGATTTGGTTGTTGCCTTTGTGCGCGTGTGTGTGCTCGTGTGCACCGGCGCCATCTGAGTAGTGCTTTTAAGTGGCAGTGGACAGCTGAAAGATGGAATGTGTTTTTTGTGCAGAACAAAGACTGCAGACTTAATACCTCATTTCTCTGAGTGGACTCACGCTGGGAAGCTAACTGCAAGGTCAGTGCGAAGAGGAGCGAGATTACTGTGACAAAGAACTCTTCCTGGAGGGGTAGTGAGCACGAAGGCTATCCTTTAACTCACTTAACTTGTGCAGCTAAATAAAAGTAAATAAAGAAATGACAGGAACAGGGTACGTATTTCAAGAGCTGAACACATCTGTGATTCAGTCTTCCCGCTAATACGCTGCCATTTAGCTTAAAATCAAAGTAAACAGTGGTCTCTGACAACAGGTGTACTAAGATGCTTCGCAGCCAAGCAGTGCAGTTGGCAGAAGTTGCAGATGGTGCTGTCCAATCACGTTTTTCTGTTTTTAATCTGTTGAAGCTGCAAGTGAGCCGAGTTAAAACGCTACAGACTGACCAATCAGTGGGCAGCGGCAGCAGCAGCAGCAGCAGCAGCAGCAGCAGCAGCAGCAGCAGCAGCTCTGGTCTTGCTGCCTGTCGCCTTTTTCTCGAATAAAGTTCGTCTTCTCGTAATAACAAGCGACCGCACGCCGTGAAGAAAGAGGACGTTGTGCATTATAAGCTCAGTGTGTAATATGTGCGCCTAGCAAGTGCGGCGCGTAGACAGTGAAAAGATTAGAAGAACAGGCTGTTTAAATGTGTGGACGCAGCTCCTCAAACGTCAAAAGCCAAAGTGCCTTCAACCTGCTTTGGTTTTAGAGGCGACTCCACTGGTTTAAAGTCAGATTATTTCTAAGTCTTTTAGAAAATGAACCTCAGTCTTGCTGAATTTATCATGTAAACACGTTTTCTAATGAGTTTATGGTCTCCATCTCCATCTCCATGCTTTCTTTAAAGCAGCACGATGTCCGGTTTTGACATAACGTCATTTGCATTTGGCAAGACGCCACAATGTCACCAGGCCGTGCATTCCTGCCAAACTCCACCCGCTTGTCCAAATCTGTTCATTGCCAAGATGGCAACCCCCATCATACCAAATTCAAAGCAGGTAGTCCACAAACAGCTGGGCGAGGTTCTTTACACTACAGCCCAACAGATATTGTATTTTTGAGAACTATACTGGGTGAAATTTACAGAAAACAGAAGTTTTCTACGCCATGTATCTGCAGTTGTTTTGCAAATGTACCAAAACTTTGCTTCTTAAAACAAATAACTTCATTTTAAAAAATGCATTTCAGTTTAACGTCGTTGCAGTGACACGTGCACAACCACAGGCATTTTTTTCTGGATATCAGGTGGAAGAAAACGGTTTAGATACAGTTTACGGTTAGCAGGAAGTCCTCAGCCCATCAGTAAACGTCCAAGATTACAGAGGTTACAGAGCTGCAGTTTGCTCAAAACGAGTCTCCTGCACACATTTAAGAGCACAGAACAAAAACAGGTTCAGGGCTAAGGTACATGTGGGTACAGGTTTCAAAGGCACTAAAAGTGGGAATTTGAAGCGTTTGGTGGAAACGTGGCTTCTGTGAACAAGCACGAGTGCCTCTTTGTGCCTAATTGCCTATTAGCAGATGTAATAACATAGCAGCGACTTTGGTATATGAGCTTGATTAGTGGTAATGGCTGGATTTGAGATCTACGAACCCTTAATGGTCAGCAGTCTGAAACGGTCTTTGGCTGAAAGTGTAGTGTAGCACACCGGGTCAGGTCGATCTGGATTCAGGGGTGCAACGAGATAAAACGCAAATTTTAAATCACATGAAAAATAGCATGGCACTGTGAAACCTTTTGAAAAGAACAGCTGGGTGACACCGAAAGAGCTCCTTTCAGCCTCGCGCTCCTTGAAAAATGTCAGACACAGTGACCCCATCACGAAGGAGAAGTGCAACAAAAATGGCAGTAAAAGCATTTGAAAGGAGTCCGTCCAGCACTGCCCCTTGGGCTGTTTCTCCACGTGAGAGCCCGCGGGGAAGGCCGCGCCGCGGCACCAGGTGTATTTGCGCGTCCATCCGACTGCGTCTACGTGTATCTGCCTGCTGCTCATCTGCATGCTCCACCACACACACACACACACACACACACACACACACACACACGGCACATGCCAGAAACACCACCATCGTCCTATCGCATGTCCGCCCAGTCGCAGATGGCCAGCAGAAGTCGTGCACACAGGACTCACCTGAAGATCCTCTCTGGGGCTTGCTCTCCTGTAACTAGGTCATAGCCCTTCTCCAAGTTGGCGTACGGCCAGGGACTTTAGGACGGAGAGGCGGGAGCGTCGTATCAAAGGGAGAAACGGAGAAAATCAATTTTAAAACGGCGTCACGTACAGATTTTATAATCACAAATGTGTTGAAAGACATGATAAAATCTTGGGGAGTCGTTCTGTTTTTTTGATTATGAACGTAAATACATAGCGTACATCAGAGCATACGACAAACCAGATTTGAATATGTGATCAAAACCAACATTTCATGCGGATAAGATTTCCCCTCCGTCAGCGCCGCGACTGGATATTAGATCTGAGGCTGGACCGAATCCAGCAGGTGACAGGTGGAGTTGAATAACAATGCGGGACCTTTTAATTGAACCAATGATTGGGCAAGCCAGTGAACTGTCAAACAAGGTCAGAGTCAGAGAGAGAGAGAGAGAGAGAGCTCGTCTGACGGACTTTTCCATCCACATCGTGTCAGTTTCGGCTGTTTGCCTTTTCTATTTGTATGTCGTTCTCTGTTCGTCCCGCGCGCTCTCTCTCTCACCCTCCGGCCTGAACGCTGCTGCTTTGTTTCACTGCACACTATAACGTCCCTCCCACCTCTGCTCCACTTCTGATTACCTTTTCAAAGTCTGCTCCCTCAAGTTAAAAGACCGCACAGGTGCATTTGCATGTTTTAGCCCATTAACTACAAATTGCTTATATTTTACATTACCGGGTGACCATTGTTGAAAGCATACAGCTCCTTATTAGATTGATTTTCTGCCTCGGCTTCCATTCATTTTAATACTCCCAGGATCAAGCTGCACGGACTCGAAACTTGCTCCGTCCCTGATCCGTCACAGCGAACAATTCACCTTTATTTTATGCAAAGTTAATATCGCACGCTAATGCAGCTGGGAGTAAGGACTGCGGAGCCGGCCGCGAGGTCGTTTGGGTACAAGTGAGTTTTTCAGATGTGAGTGCATGCAGCAGACAGGACTTACCCTTCGTTCCGACCCCAGTCGCTGCGAACACAGAGGTGTTTATGGACAGGATCGGGGGAATAACCCTCATGACAGCTGCATTCTCCTGTGACACGGGAAACAAGAAGGGGGCACAGTGGCAGATATTTATTTTTTCTCAGTAGCTGCATAAATTACCGTGCAAGTGACCCCGGCGTGCTCATTCATTAGAGATTTATCAAATAAGCGGTTGCCATGCTACCTAATTTTCCAGCTAATTCCCTCCAGCGAACAACGCGACACCGGAGCACATTCACAATGACGGCCGTACCACTAGCCGGGCTGTTTCCCGAAATATTTTATGAAACTTAATAGCAATCATTTTCTGTCAACTGTTCATCTTCGAGCCATCAGGATGAAGTTCCACGTTTCCACTATTGATTTCTCTCTCCCAGAGCTCTCAGGGCATCAGCTCCATTGGTTAAATAAAGGGCCCGTTGGCTTTAAACCTAATGACTGCATGCGTTTCGCCCTGTGTAATGGCTTGGGCTTTTTGAAGTGGGCTTGTATAAGGTACTTATTCACAGTTAGGATATTACCTGCAGCGGATGAGCTGTCGGCACTCCCCCTGCGTTAAGAGGCAGCCGTAGGAAGCTAAGCAATGTACCGATGTGGACGGGGTCAGCAGTAAAACACATTTTAAATGCAAAAACGTCGATATCAGTTAAAGTTTGCATTGTATTTAGAGACGCTGACCTTGCTGTCACACTGCCCTCACTGCACAACTGCATCCACCTGTGCTTTCTTCACATCCGCCTGGCTCCTCGGTCAAAAACATTAGGTTTACCACACACAACGTGGGAAACGTGGTCTCCAGCTGCCACGGCAGGTTAGTTTGCGCTGTTGTGCGACTTCTGTGAATCCAAAGTTACACTTTAAAACACACAAGCCACAAATGAACACGAACAATAAAATAAAGCGTTTGCCCGAGGCAGCGGTGGATCAGCAACGTCCCTGTTCCTTGATGTCAAATTAGCGTTTTGTCAAAAGAGTGCGGCGGCTTTGGAGGAAGTGATATAACGGCTTCAGTCTCCTGCTGCTGTTGTCTAACAGCGAGGGGGAAGCGGCGAACATATTCTAAACACTGCCAACACTTTAACTTATATTGCTTTTATAGGTGGGAATAATACATTTTGCACTGACCCCGTCTACGGCTGTACATTGCTCAGCTTCCCACGCCGCCATCTGCTGCCTCTGCAAACTTTGCACGGTGTGTCGACACCCGTCTACTGCAGATATTACACCGAGAGGAACCTCACACAGCCCCCGCTTCAAACAACACACACTCAAATAAGAAAACAGTGACATGAGCATTTGCTTATTTACACTGCTGCTCCCCGGAGACATGGACTCTGCTGGCTGGAGTCTGACAAGAAGTGACCGGGCTTCTCTTTGCTCCCCCTCTCGTCTTTATCATCCACTCTAAGGGTATTTCTGTCCTTTTGTGTCTCGGTACACGATCTCCACTCGGCTCTCTGCACTTGGCCGGACAGCTCCCAACGCAAAAGGGAGCGGAGACGTTCAGAGGACCAGCGCAGCAGCTTTGCTTTGGCGGAGGAGGCTGCCAGTCACGCACCTGTCTGGCTACCGGTGCTGCTGCCTCACCAGCTGGCAATTAAATCCCCAAAAAACACACACACACGCGCGCGAAAAAACATGTTTTTGTAGCAGAACATCCAGGTCAACGGACAGCATGTCACAATACATGATTTAACTGGTTATGTGATGTATTTCTGCCTTAGATATGAAGCTTTAGGTGAAGTACTTGACCGGGTGGATCAACAGAAGGGCATCACGGTGGAGCTTACTGCTGTATCCGTAGCCTGCTGTGCAGCTGCCCATAGAAAACACTCCCTTAACCCTTTAACACCTCAGCCTGTCCTGTAAGTGCCCATTGCTCCAGAATACCTGGATCTTTCAATACCGGGCAGTTATTTACTATTTACTGCATGTTAGAAGAGTGTGATGACTGCAGATTTTGCATGTTGTATTTGAAATTTGAAAAGCATGACACTATTTCCAGTAAAATTCAAGAGTCTGTGTCTCATAATGTGCGAAAACAGACCATAAAATGTACGTTAAAGTAAAATAACAGTTGTAAGTGCATACCCATTTATTGTTTTGACTTTTTTTGATTTGTTTTAGCTCTTTTAACCAAAACAAAACTCCAGCCAATGTTTATTAGATATGTATTTTTATTTATTTTGCAGTAATGCCCATTTATCAGCTTTAAATGATATTGAAAACTCTTTGCTGCGTCTGCACACAGAATGTTTGTGCTGCGAGGCTGCTGCTCCTCAGATAACACACCGACGGTCGTGCATTTGGTTTCATTTTACCTGAGCTGGTTTTATTTATTCCTTAAAAACAGAATTGCGTTATGGTGTCATGTATGGCAAATGAAATATTTAGAGTACACTGCGTGCGTGATACGTTTTAAGTGGATGGATGCGTCAGGGAAAACTGATGTCACTGATAGCTGTACCAACTTTTTCTATTAGAGCTCCTAAAATAAATGCCACTGACTGCTTTCTGTTGACCTGTATGGAGGCATAACACTGGAAAAATGTGTAACGGCCACCCGGGCAACATCATTCACATTTCATCACCTATGCGTTTAATAATTTACTTTAAAGCCCCGTGACTCACTCAGGAAGGGATGCGCCGCCCGGGCTCGGTTGGAGGGAGGCAACAAACGTTGTTTTGTTTGCTCGTGGCCGACTCGTGCGCCCTCACTAAATGAAGAGCAAGGGTTCTCGGGATGGCAGCACTTTGAAACGCGGACGCGAGCCAACAAAATCCAAAATGGCCATTTCAGATTAAAGATGGATGAAGGCCTTAGAGATCAGATCAGATCATAGGTGCATCTATAATAGGAATTTATCTCCATCATTTGATCGAAGTTTCTGCTTTTCTGTCCGGAACAGCATTTTTCAGAGATTTTGAGATAAAGTCCTTGGCGACAAAAGCTGTTTTCAGCTTCCTGAGGGGAACTGTTCACTAAGAAGATCCCCTGAGAACTAAAAAACCTTAAAGGAGCTGTTTCCTGACGTAAACAGGTTATTAACCAAAGCCAGAGCCTTTGGGTGAGGTTGGTTAGGGCTGGGGAACGATCGCGATTTGGGTTAAAATGCCTACTTTGTTATAATGACTTGATTTTCAGCACCAGGGTTACAATAATAACCACTTGGTTACAGTTCCTGAACTACTATAGGTAAAGGAAACAAACAGCAGTCTCCACTGTTACCGTCCAACATGTTGTTGACCCATCCATCCGCCCAGACTTCCCCATCACACCATTTACACAGAACAGCCATAATTTCCCTGTTTGAACGTACATATATGGAGTTTTTTGGGAATTTGACAGTGTTGTTTTGCTTGGCCGTCCGTACCTTGTGCTTATGTTGCAAACACAAATAAGAATACTTACATTAACACCCGCCGCTCCTCCTCACATGCACATTTAACCATTCAACCCACAGTAGTTACTGTATCTTGTTATAGTTAATTCCTCCTGACTGCCGGGGGCAGCGCTTAATAAAATCAATCTAGCACACGTGCAGTCAGGTCACATGTTACCACGCCGGTGAGGTGGGTAGGAAATTGCACTAGCACCCCCACCGCCCCGCCTTTCTTGCTCTTTTCTTACCTCTGCCAGAGGCTAGAATTGGCATTTTCATTAGTAGTCTGTTAGCGGTGAGGCTAACAATAGTGTTCTCAACTCCTTCCATATGCAACGGGAAAGATTTACATAGCAAACTCCGGGTTGCTGGTGAAAATGCCCGACTGCACCTCTGATTGACTGGGGAGAAGAGATCTGCTGCATCCTGGAGAACCACTGACAAGATTGCGCCTGCTGCTGACAACTGTTGCCCCAAGCTTGTGCTCGGAGCACAGAGCAAACATCTAATAAGACAAGGGACGAAATAGGGTTTTTTTGTTCTCATCATACACCTAACAAAAAGATAATCAATAGCTAAATTGCCAGTGATTCTGCGCCGACTAGCAAAGCACGTCTGCAGCTGAACGCTACACTTTCATTCAGCCGTGTAATGCGCTCCCATGATGCCCCATAAACCTGCTGCTCTGACAAATATACGGAAATGCCAAGTCTATATTATGCATTTAATGCTAATAGCAAGAACACCATTTAGTTCTATCACGTGCCCATAACAGATCCTCATCACAGCAGTAACTGAAAATAAAAATATATCCAATTGTACTTTTTATTTATGTTTTTGCCTTATTTAGATTCACCAGCTGTGTTTAGCAAACATATAGTGTATCTGGATTTGTCCTGGGCCTGCCCCGGGGTGCTGTAGCTGAAAGGCAGCGCATGCATCAAAGCGGAGTCCTCGCCTTTAGGGTGGGAGCCGATCATTTTTGCTAAAATAGCGTGTGCGCGTAATTATTTTTAAGTGATATGTTCAGTTTTTGTTCACGTCTTTGCTTCAGAGCATTCTGAAGGAGACAGGTCGGGTCGTCACCCATCAGCCCCAAACACAAAGTCTTTGTCGATAGTTATTTTGGAAAGCCAAAGGAGGAAACGTGGTGAACTGGAAGCTTAAGGTTCAGCTTTGATCACGAGCCGAAAGCGGACCTGTCCCCTCCTGTTTCATCCCGGCTCCCGTGGCGTTGCTTGTCTCGTACCGGCTCCTGTGATGTTGCAGTCGTGTCAGAAGGTCAGCATACCTTTCATGGAAGTGTGGATTGCCGTACTCTATGTAATAACCCAATGCCACTTTGCAAAATCCAGCATTATACATAATGAAAGATCACCTGAATCCTATGAGGAGAGTCCATATAACGTAATTAACAATAAAAAGATTGGCAAATGTATTAGGTGTCATAAAAAGTAATCACCGTCCAATTAAGCGTGGATAATTGATTTAGATATATAGCTGATACATAGGACACACTCAGCATAGCTGCACAGTCAGGAGAGGTATTGTATAGCTCTATGTGTGTAGGCCTGAGGGCAACAGGGGGACACATCCACTAAGCCTTTTCCACCTTATTTCAGATGAGGTGCACCAGCCCGGAAGCAGTTTGCCTGCAATCTGAGACCCACCTTGCAAGTAATCAGCGAAATGCGGCGCTTTACTTTATGCAAATGCGTTTAGGGGAGGATCAAGCAATTAACAGGAAGAGATATGCCTGGTTGATTACAAATTCCGCTGGATTAACTAACCTTTAGACAACTTGCAAGGATCAGCTTTGTGTGGCGGTTTCTCTGTCTCTGCAGACCGGGTTCAGATACAGTGCAGGCAGGAAGGCGGCGGCTGAGGAGAGAAACTTAAACTGACTGCAGCCGTTCTTTAAAAAGCCCGGCACACAATAAGGTGAGCGCGCGTCGAGAAGCTGCGAGGAGGAGGAGTTGTGCTGCATTAGATCATAAAAAAAAAAGCTTCTTTAAAAGATAAAAGGCAGCAGTAAAAACACCACACAACGAGAGGACGGGGGAGTTTTTGATTGTGCGGTCGTTAAACTCGAACTTCACTGCTAATGCGCTGTGGCGACTGCACTCCTTTTCGCATTTACGGCGAGCGTTTGGCTGGAGTTAACTTGGGATTCTTGGGAGAAATCAGCCGTATCAGTGCTTTCCATCTGTTATAAGTTTGGAGCTGCAGTGGCTCATTGATTTATTCTTCATGAGCTGTATTTTCTTTTATGTGCGCTTCTATCGGCCTATTTTTAAAATATCTTAGGAGTCTGTTAAACGGCTCCAATGGCATCGATTCTTGCTCTCATGATGACGACGAGTGAAGGACGCCCAAATGTGTTTTTTTGCCCAGGTGGAGCTGGAACATCACATGTTTTTGAATCTCATCACTATATTGATGTGAATTTGTATTTCGGCACGATCGGGAACAGCAAAGACTGCTTTTGCTAATCTGAATTGGGTCCTCCTGCTAAACTGTGCTTAACACTGTATGCTGCCTTAATAAATGAATCACATGCTTGTTTTGGGCAGACTGCAAGCGAAAGGACTGCTGAGGCAAAGTTGGTCCACATCATGATGAACCTTTGCATTGAGTTGAACAGAGCAGTGGCCGCTGCAGCAGACTAATAAATATTAGGTTTAATGTTTGATTGCTATTCATTTTTATAATTGTTTATTACATTTATGAATCAGGGAAATGCCATTGTGGTAGTGAGGCCCAGACAGATGCGACTTCAGCAAGTGTAGTTAGGTAACATCAATGTTAAAAGGCCCACTGCACTTCCCTGATACAGGTATTCCAGGTCTGTGCTATAAAAAGGCTGCAGTGGTGACCCATCATCCCCTGACACTAAAGCTGCCTATGCTGACTTCAAACCAGACTCCGCTCCGCCGCCCTGCACTATGGATGTCTCATCAGATAAACCACTTCTGTACTCCATCTTTGGTAAAGCACAGGCTGACAGCATCCCCCCGTATCGGCATCCACCCCCAACATCTAACCGTGTCATCCCCTCCTCCCCAAAGGTGCCACTACAGGGCTACTAATTAAAGCCTGCATACTGTATACACTGCATACCAGATGATTGAAGATGCAAGAGGATGCCAAAGTGCAGCGCCTGAGTGGCGTCTGCAAAGGAAGGAAAGGGTAGCTGCTTCAGAATTTACTGAGGTAAACAATGTCCTTGCAGCAGACACCCATCATCCAAAGCACACGTCAAACACCCATGAAGACAGGGCTGGATCTTTAGATAGATGCAGTAAAGGAGAAAGGCCTAGAGAAAATAGGACCTGGTGATTCATCCTGATGCACTTCTGCTTGGCGAATCACACGATTGGCTCGTCTGTGGTCCACGTAAGACTACACGTTTGGGTTGGTTAACATTAATGCCCAAATGGCTGCAGCAGGAAAGTCATGTGATTTGTTTCCCTGATGAGATGGTCGTGCATCACATTTACAGCAACCGTATTGTGCGTGTGTGTGATCTTCTTTCATTTTGCATCTGAAACGAATCCCTGCATTCAATCTGATTGGCAGTGCAGCTGATTAAAATCAAGATTTTGGTTAAATTCAGTGTTTTGTCTTTTGATTTCAACATCTTTGCAAGCGGTGGATGGTTTCACTGCAGCTGGACCCGAATGCAGACAGTTCAGTGAGTCAGTGTTAACAAAAGGTAACATTAAAGGCTTAAAACCAGGATGGTCCTGCAGGCAGGGGTCTAAAACAAAGGAGTAGTCCAACACAGCCCAACATATCCAGGGGTTATGTGGGGAGAATCAAAGTCCAGGGGACGAAAAGAGACATAAACATCCCAAAAAAGGCTTGATGCTTGACAGAAACACAGAGCAAAGCATGAGACACACACTATCTGTGCTCTAATAGTCCTGGAACAACAAGACACAGGTGATCTAACTCAAGGGACAATCAAAAGTGTGAAAACTGACAAAGACGGGAAGTGAAGACAGCTAAAACAAGACCTGGGGCGACTGCATCAGTTTAAAATAAGTGAATAAAACGTAAAGTAAAACAATATTTAGTCCCGTAGTGGAAAAGTGTGAACAGAGCCTCTTTTCACACCGCGACTGTACTGACTTGCATCCCTGGATTGATTTTAAATTCATGCATTATGTATCTACGACACTGTATTTGGTCTCTGTTCCCTGTTCTACTTTTTAATTAAGTCTGTTAAATTTACCCCCCCCCCTTTTTTTATAATTAGACCATTAGCAGTGTTTCTGAATAATTCGAGTAGCCTAATTCTTTATTTCAAACTAATTGATTTAAGTAATCGAGTTAGGTGACGTGAATGTAGTCTGGGGGCTTACGTGGGGTTACGTACCTTCCTGGTTGCATGGTGCACGATGCAAAACCCGTGACAACCTACTGTACTGACGACTAAATGCAGAACCTGAGCCTGCATTTGTGTGCAGGAGGATGCTTTTTGCTATTTCTGCTACCTGGGCAACCATTTCCTTCATTTAAATCAGTAATAATGTGATCACTGTTTGAGGAATTCACTGTGCAGCAGCATCATCCATGGGTGGGTCCATATTTTGGGGTAACTCCGTATGCATTCGCCGAAACCCGGGCTGCTGCACTGCAAAAGCACTCGGACATCCCCATTTTTCAAACTTACTGTACACGTCTAGAGTTGGATGCTCCATCAGGTCCGTACTCTGGAAGTGCTGGCGGCACACTCCTGTGTGATTAGTCATGATAAAGTCGTGCTGCCTGGCTGCCATGTCGTTAGCAAAGAGTCCTACCCTCCACTAAACCCCGAGATTCTGACTCCGCCGTGCGTGAAGCCTGCTCAGCGGCGCCAGAAGTTACGGTCGACTGATTAGAACATGCTGTCGGCCTAATTTAGAGCTAATCACCTGTGATTGGAAATGGCCATTTGATGGCGACAATTATCTAACTGTGCTTACCGGATCCCTTCCCCCGTGACACTGCAGCCAGGTTTCCACACAGACACACAACCCGATACCACACATGGGACTAGTACTATCCAGCGTTAACGCCAACATTAGACTGCCAATACAACTCGTCGCCATTACGTCGCCGCCCTGTCCTCACTCTGCTCCCTCACTTTAAACACCCCGCTGCTCTAAATTAAGAGCCCAAAATGTGAAACAGTTCAAGTGGCAATCACTCGAGACCGTGAATCATTTCTCCTCACGCCTCCACCTGTATTAACAGCCGCATGTTGCAAATGACGTGTTTCATTATAACGGCTTCTTGGCGGCGTGGGTGTGCTTTGCCTTTCAAGGCTCACGGTGTACGGACAGAAAAGACTTATTGTGCACCCGATACAAATATGTGCTCGTTATACACTTTCCAGGAGGAAAAGCCATTCCGCCCAAGGTCTTTGGGTAGATTCAACATAAATGCTTTCTCACGGGAGCATGCGTGTGTTTGTGCACATGCAAGCGTCTGTATGCAGTGAAGGCTAAATGTTAACACTGCTGCAGCCTCAGTTCCCATTAGGTAGGGTTGGAGGAGCGAAATCAGGCGAGGAGGTTCATAAAGCATTAAGTTGAGTCATATAGTTATATATTTAAAATCATAATTGTAGTCATGGTGTTAAATTGTATTCAAATCTCAGTTTAAGGCTGTTGTTGCAAAGACAAAGTCCAGTTATACTGAGCAGCTGTCAGGCAAAAGACACAGCTGCATCGCTGCAGTTCATCCGCTAACATTCCTGCAAGCAGTCAAGGCAGGGACCGAAGGCTGAGGCTGAGGAGATCGATTATCCAGGCACAACGACCGGTCGTCACCAGTGGCGATGACGCGACAGCACTCAACAAACAAACAAAGTGAGACCGCTGGTGTGTTTTTGGATAAAGCTGGGGAGAACTGATGTATGCAAATGTCTAAAAGGTAAATGCAAATCAATTTTCCCTGATGCTGAAGTCATGTTTTTATTCAAGAATAGCACCGGCTGCTCGCCGGCAAATGCCAAAAAATGTATTTTAACATCACAAAGACTTGGCTGATTGTGCAACGCTGCGTTTTGGTGTGCAGCCCTCAATCCACGGGTGACGATTGCTTCCAGGCGTCAATGTGGACATTAGATTTTACCAGCACACCGCTTTTAGAATGGATAAACTGGACATTTCATGCGGCGAGTCAACGAAACCTGTCTGCATACAAACACCGGCAGTCATCGTGCATGTGTGTCCCGTGGCAGCAAGACTTGCCCGGGCAGGTGTTTTCCCGTCACTTGTCAGCAGGTGTAACACCCGCCCTGACATTGCTCATTGTTGTGGCCATGATTGTAACATTCTCCAAAGCCTCGATGCAGAGGGAGTCGGCGCAGGTGCACTTTTCTCCCCCCCCCCCACGTTTGATTCACCCTTTAACATTTCACAACCGGCGGCTCGCTCTATTGTTGGATGAAAGAGCTTCCTTCAGGTGTGCTGTCTTCAGAAACAGCACAGGCGTGTGTGTGTTTCACTGTGTGTGTGGTTGTTGTTCGGCGCTACAGTGAGGATGCTGTAATGCACGGTACAGGACGGTGATGGCGATCGAAAGCTCTTTCGGGAGCTTTAATTCTGCTGCTGGATGGACGCGATTGCCCCGAGGAGATACAACATAGTTCAGGGCAATTACTGATCAAATGATCTCGCCGCTGAAAGGGACGGATGAAAAGAGGAATAAATGGTGAGGGACCTGGAGACAGGAGGAGGCGCGAGTACTGACAACGCAGCGAGAAAGCCAAATATAAGTTTGGGGTCTGGGTGACGAAATGACTCCAACAACTCCACGCAAACATGTCCGCACGTCCATCAGAATCCACAAACACGTACTGCTGCTGAGTGCCAGCTCCATCTTTGGCATCTTCCTAGTGGAGCGTCTGCAGCTCTAATACATTATGCATCAGCCTCCAACACGCCCTTGACCGGGGCAACATAAATTCCACATACATTACAGATGTAATCCATTCTAATGAGCTTAGACTTTATCTAGCCGGGCGCCAAAATGCACGGGGGAGTTACGCCACTCGCGGGAAGATAAATATCATCGCGCCGCACGCTCGGCTTTTGTTGGGATAGTTTTAATGTCAGCACAAATACGCGCAAATGTGTACGAGCCGATTGTGTACATGCCGCAGTGGAGGCTGCTGATGTGATTATTTACCTGGACGGGGGCGACAGGCGCTGAGGGCTTCCACTTACACACTAACAATGTTGTTTACCGGCTTGCCGCACTAAGCTCGGACTCCCAGCTATAGAGTGCTGTTACATTTACTCAGTAATTGAGTAAGAAAAGCAAACGCGCTCCATCCAAAATCGCAGTTTGGCTCTGAGTTTTCTCACCAGGCGCGGAGAGAGGTCCTCGACAAAGCCAAACAACCCGTCGCCTCGCAGAAAAAAAGAGAAGTTTAAAATCCAACATCGATGCCGAGATTGCTCCTTTTTGTCATAAACAAGATAAAAAATATGGTTTTAACCTGCCACACTCTGTTTTTCTGTGTCTAGACAGCTGCGGTCACACGCCGCGGTGCACGGCGAAGGTTTGCGCCTCTTCGCTTTGCTCGCGTTGCCGCCGTCCGACCGGGCCCCGCGGAGCTGACGGTGGCTAATATTAGACCCTGATTTAAAAGTTTATTTCTTAAAAGAGTAAAACAGAGTGGCTGCCTCTCTGTTGATAAGCCACACTTATTAATAGCTTTATGAACACAACACAGGGGCAGCCTGTGTGGGCCCAACAGATCAGCCATGAATCCCATCGTTTTACTGGTTTCAGGTTGCTGTTTCTGAGCCGCTGCTCCCCTCACGCACTTGGATTGGATGGAGGGATCTAAAGTAAGTTATCAGCAGCGCAGGGATGAGCTCATTAAAGCTAAAATCAGATAGAACCTGATCAATGTCAGTCAGCTCTCATTCGCTTATCGTGCACACGTCAGTATCAGTGTATTTAAACTGTTTTTCTCTGCTGGCATCAAAACAAGGGTCTGTAAATAACATTGAGCTGACACACATTCTTTATTAATTTAGAAAGCAGCCTTCTGATGACTTTGCAGAGTCATGTCAGTGCAAAACTGATCTAATTCAAGTAGAAAATGTCTATTTCTAACGTCTACAGTCATAATAACAACTCCTGGTGCACGTGTAAACTACAACATCACTGAGAGGTTTGGTGGTTGGCACAGGTCATTTTGCTGTTTTGCAAACGTCAGCATTGTAATGCATTTGTTTGCTTACTCGCAATGCTTTTATTGTTTAAAATGAATGAGTAAGTAATGCGACAGGCAACCCGTGGTGTCGCTACACATGCATGGCCGTGAAGACACGTGATGCATTGTTGTTTAACGCCACCTGCAGCAACTTTAAGGGTTAAAAGGTAAAAGTTAATTATTAAATGTTTTCTTTCAATATGTAATAATAATTCATTAAGGCTGCTAATTTTGAATCAAGCCCCATGGCAGGTGACGATACACATTAATCCCATATTAACACCGCATAATTTTACAATTTCATTCCTGCCGTTGTACCTGCATCTCTGATCAGACATGTGTGGAGGTAACCCTGAAGCCAGAAGAGCAGAGCCCTCCTTCCCTCCTCACTCTGCAGTCCGAGTGTCCGTGTCTTCCGCTTTCAACAAGCTCAACGCGGCTCAGACTGAACGACTGTAACTGTATTAGCACATTCTCTGCGAATGCACAGGTGCAATTCTTAATTACGTTCTTTTCCTTTTAATGAAAATGATAATAACGTGGCGCTTTTGTGCCTTATGCAATGCGTGATCTCATGTTCGCCGCGGGGATCTGAGTAGACGGAACCAGCTGTTGTGTTAATCAGTCAAACAGCGGGGGAGTTATGAGTGTGCGACTTTGAGACCTTGTTATAATGTTATATGCACAACAGTTATTGGACAAAATAGAGAAAAACAAGCTTATTAAACGTGGAGCAATGACATGTTTGCATTTATACGGTGGCTGCATGTTTGCACGGACCAACCTGTGTCCTGATCGCATATCTGCTCGCAGGGCTCGGTGGCCCTCTGGCCGCAGAAGTCCTGCACCCACTGCGTGGACGAATTGGTCTGATAGTAGAGGGTTAGCTTGGCGGGGTTTAGCCAATTGGAAACGTCCAGGAAGCTGCCCATGCTCACCACAAAGCTACTTCCTGAAAAAGAAAATAAGAACACACACACTTATTTTGTTTGTTAAAAAAAACAACAACAATATAAAAAGTAGAAAAAAAGGTTGATTGTTTGTTGTTTAATGCTCCTTTGCGGGATCAGTTGTAAAGCAGCTAATTCTTTTGTTTTCACTGTAATTCTCATTCCCCTCCTGACCAGGCTGAATTTAAATGGGAAAATTAAGACCTATAATGTGTGTATTGATGGGAATTCCTTGGTAATTGCAGTAGAGGGGCTAAAGGAGTTCCACGAGTCAATCAGTAAACGCTATGCTCATTGACGCCGACTTACCTTTCTTTCTTACTGCTCCCAGACCAATCGTTAAACTCTGATCACTGAACAAGATTATCTCTAATTGATGCCAATGACTTTTACTTCCAAGGGGAGGAGCGCGGAGATGGTGGCTCTCTGGTGAACACAAAGATTGTTACGCAGCTGCATCGCGCGGACGCCGGCGGCTCCTGGAAGGTAAATTCGAGGTAAACCGCACAGGAAGGTGAATTTAATAAGACGTTGTGCTGCACGGCGCGAGACGCTGCGGTGGTAACGCATTTTAAACAGAGGATTAATGCAGACGGGAAAGCAATCAACTCTGAGTCACAGGGAAAGTTGCGGGGCCGATGCCCTGCGGTAGAGCACTCAGAGGAGAAAGAATGAGCAACAATACCCGCCCCTCATCTCGTCCTTTTTGGGGTTTTTTAACATTGTAGTTGCTCCAAATTCCTGACATTCCCGTTCGCCGCCACCCACACACATGAAGTCACCGGCTGCTTCTTTTCATTCGACGGGAAAGTGTCTTAAAAATATACGCCCATGTGTTCTTTGTTTGTCTGCCGACGTGCAGCCGCTTGGTTAAAACTGTGGAGACTGTGTTTTGCTGCTTTCGAGTAAATGTTGCAATGCCGGTAGACATTATTCTCCCGAACCTACGCCTCGGACTGGAAATAGGCTTAAATGTGCCTTAAACATCTGGGTTAAGGATGGTTTAATATAATGTTCTATAAAGGACAGCATGCTTTCTTGCAAATATATAATAACAGGCATGTACTGAATGTTTAATTTAGATTAAATAATAATGTCCATTGCCGCAGCAGCACGGGCTAACGCTGCTTCTGTTCGTTGACCCTCCAAAATGCCAAAAACAGGCTGAAACAAACAGATCATTGTGCAATACCCAAAAGCACCGCTCAGGTCAGGCTGACCAAAGGTGAGTGTACAGCAATAAGGTCGTTTCCTGTAGCACAGCAGTTTAGTGAACAGAAGAGCCGGTAGGCCTCGTTTGCTCTGAGAGAGAGGGAGTGTGGAAATCTAATGGCCTGGGCTCACGCAGGGAGGAGGCAATTGTTAGATTATGGGTTGGTTTCTTAGAGACCTGTGAAGAAACCCCTCCTGAGCCGTAAGAACATCGCTGATTGCCGGCAATTTGGCCGCGCACGTTGCGAACTGAGTGCAGAAGACTGGGGGAAAATGTATTTTTGTTCGATTAATCCCCTCTTTCAGCTGTTTGGGGAACCGAGCAAAGCAGCATCGCACACCTGTGTCATGGCGACGGCGATAATGAGAGAAACGGTGCAGCTGCTCCCCTCAAAAAGAAAAAGCAGCCATTTAAATTGATGCATAATTATTAATATTATTACTCATACTACTGGTATTATTGTGCATATATATATATATATATTTATACATCATTATTTCGCTTTTGTTGTTGCAGCTAATCCTTTAATGTGCGTCATTATGTTTCCTTTGATCTGCGCATCCTGCAAATGACACGTCAGAAGATCAATAACTGTCCACATAACTCAGCGACGTCTTAATAAAAGATACATTTGCTGATTGTCATTGCCGCCCAGCCTCTGAGCGTCTTTTCTGTCGCGCGACAAAAGGCTCTCCTCAATATTAAATGCATGCATATGATAAAAGAAAAACAATCTGATGATTCACTTCACACTCTGGCGAGCTAAAATGAGGATATCTGCAGAATTAGTAATAAGATAAAAGGTCCACGACGTGCATATTAATCTCATTAACCTCTAAGCGATGTCTTTAGTTACGCTGAGGAGTTCGTCTCTGCGTCCTCCTCCTCCTCCTCCACCTGCTGCTGCCTACATATTAGCTCCTGTTTGTTCATCTCCTGTCGTGTCTCACCTGTCTACTAGTCACCCTGATTGAATTCACTGCTCCCACTGATACCTGACCTCGTCCCTCGTCAGCTCCTCTGCCTCCTATCACTCATTATATAGAGAAGGCCAGCTCACGCGCCTTGTGTGAGATCATATGTGTTGCCTTGTAGCCGTACTTTAGCATTAAAGTCCTGTTTTTGCCTTCCTGCCAGCTCCTGTCCTGACCTAACTTATATTTATACATGGCTTGCCAGTTTGGATTTGCTTTGTTTGTTTATCTGTTGGATTTTGTTTGTTTGTTTGCTCCGACTGACTGCCTGCTGCCGACTGTACGCCTGCCAGACCAATGGCTTAAGCCGCCTTTTATCACATCTGCTCTGCCTCAGGTGTGTGTTTTTCCGGGGGCCAATTCCAGCGTGCACAAGTTTGCAGAGGAAACTGCAAAACTGAAAGTCAAAAAGCCCTGAGCCTGTAGCTGCTTCGGGCTGCGCCGTTCACCTCGCAGTACATGTTGTTGTTGTTGTTGTTGTTGTTGTTGCACGGAACGCACACAGATTTTCCCTTCGAGCTTTAATCTGTGAGCGCGGCCACAATGTAAAGTTTGCCCCGAGGATGAAACCAAATAAAAGGCCGCGGGGTCACCAAAATTAAAAGCATTAATCCTCTGGTTTCCGTGGACGTCCAAGGAAAATCTCATCGAGCTCCGACCGCCAGCTTTTGATATCGCACGCTAAAACGCGGTGGACTGCTTGGGATCAGAGGTCAGCGTAAGTAGCATTCAAACTTTTATAGGAACTCCAGTGTATAAGTGGAAATCCTGCCTTGGTAGCGGTGGTAGAGCAAAGGTCAGGAGGTCGCCGAAAAACAATCAATTATCATTCTTATTCAGGGGCTGCACGCCGTTTCACAGCACTCGAACCGGAAAGAGCGGAGACATCACGGAACAAGGACAAGCTAACAAACCGAGCGCTGTGGACGTTCACGCCCAAACATTAAACTTAAACCTGTCTGCCTAAAATGCTTCTTTCAGTCTATTAAATGTCTGTTTATGAAATTATACCTTTGGCATAACTGCAACCCCCGCCCCCTAAAAAATGTGGATATTAATATTAGTTTCATAGTTTCATTCACAAAAACGCTACCGAGTGTAAAAACAAAACAGACTACACACTGCAGAGACTCGAGTCCATGCCGTCGGAAATCAGCAGGGAAAAAGACAACAAGTGCAGCAGTGTCAGCGGTTGCATTAGAGCAGCTGAAATAATTAGAAACTATTAATAGCGCGGCCGTTAACGGCGCGTCTTCAGAGCAGTGACACGCTGTGGTGGCAGTGACGAGGGAATGGTAGGGAGTTAGACGCTTCTCATGAAAGCAAACCGGTCCATAACTAATATGTGAGGGTGGCGAAGGGGGAAGTGACAGTTATTAGATATTAGACAAGACAATATTAGGCCTATATGTTACACTGTCAGGTGTTATGAGGGAGGATGGCGCTGGAAAGAGGACTGCATTTGGGCCCCGAGGCGGCTGAGTGCAAGCTGCCACTGAAACGTAAAGGTTTCTGTGCCATGTGTCACAAAACTCCTTATGGTGGATTGTCAAGATATGATTATGATGATCCGGTGAACAGATTATTCATTTTGCATTGGATACGCATTTTACTTAAGTCAATTTCAATATAATTTCTACATCTTTGTGTTCTGTTCAAGGGTTTGCAAGACGGAAACGCAATATCTGCACGACGGTCCACTTCACTCTGGTGAATCCAAAGCACAAGAATACCGGCGGACAACACTCCTTACACGAGCCTCAATGTCATTAAGACAGTACAGTAAATTATATCTTACGTGATATGTAGTTTGGCTGGTTTGGCAGTGGCGGCAGAGCGAAACATCCAATTGCTCAACGACACAATTCAGCTTTAGAAGCCATTAAAAGCCATTAAAAGCCATTAAAAGCTCACGCATTTTACATCATATTGGCTCGCATGATATTTTGCAGGTGTGCACCGCAGAAGCTGAAGTTCCGCGTGCTGTTCTATTCCAATTGTGTCCCCGCGTGCACGCAAATTGCGGGTGCGTGGGCGGCCTAGAAATGAGGCCCCGGTGGCGAGAGCACCTGATCGACTGATATGTGAATTCAGGGCTTTCAGAGATATGGCAATCATTAGTTAAATTGCCTCAGCTCCTCACTCCCTCTTACTTCACTTAACTCCTTGCACATTTCCAATATTGGCATCTCTTACCTCCCAGTGAGGGTTTATGCCGTGGTATCTTGCCAATACACGGACCCAATTTACAATTATCCCGTAGCCAAGAAGGAATTCAAAACAGACTCAGCGGGACGACTTGTGCAGCAGTTGCCTGGGCACCCGTGCCTACAGACTTGATTATCCTGAATTTACATTAATTTTGCAGATATTTTGTTTACTGCCGCCACGTTAGCATGTAAATTGACAGGTCTATTCTAGTTTCTCGATAACATTATGACTTTGGGGCATATAGCTTGTTTATGTTGCATACAGACAGCTTGTTACTGTATATCGCATGAATAAAACAGGAATAAACCTCCGAGACATTAGTTGAAGAGGAGCGCTTGTGTCATGGCAACTGCTGAAACTTCAAACCGCAGAGTAGCTCGGCGCTGTATTCCAAATCTACTGTATGCTGTCACATGTAATGACGTCTGCACACTGAAAGCTCCCGATGCAAAAACCAAAGAAAAGACAATCGTGTTTCAGGCACGCGGCTCTTCAGCAGTCTGATGGCTCAAAGCGTCATTCGGCTGCTTGTGGCGACAGCAAACGCGTTTCTCTCTTTCAGCGCGCGGGCTCTGCTCTCCTGATTTCTGCTCATCATTCGTTTCCGGCGCGTGATTTACTTTTTGCGCCGGGTGAATGTGCATCTTTTGCATGCTATCGGCCGCGCGGAGGGAGGGGGCCGCCGGCGCTGAAAAGCGCTGAAATTGAAAACCACAAATCACGACCGAGGGGGGGTCGGAGATTTCACTGCAAGTCGGAGGGAGCGCGCAGAGCCGTCCCGGGTCCATTAGCTTTCCGTGCTAACGGCAAACCCGTGCAGCCTGCATGCTATTTTTTACCACTCAGTAACATCATGTACCTACTCGACAGTCAGCCCCTCCAACGTGCTGCTTGTGGGACGACTGTATCCAGTCCAATATGATGGACAGCTGCTGTTTCGATATCATGCCGCATAAAGCTTTATCCTTTCTGAGCTAACGTGAACCCTCACTGTTGTCCAAAGGTAAGGCATTGCATCCTAATACAAATATTGTGGGTGCATCACGCAGTTAAAAGTTTCATTCAGTTCGAATTAAACAGGTTTCTTGAAATGTAAGAGCTTCTGGGGTTTTTCACATCATCTAATTTTAATTAATATAAAGAAAACAAAACAGTGCTGATGCCGGACATTTCATTTGTTTAATATCCCGCCGAATGTGCTGCACTTACCGTCGGCGACGAAATGCTCAGGCACATGGAGGGTAACCTTGACAGTGAGAGGGCAGGAATCCTGCGTGGCATAGACAATGGCGATGACACATGTGCTGATGGTGATCAACGTCAGGGTGACCTTATTTAGAGGGCTGTGCGGGTGGCCTGGAGGAAGGGAAAGAGAGAAAAGGCAAAGGTGAACGCTTTGACAGGAGTCCCTTTGTTTCCATCAGCGTCTCAAACAGACAACTGAAGATCCTTTATGAGAAGTGATCAGTTCGTACTCCTGCACACAGGAACGTAGCCTCCCTCAGTCCTTGAAAATGCTTTTAATTGTACCCCCGACTCATGAATTTAGCCCAGGTTCAAGTCTGAATGGCCGAGCCTCTGCACGAAAGCCCAGGATCATTTGCAGGGGTGATATATGATCTTATTGCCACTGACAGGGTTATAGATTGGTTGTTTTGTTTGCCCTTTGGCTCTGTCAGGGCTCCCATTTCCAAGCCGGGATGCAGGGAATGAAATTAGCCGCTTAACCTCTGTCTAGTAATATTTATCATGGCAAGAGGAGTCGGCGTGTTGAAATGAGGCTTACTCGGGATGAGATAAGGTAGCGATGGTGCTGGTTTAAAAGCACTATTCTAAAAAGATTTTAACTGTTGAAAAGGCACCGATCCCGTCCAACCTCTTGAAAATGCACTGCAGGCGTCGGGAGATGTCCAGCGTGCAGCAGGCACTGCGCAGGTTCGCTGCAAAAGTCAATAGAAACAGTAGATCTGTTCTTGTCCCTCTGCTCTAAACACTGGAACTGGGGCAAACTCGTGTTTCACCCAATGATTGTGCTGGTTTGCTGATGTAAATTGAACAAATGACTTATGTTACTAGGTCGTTGGATACAGTTTCAAGAGCGCACAGACGAAATGGTGAACCTCCACATGAGCGTTTGCAAGAGGCTCCTCTGCAGGTGACTGTACAAAAACACAGCTTCATGACTTTATATGGGAATTAATGTTTATGTTTATCAGATGACAAATTAGACAAGAATCAGGTTTCTGGAGGCTAGGCCTCACTGATTACTGTACAAAACAAACACAACATTAGAATTTATGGCTATTTAGCTCAGTTAGCTGCGCAGCTAGCAGTCCTATACCTGACAGCCCTGGTACCAAACACAGCATCAGAGACTTGAGGAAACCAGTTTAAAGATGGCGATGCAAAGCTCTTGTGCTAGCGATGTAAACACCAGTACTCCTCTGGTGCTTCCAGTTTGGACCACTAGCTGCATGGCTAACCTAGCCTACTTGCTAACCGATGCTGGAGCAAAGAAGCTGCAGGATGTTAGAAAGAATAGCAGTACACGAGGCAGATGTTAATGCTGTGGAGGTGCATTTTGCAGATATCCGCCACGATGTCTGCATCCTTGAAATTTCACATTTTCCAACTACGCAGCAACTTTCTAACCAGAGTAACTGTCTTTCAAAAATGCAATGCACAAATGTTGCATTGCATCTTTAAAATGCTTACGCTACTACTGAGTTTAATCAGTAACCAGACATATACCCAGTGAAGGCAGAGCTGCAGTGAGATCGCGCTCAAGGTCAAAACCAGGGAGACGAAGTTAGGGTAAAGCCTCCACCGAATCACACGTCACGTCATTGTGAAGGGGCACGAGCAACAGCTGTCTGCTGCAAAAGCGGCCGAGCAGCTAATCCCTCTGGGGTGCGGGCGGTGTCGCCGGGCTCGTGAAGGGGTCCCTCAATTACTGTAAAAGCCTACTGAGCAGACAAAAGCATGGGCGCTCACGGCGGCAAACACTTACTTTATGGCCCCAAACCAAACACGATGTCCAAGCGCTCGCACACGAAATGAATGCAAAACAACAAGCAAACACTCAGCACAACCTTAAATATAATTACTTTGCATTTCTTTTATCTCCTGGAGCCCGCTCAACCTTTTAGCACCAGCTGTAACTGTAACGCAGTTCGCGGCCGTGGGTGTTTATGTCTTTCCCAGCCGCGTGTCGCTCTGCCTTGAAGCCTTCCTAATAAAACCGGAGTGAGAGCCGACGGTTTGGTCACGGACGCCGACGGTTCGCGAACAATCGTCGATTTTCCCTGATTGAATTTAAAATTCGACAGCATGTGCGTGCCCTGGGTTTGTGCTCGCAGTCCAGATAAATTAACTGAGGCCAATAAAGCCAATTTAACAGCCCCGACTGTGTTCATAAACCCGGGCTTACGATCCACAACCCCATTCTACAAAAAGGTTGCGTGTGAGCTACGGGCCGAGTTTGAATAGCCAACAGTTTTACTGCAAAGCCTCAATGTCGATATCCCCAAAAAATCAAATGCTTTATTCATTTTTAACACGCTGCCTCTCTTAAAGGTCTCTGTAGTAAAAACATATTCATTAGGGAATAAAAGAAAACATTTCTCTAACTAGAAATTAAGTTATAACTTTTGAATATTACAGAAATAACTGCTTTTCACAAAAATAAAATAAAGCCTTGTGATTATCAGAAACATTTCAACCTTGAGAACCTAGTTAAAGTTTGGGTCCCTTGGTCGTAACTCCTGCTCCCGGAAACATCTCTGCTGCCGCTGCTGCTGGAGTATTTTATCTGCCAGCCATGAACTACAGAGTTAGACCGCGGCGCTGAATGCTGATGACTGGCAAAACAAAAGCCAGCGCCGTTTAAACTAAAAGCAAAAATAAGCACCGCACAACTGCTACAGCTACTACCTCAAGCGTTTCACCTTTCTAGGTTTACGTCTGCCTCTGTCAAAGTTACACAGAAGCCACAAAACTCTATGAAATAACCTTAAGTTAAATCTTAACAGTATTTCAGATGGTGTACAACAGTTTTTAAATGAGAGCAACACATGATAATAATAATAATAAGAAGAAGAAGTCAAATAGCAATAATAGTGCATGACTTCTCACAATTGTTCCTTCCACGCGGAGTCGTTTGACTCAGCTCTGCTCATCGCCGAGCCTCCGTTTACATCAGCTCACACATCCGCCTCGAGTGTCACTGAGCGGTGCCACCGAGCAGCACTTTGTGCCCACGCCTCCCTCCTGCTCCCAGCTACGCTCACAATTACCCCCCCTCCACCCTCATATCCAACCAGGACAGGGTGGGAATTCATTTGTTTTTAACATGCCGTATTGTATTACATCCCCTTTTTACTTTATTGCCTCCTCAGCAGAATGCATTGGATAAGAGCCCCCCCACCCACCCACCGTGCAAGTTAATGTGTTTGAAGTGCAATCCATTTATAACAGTACGCAAAGACGCCGTCCCTCTCACCTTTGCTGCGCCTCCGTCCTCTGTGCTGCTCCGTGTAAAACTTCATTTGGCTGTCGTCTTCAGGCTCTGACCCCGACTCCCCCTGAGGGCCGAACACACCTCCGGCTGCTGGCGGGGAGAAGATAAGAGGGAAGGAAAGTGACGAGGAATCCCAGAAGGATCAATCAGTCGATAGTTATTGATTGAAATTATGCAGAAACAACTGTTGGGAGAGAAACGTTTTGTTAAATGTGTGAAAGGGACTGAATGAAAGTTGCTCAGCTCGATTCATTCTCAGGCCCCATCATGTCCAAGGACTGGTCTGTAAAATGGAAAATATCTGTCCCCTGTGCTGCGGAGGTTTAATATGCGATCTAAAATACAGATACGTACTATTGTAAACATGTTTACAGCCGGTTCCTAACTCGAATGGCATTATACGATGTTCTCCAGGGTCAGCGTCATTGTGCTTTTACTCACATGTTCAGTTGCATTGCAACACAACCACTGTTTCCACTGTGCACACTCTGCTTTGTGCTCCAATGAAATACATTAACAACAACAACAACAACAATAATAATCATAATAATAACAACCTCATATTTCACCCTGTGTGTTCAACACCACGCGAAAACTTGGATTCTTGGAAACATGATGCTAAAGTTATTGAACGGGAGATGAGCAGTGACCAGACCTTACCGACTCATGTGTTAATGGAGTCCAAAATAAACAAAACAAACAAACAAACAAAACACAACGTGGTTTCATTCAGTAATTTCTCGTTTCTGTCTGATCTGTTTGCAGCTGTGGGTTATTTGTCCATCGTTGCAGAGTCCCCGGAGCTCGATTTGCTAATGAAATTGGGTCACATCTCTAGTGCGTGTGTGTGTGTGTGTGTGTGTGTGTGTGTGTGTGTGTGTGTCTAAGTCACGGGCGAGAGCCGGAGCGAGGCGGCGCGAGCTAAGCGACTTTGTGGGTGCTGCCTTGCCACCGCCACAGCGACGCACACCTCCCTGCTAAAATGCACCGGGGGCTGCCACAAAGTGATAACTGCCAGGGATTTGCAAAGTGTTAAGCCAGCGATGGATAAATAATCTAAAATAAGCTAACATGTGTTCACAGCGTTGCACTGCATTCGACTCCTGACATGCACGATCCACGACAGTGTGTGTGATCAACATGTTTGCTACTGTAAAGCACAGGACACATTGTTTCAAACATGCAGTTGGGCCTAAGTCACGCCCCGCAGACAGGGCGTTATGCTAATGACATCCGGCTAATTTCCTCATGGTTGCACATATGTTTTGCTTCTATAATCCCCGGGATCACAGTGATTACACTTACTAATCTCCCAGAGTGGAAGCAGGATAATGGACAGAGAGAAAATCAATGTTTTTCTCTTGGCTACGACGGAGGAGGATCTGAGAGGGGACGCTTCACCTGTTGACGTCAAATTAAGGCGGAGAGGCGCCGGGAAAAGGAAAACGCGGAACAGGGTCGGTGTGTGACGCGCGAGGACAGTTGATAAAGGCTCAAACATTTACTCTTCTGGAAGAGGCCGAAGCTCAACCCCCCACGGGGATGATTACAGGTCCTGTCAGTTGAAAAGATCCTGGTAATTGTGTCTTTCATGGCAAATGATTGCAAAAATGAAGCGCGACTGAGAGGGAGGTGGGCACTTAGGGGGAAACCATTATTTTTTTTTCTTCTTCTGGACTGCGTTTAGCCGCACGTGGTGGTGAATTTCAACTCAGGTCGGAGCCTCCATCTGTCAAATATCTGCTAAAAGTTCAGTTTTAGACAAAGATGAAAGTGAAAACCCTTCACTTCTGCTGTGAATCGCAAACTTAAGAATAAAAGCTACACATCAAATTTCTTAAAAAATGAAGCTGGAGAGCGCCGCAGAGGTGTGCTGAGTTGCTTTTAGATGTGTGCAGAGGCGACAGAACCCACCTGAGACGCGCTTTGAGCTGCACAGTCGTGATAAATACGTGTTAGCTGCGTGTAATTGAAGCCGGGGGTGGGCTTTATCCTGTTGTTTGCGCTTGATTCAAACATTCGATAAGATGTCGCGGCACGTTTCTGCATTTAGCGGGAGCGCAAACACGGAATGAGCTTACGACGATTCATGTTTGCAGTCACTCCTCCACGAACCTGCGTTGTTTAGACTTCATAATTCTCTAATCCCAGCAGCAGAAGTCATTTCTCCTTCTGTTCCCACTGAGTGCATTTCTAGTAAGTTCATTTCTACGTGTGCAGATTCTAAGAACGTACAAATGGGGGGCGAATTCTTGACTCTGATTGGATGTATATGTGTATATCCAATCAGATTGGACGTGAGTGTTGACGCCACACTCTGTTTCTAAGAAACGTACGCCACAGTGTTCCTTCAAGGACGACCAGGCGCTGATAGTATACACTGAGGAGACTCGACAGCAAAACATAATAACATATTCCTGGAAATGGACGGAAGGCAGCGCATATTCGTAGCATTCAAGCAACCCATCGACTCAGGAGAAGGTGCAAACACCAGCTGCAGTCTCTCACAGTAAAATAAAAACCCCGGACAACAAGATCAAATGATGCTCTAGCATTAAAGCTAATAAAGTCAGAAAATATAAATGAAACATAAAGACAGTGCGGATTGTTTCGGTCTTAGCAGAGCCGAGCCCCTTTGTTCTGCCGCAGTTTGTGGATCGTAGGTGAGGCCGTTCGTCACCGACGGCGTAGACGGGAGAGTGTGAGGGAATGTGGGTGAGTTTCGGGGGTCAAAAGACAATAAAACACAGACTTTTAGAGACGTTCCCCAGCTGGTACGCTCGCTCGCACACAGAGGGGGAAGGATAAATAACAAAAAAGAGGTTTTTGGGCTGCGACTGAAGACGCTCTTCATGCAGCCTGAGGGAGGACATGAGGGACACTCTGTCACTCTGCCGCCCAATTTGTTCCTTTCTTCTGAAGCTCATACCTTCCTTATTAAAAGTAGTTTATTGCCAGAGATACAGCAACATATCTCCTCTCCCCGGTTTCAGCGGACGGAGACATAATTCCTGGGCAGAGCAAAGCAGGTACGATTCCCTCTTTTATTCGCTTTATAAACATTATATCATAACTCCTGAACATTTGCCCGCACCATAAAGATTTCAGACATGATTAAAAATTCTATTAAATCCGTGTTTAAAAAAAAATAAAATAAAAATGGGGGCGCGGGGAAAAGCTGCAAGTCGTTCTTTTGGTCTGGTGCACTTAAACAGGTTGAGAGTGGAGTTGGATTTGGAGAGCGAGAGTCTGGCGGTTATTTGGAGAGCGAAGCCAAGGCAATGTGGTGTAAAATTGGTTCTGAATTTATGCATCGTGCTAGAACATGCCCAGAGAGGTGGCGGACGGAGACAAAGACAGACTGGGGAGGAGAGGCTGAGACAGAGAGGCGAGCAAACACGTGAAATAAAACCACGCGGGCGAACGTTCTTCTTGTTCGCTTCTCACGAGGAACCGACTCCGTATTTCCGTGCGTATGTTCTCCCAGAGGACGTGCTTCTGGACGCCATTGTGAGGAACCTTGAAAACAACCGGTGAGGCGATCATAATCTCCGCACAAGATGAAAACGCATCTTCAGAGAATGAGATGGACTGAATTCATGCCTCCGTTTTGTCTTTTCGCTTGACGTCCTTTGTTGCAATTAATGTGTTTTCTGCAGGATTATGCATTACGTTCTCCACGAAGCATTTCTTTCTCAGGGTCTCGATGCTGGTATAAGCAGTCCTTGAGCTAGAAGGTATAGAGGGTGCTCCAGGTCTTATCTACTGATTCCAGTATCGAGGCACTTCCTGCATTGGATTCAGACCTTGGATGACTTTAAGAGGGAATAAGTGCTTCTGATTAACAAAAAAGCAAAAAGCAAAGAAAACAAAACAAAAGAAGAATAAATGTCTCACGCTGTGAAAGTAATTAAAAACGGTCTTTTTGTAAATCAATATCTGACTGATCTTAAAGAACCAGGTTGGAAAAAAGGTCTATTAGAAGTGGAGCGCAACCAACGTGAGACCGATACTGAATTTAGAGTGGAAAAACATCAACATGGCAGCTGATAATGGGACTTTTCAAGCTGGAATAATGCATTTTTGCACCGGTAACATTCAGCAAAAGGAGCGGGAAGTTTGATTTTTTAAGAAAAATAACTTAAATATATAAGTTTGTATTGCCACAAGTGTGTTTTTCTGCTTTATGTACTGAACTACTGCTTGGGTGAATAATAGCTGACGCTTAAAGCTCCGCTTAAAGTTTCAGTGAGCTTGAAGTCGAGGTGATGTCTCTAATTCTGTTGAATAACGCGGCACAGAGGCCGGAGGACGCCGATCTTATGAAACGTACCCCTGTAAGACGGCGGTAATCTCTGTATGGCGCCCTTCAGAGTCGTGAGTTATACGACAAAGTGCTTTAAAATGCAAAATGAAAAGAGCAGGGTTCAAAGATAAAAGGCGGCGACAAAGAGAATCATTAAATACTGGATGAAGGAGGAAACGAAATCATAGAAGCGCAGGAAGCACAAAAGCAAAGACGTTTGAGGAGGTGTTCGACTGAGGCCGCGTTTGCATGATTGAGATTCACAGTCTGACGACCCCTAGTAACCCCCTGATCATCCGAGGCCTTTATTTATAAACCTGTAGCTACTAAAGAGAAGCGAGGATGTGCTGCAGCATCGTCCCTGTGATTGAATAAATGCGCGGACTATATTTTTAGTTTGACGAATAACTCGGATGACTTCCTTTTGGCTGCGCTCCTCAGCCCTAACCCTGAAGAGCCCCTTGATGTCCTCATGTCCTCGCTTTGCAGAGACGTCCTCTGCTCCGAAGGTCTAGAGCACAAAAAAGGTCACCGCAGAAATAGCAGGACACGACCGTAACAGACACACAGCAGATGCACGCGAGCCGCGTACCATTTACGCTCTTGACCAGCTCCGCGGACATGAAAGCACGGCCCAAATTAGCCCTCCATTAGATCTGCCCTCGCAACCTGCACCAGATTAGCATCTGGTTTACTAAAGCACGCGCTAATTACACAATCAGAGGCCGGGGCCGACTTCTATTTGCTGTCTAGGAGTGTTCATATTGTGGATATCTGAAAACATTTACTGCAGCTGCGTGTTCAAAGCGCAGAAATAATCTGAGCCTGTAAAGGGACCGAAAAATCGGCGCGGCTGGAATAAATACATGAACTTCTTAGGTAATGAAAAAGAGATGGAAGTAAAGAAAAAAAGGGCGCACAAAGAGGCAGCCACCAAAAATGTGAGGGAATTATCAGAAGGGCGCGATTGCCACAGTGCATTAGCAGCTCAGTGAACATCAAAATCAATTCCAAGTTTAAGAACTACACAGTGGCAGCCCTCCGCACCCTCTTCCTGAGCATCGGCGTTCCTGCAGCTCGCCTGTGCATTTTATTTATTTTTGGGTTTTTTTTAGACGTGTTCGCCCTTTGTCGACGGACAGCTGACGATTTCACCGTTTCAGTCTCATTAAAACTTTCCTTTAATAAGCACATTTCCGTGAGCTGCAGAGATACACAAAAAACGCACGCAGCTGGGTTAATCCACAGGAACATGCAGCGAACGACGCTTACGCATTGCTGTCATTTGCATGATCCTTCTGCAAATGCATATGCACGGGGTGAGGGCGGAGGAATGCTTCACTGATAATACAAAAGGTGCGCTGACAGACACTGTGCATGCGTGTGATCCGCACGACAGCTGAATTGTGCTTCCAGGCAAGGGCGCAGGTTTGATAAATAACACACACAAGAATACATCTGAAACAAGGCGCAGGAGTCTTTGGAGATCTGGCCCCAGGTCTTTTCTATTTCACTGCTTTTCTTCCTTTCTCGCTATGTTTCTTCCCCTTTCAGTCCATTTTCTTTTGTCTCGATCTTGCTCCCCAACTCCCCCTCAGCTGTAATACCTTCAAAACAGAGTCCCATAAAAACATCAACTCCCAGAACACTCCGGCTAAACTGGAGCATGTCTGTACTACAAATTTCAATTACTAGGGCATACCTATTTCACGTTTACAGTCCCTTTCACAGTCTTGACGTCCATTAGATAATTTCAGGGTCCTTTTTTCACATTCTCACCCGTCGAGCCGCTCTCCCTCCGTCTGTTTTGGCACAAAACGCTGCACGAAACCAGCGCGCTCATTCGGCTCGACTGTATCTTCGCCTCAAATTAAATATGAAATGTCATAAGTGTTAAAATTACTTGTTGATTACTTTCAATCAACACGTTGCAACGGCGCGGCGCTTTCTTGAAGCGATGAATTATTCATTCAGTCTCCTCCCAGTCACCTGTATTGACTTCTTCATTTTGATAATGCAAGAGCACCCGCTGTCATCGTTAACATTCCTCCGACAGCCGCGCGCTTTTCTGCAAAAATGCATTTGCTCTCGGCCCATGAAGTCACACCTCAGCTCGTGGTGTTTTTATTTCAGAAATTATACATGCAGACGGAAAGGAAGTCAGTCACGGAAACGGGATCGGATCATCCTGGCGTAATGTGGAAAAATGAGCATTTGTAATTTTAATCCGAATGCACAAAATAAGAAAAATTAAGAGGAAATACAAAATAAACAGAAAAACGCAAAACACACGGCCGCAGAGCAAAACGTTTTACTTTGAGTTACAAATCTGATTTATGTTACGCCGACGTCCTTTGAGCGGACGGCCGATGAATACGCGAATCGGAAATCTGATAATGCATATCTCTTAAACAATTATTACAATAAGTCGACCAAAGAAAGCTTCTTAAGTGTCTGAGAGATGATTAAGTGGTAGAGAGTTTTAATTAGTGATTACTTGACATTATTGTTAAATCCATTTATCGTTTGCTATGCTCATATTTCCACACACTGACCCCCCCAAAGGATAAGCGTGCATAGCAAACGGTTGGATGGATTAATATGTTAATGTATAAGTTGATTAATGGAGAAATGTGCCTGCGGAGGAAACGGAGAGTGGATGTTAGAGGGAGCACATGAATAAAAATAAGACGGGAACAGAGAAAAGGAGAAAACAGCTATAAACAAAAGCTTTGCAGGCGAAACGAGAGAAAAAGATGTCAATTATACGCCGAAACAAGAATGATGTGGTTTGGTGTTAAAAGGGTTTAAAGGGGAAAGTAAGATAGAGAGTGTGACTAGTGGGTGTTGACTGTTAGACAGGGAAAAAACACACTTATACAGCAGAGAGAGAGGGAGTGGAGACGACTTCCCGTCCAATCCGTGCTGTAATGAGAATGATTAATGGTTATGGGGAAGCAGGGAGGTGAGGTGATGAGTTCAATCTGAATAGTAAAAGCTAATCATCTTCTGCATAGGGGGAGAGCGCATCACACTCTGGTAGTGCCGTGATATACTGTATTTCGCACCAGCAAAAACAGCGCTCACCAGCGAACCTAATGGACCCGATCCACTCCTAAAAATTATGGAGTAAGATCGAGAGGGCGAGAAGATTGCATTAAACTCCAATGCTCTTCACATCACCATGAATTTTAAACTACTTTGTGAGTGAAAATGCTTGTTTCTCGATTTACTTTCTTTAGATTTAAAGACAGTACCCAGTTTCTGCTACATCTACCCCAGAGAGCCTGTCGGTGTGGCAAAAGGTAGTTCTGCAACACGGACAAGGCATGAATTCTGCTACAACATCTCAAGAACCACCCGAGTAATGGTTTTATCATCGGGGCTGCTGACAGGTTCTTTCCCGAGGCTGCAGGTCATCGGCAGTCCAACACCACACCGAGAGATTCATGGGCGGCAACAGGCGCCCTGCTGGTCTTTCACAGGTCGTTCAAGCAGCACTGCAGACATCGTGTTCGATTGTGGCCAGGATCAAGCTTGGAGTAGAGCTTTTCCTCATGCCTACCATGAGCTTTACTTACTATAAAATGTGCACTGTCTGCATTTTTTTAATTTGCACATAGTCGGCTTTTGTATCGCAGCCTAATCAAGCGCTGACGATTTCAAATCTTTGGGTGCAAGAGCAGAATTTGGGATTTGAAAAGTCGTTTCTATGCAGATGACTTGGTGCTCTCACTACCAGATCTATACCTTCTATTAAAAATAAATAAATAAATAAATATTATAACTTTTACTACCACATTACTTTACTCATTATGGCTAATCCACATCAGACATGGCATCAGACTCATGCGAAACACATTTTACATAGATTATGGACGTTTTCTGATGACAATTAGTGTTTAAAAAACCTCATCATTGTCTCATCTGATGTTAACAGATGCAAGTACTAAATCAGTTAAATCTCTTCTTCTGGAGACTCAAATATCTAGTACTGATTGGCTAAAATAGGGGATCCTGATCAATAGCCGTTGCCTTCAGGCTCTTGACTGGCTGAATGCACCTGCTCAAGCTAAGCAGCTGTGGTTAGAGCGAGGAGAACAAACAGGGCTGGAGGTGTCCTACAACGAATATAAAAAAAACCAAGTTACATTCACATTTACTGGTCACCTGTATACCTGCATGCAGCGCCAGCCAACGTGCACCGACATCATAAAGTCATCATGTCCAGGGTGAATTTATGCAGACACATTCGAAAAACCAAACAGTAAACTATAAACACAGCAGGTGAATTATGCACTGGGTGTTTGTCTGGTTGGTCGCTCTCCAGGTGCGCCGGCGTGTATGACAGGCCAAAGAAGGCTGAAATTAATAGTGTATGGATTGTACAATAAATTATACATAGAGGTTAGCTACAGAACAGAACTGGTTGAGTTGAGCAGCCAGGACACACAGTTCTCCTCAGAAACACTTCAGCTGGGCAGATGTTTGTCGACACCCGTGCCCGACTCCGCGCTGGCCCTTTGAAGGGCAGCCTTATGACTCATTATGTATAATGTATCAGGGCTGTCAGTGTCTAATTTGGAATTTGAGCATTTGCTGGAAAATGGGGGTGGAAAGTTAATATTCAAACTGAAATGACCGGCGTGAATTCAAATTTAGAGTTTATTAGTGCAGCAGACCGCTCAAAGTAGGTTTCCTGCTTTGAGTCGGTATCACCTCAGCCCCTCATATTCCCTGTTGACCAATCAGGACACTGGAAATGTTATGTTAGCCACTGCAAAAAGGGAGGATGCTTGTGATGAAAGCTTTCCTTAGCAGACAATCACAACACCCAACGCATCTGAGAGGTAAGAAATGTAACTTTGCAGCTGTTTCGCTCCACGACAACATAATCTAAAGGCAGCTGCTAGCTTGCAACCTGAGCGAGGCAACGGAGAAAGCACAGACAAGCAGTGCAACATCAACAGCACAACTGTGCACGACCGTCTAACTACTCGTCACATCGGATTTAGCAGGCCTCTTGCCAGATGCATGTAAAGAAACGCCACCACCGACAAGGCTGCAGGACTTAAAAGCAAGGACGTGCAGGCCATTAGCACTGTCAGGAGAGGCATCATAAATAACATTTGCTTGCTGGAAGAAAGTGACATGTGCATTTTATACTGTCAGATTGAATACTTCATTTCAGCAATCCTTCGCCAAACGACACTGCCAAACGAAAAGGTCTCATGCATTTTTTTCTATAATAACCCCCGTATGATTATACGGACATGGGCGTCGATAAGAGCGTGTGAGTGCGAAGGCGTGGCGCGCGCGACGGGAAAAGACCTTCCACAGGTAAAGGTGCATATGACTGCGAAGAGAGTGCCGTGTCTGCTTTTGAATCTGCTGGCGTGTATGTTGACAGGTGGCGTGTGCACGTGCAGGACTCATAAATACTGTATGCTCGTGACTCTGTTCTCTCTTCTGCTGTATCCATATATGCACGTGTGACTCTGACGACTCCAGCGTGACCTCGGTGACTTCTGCGAGTCCTGAAATGAGGCGAACCGCCGCGACTTACGGCTCACGGCTAAATGTCAGCTCGTGTTTGTATACTGTACAGCGCACGTGCCTTTGTATGTGCATACTCACGCCGTATGTGTGGCTGAGTACATGTGTCTGTGACAATGTGTTTGCGGGTAAATTAAGCTGACAGCAACACCAGTCCCCCCCACATGGCTCAGCAACTGGTAATCACATTACGGCACAGCTGCATTCAGCAGTCGGGCTCTCTGACACCGGCAAGCTAAATATTTCCAACTCGTGCTCGATGCAAACCGACATCTACATTCATACAAAAGTGAGAGTATGTAAATTTGCCATTTATAATGCACAAGACGGCATCTGAGAGGCTGCGGAAGCAAATTTGAGGAGTCGTAGCCACTGAGTTGCGATTGCAGAAGATGTATTAAAAATGCATGTGGACAGACACGAACACGGGTTTACTGTATCGGCTGACCTTAAATTTAGATCCTGATTATTATGAACAATTTGATACGTTCCACAAGTTTGATGTGCGCTCTGTTAAAAGCGGGAGCAAACACGAGCACGGGCTGGGGAGTCGGGATCAGGAAGGAAGGCCTGAGGCGTTCCATCCAGCCACGCTGCACCAAGCAAAGGGATTCGCCGGCGTAAACCAGGAGCTCAAAGAGATGGGAGGAAATCCAGGAGGGAGAAGCTGTGATTTATTTTCTGCTTGTCCCAGCCTGTCTATTTTTATTTATTCGCTGTACAAACCGCATGTTGGCACAGGACAGGTGTGTGACGGTGTCTCGCTCATGTCTCCCACCAGCTCTGTTTGCCCAATCCGAAATAACCCTAATCAATACTGTTTCAACTCTGCCATTGCACATTGGCACACACACACACACACACACACACAATCCCATTCTACATAAACAACCTCGGCATGCTGAAAAGTTATTACAGAGGGCGTCACAGTATCAGCCCTGCCGGCGCATTTTACAACCTAAATTTACGGGTTGCTACCTGTTATATGGAAGAGAAAGGACTTGAAAAGGTGGGAGGCTTAACAAGGCACCACTTGGCTCTTGTACTCAAGTGGGCTCAGTGTTTGCGCGCTCACCTCAATATTGTTTTATCGTATCTCTCCTGCACGGAGAGCACGCCGGCCAATTTGGAGCTAATAAGCAAATGGTAAAGTGTGCGGGGACTGCTCGTGGATTTTTTGGGACATGTGACTGCTGGAAAGAAAGGTGTGACGGGGCTGTTAGGGGTAATTTCAGATGCGGTGGCCCTTGGCACCCGGCTGCATGTTGTCTTCTCACCTTTTATCAACCAGCTTGTGCAGTGGTAGAGCCGCGGAGGGTGGCACGGGATGGCAGCTGTCACCCAGAACAGTGTTGGCTACCACTGCAGCTATAAAAAATGGAGTACGAAAGGAACAAAAAAACCAAAACCGCGTCCCCGCTTTCGCTTTTTCTCGTCGCGGGCTTTCGCATCGGCAGCTTTTTGCGTCTTTTTTCATTTTTCAAATCGACGTCAGCGAGATGACCTGTTTGTCATTTCATCAGGTCGCCTTCGGGTGCGAGTCCAGCAGCCGTTGGCTCGCTCAGCAGGGCGGTGCATGAAAACACGCGCGCAGTCTGGTGCTCTCAGCCGGCAGCTGACTCTGCAGCACAGCAATGTTGGAAGGGGGAGGAAACTAGAAGGTCATTTTTAAAACTCCTCGAGGTGGGGCGCCATCTTACAGTTTGCAGAGTACGTGCATTATAACTCCAAAGTATCTGGTCTACAGTCTCCTCGGTTGCTTTGCTTCATATTTCAGATGGTGGGAATAGATAGTGGATCTTGCTTTAGGACAGTCTGGTGCTGTCTGCCTCACAGTTAAAAGGTCACAGTGTTGTAGCTCCAGCAGCAGATAATTCATGCTGCGGACCGACACAAGAAATCTTAGAGGCGATCCTAAAATGAAAAGACGACCACTGCGGGAAGTCTGAAACTGGGGCGGCTTCGTCAATACGCCCGGAGGCAGAAAAAGCCCGCTGGCGACATAATGGATAACTCGGGAGTGACATATGGATAAGGGTGACTCTGAATAATCCAAAAACGAGGAGCTGGCGTTTGTTAAAACCGCGCACGAGTTGAGGAGCTCAGTGGCTGAAGTTTGCAAGAGGAACAAACGTGAAAGTTTAATTGCTAAAAACTGGACGGACACAGCAAGAGCATACGAGCAAAGCAGCCATCTTGTCTGCAGGTCACGTGACTTTCCATGCGTGCACCGCCGTACACTACCGACACACACAATGAAGAAGACCCCAAATCGCCGGCCTCCTGAATATCAATGCAACAGCTGAAGGCAACATCAAAGGATATCTCCAGACACCCAGGAGTCGAGGAATCAAAGCGGGTAGTTAGAACTGAGCGATCGCATCAACGCATTATATTCAGAGGTGGGCCTTAAAGGACCATTCATTCATTTGACTCCACGGTCTGGGGCTGCATCCTGATCTATGATTAGGCTCACAGCCGCTTTAATAACAGGGTTAGGGCTCTTCTTTCAGGAAAGCTTTGAGTTCCTAAACAGAACCATAAGTAACTTTATGAACGTTACGATTGTGGATATTTCAGCAGGACGTATATGTTTTTATGCAGCTTAACAATGTTTTGATTTTTGATTTCCTACAAAAAGTATTTGCATAACTTCTTAGATAAAGGCTTGGTGGGAAATGGTTAAAACAGCAGTGCGTGTGTGTTTGTATGTGCATAAACAAAGACTTTAACCTGTCTCTGCTCTAGCTTAGCCGGCGCAGCGTCATCAAAATGACCTTTAAGCAGTGAGAACCAAAGGATCACTTGACCAGCTGCTCCTGCAGCTCGCCTCAGCCCGACAGGAGAGGCACGGCCGGCTCTGACAGGGGATAACCCCCCGCTGCTTGGCTGTTTGCTCTGCGTCCCTTCCATGTGTCAACACTAGCTGCACGCTCAACCTCTGCCACAAGCCCCAGAGTAAACTAATAAATATTGTTCCTCAACATTAACTGTGCAAAATTACTGCGCTCTCCACTGAACCTGGACCACGTTCCACGGGAAAACACGGGAATGAAGCATGTTTATGTCTGTGACTGAAAGCCGTGGGCACGTTCATGTACTTGAGTGTGCGCACCCTATTAGGCAGCCACTTCTCTTCGTGTGCACGTGAGCAGAAATCATGCGCCGTGGCACGGATCTGAACCGATGATTCACTGACTTCAGTGTGGAGGGAGGATCATGGCATTTCTCTGAGCAGTGAGATGGTTCACGGAGCAGGATCGATGTTCGGGATTACAGGAAAACCATATCCAGGTGATATTGATTTTAATCAGACTTAAAGCTATTGAAAAGGAATACCTTCGGCTTATTCATGACTGGATTTATAAGTAGTTTTATAAGAATAAGGATGGCTGCAGCGTGTAGGAGTTATCTGGTTATGTTAAGGAAGATCAGCCAATTAACTGTAAGAGCTGATTTATGAATTCCTGATAAATACTATACTTCAAAGTGTAATTTTCTTTTTAAATATGAAAGTTAAAATCAGGTGAAGATCTAATTTTCTGAACTGTCCTTGTGGTTTAACATAAATTAGATTAGGAATTTACTGAAAAAAGAAAATAGTAATGAAATAATTTGGCTGTTTTTACAATAAATGTGAATTTTTGCAAAGAAATAAAGGAAAAATGAAATTAACAAGGCTTTTGCATTGTATAATAACAAAAGTAATGGACAACTAATCATTTATTAGCCGTAATTAGAAACATGGGAGTAAGTAGAGGCAAGAAACTTGATGGAACTGCTCAACGGACATTTGTGTGATCCCTCCGTGTCGTCGTCCCGCTCTCCGCTGGTCTTTGCACACACAAATCACACACAACAGCTGAGTCACACGCTGCTCTGGCTTGGCAGTAGATCAGCTGCATGGCCCGTTGTGGAGGAGCCCCAGGGCTGCAGACCCACAGCTGTAATCACTGTGTTTTGTCAGCAGCGAAGATTGAGGACTACTGAAAGTGAAGCTGAGCGCGGAATGAATTCAATCACCACAGAACACACACACACACACACACACACACACACACACACACACACACACACTCTCTTGCATGTACATGTTTATATATGAATATATACTACACAGCTATATATCGGCCTATTCTATAGATTTTCTTTCTATGCACATGCACAGATGCACACACGGGCGCGCGCACACACACAAGACAGCAGCGAATTACTTTCATGTGCTACTTCAAAGCGTCAATTAAACAGGAGAAAGGCTGGATAATAACCATAAGGTTATCCTCATCGTAATGAGCCAAAATATTCGTTGTGACACATCAAAACACCACCACTGCTTCTAGCCAGCACACGGAAATGTATTAACACCACGGCAGGGAATAGCACGCGCAGGGATGCATGCAAATAAGGGAGGAACTTATTTTTAAGGACATATCTTTATATTTGACAAAAATCCCAATGCGCTGAGTCTTTGCTGGCTGCACCAGAACGACGACGGTTAAGTAACACTTTTGCAAACGCGGGCATCGCTCTCAGCGGGATATAATAGGTTTTTCCACAGCATATTGTTTAACGCATGCATGTATTTCTGTGTTTTAGGGAAGAGGAAGTCTTATATGTCCAAAGAAATTACCGGTGCATGCTCATTTGGTGACACATACACATGCAAAACGTGCCTTAATATGAGATATGAGACGCTGCTGCGCACACGTGTTTTTCCCACTGTCAGATCTGATTTACTGCAGGACGGTGAGTGGATATTTTCCTCCGCCAGCGGTTTCTGGTGGCGAGAGGAAAACAAAACATTCCTCGCAAACTATGGGCTCGAGTGCGGCTTGACAGAGTGACACACGAAAATTGCCGCTTAATACCCACACCACTCTTTGGTGCGTACAGTGCACTGGGCAGGAAGACGTCCGTCCACCGCGGGCCGTAAATGGCCGATGCTCCGCGCCGAGGGCAACATTACAGCACAGTCCCTCGCTCATGAGGCCCGTGGAGGGAGGAGAGCGCATCTCCAGACAATCAACATAAACTGCCACTCCCGGGGGGCCGATCATGCCGCGGGGAAGTCGATGGGGGAAATA
Organism: Datnioides undecimradiatus; assembly: GCA_008933995.1. Lineage (NCBI taxonomy): Eukaryota > Metazoa > Chordata > Actinopteri > Lobotiformes > Datnioididae > Datnioides > Datnioides undecimradiatus. The sequence goes on along the minus strand of WARS01001868.1, from coordinate 4,721,250 downwards.
AGGACAAAGTCACAGGTCAAATCAAAGCGCCGCACGAGGAACCAGAGACGTATAAAAGTTCGGGATGAACCGCTACCTCTGATCAAAGTCTCAAGGGGAAAGGAGGGGGGCAACCAACGGCAGCGCGCAGCATGTCAATTCCAGATCATTAGAGCCGGCGTTCACAGAGCTGGAAAAAAGCATATCCAGAGGGTTGCAGGGCTACAGAAGAAAGGAGTGCTTCTCATTGTAATGGAATATTACACATGGAGCAAAACACGAAAACCAGCCACTCTCCGAACTTCACATAGCATGAGGAGGATCAGTGATTCATGTGCTTTGACAGCAGAGCGCCGCATCTCCTCTCAGGCAAGACGGGGATCATTGATTGGGCCACAACCAAACCCCCGCTCCGATTCAAGTCACTTCATGTACCTCATATCTAATTTATACAGTCAATTACACTTACTGTTGCCAGGTGCGTGCATCTTCGTGAGGCAGATAACAACCTGTCTTGATTTTCCCGTGCAGAGCCGGGTTGGACGAGGTTTCGAATCAGCTGAAGGTGTAAAAGCGGGTAGCGGGTGTGAGACGCGGGTTTCCGGCCCAAAGTGGAAACTGCTGCTTCCACACATCGTTTACTGACGTGGACCGATCGGGCGGGGTAAAGACAACACATGCTGTTCGGAGAAATAGATGTGTTTACAGCTTTTCGGCATCGGGCCGGAGCGAACCCTGCGCTGATAACCGCCTCCAGGGGTGGTTGGAGCACCGCAATCGCAATCCGCCTCTCGTACGTCTTGGCAGCATTCGGCTCCGCTTTGACTTTGTTTTGATGATCGTGCATCTATCTTATCTGCCCAAAACACATGATGTGGCCTGATGTAAAAAAGGCGATTTGATTGGGTGTCACAGGACTCAATACGGGTTTGCAGGGCGTGCAGATAAACAACCTTTGACTGGTTTCTCAGAGTTTCTCGTTGGATAATCATCTCCGAAATAAATCTATGATAACTATGAATAACTCTGATTATAATAATCGATTACAATAATAAGAATAAAACCATAAGAGAGAGGCTGTACTGCAATTACAGACCAGGATTCAGTGCCATAGATTTTAATACCGTGGTCCAACGTGACGTAGTTTTACTGCAAGCCTATTATTAATTATTCTAATCAATGTGCACGACCACATGTCTAATCAAAGATGCAGCGATTTGAAATCTGGCTATCTTCTGGGTCATGCTCGGCGAAACTTCCTCCACATCGGGCCCCGAGAGTGGAAAATTGGAGAGCGAGGGCGACGACTGCCACTGGAAAATCTGTGCATGAGCCGACATTTTCAGAGAGTCCAGGTATAAGACGGTGCTCAGGAGAAACTGGGGCAACGCGTGCTGACAGGGAGGCGAGGGGTGTTGCTACGAAGCGAAGTTTCAATATGCAGGTTCGTGGACACCAGGAGAAGTGCAGATGAACAGCTGCGGGGTTCAGCTGAGCAGACACTACTGCTGCTGGAGTTTTCTAGCTGAGTGGATTTTCAGGTGCGTTTTCCCATTAATGTAGATGCGAATCAAGTTAACTAAGGCTCTCTGGCTTGTAAACCATAGGCAATTCTACTCGACAACCAGGCAGGGGTGCAATGTGTTCCTATACTGTTCCTTTATTTGCACTTGTTCCCACTCCTACGCAGATTTGGAGATCTCCCATCCAGACAGCCCCCGGGCTCAGAGATTGGCCATTAGTGGCGTGCTTTCTCCCCCATCTCTCAGGTTTCAAGGGAAGAAATGTGCATTTTCTGGAAATGATTGTGTGCGCTGCAGGATGCAGAACCCCCCTCCCTCCCACCGCACACAGCAACATCTCCTTACAGTACAGACTGTTAGTCCTCGCAGCAGACGTCCTGGACAATAGCTTTCCTCTGGTGAAAGCCATCCTGGTGTCTGTGAATCAATAGAGGCATGTTACCTGCTTGTTCTGTATGTCGCACATGAACAGCACATTCAGCAGCATCTTAGATAAATTCATCCTTTCTGTTGCACGTGCACGCTCAGAGGGATTATATCGCCTCAGCCTCAGGATGCATTCACGAACCGGGGCCCTGGTTTAGTCTTTCATGATTTTCATTTCCTCACAGTGAGCGACTCCGTTTCCACGCTTTTGAAATACATTAGCAGGCGGATGCCGGACCGTCCCTGCCTTTATCGTGACCGCCTGTGTTTTATGTCACGCGTGCCGCTGACATCAATCCCGGTGACGCAGCCTAAGCGCTTCCTGTCACTTCTCATAAACCACACAGATGATGTCTTCCACTCCACCTGCCTGGATCTGCACGGCATGGATCCCTCGTGATATCAAGTATTACTGGGTCATATTGTCTTTAACGTGGCCCTCGGCCCATTTCTCCGCAGCTATGTATTATTTACAGGGCCCAAATTATTCATTGGCGAGGAAAACAATTTGTAGCCGACAGCGGAACCTTAACCCGATCTGCTTTTCGGCCAGCGGCTGAGATAAAATGATAAAATGCAAAAGCAATATAATTCCTGCACGGTGTAAAGAGGTAAACGAAGCACTGGCACTGAAAAGGAAAGCATCTGCACAACCTCAAAGATGTCTGTGGCCTCCTCGCCAGCAGGGGGCGCAGACGGAGCGAGAACGGGCTTAAACTGCCTATATTAAATTATAATGCTTAACATATAAAGCTGCAGTTGCTGCTGATTTATATATTTATTTATTTATTTTTTAAACAAATGCAACCTTGACGCCGACTTGCAATGAAACGTGTTTGTGATGAAAGAGGCAAACTGCACGTGGGAACTTAAAAATGCGGTCCTAACTAAATTCAGGAGCACAATCACCATCTGAAGGTCGTTTTGTTTGTGTAACAGCAGAATATATTAGATTAGCGTAATCTCTCCATTTAATCCGGACCTGTGAGCGCGACCTGAACACAGACCGCCTCCCTCTCCGCCCGTTCTCTGAATCTGGCAACGGATCCGTTACAGTTACGCAGCGCTAACCTTCTGGGTCCGGCCAATTAACCTTCTCCTTTAACCTCGCTCCAGCTGATAGAGTTTCCTCCACAGTTTGTCCCATTATCATGTTTGCAGAATTGGCGTAACGCGTTTGCACCGAGGACACATCCTCACCCCTAATTACAGGCCCGCGAAGGAAGCCCTTCCGCCGCCGACCTCCGAGAGGACACCTCTCAGCAGTGTCCTTCGCGCGGTTTTGAGGAGCTTGACCTGCACGGATTTAATTTTAGCGGCGCGGTTCTCTCAGAAGCCTGACACGAGATACGTTTTAATATCGCAGTCAAACCCCTCAACAGCAGCTGAGACTAGGAAGCGAGCCGAGCTGAAGTGCTCCAGATAGCCGGGGAATGCAAACTCTCCCAAACGCCGGCTGTGTGACTGGAATGAACGACCGTCCCCACGTGAGTAGGGAGGCTTTATATGGAAAACTGCTCGCCGCTGTGTTTTGCAGCTACGCCCGGTGACAGTGATCAAGAGGATAGTAAGTTATTCTGTCAAGGGCGGGTGAACTCGTCGCGGTTAATGTCTAATTTTCAATGTTAATACCGCAGCAGTCGTAACAGCGTGACCGGTGACACAGTCCGCGTTACTTTACAACACGTCTGATCAAAATGATCGGGGATGTTCCCGGTAATGAGCTGAATCTATTGTCACCGGCGTGTCCCAATTGCACCCAGCATATTTTTATTATTCTATTTTATACATATATATATATATTTGCATGGTGAATGTGATCCTGTGCTCCCATTTGATCCTTAATGAAACAGAGCCAACAGAGGAAGCTGACAGCAATTAGAATAAAACACGTGAACATAAATTGCAGAGGCTGCCTTCTGAAACGCGCCACGTCAAAGCGTGATCTCTCTATTCTAAATAAATCAAAAGAACCTCTTGAGGATGTTTCGGATTTAAGCGATCCTTATTCATGCGCTCACCCCCCGGCAGACATACACCAGCCCATGCAGGATACGGAGGCTATGTGGTCTCCTCGCTGGATGTGAACCTGAATGATGAATATCTAATGTGATGAATATGTTCACTCGCACATTATGAATCTGCCTCTGACTTAAAATCACTTTCTGTGCGCTGCAGAGATGGGAAGTGCTGGAATACTGTACTCCAGTAGAAGTGCTGTTACGTCAAAGGGGATTACACTCAAGAAAAAAGTATGTCTTGACTGTTTTTGCCAAAAATTAATTAAAAAATAAAATATGCACATAGAAAAAGTCAATAAAAATAAACTAGAGCAATGCAAAAATAGGGAATCTGGTGACGTGTGAACGCCTTCAGGCTACAGCTGCATCAGAGCTCGAGTGAAACCACGTCACAGTCACTTTATCATTTATCAGTTGGTGCTTACCACTGACTATCAGCTAGAAATATAACACATCTGCCGTCCTCTGCACATCCACCATCAACCAGACAACGAGGACAAAACTCACACAATTAGACACAAATGACTGACAACAAATAAAACGACCTTTTGACGCCGCGGCGAGCCCCTAAAGTCGTGTTAATCGATTTAAGTAATTAAGTGACTGAATGAATTAAGTTAATTATCTTGTTGGAACAAGTTATTACAAGATCATAACTCGCTCCCACGAGAAAATTAATTTGTGCGCACAAGATAAAAACACGCCACCTTTCTGTGCCAGTTATTATCTTGTAATAACTCGTGCATGCGAGATAAGCAAAGCAAGTAATGCAACCACCACCAAAGATATGTTATAAACAATACCCTGATTTGGGGCACTCGCCGGGCGGTGCATTAAAGCAGTGATTGATAAAGGCGGACACGACCTTCTTAAAGTCGGTGTCAGCCGAGTTCTGCAGAGTGCCCGTGTGGACGCGGAGCTCCCCGCAGCGGCAGCTTCTCCTCTGCTGCAGCCGCTGATTTATCACCTTTCTTTTGTTCCGTTCTCACGGTTTATCAGGACTTTGTCGGGTGAATTTGGCTTTTACGCCGTAACAGATACGCCTTGAAGTGCAGGAAGCGAGGTAGCAACGAGAAATGGTTGATATTAAAAAAAAAAAAAACAATTAAATGAACTGCTTTCAAAAAGAAATACTCTGACAGTAATTAGAGTAAAAGTAATTCATTACTTCCCATGTGCTGTATCTAATGTCACGATCAGTTTTAACAATGCAAAATGAAAACAACGAACATATTAATAGGTTTTACAGAGATCAAATGGGATACGTTATGCTACAAACATCACAGATAGAAAGAAATGAATTATGAAACATCGTCTTCAAAGCATTTTGCAGTTTTCCAGGGTCCTAGATTCAGATCTGCGTGTTTGCATGTGTCTCGTGTGTTGCAGTGTTAGCAGGGCGAGCAAAGACTGATCTGTCATACTGAAGTGAATGCATCGGAATGCATTGAGAGCAATTATCACCGGGGAGGTTTAATGCATTATGAATCTGCAGGACTATTCTTTGGACAGTGTTTGCCACCGAACATGCAGAATGTGTTGATGAAAAAGTGATTTTAAGCAGACAAGCCGTGACGTCCTAATGGGCTTCCGAATACAAATAATGGTTAATGACCGCTGGGAGAGTGGGTGGACTGACAATGCACATCTCGATTTACACATTTCATAAAGCGGAGTGGAAACAGCAGGAACACGGGGGCCTCGCGCGTCCCGTGAACAGTCCCACAGAAGTATGCATCTATTAAGAGGTTATCCTAGGTGCAAGTATCCACGCAGCTGTGAAATGAGCGCCACCGAGTGTGGGCAAGCGGTGTCAGGGGTGCGCAGGAAAATTAAAGAGAAGATGCAAATGTTCTAAATCATTTCGTGTGCAACGTCTGCGGCATGCTGCAGAGTAAAGTGTCGACTCCGCGGCCGACTTTTTGTCCTACCCCTGGTGTGGCTGGGGACCCTCCGGCGGCCTGTCGACGAGCTGTGCATGACGTGCTGGTAGTGAGACATGTCCGTCGGCGTGTTGGGAACACGGAAGCTGTCCTGGAACCTCTGCATCAAATCCTCCACCGACTCCCTGTTTGGGTCAATGGCTACGAAAGAGAGATCCAAAGTGAAAATGGCAGGCGTGTCATAAGGCTTTAAGGTGAAAATCAGTTTGCAAATAGTGACAGACACTCAGGATGGAATAAAAACACAAACACGGGCGCAGACGCAGATGCATGAAGGCAAACTCCCGAAATAGCTTTATTTATTTTTCCTTTCCTTTTGTTTTTTTTTTTTTTTTGGAGAGATTCAAGATTAGAGTATGACATGCATCACGAGCCGCTGGGCTGTCCCATTTAGACACTGTAAAAAAAAGCAGCAGTGTTATTTCTTCTCTCTTTCTTTCTGGCCTTTAAATGATTCCATCAATTCAATATTGCTTCATCTCTACAGGGATCCTGCCAACGCTTCCCCTGATGGCTCAGTCTCACTCTTCCTGATGAATGACTCCAAAACAACTGGCTGTGGGGGAAAGAGGGGGCAGTGGAGAGAGGAGGCTGCGCTCTCCTTTTCTGACAACAGAAAATTACACAAGGAGCGGACAGGAAATCCCTCTGACCTGTCGGAGATGTATCCCGCCTCACCAACGCCACCGCAGAATGTAATTACACAGAGGTAATATCCTGCTAATGTGCGTGGACACACCAAAGAAGGGCAGAAACATGTCTAAAACAGGTAATCATATTAAAAAAGATATGTCTTTTGCTGATAAACAATACGCCTTCATTTCAAATCTACGTGATATACTGCATGCATTGATTCTGCAAACAGCCTATGGGGTTGCACGCCTGCAGCCCAGAGCAAACACCCGCCTGAAAAACAGTGAAAACAGCTCAGTGCACAAACTTGGAGCAGTAGAGCCATCTCGAAAAGATGGGGCCATTTATCAGCCCAGCCACCCCCACCCCCACCTATCATCAACATCTTTTGATCTGTCAGTCTGGCTCTGAGGTGTACTCTTTCCATGAATAATGGTGATGTGTTGCTCCCGGTGGATGCTCATCATGCATGCCAATGAGCGAGCAGGAGCACGGGAAGAGGGAGATGAAGAGGACGAGGGTGAGAGTGAAGAGGCAGAAGTATTCACTTTGTTTTCGATATCATAAATGGAAATCTAACAATAACAGGGGCGCTGCAGCCTCAGAACAAATATTATCCTTGCGATGATACGTATTTGTCCTGATTCACTTGTGGTTAAACTCAGCTCGTGCGCCGTCGAACAGGGAATCGCTGCCTGTCTGTCTGCGGCAACAGGCCCCTCGGACCAGATGCGAGAGCTGATGCAAAGCAGCCGCGACCTCGTCAGACAGATGTTGGCTCACGCCCTCCAGTTGGCAAGTTAGCAAAGTTTTAACAGCGGTTTTCACGGTTAATAAAAGACCTGAGAGTTGTTTGGTTCTTAGATACGCCTCGGACGAAAAGGGAATAGCCCAAGACTGCGCTTCATGTGCGTCCTGGTGTCGAGCCACCCTGCAAACTGCAGGTCCTTGCATCATCACACACAGACTCGCTGAACGGGTGAAACGTGGACGTATGAATTAACTATCTGGTGTTGTGCATTTTACCAACAATATCTAGCTTCTCCCTTTCGCTGTCTTTGCTCCTGACACTGCTGGCAGTCACGACGGCGCAGTGAAATCCTCCGAAGGCTCCGGCTACGATCCGACTCCGCTCTTCTGTTTGGGTGTCCGTTAAGTTAGTCATCCGTTTATCCTCAAATGTTGGGAAAACAACAGCAGAGCTGCAACAATCGCATCTGTGCAGAACACCCACGGAGAACGAGACACATGATGCATAAGCCTGTTTTTTTTTTATTTAAATACAATATTGTTTTTGCTGTGCATGGATATCGACTATAACCCCGGCCACTGGCCAAGGGGGTTTTCTCAGAATGCCTATTCATACTGGATTGAAACGGGAGTCCAACAGTCCAAAGTTTGATTTCTTCTCAAGGTATCTAGACTTCTGCATAGCCAGAGGGCTTGGTATCTACTTTCTGGAGATATTTCCATTATAACAGTGGTAAAAATGTCCAATCTCTGTGTTATCACTACATAAATTCATCTAAGATGCCCAGAAGGCGGCCAAAATGCTAAATGGGAGTCGAGCGCACTCCGGCACTTCAGCAGCGTGATTCGGTGAGCGTGCGAGTATGAGCTCCCTGAACAGCAACCGCAGTCAAAAAGCGTGCCATATGTAGTGCAAACAGCACAACTCGGGGTGATAATTGCTGCGAGTCGGAGCGAGCGCTGACGGCACGATCGCACATCCGTCCGTAAGAGGTGGCTAAATATAACCGGAGGTCAGCAGCTATGAAATATTGGGTGCTGAGGAGTAAGTTAAGACTGTCGGTAGCTGACTTATACATTCACACGCAAGACGACGGCGTCTACCAATCAGATTTTGGTGCAACATCCGTTTTAAAAGTTTAATTTACCTCAAATGAAACCTTTCCAGCAGCAAAGTTTGGTTGAAATGTTCTATAATTCATGGTTTTTACAAGGACGAGAGGCTTCAAAGTATCTGCGTTTAGTATTTACATAATAAGGCAGTACATGACTTTGTTGTAGTGTTCTTTGTGTGCATTGATGCCCCCGTATCGCTGCTGCCACGTGGCCGGTGGCTTTGAATCCAGTGGAAGCAGCGGGACATCAATCACTCACAACCCAAGCCTTCATTCATATGTCACTCAATTTAAGATGCTACCGCTTGTTGCCTCTACCATCTGTTGTTGATACCAGATTATTTTAGTAACCATCAGCCTTCGGTGTACTGTAAACTACAAAGATATTCAATTATTTACACCACAAAAATCAAAATTAAATTACTTTTTGCACTGTTTTCTCCAAATATAATAGAAATCAGGGTCCCAGATCCCCTCAATCGACTGCCTGCCTAATGAAAAACAGGTCGAATTAGTGATCCTGCATATTTAAAGAGCACCACTGCCTCACAAAGAACTAAACCGCATAGAGAGGAATATTTATTATAAATAAATGATCAGTTATAATTATGTTTAGCAAGAAACATCTGGCGGACCCAATGAAGCTTATGTCGGGCTAACTTTGGCTTGAAAGCCCTAATTAGAGCAGCAATGCTTTGAGAAAAAGGTTTACAAAGTTTTCATAAACCAACATGTAATTGCACAGTTGTCAGATGTGCAGATGCATGTACGTTACACCCGACAACAGCGTAGTGTTACGGCCCCGTCAACTACTTTCGCTCAATCTCTCGTCCTGAGCCAACTGCTTTGAACAGACCCATCCTGCTGAAGTTGATTGTACTTCATGTTAATGGTACAATAAGGGATGACACAAATGTTTTGACTGAAATGGCGCTTTTTCCAGGTCGCACCTCGGCTTTGATGCCGCAGCAGCCACTGTAGAAGTTGCTTCTGGCAATGCTGTTGCAAAGTGAAGTGCGTGCACACCAACCCTCGGCTGTGAGTGGGATCTGCCTTGTGTCGAAGGAACGCCTCTGAACACTAAAAAAAAGGCTTCCCTGCGTTTTCTGGCACCAGCTTGCAAAGGGTTTCCCGTCCTCACCGTGCTCTGAGAAGCAACCAAGTTAGTTTTCGCATGTCTGTAAGCGCTCGAATGGGTGTGTAGGGTGTTTAACAGCGATGCAGAGAAGGTAGCGTACAGATTACTGCAGTGTTGCTGGATCTGCCTGATGAAAAAGCTCTGCTAGCATAAGATGTGCTAAACAGAGAAAGCACTGGAATGCAAACATTTTCTGCAAACAAATGCAAACAATTACGAGTTAAATATTTATTGATTGCAATTAAAGAACTGTCTGTGCTGTCCCTTAATGCAGCTCCGCATGGTATTTCTCACTCACGAAGATCAAGGAAAGACTTTTGTGAAGCGCAGTCACCGCGCGGTCGACGTCAGGATCGGGCGTTACGAGCGTTTTTGTGGAGACTCAATGGTGCGCCTTTCGTAATCCTGCAGGGGTGCATTTGAAATCTGTCAACTGAGAACTCGAACGTCAGCAAAGAGCAACGTGACACCCAAGTGTCGTCGTCAAGGATCATCGCCGCCGATGGCGGTTGGGCCTACAACTTTGACCCAAAGACCAAACAAAGTCTTCACAGTAGAGGATCTCCCAGTCTCCAAGACTGTATACATACTGTATAATATAAATATGCAATTTGATATGATTCGCACAGTATATCAGTGCCCTCCTAAAGCCCAAATGCGTTGAACGACAACACGTTCGGTTTCTCTGGGTTTAAAAATCCAACCTTCCCTTCACACCGGGGCTGAACCGGTAACCTTCAGAGTGTGTGCTCAACTAAGATTCTCAAAAACGGCTCAGTGAGCTCCACTCCCCGAGGGCGTTCAGGGTAGTGCTAGGCTAATTCAGGTACTTGGGGGTTAGCAAACAAAACACGGAGGGCTGGAGCGGGCGCCACTTTAGCTTTGACCTGCCACGACTGAGGAGAGTGTGTGACAGCATGTTTGAGGTTAACTGCTTGCATACATATTTCATGGCCGCCTGAAACTCCCTTTATCTCCCTTTCTTTGTTCAATCTCGAGGAAAAGAGGAGCTGCTAGGCCAAACTGAAGTGCCTACAGCCTCAGTCTCCTTGAAACAAATGTAGCTCGTCTCCAAAGGTTGTCACGACCCTGTTTGCTGATGTTTGTTTTCATCCTAGTCTCCTCCACGAACACCGCATTAAAATGCTAAAACGTGATAATGGAAATGTTTTAAAGTGCACTTATCCCTGCAAAACGGATGCGGAGCAATCATTTCAGTTAATCACCAAAATAATAGCCCTTCATGTTATCAATGGTCCACCAAAAGGCGTCGCAGTTGGTAATAATGCACGTTGCCGCTCGTCACAAATGTGTTTCTTGCAGTATTATTTCTGTAGGTCTCTCACTGTTTTGCAGTTAATCCCCATTTCTCACCTCTGTCAGAAGCAGCTACCGAGATATTTTATTCTGACATTTGTTTTTCCCCAGACCCCGAGTCCACACCGGCTTCTCATTTTGAGTTCAATGTCAGCTAAAGCTCTGGTGCCTTTATTTTCCCCTTTTCATCTCCCTTATCTGCAGTTACTCCCTTATCAGTGCTGAGTGTGTGTTAACAGTGTCTCATAAGCAGCGGATGTCAACAGCATGCCGCCTCAGTCAACTTATTCCTGGTGGTCTCGCGGCGCACAGGACGAAGCGATAACCCATCTCGGTTGTTTTCCGTTGCTGCTCAACCACACGTTCCTGTTTGTTTACGCAGGCTTTTGTGTCTGTGCACGTATTAATATGCATGATCGACTCTGTGACTTTGAGCGCCAAGACATTTTGACTTTTACAAGATGCAACCAAAAGGTTCTCAGTCAGTTTCCCGTTGTTCCTGAATGCATGAAGGCCGGGCAGTGAGCATTCAGCAGCTCACGCCACGTGATCACCAGCAAGACTGGAGTTACCTTTTGTCATGTGACCACTTGCAGGTAGCTAAACTTAATGCTGAGGATCATCATCCAGACCCACGTTAGAGATGGTGTTTGCTAGGTTCTATACCGAGGTTTCTGGGGAGTGATCCAAGCGCAGTAGGAGCGCTGGGAGCAGCATATTCCTGCACGAGACGACTACTTTGAAGCGGCTGGTTTGGTTTTTGCTTGTTATAGAAGCAGCCTGAGAACATTTTGAGAGAACCTCATGCTGCCTACTTCCAGGGTCTGGCATATATTGCTTTAAATGTTGAGTGCACGTGTCCATATTTTCATGGAAAGCCAAACAAACAAACAAACCAAATGAATTTTCAGTGGAAACAGAGGCAAACTGAACTAATCTGAAGCTTGGTGACTTCTTCAAAGAAGACAATCATATTTTTATTATACCTCATCCATTGTAAAGACCATAGAACATAAAACATCCTAACAAGATGTTGCTTAAGTGTCCACTCCAGACATAATACAACCTGTCTGCTTCTGCCTCCGCCTCCGGTTTTTCTGCATCTCTCATACTCTAGCCTCCCCGGGGACCTCATTGGTGAGCAATGCACTCCTTCAGAGCGAGAGAGGTAAAATATGCTGCCATTCGCTTTCTGATGGACATGCACTCGGTGTTCTTATTAAGGGTCCACTAAGGTGACAGGAGAGCCTCACCGCTACTCAGGCGAAACACAAAGAAGGGGGTTAGCGTTAACAAGCTACTCACTGTCAGACCAGTTAACTGCTGCGTAATGGTTTGCACAGGGGGGACAGGTTATGAAGGATATGCACATATGCATAAATGGAAAAGCCTAGGAATTGGGTTTGTTTGTGTTTACATGCTGCAGTTAAGTTGGCCAAATCAAACACTCAGTGGAACCCTTCAGCACTCTAAATGTAAATTGATAGTTTCCTTTCTTTAATTGCTAATCCAAATTAGCATTTTCACACAGATATTCACACACGAGGGCCGAAGCAGCGGTTTCAGGGAAATAACTAAATGCAGACACTGCCCTAACTCAAATGCGTCTCCATATCACCGCTATTGAGCTCAGGAGCACAATAAAACATGGGTGATGCAACGTAGCTTAATGTTAATTTAGGAGATGACAGCTGATTACTTTTGCAAAAACCTTCAGAGTATGTAAAGAGGTTTAATTTGTCTGTTATATTAAATGTATTGGAGCATTGCTACTCCAACTGCTGCAGTGACATCAGTAATACTGGGCGTGCATGGTCAACTTTTAACAATCAAACATATTAAAAACACAAAATGCACGTTTCCCATGGGAGGATTTACTGGTAAAGTCACTAATCTGCAGAAGGGGAAGTTTCTAAAAATACGCCGCTGGTTCAATGACGCCTGTATCTGATGCCTGTACCTTTACAGAAAATGATACCCAGCACCAGGAAGGGTAACAGTTGTTCTGTCAGCAGAATAAAAAAAATAAAAAAATACACTGAAGGACTTGCTACTCCAAAAAGCCAAATGAACACGACTAGGCCGGCTTCCACCAAACCGCTGATACAGCCGAGGGGAATTACTGTCTGTCAGAAAGTGAAACCTTTGACCAGGACTCTCTGTCCATAAATAGTGCTTGACCCTTATTTCTCTTAGGCACAAGAAGATATTTGCTCTCTGGTGAAAGTCAGCGAGACGCAAGGCGCATTTTCAGACTCTTCAACAACGCCCCGTGGCCCGAGGCGGGTGGTGATACAGCTCGCGATGCAGCTTGGAAGATGGATTACGAGTGAATCTGCACCCAGTCCGTATCAGGCCGCATGTGTCCCTGTAGACTTCAACTAAATGAGCTGATGCTCTTCAGTTACGCACAGTGCTTGAAATCCGTATATGAGCTACACAATGCAACAGACAAAACAGACTAAAGGGCGTGATGCTGACAGTATATGTCACTTAACTCACTTGATTCCCATTGCTCATCAGAATAAGCATATTTGATTGGCCGAGGAGCATCATGTGAGGTACTTTACCACACGTACAGCTGGTTTCTGAGCCTCCTGGGCCTCTAATCCAGTGCAGTAACATCTAGAGGAGTCTGCTCCCCTTCAAATTAACAACTTTTGATAGCATTAATTCAATAATATGATATTTTCTATTGAAAGAAAACTGTATGGACAGTTGGATTACTGTGCAACACCAGCTAGCGCCAATTCTAACATTATTGCTCACATGCAACATCCACTTAAAGCCCAGAGGAGTCAAATAAGACCATGATGCCACCTTCGCACATGCTGCCGACCGTATGCCACTTCCTCTGCATGCACGTTTTATTAACCGGGAGTCAGTTTATGGACGTTTCCTATTCCAAGTCACTCCGCCTGGCAGCCCGACGGCATTCATATTCACGGAAGCAGATGTGGCCACGAGGGAAATGATGGGGACGCTTCTGTAGATCTTTGGACCCTACAAACCCCTGCTGTTTTAATTTGGAGCAAATCTGCAGGAGGAAAAGAAAAAGAGGGCCCGAGAAATTAAATTCCTGCAGATTTCTATTTTTTTTATTGCGTTTCCTTTTATCACTCCCTTTCCCACGTCTTCTCTTTTTCTACCTCCATCACACACATATATACACACACACACACACACACTGCCTAGTCACATGTCTGTTCCCTTGTTTTTTCCTCTCCCCTTCACGGCTTGGGGAGCAAATGAGTGCAGAGGAGATCAATGCAGAGGAAATGGGGGTTCACCCCGGCTCTGATTCCCTCTGTGATTTATTAAATTTGCCGTTGTTTCAATAGGAGCGGTCCAGTCTAGCTCCCTGGGAAAGCTCTGACAGCGCTGCCTCTGGAAGTGTGACAGGTACATGAGAAGAGAGTAAGAGGTTAGACAGATACAAAGAAAAAGACAGAAGTGTCAGAGAAGACGAGGGATCCGGTGTCGGAGAAGACACGGGATGCAGATATGAACGGAGAACGAGGTGAGGGGGGAAGAGATGGAGTCGGACGAGTGTGAGGGCAAGATGGGTAAACAATGGATGCCAAGGAGAGAGAAAAGAGATGATGGTAGGGCGGATACAGATAAGGGCCAGGGGGGCTATAGAGCGGAGGGTAAAGCAGCATAAGCTGAAAACGTGAGAGGAAGAAGATGGACAGGGGAAGGATGGAAAAAAGCGATAACAGAAGGAAAAGAGCAAGAACGAGAGTCGGTATACAGTGCAGAGGGAGAGACGGTGAAATAAAACGGGATCAGAGAGAAAGGGGACGATAAACTAATCAGTCAAAGGCAAAGGATGTATAATAATACTGGGGAAACATATGAATAAGAGGGCGAAAGCCTCAGAGACAAACACTTACTGGGGGGGATTATGTATAGAAGCAGTTTCTGACAGTTAGAGATGGGAAAGCGTGGCTTTTCTCCTTATATTCATATTTCATATTCGGTTATCACGGCTCTCCGCTGCCACGTTTGAATTAATGGCAAGTAATGTTCCTGAAAACAGCGGGAAACACTGAAGAGTTACCACTTTTACTAAAAAAATATAAAAGAATATGTGCAAGTAAATCAGAAAAATGTGTATGTGAGTTAGCTTTTAGAGTCTGACATAATGCTTTGATCACTCACGGCCTCAATGTTTGCCACCATTCATAAAATACCAATATTTCGCACCCAAGATGATCCATGAACAGGTGAATATGATAACAACTCTCACGTTTGAGATATTATACAACATTTCTAATCCTAAAATAACCGAGATGAGTACCAACAGGGCGTCGCCACGGTTACAGTCGCTGCACATAATCCACGCGGTTGTAGAAGGTGTCGCTAAACGGTGGCTGAGCTGGAGGCTACGAACTTTAAAACGATCTGACGGGAGATAAAACGAGAAAAGACAGGAGGAACTGCAAGTCTGACGATCCCTCCTTTCGTTACAGGGGCGTGTAGCGCAGGATTTTCCACCTGTGGTGATTGCCAAGACTACAAAATGAAAATATATTGACAATTGAAAACACTTTAAGACATCTGGAGGACACGGAGAACAGACTGAAACTCCACCGCTCTCTCTTTTCTCTGTAGGATTTGAACATTTACTGTCTCATGCCTTGTCACTCCCAGCCACTGGAAAGCATGTAACGTCCCATCTTTAGTCAGACACTTCTCCTCGCTGCTAGCTTTTGCCTTTACTTGTATATTTTAAGGCCTCTGCTGTTTGCAGAGGAGCAAGAATAAAGTGCTATCTATAGCTCGGCTCTTGCCATGGGCCAGAATAAAATATGGATGTGTCTCCCCGTGCTGCGCCAGCTGAACATCGCAGGCCGAGCTCTGACCTCCAGCTGCTCCTGACAGGCTGAAGCTCCTGACTGACAATCGCAAACAAGCCCGGGTCACGAGATTCAAGAGCAAGATCCAAATTATAGAAATACCTTCCATAAAGGTTTCCGAAAGACACCGACTGAAAAAAACGTATGGATGAATTATTCTGTCTAAATTTTTAATAAGTGACGATGCTACAGTGGCGTGCAGCCGATTTCTGGCAGGAAACTCCTGAAAACACCTACTGTAAAGCCTCTAAGCTATCATACTCAAGGTTGGGTAAACAGATCTGCAGCTGACAGCAACTTTCCAACAATCTTGGGAAAGAGGAATCATTGTTGGGAACGATTTCTTCAATCTGACATCTTAAATCTGCACGTGAGTTAAGTGGCTTTGTAACTTGTCCGCTGCAGCCTTTAAGGGTCCCTGCCTCCCGGGGATGAAGAGCAGCACAAAGGAAGGCTGTGACATCCTTTGTCAACCAATCAGCCCTTCCCAGGATGCCCTGTTGACAATGATTCACAAGCTTTCTTAGAAAACAAGGCAGAAGCATGAGACATTCTTGGACCGGTGAAACATTTTCATTGTTCTACAAACATCTGGAGGACACTTGTTCCTCTTTATTGAGCTGAACCTGACTGTAGCTCTTTGAACGTCCTTTCAAGGGGTGTTCAAAGGGATAAAATGTTGACCGGACAAACGGTTTAATCTTGAAGCACATGAGCTGATGGCACTCCACTGGCAACTGCCTTTGTCAGGAAGCCAATTTAATATAACATCCGTGTACGACGCCAACAACTCATAATGGTAACTGTAATCATGGACCAGCGGACCAGCAGTACAAGATGCAGCCAAGGCTTTATGACCAGTGCAAAAGGTGCGGTTGCTATGCCAACTGCTGACTGTTTGTGCCGCGTTTGTGGTTCTTGGGGTCCGATTGACGAGGCATCTTTTAAAGAAGATGATGATTGACCGTGTTTCCTGCCGAAGAGATCTCTGAATCGGCCGTTTGGACATCAAGAACGTAGTGATTGTTGATGCTCTGGCATGTAGATCAGGAAACCGTCTGCTTGACTGGGTCAGCCCAGACATTTAGCCAATTACTGCCAAAAGTAGCAGGACTTGCTCACCAGTTTCCCAGCTTTGCCTCTCGGCTGCATATCCACACATCTTGGACGGGGTTTCAAGAGTTCCTTACCGATGATCTGCACAGAGATTGCCATCGTGAGTCATAAAATCTCCATGCTCATAGGGGGAGTCACCCACATAACACATTTCACAGATATCAGTCAGAGGGCCTCTGACCTAATGGGCTCAGTGCAAATGGAAAAGCTCCAGCTGAGCTCTGGGGAACCCCTCTGCGTGCATCTCGGAAAATGGCCGGTATTTATGCAGTTTCTTTCCCGTTTCAAAGGTAAATCCTCTCCAGCAGTCCATTCGGTTGCGGGCGGTAAGGAATGTTTCCCTGTTCGATCCCTCTCACCTCTGAGGAAGATGGGGGTTCTGGTCAGTGAGGATATTTTTGTCTATACCTGGCTGAAAACTCTGAGCGTGACTGGAACCAATTGCTTAGCTGTCATCGGCCACAAAGTTTAGGCTTCCACATAATTCCTGGCGCAGCAGTTCGGGTCGAAACACCGTGTTTCTGCACCTGGACTCTAACTTCCTCTGCCTCCCTCTGCATTTGCACAAAGTTCTTGAAAATCCTAACCAAGGTGGCGAGACTGGACTTTGATTTCTCTCGACTTCACACCACAGACAAAGACTTTTAAACTGGTGAAGCAGCGACACTACAGCAAATGCAAATGTGTGTTTTTGCATAACATTATTGCATTTATTGCAGTATTTAATTATACTGTAGTTATATACTGTCATGGGCTCAATCCTCCTCAATACCGTTTCGCGCCGGGATCGCGCGATGAGACACTGATGAATGTCTTCACAGAAAAACTATGACAGATTTCAAAAACAACAACAACAACAACAACAACACAAAGACACACACGCAAAAATAATATTTCCAGGTCTTGCTGCAGCCTTGCTGGGAAATTTCCGGCACACGCAGGAGCGGAAATGAAGCAGAAAAGACATTATGCAAATATAATTATGATAGGGTGCCAATTTATCACACACCAAGATAATTCATCACACCCAGAAACAATCCAGTTAATTTAATATGCTGCAAGCAATGGTGTTTTTCTTGCACTTGCATATTGACCAAAGGCAGGACCGAGGAGAGCGGCTGCAGTTTGGGATTTTCTTGGAAAAGGGACAAAGGCCAGAACATCTACACATAATGCAAGGAAAGCATGTGTTCCAATCTGTCATGTATTTAAATTGTCTCATATTAATGATGGTGCAACCTGATCAGTATAGCAATAAACCGTAAACACCAAGTTTGCTTTTCATTGCTTTTGTTATAATTACAGAAAGACACTGTGAATTATTCAGTCCAGGCAGGAAGCTGCGCTGCCCATTAATCTGTTTTTATTAAAGTCGTACGGCCGTTTCTTCTTCTGGATCTTTCTGTTTTCTCCCCCAAATTAATCGCATTCAAACCTTCGGAGGCGGCGTCTCTGTGAACGGTTTGAATAAGCAGCGTAATAACGTTAATGAACTGAGAGTCTCTGAGGTGCTCTGGGAGCTCAGGAACACTGAGGGATATATTGACCACTGCGTGTGGGCGTGCGGGCCAAAACCACATTTCAAAACATAAAGACGGCTCATCATGAGCTGGCACGCCGATCGATCCACGTGTATCGATCAAGCATGGTGTTTTCTTCTATTGGCACGTCTTGTTGTTGCTGGACTGTTGGATTGAATCACCCAGCCTCTGTTTCTCAGCGAGCGGACCTTTATTTCACTCTCGTCCGTTCCTTCTGCACTTTGCATCGAGGGGTTTGCTCATTTTGCGCTCCTTTGAAACTTACTGACAAACAAAATTGCAAAAAGCTGATTGATGAAACCGACACTGGCGGTTTTTCGCACTGGAGCGGGCAAGAAAAACTACAATCTGATGATAAACTGCCTCAAAAAAAGGCCAATTCAGTCCACATTTATCGGATGTATTACCTCAGAAAGACCCCTCAATTCTACAATGCAGCGACGTTTGTGCACACTCGTACATATGCTGCGCGCGTGTACCCTTAAATCATCTTATCCATCTCACTAAATTGCCCTCATTGACAACACGCAACCTTAATGCCTTCCTCAGATTGGGCAAAGGGAAGAATGGGAAGTCTTTGTAATTAACTCCCACCTATTTATCACGGGGAAGCATGACAAGCCTGATTCAATATTAATCAAAACATTACCCTGAGCTAGCTTGAGCGCGCCAAGCTGGCAGCCATTTCTCATCAATGATGTCACATTAGCGATCAGAAGCTTGACACTGGATTATTACTCTCCAGTCTGGAGTTCAATTAGAGCTCAGTAAACACTTGATAAGCTCGGTAATGACAGTGGTCTTGTGGGTGATGAAACAATCCACTTTTTCTTGAACGCCACTTCATTTCTCTTGTGAGTAAACCCCCCCAGTAATGACATATTTCAGGGCGCGCACACGGCAGAGATCAGTGCCTTTGTAAATTTAAAGATGTCTCATTTTTGGCCGGGCGTTCCCCGCTGTTACGACGCCGCAGCTGCACGGCGCTGGTTAATCAGATGACAGATCCCTGCCGTGACCTCTTTCCACCAGCAGCAAGGTCATCCAAGAGGAAGAGCACGGCAAAACACATCGGGGTTGCTCCTGACTGGCTGAATCATTGCTCTCGTTTAGCTGTTTTATATCCCCAAATTTAGGCAAAGTTATGTTATTTGTTCTATTGTTTTCTCCCTTGTGCTTTTAGATGTAAAAGAGAGAGAGAGAGAGAAACAGAAACAAAACAAAATGCAGATTCGGGAGATTCAGGAGGGAAATGCGCACTTTTGGTTCAGCTTGTGTGGAGCGGCTCCACGGGAGGGGGAGAAGTGTAAAAATCCACCGTATCAGCTGGGGACTCTCCACAAAACTCACGTCTGCCCCTCGTCTGTTTCTGAGCAGCGTTTAGTTGCATGTGCACTTCCTGTGAGTTGTAAACCCTGCGATTCTCTCTGCACGTTCTCAGCGGGTTACATGCGCTGCCCAAGGCTTTATCTGTGTTTACAATGTAAGATAAATACCCGGTGATTGCGTTCAGCAACATTTCAATGAAAGGAATGAGAGGCACCGCAGCGAAGTCTTCACTGATGCTGAACTATAGCACGCGTTTTAATTAGTAGTGCGCATATAGGTTTTAAAAATAATGCATTTTATTCATATTATAGCAGCCCTCACAATCACAATGGTGCAATGATGCCCTTAGTCACCTGTTGAATTGGACTCATTAGTAAGACCTGTAAACATCAGCTGAGTCACTTTAATGAAGCAAACTGTTATATTATATATTATAAGTGACTTTTGGGTAGAGTTAGAATACAGGTAGCTTAGCTTAAAGGTTCACTGTGTGCAGAAATGACGTATTATTTACTTATCACCGGTGCGTAAACATCTAAAACAAGTTTTCATTACCTTAGAATAAGCCCTTTATATCTGCACGGCCTGCTTCTGCAGTGCTCCTACGGCAGCCCCGAGCGGACAAGCCAGACCCTCGAAATGGGAGGCGGAGACACTGGAGTATTCAGTTGGCAGCGATCGGCAGCTTCATGCTAGATGCCTCTAAATCCAGCGCACCGCTCCTTTAAGACGTCTTTTTACAGGAATGCCACTTAAACGTTTGCATGTTTATCAAACTGCAGCGGCCTTCCTGTACAGACGCCGCGCTCAGTTATCGTACGGAGCTTTAAGTTGATTTTACTCTGACAGTCGGCGCGACCTTGGGTTCTGCTGTCTCCCCCGCTTCTTATGAATACGTGAGAAATACTATTGTGCCGCTCACCTCGCCTCAGAGTGTGTGTGTTTGTGTGAGTGTGTGTGTGGGACTGATGAGGGGCTGATGAGAGTCATTCTGAGTGGATTGCTCGTTATCATTGTGAGGACCAGTTCAACAGCCCAAGCCAAGACAACCCACGGCCCCCCCCGGTGACAGCCCGGCCATGTGAAGTGCTAACCCCTCAACGCGCTGATTCTAAATCCACAAACATGCTCGGTCTGCAGAGGGGAAACTGCAAGGTCGAGACAAAGTGAGGATAATAACAATCGACTTAAATGAACTATTAATACCAGATCTATGAACTAGTCACATGGTGCAGCCTGCAAACACTAAAAGACAGCCAAGAAGATGTTATGCATGCTCTTACGCTTGACAGTAATGAACCACAATACAGCCTCTTTGCCTTTTGTCCTCCAGACGGGCACATTAAGCCCGAGGCCTGGGGCCATTTCATCCAACAGGGAGGATGTTGTTGACCATCCAGAACAATGCGGCGGCAGCAGCAGCACCATTAGCTGCATATCACCTTCTGCTCCGAGCCGCCGTGATGACGTCTTCTTTGTTTTGTGAGTTGGAAAACATTTTCGGCAGATGTTAAACGATACAAATGTGGAAAAATTTGTCAGGATTTAGGTTTTGATTTGCGCGACAAGCACCAGAAAGACGGGGGCAGTGGACTTGCAAGTGGGTTCAACGCTTGCTCATCACTCACAATGGAGAATTTAGTTATTCGCTGTGGTGGTTGACAAGACACTAAAATAGCAGCGGCGTGTTTAAGCTCCAAGAATCGTTTTTGTTCTATCTGAAAACAGAAGCGCAGTCTCCGGAGTATTACTGCAATCTCAATTTGATAAGATAAAAGCAAAGATAGACTTCTGAAGGTCTGCGAGGAGAGAAAACACCTTATTTTCCAAATGTGCGAAAGCTGCAGGACAAAAGACAATAAAGAATTACCTCTTGACTCGATTAGTGAGAGTGGTGACTACCTGAACTCTGCATATTCTGAATTCAGTCCTTTTATCACTTAAACTGATTTTTAAAGGGCACAGGACAATGAATGGGACACCGGTGAACGGTGCATGAACAATTACTATGCGAGGCGTCGTCCTCTGGAGCCCCTGTTTTCATCAAAGCTCAAAGCAGGTTACAACCTGCAGCTGAGAAGCAACTCCTTTTCATTTTCTATAAATGCATAAAAATGATATAACACATAATTATTTAATATTCCAGGCTAGAAGTGGTAACTTTGCTCGTCCTCAATTCTCCGGCAACGATGACAACCGTTTCCAGGCTGCAGCTGAGACGACTCCGCTTCTTATCTCCAAGATGTGAACACGTTGAATAATAAGATCCTTTACAAAGAATATCCACAGTGTTTTCCGAATTATCAGAGCTATATTTCTACTTCAAAGCCAACCTCAAATGCAAAAGCACTACTTCAAACAAACTCGAGCAAGTAGATGTGAATAGAAACAACACGATGCTAAGAGGAAGAACGGGGCTTATTAATAAACTGGGCTGGAGGAGATGACATGAAACGAGGTGCAGCGTCCATGGAGCCAGTATAAATAGTTTTTAGTGATAGGTAGGTGTTGCAGTAGTGGTGGTCACTCTTCCTGAACATCTCAATTTTGGATTGTTGAGCTGTTTTTAGTAATTAGAGGTGAGTGTCGAGCACCGTTACCGAATTGGTACCAGGTCTCCGCCGGTCAGAGGCGAAAAGGTTTCAAAACAGCGCTGCCGTTAGTGTTTGTGCTGCCGTTAGAGCTCGGACCGGTGCACAATTACGTCTTTACAGCCAGATGTGCTGCAAAATGCAATACGTGTAAAATGCATGTACAAGCATTGGACTGCTTTGGCAACACCTTCGCCCTCTGCGCGGCGCTCCGGCGCCGATGCTAACGGGATTTGCCGAAACTAAAATGCAACAGTCTCGACCTCCTCAACTCAAGGCAACACTTGTTATCGTTTTAAACATAGCCCGTAGTTATGGATACGCGTATCAGTTATGGTTTTAGGACATCCGGTTAATGATCCTCAATCTTTCCACATCTTTTCATATCATTCTGCAGCAGATTTTGGACGGTTGCATCAATAAGAGTATAGAAAAGTATCAGTATGGATGAGCACTGTCTGTAAAATCCTAAATCTGTGTTTAATATTATAATAATCATTTAGTAGGGCACAGCACAGTTGCACAGGCTTGTCAGCGGTTACAAGAATGCACAGGGTATACGTATAAAAACCCAAAGACCTCCATAAAACACTATGCCGCGATATGTCAGAGCTGCATTTGAGCTGTATCAGTCCAACAATTTGCCCTTCTTACAACGCAGGGCTGCAGCTCACTGTTGTCTACTGTAAGAGCAGCGCAGGAGTGTGTGATGACGGCAGGCTGATGGTGATAACCGGTCCCTTAACGCTCCTCATGCAACAAGACTCTCGGGGAGGTTTTCCCGCACCTGATCTACACCGTCCGTGCGGCCCGGTACAGTCCCAAAGCCGCGGGAATCTTGCTGAATAATGAAATTGACAGGCCTCATTTATTTGGTTGTCTGTGTAACAAAAGCCAATGCCATGCACAACCCTGTGAGGCATAGCCATAATCCCTGGGGATAATACTATTGAGCTGAGTTGAATGGGGTTATCTGTCAGCAAGGACAGACAGATAAAGGATGACTGGTATTTGGAGACTTTTGCCGAGCAGCACAGAACAGGTGGGACAGGAGTTAATCGCCCCTGTATTCAAATGTCGGCGCTTTATGCACAGCGCAGATGGCGAAATGAAATGAAATGGTTTGTGTGCTATCTTTTCGGAAAATGCCAGATTGTTTATGAGACTGAGGGAAGGCTGCGTCGAGACCTGCGTTTGAAAAACGAGCGACACGAGTCGTCCCACCTTTACACGGAGGAGGCGGCCTCGGCGTCGTCTGGGAGGCTCGACATACGCAGTGCAGATCAAAACTAAAGTGCTTTAATCAGCATTTCAGACGGTTTTCAACACAAATGCTCCTGCACGGACTGATTCTGCTTATTAAGATGCATTTTCATGTTTGCGGTGGCCACAAGCGACAAAGTCCTGACGAGGTCGCGCCGGATGTGCAGCATGACAGAGCGCAACAACTAAACTGAGCACCGACACCGTTTTAAGTTGCCTAACGCACATAAATTATGTCGCTACGTAGCATAAAAACACTTAACATTCACAAAATAACACACAACATAGCAATAACAATCACGTACGTTGTGTCAGGAGCCACTGGGAAACTGCCTTTAAGTACGAAGACGTGCTGAGCAGCTGCAAATTACGTTGCACGTAGCGTCACTCTAGGTTAGTCTTTATATGCGTCCTTTAGGGATCCACTCATTGCAGGTAATTATGTGGTTGATGTATGCGTTTGTGTTTGCTCCCAGCTTTTGTCTTCCGGGGGCAACCGCAACCTTTTTGTTCCCCTTTGATAATGGCATCATTTGGTGATTAGCCCAACAGACGGACCGCAGGAGCCTCAGCCTCTCTGCCCTCTGCCTCACCTCTCTCTTCCCGGCGTCTAATCCCAACACTTTGCCTTTCCGCTCGGGAATAGAGCAGAAATTAACCTCCGTCCCTTCCCCTTGTTGCAAAATGTCCGGGTTCCTTTTTTAAATAAGGGCTGCTGTTTCTGGAACAGCCCTTCAACACTTTGGCTTTGAATGCGATGGAAGCGTTGGCGGTAAATAACAGGAAGAAGGTCATCGGACAGAGGAATTTAAATAGGACCTATTTTAACCTGGTCTCAACATGATCACGTTCAAACTGGTTACAGATCCACAGTCAGGTGACCTTGTCATTGTTAAAGCATATACACGATGGATGTGAAATGCATGACATCCACCGACTTGAGGACATTAAAACAAGTCAACGGTGATTTTCAGTTTCAAGAGGACTCGTCTTAGGGGTGGAAGTCCCGTGTTTGGTTGTTGCATCCATCGACATGTGGACTTTCTTCCTCTTCATGCTACATGACATGACAGTTTCTTGAAGGTGGGCGATTTAGATGCATCTGCTTTAAACAAATTAGTGGGAGGAATTTGCAGAACTGGACTTTTAGTGTGTTTCAGTGACGCAGCACCTACATTATTGTAGCTGAGAAGGTAATTCGCCTGTAAGGTTGGTGCAAATGAGGCAGGTCGCAGCATGAACTGTAGCGACTTCTCATGACGCTGGTCCCTGAGGTGAAGCTGTCTCCATGGTTTGAGAGAGAAGAGCTATAAAAATCACCGCAGTGAAGCAAACAACGCTCGCGTTGCGCGGCCGCTGCGTGTGATTTTCGACGCTGGAGTGAAGCGAAGGAGGTGCGACAGCGTAGGCGTCCGGCGTGAGTGTGTGTCTAGTCCTGGATTCACGTCAGAGCCCCCGCTGCAGGGTTAAACACTTCAGATTCAGCAATTCATTAATTCAGACGGCATTTCAGAATCATCATTAGCAAAAGCTGGGAACTGTGAAGCTGTATGAACTTATATTTTACACTTATATTCAGCATTTTTACAGTTTAATCCATTTTCCCCTCCGTTCAAATAACTAGTGAGTGTCCAAACAATCTGTTTTCTGTTGTTGAGCTGCAAGTCAGTGCTTTTATCCCAGCGCTAAAACATATGTCAGCATGTAGAAAAATACATAATGGTTTAATAAAATAAAAATTCAGCTGTTTGTCCTTTGTTTCAGCCTATTTTAAGGACATAATGCACACAGTCCACTGCAAACAGCTTGTGTAAATACGGTTGTGCAGAGTGATAAATACTACGGGAGCAAGAGGGCATTCCCACAAACTTCAGTCATGCATAATTCAGCGTGACATGAATAACCAGGGCCCCCTCCAACTCAGTCAGCACCCTTCAATTATTAAAGTCCGGTTTTGCAGAAGGAGTTCAACGGGATATTATAACAACAGACGCCGCACAACGTTCGGGTAAGTTGCTCAGACGGTTTTAGAGCGTCACTTGTGGCGAGATAGACTTTTCGCCCTCGTTTGAAGTGCGGACCCCCTGACTGCGCTTAGCAAGGGTCAGCAGGCCACCCGCCGACACACTTCGGCATCTAATCGAGCAGACCGATGGCCTCTGTCACTTGACCTTTACGCATTACATTAAATTACACGGCACTGCATTACATTACAGCTCGACACACACAGTCAGAGGCTGCGTTAATCCCGAAGGGCGGCTCGTGCCGTTTCACCGTCGGTGTGGTTTTCGGCGTGAACGCAGCTCAGATTTAAAGCTAAAACTCACGGCACGCAGGACTCTTCATCATATCAGTGTGAAGCGATGACGTGAGTCGTGCAAAACTGCCTATTTTTGACAAAATGCAAGCAGAACATGCTGTGCTATCAAGAACATGGGTGGGCTGGCCAGAGCCAAAGTGAACTGTCCAGGCTGGTCCATCTGGGGAGCTGGCACTGAGAGCCTCCGCGGATGTACAAACCATGCTCGCGAAAAAGCAGGACGGCCACCGCTGAGCACGGCAGATTTTCCTCTGACAGCCACTGCCCGCTGCTCATGGCCGAAAGATAGAGACACAACCAGCATCGTGCTGTTAGTCTTGCAGCAATCGGATAATTAATCACCACCGTTTGCACACGGAGATCATATTTCCATCGTGCTAAACTGTTTTTCTAGGGAGACGTATTCAGAAAACCGACCTACCTCGTTTTTCAAAATTATGCTTTATCTCGTTGTCCTTGCACATCATGTCCGTGTGGCCGATGTTAACTCCGTAGTCCTCCTGGACCTTCCCGTCGTTCAGCTTGCTGTGGAGCTGGTTGGGCGTGGAGTTGAGAGAGTGCCCACCTGGGTCTTCTTCGTCGCAGTCGTAATCATCAAGAATGGGGGTCTCGCGGATGGGCATGCCGATGACGGAGCTCCCGTGCTGGTGCGCGCTGCGGGAGCCCCGGTAGCTGTCGCGGCCCTGCGGTCCGAGCAGGACTGAGGGGATGTAGTGGATCTCGTGCGTGGCCTCCGTGCTGGCGCTCTTCTGGGGGATGCGGCGGCGCTTGCACCAGCGGTGGCGGGTGTACAGGACGAGGGTGAAGAGGAGAATTAGCAGGAGGAGGGCGATGAGGCCTCCCTGGGGAAAAGTAAAACAGAGAAAACGAGGATGTGAGGGAAGCAGGCAGCGCTGATGTTCGCACCTAATTGGTAATGTTCACGTAGTACACAACAACACAAACATATATTAGTAAAAGGGCTTTACCTCCAACAATAACAATTACAATCACTACTCCAGTGCCAGTTACATTAGGTTGAATGCTAATTATCGCAATTTGCCAGCTACTGAAGAGGTCTGGCAATCAGCTCTTCAATATGCGAGTTCTTAAAGCAACGCGAGGCAGCCAACAGGGTCCTAAAGACACTACATCATTAGAGCCGAGGCTGCAGACAGGTGCAGTGGTGAAATATACAGAAAATACAATGCGTAATAGGCAAAACAAACACATGCATTGCTATTGCAACAATAAATTAATACTAATGAAGTATTTCAGTAATTCAAGGCTTTGTGGTTAGAAACACAAAACGTAAAAGCGACGTGAAGCGAGGCGGCGAGCTGCAGGCTTTTCGACAGTGTCACATGTTTAAAGGCGTGCAACATGAGCTTTCAGCAGCTCCTGCTTGCACCATGTCTGTGGATTTACAGACCACTGCAGCGGGATTTCTTCAGTAGTCGAGAGGAAGTAAAAACGAGGCGGCTGTGAAGTTTTAGAAAGCCTTTTTTTTTCATAATTCGTGAATCGTTGCTCCAGAAACCCTCACGTCTGTGTGTTCAGAATCTGATTTAACCCAATTTAACTCAGACAAAGTGTAGCAGGCAAGCAATGGGACCAATTTACAGTCGTCACCTCACGCAGATCTTTCCTGGCTTCTCTCCTCCGTGCTCCACCGTCGTCAGCTATCTCACGAAAACATTTGGCGCTAATCAGCGAGCGCGTGCTTCATGAGGGCTAACTTCTCTGCCGTAGCATATACAAACATTATGAATGATGACTTGCTCATTCTGAGTTTTTGTTTTTTTTTGCTTTCCTCCCTTAATGAAACAAAAGAAGCTGCTGAGTATTTCTGGACTTCTTCAGGAAAAGATGGAAGACGAATGAAACACGGCGCACGCCTTTGGCAATGATGACATCAGCAGGCAATTATAAGGCAGGAAGGATACAGACACACACTGATCCACCAGCTCGCATATACGTGCAAACACACACGCGCACGATGAAACTGCCGCGCAGCACGCCGCAGATGTTTGCTGCACAAAATCAGCACTTTGTTAGCACATCGTGCACTTTCTGCAGCCAGACAAATAGCAGGCGCCTCCGCACGTAAGGCATCTGGAGGAGGGCGAGGGCGTCGCGGATAAATAAGAGTCCCAAACGGTGCATCGGCCGCATGCGCTGCTGGTAGCGATTGCATTACACCGTGTTCCTGCTCTTGTACAATTTGCAGTAGATTTATAGTTGGATTCAGTTTTACTCACTATGACAGAGTTCAGCATCTAACCAGAAGTGCAAAATGATGTATAAATAACAGCGAGGTGTGTGTGATTATATTAAACCATATATAGCATGTATATATAGACATTGCAGGTGCAAGTAATGCAGGTCGTGGGTATGATATAAAGAATAAATTGCAGGATATGAGCGTGGTGTCACGCAGGTATTATTTCCTTTGTAGCAGCTGGACTCCTATCTTTAGAGTGTCACACACGGCAATGCCCCAGGGTTGTTAGCCTGCGCTGCCCTCCTCTTTCTTCCCTAAGCATTCACCATGGTCCTGCAAAATCGGCGAGGAGCGTCGCATTTCTCCACGGTTCATCCAATATCTCACCATCACAGGAACGTCAAACAGCCCGCCATACATGCTGGGCCTGGATGATAAAGTAAATCCATATGCAGAGACGGAGTGGAGGGAAAGAGAGGGAGGGCACGACTTATTCTTTGATTTCTCACGATGACGCCCAATAGGTGAGACGTAGTATTTGATTCAGCAGCGCGTGGTGGCCCGGAGGATGTATTCGTCATGTCGGGCGGGAAAACTGCAGAGGCGGCGCTTTCTGCAGGCGCGTGTTTAAAGATGTGGCGCCACGCACAACATGACACACATATGCATATGTGCATTAAGTTCAGATGCAAACGTAGGGGGACGCACGGGCTAAAGCACGACAGAATAATAAATAAAATCCACAAGGGGTCATTCATCACAACATTTAAAATTCCATCTTCATGAGGAAAAACAAACCCCTTTGAAATTATAACTCATGCACTGCTGGGTGTCCATAAATCAAGCTACGCTGAGAGGAGAGGCGGCACAGAGAGGAGTAGCACCGCGGACAAACTTGTTCATTAATCTCCAATAGGATGGCAGCTGCAGTCCCGCAAAACTCCCCTCAGCCTGCACCTCTGCATTAATTCCCGCTGAAGAATAGCAAAAACACACGAAGGCTTATGTTTCATTTTAGCGGCAGACTGATAACGGAGTGACACCGCAGCGCCGCTGAGGAATGGCGATGCAAAATCACGGCGGAAAGGTCTGAGTTTAGAAGAAGTTGGGGTTTTTTTTGTTTTTTGTTGGCAGCTGGCAGTTGGAAATGTTTTCGGCGGCCCGGCGATGTCTTCATTCATCTCCCGACGCTGCCGTGACGCCTCAGCTGACTGTCACCGGAGAGCGAAGGAAGAAGAAGAAGGAATCGCCTGTTTGTCGTGGAAATTTAAAAAGCAACTGCACCTTTTGCGATCACACCGGGCTCTAGCAGGACGTCTTTGACATTTAAAACCTTAATTAGCCGCCTTCAACCATTCAAACCTGAACACAGCAGTCTCGGTGCACGAGTCCCTGTTACAGTACAGACGGCGTAAAAGCTTTGGGAAGTGCAAGCACGGCTACGTAAAAGCCACGCGGCGTGCCAGCGTCTGTCTTTTCACAGCTCTGTTAATTCAACTCGGGCTCTGTCACGTCGGCGCCCCTCAAGATCCTCTCGAGTTTCCCTCCCTCGTATCATCTCGCAATGTTTTCCTCCGCGCTTCCCGCCCTTTCTCGCTTTTCGTTCCCTCTCGCTCTCGATTGCTCCGTGTCCCTCCGTCTCCATTCCCCTTGATCACATCTGTCTTCCACTCTTCAGTACAACAGCCATATAAATTCACAGTGGCAGATGTAGCCATGAGGGAAAATGGGTTTTCTGTTCATCTTCAGACCCTACAAATCCCTGCTGCTTTAGTCCTAAGTGACTTCACGGGGAGGAGAGTGGCTGGAAGCCCCATAATGCCACCCTTTTCTGCAGTGTACCCCTGATTATTTTCCTTATTTTCATCCCAATAACGCTCCCATTCTCCCTCTGAATCACCCTGCATGTTATTCTTTTGTTCTTCTCCCTGCACCATCACCCCTCTTCCTGTACATCCCGTCTTTTTGCCCCATTGTCCCTGCTTTCCCCCCCCCGCCTTTCATTCCCCACCCTCCCGCCGCCCCTCTTTCCTCTCTTCTGCGGATCATGTTGCCTCTTTCCTTTCATCATTCCCTGCCAGGCCTCCTCTCATCCCCTCTCATTTACTTTTTATCCTCATTCTTTTAAAGACCCAACGCGGGATCTGGCTACAAACACCAGCGCTGAATTATTCAACACTTTTGCTAACCTTTTCTCAGCAGACATAATGCCGGCAAATTCCTTAGATTAAACTATTACCCCGGTTTAGCCATGACAGTCATCTTAAAACCACAGAGGGAGAAGGACGGCGGGAGATTTGCGCTTTTTTGTTGGTGCATATAAAAAAAAGCGACCGGTGACGCTCTGAGGGATACGGATTGACTTCCTGACCTCAAAGTGGTGGATAAACCTATTAATATCTTAATTATAAGGAAAACAATGCAGTTTTTAAAGAGGAAAACACTAAATCGAGCATGTTTACTGTGCTGGATGACAATGTTCTAGCACTTACTGTGTTTAGTTTACTGTATTTCACAAATCCTTATGATAAAAACCCAATCGCTCTGCGGGGCTGGGTGAAAAAAGGCAAAAATATCCCACCACTATATGAAAGACAGGGTTTGTTTTAATGGCTGACTAAGGGTAAAATGTGTTTTTCCAGTTGTTAGAGAAGCAAAGGGTACTTGTTCAAATAAAATCGTGCAGTTACAGTTGGTTACAAGGTTGAAAATCCCTCAGACGTGATTGGGCGGCTGAGAAACAGCCGTGGTTTGGCGATTTCAGCATGACGCAGAACTCTTCAACGGTCTTATATCAGGAGATGCAGGACAACAAGGGTAAAACGACTCATTAGATCTCAAGTCATATTCGATTGGATTCATTTATGTAACCACCTTAAACGTTGAGAACGTTTTTAGATCTCACATGGAAAAGAGGTTTTGATTAAGTAAACAAATAATTAACAGGGAGACAAGCTGATTAAAACCTGGAAACTCAAAGAGAGTTGGCGCTGAGACTTCAGTCGTAAGGTCGACTCGCCGACACGCAGAGCAGATGAAGTCCGCCTGAGTTACTGAGCGCACATCTTATTTAAACACATGCAGGACGCAACTCAGCTCATCGTCGGTCTCACTAAGTTAAGCAGGTTGGAGTGAAGAGGTTACGAAACCAAGAGCGAAGCCTAATTAGACTCGATCATTAAGCTTGATTGAAGCGAATGTGAATTAAAGATATTCAATCGCTGATTAATTGCAGTCCCTACTGTGTGTGCGCGTGTGTTAATGGAAGAGGTAGCGACACGCAAGGTCGGGAGTCTGTCAGGATGCCATCAAACGTTATTCTACGTCGATCCTCGGCTGTCGGTCTGTTTGAGGTTTATAATGGAGCCTGAGGTTTGCGATTACTCATATAGCTCAGATGATTTGCATAAGCTATTTCCAATGCAATTTCCTGTTAAGTATTAAACTTTTTTTTTCATTAAACTTCTTCTTCTTTTTTTTTTTATTTAAATGATAAGTACGACATGATATTCGCTGTTATATTACCTTCAAGCGAGGTGCCGGAGTCACAGGGAATCAGTTTTATTGGCCGCCGCGCACGCTGTCCTCATGGAAAGTCATTACATTACAGCCCGCTTCAAACCAGTCGGGTTGTCTCTGGAGATGCACGGTCAACATTTGCTTTAGCGACAACCTGCAAAGATCCTAGCAACATCCTGAGCGCGCGTGTTTGTGTAGGTGTTTTGTTGTGATAGTCTCTCTGCATATTTATGCCGTTGTATCTAATCTCTGCAATGTGACTCTCATTCTTCTGGCATTTCTTCTGCTGAGGACGGAAATAGCGCCGTCACCATGGCTCTCTCAGATGTGTCACCTCTCTTTGGCCCGTTCGGAGGAAAAAAAACAGAAGGAGCACGAAGCAGCAGATGTTTGGGCAGATGCTTTCCTACATTTCATATTCAAAACAAAAGCCAGCAGCAGGATTCAGTAAAAACAACATTAATTGTAAATATCATCCTTCTATATTTAAAATGATGCGATAGCTGGAAAATCATGCATCTTGTTATTCGGCAATTAGAGAAAATAGCACGTCATCGGTTAATTTAACAAAGACGAAGAAGTGAAAAGTTTTCTTTCTCTCTTTCGTCTTAGAGCAACAGATACTACGTGCCCGGTAAATAATATCAAACAAATATTGATTATGTGATATTTATAATGTAGAATTAAGTGAAGCAATATTGGTTTTGCTGTTGACGTGAAAATCAAACAGGAGCAAAAAGGCAAATCGTCAAAATACTTAATTGATTAGTGCGTTACTCAATCAAACCAAACTCTTGAAGCAGACAGCGTGGTTTCTTTAAAGTGTGCTTGCAGGAGATCCTCATGTACAGACTGTGTGTTAACTACAGTAGGCGCAGTAGTTTGGAGAAGCAGCAGGAGTGCTGGTGTAGGAAGCTCAGCAATGTACTGCCGTGGACAAAGTCTGCAGGAACATGTGTTTTAGACACCTAGTAGTTATCAGTTAATTAGTGCGCAATATTTATAATATTAACTGCTGCTTTACCTTAGATAGAAGCAGTCATATTGCTCTCTTCAAATGCACCAGACTTCTTTGACAAAAATGTTAATTTAACCTCGGGGAACGCAGGAGTTGCTGCTCTACCGCTGCACCAATCGGTCAGTTTGTTTGTCGGACTTCTGCATTTAGGAGAGTTATTTCATTTTCACTTCAGCCACCTACACAAGGCAGTAAATAAGGTTTAGTTGCTGCTCTGTAGATCTGCAGAGAGCAGAGATGGATCACAGGTAAAACTGTGAAGATGTACCGAATATAGCGCTGAGCTCCACTGATGGTGATTCCTTTATGTGTCTAAAATCAGTTTTCCTGCTGATCCCGTCTACAGCAGCACATTGCTTAGCTGCCTAAACCGGTGCTCCTGCTGCTCGTCCAATCTCCTGTAGGTAATACACTCTGCTGTGGATAGGAACTCCATATAACTCCACATCAAAAAACCCAAATCAACCTTACAACAGGAGGGAAGTTTGATGATCAATCATATAGATCCACCCTTCGCTCTTGGTTCAGTAGCTCCCCTGGAGCGTCAAGATGAAGGAAAAACCGGACTTTTATGTGTACTTCTATGACTCCCTTATGATCCTAATAAGCTTCTTATGCAGTGAAACAACATGACTCTGGGCCAACACATCCAACACATGCTCTGTGGTTTAGCCACCATCTGTGCACAGTGGAGGCCACGGCTCGCTGAACCCTGGTAACCATCCACCTCCTGCTCCAGCGAAACAGCGGACTACCAATCTTCCGTGCATTCTTTGGTGCAAATGCCACCGAGAGATAGTCAGATGGTCAAACAGAACAGGAAAGAAGCAGATGACGTGCACGCGTAACCCCGAAAAAGCCACAGATGACACGCCTTTGGATACCACTCGTGCATGCTCGCGCAGCCAAATGCACACACGCTCAGGTGCACGCACAGTCGTGCCAACGTGCCGCCGTTGCATGAGAAAGCGACGCACCTTCAGCGGCTCGTTTCTTTGTGTGTGCCAACGTGTGTCCTCCAAGAAACAACACCATCGTTTACCTCGCCCTTTTTTTCCCCCGTCACTGTCTTTTATTTGTCAGACTCCCACTCTTTCTTACCCCCCAGCCCCCTTTCACAGCGCTGTATCTGTTTCTCCTATCACTTTCTCCCAGCAGGAAGTTAAAGTGGCATGTGCCCTAGCATCTGCTCTCTATTCTCTCTGTCCAACTAGAAGTCGCAGCGTGAATGACAGGACTTGGCTCTCTGGTTAATGTTTCCACTCGGCTAATTCACCTTGGAGAAGCCGCGGCTGTCCATTACCTGGGCGCATGGAGGAACTACTTCTAGTCCCAGACACATAAATAACAAAGTGTGCGGTCAGCTCTGGCTTTTTAGATGCTAGCATGGAAGATTTTTGGCGCAGGTGTTGATTTATTCTGTTTGAATTTACGCTGAAAGCAGGTTCAGCTGCTTGTCTCCTACAGTCCTTAATTCAGTGACTTACTGACTCACTCGCTCGGTCAGTTTAAATGAGCTCGTGGCGGTTTGCATGGACTCAAGATCAATTGCCAGCTACTTATTACAACTTTGACAGTGAATTAATGCAGATTTCTCTGATTTCAGCCTTTGAGCGTTAATATTTGCTTGCAAATAGAAAATCTTTGAGTTTCAGACTAAACAAGCCATCAGAACATAACAGCTTTGGCACTGGGGGAACGCTAAATGACATTTTCTGCCATCTTTGCACCAAACAACTGATCCTTTAACTGAAAAATGACTCTAAAAATTAATAATTTTAGCCCCAACAGCAACATCTGCAAAGACACTTCACCAGACTTCTCTGTCCAATATTGCTTTAGTGTATAAATGACGATAGGTGCGGCATCGACACCGTGTGCTGTGTCTTCGTTTGTTCAGCCGTTGCAAAATGCAATATATAAAAAAAAAAAAAAAAAAAAAAAAGCCTGTGCACAAATAATATCAGTCACGTCGCAATCGGCAAGGTAAAGTTTCTGGATGCCGGTGAAATAATGTATTCTTGCGTAACTGGAAATAATTTAAAAAGTCCACAGCTCTGGGTATGTAAATCACTTGAGAAATTACACTGACCAAAAGCCCATACCTAATCATAAAATCTGATTACGCTGTGATTGAAAACTGAATGAGAATCTCCCACAGCTTAACTGGAAAGCACCAGGTCGACCTTTCCATTTTGTCCCTCTCGCCATGGGAACTAATACACGCTTCCATCATCCACTCCCCATCCCCTTTTCAATCGCCTTGAGTCCCATCCCTTCATTACTCCACCTCTCCATCCTCCCCCTTTTACATGCCACGATGCTCCATCCCACACAGGGAAAAGATTTGAGGGCAGATAATGCTGTCTTGAGCCCTGGCCCTGTGAATTATAAGGGAGAATTAGGGCTGATTTGCTGGTGCGGTGCAGCCGCCCACCCAATACCTCTCTCCCAGGCTTTTTCTAGCTTCACCCAGCGCCCTACACCCACTGGTTTTTCCCTCAGCCAGGCTAACAATAGTTCTGTTTCAGGGTCTCCAGGCTCGGGGCGCTCTACAGACGGATGAAGGCTGCATCCATAGCACAGATTACAGAGATAAATGACATCTCGGCTCTCAGAGAGGCGAGTTCTTCATGCGTATGGATCACCTGCAGAGGAAAGGCATTTTTTAAAACCGTACCATGAAGTCTGTGTTTATTTTAGTCACGCCGCATAACTAAGAAAGCGTTATTACTGTCATAACTGATTTTGTTCAGAGTAAAAGGCCATCGTTGTACACATGCCTTTGGTTCAGTTCTGCACCTCAGATATGTAGAAGTCAGGAATTAGCTGACTTTCAAAGGCTAAATTACAATCTACTCAACATCCATCCCTTTCCTGTAACGGCTTCACCCCTTTTATGGTCGCTGGGGCCTATCCCAGCAGTCATTGGGCAGAAGGTGGGGTGCACCAAGGACAGGTCGCCAATCTGTACCCGGGCCTATCGTGCATGTTTTCAGGTGGTTCCAGGAAGCCGGAGTACCCAGGGGGGAACATGCAAGCTCAACACAGACAGGACCCGGTCGGGACTCGAACCCTGGACCCTCTCCCTGTGAGTCTAGGTGCTAACGGAGAAGCCACCGTGCCGCCCCAGTTTGTTTAACACTGAAAACACAATCAAGGTAAACAGGCGTTATGTATTATGTTGTGTAACCGAAGGGTACGACCACACCTCATTTGTTTTAATGATGAACATACTCCCAAATAATAATCAAATCAAATCTATTTGCACTGATTATTAAAAACCTGTATCCTGCAGCGTTTGGCCCTCTGGTGTATACTTTATATTGACATGTTAGCGATGCGGGCTACACTCTGTAAAATAACAGTAACAGGGAGTTTTTGGAGCGTGACGCCACGATTAAATCAGCTCTGGTACAGAAAATCAGTATTTAAGAATAAAATAAACAAAAACATCCAGTTAAATGTGTTATTTATCATCCCATCCAGTGGGCATTTCAAAGAATAACCGCACATAAATTTGTTCCGGCCTTTCCTGTGAATGGAAACCGTCATCTTTGTTTTCAGTTCTGGCAGTTTGATTGTTTTCTGGATGAATGCAGTTCAAAGTAAATTAGGGGTTTTTTTTATTTACTGTATAAACAAAGGCCTTTGACTCAGTGTTTTTTTTTTTTTATGAACATTACAAACAAAGCAGTTACAAAGCGGGCCATATGGAATCCCTCCATGAGGTTCATTTGATGTAATTATAGTCCGTGAATAGCAGAATATAAAACTGAAGAGAGGGAAAATACAGTAAATAACTGGATGCAGCGGTTTGTTGCCCGTGAGGTCACCCCTTGAGGAAACACACTTTGCATTTCAAAATCAAACACATGTTGAAAAAAAGGGGGTTTGCATTTAGATAATGGCTAGCATTTGTTTTACCCCCCCCCCCCCCAACTATTGTAACAGAGCCTGGGTATATTTCTCAGTATAATGACATCCCATGATGCTCGCTGTTTGCATGGTAACCGAATATAATTGCCTGATGACCATGCACCGCTGCTCGCTCATTACTGTGGCAAATTAGTACTGCTGGAAAAGAAGAGGCTGCCATGCCCTCGCAGCCCAACACCACCCCACCCGCCCGCCCACAGTGCATTATGGGGTTTTTTTGTTTTTTTTTTTCATTTGCTTTTAGAAGAGATAAATGATATCTTCACGTTGAAGGCAGCGTAAGCCAACTGTAAGCACACATGCCCGCCTCGGTGACATTTCAGGGAAAGAAATGTGATTAGAAACGCAGTGCCAATATTTGCAGTGGTGTCACAAGGGGCCAATGCAGGCTTGCTACAGCTGTTGATAACAAGGCAATAAGAGGGCCCGGACAATGAGGCCCTTGGGGTGACTTTGATTGAGAAAAAAAGAAGGGCTGAGGAGTGAAAGGGGCAGGGAATGGATTTTTCCTTTCTTGCTTTTGTAAAGACGCCGGCGTCTGAGTGCGCACAATGGCGCGCGCTTGTAAAGAGCGGCATGTGGGAAAATAACGGCGGGCGCACACGCACAGTCATTTTGTTTTTTTCCCCGTTCTGCTCGAAGGGCCGCGCTCGAAACGGAAAAAAAAAAAAAAAAAAAAGAAAAACTGTTTTTCAAGGCTCTAAAGGATTACTCGGATTGTTCTTTTCGCCGCGCCGTCAGGAGCAATTGTGTCGCATTTAACAAAAATACGGAATAAACACAGGACTAAAAATGTGAAATGTGTCGGAGAAAGGAATCTCCTCGCCTTGAAAGCTGCCGGGTGCAACGGAGCTGTGTGTGATTATAGGTGTTTTTATGTGTTGGTGTGCGCCGGCGCCCGTGCACCTCCATCAGAGGCAGCTGGGGCCTCAGCCCTTGTTATATTCCCTGTCGTTTAGCTTGAAGTGAGGCCTTTATTTGTATCTGCAGCTGTCGGCCAAGTGTTACCCACAACAGCTTGCGAGAGTAGACCTGTCAGCGAGCGCCAGCAGCTGAAGGCAAAGGTAGTCTTTGTCCGTTCGTGCCAGATGCAATCAAAAACTCACTTTCGGCCTCTCTCCTGCTCTCACACCCTCAAACACACACACACACACACATCCCTGGTCTCTCCTCATATCACAGCAATGTCTCCTCACTTCACTACCAGCTCCGCACCTCGTATTTCATGTTATATACAGTATAGAGTGTTGCTATTGACACTTGCTTCCACCGAGGCCTGGGGTTAAAGCGTGGGAGTCTGTGGGGAACATGCCTGGTTTTCTGTCGGCCTGTCGATCAGGCTCCAGAGAAGGGGAAGGGAAACAGAGATCCACGCTCCCGCGGTGACGGCACGTAATGGATTCAGATTGCTTTGAGAATGCTAATAGATGACACGGGTCGGAATAACGCTTCCAAGCCCAATTCAAGTAGCACAGATGTTCCCAATTGGTGCTTGAGTCATTAATGGCTGCTAGCAAAACACATCTGCTATCATTAGCACTAAGGGGAGGGGAAAACAAGCAGTTCAAATATACATTAATGGGAAATTTCCCCAAGACTTT
The DNA here is from genome assembly GCA_008933995.1 of Datnioides undecimradiatus. Lineage (NCBI taxonomy): Eukaryota > Metazoa > Chordata > Actinopteri > Lobotiformes > Datnioididae > Datnioides > Datnioides undecimradiatus. Next base: position 4,683,103 of record WARS01001868.1, on the reverse strand, counting down.
AATCACTGTGCTTCAAGGGGCCATTAAAAGAACAGCAAGTATTGGGATGAATCAATAGTGAGCTATAGTAGGAGATGAGGGGATGGGGGGGGCTTGTCTGGCAGCTTAAGGTAGTTAGTATGGCAGAGCTTGGTGTTGTTATCTTTCGAGTTCGTAGAGGTTAATGAGATATGCAGTGGGGATGGTCTAACTCCCAACGGTAAACATCTCGGAAGCGATGCATCGACATATGAGGGGGCATTTCAAATCTTTATGTCTACCTGATGGAAAAACAAACAAACAAAAAAACAAAAAAAAACACTTGCATACAGGTCCGGAGAGTGAGTCACGACAAACTGTGCGTGGAAATGAAAAACGACAGAGTAAATATGTGATGTTAAACAACCGCGACGCTCAGAAGTTACACCGAGAGTCGAGCTGTGAACAGACGCGCTCGTCTGCTTCAGTGCAAAGGTGTTAACAGTGTAACATTCATTTTCATAAATCCTGAAATCAGGTCGTGTTAAGGTCAACATCGGGCTGTGTTCAAATCAGGGTTATTAAGTATAAATACGTTTTCAATATCACGTGCACGAGATCATATAATCTCTGCATTAGATGCACCGGATTTATATGCAATTAGGTATTTCTGAGGAGACGACGTTACTGGTTGTTCCGCTCAATGGTGCTCGAATTCAGCTTCTTTCAATTGTTTTGTTTTTTTAATTTTTTACCGTGCAGTACTCTGATTGAGCCACACACACACCCATGCACACACGCACAGATGGCTATAGATACAAATCACGCAGGCGACTGCATGTACAGTGCGCCATGTTTGTAAGTGGTTGTGTGCAATTGGCAGCATACTTAAAACTACATTATAAACAATTCCTGTCCATCTCCGCCGCATGCTCACACAACCAATTATGCAGTCGGCTGTATGGAATGGCAATCATATCAATCAGGCCTCTACACATGCATGCAAGCTTTCAAAAGCGCATGCATGAACGCAGTAATTCAATAATCCTCTCCCTTCAGCACCAGACTTTTCTTTTGTTCCCCGAACTCCTGGTCTCCATCGGTAACTGTTACCCAGGCAACAGAACAGACAGTGAGACGGGGAGTGAATGGGCAGAAGAAAAAGGAAAATAATAAAAAAAACAAAGATATGGGGGGTGGGGGGGGGTGCAGCCACTTCTACCTGAGTTTTGTCTCTATTAATAGCACTCTCCCTCTTCCACTCGCACAGGAAGTCTGAAGAGAACTCATTTGCTTTGGTCATGACACTCGCCCGGCCAAACAAGTGCTCTATTACAATGGTTTGTGTTTTCAAGCATGCACGTGCCGTGTGTGTGAAAGCCAGATTGTCTGTGCACGCTCGTGTCGGGATTGTTCCTGGAATTTAAGAGGATAACTGTCACCGGGCCTATCATAACAGTATCACAACGCTATTAATAGCTGCAGAGTGCAATATGTACGCCTAAACATACAGAACAATATGTTTTTTTAATGTAGGTGTATTCAGGGCATGTTATTTCTTAACACTTGCGATACAAAAACTCCCACACGCAGCAGCATAAAGTCTAATGTTGCCCATCTATGGCTGTTTAAGCTGGCTGTGAGCTGCTGAATGAAAGCAGTCCTATATGTGTTTAACGAGTGAATTCAATGTAACCGGCAGTAAAGAAGGTCCTGGCTTCATATCCACCAAGGCCATCCTGTGTGAACCTTCTGTTTCCCGTGTCTGCACAACCTCCCACAGGCAAACGATGGTTAGGAAACTTAGGTTGCCCATAGGAACGACTGCGTGTGTAATTTATGTTTGCCTGTCTATGTGTGGCGGCTCTGTAAAAGCTTGGCGACCTGCTTCTCAGGCTCCGGCTCCCCTTAGACCACGCACACAGTAAGCGGTGGTGGATAATGGACGGACGGATACAACACGACTATTCAAACCTTAAAAAGAGGTGAGTGATCCCAAACAATCACGGGGGAAGGCGGGGGCTCCTTCTGCGCGCTCATGCACCCGAGCACGCACACCCACATACGCCGTTTATCTGCACATAATGCAGCACATGCAGAGTTATGTGCACAGTCACACGATGTGGGTGCAGCTGAATGTCCAGTAGCTGACTGTCACTCGAGTTTAACCATCTAAACCAGGTCGCGCCTTTAATATCCAACAAAGGAGCCGCAGCAGCGCATTCAAACCTGGAGATCTGACCCCGCTGCTCCAGTTCATGTACAGGTAACAGAGCTACAGCAGTGGCAGTTTTAACGTGCAAATGCCATTTAACTGGCGTGGAATATCCTGCAGAAGCTGCTGCACATTAAACAATTCACGCCGCCACTATGCCGTGATTACAACATTGTTTGCAATTGCTTTGAAACTAGGTGGACTGCAGATTTGGCTGGTATCAACATGGGGATCACTTATCTGATCAAGAGTCTCACCAAGTATGGATCAGAAAGCTACAAGTGTTGTTCTGTTAAAGTAAGTCAATAGTTGGTTGCATTAAATACAGTTTTAAATTAAAAGCACGCAGCAAATCAGAGGTGTTACCCTATCAGCACCAGGGTGTATATAAACCCTGATGGCTGTGCATATTGATCTGTGGCTTATTAAAGTCCGTCTATGCAGTGTTTACTAATTGTGATGCCATCTGGTGCATGTCTTTTCCTCAGGAAGGTGTGGTGTGCATTATGATTAATGAAACAAATAAATAAACTATGTGCCATTGTGTTTAAACCCCTCTTCTGAGAGTGAGAGTGGTCCTCCGTGTGATTCTGGACACTTTGATGTACGTACTGCTCCTCTAATGATCAATATTTTCAATACTGTGTTACAACAACAGTCATCAGCAGCAATGGTAGGCTTGATGCCCACTATGAAACAATTAGCTCATACAGATCTTAACAGGCTTGAGCTTTAAGAAGTGAATAATCCTGCACCTTCATACCTGAAATGTTTGCCTTGTCATCCCGAAATGAGACAAATGTTGGATCACTATAATTAGAACCAGTCTCCACACGCCTACGCCTTCATTCGATTTAAGATGCTCTCTGCTTTTCAGGACAGCGAGGGCAATGGCTGTAACATTAAGGCTGTATTTTAGTATTATTTGATCGAACTCTGGCTTTTGTAATTCTTGCAGTTTGTGTAATGCTTGCAAATACAGTATTACAGTATGTGCAAACAGCTCCCCTTGTGGAGAGTACACACCCTGCCAAATATAAAAGTGTGTTTGTGCACATTATGTAAAAAACATGTTCCATAACACGTTGTGCATCTAAAATGCAAATGTATAGGGATGACTGGGCGCCACCACAGCGTATATGTAAATAACAACCTCAAAAGACATTATCAACAAAGAAACTGAATAATGACCTGCTATGAATGTCAAGATATTTAGCGTACGAGCATGAAAATGATATGCATTTGCAGTTTAAATTAAATTAAATGATGAATTTCAGCAAAAAGACGAAGAGACAGCCCTTCCTCTGCTACACTCATGTCACAACTGAGGCCTGGACCCAAGCCATGGTGACGGCGCCACAGCACCTGACCATGTGTTTAGTGCCCCGCTAAAATCTGGGAACAGAGCAGCCATGAATGAGAACACGTGGGAGCCATGCCAGGAAGCCACCGTGAAGAGCTGCTTGTACTATTCTCTCCCCTATGGATGCACGTAAGGGAAAGAGCCGGGCCAGAGCAGAGCACATAAAGAACACCCTGACCTGCCGCATGCATACGCTGTCACTCACTGCAGAAGATTATACGTAGTGAGTAGTCGTCCGAAACAAGCCCAGTGTCCTCCTTATGGACTAATTAAAGGAAATTAGACTTTTTACACTTGCCCCAAGTGTACTACTGGCCTCATATCCATGCTCGGAGTGAGGGGATAGTACCTGCATAGGCCACACGTGCAAATATAGATGCATGAAAAAAAAAAAAAGTGATTCAGAAATGATGAAAAATTACTGCAATTAACAAAAAAATAGAGTAATAACCCAGAGCTTACTGCAGATGGAAGCATTAGAAGAGCTACATTGCTTTTAAAAAGGCTAATGTGATTAGTAAATCCCAGAGAAAACAGCATTTTCTCTCTGTTGATCTCATGTAAGGCGATAAATCCAGAGGAGGAACACTGGTAACTCCAAATCTCGACAACTGAACTCCGCGGCAGACATGAAGCTATGAGGAGAAAATTATGAAACACCGTGTTCCTTGTTTCCTAATTACATCAACGGTATCATCCCCAACAGCATGTCATGGAACTAATGGCTCTGGTTAAGAACAATTAGCAAGGCAGCGAGGCAGGTCATTCATTGACTTGTTGGACAGGAGGGGAAGGTGCGGAGAAACACGCGCTTGTCTGATAGAAAAGCAGCCAACATCCTTTGAGTTTCTTCTGGCAGGGAGGTTTCAGCTGCGAGTACAAAGCCTGGGACGTGCTTTTACATCTGCAAAATGCTTTAACTCATAGCTTCCGCCCCTGATAGTGTAAACATACTTGCATTTATTGTTAAAGAGGGGAGTTGGTGGAATTAACCAAGCCAGGAAACAAATAAGAACCCCAGAATATGACATATACCATGTATACTGTGTGTACCATGTAAAAAACAAATATGTGCTCTCTTGACATTAAAGTCTTTGTTCTAGCTACAAGGTTAGTCCTGATGTTCCTCAACTTTATAAGCACATGCAAGGTAAAACAGTCTCACGTGCGAGGACGAACAGTCTTTCAAAAAGACCCCGATGACTTCCACCAAGAACCAAAAGGAACTTCGCCTGGAACAGGGACACCAAGGCCCACTCCTGCAACTAGGCACATTTAGAGTGTCCCTGTGGAAGAGAGGGTCACCCCAATGTGACTGCATGTTGCAAGGGAAAAGGGGAGAACACTAACTCTTCCTTTTAAGCGTCTAATGATATGTTGAAGTACATTGCCTCCATGGAAAAAGGTGGGCCGCTGGCTAGGATGTGTCTTAGAAAACATAAATGGCAAAATTAGTGCCCAGAGGGGTATTATTAGAAGCAGTATCTGGTCTGTCAAGCATGCGTGTGGTGCACACTGTTACTGAACATCTGCGCTCGTCATGGATTGTCTAGAGTGAACCAAGCTGGTGTGGTGGCAATGACAGAAATGACAGAAGAGACAGATTAGGAACACGGAAACATAGAGTCTGCAACAGTTTCTAATAGCTGGCAGTCATCATCTAAACTGCTGTGTAATACATGCATTGCAATAAATATATGCACTGTAATGTAATTGCATAATCGTTTATTGTCGCTATCTATCAGTCGTTGATGATCAATTTATATAGCTTTCTTCTCATGCAACCCTCAGTTCCAAACTGAGGATAGTGACTCTAGCCAATTGGAAAACTGTAGTTGCTGCTGTTGAGGTGGAGTGAGTACATATAGGTTGACTTTCAGAGGACCTTAATTGTCAGACAGGGTATGGAGAACACTTGGGGAACCCTGCTAAACTAATAAATAAGCCCTTTGGACAGAAGGCAAGAGATTCATCATGGGCGAGAGCTCAGGGCTGCTCCCTTTGGCAGCATTCAGTGGGTTAGCAGGAGAGCTTGGGGGAAAAAAGCTGAAGGCCCTGGATATTGTTAGGTTGTCACAGATTAAAATGTCTCATCAATGCAGAGTGAACTTTGGAACAGCGCTCTGCACTTGCCTTGGCAAACTGCAGCTGTAAAATAGCAGCAGAGGATCCTGACAAGCAACATGTCTGCCAGCCACTTTGCCATATTGGTAAAATGCCAATACGCCCAATCTTCCCAGCCTAACACTTGCAACTAATACATTACTTGCAAGTGTTTCACTGACTGGGAAGAGTCGGACGCTGTCATTGTCTGAAGTGATGAGCAAGGCACCGTGCCGCATGTCTTGTTGTTAGCTAAGTGAAGTGTGTTAGTCCTCTGTTGGCAGCTATGGAGGCAAAAAACAGTCTCTTCTGCTCATGAAAGCTGAAACTGAATGAACAAAACTGAATTCGAGCTGGAAAAAGTCCATTTAAAAAGAATAAATATTAAATTCACTAATCATTTTCAAGCCATTCCATTTAATTCAAAATGGTTCCTTGCAAATTAAGTTTGGAATTCATTTCACAAATGTATTCTGGCCGTTCCCCCGTCACCGTGTTTGATGGTCAATCTCCCCTAAAACGTCTCAAACTGCGTGTGACATTGTGGTATGAAAGACTCTTGTGTTGTATGAGATGTGGAAACAGATGGTCCAATTATTGACTTACTGATAGCAATGCATGCATCAGTGTCGGAAACAGAACGCTCTACTTTCATGAGCCGATGCTGTCGATGCTACAAAACAGCAGCATCTCCTTCAGACATGCTCGCTCGATTTGACATATTTTAGCTACTGTAACTCGACATCTTTTCGAGTCTGGTGCTGGGATGTCGATCTCTGCAGACTTTTAGTTGTCAAAGTGGACAAGGAGAAGCTTACTGAAGGGTAAAAGAGAGAAATAAAGAAAGAAAAGAACAGAAAAACCAGACTTTCTTAAGATAATATTTCAAACAGACATCCTTTGGTGAGATTGTTCTCTTTGAGTGAGAAATAAAGTGAAATAACACGCTCAAGAGCAGCAATCCATGTTTTACTTGAAAACATACCGAAGCACGACTGATGTTGTGCGCTCGGGGGCATCAGATGATAAGTTTCATATGACATGCTGCTGCACTGCAGTGGCGAGGTGTTTTAGACTTCAGGCACGTCATCACTTTAAGTCTGGGTCAGTTGGTAAATCGCCAGCTTCTTTCACCACGAATCAAGACTTTCCAGTCCAGAGTGATTCCAGTTTGCACCGAAATGGCCTCAGCTATATCTCAAGTTACACAATAGAAACAAATAATTAATTTGGAGTGCTCCCAACATTTAACCTATCACAAAAAAGCTTTTAATTTGTCTCTGTGCAAGTGAGTGGGGAGAAAATAGAAATATACAGCTATAGTACATCTTTGAAATTACATATATACTGTATGTTATCATTGATGCAACAGGAACAGATTTTGTCAACATTTCATAGGAGATTTGAGTTTTTCATAGCCAAACTGATGAAACTTCTTTTGTTTATATTTAAATAATGCAGACAAGAGCAGGAAGTTGAATGCTATGCTCACAAGTGAATCAGTAAAAAAAAAAAAATAAATAAATCCGATCAAATCAAAAGAGAGGTTAACTTGTGTTCCAAAAGTCTATTTTTCTATCATATTATCAATGCTGTTACTTAGGTATCCTTGGACACGTAAGCACTCAATAAATGGTTAACCCAAAGGAGCACAATAAAGAAAACACCAATAAGGTGGCAGCTATTAAAATCATTTCGGTCGTAGTGAAGCATAGAGGATATTATAAGGAGGATATTATATAATACTTTCAATTTATGCGGCGCACATAGAGGGTGCTCAAAGAGAAAATTAAATCAAAAAGCAAACAATACATGATTTCTTTCTGAAAGTGCTCCTCACTTGACATGAGATTGATCATGAACACTTTAAAGTGATGATTATAATTCTGCTGGTGAATGGACAAATAACAATAACGAATACTTTCAAATTCAAATTAGTCAAACAAAACACATTAATCTTTTAGAATACAGCTGAGATATAAGCTTGGATCTTTGACATTTGCTTTCAGCCGACACTTTTCACAGTGCCTGCTTAAATGTTTATGTATTTCGCTGTAATGGTGTCTGAATAGACCACCCTGCCCTCCACTGATGCGGACAATGGATGACGAATTCCATCCAATCCATCCGTCCACCCACCTATTTATTTTCTCCTACTCATCTGTGATGTGGTCTCAGTGACAACAGGGTAGTCAGATTATTCCAGACACCCCTCAACCCAGCTCATTTCCCAGTTGCCCCTGGAGGATCCCAAGATGTTCCCAGGCCAGATGAGATATATATTCAATCCAGCAGTCTCATCCCGGTTCGAGGAACCCTGAAAACCTCCAAATTAGGCCCACGAGACATGAGGAGGAGCAGCTCTACTCCGACGTCCTTCCAGATGCATGAGCTCCTCTGCCTATCTCCAAGGATGAGCCCAACCTTCCAGTGGAGACATCTGGCCTCCTGAATTCACAATCTTATTCTTTTGGTCACTTCCGCAGGTGAGCGTTAGAACATAATCAAAAGCTCTGCCTTTTGGCTCAGCACCCTCTTAATGGTCTGGTACAACGCCTGCATTCCTGCTGACACCACAGCACTCCATCTCAGGCTCCATTTTACCCTGACTTGTGAACAAGATGCATCGATGCATGAACTGTTTCTCTTAGGGTCACGGCTCACCACTGGGGGGAGCACAACATGGTTTTCTGATCAAGAACCGTGGACACTGCCCCAGTGTGTGCTGAAGGCCGCAATCTGATAAAGCCAACAGAACAATGACATCTGCAAAACGCATGGTACTGCGATGCAAGTGAGGTTTCTGAACTGGGCACTCTTCTTGATGATGCCACTGGTGATAAGTAGCAAAGTCCTACACCCACTGCAAACAGGTTCCAGCCAATTGTACAGACAGAGGTCTCACTGTGGTTGTACAAGAACATCCCTGGCAGCACACACTCCTGCAGTGGCCCCCCACAGGATACCCTGGGGAACATGATCATCGGTCTTCTGCAGGACACGTGTAGACTGGAAGGCCAAACAACCATGCTCTCTGCAACAGCCCTAGAAGGGCGGAGGTACTACTCCATGACCAGGATGGACTCCAGCCTTCAGAGAATTACATCCATATTTCAGTTAAAGCCACCGTGTTACTGTTGCTATCTGACCCCGCAGTCTACTTTAAGTTCATGGGTCATTTTGGAAGTCATTCATTATGTTATACAAAAGAAACAGACTCACTCAAACAGCACAATTAACAATTCGGTAAAGGACAAAGCATGTGCAGACGTTCTTATAAATATTCTTTAGGGATACAGTAATGTTTTTGGTAGTATATATACTAAAAAGTTCAGTTTATGTGATACATACTGAGCAGCTTTTCAAGTCAAGAAGCTTCATCTTATTCTCTTAAACTGCTGGCCACCAGGAATTATAATCAGCACCGATTCTGCACTCGTGGTCCAATGACACACATGCAAAATTATACAAACCAAAAGGTGACTGGAACAATTAAAGCTTGGAGCAATTAAAATGTGACTCACTTGGACTTTAATGTAATAATTGAAAATGTTCTCACCCACAGTAGCATTGTGCCTGCCTGTGCTGGGGCACGGTGAAAATTAATTTCTGTAGCCCCTGATTCTGCAGGAGCCACGATGGCCTCAAATGCCTCGATGACCCACCGCACTGATGATCATATATCACCACTGACTGCTTAATTATAAGGACGCCATTTCAACCGTGTAGGGTGCTCCGTATCTTCATGCATATCTATCAGGACAGAGATAAGAATAGTAGTCCTCCCCTCACATTGTGTGAGCCCGGGAATATTAAATCGACCCCAGGCATATGCTCAATTATAAGAAATGAGCCAGGCTGAATTCCTAAAAATGATTTTTTTTAATATATATTCATTTTAGTTTTGAGTCTTCTGTTTTGTTTTGCTGGTCGGCTAACTGGCGTATTTAACATAATGTCCAGATAGTCAATGAAACATGCCTAATTTCCATTTTGTGCTGTCCTACAGACAACCAGATCTCAGGGAATGGATGATTATGCTCTGAAACGTGGCATATGAGAGGCTCTGAACTGCCAGCCTTTATTGCATCTCATTTTGGTAAAATACTACCTGTCCTCCCCGTGAACTCAAACATGGCATTTCTTTGAAAAATCCTCCACAGTGCTTCACACAATATGACTGATTGCTGTTTCCTCTGAACTCCATATTCAAATTCCCTCCGCATTATATCATCCCCAGTACTGATGAGAAAGCAATGCAATTATATCTCACCTATAATTCTTTTTTGTGCCCCCACCCCAAAAAACCTCCCATATTGCATTGTGCATTGTGCAACATGGATGGTTTCTGGTGTAGAGGGTTGCGCTGGGTTGAGAAAATTGCTTTTTCTCTGTGATCTGTTTCAGCTGTGGGACGGGGACTTTGTTTAAGGGCTGCTGCAGCACATCTCGGAGGTCTGATCAAACCACCACTGGTGTGACTCCTTACTGGAGGCAAACTGCCTGGTGTTAGATGTTAATATTTCCATGAATCACATTATTGTTTCTCATTTTCTTTCCAAGGAGCTTTCTGAAATGGTTTAAATTCTATCAATCACCTTTACTTCCGATAGTGTTAACAGATTTATTACTCTGCGTGTGTGCGTGTCTGAAGAGGTGTCACATTTCCCATAACACCACCTCTAACGCTGCCGTTTTTGCAAATGCGTGATGAGGAAAAACTAGTCGCGCAAGTAGAGCTTTTACTTATCTACACCCAGTCTGCGGCTGCAGTTCAGACAGTGACAGACAGCGGTGAACTGCGATGAAGCACCTCACTGATGCTGATGTATAGACTACTACCCTCGCCGTGATTTACAATCACAGCTTGGCTCCTGCTTGAACATCCCTCAGAGGTACAAATCTAAAAGAGCAGCGCAAAGACTAAAAACAGTTCACAACAAATGAAAGCCCTGCAAAGGTTGCTAAGGTATTTATGATCGCTTTGAGTTGAAATGCAAATCAAACCCTTTCAGATACATGCCTCAAGGCAGGGAGCAGTGCCTGCTGTAAACCTGATATAGTATTAACGAGGTGAGTGACATTAGGCTTTCCAAGGAGGCATGACGCCACTGAAAACAACAATAACTGGAATCCGAACTGAAAGGTTCCTGCTTGAGCTGTAAAATGTGACTTAATCGGACCAAAAATCGAATTACTTTCTGTTAATGATCACACACATTGAGGCGCACTTGCAGTACATCTGTAGTGCTACCCCCACGCTGGCTTTCATCGGGTTTAAAATGGTTTGCATTATCTTGGCTAATACATACAGTATATTTGTAGATGCAAGTGCATGCACATGCATTTACGGTAATTAATTCCATGCAAACCTGTATACAAAGCCTTATAGCATTACCTTTTTAGACATGTCAGTAAATGCATCTTATCACTTGCACTCAAGTGCCATAAGTTACTTCTCAGCGTGACTCACAAAGGACCAATTAAACTGCACATGGCAAGTGCAGAGTGTTTCTGCTGAGGTGAACTATTGCAGCAACTCATACTTCTGTGAGTCTTACTTTCAATTCAAAGGCAGCTTATGAAGTAGGTAAACGAAAGCTCAACGACTAAAATAGGTGCGTCTTCAAGAAGGATCATCAGAATATGAAGCACTGAGATGCAAATGATAAATGCATATGTATGATAAATATCATAAACGTTTCCCTAATAACATAAGTTATTAATGGTAGTGTTTTCATTCATTTCACATCATTTAATAGTAATGTGCAGTAACAGGTTTCATTGAGGGGATGAATATAAACAAACAATTTTATGAGGAAGGCTTCACTTCAACATTAGAGGGCCGCAGGATGTGAATGAAATGCTTCCCTTTAGATAGTCAACGTGTCCTTGTGAGCACAATCCACGGGCATTGATGTTTTGCTTATAAACCCAACCTATGCATGCATGCGACCCATACAATTAGAGATACACTACTGCCAAACCGGTTGGTCGACTGTGAGTGAAACCAAGCCACCTGACCGCCGCGTTCATCCTGATTTGTCACTTTAACCTGTGTTAAAACCGATACGTGTCTCTGCCTCCTGCTGTCATACCGAGACACGGCGTAGGGGAAGGACAGCGAAAAGCAGAGGGAGCTGGGAAAACGATTGCTTGAGTGAGTGAGAAACTGACAGCTCAATGCCAGAAGAATTGAGTGCTCACACTTCAGCCTGGGCCAGAACTGACAGCATCAGCCATCGTGATGTTCACTCAAAGAGCCAGGAGACACCTTGGGGCCATGAGGCCAAACCACCACACCTTCTGTCCCGTTCTGCCTGGATAAGCCCCCCCCCCCCCCTTCGTTGCATTTAAAACACCCATTACTGTCTTTTATCCAAATACAAGGGAAAACGCAGCTAAAATCAACATTTTAATCTAATGATGGATCATTGGAGTATGTGGCTTCTGTATCGCGACAAGTGAAACAGGATAGGCAAGAGGGACAGAGTTACACTGATTCAGAATCTGACGATTGGCGCAAGCTTTGGGTTCAAAGGTCTGAACTGAATGCAAGAGAAAGCATGTGGCGCTTCGTTCAAGGTGGAGGCGAGGTGGAGCTATGGGCTTTTACCGAAGATCCAATGTCTGTTGGATATTTGTAAATCAGACAAGGTACTTTGCTGGGATATTAAAGGTAAATTATGGAGTTTTTCCACCACTGGAGGTGGGGGGAGTTCCTTAATCAAGGACATGGGTTGAAAATTAAAGAGAAAGGAACACAAAGGAAACAGCAGTGTCTCATTATAAAGACATATGAGAGAATATGGAGCAGACGACAGTGAGATGCAACCAAGACAGGAAGAAAGAGGAGCGCAATAATCATTAATTATTATAATTATTATTACAATATCATAATTTATCAATCCAATAACAAACACAACAAGAGACGCATCAATCTGCTGTAATGGTTTGCCCTGCTCTTTGTGAAGCACGAGGCTCATGCTTATCTCAGCGTGCACCGGTTACTGGTTGAAAGCCAGGATACATCCTGGACCGGTCACCATTATCCAAGGCTAACACACAAAGACAGATCCCACTCACAGCCGTATCCGCTTTGAATTGCATGTTCAAGCTAAGCTAAGCTAAGCTAAGCTGCACGTCTTTGGGATGCAAACACATTGTTGGAGTTAATAAGGAGGGAAGATTCAGAAGCTTCGATTCAAGCTTGGTTCAGTCCCAACACAAATGAAGCAGTTACAGGAAGTAGAGGACAATCCACTGCAGCGGAGTTTCAGAGAAGTATAAAAGGTGTTAAGTTCTCATTGGTTAAGTGTTTAAGAAATTAATTAATTAAATCTATTTAGGGAGCAGGTGTTGAGAAACAATGTTCCCAGTTTTATTCAGTTTTACTTCATAAACTTGCATTTTTAGAGTAGAGAGAACTGAGAATCTGAGAAATGCTTTATATCTGAAAGTAATGTGCATAAACTATTTGAAAATCAAAATGAATAAGCTTTTATTTCTCCCATGGAGGACGTTTTGACTTGTAACATGAAGTGTTCAAAAATTTCCATTTTACTGTTTTCGGTTTTCTTCACGCTGCTCACGGTCACACCGGTCATGGCGTACAGTTCAGACAGAACAGAGCCATTATTAATGGGTTTAATGCAACACCTGCGCTATTCCTACCGTATCAATCGAGTCAAAACCTCTGCTGTGGAAAAAAAGCCTATCTAAAAACTTCCACTGGGGGAAAATGCAGACATTTCAGGTAAAACAGCGATATAAGCTTTTAAACAGGACCCCTCTCCCTACGCCTTCATTTATAAATACATTTCCCAGACTCTAGTGAAAGCAGGGTCATGAGGTGCTGAATGAAAGAAACGCATTTGAAAGTTTGTGCACAACTACTGTCATTGTCTTCTGGTTTTGTCACCTTTGGTGCAAAGTTGTACCAAACATTGAGGCAGGTTTATGTGATGCTTAACTGTCAAATGCAAAAGTCTTTAATGGTACGATTACAGTGTACGTCATAATAATAAAATATTAAGTTCTGAACTACAAGACAAAGTAAAATGCCACTTTGGAATCATAATGTCATCACGCTGCAGCTCATGTCGACCTGTCAAGACAGAGATCTCGGGTTTTAGTGTCAGTCTTCCACTGAAAGTGACACGAGCCAAATAAGACACAACGGTCAAATTCATTCATAATGTTTAATTCATGATTTTGTCAGTTTCTGTGGCATAATCGTGACAGTGTTATGCACAGCCCTTCAGGTAAAGTGTCACCAAAACGGTTTTGAGGGTAAGAGAGGAGAAGGTGGGACTGTGAGCGCTGGAGGTGAGAGGATTCGAGAGAACGCGGAGGTGGATAGAGCGAGGATACGGCGCACGGGGGACGAGGGGAGATACAGAAATAGAGAAGGTGGTGGGATGTGCAAGGAGAGGTGAGGCAGAAAAAGTCAACAACAGAATCGGTGCGTAGCATGAGACCTGACGGCGAAAAAAGTCGGAATTCGGGGGGTGAAGGGGGTAAAATGACGAGGACAGACGTTGCGGGAGGGGGAGAAAGCTGTGAGGACAGACCCCAGAGCAACAGGAAGAGATAAAAACAAAAATCCACGGAGGTGAGATGATGTAACCCACTGCACTCTTTTTTTTTTTTAGTTTTAAAAATGCAAACACAGAGAGGATGGCTGGTTAAAGCACATAATGGTGATCATGGAAATAGGCTGGAGAGAGTATTTCAGTGAAGGGACGACGCAGGATAAAAATATGCAGGTGAGCTATCAGCTGCGGCGTAGTGTGGAGCAAAAAATACATTTCACTGCTGACCCCGTCCACAGAAGTGCATTGCTTAGCTGCCCACACCGGTACTCCTCCTGCTTCTCCAAACTGAGGGCACGCCAACCGCCATCTACTGCAAGTAATGCACTGACAATGGAGGAGTACCTCATACAACCCCACTTCAAAACATCCCAACTACCCCTTTGATGGGGACCTTCTGTCTAAGTAGATGTAAAGCGATTGCACGTACTGGTGAACCGCATTCGTCAAGCTATGGTTTGGCATCATAGGGAAACGCTGCTGAAGTATGCAGCACTGCGTTTGAGCTTGGACACAAAGGAAACTCAACTCTCTCACTTGCAGTTGCACACTTTAAAACACTGATCACCCTCACAGCACCTCCTGAGCAAGGACTACTGTATTACCCCAGGAGGTACATCGCTGTGTATGCTTTGCAGCTGTAGCTCTGGCTTCACCGGACTGGTTTGACATTTGAGGATCTTAACCCACGCACCGGACTTCTTGTCTCAAGTTATTACTCTTTGCACTCACTATATCGGCACCACTTACTCCAGTGCTTCCTGTGAAAATGCCAGCTGGGAGGACAAACAGTATGAAAAGACAACATCATCACCACCATGACAGAGTGAAGTCCATGCTTCTACTTTGATTTCCAACCCATGAATTAGGATACAAGTCATTCTGATGTAGCAACCCTCTCCCACCCCCGCTATAGTAACCCCGCTGTGGTCTCCCTCAGTGTCCCACAACCCACAACTCTATCTGCCTATCCAAGTGGGAGGCTACTGCACCGTAGATGCACAGAGATGGAGCTGCTCCAGTGAGCGGGGCTGAGCTAATATTACCCAAGTTACACCACCGACGATTCCCAAAGACACAGCCTACAGGATTTCGCAATGGTAACAACATTTCACTCAGTCACTCCTCTCAGACGTCGCTCTTCAGGGTAAAACACAACTTGCGTCGGCCTCGTCTGTCTTCTCGCTGCAACTCTGCGCCTGCAGTTACTGCTTTGGAAAGTGAAAACTATATTTCACACTCTGATGGTTAAATTTAGCAATTAATCCGTGGTTCCCTCAGTTCCAGAGGAATCGCTGTGATGTGAGGATTTGTTCATGAGGGAGAAGTAAATCCATGCAGACTTTTCACCTCTACTTTCAACCTTTGGCACTCAGTTGACCAATAGCGAACTGTCTTGACGGTGTCGACCTTTGAGAAATGGAGAGTCCAGAAAGGAGGAAGCTCTCGTAGCGCATTACCCTCGTTGTATCTGCTTTTAATAATCTTACTTTGGCAGAATATGAACTGAGAGAACCGTTTGCAGGCCAGTTGAAGGCAGGAGTCGGTGGTACAACTGTGTCAACTTCAATCGTTCTAATAGCAACCGGGGTAGTTTCATTTCCCTTTTCATTAACTCTTTATTAAATCGACGTGCAATTCTGAGAACAAGATGCATGCAGGAGTAAAATCCCATTTACAGAGAACAGAAAAAACCTTGAGGACCTTTGTGAGGAGCACTTACGTGTTTTTAACTGGAGTTAGCAGGTGGCTTGCCAACTCAAGTTACATTTGCTTTAACAGTTTCTTGTCCTTAATAACAGAACATCTTTTTGTATATGGACTAAAAAGATCCACATGAAACAACCAGAGAGCCCAGAAACCAGCACCCAGAAGCTGCACATGACTCTAAAGAGGCCACATACTGTAGAGATGCTTTCACACTCACCCACAAAACCAAAGCTGTGTTTCCGTATGCTTTTGCCATGCTGCACAGCATCCATATCTGATTCTGTGTATATCCGCATCCACATTGCTCAGGCGTAGGTGTAACTTACCATAACCGAGATGTGCAGCAGATGCATGTGTTCGTGTAGGACATGAGCAGGCTCCCGGGCTGTGGGCTGTGTCGTCTGGGCCAGAAGCTCAGACTCCGTCATGGACACGTGGAAGTACAGCGTCCCGTTTTCCAGCCACTGTTGCTTCCAGTGTACCTGAGAAATATCTTCTCCCATACCCGACATCTCTGAAGAGAACAAGGATGGAGACAAAAAGGGAAAGATCAACACTATATCCTTGAGACATCGACATTTAAACTGTGCATGAAGTGCACGATTTTCTGCACCTTATTATGTGAATATTTCAAAGAAATGAAAATATCTAAACAGCCTGTGAAGAAAAAACCAAAGTTCAAATTTGCCTGTTGGGTTATGCATTAGTATTCCGGTGCAGCGCTCTGTCTCAGGGCACATCAACACTGCTGTAACTAGAAACCCACAACTCCTGAAAAGCTGGACAGACTTCTTAGGCTGTCATGATTTTGTGCAGTTGGCTCGGTAAGAATTACTGTCAAGCAGTTGCTTAGCGTCGGTGCTTTGATGATATCTTAATGATGACAACTTTTTCACCCGTGGTATTAGAGATTTGTCTAAATTTGGATTTAGCATTAAGTGGCACGCATCACAGACGTTTCAGCCATCACAATCAATACAATGCATCAGTTACAGACGGAATGAGTCACAGATGGGAAAGACTTATTCCTGTTAATATCCGTTTGTTTGCACTCCTCTGTTTTTTTTGTCAGGCGAGAAACGCGGACACAAAAACTGTACAAATGGGAAAACAATGGATTTATGGAGCTCGATTACATTCACATGTCCAACGGAGTTGTAGAAATGCTGTCTCGCCGCGCGGCGTCCCACTCTTATCTGCATAAATCGTCCTACATTTTCCCACCAATATAAAACCGCTAGCTCCGGGGGCCGGCGCTTGGCGTTAAGTATCCAACATCAAAGGAAAGCTGAGAACATTTAAAAGCAAAAGGGGAAGAAAATTAAAAAAAAAAAGAAAGAAAATCCCAGACCCAGTTGCAATTTATGGGGCAATGGAAAAGGGAGATGAAGAAGAGCAGGGGGAATCGCCGGTTTATCTCGATATGGATCACTGCACAAGAATCTAATGCCATCAAGTGGGAGTGGTTGTTCAGTGGTGGAGTACTGAGAAGCCTCGGGGAGCCTCAGATTGCGAGGCTTGATACAGTATTTGTCATGTGGCTGGGTGACAAGGGCACAGACATCTGCTGACATCTCCTATCAGCGGCAGGTAGCAAATGACAAATGGCTTTCGGTGCAGCTGGTTATTAACCCACTGACTCTGGGTCAGAGGACGTGGTCGGCAGGGGAGGGTTATGTGAGCTATGCTCAATAGTGCCGTGGCCCCTCGGGTGCAGGGAGGGAGCAATCAGAACATGACAGAACTCATGATGCTATGTGCATAAATTAACAAGTAGGTAACATCACTTCAGTGTAATCACTGCAGGGCTTAAGCTCATATGTATTTTCCTTCATCCTCTCCTTAAATGGTCTGATTATTTTGTATTTTCGAGTCATTAATTAGTTATTTAGCTCATAAAATGTCATAAAACCCACCACCTGCTTGTTTATCTGGCTCAAAAAAAAACAGATATTAAATTTACATGTGCAATTTTAATGTTTTCTTAACGTCTTAACTGGTTTACTTCCCGCCCCTGTGAAGCACTTTGTGTCTTAATGGTGCAATATAAATAAACTTGCCTCGCCTGTAGAGCAGAGGCAATAAATCCTGACATTTGCAAAATTAGCAAAGTGTTTTTCCTTCTTTTTCTAGAAATTGATTATATGAATAATCATTAATCAAAGTTGTGGTCAAGTGATTTCCAGCATTTCAGCGTAAAGACAGTGCATATATCATCTTAAATCGTTCCAGTGCAGCCTCTGAAAGTGCACTTCAAACAACCCAGCTCCTGTACAGTAACGGCGCGGTGTTCGGTACTTTCGCTGACTACAGCTTATGATAAAATTTTGTGGGGTGTGAAAATTCTTAAATGCCATAACTGCTGGCTATTCAGGTCTTTATGTTTAATCTGCGGGCTGAAGACACACTGCTTGACCTTTCACCTTGACAAGAGATAAAGCTCTCTCTCTGCTGAGGGCCAACGGTGAGGCGCCTCCAGCCATCTGCCGCTGTTTTAAATCGGCGCTCATCAGGCTCCTGTCAAACTTACCGCGAGACTCTGCACCCGTGCCTCACGTGCATGTCCGACGGCTTTAAATAACTCCGATTATGCACAACCCTGACACTTGGTTTGATCCAAATTAAAAGTGATTTGCGTATGAAGAACTGAAAAGCGACTCTCGCGGTACCGGAAGCAATCGCATGCAGGATGGATGGACAGTAATAGAGTTTCTAGGGCTGGTACCTACCTTTGGTGATTGTTATGTAGATGAGGAAGCTCAGTAAGCATGCTATTTAAAGACAAAAGGATTGTCTGTGTGTGTGTGTGTGTGTGTGTCCTTGTCTTTTGTGCTACGAGGCTTGTCATTGGGCACCGAGCCAGACGTTACTGGGATATAGGTGTATGGCCTCAAGGTCTGCTTGTAATTCATTAGGAGGAACATTATTAATGTGTATATGCGTATGACTGTGTGTGTCCGTCTCTGCCGTGTGTGTGTGTGTGTGTGTGACAAGAGCCAGTAGGGTGTCAGCAAAACAGCCTCTCCCAAACGCCAAGGACAACCCACAGGAGCGCCACAGTGAACGTTTCATAGATCCATGACAAACGTCGCCATTAACTGCACGGAGCAAAACGACGCGGCGACACGTCGCGATGCTTGGCTCCTACCGGCGTGAGAAGAGATCATTCGAAGCACTTGTGTTTTTCTTGAGGGCTAAGAGCGTCGAGGCTGCGGCAGGCAAAAAGACAATATCGCATTTTTTTAAAAAAAAAAACGTTTAAATGGCAAAAACGTAAGAGGCTGACTTTGCAGAATCATCCGTTTATCCGAGTCTATAACGGACCACATCTCTGCTTTTGCATTGTCTGAGGCCATAAATAACAATTGTATTAGTTTTTTTATTACTGACCCCTTTTTTCAAAGCACGCAGCACATGCAGAGGAACAGTGCAGAGTTTTTAAATTCATTTTCTACCGTGCATGCAGCAATTGATTTCCTCAGAAAGATACCATCAGCAGATCTGTGCTTTTCCTTTGTTGAAGCTCTGCAAAGGTGGAATCATGGTACAGCTCTTAGCAGGAGCCATTTCCAAAAACAATAATCTCATTCATACACTTTATCCGCTGAAGATCTGCAGTTTGTCGTATACCAAACAGAGCCCGAAGCACTGCAGGGTGCAGTTTCACCATTTTCAGCCTGTGCGTGTTTGTTTTCACACCGTAAAGATATGAAATGATCTCAGTGCTGTATGGACGCGTGGATTGAGCTGAAAACGTACGGTAGGCTTTTCAAAACGGTCATAAAGAAAGCAACCGAGCAGTAATGCGAAGTGTACAGGATGTAATCAATAGTTATGGACCTTGAAAGTAACTGTAAATGTAAATCATTTCAAAATGGAACGAGAAAGGGCATCGACCTCCCCGGGACGTCAGTTATTATTCAGCTTTATTTACTGAGTACGAGAAGCTTTCGAACAAACATCCAGCATGGCGGCGGTGACGCACCACCCTCAAAAGGGTTGCACCGTCCTGCACCCCATTCTCATTCTCAGTTAGCTTTCCCGCAGTCATTCCTGAGAAAAGACCCAGATCGTTAAGGTTTCTGCTGTTATCCCGTGTTGCTCCGCGCACGGTGACGCAGCAGGGACACCTCGGTTTAGTCCCTTTCCACTTTTCACAAGGTTTGCATAACAGTCGGGAAGGGGAGGCATTACAAGCTTGGTCTAAATCCTTGATAAAGCCGTCTTGGTCTTCGCCGCGTTAGTCCTCTCTGCAGGTGCTCAAGATGTAAGCGACATCTATTGAGCACTCAAAGTCGGCAGAACTCTTATTACAAGAGCTGGTGGTGATGTGAGTGCTCACTGCGCGACTTGCCGTGTTTTCCTCCGTCCCTTTTCTTTAATCTGTCTGTCCTTTAAGATCTTCCATCTTCTCCTCATCATTTGCGAGGTTTTGGCTAGAAGTGCCGGGTTCAATTTTGAGTTCGCGCTGCAGTTTTTCACATTCTTGAAATTTTTTGCCTTGAGCGAGAGTGATTTTCACTTAGCACCGTCTCTCTGAGTTGGATATTTTGATGAGATGAGGTTGCCCACGACCGCAGAGTGAGAACACTGAGGCCTCTGAGCCACTGCACAGTGGAGACAACCCTAACCCTGAATACTCGCTGCCTGAATTCAGGCTGGAAAAAAGCAAGAAAGACTAAATTGAGCTTGTGAGCTCCGGTATGCCTCCATCCAGGATGCAGCAGAGTGGCTTTGACAGATGCACCATAACCAAATATTGCATTTTCCAAACCCGAACTCTCACCCCTGAGAAAACCTGAATTATCATTATGCTAATGTTAGCAGCTGCATGTTGTGCGCCGACATTAGCGAAGCATTGATCACGGAGCTCCACAAACTGTCGCACTCTTCGCTGAACAAACGATGGATGCGCACACGTGTTAACAACGTGAGCTTCCTCACCTTAAACCAGGTGTTTTGCGTGCCTCCCGTTGTGCGTGTATCCATCATCTTACTGAAATCTTGCTAGTAGCTGTTTAGCGAGCGCTAAAAACCAACAGCGCTCTGCAGTTTCCCCTCAGAAGCTGGTGGAGACCAAACCGGAGCTAAAGGAAGAGTGGATACTGGACTTCTGTTCAGCTGCATAACACGAACACAACTCCAACTAAACCAGTGTTTGCTGCTTATTAATAATCAGTTAATGTAGGCCAAAGTTAGTTTAATTATTACTAATAATCATACGCAGAGCCATAGGTTTAGGCCGTCTTCCATCACCAAGGCTGCCAGACGATTTATGAAACGTGTGGTCGACGCACAAATCTTCACGCTGCATGCGATTTCACCTCGTCTGTCACCGCAACCTGGCAACCGAGCTCTCAAACCGAACTGCAGAAAACCCACTTTTGTATCGCTGAAAACCTAATGTCGGCGTGACACAAGAGAGGTTAATTAGCACGAGGCAAGGACGCTGACTCAGCTGAAAACTGGCTCGCGTGTACCTGCCTTTTGTCGTTGGCGATCGCCGCGTCCTCAGCTGAAGCTTGTTCCTTTCGCAGAACGGCAGCTCGTGCCTTAAACTGCCTTAAAATGTCCAAATATGGCTGTAACAGGTTCAACGCTGGCCGTGGCCATCAACCGGGGAGAGGCTAGAGCATATGGCAGGGACAGAACGCGGTGGCGGTGGTGAGTCATTGTGATTATTCATACAAATACAGTGCTGAGTTACCAAACTGTGTGAAGTAGATTGACTTTGTCTGACATTCATTTTTTTTTTTTTTATTGTGCAAAGCTTTGACTCTTTAAAAGCAAAACGCAGCCGTGTACTGAACATACATTTGCTGTTCCGGCGTTTGAGCATTTGAATTAGTAGGGGATTAGTACGTCCTTACCATGAACAAGAAGGAAGAGGCTGGTAATGATGTGATCCGGGGAGAAATCCTAGAGCCGCTCCGCTGCTCATGAACAACGGAAAAGTTCCGTTTCTGCACCCGTGGTGATTTTACTGGGATACGGGTACATTTTCTAAATCACAGCTCGAACTCATTTGAATAGAATGTCTCAAGAATTCGACGAGCCCACAGAGTCAAAATCTAATTCTGTGTCAATGGACCATCTCCAAAACGTATTACCTGAATACATCTTCAATTCAATCCCCGAGGCTCTTATTTCCACCTTGGGGAGACGGAGATACTCGCTGCACTGTCTGAAACTCAGCTCTAAACTGTCCTTTGAATTTAAACTACAACAACATACATGCATTGCTCCTGCAAACAGCCCCGTCAGGCTGTGTGTTTTTAATGATAGTCGCTGTCAAGGATGCATTGTATCAAGCGGTCCGACAGACAGCAGACACATGTTGAAACAATACAAACTCCTGCATTAGGGCGCGCCGTGTAGGAGCATGCATGCACGTACGTACGCAGCCGCCCGCCCGCCACAACGCACGCTCCCAAAAGGTTGGCATTCATCAGTTTAAAGGTGATCATAGCAGTGCAGAGTTGGTGATTGTGCGCGCCTGACAGCTCCATGACAGTTTGTCAGCTCTGCAACAAGCCCGTGTCATCAGCATTTACCATGATGAAAGCTGGCACCCTAAAGGCACTTTGCTGCCTGTCATTACATACGTGGCATAACACGTTCGCGTTCCACCGACTGCACCCCGCATCTCATTGCTCGGGCTGCCTATGGTATGGATGTCTCTTGACAACACAATAGGCAGATGAATATTCAATAATTCATACGAGAGAACAGGCATGGATTCGTTGGTTTCAAATGTCTCGGCCCAAAATGAAAGCAAGGACAGAAAAAGGGAGAGGTGAGGGGATGTGAAAGAGAGAGACAAGCAGGCAGAGAGGAAGAGACAGAGAGGGGAAGGGGATTTATCAGTCTGACACTCATCAAAAGTGTTCAAGAATATTAGCATACCTCCTAGACATTCATATTCTGCCTCGAAACGTCTCTGTCAGCTGTGACAATGGCAAATTCCACACGTTCTCAGCTCTGAACTCCACGCTGCGGTCGGACGGAGACAGTTCATCAGCGGCAAAACAAACAGGTGGAAGGGAAAAATGCATCCTTCATTAGCCTCTAAATGGTCTTGATGTCATATCCTCCCATTTCCAAAATGCTAATAGTTCCATTGCCATTTGTAATGACCTGATGGGAGCTATGGAATATTTAGGCAAATGCAGGATGAGCTACAAACAGGCATACATTTCATTTTAACAGCCGTGCAGCTAAATGCCACCCTAACGTCTCATTACAAACACTAATGAAATAGCTGGCGTTCACATTAAGAAATGAACACAATTAAAAATGCATCAAGTTTGGGTTTTTTGGGGGGGGTTTTCCAGGAAATATAAAAAGTGTTATCTGCACGGGGCGCGACGCATCGCCGGATATAATGCAGCTGAAATAATCAGCTCTAGTACCGAATCAGGTGGTTTGTGTTGTCGTCTCGCCGTCGATGAGCCGTGCCTAACCGAAGGTCGCTCGCAAAAAGAGGCTGCGGCAGACACTTCCAGGCGAGTTTGGTGGAATGCTACCGGTGCACATTTAAAGTCAAACTGAACTGTCATCACCCGGCCGAATGAAGTCGGCGAACGTGCATGTTTAATATTTTCATCCCGGGGAAGTTCAAGGCTTGGTTCGAAGCTTCGCCCCGCATTTCGACGCTAATTTAGTCATTTTGCAATCAACGACATGCAGAACAAAGCGCCGCATCCACCATCTTTCGCCTCTGTGCTGTGTCGATTTTCCAGCCGACAAATTAAAAATATGGATTTCACTTTATTTTCAGTGTGACGTCGCGTGCTCAGTGTGTTCAGTGACACAGCGTCCAGCAGACACAACTCTATTACACTGGAATGTAAATGTAAATTACACAGTTTTAGTCATCGATTGAGTGACGTGCATGTGGTATGCATTTTACAGCTATAATTTCTAATTTCCACTAAGTTACATAAGGGAATGTGTAATATATTGTATTATATACTTAACCTACTATGACTTCATTGTGAATACCTGCTCAGTATGAAATACCTGTAAGGTTGAAAACACTACAGACGGTTTTTAATTGAAGTGTTGCTTAAGCTCTCCGTGTCGGGCACATGAATCGTCTGGTGTGTGGTTTTCATGAACTTGCACTGGATCCATTGTGACGCGCCGCCCATGTCAAGCAGGTTTGAAATGATGATTTCTTAACAAAATTATCCAAATTCAATGGCTGTTTGCGAACTCGGGGGCTTTTGCACAGCTGAAAGTCTGAACCAAGGTTGCCGCTTCAGCTCCATTGTAGCATCTGATCCTTTTAGGTTTGGTTTCGCAGCGCCATTATGTGAGCGCATGAAAGAACCGCATGCATACGCGCGCCTACGTCCTGCCGTCAACACATACAATAGCAGTGTTCTCCTATGCTTCAAGTCGATAGACGACTGCGTGCCTGACATCTGTTGCATTTCCTCTCTCTCTCTCGTCTTCTTGGAAAATAACTAAAAAGTGTGAATTTATGAGTTTTTCCAACAAAGACTTAAGTAATTACACCAAAAGTCAATTAAACATTTGGTTCCTTCTCTCCCCGTGACGTGCTGCTTCATTTTTGTTTAGTTTGCCGGTTTTTTCCCCACTCTCTGCTTCTGACAATATCCTGCCAGAACGTCTTGTGATTAGCTCGACAGCACAAACCATCCCAGAGAAATGTTTTCACGCTCAAAGAAATAACTGAGTCACGGTTCGCGCTGAGCCGAAACTAGACCGACTGCTTTTGTTTGACCAAATGTCGGCCGGCGGTTTCACGACTGCAATTTTGATGTGGAAGAAATGGAAAAGCACAAAAGTCCAGCTCGGAAAAATCTAATAAAAAGTGATGTGCTTTGGAAAAAGAATGGCTAAATCTCCCGTTCGTCTCCTGTGTCTGCTACCTTTCATCTCTGGTTTTAATTAGTACGAATAAACACAAAACAAGGGCCGCGGTAGAATTAAGGCCGAAGCTCTCTGCTTTTTAATAAATTACTGATAATAATCATCAAGTACTGGGATTTCTGTTGAAGCTTCAGTTTGTGAAACGAACAGAAACACGCAGGATGACGGGGGACGGTCTGCATCTCTCTCCTCCATTCAGACTTCCAAGTGTCAGACAGCTGTCGCTACACTTCGCCGCTCAATCAGCGCCGCAGGATCCAATTCTGTTGACTCAACACCTGTTTCTCTAGACGACCTGGTTTTCACCTCGCATCCCCACACGCTCGCGCTGCAGAGGCCACTTTGTCCGTCCACTAAACTGTAGCAGCCCATGAATCAAACCTT
Organism: Datnioides undecimradiatus; assembly: GCA_008933995.1. Lineage (NCBI taxonomy): Eukaryota > Metazoa > Chordata > Actinopteri > Lobotiformes > Datnioididae > Datnioides > Datnioides undecimradiatus. The sequence continues at coordinate 4,657,875 of WARS01001868.1, read as the reverse complement.
TAGGTAAAGGTTTTATACGATTATACTATTTTATTTTCTGGTGCGGCATGATAAATGTGCGTAATATATAATAAAAGCACTAGTTTTCATCCCTGGATTAGTCTCTGACAGACTGTCCAAAAAGTATTAAGTTACTAATGTGTACGCCTGATTCTGTGCACGCAGTGTGCTACAAATAAAACAGCCATGGAAGTTAACATCAGCAGAGCAGGAGCACTGGATTTAAGCCAGTCAGAACAACTCTGTCCTTTGAGTTCTTAGTGGGGCCCTCTGAAGAATCTCCTGCTAACGAGAGCCCCTGCCAGTGCCACTCAGGCCTTATCACTGATGTCCACACCCACACTCGCTCCTACCGTGCTCAATCACAGCGGCAGCTGTTGGACTGCGCGCTGACCGCCTCCTACAGAAAACCAATCATATTTTCAGAGACTCCGCCGGTGAGTCTCCCAGCATGAAGGAGAAGGTGACTTATGACTTCAGAACACACACCCAAGGTGTGGCAGTAACAGTATTAGGCAGTCTCAGTGAGTGTTTTAAAGAAAGCGGGTATTTCATCTTTCTTGTCTCGCCAATGCACATCCCAGAAGTTAAGTGAAAGTCAAAGCCATGCATTTCATCTTCTGCAAAAACAGAAAACGAAATATGTATGTAAATATAAATATAAATGTCCAATGTGGCTCAAATAAAATGTAATCATGTTTAAAATAAGGACATTTATGTGCACGAGCGTGTCCTGTCATGCTGCCATTTTTCTACAGTAGCCCAGAATGGACAAACCATATGCCACAACCATAAAACTGCCTACAGGGAGGGCTTTTTCCTAATCTGGCCGCCACAATAGGTCCTCCTACACACAACCTCCCCGCTCGATGCCACTAAATCCTACACACTGCTCCTTTACACTAGACAAATTCACAACATGCTAATTCACAAACATCATGTAACGTTGCATTACATACTTTAAAACAACAAAGACATGTGTGGGGTAAGCAGCGAATTACAGGAAGTCGTTTGTGTTATAGCGGGACTTACAGACCTCCGGGAACCCGTTGAGACAATTTAAATAGAATAAACAAATAGCTGCATGCCATTGGTCCCACTGTGGCACAGTGGGACCTGGATTATCTCTCATTAGCAGCGAATACAGTCTGTTGTGTGTGCCATTGTTCACGCATCTGTGCCTGTGTGTGTGTACGTATGTGCGTGCTCCCGTCTACTGCGCTTTATGTCTGCACGCGTGTCTCCGCCGTTGCTCAAGGTCAACTCAATTTTCAGTCGTTTTAATCGATATTGGAGAAAAATAAACGCCCCCTTGCAGATTTAATTGTGCAATTAAGTCCGAATATAATTTTGCATCATTAACCCACTAAGAAAAAACAGTTAAAGTGTAATTCATGCGAGGATCTATAAATGCTTTGTCCCTCGCGCTCCTCAGGATTAGTGAGGCAGAGAGCCAAAAAAATAAATAAATAAATAAATCTGAAGCCCTCCCACTCCTAATGTATTTAAAGTGACACATTAACAGGATAAACAGTCCCCTTATCTGCTGAGTGCATAGGCTTCTTCTAAAACACTACAATCCCATTAACAAGACCTATTCTGATTCCGCATCTCTCTCACTCTCTCTTAGTATAATGTTAGGCTTGTCCACCGATGGGGGTTGTCTGCCAGTGCCAAAGTGGGAGGCTCGGGTGTAATAATACACACATTAAGATTTGCTAATCCTTTGTTTTGGCCTCTACAATTGAGACCTCGGTCAAATAAGGAGGGTCAAACCCGGCGACATTGTTTTTTCCGACTGCAATAGAGCGCTCGTGTCAACTGCGTGCCGAGGAGTGCATCTGCAAAGTTGGAGGAATGGCCACCAACGAATAAGGCTTACGCCATAAGTACATGTAATGCGGGGGGGATCTCAGTGGAGCTGAGTCACTGTCAATGTAGTTTTCCTTGTGTAAAATCTGTGCCTCTGTGGCACCAAAAAAGTGCGTAAGAGAGAAGAAGGACAAGAAGCGAATTCACCGAAGGGGACTGTTTCGTTCAAACAAGTAGCCTAATTACAGCAGGGGCTGGTGTCGTCGTGGAGTGGGGCGTTGAAGAGAAAAGTGTGAGCTGATACATTCATTTGGTCTATAGTTGAGACATGATGCATGAGCTTGTCCTGAGATATTGTTCCAGGTAGCAGACAACTGCTACGAAACCTCTAAATGCTATTTATATCATTATAAATGTAGATTTATGACAGGTTAAAGCAAAAGAACCTTGTCTATTGCCAGTTTAGGCCACTGCAGTGGTAATGAATCAATAGGACTCAACCACAGTTTAAAGCAGAGGTTTTTGTACTGTCTTCGTCCCAATGACCTCAGTTGCCAGATGGTTTCTGCAAACGCCCAGCTTGGGTACTTGTTCCAGGGCCAGTAGTTATGGCCCTCACCAGGAGTAATGGCCTTGTAACGGCAGACAATAATGGCCTTGTAACAACAGACCGCGATGTGTGAAGTGTACCCAACTGAAAACGCACTGGTCAAGGATGAATTTATAGCGGGAATTCAAGTGGGGCTCCTTCGATTTCCCAGCACGTGGTCGGGGAGGAGGAGAAAATCACCAGTAGCTTGGTCGAGGATTTGATACATAATGGGTTATGCCTGTCAGGGGTCGCCACGTGGGACATTCCTGTCCACGGCCAGCTTCCACTTGGTTCATGCTCCTTTCTGTTGTATTCCCAATCTGTTGCTGGAGTTAAGCCTGGGCTCACCACCATCTCCCTGAAATAGCCCCAGGATTAGAAATCAAGTCTTGCGCTGGTATCGAGTTTTCTGTGGTAAAGTTTGGACTCACTGGGCTCTGTTATTTCTTCTGTTACTTGTCTATATCTTATTTGCTTGCTTCTACATTAAACTTTCTCTGCTTTTGCATTGCTCCCTAATTATATAGCAGCATAATTCTCATATGTATAACTACAACCTCCTCCAGGGTCTTGGGGTTGCACCTTGGCTTCTTCCTGTACTCATAGACAGTGGTGATACACAGGTGTGCCGACAATCCCAGCCTCTTCCAGTGATACTGCTTCTTCACTGATGCATTCAAGCTTCCCCCGCTAAGTGCTGCTAAGAAAGCTTTGCGGACTCGGCTTATGGGGCAGGCCCGTGAGCAGATCTGGGTTATCCCATGCTGGCAGGGCCATACCTTAAACTTTCAGCAAAGTCTGTACACGTTGACGGGTCTCAGCCAGCTATTCAGTTCTTGGCATAAGCCCTGGATTGCCGCTGCGTCCCCCAGGCTGTTCTCTTGCCCCTTAATGAATTTTGTCATAGCACTGGCACCGAAAACTTTGCAAAGGTAAAGAGAAATCAGTCTGTGACTATTTCTACTCAACAGGAATTGATCTAGCTTGACATGATGAGCTTGACACCTCGCCAGCTGCTCGCAGAATCCATCTCCCGCCTGGCACAGACTTGGTGGTGACACACATGAAGGTCTTAATCAATCTCAACCAGGAGAGGGATCATGAGGCACCACTCTCTGGCTCTGTAGTGCCTTTACTAGCATGGTCGCTGTAACGGTGCATATTTAAATGACGTCTCCATCAAGCCTGTGATGAAGAAACATCAGTGTGCGATAGGGAGATGCAATCACACATCAAATATGCAGCAATCACGAAATCAGCACACAATAATGTGCAAACCTTAGAAAAAGGTCACTGTGTGCACTGTGTTGTGCAGTTTATATGTGAGAATTGTAAATATGACCTTTTCAGAGAAGGTTCCTAGGACATAAATACACCAATTTGTGCAGAAATATTATATTTACTTCATAAAGAGAAAGTAATTAGTAGTTTAAATGGTTTACAAAATTAAAACCACAGATTTAAACCGACGATCAGATCTTCACCCTGACCTATTCAGAGTTTGAAGAGGAGCAAGACTGCAAGTAAGGTACTGACAAAGACGTCCTTCGCTTCGTCCATTTGCAGGTCGTCTAGTTTCAGTTTGGACATTTAATCAAAATGCAGCGACGCACCCGTTGTCACTCCAAGATATTGTTACATTAGATGCCTCGGAGGTGCTTTCTATTTAGAGTTTTCCAGGTGGTTACCATTCTGCAGCCTGAGAAAAATGTTTACTGAACCCGAAGAGATTACCATTCTGCCCGGCGCAGCACTAAAAACCTGGGAATTATTTGCAGCTCTGCCATTATAGCACAATTTTTCTTTGGTACGTTTCATAAATCTCTGCCACAACTTCCATGATGAGTGGTCGTTGCTTGCGGTCTCCCTTGGCCGCCGGCTACAGGGCTCAGCCACTGCTGCCATCAGTAATATTGTAGTCACTTGATTCATTGCTTTACAGATATCTTTTTGAAATACTTCAAGGTTTCAGGTGTGGCTCCTTCTAACACTACCTTGTCACAACACCTAAAGTGGAGTTGTGCATTTCATTCTCAATAGCTAAATACTGAGGCATCCAACATTTACTTGTCCATGACCATGTTAACCTTGGATCTGTTGGCTCTTTGTGGCTCCCACACCCTCTCGCTTCCCTCATGGGTATGATTGTTGTCAGTGTGTAGCTCAGTGTGGGTTTCCTTTGTGACAACCCACTGCCCCAGCTGCCCTTTTCTCATCTCTCCAGTCATCGCTACACTCCTCATGTCAACTGAGCACTGTATTCATGGTTTGCACCACTGCAGTGTGCCCAAAAAAAAAAAAGGGGGGGGGGGCACAACTCAAACATGATTTGTTCGTTATTGACAAAAATCAATCTATGACCAAAACTTGTCCTCACAGAATTCCTCAACACGTGTGCACACTCCGTGGGGCGAAGCGATTTGCAGCCTGCGTATGCGGTGAACGTGCTCAATAAAGCAATTTTACGAACACACTAAAATATTCTCGCCAAGGTTCAAATTTATCCTGACAAAGACGCACTTAACATGATGAAATACTAATGCACTCCCGGTCCTTTAGCAGAGAGAATGCCCACCACTCTCAAAGGGCAAGTATTTATTTATCCTTTGCTGACTTGGAAAAACACATACTGAAATAAATTAGCACTCTGCTATCAAATGGGGGAAGTGAAAACCACATTACTATATATTTTTTTTTATATTTTCATTGACTCTATAGGATAGTTTAAAGGCAGGAGAAGCAAAAAAGGAACAGTAAATGCATAAAAAACTGGCAGCATTCAGTCCTTGGCTGATGGAGGCTGCATGTGCTTCCAGAGAGACTTAACCACTGGATTTAGCTGGGCACACAATATGTCCAAGGCTGGCACTGAGTGTAGCTAGCCACTCCAGAACATTATGCTAAACCCTTTTTCAAGTCCAGGAAACAGAGGCAGTTCCCAGGAAGAAAAGGAAATGTACGAGCAGGAAAAGCCTGAAATAGGTTCCGGCAATCGTGGTGTGATCTACTGCGTCTTATTGGCCATTACAAGTAGAGCTACACCCTCTCTGTTTTAAAAGAAGTGGTGCCGTTTCATAAGGTCCTGTGTTCTGCACTCAACCGTGTCATGGGCAGGCGTTTAAGAGTGTGCTGTAAGCTGCTGAAACTGTTCATCTGGAGCAATGACAGTTATTCAAAGCCGAAATTCCTACACTAATTAAAATGGGTGCACGGCACAGCATTGGCAACGGATGCCTCGGAAAGCCCCGTTGTTTTAATCTTCCTGTTCCGCCGTCTCAACTGTCCTCCTCTTCCTTTCTCCCTTCAACGCATGAATATCCCTCTTCATCTGTGAATGTGGGGGTTTTTGTATGCCACGGCGAAACACGCACAATCCGGCGATAAATTAGCCACTATAAATAATGAGCCTATGCTGATTTTTAAGAGTTAATTAATTTCCTGTGGGCATGGCGGTGTCTCGCCTGATTAATGATGGTAATGCCATTGGCACGCTGAGTTGGGTCCCCTGTCACTGGATATAAATCAGTGGTGCACTGCGAGGCGCCATGCCCCGGCTGTGTCCAACGTGTTCACTTTAACTGGCCTCGTGACCTACGACACAATAAGTGGGTGACTGTGGGTGTACACGATCATAAGTCAAGTACTTCGTTACTCATGAGACAGTGACACAAGGAAACTGACAGGTGGAAACTTAGAACTCCTCTGCACATATTCCATATTTTCCATATTGCTTGTGGTGCACTGATTCATTTTTCAATTCATGCATGGTTTAAAATCACTTTTTACTCCAACTAATGTCAACTACTCATGTAATTAGGATGCCCTGTCTCGTAGATTTTGAGGGAAATGTAATGATGTAATGCCGATCAATTAACATAATGAGGAAATGTTAGTGTTAATGTAACTGGCACTGATCTTACCAGCAAAATGTTCACAAATGTCATATTACATTTGTTTTCCACTCAAATATCTGATCTCTCGATTACTCTCCACTCACGGTGACTACAGCATTATTCATTTCAGTGTTTATGGTCACGTTTAGGCACTGGTGGCACATGGAGAGATCATCTCAAGCTGCGACTTGAGACAACAGATTTTTTATTAACATTTAATCCAAATAACAATCCTTTCATAACCTGAACCAATGTGCTTTTGATGCCTAACCTGGATGCAACAGCTAAATTCTGGTGTCAAGGCCTAATTCCTCTGTCGGCTCCAACCATCCTTGTGGCTCCAGTGGTATTTAAATGTAATGTTTGCCATATAACCTCCGTGTAGGCTTGTAATGCCAGTGTTCTGAGCCCAACAGCCACCAAGCAGTTACCCTGATGCAAAGAACAAAGAAAAGTGGGACTAGACCGTACCAGTACTAGGTCACGTCCTTTGGGTTTGTTTGGAGCCTCGGGGAAAATGTCCTGCACTGTTTCACAGACATGAATTCTCAGGCAGATATTAGCAGCGCAGCGTCCTTTGTAGACCACTTTGGATGATGTTACAGTATAACGCTTAGGTCAAACACCAATATTTAGTAAGAGTGCAGTCATAACATTGCTCTATGTAGTAAATTGCTTCAAGACTAAGTGGATTATTGGCCCATTATGAATATATCAGTATCAGATCAGCATCAGGTCATATATTCCCAATAAACGGCAACAGGTTCCTCACTATTTCCAGTATATAACGCAGGAAAAAAGGGTTATGGCAACATATTTGTGTCACAACATAGCAGTATTGAGGATACTTGGCTGAAATCTAAACTTTAACAAAGTTATTTGTTCAGCAGCAACATTTGCGTAGTTGTATTGGTGCAAAAATGATCCAAAAAGGGCGTACTCCATAACAGCCGCCATTTTGGCAAATGGTGAAACTTTCCCCCTTTAAAATCAGTACTGGTCTCAAAAATGAGGCCACGTTCTACAACAAAGTGTGAAAGTCATGAGAAAATATTCCCTCTGGTGATTGTACAGTTGAAAAGCACAGACGGAAGTGAGAAACCGTACGATAAGAGGCAGAGTTGAGAGTTGTATAATGAATAAAAATGATCCCACAGATTGACGGCGAAACGCGTATCCTCCAAACTTGGTTAAGAATCCGGTTTATGAACAGCATTCATCACAGAGCGCTCTATAGCCACGTTTTCAGTGAAATGTGCACGACCGTGGAGGTGGAACACATGTTCTTAATGCTCCGCACAGATAACCACAGGCTGTCACAAAGCAGAGTGCTTACGGGGGTGTATGAATTGAGGACAGAACTTATTCTCTCCTTTTCAATATATTCAGCGCTCAACGGGCTGAATTTGAAATTCCAAGGGCGACTCAACGTTTTTAAACATTTGCAAAATATTCCCAACTGCAAAATTCACTGAGACTCTTACTCGCATGATTCAGAGGGCACCAACCTGGCCTTTAAACGAGGCCCCGGTAATGCAGGAAAATGAAGACATTAGAAGTGATTGTCATCTTCCCAGCTGGCCCGATTTAGCTACCATGGCAACTTGTTTGTTTCACAAACAGAAAGCGGACAAAACATGTGTATTCACGGAATTGTATCGTTCTCGATTTGAAAATCAAATGAAAAACAAGCGTTCACTGGCAAACGAGAGCGGGAAATGAACCAAACACAGCTGTGGTGGAGTAATTATGGCCCGGAGCCATATTTGGGAGAAATTTGGCTGCCTTCACTTAAGGAACTGGGCGGCTACATCTGACCAGTCATGGCAGATCTAAGCCATCCGCGGCCTCTGAAGGACAAATCATAATGACTTTGATGTTTCCTTGACTTTTCCCTCACATGCCACCTTGAAGTTTACACCCCTGAGATGAAGTTTTAGGAAAATCCACAACTTTCCGTTTTTCAAAATATCTGTACATCTGACACTTTCACGCGCTGCTGTCGTGGTCTGTGCTAATTAGCAAACATCAGCACGCCAACATTCTAAACTAAGATGGTTACCATGGCGAGCATACCTGCATGATAACACCACCTTCTTATTGTGACTGTGTGAGCTCTCCAGTTCACCAGAAGCACTGCTGCATCTAAGTTCAGCTTCACAGGGAACATAGCATGTCTGCAGACTTGCAGTGTGCAGAGCAACCGTCATTGCTGATTTTCATGGAACAATGCGATTATCATTTTCATGCCCAGCGCCCGTGTTCTGTAACTAAAATGTGCACGCACCCACCTGTGCACCCATAGTCAAATGCATACTGAGGCATTGTTTTCATTGTTTCCATGGCCACTGACATGCCCAAACCTGCTATTTTCTTGCTATATGCATTCAGATAGTAAGATGCATCTACATAGGCAGGTTCCCAACACCCATGCATTCTGCTTGTTACCCATACAGGGATTCACAGCAGCCTGACTCCTCCTCAGTTACATATCGGTGCATTTGCTTGTGTGCAGTGAAAACGAGGTGTTGGCGGTGCAGAGCATTGGGAGACCAGTCCCTCAGCAGCATTTAAAGACAATGCAATAGGTGCAAAATGAGAAATGACTGATTGGTTAACTCGTAACTAAGTCGTAGCAACATTTTTCATTTCCTTTCCTTCGAAAATCAAACGATCACAATTACAATTTGCGATGCGCAATGAAAAATCTAAATTCCTCAAAGCTCGACTCAATGGGGCTGACAAACGGTGTAATTATAAAGACTTTAACATTTAAACTGGCATTAAATGAAATGCTAATATTCCATAACACTTCTAAGATAGATTAATCCACGACGCAAAATCCAAATGTAGATGGTCTCCAACCATTCCTAATGTCCTCAGCGCTCCGTCCACCTCCTTGTGAAATGAATAAGGAAACTCTAAAGACCTTAATCCCACCTAATTCCCACTTTTTTGTTTTTCTCTCCTTTCTAGATAAATAAATAAGCGGGGAATCGGAGTCAACTTGGCATGGTATACTTTATTAGCGTAAGAGGCTTATCGTCAGCATATGAACCCAGTTCCAATATTACTCAGTACTGTATAAGCTCCCAGCTCTGGATACCGACGACGCTGACAATGAAAATGAAAAGTAGAAGAAGATTAGGGAAAGCTGCAGAGGACCACGGAGACTTCAGCGGCGTGGTTGATAGAAAGTGACAGGAACATCATGAAAAGTTCATGCAACAAGTCTGGTGAGAGAAGGTCCACTTGGCAGCCCACTCTACTATGAATATGCACGCTGACATCTGTTCCAGGGGAAGAACTGAGGAAACATCTATCACATATTAACTGCAGGCAATGAATCAAGGATTATTCTTGTCCCATGCCAACCCACTTCATTACAGCTGATAGTAAATAATCGGTATTGTAAGGAAAGATTAATTCACATCTATTCATCCAGTTCTCTTTTGGAGCCAGAGGAAAGTAATGCTTCACAATCTTCTGGTCATTTGATGTCAGCCCCTGTTTTATAGCTTCAACCCATCTTTGCCCCATGATTGCTGCTGCAATCAGCCACTTATCACTTGTTGTATCGATCATAATTCATCATGTCCCTTATGCCAGTGAGCCTCTGTAAAAACGCAGAGAGCTAATGCGCCAACAATCACAAAATATTCCACTTTTCTCCCGTTCGTTTGTTTTTTTTTTTTGAGGCAATTTAAAACCACCTCAACTGCAACACCATCACCCCGCAAAGCTCTTCACTTCGCCTACCAGAAAGCAAAATTCCTAAGCAAGCCTTTACATTAGCGGGGCTAAATGTATATAATTTATCATTTATAAAAGCATCTGACAAATGACGTTGCAGAATTGTAGAGAATAATCTGGGTTGACAGCCAGAGCAAAGACCGCAATCAAAGAGGTTTGCACCCATTTTGGGACTACTGCAGTTTGTCAGGCTAGGTCCACGTTTGGAAGCTCGGCCTAGGCTGCACTATGGGCTAGCATGCTAAGCTAATTTTTAAGATACATATTTTGGCATTAATTTAAAAGCCAAACAGCTAAGTGGTGTCCTTTTTAACTTCATGGCGATCAGTTGAATTGTTATTGAGATGTTTGGCTTTAGACTGTTGCGCTGACCAGCTGACCAGCAGCAATCCCTGATGCTACACCAGTGGAATAACTTAAATCTGTTTATTTATGCGGTCTAGATGCTGACATTAGCCAGTTCTTAAATATCACTGCTTAATATGTGTAAGAGCATATATTTCTTAATCTACTCACCCGCCTTACGACACACAGCGTATGTCTGACACTTCTCGACCGGTTGTATTCCTCGGAGAAGAAGAAGCACACGGGGCCGAACATTTTGACAGTGCCCAGGAAGGAGGAGGAAAGCGCGGGGCTTTATGATAATTAAGCACTTAAAAAGCCTTGCTGACACAGACAGACAGCCTGCCTGCAGACCGCGTTGGATAGACATTTCATATTAAATGTGCTGACTTACAGTGACGCTTCCACCTAAAGGACTCCGCCGCAGACAGTGGCCTCAGCGCGGAGTCGCATGAAGGCAATTCAACACTGATTGGCGATGAATGAATATTTTAAATGGGCTGAGGCAATCTTTCTGATATTCTCCACGGGTTCTCAGAAAATGCACGTGTGTGTAAATGTTATCTGTGAGTTGCGCGTACAAAGCAAATTGTGCGCGTGCAGGGGAGGTGACGTGCCACTGCGGGGATGTCCGTATGCGTCAGTGGGAGTGGGAACAACAGGCAGCGATAATTCCAAATCCCAAGGACACACCTCCCTCATTTCACCTGTCCCTGACTCATTTCAACACTGAGACGGGCTGTCGACAGTACGGTATTCTGTAATTGGAGTGACAAGAGGTCAGCCTGTTAGAAAAAAAGCCAAAGATCATCTTGTGTCGGTGCGCGCGCCTGTTTTATAAAAGAAAAGCCGAAGAAGGGGAAAAAAAGGAGTAGCTGATAATAACAACTGTCCAATAACAGTGAGTCGCTCCGCCACAAAAGGAAATCTCATAAAGGTGTCAATTTTTTTTTTTGTCTGCCCTCCAACATCTCTATCATCCCACTTTGGCCTGCTGCTGCAGCATGATATCAATTATTTTCTATGGCCAACAGTCTCCTGGAGAGGTCTCCAGGAGACAGCAGGCCCCAGCAGCCAAGGCAGCTAAGTGGTCTGGCACAGGAGTGAAAACAGCACAAAGACATTGCAAGCAGTCTGTTTAGAAAGGAAAGGTATAGACGGCAGCTCTGACGGAGCTAGTTCTACGCCACGAAAGCAATGCCATACTTAGGATTAAACACGCTGTATTGCACGTTTCACATACCTGTCTAGTTATAACATGCTGTTTCCAATTACTTTCTCTTGTAGCAACATAATAAGAATCAAGTGTTTTAAAATGCCTTTTACCCCGTAGCACACAACATCAAGTAAAAGTCAGTAAAACGGGTCCGCCGGCGAGCGCTACATAATCAATTTAGGTTTCGGTGTTTCAACATCAGTTTTCTTACACCCACACAAACAAACCCGATGCAACGCATGCATCAGTGCGGCAGACACACTCACGGCAGATCCAGTCTAACCTGGACCCCATACCGGCCACTGTCAGACCGTGTTAGCTCTCTGAATTCAACCCCATGTGTTCCTTCCTGAGCACCACCAGCACCTCCCACGGTGCTGCCTGCAGAGCTTGAGATGTAATCTCCTCTGCTTTCCCTTCCATAGTTGTCCCCCATTGTGCCATGGCCCTGTGTTTTTGAAGCCAAGGTAAACCTGCCTCTGCGCGGTTTGATTGTGATCAGAGGCCTGTAAGTGGATTTCTATCTCACCTGGATTCACTTGACTGGTACATTGATTCGTATCTGTGCCAGGGCAGTTTCAGATGAGGAGATGTAGGTGTACGTGACTGATGGGTGGATGAAACACTGCTTGTGCCCACCTGAGTGTTTTTGTATGTAGTGTATCAAATAACACCTAATGGTTCGGGGCGATTAGGTGGTTTGAGTTTCACATTCTTCTTGCATGATCCATGAGTCATGTGAAGGGAAATTGAACATATGCTGTGCTACATTTCTGTTTAAGATATGAAATTAATTTTTTCTGCATGCACTGATAAATAGACAGATAGGCTCTTTATTAATCCTGAAGGAAATTCAGGTATCCAGTAGCAGCATCATGAATTGTGCAAACAGCATGTATCAACATGAGAAAACGGGAGAAACGAAATAAAGTAAAAATAAACATACAATTAAATAAAGTTAAATAAAATAAGGTGGAGTAGGATAGAAAGTATATAAACATACATACACATGCATTTTCACATACGCATACATATATGTACATATGGTATATGTACATGCATATGCATGCTAACCACAGGCAAAGCATGCCACAACATTATTACGTTTCGTGATACTGTGTCATTTCTCTAAAAACACTATTGATTACTAATTAGCAGCTTGCATGCAAAGCTTTGTGCCAGTGCTGTTTAACGTGTTTAAACCTTCAAACCGCCTGATAGCAGCAGACCTGTGACTCCTCCAATCCAATGCAACAACCTATTTTACAGGGATTTTGATAAATACAAATCGCACTGTTCTTCTTAATAAATATGATAATTTCCCATTGTATAACTTTTCTTACTGTATTCAAATATACCCCAATGTATGGAACTGCGACCCATGTATCAGGATACATATCGTATCTCGACATGTTCTAGTACATTCGCCAAACCAAAAAACATGTTTTGAGAGGTGACGGCGACCTTGATCTTCAGCCTTCGACCTCCAAGAATCAGACCAGCTCAAGTGGATGCTGGCGGCGGCGTTTGCGAGACATCTTGTTCACGAGAACGGGACTCGTGGATGGACGGGCAGACGGGCGATGTGAAAGCACGATGACTCCAACCAGCTGTCGCAGGCGCGGAGGCGTAATATTTATTTGAAGCTGCTGTTCTGTCTGTTTTCCTTTTTTATTTTTTTTTTTTTCACATAAAATGTCTGTTTTAAGCACATGACAGATGTTCACTGCCAGCGTTTACTGCCTCTCAAGTGAGCTCCTATTGTATTTTACGCTACAGAACAGAGACGACAGAGGCGCACAGAAGTCCGTCTCAATGAGAACTCAAACTTCCTGTCGCGCAGTAGGAGCGGTGGATGTGGATCAAATGTCTCAGTACATATAACTTTCTATTATTGCCCACAATGGTCCAATGCAACCAGAATTGTTAAAGAGATAGACGCCCTAGTTCGCCTAGTGTGTTATAATCTGTGACGTCTGACAAACTTACATTGTCTTGCAGTATATGCAGTCATGAAGCGATGTGATAAATTAGGAATCAGCCTCTTTGTGTGGTGTTCTCTCTCTTACGGATTCATGGTCAGACCGCATGTCTTAAGTGTCGCTTCGCTGCTCTGAGACTGTATCACATGACGGCAACAGACGGCCTCTGTCAGATGTCATTAGCCTTCAGCTCTGTTTCCTTTAGACAGCGGCAAGACGCACACACTGCAAGGGAGGAGACGCAGACGCCAGAAGCCGCGAGCGCGCAGAACAAATGCATGTGTAAACACTCACACGCGCAGCTGTTCTAATGCCAACAAAGGGTGGTGGTGGGGGGTCACACAGCGGGATCACCGAGTTAGAATCACAGCACAGAGGACAATCTGAAACAGCTTTTAAATCAGTCCAGGATCCTGGTTTGAGGGGGGGGGCAGTCAGGCTTTTATGCACGGACGTTATCCAGGTAACTGCTTTGTGCGACGAGCCCCAGGTGCAGGCATAAAGCACGCGCGGGCTCGACCCAGCCGATGACACAGATTCATTTCTCCATCTGTGTGATGAATGCCTCCCAGGCACGCTTTTGGAAGCCTAGCTCAAGGTAAGATAAATGTGTGTCTGAGAGCGTTTCTCGCGGGGATGAAGGACGTTTTCGGACTTAATTAGCTATGCGTACTGTGAGCAACGTCGCGTTTTCAAATGCATGTAAATACACTGTGCTGCGACACTTTGTCCGGTTCCAAGCGGTCTCCTTAAGCGGATGTTGACCACTTGGATTATCCTCCCTTTGGCTCCAGTGATTTTTTGGCTGCGTCCCTCTCCTTCTGCTCTGCACTCCGTGTCGCCGCCTCCGAGATCCCTCCACATTGAAAACTTAACATTTTCATTCAGTTGGTAATTTTAAAAATGAAAAGGTCTGCATCTATGTTTCCTCCTCTGCATAAATCTGAACCTCTGACGGTGTGATGGATGAAATGCCACCTGCATCGGGAGCGATCCTGGATAATCAAAGACCCATTTGTTTTTAAGAGCAGACGAGCTTTAAAACAGATTCCGCCAAAGAGTTAAAAGACTCTTTAATCCAAGCTGGAGACACACACAGGATACACACACTGGGTTAAACTGCCTCCTTGACAAGGCAGACTGTAGGTGCAGGTTTATGTCAAACAGTCTGGAATCTAATTCAATGTATTACGTACGCTCCTTGTATCACATATCCAAATCCCTGCAGCACATCGGGTGCAGCAGAAGGTTCCTTGATGTTGAGCTATCTGCATTCCAATAAACACCAAACGGATCAGAAATAAAGTATATGATATTCGAGTTGTAATGGTTTTCACACGCAAATCCCCGAGCAGATCTCTCAAAAACATGTCTACAATTAAGGAATCGTGATGTTTCCTGCTGCTGATGTGCCAAGTTATTGCAGAATCATCATAGGCCCTGCCAGGCTGCACAGAGTGGGCTGAAAAGAATGATTAAATATGCATTAGCGGTAATAGATGCTCAGTGTTTTCAGATGCTCCGCACGATGAAGGTCTCAGTCCTTAGATAATCCGTCTTTTGAGCAATGGTTCTTACAGTCGAATCAGACCGGGCGCAGTCCCTCACGTGCACCTTAGCGACGGGTGTTGCGTCCACTGCATTAGCTGCGTCCCAGCGGAAAGTGTGAAAAGCAGCAAAACCAGCTGGGCAAAACTATGTCAACAAAATCAGTGTTCAAATAGAAAACGCAACTATTAATGAGAATTAAAATGAACCCAGCCCAGCCATGCCTGTGTGTGAGAGAGAGATAGAGAGACAAAGAGACAGAGGGAGATAAATATACTAAAACCATGACATGGGAGACAGACCATGGCCCAATTTCATGATGGGTGAGGACAAGGAA
The DNA here is from genome assembly GCA_008933995.1 of Datnioides undecimradiatus. NCBI lineage: Eukaryota > Metazoa > Chordata > Actinopteri > Lobotiformes > Datnioididae > Datnioides > Datnioides undecimradiatus. The sequence goes on along the minus strand of WARS01001868.1, from coordinate 4,642,397 downwards.
GCCAAGGTTTTAAATAAACCTGAGCACGGGCGAATGCATAGCTAAAAATCCTCTGAGCGGGAACAGCTTAAAGGGTCAGTTCGCCTACGTCGCCAGAACATATTTACTCTGGAAGTTGCGCCGCCAGCAGAAAAACAATTGAGAGGAGTAGCATTAATTTCCAGCCTCTCGACGCGATGAGAAAAGCAAATGTGAAAAATAACAACGCAGAGGATAATGCACAGAGCCCGGTGTCAAAGGTTTTCATTCGGTAGCTGCGATGAAAACCCATTCTTCCTTTTTTCAATGTCTTGAGCACACTTTTACATCTCAATGGTGGCATAAATCTCTTAAGATGAATCTCTCAGTAGCTGGATGAATGCAAACCAAAAACCTTCATTGCTAAATACCCCTAAGGGTAAGTGAGAACCTATGGGGCCCGGCCTTTATGCATGTCTATCTCCAGTGAAAGACCCACAAAACAAACTCGACGCAATCTTTTAAGAGACTCTGTTTCTGCATGAGAATCAATGTGAATCTCGTAAAATGAGCTGCACGGCCTTGTATAATCGCAGAGCAAAGCTCCATTTTCATCTGATTCTTCTTGGGCTTTGCTCATTTCTCCTGATAATCGCATTGTGGCGTTATTGCAAAGTGAAACACGAGCTGCTCGGTCGGAAGTGCTGACGTTGAGCCATTTCTGTTTCCTGTTTATCTGGGCAAGGCAGGTTTATTTGCACGGCGACTGTCAACGGCAAGACAAGTCGAAGCGCCGTCGTGAAAAGATAATTACACAATAAAATAGGAAATGAAACTAGAATAGAAAAAGGAAACTCAAACACAACAACAACAAAAATAACAAGCTATGAATAAACAGTCTCTGGTTTAACTTATTAAAGTGATGGGAAACAGAAGTTTTAGGCCATGAATAGAAAGTGTTACAGGAGGTAAACTTAGGTCTGAGTCCACAACTTCACCTGGATTCCAGGCCAAGATGGTGGTCGTTAGTGTTGGGACGTCAGTTAGTTTAGAGGTAAACTCAGACATCAGAGCCAAATAAATACAATTATTTCCTATTTTATCTGAGGGATTATCTAAAAACACATGATATTTTATTGTCTTTTATAATCTGAGCTGGCTAGCACATATATACGTTAAACAGAAGAGGCACAAGAATGGAGCCTTGGGGAACTCCACGTCATTTCAGTGGGCTCAGATCTGTAATAAAATCCAGTTTAGCCCTGCACGAGAAAGTCCAACCCACTTTTTCCATCTAATATAATGTTCTTATGGACTTTACTGAAGGCAACATTGAGAACTGATGGTACCTAAAGCTTTACAAGGACAGTGAACTTGTCGAAATGCTTACTGGGAAACACCAAAACAATCGTTTAGGGTCAAGATGCTGGTACGCCCTAAAAACCCCAACTCTAACCATTATATTCCTTAAAATCGGTGGGTTTGATATGAGCCTGTACCTGTTTATTAGAGTGTTGTCTGGATTATTTGTTTTAAGAGCAGCTAAGTAACTGCTGTTCTTTCAGGGCGTGCAGGAAACAGCCCGAGAGAACAGAAGTGTGGTGAAGGAGCTCTCTCCGGTGCTGAAACAGCAAAGCCTGGAGTGAGTTAGAAAAGTCCTGTGTTTAAATGGTTTGAGACAGGACGGCTTAGCAGAGCTGAAATGAAATGTGTTGGCAGGACTGTCTAGCGCTGGAAAAAAAAAAAGAAATAAAAAAGACGTGGGGCTTGTGCTAAATAGATGTTCTACCGTTATGTAGCCACGGCTTTTTCATTTTGTTTTGTCATCTGAAGAGTAGCCTAGAATTTGTTTTTCGACCTGCTCGCAAAAAAAGCAAAGGAGCCCCTTAGAAACCTTGAGTCAAATTAACACATCATGGGCAGAAAATGCTCCACAGGGGGGGCATTTACATCTCAGGGACCCGTACGGGCGCACATATTTCCAGTTTTCGTCGGACGTCATCAGTCATCTTTTGGAAAATGTGGATTGTTAAAGGAACAAAGTCTACGGCTCCCAAAGGCCACACAAATATGAAAAAAAACCAAGAGTATAATAAATGCTCCTTGTCACAACTTAGATGAGGTCACCACTCCAGACCACTAAATTATGCAGCAGCCCCTGAGCCATGTAGAGTGTGAAAGAAAAGCTGTTACATACTCAAAACCTGGCATTACAAATGTAGATGCAGGCGCCTGGCAGTGCCTGTTAGTTACTTGGAACCAAAAGCAGCCTTGTATTCAGGCAGAGGAGAGGCTAACAACGCTTTTTCCTTATTGCACACATGTAAATGTAAAGGATAGGACACAAACTTAGGATTACACATAAATACCACTTGTATCCTGCCACAAGTTAGCTTACAAGCAAAAGGCTGAAGGAGAAACAGGTTGTGCTGTGGACTGCACGGCCGCGGTGAAATCAGTTGAAACAAAACAGACTCCGGATTCAAAACCCTGGTTTATTTATCATATTCAGCTTGTGCCATGTCTAAAATAACCCCCTCCTTAAATTATTTACTGCTTTTTATTAGCAGGCATTCGGTCTTCTCTAAAGCGAGCCGCACATTGAGACTTCAGGCGTCTACGAATCATCACTTTGCGTCGCCGCTGAGCTGCAGTTGCTGCACGTCTGTTAGCTTTGGAATCCACATGCACCTATTTCACTGTGCTAATGTCGGCATTGAAGCAATGCAGATGCCACCGACGCTGCTTCTCTTGGTGCATTATGGGGATTCATGCAGAACTCATACTCAGAATTCAGATACGGTAAACACAGTATGCAGCAGGCACATAATAATAATAATATAATAATAGTAATAATAATACAGGCATATAACCACATAAACACAGACTCATTTTATGCAGGGTCATAGTGTGGAAAAGACAAATTGCAATGGTTTTGAGTTTCTTGGCGCTTTTGTTTCCTGTATTTGAGTTTTCTGTGGGGTTTTTTTTTGTCATTTCCTGTTTTATTTTGAAAGGTTTTCCCCTCTCGTGTCTCCGTGCGTTCAGTCAGTTCACTGGTTGCACTCCTCTCGTCTATATGTGTTGTGTCACCTCCTTTGTTCCCCTTTTTCTTACATTAAACAGTTTGCCTTTCCGCTTCATGTCCATTCATCTCCTCCAGCTCCTGTGTGCGGCACATTTGTCACACAAAATCGAGATCAGAGGTACAACAACTGCAAAAAAGCACTAAATACCAGACCTGGTACCTGTTTCACCGTCTCTGCCACCACATATGTGGAAAGAAACTAGATCAATACAGCAGAAAGTACTGAGTGCATTACATCAAAAAATAATGCGCTGCAGGGAGCTGCAGCTGGTGCATGACGGCGAACATCTCGAGACTGCGTGTTTGAGTTTTCCCACAATGGCTGCAACGCTCAGGAGTGGTCGCCTTTGGAATAAAGCCCATTAAAGTGGCGTCACATTTAGTAAACGCGCTGCAGTGCATAATGTATATAACCTGCATGCAATCTCACCATTGCTTCACAGAGATTCATTAAAAGTCCAGCTGTGAAGATATCTCATCCATCTAGGGAAAATTTGTAATTCCCCCAAAATCGTCTCTAACTTCCACGTGCCGCGGGTTGATAGTGATGCAGTCGTGACAACTAAGACTCACTTAAAAGCAGCAGACTGGTGCACCGGGACTGAGAATAAGACAAGGTCTGTTTTGTCATATGGAGATAGACACCATGAGGCCGATAAAGAATAATTACTTGCACACCACGCTAAACAAACAGAGGCTGCCGCCTTTTGTTTCCCTTCAAAAATATGGATCAGAAGCAACAGCAACACGAAGTCGGCTGAATCCTCGCAATCGGGTATCACTCTGATATCACAGCTTCTATTAAAAGTTGTTTTTGAACAGGCGCAGGCTTTTTTATTCACTGTCTGCCGCGAAACGCAAGGCACGTTTTAACGTTTTTATTCGAATCTCTTTAATTGTAGCCGATGCCTTGCAAACCCTGCAAACGGCAGGGGCGGATAGTGACAACGTTTAGCTTGTTTGGGTGGGTTTTATTGTGAATTATCAAAATAACAGATGTGATTATATGAACTGACAGGATGTACACACAGTATCTATCGACGGCGCAGATGATTGAAACTCCTTCCTACAGTATATTACCATCTATCAACCGTATCTGCCTACCTACTCATAGCAGTGCCAGCAGGTGCTCTGCTGGAAGGAAAATCATTAAGCAGATAGCAGCACATTGCTCAACAGCTACACTGACTGTCTCTCGTTTAAAAATAAACAAGCAATCACCGAGAGAGAAATTAGCTAAACAAATCATAGACGTCAATGAACAGATTTATGATTTCAACAAGGACTAAAGAGCGTCAGCCCAGAAAATTGGCATCCTCGGTCCTGTCGCGTCTCAAAAGGTGCAAAATGCTCTGCCAAAACCGGAAAACGTGGAGCTGTCGGACGCAAACAGCGTTTTAATTTGTGTCTTTACAAGTCAGACCATTACCCCCGACCGCGCGCCAAAGACACCCCCCTCCTCCCCCCGGTCCGTTGTCACAGGCTCGGTCGACTTGAAAGGGTTAATCGTTGGCAAAAGCCAAACAAGCTGCCATGAAAATGTCACGATCGTGACATGATGGCGGCACTTTCACCTCCGAGTCTGGAGAATATGTGGACATTTACGAGTGGCTCCTAATGGGCGACTCTGCCTCAGTGACAGCTTATTACAGTAGCCTATCCAACACTCATGGGGGGAGTCCATAAAAACCACACAACACATCATTAGGAATCTGTCTGACCTTAGCAGGGATACGGCCTCACGACTAATCAAATGGCTTCTGCCAGTCACGCCGTCCGAGCACCGTGGCAGCAGCGTAACCGCAAACCGGCCATTTTGAATGGCACGGTGGCGCACTGAGCAATTATAATCAGGGAGGACAGGGAGCGCTGAGGCGTCCGCTGCGTAACCATTAATAACCTTGAAACACGATTCGAGATTCATACGACGGGACAGATTTGATGAGAAGACGCTAACAGCACGCCGTGTCGTTTCACAATTAATTCCATAACTTCTTTGTCTCCGCGCGTCGCCTTGCAGTCTGCCTCGAAACACTTTCTGTTGATCTTTGAAGAATGCTTCGAATTCTCCGCTGTGACTCTCTCATCAATTTATCATTACGCTCCCCGAGTGTGTGCGGCGTCTCGTTGCTAGCTCAGCATAACTGAAAATGACTCAAAACGAGTGAAAGGCGAGCTCCCGGCTTCGGTCTGGGAGGCATCGCTGCAGTGGAAAGGAAAAAAAAAAAGGAAAATCAATACAGTAAAAATATGTTTGTTTTGATCCCCGTGTATTAGATGTTGACTTTCTTAAGCCATGTAACCTTTAACAGTCACTAGATCAATAGGTTGGAAACTAAGAAGCCTGTTCAAATCTACTGACAAATAGCATTAAGCAGTGAAAGGGAGCGACGGTTTTTATGGAGACACCAGAAAGAAGACAGCACTCGAGTTGCAGTTTGCATCGGGAGAGGAAAACATTGGCTCAAACTCAATTAGGTTAAGGAGGAGAGAGCCGGCCTGCAAGCAGCTATCATCCATTAGGAGACCGTAATAATGACATATAAATGCAATTAATATGACTGATGAGTGGCAACATCCTGACAATCATTTGCCTACTTCATCATAATAGTCAGTCTGGAAAATCCCATTAGATCAGTGGATGTAACAGTGAAAGGGCTCAGGAATAAATCCATCACTGGGTCGTCGGAGACTTTATTAATGTTGAATCGTCTGGCTTTGACGGTATCCAGCAAGGCAAGAGGTGCAGATACCAAATGCAGAATAAAACACAACATAATGTCACGCGGTTCATCTCAGGTGTTTGGGGTTTAGCCTGAAAATGCTCTTTTGACAGCTGCAGGCCCCAGGTTTTATGTGCACCGTGCGTCCACGCTTTGTGCCACAACGCGTCCGGATTTCATTCTCATCTTCCAGCTTTTAGCTGCTGTGTCAGGGTTCAACTGATTTCCAACCAGCACGATCACAAAATTAAATTCAAACTATACTGTCTCATTTAAAAATGAAGACCAGTACAAGCAATGCACGTGTTTTACATGCGCTCTAATGTTGTTGTTCTATTTAAATCTAATATTCTTCTATCCGATGCATCGTCCAGAGTTTCCTGCGAGCTCGTAGCAAATGTGCAGCCCTGCTGTTCTGCATGCAAACTTTGCAAACAGCGACCGAGCGTACGGCACTAAAACATACAGTGCAGCACACGGCGCCCTAAGCAGCACGAGTGAGGTGAGAACGCTGGCGGTGTTTACAGCAGAAGCCAAAGCGCGGGATCACACATTGTGCGACACCTTCTTGAGAGCAGGGACGGGCGGTGGTGGTGGGCTCCTGTTACGATGCATGTGGTGGGAGGGGGTTTGGGCTTCTTCCATGTTCACGTCAGAACAAAAACAGGTTCAGGGTAAAAATCAGCAAAGAGGCTCTTGGATAACTGCTCATGATCAAACCATATTATTGATATTAACAATGTTTTGTCTTTGGGGTGCGCAAATACATCGATACAATAATGATGTCGTGATATGAGACTGGACAGTGATTCATACAGCTGCAGTATCGACTTTAAGCCATTTTGCCATTTGATTTTATCCATATTTATGCAGCCTTTTTCTGCGTCATGCTATATTTAGTCGCTGGTCACATGGGGTTATTGCATTTAAGCGGATATGCACGTCCCTGTGATCCCTCGAGATTTAAAAAAGGGTGTAAGGGTGCAGCAGAGTCATACTTTGTGCAATTTGAAGCGTTTCAGTGGCTTAGCTAGTAGGTTTGGAGCGTGCAAAGGAAATTATTAAAACATATGAATACAGTAGCAGCTGTTTTAGGTTAGATATATCCAGTAACGCCCTAAACCAGCATTTCATGATAGAGACCTGTTTTCTTTGGCTGTGTTCAGAGACTTTACTTAAGTATTTACGACGGCAACAGTCGACGTTCTGGCGCGTGCGCTGCAAATCACCCGGAAATCAGTCCGCGCATCCATTGTGTCTTCACGGGCGGAGCGTTCTCCCTGATTCTGACAGCCACAGTTACGAGCCTAACTAAGTGCTGATTGCCGGAGAGCGCTAGTTTGAACGGACCCATTAATTCTGTTTGTTGAGCTGTCTCATTACAGAGTTAATAGTGCATTTGTCCTGATTGCGGTCATGTTACGGAACAGTGATCACACCGTTGCACTAATGGATGAAAAGGCTCGCCGTGCACACAGCCGTATAGGAGGATCATACCAAAATAAATAAATAAATAAATAAACAGTCTTTATATTTTCATCAGATAAACTACAATCTGGGTGATTTAGAGAATTATTTTGAAAACCGAACTAATCTGGTTTGTTTATTTTTGATTTATTTGAGGAATCGACTCATAACAGAGGACAACGGGCACGAACGCTTCGGTGTTTGTGCTTCTGAATCCTACACACACGGCAAAATTATCAACAATTATTAAATTACATATTGGATCACAACCCTCTTATATGAACTGCAAATTTATATACAGCCTCCACTCAGAAAAAAAAGGCATGCATCACATGTGTAATGCCACGCGTCAACAAATTATAGGTTTCAGCCAATCAGTAATTGCATGTTGTGCCGTGCGAGTTGATTGGGGCGGGCCACGCCACTGGCAATCGCACGCTCTGCCTTCTGCTACAAATTACAGTAACGGGTTCTAATCAATGATCATAGGCCGAGGCATTAATTACAATAATGAAAGATTTCCATTAGGTTACAGGATCCCACGGTGACGTCTTTATAGCTTTCCAGTAAGTCGTGCACGCAGCCTAACGAGCAGCTAAGGGTCTGAAGAAGTCTCAAGTCTAAACACAAACAAAGCATGTTTTCTTATTTGCAGGAAACCACTTAGGAGGCGTCAGAGGCAAGTTAGGATTCACCAAGGATGTGAACAGCGAGTCTTTATTGCTGAATGTATAAAACAGTGTTAACTAACTTTTATTTTAACTGTATTTATGTTTTTCAAACAATGCTGTTTGTTGTTTGTCTGCACGCCTGTGCATTCGTGCATCCTTGCAGTGCACACACACACACCGATCACTGCCTACAGTGGGGAGATTCACCCTCAATGTTAAAGCCTTTGCACACTACAGCTCTCTGTATGCTTGGATTAGATGTAACCATTAGATAGCTACTGTCGCTCTGCAAGCTGCACCTCATCTACTGATCTGCATCCTGCAGTAAAGCACAGGAAGTTATTGTCTCGGCTCTGGGGACTTGTCCTAGCTGTCCCCAAAGTCTGCACCGCTCCCCTCTGCTGCAAAAACCGAACCTGGATCTTCAGGAGCCGGTCTCACTGGACACGTGTCGAGACGTGTGACTGTACATCTTTGACTCGCTGATAAATGGTCTGTGACATGTTTGTTTAATGTCTGCATCAGACACTTTTAACCTTGATGAGACTTCGCTCAGCGGTGAAGCCTCATCAAGGAAAAAGAGGAAAACAACATTCTTCATTGACTCAAACACACGTAACCTGAGTCTAGGGAAGCTGACAATGTACAGCAACGACAAACGTATTGTCAGTTATATCATCTTCACCCTCTGGCTGTGAGCTATCAGCGGCAAATCAGAGTCCTGACTGTCACACGGGGATATGTCGCTGCCTGTGGGGATCTTGTAAACACAGAGATGTGATAGCAGGTGGTCAGCCAGCATCCACCTTCCTGCAACCAACCGAGCAACGGAGGCTCCAGCTAATGACTGCTGTCGCCACAGATTAATATGCAGCGTGCTCAAAACAAGTAGTTCTGAAGAGAAGCGTCTTCATACGCACGAACGTTATGAGTCCGATAGGCGCTCGAGGAACGGCCTCGCCATCAGACACCTGTTCCCCAACGTGGACGCTCACATTCGTCTTCCTGCCTTTGGACAGCAGCCCGCCGCGCTGCCTCCGCCGCAGACCTCACTGTTTTTCTCTCTGTTTGCTTTGACGTGCGCTTTATTTATTTAGAGGAGGCAACATCAACGTCGAACACACGACGTGCTACATGTGTTTTTCATTCCCTCTGAATGTGTAATCCTTCGGAGCAGATGGGAGGAGGATATGTCTCCAGTGCCGATCTGTATAAGCCACCAACACTTGTTTTATCACCATCGGGTCTACGCATGACTGCGTTACTTAAATGGTATTAGTGTAGAGTCTTAATCAAATCAGCTTTAATTTGTGCAGCTCTACAAACAGTCCACTTCTCGTGCTGAAACGACAGTGATGGAGAAGCCCTTAAACATGTACGAAGACCCTGCACGTAAACAACCGTAAACCTGCCACGGAGCAAACGGCTGCAGATCCAAGCGCGCCCATTGCTCACCTTGACAATGCTCTTAACCAGTCCGAAGACATATCACCTACCGGTGACCTCGGGAGAGCATGCTATGCTGTGTTACACTTCCAAGGGTAATTGCTGTTAGATCAGAGCTAATCCAGAGCCAGACAAAATACCTGAAAAAAAAAAAAAGCACACAGTGTGCTGTGCCTCCGAGCGGAGGCGAGGGGGATACGGCCGTGACATACCAATGAGCTTCCTCTGGATAAGCATACAATGTGTGAGGCCAAATGTCCATTTCCCTGAGGCTTATCAGAAGTGCAAAGATGTGCTGAAAACACTTCTATTCAGCTTCACTGACGCAGTATGAAAGATTAAATCTGACCCATTCTTAAAAAATAAGAAGAACGGTGGAGTTTGATAATTACGAAACAGAAACTGGACGCTCTATCAGTCTGAAACCCTGACGGGCACCTGTCCGTCGATATGAATAATGAATAAAGTCTAAAGCAAGTCTGCGGATGAATAATAATAGAAAAAACCACTTTCAAACAGAAAACACCAAAAGCAGAAAAACAAAATTCAAGCCAACGCAATTACAGGCGGCCCTGCTAACCAAACAATTAGTAATAACGCTATGTATGATTCTCTTTGTTGCTCGAACAATGGAGCCGTCATCTCGCAAACTAACAGCGGCTCGTCGTCACTTAGTCGACACAAGCTGGGGTCACGCAAAATGTTTGCTCGCATCTTCCTAATGGAGAAAACGAAACGTGTTTAGTTTGAACTCGACGGCCTGATGTTACCCAGACCCGACAACTTAGAACATGTGTCCCCGTGCAGATAAAAGGAGCTCCACCAGGAGTTTGGACAGATGTGCATGATGGAGCATAAAAAAAAAAAAAAAAAAGTGGGAGGGGAACCATCAGTGGAGGGGAGATTAATGGCGCACATTCTTTATCTGAAGGGAAATCTGGGAGATTGTACAGCTCGGAGGGAATGCAAATAGGTACAAACGCACCAGCATAGATAAAAGGTTTAAAATCTTTTGCAGGAACCGCGAGGATGCGACGGCGGCGAGCTGCGCGGCGCTGGCACGTTTCCAAGGTGCAGAGCAAATTCTGGTGGGAATCAAATTTTATGGGTCTTAAACATCATTGTGACCAGCTTATATGAACAATGACTCTCCTCTTCCTCTTTGAAGCACACACACACGCCGCTTGTCATGTCTGCTATATAAGACCCTTATGTGATTTCAATAATTCCATTAACTAGGTTAGCGGAGGCTGTTTAACGACATTGCCGCGGTGATAATGGACTAATGGGCACAATACAAGCCGGCGTTGAGAGATCGCACATGAAAAACAAAGATAAGTTGATAAAGACACTTTTTGCTTTAAATGTTCTGCAAAAAAAACCAAAAAACCAAACTCTAAACCCCAAAACTCTCGAAACAAAGAGCGCAGGTTTCTGAAAATAGAGAAATACAAGTTCAGGATAAAGGCAGAGGTGGGCGAACAATATAGAGTGCGCATGAAAGAAGCAAGGACAAGAGGGAGAGCGAGCAACTGGAGCCCAAACAGAGTGAAAGAGGGCTTTCATCCTGCCTATGATCTGGAAGTCCAGCCTGTCAACCAGTTGGAGGACATTTACAGGCCGTTTGGTCTGTTTGAAGACCGAGTGAGGGGCTGCGAGCGAATCCCAGCGAGCCGAGTTCTGGGGTAAAGCGTACATTTCACTGACAGTTTGACGCTGGCTCTCACTTCTGTCTTATTCCTCACCGGTCTTAATTACGGCGGCGCGAGAGTGGCAGACGTTCGCAGATTGCAGATTCGACGGACCCCGGGTGTCGTGCACCTGCTCGGAAGAATAAATATAATTTGAGGCAATTCGATTTCCTTTAGCGGCCTGGAAACTCTGCGACATCAAAAGTCACCCACCTAAAAGAATAATTCATAATCAGCATAAAGCAGCGCTACAGCCGGAAAGCAGAAAAGACAAATGAGGCTACTAAATGAAATAAAACACGTTATAGCCCGTTTCTGGCAATGCACTGTTTTCTATTTCACATTACTTTCAATCCAGACGGACCCAATCGCTCTTTGTTGCCATTTCAGTTATTGGCAAGAAGTGAATGCCACAGAGACAAGGGACTTTGAAAATAAATTGCTTGTTATGACGACTGACTGATCCTTTGATTTCCACTAAATTAATTATGCATGGAAAACGGCACAAAAACTGCTAAAAAGTTAGCACATCCGCCTGTGAGAAGTGTTACAGCAGCCACGTCTGGGGCTCTGTGAGATGTAAGCGGCACTGCCGAGTCGTCAAAAGCTGCTTTTCTTGTGTGTCACACAGAGCAGTCTGCAACCGGCTGGCTGAGTATCAGCAGGAAGGCATGCAGCATTTCCATTACAACCCTCGCAAGATAAGTTTGAAATCGCACACAAGTGCGAGCGCTGCCCAGGTAAAGGGAGCTCCACCTGCTCTCGAGCACCCCGATAGCGCTCGCGCGGGGATGAACTTCACATTTTCGAGCAGCGAGGCGGCTTCCAAGCAGAAATCCGGTATGTGAGCGCGCGGCACCTGAAGGAACGACACCCAGTGCATGCACAAAACGACTCCGTCTGGCTTTGCGAGCCCTCCTCGGCTCATGTTTAATTTAGTTTGGACAGTGAGGGGTCCGCGGCTCCGCTGTGGTGTTCATTCGTGCCATCTCGTGAGTCGAAACCACCTCGTCTCTCCAGCCAGAGCAAGCTAACAGGTGCTAAACAGAGCAGCGCTTAGCGGTGGCTCTTTCTTTTGACGTCTGCCTGTGCAAACGCAGCAGAAAAGCGAAGAAAACTACAGAACGTGCGTAAAAACAGAGCGGAGGACGAGGGAATTTGCATAATTTTAACAGAAAATTAGTCAAAAAAAACCCCAATCAAGTGCAAAAAGAAGTCGCTTCATGTTTAATTCTGGACAGCAGCCTTGACGAGCATCCGGCTGTTTCTGCCTGTGGGTGTTTCAGGCATTTCTTAGAAGCAAATACAAACATACTTTAATATAAAGCAGTTCCTCGCTGCAGAACACACTTGGTATAAATAATTTCATACCGGGATCGATTCTCGAAATTAAAGTTAAGCCAGAAACATCGATCTGCACAACTTTTGAAGCGAAAGCTGTGAAAACATTCTGATTGAAGCGGCGGAGGAAAGAATATATTCAGCTCAGATCGCCGGACTCCCTGCGAACTCAACGAAACCAATCAAATCACATAACAGAATAATAGGCACAGGCGTTATTCATGCTCCTGAGTGCTCGGCTCTCACTTAGCGCAGGTTTCTGGTAATTTTCCTTTAAATCTAAATGACTGGTTGTTAGAGACGCACGGATTGTTAATCTGCTTGGAAACCTGATGAAAACCTTGATTTCACCCTTTTTCAAAGCCGGATCCAACGCCGCGTCTTTATCCAATTAACCTTTGACGGAAATCTGCCCTCCTGCCTTTGATTCAATCAAATCAGATCATTTGCTTGAAAGGTCACATGCGCTCCCTCCGCTGTGTACCAAAGTCTCTATTGTCCCCAGTTGATGACCTCGGCGATCGGTGCGCCACTTTGAACTTTTGAAATTTTCATCGTGTCTGCACGGCGCGCTTTGGTTTCGGAGACTTTTGTGCAAGTTGATGGATTTCACCCCCAGCTCGCTGTGCCCCAAACGTCTGGCTCGCATTATAAAAAAGTATTTTACTAAGAGCGCAAATACATTACACAGTCTTTGTCACACGGGGCCTTCTATTATGTGGTGGGGGACACACCGGAGGAGCCCGAGGAGCAAAAAGAGCAACTAAATGGAATTGCTTTTATAAATCAGTGTCACATTATGCATTCGGTGCACAGACTAGAAAGCCCCTCTACAGTATACAAGCGGAAAGTTTATGAATCTTTTGGGAATCCGCTTGCAAGATGCTCTCTTGTTAGATACACCGTCCAGGTTGTTCTTTGATACTAGTCCAGCTTTACATATCAAGATAAGTTGTGCTGGACTTGGACAGAGAGGAGTGTTTAAAGAAACTTAAAACAGAAGTTATAGAGACGTGGTTAAAGCTCTGCAGGGATCCATCAAAGGACAGCAAAGCCCCTGAGCTCGTCGCTGAACCTGTGACAGCTTTCGAAGCCAAACTGGACGTCCCCTGTTTAAGTGCTAACGGCTAAAAGGCTGCTAGCAGCGGTCGTGCCACACATCGGTATTCCACGAGTATCTCTAAATATCGGATTCAACCACTGCATTTCATAAAGAGTGAGAAATCACACGTGTAAGCAGGCAACCTAATTCGTTTGATACATAAGTAAACAGAGCCCAGACCTCATGTTTATGTAAAAAGAAGGGTAAACACTTTATCAGGACCGGTTTCTTTATTTGTCCTGATATGGAAAATCACCCTGAAAGATTGAATCTGAGCTGACTCATATTTATTTTTAAAAACACACACACACGCAATATATGACAATGAAAAACCCCAAACAAAAGGAAAAAGGCGATTGAATTTTGCTTTTCCCTCATTTGCCGAACATTATCTTTGATCTTCTTTGCCAATTAATAAAAAAGAAATGTGTGAACAAGCTCGCGCGTTGTTGCTTTGCATAAATCGCAGGACCAAGAAAACCCAAGCGTGTGCATTCATTAGGGGTATTTACATAAACTTCTTTGTTCAGTCCGTCAAAAGATAACTAGGATGCGCCTCTCAGCAACGGCGATGATCAAATGATTATCTTGAGATCAAAGCCGTCCACCGATGCCACGAGGCGAGACTGGAGACGCTGAGAGTAAAACAAAGCATTGCAAAGCACAGGTCCTGCAGAGGGGCCGCAGCCAGCGCGGGTCACCGACCACGAGTCGTTCGTCCTTCGCATCCCGTCACTTAAGCCTGTCGCCGCTGAGCTAAATGAGCAGGATCCGTCACTCCGTGCCTGTCGGATGAGTTTCCCATGAGGCGCGGTGACGCAACCTCACAGTCTGTGGTGTAAAGCACGTGTTTCTTTCTATACGACAACAACATCTAGAGTAGAATCGGACAAACACTGCACCGGTATGACAGCGGTGGCCAGACGCATCCAGGTGCATGACTCAAACTGTCGGGGCTGCCCAAAGTGTGGCGTTTGCGTTCAAGTTTCAGTTTTTGGCCTTCAAAGGTGAAAAAAAGACTGCAGCTGTGCCAACATACGTCTGTGCACTCTTCAAAAACCGCTTGTCTCATGAATCTTACTCATTTTGAAACCTGGGCCCGAATCCCACCTCCAGAATTAGCCAGTCACGGCTGTGGAAGTGCTTCTTAATCAACTGTTTCTGCAAAAATGTGTCTGATGAGGGTATATCATGTGCAGAAATGGTGTTCAGCGCTCACGTCGAGTCCCACAGGCTTGTTCTAGTGGCTCGCTATGGCGCGGCACCTCCCTCAGACACTGTATGTTGTTTTCCTTCCCTCTTTAATTTCTCACACATCTTGTGTCAAAGCTGCCCGTCAACGTCAGCGCCGCCACCCTTATACACAACTGCTACGCCAAGCTGTGGCTGCGTTTAACACCTAGAGTCATCGATCCTTCGCACATGCAAATGCGACCCATCACCAGCCGCGGTGTCTCAATCACCATCGGACCTCAAAAGCGGTTCATTTAAAGAAAAAGGCTGCACCTGATTGGCTGCGTTGTGTCCGTTCTGACGTTCTCCTAACACCCCCGGTACCTCTGCCGGATGAGCCTGTCCGCCGCCTTCCTAGCAACGCCGTGTTCAAAACGCTGCTAATTCGAGCGCTTTGCAAATATTTTCAAAAGCCTTCAAAAGCCGAAAACCCACGCTCACATCTCAGTTGCAGACGTGTAATGACTACCATCCCTCCTCTTGACCTTTCCCCCTTCTTCATTGCTTGTCCTGCAGTGCTAAGCTCGACCCCCGACAAAAGATTGAGATGTAGTGCGGTGTGTATATGTTCTGTGCCACGGGGAACACAGCGCTCCAGTGCAGGCATCTGATTTTATTTTTTTCTTTCCAACTTTACCACTGTTGCTTTTAATCTCCCATCTCTAAGCAAGCAGGGTTTGCTGTAACTCCTGCTTGCAGAGATACAGTGAGGCAGAGAGGAGAGAGGGGGAGTGGAAAAGGCAAGTTGACATGCCCGAGTTTGATAAGATGTGTAAGAAAACAGACCAAGATGTGGCGGAAAATGAAAAGTGTAAAGATTCAGGCCGACGCTGTGGACCCGGACGAGAAAGGACAGGGAGACATTTCAGCGTTTTCGATCCTGTGCTAAATGCCTGAAGGTTTTCCAAAAGGTGAACTCCTTCCTAATGAGGTGTTTACCGAGTCAGCCGCGTTGCTAAACGTATCGATTTCCACCCGGTCGCACAACATCACTTAAAACGAGCAAAGAGAATTGCGCCGTGTGACAAAGCGTAACGGCGTAGCACTTCCCTGCGCGGGATTTCGCCACATTAACGGCACATTTTGCACGTCGAATTTTAAAATACGGCGTGGACGCTTTTCAATTTTTAAAGCGAGGCGGCGGTGCAACGGCGGGATGTGACGGCGAGGCACTCGGAAAGAGAGGGAAAAGCCCTGAAGCTGGGAAGCTAAACGCTTAAATTGAGTTCGGCTTTAAAACCAAACCTCTTGTGCAAACACGCTGAAATGCACAAGTGCAAAAAACAATAAAACGTGTGCTAAAAGGGATTTTGCCAAATGTAAGGGTAGAGATATAGGTTGTGCGCTCATTGGAGGCATGCACTCCTCTCGCTGTTTGCTTTATTGTTGAAAGGGTTAAGAAAACAAAACAAGAACGTGGGGGGAGGGGGAAGAGCCCTGTGCATTTCCTCTGCACTGCCCTTTCTGCTCATCCATTCTCCGTGACACTTTAGGTAATAAATCAAAGCTGAGCAGGCAGGCCACAGCGGGAAGGGGACTCGCTGTCCTCTCTCCCCCCACCCTAACCTCTGACGCCGCTTCGACAAAACAATCGGACGTCTGACAGTATCGAAGACGCCGCCGCGAGACGGGGCTCATTATGTGTTCGGATGGCGTTTGGCTAATGAGGAGATCTGCGCGGCGCCATTTCCCAGAAAGAAGGAAATAAAAACAGGAAGTGAAAACGAGCCGGTGCGAGGAAGTGAACTGGAACGCGCAGACCCTTCGTGATTAGAGCGTAATCACCTGGTGCCGGTCGTTTCGTGGAACAATTGGAATCGCTTCCATTCACCTGGAAAAGCTGGATAAACCCAAAGTCCCTATAGGCAAAGTCTCACCGCTTGGCAGCCATCTTGGCCCTGCCCCTGGGCAGTTATTTCAGGCTAATACGATCAGACCTGTATCTTAACAAAGGCAGAGAGCCATGATATCAGATTCAATGGTCACCTGGACATTAACGACTGCATCCAGTCAAATCTCATTAAAATCTCATTAAAAAGTTCATAAAAGCTGGTTTAAAACACCTTTTTTCTTATACCTTATCATTATAATATGCACGCACGCGGTTTCAAGACACCGGCTCCTTTAACGGCCGTGAACGTGACGCCATCGGCTCATCCCACCAAACAACTCGCTGCACTCCGGCGCAGCGGGCGGATTGCTGCCACCAGATCAGCTCAAACTGTGGTGAATCTCAACTGTCTGTTGGGTAAACAACACTCTTGGCTGGATAAGTTTCCCTGTTTGGCTGTTACAAAGCAGGCGATTAGCTTTTTTGGACGGGGAAGGGGCGGGATATGTGTCATTCAACCGCCGCCTGAGGCATAATGCACATTTCTACTCAAAGTGCTTTCAGTGGTTTGTTTCCGGCACTATTTCGATGTCGTTTTCAACCCTTTATTTCATAAAATCATCTCAGCGCAACCCCCTTTCTGATTTGTGAGCAGAGACTTAGCACGACGCGCCGCTCACCTCGTAGCTCTGGGCGGTAGCGGATGGAAACGCGCATTACTTTGCAGTTTCCTTCAAACATTGGAGTTGGAGCACGAGGGGAAGTAAACACGCGGGTTAAATCTTTATTTACACTTGTTCGTGCGACAGCTGACTGGCTCGGTCCTTCACGCGTCAGCCAGGTGCAGCGCAGCAGCGAACGCCGGCTGATGAGGCAACGGGGGGAAGCGAAAAAAGGCGAAAAAGAAGTCTGTTAAACTGTTCCTGAAAAGCAAGACAGGTCAAAACGTCCCTCGCCCGGGCAAAGAAAAGGAGAGCGAGCAGGTGTCTCGCAGTGTAACGAGACACCGACTGCGCCTCTCGACGTGTTTGTTCTCTGAGAAAACGCTTTATTCAATCTCGAGCTACGAAAGGCTGGAGAGATATTCCACCGCGGGTTGTTCACATTATTTGCAACAATCTTCTGTTCTTTAGTTCAGATTACATTATTGGAGGCAGCGTTTGCCGTGTTGCTATGGTTGTTAGTGTGTTTTTGTCGCGGGCGCTGATGTTAACGGCCTTCTGAGAGCCTCCGAACAACAGAGAACAGAGCGCTGGTGGGTGGTCGCCTCAGTCCGATGCGGCCTGCGCAGTATACGGTCCCATATAATGTTTAGTGGGTATTAAAACACACAATGAAAGAAAGGAATAAATAAAATAAAACATGACAAAGCCCATGCTTAAGCCCACATCATGAGTGCGTGTGTGTGTGTGTGTGTGTGTGTGTGTGTGTGTGTGTGTGGGGTGAGGCTTAAGCTTTTGTTGCATCCTGAAGCGTCAGGAATCGCAATTTTAATGGGAAATAGAAGATGATACGGGAGAATATCGGTGCAACAAATGCAATTGTGATGATAATAATAATAAAAAAAAAAAAATACTATGTAATTCAATCTGCTCCTTTTTCCCGCCTCCATATTAGCGGCAGGACTCGCTAATACATCCACGAGGAGAGAAGCTGTCGAGACGAACGAACGCGCGACGGGCGCTGAATACTGAACACAAAGAAAACGCAGGTGACGCCTAAAATGTCTACTTCTGTCCTGGACTGGAGCCAGGATCTTAATGCAATGCTAATAATATAAAGGGGTTTTGTTCACATGGCCATTAGCCTCCGGTGTGTGCGGTCCTATCGTGACACATCCTGCAGGAGTCTAACAATAGCAGCCGGGACAAATTAGTTCTTTTGTTCGTTTTGGGAATATCACACTAGTTTCCTGCAAAGTCACAATGAGGAAATATTAGTTTGTGGTTAACTGCCAACTGCAATCTGTGATTTAAATCTCTTTCTGTTCGTTTGATGCACATATAAAGCAAAAACAGATTCTAACGTGAGCTGAAACGAAACAAACCGCCCTGACGTTGAACCCCGCTGCTCAGGTCGACAGTTTATTTGCAGCCGGCTGATGGAAACGTTGCACCGTTGCTAGGATTAGCCAGGTTTCCATCCGCGTGTGGCGCAGTCTCTAATGTGAAGTCTGCAAATGGAAACGCAAAAATAATGAGAGTTTCCGTTCGCAGGTGGGAAAGGATGTGGAAATGTGACATTATGCAAAGCGACTGAGGCCAAATCACGTAATTGTGATCATGTGACTGTGTGATATTTAGATTTTGTCCTTTTCAGGGCCATAAATTTCAGGTTCGGAGTGAAAACACCACGGTTTGCGCGGGAGAACGCGCTCGCATTAAAAACTACTAAACCCGTCTTCCTCCTCCCCCTCCTCCCTCCGCAGCAGCAGCATGCAGTCACGCTCTGGAAGGGTGAAGCAGCAAATTTGCTAGCTGGCTGACTGGGAGGACAGAGAGGCCTTTCTCACCAGTCAACGGCTGTCCTTAATGAGAATAGAAAGTGATTTACTAGCTTAATGCTCCGGCCCTCAGCGTGCCTGCCCGCCTTTGCTTCGCGCAGCCAGCTTTGTCGGCGCTCTTCATACGGAGAATGAAACTGAGACCAGACCAGAGGAAGAGAGGAGGAGAAGACGGCGAGCCACTGTAGTAATGAGACATGGATCCTCTCAGCGCCCACGTCACTGACCTCCACTGAGTCTTGCATCTTTGTATTTTCGCCATATTGCAGGTTTTCCTATCGTACGGTGGCCCTGAACAGACCGGGAGCTGGAAAACATACAGCATTTTGCAATTACGGTCCACCTCGTGGGGCTTATTGCACCGTGTGTCACAGTCACACAGGCAGCCAGGCAGTCACACACAGACACACACCGAAGGGGCAAGTCTAAGAACATCCATCTTTCACGTGAATCTGTGACATAAGGTAAGCAAGCTCCCCTCATGCATAGCCCGCCCCTCTTACAGAGCGAGGGTCCCGCTGGTGCGTCCTCTATGATCATCCAACCGGTGACGCTATTCCCAAGACCGCTTTAAAGACAATGGGGCTCACACAGAACTTCGGATGACCCGTCAAAGACCGGCGATGGGCTGTTTTGATTCACACACTCGTCAGCGACTAAACACACACTAAAAAGACGGGGCGGGGACTGCACGCGCCGTGGGTTCCCTTTTAAAAACTGCCAACTGCCGACGGGGTTGCCAACTCTACCCCGGTATTCGGTTCAACTTGCGCCACCACCAGCGACGCGCGTGCACCCCTGCCCCGAATTATGTGCTCAAGTGAGAATAAAATACCAATTTCATGCATATTTGCGGGGCCAAATTGCATTCCTTGATTGGGGCGCCGTACTTAGGGGATGCATGAAATTCCAAGTCATAATCACGTTTAACCACAAAATGGGGAGAGCCAGACGTAAACAGAGGGAGAGGGTTAGAGGAGGGAGCAGAGAGCGTCACCTGAACGTGAGCGGTACTTTGAGGTAGTTTGTATTCCAAACAGGAGCAGCTGCGATTTAAATAAAGCAGATGAATAAAAGGGGGGGGGGGGGGTAATGAGCTGCACAGCACATCGCGCCGGCCTGGCAGTGTTAGAGTTACAATGGAATCCAAACAGGGAAATGGACGCAGGACAGGTGCATGGACCACGCCAGGGAGCGGGCATGAATGTGGGAATGTAGCTGAGGGTTGGAAACAGCAGAACAGACATGGTCCCTATGCGCACACAGGCGTGCAGCCGGCTGCTTCTCGCCGTGGAGGGGGAAACACAGTACCAAAGCAGTTCTTACCGAGTGTGAAGTAGGGGAGAGCTGTGTTGTCAAGATCATCCATTACGGAGATTCGCCCAGGTAGGTCGGTTCTAACGAATAGCAGGAGTCGGGATTCCCCCCCTCCTCCCGCTCCTCCTCCTCCTCCTCCAGTTCCTCCTCCAGTTCCTCCTCCACCAGCGCCACCTGCTCCGGCAGCACTCCCTCCTCCTCCTCCTCCTCCTCCGACCACGTTCCCCGAGGCTCCGCCGGTGAAGCTGAACTCGTTCTCCCGGAGCACGGGCAGGGTAGAGACGGTTACGGTTTTCACCTCGCACGGCGTCTCCGCGTCGCTCTCTTTGTCCCTCTCCTCGTCAGGCGATGTCACCGCTCTGTTCGCTCGGACCGTCCAGGTTTCCGTCAGTAAGAGCCCCACGAGAAGGACGCGGAGGTGCAGCGGTGATATCCTCGCCATCCCGCTCCTCGTGTGTGGTTCTCTCGCTTTGAGTGGAGCTCATAAGCTGTCCGTTCACTTATAGTACAGTCGCTGCAAAGGAGTCGCGTCCGTCCAGGAGGCGGCAGCACAGGTGTAGTGAGAATGACAGCCCTCGGCTCCTCGCGCGCATCCGTCCGTGCTCACACCGTGGGATAACAAATCACTTAAACACGGACAAAGCACGTGCCCCCTAAAAAAAAAAAAAGACGTAAACTGGGTGGCGTCAGTCTGCTGCCGGTTGTTTCTGATTATTATTATTAATATTAATAAAATAAAACCCTTCTCATACGTCTGACAGAGCTCAGATGGCTTCAGTCACATGCATCTGCATTTTTTAATGAAATCACTGATTCACGCGGAGCCCGAACTGTCATTAACAAAGACAGGTAGTTAAGTGTAGCGCAGTGAGGTGCATTGCATTTCGAAATATTTGCATTTCTTCATAAACATTGGACTTTTTACTCCACTACATTTTTTTGGTGTGAGCTTTAGTTACAAGTTACTTTTCAACTTACACCTTTTTTATTCCTTCCGTGCAAAGAAAATCATGCACGTCCACATTTAATTTTATCTTTTCCTGATAAACTTAAAGATCGAGTGTCGCCTTTCACAGGTTGAGGTAACTCTCCGACTTCTTAAACGAACAAACTGTTGGAAACGTTGCGATGAGCTCGAGAATGCACATCACAAATCCAGCCACGCTGCAAACACACGGCGAGCTTATTACAATATGATGCATTACTAGTTAAAATGTGCTGAGATGCAACACACACATTAAAGCAGCAGTAATCCAGAAGATATCAGATTAAAGAGGAAACATCTGCACAGAGAGTACTTTTACTTTTTATACTTAATAATACTTAGATACTTCTACTCAAGTGAGGCTCTGAATGCAGGACTTTCACTCGTAGCGTGTGGTAACTGCTTCAGTAAAGCATCTGAACACTTCCTCCAGTGGTGGCCACATCAACATACCTGCGCGAGGTTCACGGTTCAGCCTGGACCTCGGGAAACAGCAGATGATGAAACGCTCTCGCCTCAGAGTCCGTTCAGTAGCCGTTCTGGCGCTTCTGATGGCGTCGCCTTGCAGCAGATGGCGTTCAGCAGATGCTGTTTACTGTGGACGTTCACGTTTCGGTCTCTTCTGAACCCTTTCTGGACTTCACGTCCACGCTGACTCCAAAGTAGAAGTTCAAAGTCCCCGTTTTTTACCTTGCAAACAGCAGCTGATGAAACCATCTCATCTCAGCTAAACCTTAAACACTTAAATACATGCGATAGCAAAGTTAGCATTTTGTGTTTTCTTTAAAACAGTCAATAAAGTCAGTATACAGCCTAAGGTGCTGCCTTTAATTCATCAGTAAAACCCAAGGATTCACATTTAATGCGTGATATCGGCTATATTAAATAGTGATTAATTATAAACAGATAAGCAGCGAGTACAGGGAGCTCTCAGCAAAGGATTTTCATTCCTCTATACATCCACAGTCAGCTTACTCGCCATTTAAACACTTCTTTTCAAATATAAAAGCCACAATAAGTCGGCGGCTGAGACTGAATGTGTGGCTCCAAATGAAAGGGCCAGGTTCAAACCAGAGTGCAGACATCCCGCCCTGAAATATTTCACCTCCGGCGAGTTCACGGGAAATTAAAAAGTGAGCAAACTTTCATCGGGAAATCGAAAAGGTGTTGAGAAGAATGCGCAGGAAGGGGAAGAAACGAGCAGAAGAATGCAAATAAGATTCACGTTTAAGCAAAGTCATTCCTCGACCTGTCGTCGAGTGTTTGACGAGCCTCCGCGGGGACGTCACATCCATCCTGATCCAGACCTCGGAGTCAAACTCGCGTCTTGGTGTCGTGCCTTAACAGCGACATCGACAGCACTGCTTGAACGCCAAAAGAGGAGAAACAATTCAACGTGGGGCTTCGTTTTCGTGGGATCAGCCCGGCTCTAAAATGAACTGAAATATTTGTTTATGTGTGTGTGTGTCCCGCCCCCCCGTCGTTTCAGCATTTGGCCTCTGAGAGAGACAATGGGCGTCCTTGACATTTAAACTCGCACTGTCTCCCGGTTTCACAGTGCATACCAATATTAAACACATTGTGTTGCATCTGCCGACTGACTTACAGACTGTTGTGTTTCCCCCGTACATCAGCGTAGGCTTCCTCGGGGTCGTGCAAGCAGGAAATGATGCAAGACATGCTGAAGCGTCCCTCAGCCGTCACCAGACGCTCAGCACTTTGTTGAACTCGGTGCATTGCATTGTCGGACCACAGCGTCCTCCAAAGAATTTCAAAGATCTGGTTTTCATATGCACGCTGACATCTTTGAGTCTCCCTATTATCTGCCACTGTTCCTGTGTGAACATACTGCTTCCTCCAAACTTGCTTAGAATTAATATGGAAAAGGGACACAGCGCCAGCCGCTTCCTCCCCCTCCCCCATCTCTCTCCATGGTGCTGAAATATTCAAAACACACACACACACACACACACACACACTGTTTCCCTCCACAGTGCTGAAGCACAGAGTCACAGGCTCCGTCCAAGTACCCACACTTGCAGCCTTGAGTACCGAGCTGCACATTCACATGCCACCTGGTAAGTGGGCACATGCATGTTCTTCCGAAAAAAGACCGCGCAGGCCCACTCTTCCCGGATCTCGCGTGCAGCCCGCTGGGAACATGCGACGGGGAGTGACTTTAACAAGTAAAACATGCAGCGCACTCGTGTGTGAACGCGCCTACGCTCCCCCGATGACTGAACATAACTTAGCCGCAGCCGCAGGAAGTCGAACGCGCTGCATATTTTCAAGGAAACGGCACCGGCGCCTGCCTGGAAAGCTACCGTCTCCAGACTGCTGAAAAGGTTTTACAGGTTGCCAAATCTGGCAACAGAGCCGCTAAGGAGCTCCAAGCGTGCTCCTTTCGCCGTGTGGTTGATTGATTGATTTTCTTTTATTTCTCGTGTCAAGTGCACAAAGAACCCAACCCTCAGGGGTTTACACAGACACTTAAAGAACAGTCGCAGGGGTCAGACGTTTCATTGCATTACAGTATATTCCTATAACTGAGTCTTTAAGACGTGTTCTGCTACAACTCTGCTGTTTCTCATGATCGCTCAGCTCAAACATCAACATAAATGAACAATTTAGACTGTGATAATCTGGAGCTATCGGCCTTTATATGATAATAAGCTCATATTTCTGTTTAGACCTCACATCAACAGACCTTTTTTCCTTTATACAGGAGACACGTTTTGCTCCTGACGGGTGTCAAAGTGACTTGTTCTGGAAATCGAAAGACAAATCTTTCAAATGAAATGAAGATTTCAGGTCGTTAGCCCCCGGGATGACCAGGCGCAGCGTGGTCCCAATTAAATATCTTTTTAGCGAGTCTCTCATCAGACGTCTTCGCAGGTCTGTTAGAAAGCCGAAGCGTTTGACATTTACGTCTGATGTTTGGAGATTGGCCAAAAGCTGTGGTAGATTTATGGACTCCCCAAAAAGGAGCGAGTAACTCTGCAGTTCAGAGGACGTGCAAGCGCTAACTGTCAGTGAGCGGAGCAAAAAGGCCAAAAGCCAGAGCACTCAACCCCAGCTTGAAAGGCCTTACCTTAATACGGGTATAAAGAAGCAGCTGGTGGGAGCGTATCCCATAATCCACCTGTTTACTGGTTTTCCAAGTAGTGCAAATAACATCAAAGCATTGATTGGATCCACACTGGTGCACAGGGTTAATAAGTCTTTCTAAAATGCATAAAATCTGTACCTATATGTGTTTTTATTGGAC
This sequence comes from Datnioides undecimradiatus, assembly GCA_008933995.1. Taxonomy (NCBI): domain Eukaryota; kingdom Metazoa; phylum Chordata; class Actinopteri; order Lobotiformes; family Datnioididae; genus Datnioides; species Datnioides undecimradiatus. Next base: position 4,617,773 of record WARS01001868.1, on the reverse strand, counting down.
TTTTTAAAAGCAGTAATGAGTAATAACAGAATTAATAACAACGAGGCTGCGGGAAAGCTGTGGGGATGCAAAACAAAGCTTAAACCAGAAAAAATAAAAGTATTTATCCTGCTTCAGAGTTTTTAATTTTGATATTGATCCCTGCGTTCTCTGCTCTGGGAAGCCAGGAGCAATTACGCAGCCATTGTGTTTCGTGTACACTGCGAATTTGGCAGAGCCTCAAACGGGGTTATCGCTTACTTTGTTGCATTACTCCTTCAGCCGCCCTAAACATGTGCTTTTCTTCCTTTATTTCCCGTTTTCAGCTTATTGTTGGCTTGCCGTTGCGTGGCCGCTCGTTTTATTTTTTCTTTTTAAACTGTATTTTTGTGAAAGTAAAATGAGATCAAGGCGCCCGAGCCAACGTTTGCCCGAGCGACGGGGGGGGGACCTCATTAACTAAGCGAGTCCCCGTGCATCTTTTAAATCCGCCGCACAATCGCAATCTCGGAAAACGTGTCACGCGAATCGGCGCTTAACTCGCAAAGTGCCGCGGCGCAGGTGCGGGCATTGAAACGCGCTCTGGCCTCGCTCCGTCTCTTTCCCCGCGGTTTTGTGACGTTCGAACACACGAATCACTCTTTGGTTTCCTGCCTAATGAGCCACGTTGACTTTTGGCCACTTTGCTTGACGAGCAGGGCTAAATATAACTGTGCTGAACAGTTGGAGCCTCGTTATTTGGGCGGTGCAGCCAATAACCTGTAGGCTACCGATGAAAAACCCTCGTTCAAAGACGCGACCGAGCCCTTTTTCCCAGGTAATGGCTGACCCAGCTGCCAACTTCGCTCATGACGCTCCAGAGGCGAGAGCGTGATTCCTCCGTTTCACTGCCTTCCAGTCTTTTTTTCCCTGCATCTCTGACGTGAGTTTTTAAGCGTGAGGAGCCGAAAGATTAAAGTTGCAAAGCAGGATAAACAAAAACACAATGAGGGAAGACAAACGAGGCGATCCCCCGCGTGTATTCGCCTGCAAACTCTGTCTTCAGTTGTGCTCAAACAGTCAAACGCAGTCGGTCTGGTTCTTCATTGAAACCAGACTTGATTCAAAATCGAATTCAATGCAAATGAAAAACTGTTTTTTCTTTAATTTTCGGAGAATTGCACGGCTTAAAATGTTGCACAGAGAGGCCGAATCGTCCCTTTCATTCTTCTTTTGTGCGCTACGCTACCGACGCTCCTCTTGTTCTCATCACGGATGCAGAACAAACCGTAGCCACCACACTGAATCTCCATTATCAGGTTCCCGTCGGAGAAAGCATCCAAATCCAATGATCCATCGATTCCCATTTTCAGCTTTTACTGACTTTACTGCCTCCGTGTATAAAAGATAAAGATAATTTCTTTGCACCAGTTGGACGTGTCCCAAGAATCTGGAGAAAGATGGACCAATTTGCAAAACGCAGAGTATGTTTCATATCATACACCGCGGATCGCTTCCTGCTCCGCCAACCGTCGGCCCGAAAAGTTGAGATTGCGGTCATCTTTCATCGATTTGCGTCCACAGTCTTTTGGTTTTCTGATAGATTAAAACCGAAAGCCACCCTACTTATCTTGCTAATGACACCTAAGGTATGCACGGAGTTAGAAGTTAATTGGTATCCTTAAATCACTGTATAAGTTCCCTAGCTGCACTGTTTAATCCATACTTTGATGAGCCAACATCAAAGCGAATACATCCAGTTCACTGCCGCACATCCGCCGCCCTCACAGTACTTTGCATTTGGGCGACTTCTCCCCTTTTCACCTTTCTGTGTTAATTTGGCATTTTAGTCAGTCTGTCATAATGATTTCCTGATAGAAGAGTTGACCACAAAGATTAGCCCAAAGGGCAAATCTGACAAGCTTTGCTGTCCTCCAAGCGAAAGTGCTGACACCGTGGAGAGATCGGGTGCGGGGCCCCCGCCGAGCGCGCGCCGTAGTTTTGCAGACGTAACCTCTTTTGCTGATGGATTTCATTGAGCACTGTCTGTCTTTAATGGGCGAACGGGTAACAAGACATCAGACGGGATTGATTGATGCCGGCGTGTTGGTTGGCGGTGAGGTGGCGGAGAGAGAGAGAGAGAGCTGCAAGCTGCAACTCAAACAAGGGTTCATGAAAGGAAAACCGCGCCGTTATTGGCCGACGGAGCGTGCGTGGTTGGTTATATGAGATTTATTGCTCAGGAAATTGTTTCGACCTGAACGCCGTGGCAGCCTCTGACTCTCTTAAAATTGAATTTGATAGACAACAAGCTAACGTCCGCTGCACCTAGGCAGAGATGGTTAAACAGATTTCTGCGGCATAATGAGCGAAGGACCCGACCTCTTCCCTCCCTGCTTCCCTCAGCAAGACCAGGAGAGCGTTGTTTGATGTCAGCATGTGATTGAAAAGGCTGAGAGTCATATGACGGCATTAACCAAGCCCTTGTCTAAAGGTCTAAATCCCCAGAGAAGAGGAGCAAACTTGTATCGAGACAGACGGCGAATACCCCTCTCTGCTCCCTCGTCCACGGCTGAAATAAAGAAATCAGTCGGCGTGCTGCAGATCTTTAAGTGGACCTGTGCAAAGGCCAGCTGGAGATGACCGCCGATGTGCAGCTGGGTCTGTAAATCTGGACGCTTGAGTGGGTGTGAGACATTATCGGCTCAACGACCTCCCACCCACCACGGGGTTTTGCAGGAATAACATGATAATAAAATGATTCTTCTAATGTGGGTGGAACTGGGCCTGATCACAATTCAGATATGAATGTGAGAGTTTGGCTTTGTATTTCCCGTCTGCGACGCAGCTGAAGGCGGTGATGTTGGCCTGCGGATTAAACACGCCGGGTTTTAAAGTCATCGGCCGTATCAGCTGCTCTGCGAGGATGCACGGTCAGTGTGCTCTCCTCTGAAGTCTCCGTGTCAGCGCAGAGCATCTGTTTCCCGGCGCCACAGAACGGAGAGAGAGAACAGCAGGCGATTACTCGCTTTAAAATGCGCTAAATTGAACTTTTCGGACTTTTCACGACTGACTCAGCCTCCTGTCGGCGTCGTGATTCACGGAGAAGGGCTCTGATTGGGTAGAGTAAAAAGGCCGTTCTTTGGGAGCCGATCAGAAGTCGTTACCATTTTTCAGGATTCGTCTTTGCACCGTGCGCGTCTCATTTGCACATATTTCTCTTTTCTCTGCCGTTTAGCAAACTTTTCACGTCATGCATACCGGCTCTGGACTGAAAGGACTGACCGGAGACCAGTGGCTTATTGTAAAAACCTTACATTTGTGCATTTCTGAGCTCTCCTTGATCAGATTTCCCCCCTTTTTGTCTGCTCGTTTGCCTTCTCTTCCCGAATACAGACAGAGGCAGAGAGAGTTAGTGCACAGGGCTGAGCTATAAAAAGCATCAAACGAAGTCATTACGCAAAATCTGTGTGTGTGTGTGTGTGTGTGTGTGTGTGTGTGTGAGTCCGTAACATGCATAACTCATGTTTTTTGGGGTTTACACGGTCACATTGCGGGGACTCGCCTCGACTTCTGGGGACGAAATGCAATTCCACATAAAGTAAACCATTAAAATTTCAGGGGAAGTCCTCAGCTGAGATTAGGGAGAGGGTTAGCCCAAGGAGATGTAGTGTGTGTCGTGTGTGTGTGTGTGCATTTGCCAAGTTAATCTGTGCAGAAGTTATAATGCCAATACTGTGGTATCACATTTAAACTGCTTCAATCAATCAAATCCACTAACTCTGTAGGTGTAATCAATATAGTTACTGACAAATATGGACACGAGTAAGCCGACGTTACGCTTCTGGGTTTCATTTGAACACCTGAAATGAAATGAAATCAACATGGAACAGCTGCTTGACTGAAACATTGTTGATTTGCCATGAAAACCGTGTGTGTAGCCCTCAGAGAGTCGAGACTCACACGTGCGTCAGTCACGTCGTCCCTTTTAAATCCCCACAACTTCAGACTCATGTAACACGTCTGCCTGAAAATGGGAAACTGCAAAAAGTGGAAATTACCCTCCCCCGCTGTGTCACGAAATCCACGAAGCTATACTTAGCTTATTCTTGTAGCCCGCGCTGCAAGAGACGGTTTAAGGGGAGAGAGAGTCCTGAGAGCCGTGCCGCGCCGCGCTGGCACTGTTTTCCTGAGCTATCTTTGCTAATTGATTAGTTTAAGTTATCTGGAGACTGCCCCAGTTCTGCAGGTGTAAACAAAGAGCTCCTCAATTAGAAACTGGGTTACACCTGGAGGACAAACACACACCCGCAAAAACACACAAAGCGGCGCAGCGAAACACCGGCGAACAAATTGGTTTAGTGGGCGCCGAGCGCACGTTGCAGCACATGTGTGCGGCGCCGCTGATAAGTTCCTTTTTAGTTCAAAGTACAGAAACTTCAAATCTGCCCCCCCCCCCATAATTTGTGGAGTGACGTGACGCGTGCGGGGGCTGGACCTTGATAAATTTCATGGTTCTTCAAAATGGCTTCCATCAGCACCGGCACATTTTATGAAATCAGGAAAGATAAGCGTGCTGGGATGTAATTATGAGTGTTTCGGTTTGAGTTCCTCTCTCTGTCACCGCGCGAACATCTCAGGGAAAAATTAGGTTAGTGAGTTTTTTTGGTTTTTTTTTATTTTCCCAGCAGCATCAGCAGTTTGTTCGCCAAAAGAACGGATGCCTTTTTGTTCTCGTCCTCTGTGGAGGACGAGAGAATTTGCTGTTTATTCCCGCAGTAACGTCGCAGACAGACGCCCGGCTGAGTTTTTAAAAATGAAAGGTGCAAAGACTCAGAAGGGGCGAGGTGCACGGGGTTAACTCACGATCAGGAGCCATAAGAGCTCTGGAAGTTTCGTCACATGAAAAAGGAAAAGTTAAGAAACACCAAAGTATAGAACAATGTTTGATTAACCCTTTAACACCTCAGTCCATTTCTGCAGAATACCTGGATCTTTCAGTACCTGGCAGTTATTATATTATTATACTATTTACTGCATGTTAGAAGAGTGTGATGACAGCTGAAAAACACAAAAACAGAATTGGATTTTAGAGTTTTAGTGAACAAACAACACTGCAGTTACATATAAATAGCAGATTTTGCATGTTGTATTTGAAATTTGATGAGTATAAAACTATTTCCAGTAAAATTCGAGAGTCTGTGTCTCATAATGTGAGTAAACAGGAAGTAAAATGGAAACTTTCTCCACCACTGTGCGTGCAGTGGGAACAAGGCGGCTGCTTCACCGGCTTATGGGACATTCGCAAGTGAAATTACCGTAATAACTCATTTCAGACACCATTTGAATTTTTCCGATAGCACAAACCGTGACGTAATTACTGTAATCCAAAGTGCACGTTCGTAGTTAAAGGGTTAAATCTCTTTGTTTGGGTTCAAATTCACCTGCTCTCTTATATTTACTTTGTGCTTTACTTTTGGTTCATGTAAACATATTTTCCATGAGTAAAAAGTGTGATGAGGATGAAAATGGAGGACGTGGCTGATTTTAGTTTTGTGGGGCTGTAAATCGAACACAGCCGGCGCCTGTTGCAGGGTGTTTGTTGCAGATTTTGGCGGCAAACACAAGTACGTCGTATTTACGGCGCCCGGCCTTGACACGCAAAGCTCTGCTCTGCAGGAAGTCAGGTTTTGCAGCTTGACCTTCTGCTGCATTCAACAAGAGGCCGTCCGTGTTTTATGGCCGCTGCAGTGGAACCGTGGAGCTGATTCATGTCCGTGCTACGCAGGAGCCGTGGACTGTTGTCATTCAGGGCCACCTCATTGACAGGTTCTGCAACTGGCTGACAGACTCCCAAGTGCTGGGAAATCTACCTCTGGATGACCCCGACCCCTGCTCATACCCCCTCCGTCATCCCGGCTGAGAGCTGCCGGGTCAGCTGTCACCCCTGTTTACCGTCTACAGTCCCGGCCCACTGACTCACCCATCCGTTAGTCCCACCGGTGACGGACGGGGTAGGTGGGACAGTCAGGCAAGGTCAGAAGTACGGTCTTACTCTCATTACGCTGGCCTTCCTCCCTGCCATTACTTCTACCCCCCCCCATCTCCCAATCCATCTGTCACCAGCATTAAGAGCAGCATAATATATTCCTCGCACCTCCAGGCATGTTTTATTACAGCATTTAAGCTGTTGCACTTGGACTCCGCTGCAGAAAGTTGCTCGGCAGAGTTTTAAATCTCCCTTTTGACGCTCTCAACCTCTCCTCCTCTCTTATTTCCCCAAATCAAAACGCGGCTCGGTTGCATAGGTTGCTCGTGGACTGCGTAATTATAATTGCAAAAACAAGAAACCGAGGGCAGGGCCGGCGGAAATTAAAGTCAGTTAAATTTATTTTGAACATTGGCGATTTAACGTTCCTGTGAAAGCTGGAATGCATTGTCAAAAGTAATTTCAGTGTCCCTGTGGGTGATTTTACAGTTTTATCAACTACTTATTCTTTGCTGGACTCTGTTTCTATGTGCCTCCACTTCCTCTAGTCACAACACCTCTGTCCATTACCGCGCTGATGCAATTTATTGTGCAGCTGCAGCAATCAGACGTGTCTGTCTGAAGCGCCGGACGTCTCAGAACATCGAATTATCCTCGTCGACGCTGATTTTAATCGTCCGGTTTACTGAGCTCATCTGAGACTCGTGAAAAAGAAAGCTGGATGATCTGTCACATTTTACCTTAAAGGCAGGACTGAAGTTTGACCACATTCTCGCTCGAGTTGTTTTAGCGTGTTGTTAAATTGGCTGACAACTAGTTCCCGGCGTATGCTTGTTTTATGCTCCTCAGACTTTGAAAAACATCTGTTTTGTTTTCCCGAATTGAAAACTGCAGCCCGCTGTTACGGCACGCTTCTACAGACAGATGAAGCCGGACTCCGAGCTAGAACAGAGACCATAAAAGACCAATTCCTGCTTCCCTGCACTGGCCTCCAGTGGATTTTAAGGCTCTCATTACAGGGCCCGGCGTTCTGGATGAAAGGTGGGCCTGCGCCGCCGCTTGCACGGAGAAGCTGAAAACAAAAGTCCAAACCGAGGCCAGTTCTTATTTGCATGTGACAAACTAGGCCACAAAGCAGCAAATGTGTCCCCTGCACACATTTGTGAGCTTAATTTAAAATCCTTTAACACAGCCAGACAATCTGTCCCTTGGTGTTGACAAAGGCCAAAGGTGATTTGTCATCCGGACTCTCCGAGTTTGGAGCAACCGCTCTGAGTTACGGTCTAGGATTAAGATCATGTTTAAATCACGACTTTAAATCTATTTTTATCCTACTGTACAATCTGTTACCGTATTATCTGCATTACTGAACATGCATGTTTTGACCTCATGTTGAGCACAGTTACATTAGTCTTTAGATATGCTGTAAAACTTCACTTTGATCGCTACGGTACGATTAAATCACAAGCTTAGCGTTAATTAGCGCTGGAAGTTATAAGTGTTGCATGTTAATCTTGTCTCTGTTGTGATTAGCAGACAGAGCAACACTGGGGAAAGCATCATATGAATCTTTTTAAACGTGATAGCCGTGCGGTAGAGTTAAGAGGCCTATAAACAGAACAGTGGATGCAGAGAAAGCCCTCAGCTTTGGTGCGATGTACCAAATTAATGCTGTTTTATTCAAAGCAGTAGAGATTATAAAACATCCTTTCATGAGTTGTTGATTAACCTCTTAATACAAATAGTCCAAAGGCAGAGGGAAAGCATTAGTACCTGGCTGCAGCAGCACACCTCACCGCGGACCGAGTTCAGCTATTAACAACACATATCATATTGCTTATCTTCCAGGGTCCAGATCAGCTTATGTAAGAGCTGCTGCTCTCGACCTGATACAGAAACACGGCACTGTGCAGGATTTCAGAACAGGAAGAGGGGAAGGGCCCGAGCTGCTAATGTTGCAGAAGAGATTATTAGAGCGCTAACTGTATCTCTTTCATCTGGTCATGGTGCACTCTGGTATCTACTCCAATGCCCCCGGCTCATCAGCGAGACCCCAGACCTAATTTGCAGCTCCTGACTTGACCCTCCCACACACTGACTGCTGCGAAATCCGCGCCTACAAACTAATTAGACGGACAGCGAACGCAATTAGAGCAACTGATAATTAATGCCGTGACTAAACCTGGAACGTGATCAGATACAGTAGGTGCTGTCGAAGGTAGAAGGAGAGGACACTGTCCTCATCTCAGCAGCGCTCGCGCGCCCTGGATCTGAATCACTTCGAGGCTGAGTTAGCCCGATCCCTCTGCAAGCACACTCAAAAGCGCAACCGTGATGACTTTAAGATGTCGAGACGCCTGCTCTCTCACTCCCAGCACTGATGCGCCACGTTTTGTTTGTTTTCAGATGATCACATTGGCAGTTTAATTTGTGCACAATTACGAGTTTGTTTTCCCTTTTCTTCCTATTGGATTTTCAGCCCGTGATGGAGCAATAAGTAATAGTTTGGCCAGAGGCTGCGTGTTCATCCTCTTCTCATGAGCTTATTTGACAGACAGAATAAACAAGGCAACATCTGCATTACAAACGCGAGCTCTCAGAACACACGGCGCATTCACACAGAGAAAGACACTTAAGATGCGGAACATACAGCGAACCTGTCAAGAACAAACCGCGAGCAGAATCTGAGATTTGATCAACAAATCGTGGAAAAAGCTCATTTGTATAAATCAATAAAAGTGACCACTGTGTAAAATAGCGAAGCCTCTGTCCAGTGCCGCGTGCTTATTAAGAGCAAGTGTTTGAAAAGTCTGTTAGATGTTCTTGACAAATGAGTGCAACAGTGAGAGTTTATGCAAAATCTACGCTGCTTTAATGTTTTCTCAGGCGGCATTTGCATACAAACCCCAATATATCACGTTTGATGAAGATGTTGTATAGAGGTCTGCTGCAGCACTGCGAAAATAGGCTAAAACTATAATAAAGAATATGAGGAACACTTTCCTTTAGATGTTGTCAGCTTAAAGCTCATATTTATTTGTACATTGCACATGCGTTTAAGATTCTTGTTGAGCGCACACACAACAACAGCAACCTTGAACATAAAATGTGTGTGCTGCACATAGGAGTCTGCACACCAGCCTCATTTTAACAGATATACTTTACTTTTTGCGTGCACGCCTGGTCGCGGGGCTTCTTCAACACGTAACAAGTGAGACCAGGTCATGCTGTGATCAGGTGGCTGCAAGTAGCAGGCTCTTAATTAACTGACTCCGGCGCAGTCATCTTGGAGGTGTGTGTGTGTGTGCGTGTGTGTGTGTGTGTGGGGGGGGGGTGCACCACACAATCAACACCAGAATAATGAATCAATATTCTGCAATCAGCAAAGGATGCTGCACCATTAACCGCATTGTACATTAGCTTTTAACGGTATTGTTTCCGTTGCTATGACACCGAGACGACTGACGGCTGATGTGATCGGGGAGCCTGATGCACGAGAGGACCAGCCACCGACCTGAAAGTGTCTCCCCAGGTGGATTTCACCTCCTTAATGCAACATTAGAGTCATATGGATTATGCATCAATCAAAGGCTGAGTGCACAGTGGTTCGGAGTTAGTTTTGAGTATCAGCAGTGAATTTATATGAACTTTAACTAGAGAGAATCAGACCCAAGCATTATAAATGAGACAGAGCAGCACACCGTTTGTGCAACGTTCTGCCAGTTGCTCTGTGCACCACCGTGGCGTGGCACCGTGTGACTCCGCCGGCTTCGGACGCACAGTGACAGACAGAATGACGTGCACGTGCAGGGCTAAAAGATGAATGTTTTTAATATGGTTAAAGACACGTACCGGCTCTCCCGCTGTACGTGCGCCGTTGTTTGTTTTAATATCGGTTAATGGAAAGAGGCAGTGGGAGAGAACCCTGGCACAGGCAGTCAATATTTATTCGGAGCACCGTGCATTTGCAAATCTAATTTTGCCTTCCATTTTATATTCTGTGGAAATGCCAAATGTCATCAACAGGGGTGTGTTACACTACATAGCAATAGCGTCTTCAGCTTAACCCTTGCAGCGTACACATGTCGTATTCCAAACACCCTTTTGCCACGCTGATGTTAAAGAAACAAGTAACCAGAAAACCTTGCATTTAAATTATGGAAATACATAAAAAGATTGAATTTTGAATAGTCTGATAATAGAAAATCATGTGTTTTTTGTAGATGTGCAGTAGTTTATTGGCATGACACACACTTTCCTATCGTTTACTTGAGTAGCAAGGTGGCTCCGAGATGCAAAATACAAATATAATAAAATCTAAACTAGCGCCATTCAATCTGAAATATTTCTTTTTTTTGCTGTGGGAAGCTGTTGAGGGATCATGTTTGTGGAAGGAGGGTGGGGAGGTGGGACAGTGTGAACCTCACACACTACGTGCGAGGTGAAACAGCAGCTGCTGCATTAACACGGACTGGAGGAGACAGCACACACACACTCCTCCGATCAATATGGAGTGAGCACGACAAGGGCTAGTACATGCTACAGAGCGCCGGCCAATCAAATGTAAGCGACAAAGGAAGAGAACAAAGAGAACAAAAACCAATGCTAATAATAGCAAACACGAAATTGCTCGACAAACTCGAAACTGAAGAAAAACTGAAAACTACAAATTGAAAAATAAGGAAATAGGGGTGCCGAGGCGGCTGCAGCATCCTCAGAGCGTGAGTCTGTGGACAGAGGGATCATTAATGTGATAGAAAAACTCTCTTTGATCATGAAGCCTAATGTTACTCTACCATTTGGTGGTTTATCAGAGAACAGCACAAGCTGCAGACTGGAGTCTCAGACAGAGAGACCCAGGCCTCCTCTGTCTGTATCCTCACTGCGCCGCATTAGGCCCATCGTAAACTACGGTGAACTGGCGGTGCATGGGTCACGTCTCTCGCCCCCGTCCAGGCGCTGTCTCTCCCTCTTCATCTCCTTTAAGTTCTCATATATTAGCTCTGCGCCGTCGACTGTTTAGCTGCCAGGGCTGCTTCGACGTTGGCGTTCAAGTTTGCTGTTTTCCCGTGACGGAAACCATTCTTGATTTGTTGCAAACTGTTAATAAACATTAATAATGTACAAGTTGTGCACCGTTTAGCATGACGTCACTATACAGTGACCTTCTCTCAGCTCCTCCAGCGGCATTAGACATGACAGCTCAGCAAAACAGTACCGAAATTCGCTGCTCAACCCTTCAGATCCTGTTCACATGGAAAGAAGCAGCTATACTGCACCCAGAGAAGGTCAAATAATTTATGAAAACCTGCATGGACTTAACTTTCTTTATGTTTTCGGATGGTTATAGCAGATTGTTCCAACGTCATTCTGGAGTATTTGTGTCCTGCAAGCAGCACCACTTTGCTAAAATTACGGCAACAGCAGGAAAAGAGTACTTGCTTTGTGCAATTGTAGCGTAGAATATATATATATATATATATATATATATATATATATATATATATATATATATATATATATATATATATATATATATATATATACAGATATATATATATATATACTATATATATATGAGGGATCATGTTATATATATATATAGTATGTACATACTCCAGCCCATTAAGTTGCCATCTTCAGGTGTATTACATGTAATTCACTGGAACATCAGTGAAGCAAGTGCCTGCACACTTGATAACCCCAGTGATTTACCTGCACTACAGTCACCCACCTGGGAGCTGGAGTTACAGCATGGTGGTGACTGTAATTGTAATTGTACCTTTTTTTTTTTTTTTTTACTTGCATAAGATGTAAGGGTGTTAATGTGATGCCTGTATTATAATAGGTGTGTAGACAAGGTCACTAATCAGCTGTAACAACAAAAAGTGTGTGACTACAAAGTGGGTGAGCGTGGTCTCAGCATACATATTGCGGCTGCATCAGAGAGGATTGAAAGGTTTTCTAATGTGCAGCCAACAGGGGGCAATGTTGCTCTGTGATTAAACCGTGCACTCGCAGAGAGCACAGTGCTGAGAAATCTATGGAAGACATACAGTGGGAAGGTTGGCAAAAGAAGAAAATATAGCAAAACAAATGAATAAAACCACCAGAGGAGATAAGTCTTGGCCAGAGCCAAATGACTTCAGGCAGCTTCATTTAAACCGCTAAATCGGATTTTATGCTGAAATTGTTCAATAATTAGGGAATACAGTGAGGCTATCGTAAAATGTCAGACCAAATATATCAGCACAAGCTATCAGACCCAGGTACAGCAACACAAAATACCATGCAAGTCATTCCAGGGAGCCCTTTCCCGTGTTTTTCCCTGACCTCACTAGAAACTCCATCTACCACAAATCCGTTGGAGGCGGGAGGGTAGCAGCATGTTTCCTTTTGCTGTTTGTGCATATGTGCGTGCATACTTGTATGCGCGCGTGCATATATTCAGGCGTGATCGATGTGAGTCGCCGCAGGTGTGCAACGCCATGCCCTTGCAGAACGGAGGCCATGCAAGCACCAGTGCAAAGACGTTCGTACGTATTAGATGCTTCACCGAAAATGTTGGAGATTCGCTTCGAGTAAACGCAGGTGGAGGTTAAGTAAATGTTCTCGGCCTGGACTAACAGACCCGGACGGAGAGTGTTTCATCTTTTTTTGCCTTTTCCGCCTTCTTTTAGCACATATTATTCCGGCATCCGGTTGTGATTAGAACAATGCGGCGGCTCACAAAAGCTGAAGGTGAAACATTCACGCAAGACGCTCTGCTAACTTTGTGCTGGTGCAACAATGACACCCCTTATCTTATGAAAGTGGAGAAGCCATGAATAAAACATAAGGTCATGCTTTTTTTTTTATAGGCTCTACAATACCTCATACATGGCTAGAATAGCTAACAATCAAAGAGTCAAGAGGTTCAGTGGGGAGTGACTCTCTTTTGAAATGGTCTCCCTGGCCAATTCTGAATTTCTTTGAAAAGAAGAAGGGAATATATTGGACCATAGCATGTTCGCTCCCCGGTGGAATGTCTCTGTTTCTACTGTATTTATGTATTTACTTAATGGAAAGTGGACTTCTTCTGTATTCAGCTAAGAGTAGGGAGTTTGTGAGGGATGATTTGCACATCAATGCTGTCCCTGAGTGGCTACAGAACAATACGCTTTTCCTTGTTAAAAGCCCGCTGAAGTGCCCGATTGAAATGACTTTTTATTCCTAAGTGTTGTGACTGATGTTGCAGCGATGTCAGTATTGGTCGCATTATGTGGATTTGAGCGTTTCCTGTGGGTACGCGCTTGTTTCAGATGGCAGTGGGGTTGCGGCGTGGCGGCTGAGGCGTGTCCTGTGTTGCACAGGTCTCTCAGTTTTTGTTTCTATATCCGTGCTTGATGGTAGAGCACATTGGTCAGGGCTCTTGCGAGAGGGTCACAAAACTCAGCGACCCATGTGATGCTATTTCATGGTTTTCATACACAATTCACAACCAGAGTGTAACAGGACATTGGCTGAGCTTTTTACTGGCTTCGGGAGAACTCAACAGGTGACAGAAGTCTCATATTAAACTCGCAGATGAATTAACACGGGCCTCTGGCAGGGCGAAACACAAGGTCTCAATTGGGAATGGGAGTTGTATGAATGGCACCACGAAAACCAAAGGCGCGGGATGGAAAAGTAGTTTTTCATGCCAAAAGAAGTGAAAGATCAATACAGTACAGTTCAAATCAAGAGCTCTCTTGGTAGGAGATTGTGTCCAAAGAGTGTTGTCCGCAGAATACCAAAAAGGGTGAATATGAGGTTCAGTTTGCAGAGAGTGTGTTCATGGGGTTGAGGGCAGGGAGATGCAACAGCGAGAGCTCAGAGCACACAGAGCACACAGAGCACACAGAGCCATTCACAATGGGTCATGGTGAAGAGGATTTCGCAGAGGGGATTTGTGAAGTTCAATGAAGAGTCTGAAATGAGGCCATCGAATGTGTTGTGTTTTCATTATTGTCGGTGTTATTTATAAATAGTTCAGAAAAGAGAAATGCGGTTGAAAAATCAGCAAACTAAAATCTGATTCTGTCCAAATCTTCCAAGAAGTACTTTTACATCCAGTGCAGCACATCTATAATTAAGTTCATATTGCACAAATCTCACTGCTATGGGTGCAATCTCCATCTAACCGTATTTGTTCTGCTCCAGTATTATTTTTGGTAATGTTTGCAGGCACCATTAAAAGGTTCGTCATTAAACATGTCAGAAGACTGTACAGTTAACTAATATCAACATTCCTTCTGGTACTGATACATCACATCCAAGGGTAGCTCCAGGTGTAGCACTGCTACAAGATACTGTATATCACTCCACCTTTCAGAACTTAATGCCATTATATCCTATTATTAACAATTAATTATTAACAAAAACAGCAAATAGTGTCAGAGAAACACTGGTTTTGAACATGAACCTGCTTTATTCTGTGTTTTGATCGGTTCTGATCTTTCTTTAAGGGAGAAGGAGATAGTTAGTTTGGCTCCTGGTGAAAACCCAATGAACTCAGAGAAGCTGACTGCAATGACAGCAGCGGCGGTGAAGACAGCAACTCCTCACGACATCACCAACTTTCATTGTTTTGATGACGAGACATCATAGTGTAAGAAGAAAGATATTGTGCATTTAAAGCTCTTGATCATGCGGTTTAACAAAAAGAAACAACCTGATTAGACCTTGGAAGTCATAGCAACTTGCAGCTGCTGTATAAATTTATTATATCTGCAACTCAGGAAGCAGAGCAAAGGAAAGAACAAGACTTAATACAGGGTACAAAGGGTACCTATTGTACAGTATTTGCAGAGCTCACCATGTACAAAGTAAGGAAAAGGTCAAGGAATAATGAATTGGTCATTTCGGAAGTTTACCATCGACAGCTCGAACCTCTCTGTGGACATTTAGGAAAGTATAAGGGCATTACCCAACAGCCTAAACCGCCTTTGTTGAAATATTACTTACTGTGAACTGGTCGGAGCATCCAGACACGTCTAACCAGCGGCAAAAAGACCATAAACTCTTACATGTATCTCACTGTCGAGGGACAAAGTCCTCAGTTTCTTGAGGGCATATCGTGATTAATTCGCAGTGCTGCATAGTCACAACTCAAGGGATTGGTTGGGCTGCTAATCAGTTAGGCCGAGCTAAATAATTGAACAAGTACCGAATTGTCTTTTCAGTTGCCGATCAATTGGGAAGAAGTCAAATGGTATCAATGCGTCAGATTCATTGCATTGATACGACTTGCTATCTGAGACGCAGCAGTGCATTATTCCTTTCCACAACTGCATTGGAGCTTTCCACCTTACGTGTGAAGTCAAAGGGGAAATGGCAGCCCCCGTGAAAACGCTCTCTGATTTTCATGATGAGATATAATTCACAGTGCAAGCAACTGTGCTGTGAGTCCTCTTTCCTTTTACTCCTGTTAAACTAGAATGGCTCCACAAGATTTAATGCTTCTCAATAATTTACGGGTTACAGGTTCAGGTCTAGATAAGACAGCGTCTGGGTCCAGACCCCAACTGCGGTCCACCTTTTAACAACCTTTTGCTTGACCAACAAGGTTGACTGTTACAACCTGGCCTAGGGGAAACCCTGACGCAACATGAAAATGAGACTCCCGTCCTCCAAACTCCGAAAAACCACCAGGAATAAAGCTTTTAAATCACTTCTAGATTCATTTAAAATGCATTTCTCAATTAAGAAACTCTCCTTGCAGACTGCTAGAAGAGAAAAGCCCACAGGAACCGGAGAAAGTCGATCTTTCAATAACAAGTTTGGGAGCTGGAACCAATCGGCTTGGAGGCTGGAACGACCTGAACAGTCAATCCTCCGCTCAGTCAATTAACCAACTTCACCTGCAGCCAATCACAAACTCACACAACAAAAAAGAAAAGTACACGCATGCACACGAGACCAAACACATATATGCATGCACAGAAATGTCAAAACACAACCGCTGGGGTGGTGACGGGATAGATTTGGGTCTATGCGTTAACAAGTGGATGTTTTATTTCAAAGCATTGCCTCACCCAAGCGGAAGCAGATGCAGACTCATGGTGCTGTCTTTGTGTATTCTGTGATGCCTTCTCCTCCCTCTACTGAAGATACTGTCCTCTCCTTTCATCACAGCCCTGAAAATACAACTGACACTTGCCATTTCACCCGAGGATTTCTGGATATGGCTCATTTCCTGATTGTGTTTTTTTTACGCCCCGTGTATACAAGATAAACAAGGGGCCTGACAACGCAATACCGCGAGCGCATCTCCGACTTGGAGGCGATCTGATCGGAAGTCATGTTCCCTTTACGTAACACACGGAGCTCGGTTAGATACCAGAGCCCATTTCACTGAGAGTTGACATTCAGATTTATGAGGCCGCACTGTGTTAAAAGCTCTACGATAGTAAAACAACAGAATCCTGATGACACCACTGGTTCTCTCCAGGTGTTCACAAACCCTGTGCAAGGGCAAGGCATCATCTTTACGGCGGAGATGCAAATTACAGGGTTTCCAAAGGTCTTCACAAGCTGTTAGGAGCCACTGGCCTGATATCATTAAGTTTAACCTCCCTCACTTTTTTTTTTTTTCAGAAACTGGATTAGTCATGATTTTTTTTTTTCCAGAGAGCAGGAATTTATGTGAGAGCTTTACCTCACAGGACACAGCAGTGGGAGTACATCAGTGCATGGCAACCTATAGTGTCAGCTGTTTATTGTCTAGCAGCAGTCAGCCATCTTGCTGCCCTTGCTGTTTTTTTTCTTCTTCTTTCCAGGGTGAAATGCTGATGTTTGTTCCTTCCTATGCCTCAGACGCTTAGGATTTAGTAGTAAGAATCTGCAATTCAAATGCAATTATTGCCTTTCCTCTCTCTGTCACTGGCAACTCCATTAGCCAATTAAATTTGCAGTATCTTTTTATTGGAATTGCTTGCAAGTGAGGGACAAAATGTCAGTGGTTTCCCCAATGATAGATAATTTCATTTTCAAAACATAATTGGACACGAGCACGAGTGTGTTGTTACTCAGTGCTGTTCAGGGCACGGGGTAGAAATTGGAAACTTGAAACCCTTGAAAAATAATTTACAGCAGCACAAGTAGGGTTTGACTCCTTTCTTAACACCCCACGTAAAACCCTAAAGCTATTTTGTTCAATTATATTTTTAAATGTTTTACTTCCAAATGGTTCAAACGGGTCCAATTGCCTTTTGAATCCTATTCAAGATTGTGAATCTAAAAAAAAAGCCCAAAACTAACAAATGACCCTAAGTGTATCTTCTTCTTTGACCCCCTGACAGTGAGTCAGATTTATTTTAGTACGTATGATGTACTGGACCCGGCTCAGCGTCTCAGCCACAGCACTTATATGTGTATTGATCCAAATGCACCTTTGTCTCACGCAGCATGAATCCAGAGCAGCGTCAGATAATAACCCCTTCCATCTCTGTCAAAAGACATGATGACTTAACCTTCCTGCACCGGGGACTGCCGGCAAACTATTTAGCCCGGAGAGAGAGAGCAACAGATAGAGAGGGAAGTGTATTTATGTGTGTGTGTGTGTGTAGTGTGGGGGTGGATAGCTGAAAGAGTGACTGTAGCTTATGAGCAAGTGTCTGACAGTGAGAAACACCAAATCAGAGGACAAGTCCTCACTCAACTAGCAGCTATTGATCCAGGTTCAACAGGCCATTCAAAAGACCATTGATCTGAGCCACATCTCCCCTCATTGGTCATCATCACAAGAGGCAGTGACACGTTGGGGAGAAACTGTCTTTACAAGACATTTATTCTCATATTTGACCTATAAGATGTCCCCCCCCCCAAATGAGAACGACTGTCAATATCTTGAGTCAAAACAGACTAAACTGTACAAGAAGATGACAGTTGAGGGTTAGTGGGGTGGTAACTCCAACTAACGCTGTTGAAGTTAACCCTCAAACTGCGGTTTCTCCACATCCCACTGTACTTTCACAAAGGCCCCACATTGTCGCCTAAATTTCTGGCTCCAGCGACTTTCAAAGACAGCAGCAGGTCTCGCTTTTAAAACCCAAGCCTCCTTTCAGACATTCATGTTTTTTAACAGTCTGCGGGGCGACTGTGAATATGGTTACCCATGTGTGAGTGCCAAGTCATCCATTTAAAATAGCCCTTAATGCCTGGTGTGAAAGACCCTTGATGAGTCGAACACTGTAGGCCATCCCAGCTTTAACACCAGTTCCAATCAGACTCACACCTTTAACAATCATTTTCCTTTTTCTTGTCACGTTATACGGCTCCCCGCAGTTGGAGCCGGGCGATATTCAATGGGGTGGCCAGGAAAGGGACCTTTATTCATTTATCAAAAATGTGTTTAACAGGAAAATAAGTCGCTTTTTAAGGCACCTGCAACACATAAAACCACATTATTCCATATTGAGGCAGTGGTGGAATAGATAAAGTAATATTCAGTGTGTGTAATATTCTTTGTTCATAGTCCCATGGACATGGTGGGAGTATTAGCAAAGCTAAGCTAGATAAACACATTGAAATTGACCGTTCAGCTTATCGAGCCACGCCAAATGCATCTCTAGTAAAAAACAACCTAATTATGATTTATTTCAGTGTAGACGACCTAATCAAGTTACTGTAGCGGCGGGTTAGCAGCTAGCTGCAAATGACGGTTAGTAAAAGACTATAGACTGCCACTAGGTTAGCATTGTGCACGACCAAAAATGTTGCTTTCCGTTTTCCCTGATAATTGATATTATAATATAATGGAAAATACGATTTTGACTGTAATTTGATTGACTCAAAGTGTAACAGTACTTCTTTTCGAGCCTCTTGAACAGTTTTCTTATGGGAGGTAATGTCACCTTAGCTTTTTGCATGACGCGTGATGCTAACTGTTTGCTGTTTTGTCCCTCTGGCATCCTACGGGCTTTAAACTTTGATAGAAATTCATAAAGTCGCGGAGGGAACGATTAAAAGCATCATTATTATTTGCTCACCTGTAATTAATTGTCGGTGTTATGGGGTTTTTAGCTGTGAAGTCTCCGGAGGTGCTCCTTTGTGTACACCTAAATGGGTGTGTGTGCAACTTAAATGCATCCCAGGAGTGTGGTTGCTTTGACAAAATGGTTCCACCCCCAAAAAGGAAGTAAACACATCTCAGTCAGCTGCAATCTGTATGTGTTTGAAAGAGCCTGCACTAAGGATGGAGACATTTGTAATTTGGCTTAAAAGTCAGTAAGATCCCATAGAAGAGAATATAGTTGATAGTTCACAGTAACTGTGTGCAATTGAAGATAAAGAATTAAACATGTGACACCCAGATCTTGGAACAAAGTGCACACATTTTACTCCAATGTGGTGCATCAGAAAATGGTTTTGTCTCCAGAGGTTAACAACAAATGCACAGCAAATTAATGCAGTAGCTAAGTAATACAATATAATATAATAACAATATAATATCTGCAGACTTTTAATGTTTTTAATTTTGAGTTGGAGGAATTGACACTGGAAGCATTACAAATATATCAAGATCTCCGCTATCCAAGGGAAAAGTCACATGGCTTCTTTTAAGTGAATCAACACGCATGTGAATAAAATTTCAAACAACACTAAAATAACACAAACACACTGAGACACACGGTTCTCGTGAGTGGAGGGATGTTAGCTCGATTCTCATCGATATCCCTGCGAAATGCACGCAGGCGAAGCCAGCCCGTTAGGAACTTCTTCAAGTTGGAAGTTGGTGCAAGTGAGCATCTTTCATTTTTCATCATTGCCTCGGGGTTCCTTTATTGTGGGCCAACATCTTCTGGTTGACTCACGGCAATGCATCCAGACAAATTAGATTCATGCAAGACAATAACTGATGGATTATAAACTGATCAGCTCTCATTCACCTGACATTACGTCATAGCTGGTGTTTGTGTGAACAGCAGAAACAAAATTACAAATATGGCTCTACATCGCCTCAAAAAGGACTTTTTCATTTTTTTTTGGTACTGCACCTTATCTTGGTGCAGCTGCCAACAAGGCATGACTTTGAGGTGTTAATATCCAGCCTTCAAACCCTGGAAATTGCTACTCGCACGCATACGGAGAAACTCGCCTTCGAATTCAGCTCAGTCAGATGATCTGTGGCAGAAAGGAAACGTTCAAGAAAACCACGTGGTCAGAACTTTTGCTTTTGAGTCATGCATCTTTGTTTGAGGTACTTCTTGTTTTCTTTATGTAGCAATGCTTCAGAAACATGAATTAATATTAATATCAATAGAATGTCCTCATCCTTATTTATTTAATTATGACTCTACACTTTTTTACTTTCAGTGTAATGCTCAAGTCAAAAACACGAAACAGTTTAGACCACGATGTTGCGCTTCTTGCCTTGGCTTGCTATGACCCACCCTCCTCTGCGTCTGATTGGTTTACACTGATAGTCTTTCCCTAATCCTACCCAATCATCTCTCTTCATGCCTAAACCTAACTAACCCAACCAATGAAATCAGGAAATACTTTCCAATCAGAGGCAGGACTGATTTTGAATGTGTCACGTTTGTGTTAGTTGGTCTTTTGTAATAAATGTGACAAAACTAATTTTACTTTTCACTTTCTTGTTCTGGGACAAGAGGTATTTTAAGATTTCTTCAGTATCAAAGTGATTCAGTGATAGTTATCAGTACATCCAAAACTGAACTCATTTTCTAAAATATAAATTAAGACTCTCCATCTAACTCGCTGTATCAGTTATACATCCTGTTTCCTGTAAAAGCTGATCAATAAAACCTTTTAAAGAGACATTTTCCAAGCTATCTTATTGATTTAAAAAGAAAAAAAAAAAACACTTTACATTAATTTTCAAGCTCACATATGTTGCATTAAATCAGGTCAGTCAAAATCAAAGGAGACACACAGGTGAGCCATCTTTGTGGTCTTTCAGGTACAAGACTGACGTCATGGTGCAGGTGAATTCATATATATTTTCAGGACTTTGCATATTTGCCGCATTCTGTCTTCCAACCTGTTTGTCTCCTCACCTAAAGACCCTAAGAACACAGAGACAGCAGTGGCCACCGGAGGCTCAGTGTAATTCCCAAGTCTGTGCCGTTTTATTGGACTCACTGTACGTCCAACTTTTATAATGCCATTTGTTATAACATTAACAGCTGTAAATACTGGAGAGTCCTTTTATGTCCAGGATCGATGCAAGTGGTTCAGTTCTATCATTAATCATGGACGGTGCCTTTTATGAAGCAATCTCACTTTATTCATAAAGGATAACTGTATGGCTCCATTAAGGTGTCACGCTATTTATCTTCCTTATAACCTGCCCATGGCATTACAAAGCGTCTTGGCTTGCTACTCTCTCTCTCTCTCTCTTGTCTCCACTCCATTTGTCCCTTTGCCCTCTTTCACATATAAAATAATTGGAAATACATGGAGGCAATAACAAGGGGGCAGTTTACTGGCGATAACAAGAAGGCCGTAAAAGGGAAAATGGTTCATTTGTGGAAGCTGAGCGTGTGTGTGTGCATGCATGTATGCACCATTTGAAAGATAAGGGAGGTCGTGAGTGTGGTAGGGCGGTAAACTTTTATAATCTATGGGAAAATGATTGGAAAAAGTGCAAAATGTTAGGATGTGAAAGTCAAATCAGTGCATGACAAGGCGCCTTTTGATTTTCACATATTATTTTTTTTTTCTTAGTTTCATATTTTTGCTGTAGGTCTTGAATCCTGCACTGGATGTTAAATTTATATTATCAGGGTGGGGCGGTGATGGTCAGTAACACAGGACTAAATCCTTGATTAAACATGCAGCAAAATCCTATCTCCAGTATCTAAGGCAACTGTCTTAATACAACCCCCGATACAACCCTGGTCCAGTTAGTTTATAAAATATACAGTATGTGATTTATTACATCTGAGCCTGGGCCAAGAGCTAGCCGGGGAAAGCATGTTTTATGAATGTCCAGCTCGGAGTATTTGATGAACTGGTGGGTCACTGTTTGATCCTTGGCAAAGGCTGGACCTAATATCATCAGAGCATGCTGGCAGAGCCCTGAAGGAACAATCTCTGTCTCAGCTTATACAGGCTCATTCTGGTCATTATTGGCAAATAAATGAAAGCACTGATTTCGCCCAGTTCGCAGACACAGGGTTGTACCTTCACTGAGCCGGCATGCTCAGAGTTCTCCACTGATGTCAGAAGACAGGGGTGAAAATGATCAGATCAAACATGGCGGCGTGGTATTCCAAACCCCAACAGAGTATGTTTACTATCTTTTCAATCTTACGTTACTTGTGAAAGAATATAGAAGAATCATGCATCTGCCATTCCTGCTTTTTTCTTGATCTGCTACAGCATGAAGTCTATACTGCGTCGGTTGTTTGCTCCTCTGAACTCTGTCTGCTGGATGCCCGCCCATCTAAAAACACGAGGCGAGATTGTGGTCAATGTAATACGTGCTGGGAGTCTTCGGCGTGTCTCCTCTAGTTTAACACAACTCGTTTGTAAAGTAATCCCTTTTCGGGTTGGATGAACCTTTCACTGTCAGAACTGGAAAAAGCGTTTCCGCTTATGTCTTATTCTGTAATTTGATCTATCGAAATTACCGAGCAATTTCTTGTCACGTTGTTTTTCTGTCTGTCTGGCTGCATAATGCACGAGATACCAAATATTGTTTCTGCGCAGACAGAGATGTGCAACAGCTGATTTATGCTGAGAGAAATATTTATTCTTTTTTTTTACTGCATGGGGATTAAAAGCTAATCTGGCAGCTGTGAGGGCTTTTCTTACTCACAGTCTTACTGTAAGTACATCGGGCTCCATATTCTTCCTACTGTGTTAAAGGGAAGAAAGATGTTTACTGAGTGTTGATAAAATCATGGTCAATAGTTTCTTGCAGTCTTCTTCTTCTTCTTCCTGAGGACAATTTAACGAAATAGACTTCTGTCTACATCTTGGTTTTCGCTGTTTCATACATTATGCAGCTGCATTGGACCTATGCTTTTGCATCAAATGCCTTTAATGGCCCGCTGATGCGTCTTCATCTTCATCAACATGTGTTTTCTCTATGCAGACTTTTTGCATCTGTCTGAATAAATGAGGAAAGGGTGGCAGGGATCACGCGTCTGGAGGAGGAGGGATTGATTTAAAGCCTGGCATTTGCTGAGGAGTGTGATCCAGCGCTGACCGGCCTCATCACAGCTCGACACGGACCAATGCAAGAAGTTCTCTGTGATCACAGGCAGGTTTCATTTCATATTGCTTACATTTTGCACTTTTTGTGCTCTATATTTCTCTGTTCTATCTCATTCTGTTGTTAATGCTTTGCAATTACGTCTAAACCTCTGCAATCATCTGTGAATCTCCAAACCTGACCAGCTGAGACTGAAACATTGGTCTCCAGGATGATTTTGTCATGGAGGCATCAAAAAGAAAATTGTCCATGATCCACAGAGAGGTGGGGGGTTGGGGTGTGTGTGCGTGTGTGTGTGTGTGTGTGTGTGTGTGTGTGTGTGTGTGTGTTGGAGAGCCAGCACATCTTGCATATCTTCAAAAGCAAGAATGACACTAATGAAAGCATCTATCACTTTGTGTCCGTGTCCTCCGGTCAGCTTTACATATCTGAGGAGAACCCCTGCTGAAGATGTGCCACGAGGAGCATTTAGCTGGACTCTTGGGTCGAAATGCACCACGCTTTAACGAATCAACCGAGTCAACCAACGGATCGAGGTGCACATCCTGTTTGTGCCTAATTGCACGCAGAGCATGCCTCAAACAAGAAGCTTCAAATGCAATGCACACATCACTCCTGCTTCTGTGTGATGGATACAGGTATTAAAGTGTCTGCAATCAAAAGGTTGATTTTTAAGCATTAAGCAAGCATATGTTAATAATAGTTCTGGTGTATAAATAAATACATGACAAAGCCAGTATTATTTATAAAGCACCATTTAGGCACACGCTAATTCAAAGTGCTTTGCAGGAGCATAGAAATACATTAGAAATAAGACATTAGGAAAACATTAAAATCTCATTTAAAAGACAATTAAACATATAATAAATTTATAGTCAAGTTTAACATCAAATTGCATTTAGATGACAGTGAAAACAAAAGAAAGCAAGTAACTGATAGTGGTACGGATTAAAAACAAGTTATGTATCCACTTTTATTTGAAAGTGGCAGTAAGAAGTAAGAGTTTAGGCCCTGATTTAGATGAGCTGACGGTTTCGGAAGCTTGTTCCACTGGTGGGGAAAACTTAAACCCACTTAAACCTGTCCAAGGTGACCTAGAAATTAGTATTAATGTGGATAAAATTGTAATAATGTATATGAAGGTAAAAGAAGATGGTTTGCAAATATCTCCTGATAACAAATACAGACTGTTGTTATTAGTTTTGGTCATTTCATTGGCGTTGCATTCATCTCGGTTATGTCTGCAGAGTTTCTGCCGTTATATTGGTGCATCTGAAGGTATTTTGCATTTCATTGTATGCACACCACACCTCCAACCATCCCTATTGTTAAGCACGCTATTAATAGTGCCACGCTCCTGAAGGTTACAGCGAACACTTTGGCCGTACAGCACAGACAGTCTATTTTTGTGTTGTTCAGCTAAACATAAAGCAAGGCAAAAACTGTACACAGTGCGTCAAAGTGGCCAAATAGATAGAGAGTCTCTGGTGACAAAGACATGACAGGTTCAATCAGCCGGTCTTTTCATCACCAGCCGTGCGTCTTTTTGAAGTGCGAAGTTAAACCAAGCCAGAGCCATGAAATGAACCTCTAACGTGCTCATTCATCTCGCTCATTGTAGATGAGTCTGGAGGGCCGCATCGCTGAAAGGAAATCTCAAATACATAAAATGATCTGCTCTTACAAAAGGTCGCATTAGATCCGACTAGTAATTATGGCTCAAGTTCTCTCCTTACAGTGTTGAGGCTTGACTACGGATGAATTAGCTCCTTTTGTTTTTCAGTCTGACTGGGCCTGTTGATGTGAAGCTGTGTTTGCATTCACAATGAGGCCATAATGAGATGTCATATGTTTGATAGAGTTTGTCTGCCTCACAGGAAGGGTCTAAGCCTGCCACTGGCATTTCACTTTAAATCCTTGGGTCCTTATGCTATGAAACCAACCTCCAACCTAGCAACCAACACATTAAAATGCTAAGTTTTATGTTTTCTTTTACCACTTTATATACTTCCTTTTGTGTGGATTTGGGCATTTTAATACCGCCGTACTCCAAATCAAATGCCCTCCTGCTCTACTTTGCAAAGGCACCATTGATGCAACCTGATTTAAGAGCAAGACCTCTCTCCAATGCTTGTGCAGTCCTTGAATGTGTGGAGGTTCGCATATTGACGCAAAGAACAGAAACGGGGAAGGTAAAGACGCTACTTGAAAACTCTGGTTGATGAACAGGCTCACATAAAGCAACGTGCACAGTCATTGCAAAAAAGTCCACCGGGGCAAGACAGGTCAGGGACGGGCAGCTGGTCCAACCACAAGTACAAGATAACTGGGGCAGGGACAGGGAGGCAGGAATAGGTAGGCAGAACGGCTAAAACATAATATCAGCAAGGTAACACTAAGCATCTGACAGAGAACAATGGCTACAGGCAGGATTATATACTGAGAGCTGATGAGAGAGTTAGGAGCAGGTGTGCATGTGGGCGTGGAGGACGGACGGTTTGTGAAGGTGGGAACACAAGGAGGAGGTGGCAGAGAAGAGGGTCAGAGAACGTGTCCTGAAACGGTTTTGAACCCGGGCTGTTTCTAGCATCTCTTTCAGGCTTCGGAGAACCTATAAAACAACGCTGCCCGCTTCTAATTTTATCCAGGCGATGTAAAAGGTCAGCCAAAGTACTTAGTGTACTTGCTTAGTCTAAACTAAAAACTTGGCTTCCATATCTTGTGGTGTGATATTCAAAACCCCAGGACATAGTTTAACTTCCTTAAAACCGGCGCCTTTTGAAAAACTGTAGGCCCTTAATGGTGACCCTGGAGCTGCATTAGCAGGCGTAAATACTCCGACCAATAAAACTATCTTGACCTTCTTCCCCTTCAATTAATTCAACCTCGCCTTCTCTCCTTAACCGATATCTAAGTGGTTTGTACTTAAGGAAGCGTGATGTGGGATTGAACATCAACAGGCCCCTCTGACAGCTCTAGATCTTTCTCAACCACTTTTTAGGGTCACAAGGACATGCTGGTAAATCTACCGACTGTAACATACCATATCGTTTCATTTACCGACAGTTAATACACCACCGCTTGTCATTGCATTATCATTTTAATTCAGGTTTAAGCGCTAGTTTCTCTCACTGTTAGCACAATGTCTTTTTTTACAAATAGGCTTTGTTTGTAACGTGCATTCGCTCAAGGGTGCACGTGCATGCTAACAAAGAGACGTAGCAATGCACCAATAAAGATGCAAGCCAGCAAACCTGAATGAAATCATTAAAGCTATTAAAAATGCATTACAGATGTTTTGCACATGTATGTTAGCATTAGCTGCAAACGCAGCTCTTTGTTTGTTTGTTTGTGTACAAGAAGACTACACAGGGCACCTTTAAAGAGGCTAATATACAATATCACAGTGCCTTTAACCTTGTAGTTAAACCTTTAAACAATTAAACTGTTACACATCATCTTATTATGGCTTATGTAAATCCCATTGTCACCAAATGTAGCGGAACATGCTACATCTGACTTCAGGCACACGTGTCAGTTTTCAGCTGCCGTCTGACTGATTTTACACCCCGTCAAGGTGGCACACCTCCGAACATGTTCTGCGTAATTATAAAGAAGTCCATGTCAGGATTCAGGAGTGTGCTATTAACAAGTATTCATCCTGACTGCTCCACCCCAGCCTCTGTCTATCTGTTCATAGTATCTTTGAGCACTTATAGCAACATGAATGGGTTTTTCATTAGGTCCTCCAATCAGGTCTATCCAGCTCTGAGTGTGCCATGATAGTGACGGAGGTTAAGTAAGCCCCTGAACTAAGATTATCAAGCGGTGCTCTTTTGTGTCTATCAGCGCATCTTTGGTGACTCTCTAGCTTCAGGTTATTATATTACCGAGCTCCCTTCACCTGATTAAGGTTTTATCTCCAGCCACAGCTGTTCCAAAGATTATACACTATTCTGTGACATTATTTGAGCCATGGGAGCCACGTCTCCCAGCTGCCAGAAAAACAGCTATCACAGTGTGTACGTGTGTGTGTGTGTGTGTGTGTGTGTGTGTGTGTGTGTGTGGACTGGTAGATCAGCCTATAAGCTTTTAGCACGTAAGTATGTGTGTGACCGTGCATTTCAATAAAGACAGAGGAGTAATACAGTATGGGATTTAAACGTATGACCTAATAAATAATAATAACAATTTCAAAGGACAGACTTCGCTGTGTGTGCGCGAGGCTTTGTTCTTATCCTACGTTTGTTGCCAGCCCTGTGAATTGAGGGTCTCTAAATCCCTGATGCCAGTGGTCAGGCCCCGATTCCCTGTCTCTGAATCTAGTAGGCTTAAAGGCTCCGAAGCTCTTTGTAATTATTTTAACGGTTTATCTAGCGTGATTTGCGTTGACATCTTCAATTAAACATAAGCCTCTGTGTATTCCAAGGAGAGGACACAGATGTGTTTACATCGTAAACTTCCCCTAAAACGCGCTGTCACCTGAGCTACAAGATGAACAAACGTGCGACCTCGCCGAACTTGTTACGAAGGTAGTTTTGCAAATGTTGTTTCTAACGCAAACAGTGTATATTCAGCTCTCGCGCTGCAGATCGACCCGCTATATGAATGTCAAGCAGGTTGCCTGCAAGATTCTTGTCAGAAAAGCCTCGGCTCTCGTGGAAACAATTTAGACCCAGCAAGGAAAAAAAAAAAAAAAACATAATACGAGTTGAAATGAACGTTGCAAGGGTCTCCAGGAATTCATACATATCTTAAGGATGAATTGTGTTTATGTTTCTTATTACACACTTTGTAATTTTCTTTGTAAAAGGTGCAAATAAAAACAGGTCAGAGGAAGTGTCTGGGCTTTTGAAGGCAGGAATAATAAAAATGTACATATAGATGAAAATAACACATAGTTGGACCTGTCGGTTTGGACACGTCGTTACCCTTTGCAGTGCTTATATTCAGTGTATTATGTGTGTACAAAACAACAGCGTGAATGTGCATAAATATCTTTTTTTTTTTTTCGACTCACTCGCTGTGCATAGAGAAAGTTACATGTCTGAACCGTGTCAGTAAAACCTCGCATGGATTAGTAAAAAGCAGAGAAAGATATCTGAAAGTAGCGGGACAATCCAGGCGTCCTGCTTCGCCAGCATCTTAAGTTGCTGAGGCCGGGACAATTTTGGTAGGAAGTGCTGTACACTCTGATGGCTGTCAGCACAAAGGAGTGACTAAAACACTCCATTTTGCACCAGAGGAGGAGCTGAGGTGAGGCCCAAGTTGCTCAAAGCAGCACCAGCTCATTACAGAGGGAGAGAGAGGTGATATCCAAGATGGAATTGAGTTTAGTCCCGACACAACCCTCTGCTACTGCCTCCAGGGTGTCGACACTAAGCCCCAACTTCTCTACCACTTTCCAGTTTCGTGTGCTCCCCATTACATCTTTGCCATCAGTGATGTATTGCGTTCTACAGTAGAGGAGTCATCAGAAAACCCGGGCTTTGAGTCCAAGGTGTGCGGGGTGACGGTGCAGATCTCTCGGCTTGTCCTCGAGTTATCCTGCGTCTGCCCTGCTGTCAGACAAACTGCAGCCTTTGAGGTGGTCTGTGACTCCAGAAAACCATGCTGTTGTTCCCCTGCATCGCTATGAGCTTGCCCCCCAAGCGACAGAAAGAAGCTTGATGCTTTTAAAGCGCTGGCAAAAATCAAAGAAACTGATCCTGGCCACGCAGAATGAGCCCTGTGAGGCGGTTATATTATATACCCGCCTATCTGGGACTGATATGCAAATTACAGCAGGATGGTGTCCATGGGTTTTTTTTTTTTTCTTTTTTCTAAAACCGAAGTTAGAGGATGCTCAAAGGTAGAGGTGGTGCTAGAAATTCTCTCCTGGCTGGCAGCTTTGAAACCTTATCTGTCTGAAGCCTCCACACTTTCTGTCTCAGCCAGGTGCCTTTGATGGACGAGGCAGAAAAAACGCACGAGTCACATCTTGGGACAAACAAGTTTGTTTTCCAAATGTGCAATAAAGTGCAGATTTCATGCATTCAGTGGCCAAATGTTGCAGTGCTGGGCTTCCACAAAGCATATAGATACTAAATATAATAATAATAACAACAATAAATAGCTATTTTTGTCCAAGATGGAGACTTGAGACATCTTTTAAATCAATGACGCAAAGTATCAATCTCCACAATGACCTGACACTGATTGGTTTTCCCGACAGCTGTTAACCCGACGCGACGCCACCATCGGCGAGACCTCTAGGTGGTAGCAGAGGTCTACTCAGATGCTCTCAGTCACATCTCTGCTGATGGGAGCTTTGCTGCGCCACGCTGAGAAAGTCACAGTGAGAAAGGCTCCGTGACCGCAGAGAGCAGCAACAGTGGTGCACAGACAAAAGGATGAAAGGCGCAGGGGCCTTTGATTTGAGCAGATATACAGTGGGCTAAGGCGTCTCTCTCTTTCTTTCCTCCTCCCTTTCAGCCTCTTTCTTGCAGCCTTTACCTCCTGCTCTTCATTCTCTACCCCTCTTTCATTGTTCTCACCCGGTCGCCGTGCAGCGCCTCAGAAAGTCATCCCGTTTTAATGACCTTATCGAAGAGGCGTGCATTGAAATTGAGCGAATGCACTTTCCGCCGAGGCCGTTTGGGGATAGGTGCAAATGCACTGGGTGTTCTGTAGGTGTGGCCTTTCTATCAGAATCGCTTTTTTTAAAAATAGACTTTTGGCTTCCTGCTGGGCAGAAACCATTAAACAAATGACTTTTTAGCCCCGAGCTGACTTTGAAAAACATTTTGGGTTACAGTGTATACTATTAGCGCAAAGAACACAGTCACTTTGTTTTATCTTTCGCCTCTTCCCTCCTCTAGGCTGTACTTGTTTCTGGGTTACCATTTGCATTATTAGGCTCTTAGAGCTGTGCGTGCACATGGTTGCTGTGTTCATGTATGATTTCGTCATGGGGGGGGGGGTTTTACGGGGTCTTGTGTATTTTCAGCTCCAAACCTTTTGGATCGTTACGCTGGAACCGACGCTGCCAAAGTCTTTTAGAAATTTAAATAGACGGAAGTGTGGGCTTCTACTTTCTTGATCAGCAGTCAAAATGACACTAGTGTGGGAGAAAGGTACGGCAGTGTGATTTAGCTGGATGCATCAAAGACATTACTGTATATCCGTAGTGAACGATGCAGCTTGCTAAATTAAAATATTAAAGCGATAAAAGCTAAGTCCACTGTCATAATCTGACATGTGGGACGTAAGTTACAAGAAAGATGTTTTATCACCACCTTCCTCCGAATACTTGTTTGGGAGGGAGCCCTCACTTATGTAAAGAGGAAGAGAAAACATAATATGAACACATTTTCTTCTCATACATAATGCCTCCCTGCTTGTCAAGCCAAATTTGTGACTTGTTTCATCTTGAAAATATCACTGAATCCAAGTAATCAGGAGACTGACAGAATAAACACAACCAAATTTATTTATATAAGCGCCACGTATTTCAAAGACTTTTCATGGCAGCAAATGATTTTTTTTTTTTTACTCCGTCAAGAAGTTTTGTGTTGGTGAAAGGCGGCATGGGCCGAAGCTTTGTAATAGATGGCACAAGACGTAATCTGTGGACAGGAAACGCGCCCTGTTGCCTCCATCTTAGCTCATATGCCTCCGTTTAAAGGAGGACAAGGAAATGCATTAATTAGTCACGGCACCAGACATGAGGACATTTGATATTCTCTCAGTTTTAAACAGATGAAATAAATTAAAAATTTCCAGTTCTGTATTGACACTTTTACTGACTGCGCTGCTTGGAGCTGAAGTTATGCACGAACCCATTTATTATTGTCATTATTTTCCTTCTGAGAAGCAAATGAGCTTTGATTACATTCCAGTCTTACATTTTCATGGTGGAAAACAGAGAATTAGAGAGAGACACCCTTAAGACTACAGGAAAAATGATCTAATGAGTTACTTGTCGAAGCGTCTGGGGCTCAGCAACAACGGCTCCTCTCTGTAACTTCATCAGAAATGTAATTCTCTTACTGCGGAAGACACGCTGAGAGTCTGTGTTCTTGTGCCAGCAGCATTATGTGCAAGACCAGGTGATAATTCACGCTTCATGGGCCCTACAGCTTTTCCATTATGCTATGGGTTCAAAAAGTTCAGGGTGGCATATTGCGGTGCAAATTGCAGGCAAAAGCATGACAGGAGTGAGTGGAATCAATTACAGCGTGTATGACACACATCAAAAGAACGAAGGAAGTAAGCTACCTTGATAAAAAGAAGTCATGTGTCGGATGACGGCTCGCATTCTTCGAAGACAAGCTCGAGGACATTTATAAGTTATTTCTCACTCTTTCTTCACAGTTAATCTTTCTAAGAGGAGATGTGTTGGTACAGTAGTCATAAGGTAATAGGAATTGGAGGCAAGTTAATTAAGTGTTACATACAGCTGTGGGAAAAGGTGTTAGTGAGACAAACCCCTTTGAATAATTCCCTTGTGGTTACTGTGTCTTGTTTCGTGGACACAGCACCAGATAGTGAGGGAATTCTTCCAAGTTACTGGTGTGAGACCACACTTCTTGGTAATTTAAATTCAGCTCAGTTGAATAATTCAACTTTATTGTATCTGTTCGTGGACATGTACGCCGAGCTCCGAAACATGGGCCTATAATGCAAATTCTGATCATGAAGCAGAAGACCGTGGAGATCCAAACCACAAAGAGAACTAATATCCTACTAATGTTTAAACCAAAGTCATTCTTACTATAGTAAATGCAGTATATTATGTGCTCAGAGTGAGTTGGACCTAAGATATGGCAGACATGTCGAAAATATCAGGCCAAGCAGGGTTGAAGTGTAACTAATACAAGTACTCCACTACATATCAAGGTCAAATATCGCACTGTAGTACATTTACTTTTTACAGTTTTAGCTGCTAGTTACTTTGCAGGGTCTTCTTATATTACTAAATATAAGTTTTATTATCAAGGACAGAATATAAAGTGCTTAGAACCGCTTCCACCTTTACTATCTGCAACATGACACATCTTATGACGCAGGCACTGCCAATATGACCGTAAGTATTGTATGTAGGTATGCATGGGCGTTGATATGTATGTGTATAGGCATGTATTACTACGTGTACCAATACAATCTATATGTAGACTTTGTGTAGACTTTGTGCATATTCACATTTTGCCATCCTGAAATTATCTGCTTCTCTACTGTGCAGTATTATTTGTTTCATGGGAATGCGCATTTGTTTATGTATTTATATATTTTTGTATACTGCAAAATTTTTATTATAGAGAATATTTTTTTCTTCCCGTGTGTTTATGTTGCATGTGTCAGTGCTAAAGTTTCTTTTTCGCTGTATGCTCTAATTTTATTTTACTTTATTTTATGTATTTGTCTGTCTTTCTTCTGTCTTTGAGCTGCTGCAACGTGTAAATTTCCCCACTGTGGGAAAAATGAAATGTCATCTTATCTTATCTCATTAATGCATAAATAATTATAATCCAATGATACATGATTTTAAACAAAATCATTTATATTTCTACACTGCAGTATTGCTTTTTTAGTGAAAAGATCTGAGTACCTCCTCCAGTATACAGCCATGCTAGCTGCTCTCTGACGCTAAGGCACAGTAGTGATTTAAGCTAACTACGAACTTCAGCAAGCTAACATGCTAATAATCCTGACATGCCAGTGTTTATCAAGACAAGTTTACCATGTTCATCATCAGAGTGTTAGCATGCTAACATTTATAATGCTGACACACCAGTCTTTATTAAGACAGGTTTACCATCATCTTAGAGCATTAGCATGCTAACATTTATAATGCTGACACACCAGTCTTTATTAAGACCGATAATTGACGCTCAAATTAACATTCTGAGCTGATGATAGCTTAATGAAAAGTTGAAGATTGAACATCATCCTGAGGGAAACAAACCTGTGTAGTCCCAATTTCATGATAAGCCAGTCAGTATCACATGAAATTACAATTGGCAACCCAACGATGATGCTGCTGCTGACTTCAAAAGGATGAATCTTCAGTGTTTCTCTCATAATGCAGGTTTTTATTACAATGTATTAGGGCCATTGTAAGTAAAAAAAAAAAATAAAAAAGACATAGCCTGGGAGATGGGGGTAATATTCAGTGAACCAAAATCAGAAATATCACTTATTCTTTGTTGCTGAATCTCATCCCAAAGTCCAATTTGATAATCTACTGCAGGCATAATACACAGCAAGCGGTGGCATCTGTGGTGTGAACTGATATGTTATGTTTCGTGCAGATTTGTGACTTTAATCTCAGACAAAATTCAAGTTTATATCAAAATTTGTGTTTTTTATTCCTGTAAATGTTAAGTACAACTTTAATTTAGCAGATTTAAGTATTTTCTCAGAATAATACCCACCTCCCCCAGCTCTGTGCCTTTTTGTTATGTTTTTACCCTCCACGGTAGTAAAACGCTGTTCTAGGTGTTTCCTCTCGTTGTCGGTATTTGATCCAGTGATTCTTATACTGAATTGCCCATGCTTTCATGACCACACAGGCTTCTTATTCCTTTTTTCCTGCAAAAGATATGGCATTAAGTAAGGCACTTAGGCTCAAATAAGCCTAAAAATGAATGTTTCGCACTTTATGCTGTGACAAAATTTCATTTCTGTGAAGAGGACTTAATTAAGTTAACAGGCATTGAGGGGAATATTAGCCTACAGATGTTGATGTTTCTAAATCAAATTGCAGGCTCCAGACTAAAGTGAGTCTCATAGCATAGAAGCTCCAACATCTCATTTTATCTACATTAAAGCTGCATTAAGATTAGACTGGGTTAGGTGTTGCTACTGTTTTAAATCAGAGAGAGAAGTAGCATTCAGGTAATTTCCTTTGCAATGGTGAGTTTTAGTAAATGTACTGTTGTGCAAATCCCTCTGCAATATCTGAAGATCTCTGGAATCAGTTGTGTCAACAAGAGTTTGTCTGCAGACAAGACGTCTACCTGACTGTTATCATACTGTTCATTTTGCTCTAAGAGCTGTCCAGCTGGCTGAGCGGAGCAGAGTGCATCTGGTGTACCTCGACACATAGCTCTTCAGTAGAAACACAGAAATCCTGGAGGAAACAATAAAGACTCTCCTGCTGTGAGAACAGTAGTAACTTTACCAACAAAACCCACTTTCTGACAACTTCTCATCAGCAGGGGCGCAGGCACTTCTGCAGGATTTGAACCGAAGGATCACTCTTTTTGGAATATTGCTACAGCTGCTGATCGTCAGATGTGACTTTGTTCAAAATAACATAAAAATCGAAGCTGCGTTCATTAAGACAATGATTGTTTGCATACCGTAGCACAACTGAAAAGAGACCATATCAAAGGCAATAAACTGGCCACCTGCACTTGATGCGGAGTTTGCCTTTAGCGCCGCTGTCTCGATTTAAGTACCGGCTTGTTCAGTTGCTGAAGGACCATGTAGTGATGATCATGACGTGACCATCGGGTGGAAAGGGCGCTGAACACTAATCGTAGCTTCGGGCTTATTTAGGCCCACTTTCGCTGTCTTGAAAGCATCTCACGGGATCACTCACAGCTGTTGTGGCTGCCACTGGCTCAGCACATCAGAGCTCCAACAAGGCACCAACCTGTTGCCCACATTGGGAGCTTCATGCACCTAAAACATATGTCACGATAGCAGCTGCAAACCTAACCGCCGGTTGCATAAATATCCCATCAGGAGCCCATGACTAAGATCACAGATGTTACATGTGCATACACGCAAGATGCACGCACAGCGTGCCGGTGCATGATGATAACAGCAATTGTCTGGTGGTGTTGTCAGTGTTACAGGAGAGTGAGCTGTGGCGTGACAACGCATTGCCTATGTAAGCTTAAAGGGCACTTCACTTATGAGAATAAGAACTGCGCCAGTGTCCCGATGCCACTTCAGTGTGTGCATAAACTTGTCTGTCAGCATTGCGGCGGTGCAACTTTCCACTGCTCCAAGATATATGATGATACTTGTCGGATTTCACCTCTGTCTGCTGCGTTCTTGCAAACGATCAGTTCGCCTCACTGCCTAATGATGCGATTGAATAATGGATGTCATATGCAAACAAATATCAAAGCCAGAACAACAGCTGGATAAAGATGATGAGCGCTGCGAGAGAGGGATGAATAATGGCGGCGTTTGTAACTAAGATAAAGGTGTAATACTTAAATGAGAATGAGTCAGATTGATGAGGAGGAACAACAATGCAGATAGATAATCAAGTCTGTTGTCTTTTAATTTAAATGGATTTGTTTGGCTTTTCATACAGCCATCCGGGGAAAATGTCACGACAACAGCGTCAGGAGTGCTCTGTCATGCCGCGTGGAGAAAGTAACTGGTCAAAATGACAGCTGACTTTGTCTGTGCAGCTCTCTACTGCAGTGTTGACACACGCAGATCCATCAGTCCAGGGAAGACAGTCGGTGACCTGCGTGCAGGAAGGGAATATAGATGGACAGCGAGGGGACAGAGAGCTGTGGTTTGTTCTCTCTCTTTGCACGCCTGGATGTTTCCGGCTGACATTTATGAAGTAACATCAACACCTGCTGGTCCGCAGCATTCACTGCATTCCTCCACTCAGTGCCAAAAAAACCCAGCACAGTCGCAATTTTTTTTAAACATTAAGGTGGCTTTCTCGGGAAAGTAGTAGCAACTTGCTCGTAATGAGTTGCATTTTTAGCGAGTTCATCGCAGTGTAGGTGGTGGAGGGGTCACAAAATATGAGTGGAAGAAGAATAATGAGCTGAAGATGAAGTACAGTGAGACGTTTCTGAAAATAAATAGTAAGTTGTTTGCGCTCGTCGGCACAGACAGTGTTTGCCTGGTGTTGTTACAAACAGATCAGGGTGAACGATGTCGGATGAGTGGGTAAAAGGCGCCCGCTGAGAATTGAATGCAGTAAACAGATATGTGTGGGGTTTTTTTTTTAAATATACTTCTGAGTTTTTAGATGCATTCATGCCACACTTTGTTGAAAAAAAAGAGAAAGTTCACTTCAAGAGGAACATGCAAACGCCGGAGACCAGTGGTGTGCCTGGTTAGCACAGTCAGCAGAGCGGGATCGCACGCAGACATCTCCAAAAATGAAATAACAAAGTAAAGTAAATGAATAAACGATTACATGCTGCATTAAAATCACAAGAAATAACACCAAAAATTACATTTATCTCTCCGGCCAGCTTTTTTAATACTGAGTCCACAGTCATGTATTAGTGCTCGGCTCCCCGGCTTTTTGCTGACCCAAGCGCTCCGTGCGATATGCTTATTTACTGAAAGGTGGGCAACGCAACTCAAAGTAAGAGCAAAGCCGCTGTAAATAAATAAATTCCTCGGTTGCAACCCCCACGCCTCAAAGTTCAAAGTTAATTGAGAATTTGATGACGGCAGTGTTGGTAAAATTAAGTTTGTGCATAAAAAGTCGCCATTCAGCACAAAGTTGAGCTCACGTGTGAGGGGACTGTGTTTAATAACACTGTCAGCGTGTGGGATTAGACCAGCAGCCCTCGTACGTGTTCCTGAAGGGCAGCACTGTCTTTGGACTCTTTGTTTAGGTTATTATTACCTGTCAAAGCCGATGATGCCGATGGCTGTTCTGCATTGTTTTTGGCAGGTTTTGTGAAATGCACTTACGTTCGACTTCCTATAGCACGCTGCATTCATACTTATTCAGTGCAGGTTCGGTGCTGCGTGAATCAAACTGACGTTATTACAATGGATGTTGTATGAACAGACATTTGGAGGTGCAGCATCAGTAAGAAACGTGGTGGCAGACACCGAGAAATGCTGTTGAGGCGCAAAACTACTTAGTTAGGTTTAGGAATAAATCAGAGGTTGAATTATGTTACGTAGGCTACGTGATGCAAGTTTAACACCTACAGTAAATAAACTGTGGTACGTCGATTTGCTAATTTATGGTTTCAGCACGTCACCATTAAGTCCTTCCATGCAAAAGCTCACGTGGACTTTCTCTTTTAACAATTACACTTTGTTATTCTCTGTGATTTGCACATTAAAGGATGCAGAAAGAAGAAAATGCATTGCATGCAATCGACATGCACCATTTGGTGACCGACTTGTCTCGTGTGTGCACGTTCGGAGTTGATTAGCAGACGTGTCTCCGCGATAACCTTCTACTGTTGCCTACATGCAGCTGTATGTCTAGCGAAGCCCATTCTACCGCTTTTATTTTACTTACTGAATAAAATGAGTATGATTCTGCCTTTGAAATATTTGGTTGTGTAAGTGTCCTGGATGTTTTAGAAAACAGTGGGCTAGGTTCCAAATTACCCACTGGGCATGGAGCGACAAAACAAGCTGTGCTCTAGAGAGAGCTTGTAATAGATTGCAGTGATTCCCCTCGGACATGCTGTTGAGCAGGTGGTGCCTTAGCTGGTGCAACACACGGCAATGAATTTACCATTTCCTACCCCACCATCTGACTATAAATCATACAGTCTGAAAACACATTTTTAATAACCGGAGTGGCAATTAAATAAATTCAGATGAGAGTGGGAGATAACTCTCTTTGCAGGTTATTTTTCTCATTAACCTAACACACACACGTGTGAACAAACCAGACAAATACATATGAATTTTGGACTGAAGAATGCAACTTAATGGATATAAATAAAGGATTTTAGTTACAATCCAGTGTGGTACGTACAGTACAGTCCAAAAAAATCCATGCAAAGTCGAAATGTCATACGTTTTCACTGTCAGCTGAGCATTACAACCTTATTTTGTGATGCAGGTTCCTCGCTGTTTGCTGTTGTTGTTTGATGGTATATTCACGTGCGCAAAAGGTGCTAATACACAGTGTCTGCTAAAATTAGCGGTGTGCTAATGGGAGAACAGAGAGAGCGCTAACTGCTTGAGATAATGTCAGTTAAAGACAAACAAACAGCAAAAGTAGCAGTATCAGAATTCAACAATTCATGCAGTTAGCTTTGATTTACACGAGAGATCAGTTCGCTGCACAACATTTAATGTAATTAACAGGATGCCGATAAATGAACTTAGCAGATGCTGATTGTTGTGCTACTGTGGCATATCCTCAACCTTTAAATGCCAAGAATACAAAAAAAGCCCCCCCCCCGACTGCCGAGCTCTGCTAAAACTGCCTACAGCAGGAGCCACTTGTCCGTGACTTGCTGTTATCCTCTTTCTGTACAGTCACACCCTCACAGGTGGTTAATCCCTGCGGACCTCAGACGGTCACCAGTAATGGTCATATTTTCCCAGCTTCTCTGACAGTGAGGCATGAAAGCCATTAGCTGCAGAGGCTAACGCTGAATGAGGCAAATTACTGACTTGCTAAAATATATATAAAGTGGAGCATTTGGAAACTTTCATACAAACTGCTTTACTTTGAAAGGAAGTTGTTAAGAGATTAATGCAGGAAGACTGTTTCTTTAGTCCTTAACTGTGAGATCTTGACTAATTAAAGCAATACACCATCTGCATTTTGTAAACACACTATTTATAGGCACTTAATAATCAGTGGAAGTTAATGTTTTACGCAACCGTTGCCACCAATCTCATGACTGTTGAAGACAAAGCCGTTAAACAGAGTTTATTAAAGTGTCATCAGTTTATCAAAAATGTAATTTATTATTACCATTTGTTCCTTGTGTGTGCGTGTGTGTGTATATATTTTTTTGCTATCAAGGGATATTATCCCTGCACAAA
The DNA here is from genome assembly GCA_008933995.1 of Datnioides undecimradiatus. NCBI lineage: Eukaryota > Metazoa > Chordata > Actinopteri > Lobotiformes > Datnioididae > Datnioides > Datnioides undecimradiatus. Next base: position 4,578,882 of record WARS01001868.1, on the reverse strand, counting down.
CACTGGTGTTTCAGTCCAGGGATGTACTTGGGTTCGTCTTGGATGGTATCCACCGTAATTAGTTCCTCAACAGAGCCGGCGCATCCTCAGGCTTAATGGGCAACAATCAATGCCAACACAAACAGTGTGTCTCTCCTTCGTGTGTTGCCGCGGCTGTCTGTTGGCTAAGATTATTGAATCATCTCTAACTTTGAATTTCGCCTCGCTCCTTTTCTGGATATGCTTATGAAAATAAAACAGTTCAGGTTTGTTCTACTGTAACGACACTCACACTTAAACAGTGACGCACACACTAGATGTCAGAGTAGAAGATGATATATGCAAACACTATTGCTATCTGTGTCTCTCAACCTGCTGTCAGGGGTTAGACATATAATTGTGTTTATGGCACGGCGCATACACGCAGAAATATTCCTCCTACACATACTTTGAAAATCTCATTTATTTTCTACGGCCATCTGCAAGTACTCCACAATGAACCTTGTGAACTGAATGAATCACTCTGTGTTTGGAGGCTGCAGCACATAACTTCTCCTCTGAAACGCACGAGTCTTTCAAACAGAAAAATGTTCCCAGTTACGAGCACCTTCTCACTGTTCAGATGTGCAACACGCGCACTCCCACAGGGTGAATTAGAGGACAGGGAGTAATCCACAGAATAATACTTTTATTATAGGCAGGGTTGTTTAATTTGAAAAATCCAGAAGTTTGAACTGATTTGAATAGAAATGCAGCAGATACTGTTTAAAGGAGTGATATATATATATATTGGAAGGTGAAACAGTCAGAGTCTGAGATGTCAGCCACGGTTTCTGGTACCATACAAACCCTAAAACTGACAGAAAAGACTGAAATTACCTGTGCAAGCATAAAATCAATCCACAGTGGGTCTAAAAAGGCAAATAACTAATGATGCTGAACATGTTTCCACGAAGGGTACGGCAACATGATAGAGGCAGCGCTCCCTTTATTGCATTAATGGGGCTGTAAAAAAGAAACAACACAGCAACGTAATTGTCCTCCTGAACGGTTTGGGGAGAGGGGGGACATGTTGGTCGGACAGAAAAAACAGAAAAACCCAAAACGAACTGTTTGGAGAGAACTTAAGAAGCATGATGCAACTAACAAGTGTGTTTCAGCACTTTTCACCGGCCCAGCATTGTAATCACAGGTCAAAGCAAAGAGACCTTCTGACCGGCTCTCGGCGCAAATCGCATTCGCGGAGGATTCCATGGGAAACACGTGGGCCGATGCCTGCTTTTGATTAATGATCCTCTTCACGCTCCCCAAGTCACTTTGAATAGGTCAGAGATGGATATCTCGAAATATACTGGAATCCTCAGATCAAAATGCAAATGCTGCTGCTGGCTCACGCCACAGTTTTGCTCCTTTGGTACTTCAGACTTGATAATGTTATGCCCAAGTCAAGTTTGTTGTCTGACTTACAATTTGTCCTCCCCGTGTTTCAGATTGGAACAATCGTCTTTTCAACAATTGCCAAACATATGTTTATGCCGTAGGAATTATGACTCCTGTCCGTCGGGAGCAGAGGAGAAACTGGTGTGACGCTGGTGTTGATTGTGTTTCCAGCCACCTGTTTACACGGATTTTCTCAATTTCTGCGCAGAGCGAAATCGTGTTTAATATATGAAACATATGTTTTCTGCATTGTTTTCCACCATTGGGGGTTTTACCGGTGTTCTTTCAATGTCATCTCGCCACGTCCGCTTGTTGTGCAATTACCTAATGGCGCCCAACTGGAGAATCAGCGCCTTCAGCTGTGCATCTCTAAAACATGCGCTAATTTGCTTTTTCTTTTGCTGAAATTCGCACTCAGTTTAAGTGGAAACCTGCCTACAGAGCCACAAAATCCACAAATGGAAGAGGTGGTGTGTACCGTTGTTTGCTTCCCATTACCCACTAACAATTAGCGTTGGTTTCGGGTCATCACAGCAACAGTCCCTAACCTTAACCAAGTGGTTTTTGCTTAAGCCGTGCAAGAAATTGAACTTGTACGTTTCTGCATAAAGAAAGTAGCAACTTTAACCCGAGCGCCAACATTTCCTGAACTCTATCTACGAAAACACCAACCTTAACCAACTTAAACAACATTTTCACCCTTGCAACAGTGATTTGTAACGATCGTAGAAGGCGCCGGCGATGTATCACGCTGGCTGGCAGACACAAAGTGCACGTTTTGTCTTTTAATCTAGACGACTTGTTGTATATTGTTGTTGATTCATCGAATGCAATATGTTATGCTCCGTTGGCCCACGGAGAAACACAGAGCAGCTCGCAAAACATCTATCCGGCCCACAGAAGAATTGCAAAATTGTCAACATATATCAGTCTTTATTCGCTCCACGATACAGTTATGATTATTAAAATAGTACAGCTGCTGTGTGTGAACGTGACACCGGCGCAGTAGACGTAGGAGAAGGAAAGGCGATGTTACGAGGATCGCTAGAGCTTCCTGGAGCCCTGCACTCCATGGTTTCTCAACCTTTCCTGGCCTGTGACACCAACCGTGATTTTCTGATCATCTTTTGAATACAGTATGTAATCCTTTCTGTCGCCAGCAAATCCAGCGGGACCCTGTCTCATTGATTTTCCTGAAGTTTTTGGCATGGCGCCACACATGCTGTGGGAGGTTCTTCGAGCTGACAGGCGTGACCTTCCATTAATTGCCTTATACTTCATCTGTTTAGTGTTAATGAGCTATAGGAATCGGGACGACTCGGCGGGCCGCTGCTGCAAAGCATCAGATAAAGCAACATCAGCCTTTCATGAGGTAGTCAAGAGTCAAAGGCTTAAATCTCCCGAGCTGTTTGCATCGCTTGCCCTTCCAAGCAGGTCGAGTCCCTGTTCATTAAATCCTGTATAAGCAAACATCTGTTGAACAACGCTGAAAAATGAGATTTCAAAATTATAAATGATACTTTAAGCGATCTGGTGAATCATATGTTGTCGTACAGCTCCAGAGCTGCAGAATGATATATCTAAACGTGCAGGATGTGAATCGCCAGTATCGATTTATCCTTTGTTTTTTGGGAAGATATGCAAAGCAGAAATGCAAAAGGTAGGGGTAAGTTATGGGTAATTAGGACTTCATTAATCACCGCAGTATCAAATTGAGATGCAATAAGGCACACATTAATTCTCTACGGCCATGCTCTACAATTTGTGTCCCCTTCACAGGGCCAAGGAAGGCTTTAGTGCCAAAGACGCTCGAACCAACATATTTTCCACACTTGAACACACTGCCACCCAAGAGTTCAGTGTCAGCTTCATTAAAATGCATGGCTTCTCACACAGTTGCACCTTGTGTATGCACAAATTAACATGAATGATTTCACTCTGTGTTATCCCAGTTGGAGACCCTACATGACTCTAATGTTAACAGACTGAATGAGACTACTTGTTTCCAGGGCTGAGTGGACTCGCATTGTAACTGATGCCGCTCTCAAAGAGGAGGAGCTGTGCATGTTTAAACATATTCTCACATCAACACCTTGCCCTTTGCTCCTTGAGATATTTAGTCATGCCTCAAAAAACACAAAAATATTTTTATTTAGAGGGGAAAAGAAATCCCAGAAGAGGCCGAACGTGATTCGTGTGTCACCTTCAATATGAGAAACTGCCTTTAATCTTAATGATTAAATCCAAAACTCTCTTTTTATAAGACAGCACATTGGCAAACCTGTAGCCCACCAGCATCTCTCCTCCTCGTGTATAACAGAGCTTTGCCTTGACCATTGTTTGCAGGATGTCACTTAAAGACTGGCGAGCGCAGAAGGCTGGTGCTAGGCAGAGATCAAAGCTGTCTCCCATGCAGATCATCAGGATTTCTCAGTCATGTTTTATTAATCAAAGTGAGGGGCTATTTTACCTTCCATTGGACCAGCCGCCAGACAGACAGCCAACTGAGGACATGGCCTCTCTTTCAGGGTGGCTAATTTGTCTTTGGAGAACCTCATTTGCATTGCAATTACCTGAGAAGAACCTATAAGTGGATCCTGCTGCCTCTGACAATTGAGATGGAGTGGGCATTTCTGCTCGGTGCAATGGAACGAAAGAAAAATCAATTGATGGGAGGTGGAGACCTGGAGTTAGACATTTTTTTTTTTCCTTCCCCATACAGTGTAATTAACTGGCACACAATCCTACAAGGGAATAGTCTATTACGTCTTCTTTGGAATCACTTTCTATGGTAATATGTTATAACATTTCTGCAATTCTGCACTTTCGTTGTCGGTAGGCCTGCGAAATTACCAGCACTGTGCGCGCAACGAGCCTCCTAAGAGAACTAGCCAAGGATAAGAGCGGAGACACTCAAGTGCAGAAGTAACTCGCACATCCTAGGTCAGCTGCTAGAGTTGTATTATGCTTATAACAATGTTTTCAGCGCAGGTTGGAAAGCAAAATAATTGGTTTGAAGATGCTTTCTATAAATGATGATGAAATGAAACAACACTGCTTCAGAGACTGAGCTTTTCAAATAATGATACACATATAATTATATAGCGTAGTTTAAGTAAAAAACAGAAAAATCAATTAAAACGAGCAAAATCCATTTTTAAAAAGCAAATCTAATGAGTTTTTAAATGCGATTTAAAAGAAGGAAGCGTGTCGTCTCCATCGATCTCTGGTGATTCCAGAAGAGAAGAGGCCAGAGGTCATCTGTAGTTTTAAGTTTTGGTTTTCAGTCATGCCTGAGGAATGGCCAGCATTGAGCGGACTGACGAGAGGTCAGTGAACTTTATGTAAACAGCGTTTGTCTTAACATCGTAGGAGGTCAGCTAAATGTTCTGTAGCTTACAGGGTTTTCAGTCTCCTGCGGTGTCTGGAATCAGCTGACGTCTAATAGACCTTTCTCTTGTGTAAGGCAAGAGAAGGGTACATCGCAGAGATCCAACAGGAACGATACGAATTGCTGATTAATAACTGTTTTTGAGTTCAGAGCATGCAAAAATGATTAAATGCATTTTCCCACTCGACTGGGCGACAGAGTCCTCATGCTGATCAAACTCATTGTGATTGGATAATTGATTGATTTGAGCAGAAACTGTGATGTAAGGTCAGAGGGGATGGCAGGACGTGTAATTCCGTGATGTTATAATAACCTTAAATGCACATCTTGATCTTGATTCGCGTTTGGCGGCGAACAAAGTGTTGAAATGCGTGGCGCTCATTTTAATTAGGCATGTTGCAGAGACAGGAACAAGGGATAAAAGCAAAGGGTGGGACACTGCGGTGCTCATGTCACGTCCCACCCCTCGACCCCCTCCCACACTTTAACGCACAAGTCTGTTTTAGTCTTCTGATCATTAATGCAGCTCCTGTGATGAACCGCTAATGAGTTAGCATGTGTGATGTAGCGCTCTCAGACATGTTGTTGTCTGTAACGCTGTGGGTTGAGCAGCGTCTACACACACAGTTTCTGCCCGGCTGCACTTTGTCTGCAGTTGCTGTAGCTCCCTGTGAAATCATCTCCTCTGGACACAAGATTGAACTCTGCCCTCTTGTTTGTTTGCCATACTGAGCTATCATATGGCCGATCGGCGGTCGGCACAATGCCGAGCTTTAAATACTCTTTATTCTGATTTACGTCGACTTCGGGCGCTGTCGTTTCACGTGTTTTGTTAACGCAAAGTGCTTCCACATGTCCACGGTTCGAGGTTCACGATCCATCATACCGCAGGAGATAGAAGCAAATGATATTGCTCCGTTCACATTCAAACCAAGCTCTGATTGTTTGCGGGAGAAAGGTTGGATGTGATGATCCGGCTTTGATAAATTACACTGATCCCACCTTGTGTCATTCTTTCGCTGACCTTTTTAATATGCAGCGCTCAGACGGAGCTTTTGATGGTGGAATGAAATCTAAATTTACACGCAGTCTAATAATAAAAGTGTGTCTAAAGCATTCGACAGGCACAGACGGAGCAACGCTGTCTGTTTGCGTTTCCCGTTGCCGGGGTCCTTACAGTCGTCGATCAGGTGATGCGTCAGCTGAGCTTGCATTTTGCCCTGCTCATCCTCCGCTTCTGCTTCCCTTTCGCCGCCTCCGTGGTGTGATTCTCCCAGCATCCCTTCCTGGAGGTTGCACTGATCTCTCTCTCTCTCTGCTTTCTGCTGACCTTAAATTGCTCTGTGAATACAAAGCATCTGCCAAAAACTAATATTTCTTTCACTCGTTGAGATGCTCTCCGCCAAGACACGAGTGGACTCACTGAACTTTCTTGAATAAATTCCCTTCAGCAGGTCCGTCATAGATTTCATTTGCTACACTTGGCCTTGCCGGGAATGAGCCACAATCACAAGCATTTAACACGTCTGACACATCCACACACCATACAAGTGTTCACGAGGCATTTTCATTGTATAACGCCTTATGTTTCAGCCTATTAACATGGCAACACTTGTTTGCCGGCACATTACAGCTCATCTCTGCTAAGTTTCGGTGGAGAACATGCTTGAAGGCTCTGGTTGGTTGCGAACCAATGCAATTGTTTCCAGATGTATTTTTGTGTTTTTCCGTTTGATAGCGGCCGTTTGGAAATCAGAAATGAGCCTGGCGGTTCCTGGTTTGACCAGTTTGACCCTTCGCTTCGTAAGGTAGCATCCGGGGTTGAGAAAAACATGGAAACAAATGGAAAAAAGAAGGAGCTTGAATCATTTTTGGCAGATGTTTTTTGACAAAACGAACAGCTGCAGCGAAGCAGCGATAAGAAGTGGGTGGAACGGCTTTAAGAAAATAAAGTTTATTGGCGAAATCACGAAAGTTGTTTAAGTGACAAGGACACAGCGTTGGAGTTTTCGTGCAGAAGAAGAGCTAATAAGAAGAGTCGCACATGCTAACGAACGTGCCGCCGTCCCCGAGGGATTGCGCGCAGCTGTTTCCACCTGCTGAGTGTTTTCTCCCTTTGCTTGGCTTTGTCTTACTCCCTTTTGAACGCGAGAACATCCTGATGGCTATAATTAGCTCTGTCACTCCGCGCTTATGAACGCCGAGCGCGCTGCCATTCATTTCTCCGCCACACCTAACGACTCAAGCAGTCGTTTCCGAGCTTTGTGTCACTCACGTTTCATTTGCCTCCCCTCGCGGCCCTCTCCTCTTTTATTTAACCTTTCTGTAATATTCCACTTTCATTCCCTGTTCACTTCTGCTCTCATCCGTTCCTGTGGACCCCCGGATCTTTATTTTTTGCCTCAGATGATAAAAAGACTTCAAATTGGCGTTGGAAGAACTAATGACAGTAATCACAAAAGCGCTGACCTGTTCCATATTGAGAGGGTCACCCGGCTTCTGAGCCGCCAGATGGGCTCCTGCGCGAGGAGCTAGCTGCTATTCATGCAAAAGTTAGTTGAAAAGTTGTGTGTGTGTTTGTGTCTAACTGTTTGTGTGTACAACTGTGTGTGTGACGGGTGTTAATAGGATGTTTACACCCAATTGAATGGGTGTAAATGTCAAACCGGAAATCATCCATACTCAGGTCACTGGTATTTTCATGCATTGATTCTTAAATAAAGTCTACTAATTATTTTTATATGCAATGTGCTACAATGAATCTTAGCAATGCATTTATGTATTTATGGCTCTGATTTTCAACATTTTAACATTTATTCTGATTTTATTTGCTTTACCCTTCTTTTTTATGACTTTGCCATTTATTGATGCGTCGCATTTTAATTGATCTATGTATCTATTTTATTTATTTGTGCTCTGTGGCGACTGCAAACCTTAAAGTGTCGCTGAGAGGCTGAGGTTGGGCCTTGAGGCTACTGTGTGACGCGCTATTAAACCAATGACTGAGACCCACCCTCACCCTCTTCCTCGTCCCCGAGACACCGGTGAACAGGTGACTATACTGCCGATTAGATTAACCACACCCATATCCCCGTGACCTAGATACACCAATCACCGTGATGCAACCAGAAGTCATGCAGCATAAAGCATCATCCACAATATAAACAATTCCGATTCATGGCTCCTACATTCTTTTATTTACTTTATTTACTTTTGTTATTGAGCTATTTTATCAGTTTTATTCCCTTGTTTTTTATTATTTTATTAGTTTTTATCTGTTTTCATTTTTATTTCAGTGTCTCCAGTGTTTCCTCGTTCCTCTTTGCAAACTGTAATAGATTATATTACATTTATTTTGTAATTTAATTACCTGAAATGCTGTTACAACACTGATATTAATGTTAAAAAAAGGAAAATAAACCAAAAGAAAGACGGCGCCTGGTTTAGCAGAAGCTGCTCGTGGCATGTTATTAAATATGTGCTCTTAATTTGTCCCCAGCTCTTCTCAGGCTGCAGTAAATATAGCTCCCTCTCTGTATCATGTCAACCTCATTTGCTTGGTGTTCATTACCTGCTGAGTGTCTGGCAGCTGAGTCTATTAACGTTTTTTATTTTTTAGCCAATCTGCGCCGGCGTGCGTGTGCATGTGTGGTCAGTAATAGCGTGATGGAGACACATGTGTTTGTCTTGTAGAAGAGTGCAGCGTCAAATGCATCAACTTGTCCCATGAAAACCGGCGATGTAGGTCAATTATCAGTGCCTGTTAATAGACCGAAATGACTTTTCTCTAATTCTGCAACACCAGAGGCGACGGCGACAGCTACCTGGTTCAGGTTGGGGATCACTGATCACTTCACTGTCAGTGTCGCCGAGGAACGTCATGCTGCTTCCAACTTTTAGTCATTTGTGCATGAGGCCCCCGGTGAAGAGAGTCTCTCTGAAAGCAAAACACGTCATTTAAAAAGGATTATTTTACCACATGATGCACGACGTGTATATTATTTTCTCACATCTGATGCTGACTTTTCATCCACAGTCCTTCCTTTTCATCTACCCTCCATCCGATTCTTTGGGCGATTACCATGCAGGAGCGAGATCAGCTCCATTCGCATACGTCTCTGCCGCGAATAAACGCTGACATAAGCCAAAGCTCTGATATCTTATTTATGATGATTGCATTTATGCAGCAAGGTGGCTCAGTGGGTAGCACTGTCACATAAAAGTAAGTAAATCCCCGGCTGGGTCTCTCAACACGTCTCTGTTGTGCACAGGTTCACTCTGCTTTCGTCAAGGACGTGCAAGTATAGCAATTTGGTGACACTGATTTGGCAACGAGTGCTCATGTGTTTGTTTACACGTGTTAGCCCGGTGACAGACTGGCGACCTGGTGTTCGCTGTCTCTCACCCAAAGTGAGCTGGGAGAGCCTCCAGCCCCCTGCGAGCCCGAGCAGGAAAAACAGCCTGGAGAAGCCTGGACGGATGGAGGTGTCGCATGGCCACAAGACCATACAATTAAAAATGTGTCACTGTCCGAAAACACTCTGAGTGACTGACGGGTGCTGCTTTCCTACAAACGGTGGCCAATACAGTTTGAGTTTAAGGAGCGTTCGCTGTTCAAAAGCCTTAATACATGAAGTCTGTTGTTTGAAGGAGCCCATGAAGTGAAATCGATTCATTTATGCAAATAAGATGACATCATTTGCGCGTCACTGCACATGCTACCTGTGTTTGCTAATGTTGAATTTAGCAATTTCACATTTTAAGTGAAATAGCTCACCTGCAGGGTTTCCCATAGTTTGCATATAAATCTGGAAAACATGGCAGCTCCTGAAAAGGTTAAACATCTGCAGCCCCCTGGTGGGTGGCTGCAGTATAGCTAATAAGCCCCACTCCCTTCTATGTAAGCAGTGCTGTGCTTACCATGTAAGGTTAGCAGTCGATTTACAAGCAATCAGCCAACATCCACGTCCATTTATTATGTTTATATGTCGTCTTCTGCTTTTGTTTGTTGCTTATTTCCAGCCCCACACCGGCCTGAAGACAATGAAGTCACACCCGTGACAAAGGGACTGTGAATTATATTAACAGCTGACTGTACATCACAGAGCTGTCACCTCACCTTTCACCGAAGCAGCCAGTGTACACACTGAGAGTGGGTAAAGGGACAGTGCCCTTGGAGTCAGATGACACTATCCCCCCTGCCTGTGATGTGTCATGCACTCCCTGTCAACTCGCTGCTTCTGCTGTGGACATATTAGTGGGATTTCACCCAATACTGAATGCAGCCTTTGGAGCTGTGCCATCAAAAAAATAGTTTCTGCAGCTTTTGTACGCAACAAACACTCTAAGTAATGCACTTTTTATTTCTAGGAAGGGTCAATACCAGGTAATCAGTCCAAAAAACACAGCAAACATATCCAAAAGGGTGCAGGCAGAAACTAAGTCCAGGTAACAGGTAAACCCAAAAACTCAAGGAACTCGAGGGAGCACAAGGAAACAGCAAAGACACATCTGCTAACTCACCAACAATCAATCAACGGGCCGACGGAGAACAAAGGAAGTGACACAACTTAAATAGACTAGGGAGGGAACAGTGACCAGACGCAGGTGAAAACAGTAATCCAATCAATCACAGGAAACAAGTGAACAGCGACACAAGAGGGAGAACATTTCAAAATAAAGCAGGATGCCAGCAAAACTAGAAAGCACGACACTTTCAAATTGCAAAACATCTAAACACTTCAACACAGGGGTGGGCTCAGGTTGTCTGAGGGTCCAGCTGCAGGTGGCGGATGTCTGTGAGACATACCTGGTGAAACGGTTCCAAGCCACCATCGTGTTTCGGCTTCATGACGTTGTCTTGCATGTTGGTGCACCCAGGAGTTACTGTGTTTTACCGATCGCTGGGGGATCGGTGGCACTTTGTTGCGTTTTGAGCATCCTTCGAGACAAACCGAGACCCCGTTGCTCCAAATTCTCACCCAACCAGCCGCGTGAGAACGACCTGCCGCCTCCACAGTCGCAAAACTGGGGAGAACTACGCTGCGAGGCTAAGGCTGCAGAACTGACTTGGCCGAACATCCGAGATGACAAACAAAAGGTCAGCTCTCTCTACAAAATGAAGAGGAACCCGGCCCCCGCTCGCCACCGTCAACTGCCTCTGTGCTGCTGTAATTTGCTTGACTAAACAACTTCTTGGTTAAAAATACCAGTGACACCAAAAAGTGAAGATGTTCAGAGTTTATTTTTGTGATTTCTTCGACCTTTCGCTCCAAACTCCTTTCTGATTAGCTGAAAATAAAAGCTTTGTGTGCGGCCACTTTGCTTAAACAGCATGGACACCAGCCAGGCTCTAAAATGTTAAATGTTATTGATCAGGTGTGTAGCTGTAGAAATGGCCACATCACTTGATTGTCTTTGGGGCCTTAAAGGGGACATATTATGATAAACAGGTTTCTCCTGCCTCTACATATTTAAACTAGTCCCGCCTCAGCCGACCAACTCAGAGCATGATGAAGGCAGACAGGTCCTGCATCGTCTCTGCAGCCCACCCTCTGGTAACATGGGGCTCCTACAGGCCGTTCAGATCCAGCTCCTGTCGTTACGTAACCACAGGAGTGATTTACAGAGGCCGTCCTCCTCTGAGTGAAACCGCTGAGAGGGGGCCTTCATCCCGCTAGGTGAAGCTCTCTGTTTCCGGCGGTAAGCTAGCGGTGTGTGGCGATGTCGTCGGTCAGAGCCGGACATGCAGACTGCTCTGTTGTTGGTTGTAAACACCAACACAAATGCCGATATTCTGTCCCAGCCCCAGAAGACCAGAGGAGACCGTGGCTGCGTTTGATTCTTTCCAACCGTCTCCTCCGCTGCTCGCCGTCAGATTCTGGGTCGTAGCTATAGCGTACAGCCGCGGGCTGTTCGCCAGGAGCGGCAGCCATGTTGGATACCCTCCCCCTCCATACGTCATTCAGGCAGGTGTCATTACCATAGCCTCCCCGCCCACTCAGAACTCCACATAGATAATGAAGGTAGAGAGTGGGAGGCTGCAGACCCTCCTCAGAGGCTGGACTTCAGATTTGTTTTGCTTGTTTTTAAGACATCCAGGACCTGTTTCAAACAGCTTTCAGCTGCCATAATATGTCCCCTTTAAAAAAGACAATAGATGTTGCACGTAACGGTGCTGCAGGAAAGAGGAAAGCCTGGATGACAGTGTCATGCAAACTATTTATTTACTTTCCTGTTAATTCTTTAGCGCTTGGGACACATGCACGAGTGTGCAACAGCCCCGGAGGAGTCACAAATGTGTGTGCAAATTGCACGAGGTGACGAACGATCGGGCCCATGGTCTTCAGAGCTGAACCAGCTAATAGCAGCTAAACTACTCACAGAACAGGCGAGATATCGAAGGACCTGGAGGGTAAAATACAAGTAAAAGGAGAGTCTGAAAAGAAAAGTAAAAGCATTCATTTTAGGACCACTCCAGACATTTTACAGTACCTTAAAATAACAGAATGTCTTTTTATTTCTTTCTAGAAGCTAAAGGACCCACCCACAGGGATGGGCAACAGAGGAAAGAGAAACTACTGCTGCATCCTAGAAGTGGTACAGGATGATGGACGATACGCTTAGACCTAAACATCACATTAATCCTCCGGCCCAGTGTGACTCCCCCAAGGACGCAGCAGCGGTTTCTCCTCCACCACAAGCACAGGGCAAAAGACAGGCAGATTGTGAAGAGCGGGACACACTAGTTATGAAGCACAAAGAGCCAGACTGGCTGGTGTAGCTCCAGGAAATGGAGTGGAGAGAGGAGACCATTGGAGCGAGAAGAGCAAGAGAGGAACATTAGAGAGAGCCGAGAGGTTGGAGAGCGGAGAGGGAGGACAGGCTTGCAACAGGGTCGCTGGAGGATGGATAAAGGGGCAGAGGGGGACTCACAGAGAGCGTGGCGAGAGAAGACACACTGATGGCCAAATTAGAAACCCTCTAGATTCACATACAGCAACACAAGACGCTGAGTTTGTCGGGCTTGGTTTCTAACGTTCACATTTTTCTGATTTTATTCATGTTATGTCGCTATTTGAACTGATTCAGTTCACTTGTCCTCGAGGTGAATGTTTATTCATTTCGGCTCAAGGGCTGAGACGCAAGATGCAGATGACGCACAGCTGGGCCTCCGTGCGTCACCAAGTTCCTGTCCATGAAAAGCACAAAACAACTCTCGATGTTTTCACATGTGTTGTGTATTAAAAGTAGAAATACATTCATTAAAATACACATATTACTAATTATCCCCGTTACAGAGCACCTACCGATTCAACGATTGTCGGTGCAGCAGCAGAAAGTTTGTATTTACGAATGATTCAACAAACTTTTACAATTACTTTAATAGTTGCAATGTCTTTCGTCGATAACGAACCTGCACATGTGACACACCTTTCCAGGAATGCATCCCACATAATTATGGACCGTAAACCTGCTTTTGTGCCCCAGAAAAGACACCAACACCATCCAATGGGTCTGATAAAGAGGTATGAGATGTTCATCTGTCATGAGAGATGTATATGTACAAGGTGGGGCTGCCACACGGCAGTATGGAGGTAGACATAGTTTATAACACTGCTTTGGCTAGACCAACAACTCTTCATCAGTCAGTGAAGTGATGTGGTATCCATTCGCAGCAGGAACTTAACAGTGCATCAACAGACGTACAGTGCATCTGATAAAGTTGCGGTCGGCTGTGGTCAGGCTTCGGTCCAAAACAGGCTTGGCCAAAGCCAGAAATCTATGTTCCTCACTGAAGAACTCCTTACGACTGCAGAATTAGCACCAAAGACATTAGTATTGATAAAAACCAGTGAAATTAAAGCGACGTGTGCGATTGTCGGAGCGACTAAAGCTAATGATGACAAGTAAACGCTGGAATTGGACAAACGCACACCCCTGCAGCGTCTGACCCTCCGCGGTCATGGGCAAGAGTGGGATGCAGCGCCGATCATCCCGTTAGGCCTCAGCAAAACACACACGAAGTGCTTTACAATAAAGACAGTACATAATAGGAAAAAGGCATGAAATGAACATAAAACCAGGGATAGGAAATAAATAAGATGGACAAATACTAGACTGAACATCCGAACACACCCAGTTTCCTGTTGTGCGTTCCTTTGATAAACGAGGGCCATTGCGTTTGTAAAAGAAAGTCACGAAAGCCTGGTAGATCCTGCACCGGCTGAAGGTCGCCGTTGCATTCGTCATTGTGAGCGGCCAAACTGCTTTTCACAGAATCAGGAAGCTCCCTGTTCCCTTCGTAAGCAATCTGGACCTGTCCCGCCTTGTGCAGCTCTCCAAAATACCCGGAGGCATGAGCATTTATTACTTTCCTCTAATATCGCACAGACCAAGGAGATCAGCAAAGCAGTTAATCAATCAAGTCAAGCTGTTGCCCAGTGTGTGGGATGAAGATCTCTCTGTGTTGTACTGTACCTCTGGAGCTGGAGGGCTGTTTTTACACCGAGGCTCCGGAGAGCTTTTTGTCTCATGATATCGCCACAGAGGCTGCATTTAAATGGCAGGTGCTTTCAAGTTCAGCAGCCTGGGAAGGAATTATCAATAATAAGAAAGAGCAAAATAAGATTCGCAGCCCTGTGTGCTTTTAAAGAAAATATCGGATTAATGCTGGAGCTGTGTTTACGATTCTTTGGGGAAAAGTGTCTTGCTCATGTTGAAGGGACACAATTAATTTCAAATTGCAAACGATTTGCTAAATCTCAGCAGCCTTATTTATTTAAATTTAATTCAAAATCCCCTGCAAAATATCAATAAAGTGCAATTAAATAGCATGTGCAACGTTTGTTATTATGTTAGCTTTACATCCACTCTGACCCCAGAGTACGTGGCAGAGACTAATTGCAACTAATTGTTTCACAAGTTGTGACAGGATGTTAGAAACCAAATCATTCTGGGTGCTTTAAACTTAAAGTAATTCACCAAATGCTTCATTGTTATGTTATAGCATTGGTGAATAAGGTAAACCGGCACTGATGTGATCCTGCAGGAACCTGACACAAGGGCCTGAGCTCTTGGTGTTTGATGATGGGACTCATTCATTAGACTGAAAGTAGCTTGGAGCATGTATCAGATCCACATTTCTAATGTCTAATGGATCTCTGGGGTTATATTTTCTAAATATGAGTCTTTGTAGCTTAACGTTGAGTGCCGTTTAAGGTGTTTCACAGATGCACCTGGAGATTCTGTGCAAAATGGGATTCATCGTTGCAGAACCACGACTGGCCAACGGACAGATCTCCAGCTTCTCTGACTGTGCTATGCTATATCCAGCTTCCCCTGCACACCCCTGGCTAAAATGACTCTTTTAGCGTCTCCGAGGAGAAGAACCACTCTGCCGGAAACATCGTGTGATTTCTTGTCTTCAGGTTGAGTCCGTGGATTGAGGTCGACCACGTGGTCCTCAGCCAGGTCAACGCCGTGTGACACTGATGTTGGGCGCTGAGCATGGCGGCGAAGAATACGATAAAAATGCAAAAAGGCTCGTAGTACATCAACCTTTCATTTTCCATGTCATTTAACAAATTCATTTATTACCCCACACCATTTACTTCTTCATTATCTTGACAAAATGCCGCCATTATGGATGTTAAAATTTCGGGAGAACCAACGGGACTTTATCCAAATTAATTCCCGGTTTTAACCGGCAGCACAGTTTTGATTCTCAAAATGTTGCGTAGCATGCCTCATTTACTTGGTCTGCACCTCACACTGGGCGTTCGTTATGAGGAGAAGATGCTGCAGAGCATGTTCGGCTTGCGTGCATTTGTTCAGAAAACTCATAAAGGCTTCACATATGTTGTGCATTTAGGTAGAAATGCGTTCATTGAAACGCACTGGTGTCATGTCTCTGCATTTTCTCAGTGGCTCATAGTTGGAATTGCCTTAAACATGAGGCACAAGGGTTCAAGGCACAGCCCTGCAGAGTGTTTACTGTGGTTTACATCAGACACTCTACTTATTCTGTCCCCAAAGGCATGCATGGTGAATTGTAAATGCTCAATATTTCACGTGTTATCTTGTGCCTTCTGTCCAACACGCATTCAGTCATCTGTGACCCTGAAAAAGAAAAAAAGTGTGCTTAAAAAATGAACAGATGCACTCGTATTGATTTTCTTCCGCCTATCGTTCAAATCAGCCAATAATCCAGCAGGGAGATACGTGTCCCTCGCTGATTTTCACCAGAGACGCACTGTAATGAATTCTAGTAACTGGGTGAATTTGGAAAAACCAGATTAATCAAACGTTGCTTCTTATGATTGTCTCTCCGCTAACGCAGCACTCAGTTTATAAAGTCTGGAGCTCAGCCGGTGCCCTGTGCTTTAGGAAAGTGCCCTCATTCTTCTTCCTCTTCCATTGTGTTTAGCAGGAACTCAGCACTGATAAATGTCTCTATAACCTTGGCAAAAGTCACGCTGAATACATTCCCGGCAAGTTCGCCTGTCAGCTCGGGGTTGAAGTCAAACGCACAGACTTTCCTCTCAACAGCATAGCCGCCGTTTATCACGCATGCGAGCCGCGCTCCATTCCTCACTGACAGTCGTTACAAAATCCAGGAAATGCCTGGAAACTGATGGCGGTTGGCATGTTCTGGGGGGAAAAACAAGCGATAATCAGCGTTTTCCAACAAAAGCTTTGCACTTTGCGCGTACAGTAATACTTTTAATTACCCCCTAAAAGCCATCTAATCATACCGGACACCATGCCATGTCATAATGAAGCCGAGTTTCTTCTCCAGTTCCATTCAGCTGTGGCCAAAAAAAAATCAATCCTGCGCTATTTAATTAAAGGCCAAGCTCACATTACATCAAGTCCTTTCAACGAGACCGGGCTCTCCCTGTGTGTGTGCTGCAAGCCTCTGTTTTGCTTGAGTGTTTATATAAGGGGAAATACTTTGGCATTGTTGGCATTTATTTGGATGTGTGACCTTTTTAACATGCTTTCAATTGGGGGCCATCGTGTTCTCTCGCTGAGGCAAAGGTTTTGTGAAAATGCCACAGAGTGGCAGTGTATAATGGGAGAGTAATAGGGAGGTAGTTAGATATGTCTCGGCAAGACAGATAAGGTGCACGTTCAGAGATCCTGCTCAAAGAACAAGCAAATGGATTAAAGGGTTTTTAGCTCCTTTCATGAATTCCCTTCGATCGGCGTGTGAGTCCGTATAGGTATAAATACTGTCTGTTAACTGGGCCATAATGTATGTCTCTCACTTTTTTGCCTTACTTAGCCCAGAGCCGTGTCCGTATGCTCCTTTTTATCGCCGCAATCTCTTTATTTGCTAAATGCTTTTAGAATGAAAGTGATCTACATGACGACGTTGGCTCTTTCTGAAACGGAGGGCCTTAAAGATTCTCTGACTTCTCCCTCCTCGTTATTAAGACAGTCTCGTGGCTTTGCACTTGCACAATGCTTGGAGCCTGTTTAGTCTGCAGCCTCTCGACAGCGCAACGGGCGCAAAGACTCGCGGCTTCCTTCGAGTCTTCGCCTGGCTCAAGCGCTGCAGTTTGTTCAATCGACGGGATTAGCGCTCTCTCAACTGTTGAGCTGGCTGTCGAGAGAGTCGAAGCACTCTCCGGCTGACATCGGCGCACCAACGCTGCCAGTGCGGTAAACATGTTGACACCGGTGTTACATTTTATTCCGTGGCAGCGGCACAAAGAGCGGCACACGGTTACGTTCCCATCGGGTTGTGTCTGTAGTCGCAATACGGTGCGACGCTGGCAGGTAGCCTGTCGGCGGTGTTTTACAAATGTTAGCCTGCCAAGAAACATTTCAGGTATTTCTATCATTCTCTCTTTGTGTTGCATGAGACCATGTTTAGCGCATGTCCTGTGCTCGCGTGCTCCTACCTGTCATCCTGTTTAATTCAAATGTTTGCAGAGAAATAAAAGACTGTTTCACGTGAAGCGGCTCACTTCACAGCCCGTGCAGGGTCTTCTGCAGGACTAAAAACTATAAAGTCTGACACATTTTTGACAAATGCTCTACAATCTTAATGCGTGGTGGAAGGTAGGGACGAGCAAACAGCCCGAAGCGGCACATCCCGAGCTAATACCAGCAAACAATCAAATGTGCTCTCAAGACGAGGAAGAGGCTGGTGGGCACGGTTCTCTAATAAACCGGTTTTGTGATTCAGTTCCTTCCTTTAAAACCAAAGCCACAACCGGCCACCGATGCTCCTGTTGTGAAGCAAACATGCACAATTATAACATTTTCTTCTCCTGTCTCTTTAGGAGTTGAGTCAAACTCCCTGCAGCACTCAAGTGGAGCTTCTGTAGAGCAGCGAAGCTTAGATTGTGTTTTTCATCGCTGCCGTCCACCTCCACACCTGTGCTGCGCGCGGGGGTGTCGAGAGCAAAGTTCTTCTTCATAGTTTAGCAACTTCACCAAAAGACTGCGGCCTCATTTGCATCTTCAGTTATTGCTTCTCGCCTTTTTACACATTTGCACGTTGCAGCGCGAGATGCCGCCAAGCGATCTGCTCTCGCAGCTAAATGTTTAAGTCACATCACGTGCACTTCACACTGCATGTTTCTGTTTGATTATCAGTCTGGAATATGATGATAAATGGTGTGATACACAAGGTATTGTTACTGCGATTCATATTTATTCCATTTGTCTGCCCGTGTTTTACAACCAGCTCTGTTTGATGAACATTAGCCATTGATTTTGGAGATACTGCAACACTTAGTGAAGCCGCTCTTGCATCATTCAGTATTGCATGTGTTTTATTGCTTATGAGCCAGGGAGACGCTTTAGTCAATACCTGTGCACACAAAAAAACATTTAAAATCAATGGAACGTTATTTATTTATTTCTATATTTCTGTATTTATTAACCTAACACAGCTCCTCCTCGTTATTTTGAGAGGCCGGCGCTGTGCCCTGTAAATGATGAGAGCATTTTATACCGAGTCTGGGTTAAGAACACCGTGTCCAGGCCTAAATGTGGAGCCACCCGCCTCGGTGTGGTAATTAAGAGATCACAGCCGCCGTCAGTGTCAAATTCGACTCACCCCCCATTTCTCTGCTGCATTTCATAAGACACCGTTTCCATTAGCTCTCCTCATTTTCGCTGCAATTACTGTAAAACGGCCCTTCGGAAAAGGTTGGTTAGAATAAACGCTCAAGTTTTTTGTTTTGATAAAAGAGCAAGATGCACAGTTAGTGGGGGGGGGGCTGCACTGACTCCCCATTTATCAAACGCTCTGGCTGGATAGACAATATTGATCTGAGATGTGGAAAGGTAAAGCCAGCGGGAATCTAGAGGCAATCTCTCTTTTATGCATTTTCAACCTGCAATGCAGCATGTATTCTTCTCTAATAGATACCAGGCTGGTTGTCAGAGCTGTCAGATCAGTACCTGTGTGTGTGCACGCGTGTGTGTGTGTGTTTCAAATTACCGCAAAAACCGGAAATTGATTGTCTGACCATTCGCATTACTCCCCTTTCTCTTTCTTTGTCCTGCCGATGTCGCACCGCCGGGTCCCCTGATCTTTCCTTGAAAGTTGGTTAGCGAAACATCAACATAGCCTGAAGGGACGATGGCGAGGGAAACTGAAAATAAGACCCATGTCGACGAAAAAAAAAGAAAAAAGCATTTACCATTAAAGGCTCCTCTTTGCCCGAACCATCTCGCCAAGGACAGTGACATCCAGAGTGCAGCTAATTGGGGCACATTTAGGATTTGCAATTGACAGGCAATGTCAAAAACTAAGGTTCTCTGCAGTTAAATTGGGAGGCCTTAGTTTACAACAAGGTCAGACAGAACTGCCTGCGTTCTGCCTTAACAGGTGGACGTCTTCGTATTTTGCTGGTAATAGGACCCAGGTGATGGACGGTTGCCAGACTCTCATGAATTACTGTTACTGTTCATGTTATTTTAAATGAGTAAACCATCTGTGTGAAATATTTATACATTATATATATATAATACATTTTATTAATTTTTTTTTCATTAAATGACTTTTTTATAGATAGCCTACATTGATTTTATTCACAGAGTGCACATATCCTGCACATCACTGCATATTGTGCATAGTATGCAGCATTTATTTCAGTTCAGTTCTCCAGGAGGCCTGGGTACACCTGGAGATTGTCGGTGGCATGCTGAGGTCCCACACAGATGTAGCGAGCAGGGGGAGATCGCCTGCTGCTTTTGAGTCTGCCGCTCTCACGGCGTTCGACAGTGCTTGAGTCTAATGAGTTCATTAGTGGGCGTGGCCTGTATGGCGTCCTGTGCACCTAGGGCTTTATTTACGCGAGTAGTTGCATACATCACAAAGCCAAAAGAGGCCGAGGGCGAGGCAGGGTTTCACTACGGTCTTTGCTACAGGCATGCAGCGCGCTAACCGAGCCCGCGGTGATGGTTTGGAATTAGGAAGCGTACATTATCATGCAGTACGTATCCGTGGGTTTGTGACGGATTGCGTTTGCGGTAGCAGCCGCACGAGCTTCTCGTATATTGAGTCCAGAACTTCTCCTGAGAGGCAGCTAATATCGTGCAGACATGCACGTTATTTGTACCAAAGGAGCAGATCAACATTGTGGGAAATGCACTTATTCGCTCTCCTGCCAAGAGTCAGCAAGTCGTATCTGTCCATTACACATGAAGCTACAGCCAGTGGCTTAGCTTAGCATGGAGACTGGAAGCAGGGAGGAACAGCGAGTGCAGCTCTGGCTCACTTATTAACCTTTTATATTTCACTTGTTCATCTAAAAACATGAGTTTGAAGTTTCAGAGTGAGTCTCACAGGCGGGGGCTTCCTGGAGCCGCTGCCGGTTGCTGGGGAGCCTCACGGTGACGACGCGACACCAGGAATTCTCAGCATTCAGAACGGATGACAAATCATTCCTCCTCATTTATATAATACAGGATATGCAAATGCATTATGCACATGTTTGTAGATGGAAGGCAAAAGAACAGCACGTTTGATCATGTACTTAACTTAGATACAAGTTCCCCAGTCTTTTCATTTTATGCAGCATCATAGGGTGCATCTCCAGCACTGAAGATATGCTTTACTCCATTACATGTTTATGTAATCTGCAGTGCAATGAAACATTATTCTGCTTATATCCATGCATGGCTGCATAAGATGAAATTTCCTGTAACGAGCCTATCGATTGCTCCAACAGTTAATTAACTGTTAATTAACAGGTCACTGTTTCACTGCCATTTAATCACAATTCATTTAAAATTTGCAAGACATTGTTTTTGTAGCCTAATGGGACGAAAGAGGTGAGAAACTGTGGCAGCTCGATAACACACTGCTGTCAGATTGTAACCTGGAGAGACGGTTGGTGAGAATGGGTAGTGTTGAGTTTATGTGGTTTGGTAAGATAAATAAAAGCTGAATTTTATTGGGATTTGTACATTATTCATTGAGAACATGCTGCATTTTCCTAAAGAGCTGCAAGACATAACTTAGAAAACTGCGCAGAAGCCTGAATCAACCAATCAAATTCACGTGTACAACAGCTGGTTCTGTAGCCGCCTGGAGGCGGATGCCCTCTACCTCTAAGTGGTTGTAGGGATCTAATCAACTAAAAGGCAGGGCCATCATACATCATGCCGAGGCCATTCCAAGTTTCATTTTTAATTTTATTTACATCACCGCAAAAGCAAAACTTGTGTGCCATGCGGCGTTCAACTCGGACAAAGTTTTGAGTCAACAGATCTTTTTAAAATTTCCCCCAAGATGTTTTAATATAAACAAAACGAAACAATCTGTGAATGTCAACGTTAATAAAGCCGGCTCCTGTTTGAAAGGAGGTCTTGCCTTCGCTTAAGTTGAGTGCTTAATAAATTGCTGTGGCGATAAGTGAGGCACACCTCATCAGTTGTGTCGGACAGGTAAAGAATGGGCCGGGCTCATTGTTTGCAGCCTTTGAAGAATTACATGACTTTCAGCTTTCACTGGAGGAACAATAGTCTGTGGTGGGACTCAGCTCTGCAAGCTGCAGTGACCCCTTCCTGTGGTTACCTCTTAAACTGTGTTTCCACTAAACACCTTGAGGTTAAGCAACGCTGATACCAGCACCTACATATACCTGAACCCTGACCCGCTTCCTGTTTGCACCACACTGTCATCTTAAATGCAGTTGGCTTTGGCTTTGACCTTCAGAGCTGGTTCCTCTTACTTTTACACATACGTTGTGCTCTGAGCTGCAAACTTCAAATGTTTATTGCTATTTCTTCTCAGCATGTGGTTGTTTGTTGCAACTAAGCATCACCTTTGTGGAGAAAACGTTTGCACACCACTGACCATCCGTTTTCTGGAACTGCTTTATCTCTTTTGGGGTCCCAGCAGTCATTGGGCGGAAGGCAGGGTGCAACCAGGCCAGGTCGCCAAATACAGACAAACAAACTCATTCACACCCATAATTCACTCCTAAGGTCAATTTAGAGTTCCCAGTTCACCCCTCATGAATGTTTTTGGGTGGTTCGAGGAAGCCGGCGTACCTGGAGGAACACAGAGAGAACACGCAAACTCAACAAAGAAAGTTGGGGATTGAACCCCAACTCCAGCTTTAAGCTTTAGCTCAACTCCCTTGCAACTTTCTTGCCCTCTTTGCCTCTGAAAGTCGTCCACCTTAACGTGTAAAAGGATGACGTGATCTGGCTCGAGCTGCACAATGAGCTTCCTGCGTCACTAATGAACCGTAGCTTGACAGGCTTTTAAAGGCGCCATTTGCCTCTATATGTATCTTTAGAACAAAAACAGAGGGATTTTCACTGAACCGCTGGAAGTCACCTCACTACCCGAGTCTATTCATGCTCAATCAGATGTAGTTCAGCAGGCAGCGTACTGGTTATTATGGAGTAGCTGTCTATTTTCTACTCGGCCGTGTTGAAAGCCAACCCAGAACTTCACTGACAGATGGACAGACATCCTTGGTTATCAGAAAATAACATGCTGTCACACCACCAAACCATTAAAGACAAAGTAATGGTCGCCATTATGTGGACGGTGCATTAGAGCGCCTCGCGCTGAATGGAAGGACATGGAACTCTGCTATTATCAGCAGCTTCAGAAGCACTGCCAGAGCAGATGTGACCACGTCAGCTTCGCTTCTCTCTGCACTTGGAATTTGAAATGTGCTGGTTTTGAATGATGGTGCTGCTGACATACTGTACACTGTGGATCTCCCACACAACGACACATACGTGCTGACTTGCAGTGGAAATCAACAAAACATACATCGTGCCACTTATTCCTGCGACTGTAATGAAATCAGTTGCCGTCACGCAGACGTATGCGTGCAAATGCTCACGGGGTGGTAATTCAAAACATATTTTATGATTATGATTCAAAACCAAAACAAATAAACACATTATGTAATTTTCAACAGAAAGAAAACAGGAAAAATACTTTTTAATGTGTTTGTCATGTGTAAAAGTTCTATTGTTTCTAGCTTTCGCTGGCTCGCGGCGCAATTTGTTCAGTCGGTGGTGGATTTAGACGTTTAATTGCCGGATCTTGGACGTTCTTTATGAAGAAAACATTGCAAATCTGGAACAAACAAATAAATTAGTTTATTGATTTAACTTAGATCACCAGTGCGTCCACAATCTGCCACCTCACGCCTCCCTTCACAACACTGGATTAAACTCAGGAATCCAGTGTAATAAAGGGCAAACAGTGTGTTAACTTTCAAACAATACACGCTATATCATCCCAAAAAAACCACATTATAAAAGGTGGAGAGTCCATTAAACTCCCATCTCTTTGTTCTGCCTGAAGTGGTTTGGAGGGAAAAGAGGGGAATCTGTCATCCGTCCACTCTGTCTCTGCAACAGCTGCTGTCATTCACTCCTCGCTTAATCCGCCCAGTGTATCTATCCACGGCAATAGCTGAGGCCATTTCTCAGCTAAATCACTTCATCGCGTACGTCACTGTTTGGGTTGAGGAGCTTAACAGTTGGAAGTTTGTTTGTTTTTTTGTTTTTTTGAATCCCTCATGGCGACGACTGATGCTGATATTTAATGTTTTTTGTTTTTTTTCCAGACAGCTTAATGATCAAAAGAAATTAATTCCACATGGAGAAGGAGGAGTAAAATCTGCATCCTCTCTGCTGTAATGAAGCCTAACTACTTCAGCGGATTAATTAATTTCCTTCCCTGAAAGGACGACTTTGTGTTTTCTTCCTCAGCTTTAAAAATAATTCCTTAAATCGTCTGACACAGGTTCGGGCGGGTGGCAATTGTAGTCTGATAATCTGCACCTGTGAGGAGGAAAACAGAAGGAGAGAGAAAAGAAGAGCGTGAGCATGTCGTCAGTTTCACTACGGGAGTCAAAGCGGACTGGAAGCAAAGCAAATTTGCAATATTTAATGAGAAATGTAAGAAAGTGTTTCCTCTTAGTGCTACTTAGATGTTTTGGCCAGAGGCTGTGTCTGTAATCCCTACAATGGTTTCTCAGTTACGGCAAAAAATAAGGAAAACACTGTCTAGAACACTCAATTAGGATTAGACCTGAGGCCATAGATTTACATTAAGTGTTCCCCTCTAGAACTGCAAAACATCAATACAACGTACAGCCAAATGACTTAATTCCCCGTGATTGACATGGATGTTAAGTGCACATGGCTTCGTGCGACGCATCTTCCTGCTTGTGCGATATTTTGGGCGATTTTCTGTGCACAGATGCTGAGAAGCGCTACTCTGTAGACTGTTAAATTGTTTTCAGATTGTTAATTTAGCGGCGGACCTCACAGCCAAAACACCGCGACAGAGATTAAGATCTCTTAGGGAGGGTTTTTGCAATGCGGCAAGTATCTCTGTTGATTTATGCTCAAACGACCTCGTGTAAACCTAGAAAAATGCATTTGGTTGGATCCTTGTTGGAGAGGGAAAACGTCCCATCACCGTGACTCAGCAACCGATTAACATTTAAATCCACAGTGTTTAGGTTGTCAAATATAGCTGATCAGCCCCCCCCCCCCCATTAAATCCACCTTTCCATACATGGTGTCCTCTGGAGAAGCAAAATTCATCTTTATGCAACTCTTCACAATGCGTCAAAGCACTTTTTGAAAGCTCGTCGTCTTCATAATTAACTTCAAAGTGATATGTGGATGATAATTTAATCATTTTTATACAAATAAACTGGAAAAAAAAGATAATTCACAAGCAAATTACAGTTTAAAAACAAAGTAGGAGCTGCTTTTCATACTTGAATCGACCTTCAAACAATAAAAGTTGTATTTCATTGTCTGAAGTTGGCTCAGCGCGAATGTTGCACATTAAGCTCTCCTCCGAATGTGTCAGGGCAATTATTTTTGCACCATTTTCTGCAGAGAAAGAAGGAGAAACTTCGTCAGGCTGCCGCGTTTTTCACCCTGCATCCAAGTGCTAAGAAGTTAAGACCAAGAGAATCCAACCAGGGATTTTTATAACGTGGTGAAACCCTCTGTCAGTCTGCTCGGCCTTCCTCTGCAGCCCTCTATCGAATAACGGCGTTAATGACACGGAAATCTAGAAGGATTAAACAAGAAAAGGAAAATTCGAATCAATACTTCGATGGGAGAACTTCAGACCCACATGCCGGACTTGTATTTTGCTTGTTTTCCTCTGACAGGAGCTGCTGAGGTTTTAAGTTCCGGCGTGACTGTCAGGTTGACTCCTTGTCGAGGAGCACAGACTACAGAAAAATAATAGCCTCATGCTGCTGAGGATGGCAAAGGAGACATCTCTGGAGGTTTAGGCAAGGGCTCACCTTCCCTATGGGCAGGCATGAGAACTGGCAGAAAAACGTTGTCCTCGCTAAGAAATTATTCTTATTTATAGGCCAGCCAGGATAATAAATGTCAAATGAAGGTTTTGTTGTTTTCTTTTTTTTTTTTTTAAAGGTGAAACGCAGCTTAGTGGTAGCTCTGCTCTGGGCCTTGGTTTATCTGCACAATGAGGCATTAGAGAGTCATTATAGTCCTGTTGTGGCCTCGTATAGTCTAAAGTGTTCTTGGAAATTACAATCCCCCATATTAAAGTTCCCCTCTAGACAAATATTAAAGTATGTAAAATAGTCTGTTAGGATTGATATTTTGCTTAACGTGGTTTTGCCCCGTAAAAAGTGCAAAGTGCTCTTCCTCCCTCACTGAGAACATCTGGACCTTGTAATCACAGGCCTCCACCAGTGCAGGTAAACGATGGCTAGCAAGGAGACTTATCAGAACGATTTGCGTGCTTAGCATCTTTTATTTGATTATGTTGCATGTGTAATTAGCAGCAGCTGACACAGAGTCAGCGTATATCAAAACGCACCTCAGCGCAGCACGGCTCGTGAAAAGCACACACGATATGTTAGCTGCAGGTGTCAGGAGCATGCACGCCGAGTTACGTCGCGCAATCGCCAACGGGACCGAAGTTACGGCCCGCGTGGCCGCTTGCAGGTGTGTATCTGCAGTGCTCCCCCGTGCAGACCTCAAAGACGGTGCTTCGGTTACATAACAGGAAGTCCAGGGGGCTGATACAAGCGTGGGCAACAGCAGTCGGAGCAGAGTTTCGCTGCACACTGTGTCAACGTTGAAGGAGGCGGTGGCCGAATTTCAATCAGGTACATTTATTTTCATCGCAGCTCATATCTGTTGTGATGTTACATCGTGTTCGACTGGCTCTTTGGCAGCGTTACTGGTTGGTTTTCGGATCTGTGACGTACCAGATCTAACTCCCCCAAGCACACGTTTAACAAACTTTGCAAAGATACAGGTCAACATTGTCGACGTCAGACATTTTAGGGACTGAAACATAGAGGAAAACGCATCTTTAGTGGATCTTTAACCATTTAAAACAGCTCGGTTGTTACGTTCTTCTGTACGTTTTAAGACATATTGTGCCGAATTAAAACAAATGGCTGTGGGCTGCTGCCTGCGAGATGACACACAGGTTCATTAAGCACCCTAATACATTTCCAAGACATTATGGCGAGAATGAACCAATAAAGGCCCCAAGTTATGTTTCCACGCTAACTTCGCTTCAGCTCGCTCTCTTCCTCTCTGTAAATTCAAGAGTTAACTTCAGAAGTTTTAATAAGACAAATGAGGTTGATGATTACGTTCTCGGTTGCCTCTCCACATCCTATAACGCAATGAGACACTCTAATTAAGACATATTTTGGGAAACCATTGGGGAAATCGGAGAGAATTCCAAGACACCACACAATCCCTGAATCACGGAGGAGGAGCAACGCCCGTGCAGCTTTAAAGCTATTATACAGTTAAACATATGCACTCACTGCTGGTTAAAATCAAACTTTGACCCTATAACCAAAATGAGTTTTTATCTCACTGAATATATACAAGCAGACAACTGTGCAATCTTTAGATTTAATTTAAAAAGGCATTTAGTCTTTTGCTTCCCGACATCTGCTAATTTATGTTTTTCAAGTATTTCATAATGGGGGAAAACTCAATTTGCAGATTCAATCATATAGAATTTGATCGTATATCATGTTGTATTTAAGAGTAATTGCTTAAAATTAACCCTTATAACTAACTGTCTGTGTTTGCATGCAAATATAACGTTAAAGTGCCTGGCCGGATATGTTTTAGTACTACAGACTCACACGGCTGTGAGAGGGAAGATCAAGCACTTCTCATTATTGCCCTTGGAGCTGCATCTAATCTGGCTCCTCTGCCGCACAAGGTGAAGGAGTATTGATCCCTGGACACAGTATGTGTTGAATAAACGGTAATGAAAGCAGCTGTGAGGATAGAGACAGTTTATTATAGAGGCTTTGCTTTGCCTGCAGTATGCTATAAAGGACATTGCACAAAGGCTTATCAAAGGGCCACCGACTGCATTGACACTGAGTGTTATACTTTCTCATCCTGTAATGATTCTAACAATGTGTTTTGTATGAGTCCAGGGCTGCTCAAAAGAAAACTAGATGTCCACGTTTAAAAAAAAAAAACAAAAACAACTTTCGATTTGTTTTCGTCTTCACGTTGTTTTTCAGGATGTGATCCTCGGATTTCAAGCCGCGTGACGCGATTTTAAAAAGATGGAAAATTGGAGCAGATAATTATAAAATCTTTTAATTGATGTTAACACCTTGATTTTGCATGCGCCTGCCCCCGGAGAATACCAGATGTTTGATTAATCCACCTAATTGTTTTGTTTTAAAGAGCTCAAAGGCTTCGGGAGAGAGCGCTGCTTTTTCCTTTACGGACAAAATCAGCCCAAACCGAAGACGGGGTGCATTCCATATCTGAGCTGTAATTTCTTTCAAGCACAGCTTCGGTGTGATTACTTAAACTGTCATCAGTCAACAGGACGCATGCACACTGATGTCATTAGCGCTAACAAGCTTGTTGGTGTTGTGCATCACAATGACAGTATCAGCAGTTTCGGGGGTGGGGGGGGGCGGGTGTTGATTTCTATGCTAATGCTATACGAAGTTTTAGAAATCTGCACGTAGGGGGCATATTTTATTCTGACAGCTGTCTAAAGGGAATTAGTTCATGATACCAGCGTTGGCATGTTTTTATTAATTTGGCGTCAGCTAATGCAGCATTTCCAATGCACGGCTCAGCTCGACTCGTCTGGAATTGTTATTTGTTGGTTTCCAGTTGCACAGTTTTGTATTCTGAAGCAATAAAAGTATAAAATACAACACGCGATACCTCTCTTGATACTACGGTGGAAAAAGTCCAAGTTCTGGGATATAAAAAGTCTCAGCATGGCAGTAATGCCGTCAGCTGCTCTTATTGTGAAAGTGAGACTTTTATTTTGAAATTGCAGGATTCTCCGGTCCCGTGTTATGCTCCCACTGTTGCCCCTGTTGCAGTGATCAGTGACGACGTGAGTCGCAGTGCTGTGAGGTTCACGACAGGTGTCCTATCCCCAGCAACAGGAATTAGCATTGATACGCTATCACTATTCTTGCCTTAGGTTGAAAATCTGATTATACACCTGTTATTTCTTTTATTCCTCTGCTACTTTGTTATCAAATTTATAATTAAGGGAGATGATTTCGTTTTAAACATGTACTGAAAAAGTATGAATCCACAGCCTTGGTGGGTAGTAGCTGCCACCCGGTGCGTTTCACCTCAGTCAAGGATCCATCGATTTAAAGTGGAGTGAGAACACGTCAAAGTGCTGATTGGTTGGAGAGAATTATCATTTCTGTAACTCTGAATCAAGACAGTTTCAGACTTTTTTTCCTAATTCCCTGCCTTTGTCAGCGGTCTTTTGTCTCGCTCCAGCCTTTTCTGAAGCAAACTTTGTTTCCCTGCTGCGACAAACAGCCACATATCGAGATCCCATCCCTCCGCCCCGTGTTCGTGCGCCGCTGAAGATGATGCTCTGGCAGTCTCACATTGCGTCACTGTGACAACAAGCAAAGGGCCTGTACCGAAAGGATGCCATCTGCTGCAGGATGCAAAAGTGAGACAAACTGAGACAAGTTAGATGCCAGTGACACGACTTGATTTGACCGAAAATGGCTGCATTGAGCTTTGGCTGCCAGGGCTTATCGAGGCCACGCTGTCCCGCGCCGGTGATTCCACCAGATGCACCTCAGCAAGGTTCCCACTTAAAATACAGGCCTGGTCTCTTTGCGACAGGAGGTATGGCAATCAGGAAGTTGGACAGAATCTGATCAATTTCCACGATGGAGCAACCTGCGCAGAAACGGGACAAACACGCAGATGAAGGAAAAATGACCAAATCAACCGAATTCCGAGCAAGTCAACAACACGGGGCTTGAAAAATGCTTCTGAGATGCTTTATAGGTTCCACGTAATCACACCGTGGCTGGCATGAGGTGTTAAAGCGAGCCGGCAATCTCATCATGTACAGGGCCGTGGATGGAGTTGATAGGGTTTGTAGCTTATAGGTTGAGGAGATGACTCCTTTTCATCATATACAAAGGCTTTCTGCTCACACAATATCATGCCTTATCCATAAAATAGACCCGCTCTTGTAATTCAAAATCCGGTCAGACTCCCCAGTAAATGAAATGAGTTCATCTATTCTTAATAGAGAGCGGTGAATTTGTTGCTCCCCGTGAAAAATGATAGGCTGCCAACAAATGATGCAGGCTGATTTTGACCTTGGCACACCTTCTCTGACTCCCGGTTGTTTTATAATCAAGGTTGCCATTTATCTTTGTCATTACTCCCATGGTAATTTGTAACCGCTGAGCTAAACAGTGTTAAACTGGACATTAGAAATCTTCGCCGAACCTGAGTCTGCTCCAAGAATGTTGCAGAACAGAAAAAGATAAATGCCTGTTGCATTATTTGCGTTTAATAATGGATGCTCGGGTGTTGATCTACAGCTCGGGGAGAAACCCTTTCCCACGGTGGAGTGTGCCGCATTTCTGGCAGAGGAGCAGCAACAGTGACAAGACCAGAACAGAAAATTAAAATTCATGGTTAGAAGACAACTCAGTGCTCGTTTGACACCTAAAATACGGTACAGTGCAGGATCGCTACCAAGCAATAACTGCTTGGCACCAAACCCCACATGTTGCCCTTGGCAAAATATGAGGATCTCGCAAATTACCACTTTAAATGAGAAATGCCACTTGATATTTCCGCCCAAGTGTGTGTGTGTGTGTGTACTGTGGTGTTTTATGCCGCCACCTGGGCTCCTAGAGCCATGCAGAGAGCAGCTTGTACGTCTGACATTTTAATATAATGCGCTCTAAAACAACAACAACGACGACAGCGACAGAGACAGTGGCTATGAAAATTAGAGGGACGCCCAATAAACATTCAAATGTTGTGTCCACCTTTTGTACGGAAGATGTTTCGCACGAGTGAAATGAAAACTTATGGACGCAAGCTGGCCGATCATCTCAGCCAAGAGCGCCACATATCTGACAAAGGACTTTAAAGCTAACAGCTGCTGATTAATCACGATGGGTCTAAATTACTGGCTGCCTCTCAAATGGGTTTGGAGCTGGATGCCCAGTGCACTAAGAACCTCCTTTGCATGCACTTGACAGCTGCATAGACTAAGTGCCACTTCTGCCTATTTAGCTGCATCTTTCTACTCCTTCTACAGTAAGCCAGAAATAGCCTGGGAGCACAGAGGATTTAAAGTGCTATCACTGATTCTAATTCAATAGTTAATTCATTGGGAAATTGTGCACAGATAACTTCAACTCTCTGCTGTTATGACAGTGCGAATGACTGGCGTTTCATTTACGCCGCGCAAGATAAAACTGAATCTTGAAAATTGGCAGAAATTAGCGATTTGAAACCTAAATCATGAAGCAAATTAGGCTAAGCTACCTCCGGTGACTGCACTTCCTGCAGATGCATAAGGTCTAATCGATGCCTTGCTGCAAGGTTTTAATTGCACACATTGCATTACATCCCATATATAAAGTACATAGGATGAAGCAGATAAAACTGTTTTTATAAGTCATAAAGGAGTAGAGGTGCTTCCTAATTATATATATATGTGTGTGTGTCTGTGTGTGTGTAAAACAAACTACCATACTCTGTTATGCATATTGTCTACAAGGTACAGTGTTGGCTCTAATTACGTAGCTCTTGGGTCATGACAAATAGGAGAAGACACCGTTTCACCATATATTTAACTAAGCTGTGCATAACACAGGAGCGTGCATAACGGATGGGATATGAATGTCAGCACGGTCAGTAGCGCAGTAATATGGATGCATGTTTGTTAAACAGCGTGAGCGAGCGTTGTCGAGTGCTCGTGCGAAACAAAGGAGAACCGGGGATTAGCTGCAGCTGCCACACGGCCAGGTAGGGTGCCCGCAGGGAGACGAGGTGAGTGAGTGAGTGGCAGAGCCTTGATTTACACTGTGGGAGCACAGGGCCCAGGTGCCACCGGGAAGCACTGATTTCCAAACCCCTCCCATAATAAGTCAGGGCAGTCACAGGCACCGCTGACAAAGAGCAGGGGTAGTTACAAGATATTTATGAGTGCTAATAAATATTTTAAATGAGAAGTTCGTGACCCAAAATGCTGCAGTTTTGTATTAGTTGATGGTGATTAAGAAATTGTCGTGCTTTTACTAGATATTTGCTTGGTTTCCCTGACAACCACTTTCTGTTAGTTAGCTAAATGATTCACAAGAGTAGAAAAACACAATAAAAACAGGAACAAACAAACAAATGAAAAATATGCAAGGACGGACTTTTCAAGTTTGCAGAAATGACAAACAACTAGACAGCGCGAGGTGAAACAAAGGCCAGACTGAATCAACGCTGCCTGTTTAAATGTGTCAGCGGATCGCATGCCTGTAGGAAAGGAGCGCTCGCCTTTTGTTTTAGTCGAGAGCTGGAAGCAAACAGTAAACCCCGGTGAGTGACTTATTGGTGATGGAAGGCCTCTACATGCAAAAACAAGACCCTTGAATCAAATCCTAAACCCGATAGGGAGCCAATACAAAGATGACAGGGTAGGTGCGATGTGAGTCGCCCTGCTGGACCAGGTCGACAGTCTTGCAGCAGTGTTTTGGACTATTTGCAACCCTCCTTTTATCTGAGTGAGTTTGCTGAATTTCGATGTCGGGTTTTTGCATTGAATAGAAAAACATAGCGGAGTGCAAAGTGCAATAAAAATAACTAATATATTCCACAATTAAAATGCAAACAATAAGAACTGGCATTGCTAAAGTAATTGACACCATTCAGTTCTGCTTTCTCTTTCGCTAAAGTTGATTATACAGTAGCAAATACTGAAACAGTGTACAGGACCATAAAACATGGACATGTAGTTCATTATTTTGGCAGTTACCGGAAAATAAGATCTGCTATTGATGGAAGTCAGGTTGGTTTTATGGACTGTGTGCTTCCACAATCCGCTGTTGTCAAAGCCTTTATTTTGTCTCAGGTTTTATGCATTTTTAATGTTATTTTGTTGGGCACACAGAGCTGTCAGCGCGGCAATAAAGAATCACGGTGTGAAGAGACAAAGAGGAAGTATTGTCTCGGTTGCAGATGGTCTGCTCAGAGAGTTTATGTGCATTACTAATTATTTTAATGTCTAATATTTTGGTTTATTTCACATTTGCTTGTCATTTGTTTGTGTCGGTTTTCAGCTGTGTTTGGTTTTATTGCCCTCTGGCATCTTCAGCAACCTTTACCACCGGCCCCTCTGCATTATTTAACTCCAGGGCTGAAGGCGAAACCCCACATCGCTCCTGCCTCTGCTGTTTGAATCGTTCTTTGTTTAATTGATCCGCTCACTTCACTGAGCTCGACGCAGGTAAACTTTTAACGAGGTAAAATGTTTGCAAAGCGCAGAAGCGCACGGAAACCATCCGGCAGAAAAATGTGTTTGTATCTGTAATAAATGTATAATTTACAGCTCCAAATTGATGCACATCTTGATGCACGTCTTGGATATTTCCATTGTTTGTTTGTTTTGTTTTTATTTATTTTTTTTTAACCAGCTAATAATTTCATTTCCTCTGTTTGCGTCGAACGCTCTGAGCTCATATGCAATTTTCTCCTGCAATTATTCCACCAGTAAGGGTTCACATCGTGTCGTGCCTGCCCACTTCTAAAAGGAACACTTTGGTTTGCAACTGACGTGCATGGAAAAATGCTTCAAAACAAACAAACAAACAAACAAACAGTTTTGAGGTTTTGGGTCAACTGTTCAAGTTAAAATTGATCCCGAAAGAAGAGATCCCACTCACACCAGCTCAGTGTGGAGTGTTTATCTCTCTGCGGCTGACATAAAGTGAGCCTGCTGCAGGATTGAGTCGTATTGTGAGGTAAAGCTTTGCAACACATAAAGGTCTGTTGACAATGGTTTGAACTGCGGGGACACAACTTGCAGAAGGAGACACGCTGTACCCAAGTAGCTGTTAAACTTCAAATTCCAAGCTGCACAAACAACCCTCTACATGTTTTTTTGTTGTTGTTTTTTATGGCTCTGGGTCTGATTTTGACATTGAAAAGGTGATTTCTCATGATGTGGGTTTCCATTACCGTCGCCTCTGCTGTGAATGAAAACCCCACTCCGCTGCAGCTTTGCTTTTTTTTTTTTTTCTTCTTCATCCTTCAACCGCTTTCAGCTCACCGGCCCGCGTGGTTGACTTCCAACAGCTCCCACCAGACCCTTGGTCGTGTGAACGGGTGGTCAGCCCCTGCATGGGCCAAATGTGCGCTACCTACTCAATGCAAAATGATGGCAAGCCAAAGGGTACACTTGATTTATGAAGTTGAGCGTGCAGCAATCGAATCCCCTTAGGCCCCCCCTAGTGGCCAAAAACAGTTTTAGAAAGCGTTTCATATATTATAGAGGATGCAGATGTTTGGGAGTATTTCTAACTAGTTCCATTAAAGTTAATGAGAACTGAATAAATGAATGCACTGATCTACAAAAATGCTGTGTCTGCGTTCTTATGTTCAGGAATTCTTATTTTCTCCTTTAAGTTGAAGACTAAAACATATTTTCAGACGTGTTCACCAAATTGCGTGCAAACATGTCGGCATGCAAATGTTTGCTTTAAAGAAAAAAAAAAAAAAAGCAGCGCAGATCAATCTGTCAGCCGCAGCAACAGGGATGGGGGGGCCTGTCCTTG
The DNA here is from genome assembly GCA_008933995.1 of Datnioides undecimradiatus. Classification (NCBI taxonomy): domain Eukaryota; kingdom Metazoa; phylum Chordata; class Actinopteri; order Lobotiformes; family Datnioididae; genus Datnioides; species Datnioides undecimradiatus. Next base: position 4,544,487 of record WARS01001868.1, on the reverse strand, counting down.
GAGCACCTGTCTTGTAGTTGTCAAAGTGAAGCTGATGTGTGTGTGTGTGTGTGTGTGTGTCCAGAATGTGGGAGTATATATCTTGATCCACAGCAGCTGCCCGTCAAGCACAATGGCAAGCACGCTCATGGAAACCCTCTTTGTGTAAAGTAGAATAGAGTCAGATCTGTTCTATTTTCAGATGGAGCCAAATCCCATTTGTTTTTTCTCCCGTCTCAACAATAGTTTTCCCTAATCACATTAACACGGCTGAAGTGAAAAGTCGGAACAGACGTAAAATGAGGACTTTTATCAGCAATCCTGCATGAATCATCGTTTTCTCTTCAAATTCAAATATTTGGTTATGCTGAAATGACGTGTGAGGCAGTTTGTAATCACATTTCCTTTATTAATGGAGTTTTCTTTATGGATGTCCATATCCTTATCTCACTGGCATTCCATTATATTTCAGAGTGCTTATTAAAAAGAACTAATCACGGGTCGTTGGGGCCAACACTTTTTTCACTGAGCGTTAACTGCAGCAAAATAATGTCACGCACTAAGTGACACGCTCACCTCTACAGTGGACAGAAAAATCCAGAAAGTGGGGAAAACAGAGGTAAAATGGAGTCTGTGCGGGTAAATGTCCTTTTCAGCCAGAGAGAATGTGCTTTACAAAGGAGGCGTAGTTGATGCACCCATTGGCGTCCTCCTGTCCCGCCATCAGTCTGTCCACCTCGTCCTCAGTCATCCTCTCGCCCAGCGTCGCCAGCACATGGCGCAGCTCCGCTCCCATGATGGTGCCGTTGCCCTCCTTGTCAAAAACCCGGAGCCCTTCCACAAAATCCTCAAAGTTGCCCTGATCTTTGGCGCGGGAGATGTGCTGCAGCATCGGCAAGAAGGTCTCAAAGTCCACCATTTTAGTGCTCATGTCCTCCGGCCGCGGTTTCCCAAGCACCTTCAGCACATCTGCATTGGTGGGGTTCTGGCCCAGAGCCCGCATCACGTCTCCGCACTGGGCGTACGTGATCTTCATTTCTCCGGTCGGTGTGCGGTCGAACAAGGTGAAGGCTTCCTTGAACTCCTCAATCTGGTCGGCGGTGTACTCAAGAGTGATGCTTTTGGGATCAAACGCGGGCTCCTTGGGTGGCTCAGGCAGCGGCTCAGGAGGAGGAGCCGGCTTAGCAGCTGGAGCCGCGTCTTTCTTAGGCTCCGGCTTTTTGGGCTCGGGTTTCTTCGGTTCAATCTTCTTTGGTGCCATGCTGTCAGAGGATTCAGGGGCGAGCCGGTACTTGCCGAGAAACAAGTCTGAGGAGATTCGAAGTGATTCCCAAGCACAGAGGGTCAGCTCCTCTTCCACAGCTTTTATACGCGCCTCGTCTGGGGAGCAAGATAGCAATTTCCAGCAGCACACCTATAAAAGGAAGAAACCCAAAATAGAATCCCATAGCAAGTGATGTCAACATTAAGTATTGTTCTCAGCTGCTGTCATCTAGCCGACAGGGCTATTTGCTGTCATTAGCGAGGGTCCAGTTGCATTAGGCTGAAAATGTTCTGTCTCTCTGATGGACAAAGGGATCAGCACAGCCGATGTATCAGCCCATGAGAGAGAGAGACCAAAATAGCTTTGCCTGCTGACTGTTGAAAAGTCTGGGAATCGCTTGTTTCTGGAGGAATGATTTGGGCAAACTCAGAAATAATTAATTATATCATGAAGTAGATCTCAAGATGGATGGAAACACTTTGGGACTTGTTACTATGTGTTATTTTATGAGAAGAGGAGGGCATTCTCTTTTGAGAAACCGAGATGATAGGCCATGAGGGAACTGCTTTAAAATCCGCCTCAGCATTGATGCTATGTGACAGAAGGTCTGCCAAACATTTTTTTTTTTTTTCTTCGATGTGAGATGTGTTTGGATAATATCAGCGCTCAACGATACATTTGGGGATTTTGGCAATTTCTCATTTCCCCGGATAAATGATACCTTGCATTTTCCCCGCTGTCACCGAGAAGCTTAGAGTGATCCAGCATATTTAGAAACCTGGCAAGCTCTCACAGATCCTAAAGGGACTCTTAATTAATGCTTTATTAAAGGCTGATGCACTGAAAAGGTCACCTGGTTAAGCTCATAAATGTTAAAAATACATCCAGTGCCAGTATACAATGTGTGTGTTGTCTGCTGCAAGTGTCTGATCACAGCGATCGGAGCAATTCTCTAATAATATTTAAGCCATTTTTACAATAAAATAGAACAAATCTTTTCCTTTACTCGTATGTTTGGGTTTTTTTTTATCATTTGCACAATTTACAGTTACAGCGTTTGACTGGCAGCATCCAGAGAGCCTGCAGTGTGTCCATTGTCTGTGTGTTTCCATGCCAAACTCTGTATACAGTAAAGTACATCATGCACGGCTGCAAGGTGAAAGCAAGCGAGGCAATTCCATTATGTGTCTAGTTTATAAATACGTAATATGTCACTTGGCTTTATGTAGATGACTGCTCTGTAATACCCTTCACTGAATGATAAATGAACCAACAAAACATTCATTTCATTTATGGGGAGGGTATATATAGGATGTGCAGTTCTGTGCCGCAGTTTTAATCACAGCAACTTTAATTTTATGCATGCATCACAGTTTATCAACTCAGTTTAAGACAGCTAAAGCCCGTCATGCGATAATCGCATTTACCCTTCTCTGTCTTCATGCCAGTCCCCCTTGATCCGTCAATCAAGAGTCCTTGGACAGTGCAGTTTAAGCGTGCAGACGTGTGTGTGTGTGTCTGTATAGTTGTCCTTAGCCTAAGATCATTATCTCCCTTCTCTTTGCTTTTGAGGTCACATGGTCTGTAAAACTGACAGCTAATTTGTCGTCTTTTGGGCTGCATGTGTGCAGGCGCACATTTGTGTCTGACAGAAACAAAGAGTGAGACCTGAGGGAGAGTCTGAATATCTGTACTGAGGCGCCACACATGTGCGATTCCAGCAGCGTCCCTCGCCGCCGTTACCGAATAAATATAAATGACGAAATGGCTCAATCTTTTACCTCATTTGCTATCCTCTTCACTTGGATGGGTTACCTACTGGTAATGATTACCGTCATTTCGCCCACCAAAAGGTTCAAATTAATCCATATATATCAATCACACCTGCTTTCATGATGCGCTAAGAGCAATTTAATCCCCTCTCATTCACAGTAACCTCAAAGTTACAGCAGCTGTTGGCAGGAATCCTTGAATTTCAGCAGAAGGTAAACCTTATGTTGAATGGACCAGCGCGATTAACATCAGACAATGGTGTAACTGAGAAACAAACCATTTCAGTCCATTTCACGGCTTGAGCATCTGAGCAAAACTGCGGAGCAGAAGCTTTGTCAAGCTGTTGCTAACGCGCATGCAGATGTGAAGTTGGCTGAGCAGGTCGTCGAAGGACAGACTTGTTATTGTGCCTGTTTTTCCGTCAAACTTCCGTCGAACAAGGCTCAAATCTGCACTCTGCTATTGCGGTGATTGAACCGGTCGATTGCCCCTTTCAGCATCTGAAGTCAAAGAAGTCGTAATTTCACGCTCTTTAAAGAGCTGTCAGTCGTCTGTACGTGTTGAATGACGCAGTTTCATCCCGGAGAGGAACTGTATAAGTGGCCACTTCCCCACCTCCCTCATTTTCAAACGCTTTACTTTACTTTGCTGCATTACTACTCTTAAATACTCTGTTATGTATTCACTGGGAGTATATTTGCATTTGGACACGCATGTCTTCAACTTGACTGACACAGGCCCTTGGTCAGTCTTAAAGTGTGATACCAGTCCGAGCTCATTGCTGCCATTTTCCATAAGTGGCAATAAGGTGAAGAGTCCAAAATCCAGGAGCGACGGCGCATGGTAGTGTGGCAGTGTTAGCTACGATGCAAGTCTCCAGGCAGGCGTAAGGAAGTCACGTTCTCTGAAATTATATATTGAGGATGTAGTCACTGCAAATATAATCGAGACTCACCGGTATGTCAAAGAGCTGACAGCACAATTGCACAGAAGGCAGACATTGGCTGACAGTACAATCACGTACAGGGGGGGTGTATGATTAAAACCGGGATATGACTCATATGCACATTATTAGAGTACACATGAAAATATTCACTTCTCTGTCCCTCTGTGATGTGGCGCACTCAAACGTGATCTCGCCTCTCTGTGATTTCCTTACTGAATACTGACGCCTCGATGCTATGGTAACCCCCGTATGGATTCGCAGTGCTGTCGCTGTGCTCTCGGGCTTGTTGCGAGCTGTTTGTAGGTGGGTTATCCTTACTTTTCAAAGCTGCACAAAGCATTATTTTTTATATTTAGAGTAAGTAAAATAACTGCAATATAAATACTATAATGTAGAAGTAAGTAGTAATATAATGTTTTCATAACCTACAAGCCCCGGGGAAGGTTTTTTTTAGCCTCTTTTAGCCCATTGTTTTGGTTTTGCATCCTGCAAATTAAACTTTCATCAACCAGAGCTGGTAACTCTGAATAATAAAATAAACGGTGATGGTTATGTATTGGTCAGCTGTAATTCCTATGAAACGAAATTCACCTTTTTTGTCCACACCCAAACCGTTAACGGCTATTCTGAGATATCTCCGGGCAAAAAAAATCTAAGCTATATCCCCCAAATCCCTCTATATAGTCAGTCATTCCCCTCCAGCTCCACTGGGTAACTCGCGTGGGTGAGTGTGCGCTTGCATGCCTGCCTTTTTTGTGGAGGTCTTCCGAGTGTTTGTTTATATCTGTGTGACCAGGCGAAGAGAGGGTGGTCAAAGACAGCAAGCCCTTAATCCCTGAGATAACACTGGGAATGAGGGCAGGCAGACCACTGGTCTGCTCGGGGCTAATAAAAGAGAGCGTTTGAGACAGTGGTTACATTCCTCCTATGGCCGTAACAGGGTGTGACTCAGACTTTAAGGATTCAGTGTTTTGTTAACTGGCTAAAAAGGGAAGCAGCCCTGAGCCCTCTCTTGCCCCTGGAGCCCCATTGAGGGTGCAGTACGAATTATTTCATTCAACTCATATTACGGACAGAATACTAAAATTATTGATTGTCACCATTGATTCTCGTCTGCGTGAGACAAAAAAAAACCCATTTTAATTCATTATTCATCCTTGAGAAATCTCAAGATCAAATCTGCAGCTCCACACAAAGACCCGGCTACTTTAGTTCAACAATTAAGCCTTAATAAAAATACTATGAATACAAGGAATCAATAAGTTGAAAAGAACTATAAACACCGAGCAGCTGCCCATCAAGATTCAATCATGTGTTGACAGTGAGGTATTTAATGCCTAAACATTAGTGCCCCCCCCCACAGTCCAACCCCCACCCCTGCAGCTGCCAGTCAAATGAGCAAAGCCTTTTTCCTTGCAACTTCCAAAGAGATATACGACATTAAAACCACCGACAGGTGAGGTGAATGACCTTGATCATCTTGTTACAGTGACACCTGTCAAGGGGTGAGATATATTAAGCAGCTAGTGAACAATGATCTTGTAGCTGATGTGCTGGAAGCAGGAAAATGGGCAACCATTATGTTCTGGATCGATGACAAGTGCCAAATTGCGATGGCTGGACAACTGGGTCAGAGCAAAAACAGCAGGTCTTGTGGGGTGTTCCTGGTATGCGGTGGGTAGTAGCTACTACAAGTGGTCCAAGTAAGGACAGCCGTTGGACCGGACACAGGGTCATGCGCACCCATGGCTCATCTGGCACGATCCCACAGAAGAGTTACAGCGCAACTTGCTGAAAGTTAAATCCGACTGTGATAGAAAGATGTCAGAGCACATGGTGCATTGGAGCTTGCTGGGAATGGGGCCACGTAGCCAGCCCGTGTTGACCCCTGTCCAATAGAGTGTGGCTACCTAACAAGCCAGGAGAGACTGGACGCAAACATACAAAGGGTTTGTGGTGAATAAGGTCCTGTCATTTGGGCTAGCCTACCTGACGTGGTGTTTACAAATGCAGCACTGGAATGTGTCATTTACATACCGACGTGTGGCCGCAACCCAGAGAAGAGCTGTTTCATTACAGATGCTAAATATTCATCTAGCCTGAAGATACTACCGAAAACCACGCAGGCAAACCAATGGCATGCAGGTATTTTGATTTTGTGATCGATGCAGGTAACAACAAAGCATTTGGTTATGTATTGTGTCAAACTGATTGGATATTACAGCAAAGGATCTGGGAATTAGGTCTTCGAATTCAGGTGCGGTACAGGAGAGGGTATTGTGGCATTAGCTCAATGGCTTTTTACTGTTCGCAGCCAGAAGTGCCCACCATGAGCATGCACGCATCAGACCCACACCATGGAGCAACGGAAGAAGGTTCTGGATGGCCGGATAAGTGTGCACTATCTCAAGAAGGCTGCGTGATGCTCTGGACAGTGTCCTACTGGGAAACATTGGGTCTTGGCATCCATGTGGATGTTATTTTGACACCTATCTAAACATAGTAACGGACCAAGTATACCCTTTCATGGCAATGGTATTCACTGATAGCGGTGGCTCTTTTAACAGGATGAGGTGCCCTTCCACAGTTCAGACATTATCCAGGAGCTGTGCAAGAAGTCCAAACCATGCAGGCCTTGAAGGATCTGCTGCTAATGTCTTGGTTCCAGATACCTCAGGAGACCTTCAGAGGTGTCATAGACATGCCTCAATGGATCAGACCTGTTTTGGCAGGATTTGGGAATCTGCACTGTTAGGCAGGTGGTTTAACATTATGGCTGATCAGTGCTGGGCACATATTTGAATTAGCTAATCTGCAAAAGGAATTAATGTCTCTTTCTTTATGGGGGCCTACAGAGCGAAGTCAACAGTCACACAAAACTTTTCTTATGTGTCCAGTAATAATATTGCGTTGTTATAATGGAATGACTGTTGCAGGAACCAGCTTGCAGACATCTGTGTAAACAATTTAATTAAGACCATGTTTGATGAATTATAGCTGGTGAAGGCACTGCCTGTTCTAATACTTCAGTTTCTTAATTACACCAGACATCCATGTGTTCATTCGCTTTGCCTGCCCCATACTCTTTCCCCCCTTGCTCGCAATGATAGAAATTGAAAAACTACAAAAGGGAAAGTGCATTTCACACTCTACTGAAGCAAAGCAAGCAATTTGAAATTAATCAAAACACAATAAGTTTACAACATGATAAAGAGGTGCTGTATATGAAATGAGGGGAGTCAATTTGTGATACTCAGCCCTATGTTTTATATTACAACACTAAAACAGGAGTGGCCAAGAGTTGCATTTGGACTAAATTACGTTTAGTTGAGAAATTTTAAATATACTTACATAAAAAAACATGTCTGAATATAAATTCTTAGTTATCCCTTTGAGTAAATGGAATTTGCAAATGCTCTTTTCACACATGAATAACAGACAGTGGCTGACTCTCTGAAAAAAGCCCTCAAGCAAACAGAATTTTGTGTCTTTCATTCAGACAGTTATATATAGAAGTGACCTTTGTCATTAAAAAAAAAAAAAAAAAGAAAAAGGTACACCATCAGTGAAGCCAAGCATTGAATGTCAGCGCTCGTAATAACAATAGCACTGACTTAACCCGGTGAACCTTGAATCAGAGAGGAGCGCATTTCATGCTCAGTGTCGGATTATCATACGTGATTCATACAATCAGTGTATCTTGTTTCCTTCGAGGGCCCCCATCAGATGCACCGACCAAGTTCAAAAATCAAGCAGAGCTCAACAGCTAATGTACAGAGAAGATAAAGGCCAGTAGTCGTGGATAATGCCTTTTGTTGATGTCCCTGGAGTGACACAGAAATAGCCCCCCGCAATTTAAATAATATGACAATTACATATTCACAGCATACTAACTGTGTGGATATGATGTGGAATTGATTTGCCAGCAGATTTGGCGCAGTGCATGATGCTTTTATTGTGACCCTTTCAGTGTACATGTGCTTCTTGTCGGTTGACTGTATACCCATGTCTGCGCCAAACAATAGCTGGGGGAGGGAGGGATCACAGTGCGCAACCCCCCCTAACTAGGAATGAGCACTATGCCTCCTTCTCACAAGCTTGGCTTGGAATTCTGACGGGGAGATTAGGGAAGTTTCCAAGCTATTCATACCCCTCCCCTCTCCCCTATTCTCTACAGTACTTGGCTTGGCGGCAGAATCCTCTCCTGCTCAGCTGGACCGGTCTATTTCCGATGTGCCTCTGATGCCGTGTTTGGAGCGTGTCTCTGAATGGCTTGTACCTGTTTATCCCAGCAGCACACAGGCTTATGAGATGTTTTCCTCAAAGCTTACCAGGTGCTTTTCTCAGCTGGAATGCCTGTGTGTTTAATTCAGACCCTTAATCCTGGCAAAAGTGGACCAAACATGTCTTCGGAGTGCTTTCACTCTCTATCACGGAAATGTGGATTCTAAACTTTACCTCCTTTTTGCATCTCCTCTTGTTTGTCTCTTTACCCCCTTTCCAAAAAGTAAACTGTCTCTGCACTCAGTGGTGATGCATTCTGACAAAGCAGATGGGATTCAACAGATGTTGCATAAACCAGAGTGTATTTAATGCAGAAGACAGACCTGCATTGAGCCATACGGTAAAGTTTTTACAGAATAACAAAAAACAGCAGTAACTGTACAGAGTTGGTTTGGCAGCTGGTGAAGTATTGACATGATGCCGTGTAGTTGCTATGGTTACAGTGGCAATTATATCCGGATTTGTTCAGTTCACATTTCACTCCCCAGTTGTGCTTCAGTTGTGGGTGAGGTGGGTCAGTGTTGGGATAACTTTTTTTTTGTATCCAGCACGTCATTAGTTTGACATGTTTAGTTGTGACAGATTCGGCTTTGTGCCAGCCCGTTTCCTGCAAAGAGCTCTTGTTTGCCAGCGAACAGCATATTTCAGGGGCTTGTGTGTGCTGAGTTCAGCACTAGTCAAAGTGAGATTGTTCAAATTTGTTATTTTCATTTCATTAGAGCGAATATGTTTGATTTGCAAATGCAGTCTCGATGTTTTCTCGTGGACACACAAGATGAATGGCTGTGCCCTCGGAGTCTCAATCAGGATCAAATAAACATGACTAAGAAGAAGCTCAAACTGGTTCTTTGTTTATCTAATTTGGGATTACGGTGTGGAAATATTAAAAAAATAAAGGTAAATAAGTGAAAATACTGAGATACACGGGTTTGATGTTCATTTTAATCTGATTCAGGCGACCGTCTTGTAGTGAGGTAATGCCCATTTTAAATTCTTTTTCATCGCAGAAGATCAAATGAGGTATTTTTACTGTCACAGGTTATTTGTTCTTTGTTGAAAAGAATCATATCAGCTTCTGTGCTAAATGGAAATACAAAAAAGTCACAAACTGTATACAATGAATGATAGAAATGTGAAGTATGAGGCTTTTGCAGCACGGAAGAGTTGCAGTATTTGCAGAAATCAGCAATGTTGCCATCACAGAAGGTCTGTTTCTACTTCCCATGCTTTTATTTTGTGCATGCATCTCTGTTAGTTAGTTGGTATGTTTGCAATGCACAAAGACATGTAAAAAGATAAGAAGCTGCAAAAAAGGCCCCTGCAACCCATTCGGGTTAAACCCAAATAGTCTTAGTTGGACAATGCTACATGAGCAATGTTCGGACACCAACTTTTTAGTTCAGGAAACTGCCAAAAGACACAGAAAGTCAAAGCCCACTCTCTCCATTGACGGTCACAGTTGGAAGGGCTGGTCCTCGCTCCAACCGTGGCGTCTGATGAGGCGAGCCCGGCGAGACAAGGTCAGCTGCTGGGCAACAGAAGAACCAATCACATACATAGGCTGGTCTTTGACAAATCTGGGGCTCCGTCCAACAAGGCCAGTGACTCTGTCCAGCTGTAGATGTGACCACAGAGCAGGACGGAGGATATTCGTGCCTTCGCAGAGGCAAGAATATCCACCAGACGGGGCCTGGTGATTGCAGTGTGGAAACGAGTTGAGTCAAGCTCCTGAATTTTTTATGCTGCTCATTTAGCTTTTACAAGAAGATTCTCATTTCCTGCAAAACAAAGGAGAACACAACAAACAGGAACGTAAACGAAACGTTTCAAGCTGCGTATTTAGACCAAAGCGTGGGTTATCAGGAAACGACAAGAGTGAAGAAACAAAAAGTTTGTGTTGCACTCGTGGGAAACGTCATATTTGTCCGTGTCTATCGGTCTTTTGGGGAGTGAGATAATAGTTTTTTATATCTTCGGTTGGTTGAACAAAGGCTTGTGTATCTGATCATCCTGCGGCAGCATTCATCAACTTTCTATCACTGCTTCCATTATCTCTACAGTTTATCATACCGTATGTGGCGTCGTGGTGGGTAGCACCGAGCCTCCTCCAGCATGTACCAGGTTTCCGAATCATCAGACAGACACACAATCCAACATTTCAGACAGGACTCAGTGAGATTTCTCCTAAAAACTGGTCCCAGTGCAGGAGGCATGGCCAGGCAGCCCTAATGTGACTGCAGCTGTGACCCATGGGCGACTGGAACTGAGTGTGTAAAGGGTGGGTTACACTGCTCTTGAGAGCGCTAACATTAGCTCTCAGCAGAGTATGTCGTACCAAAAACCCTACATCTGTATTCCCTGTGTGCTTGTTAACTTGTTCAGGCTGTTAGCTGTCTCTGTGGCTTTGTGTGCTCGGGTAAAGTGCTCGCGGTTTCGGCCTTCCCTGTGTCCAACACCACGAAGTACGTTGTCACCCGTGGGAAACGAATTTCAAAAAGGATAAATGGTCTTTCATTGACAAGGTTTTGTTCTTCAGCTGATTGAGAGGTATTTAAAGTCAGAATATATGATGCACACACGTGTCATACGTGGATTTTTATGAATGTATTTTCTCTGTCATGTAGAAAATAGTGATTTTTGACTATAATAACACTGCTATACCAACGCCCAATGGCCCTAAAGTAACTGAATGCAACTGCTTTAAATTCTGTTTTTTACAAGCCTGAGGATGTAGACAAGGCTGCCAGTTGTTGCATCCATCTTTGTGATGCATATGCACAAACAATTTACCAAATCAGAATCGAAAAACAAAATAAATCAAATACAGAATGAGCTTTTTTTTTATATTATATATTTTTAATTCAATATTCAATCTTTCATGCCTGTGCTGTCTTTGAGGTTTCCAAGCTATACGTTTAATGGAAACTAATCAGTTCTCTTGCCCTTTACCAAGAGGGAGACGGACATTATAAATGTCACAAAGATAAAACACTTTAATTATCTAAGACTTAAATGAATTGCCTCATCTGCACCAAAGAATTGCAATGTCTTCTGTTGGGACGTTGCATCAAATTTGGATTGCAGGTTAATCTGCCAGTGTCCCATCAGGCTGAAATCTCGGTAATTAAAAATTAACGTGCTTCCTCGCTGTATTTCCTGCCTTCCACGTTGGCACCGATGCGTGCTTTTCGGAGGAAACTGCCCTCATTCTCGCAAAAGTTTATTTGGCAAAACAAGCAAAAAATTCATTCTGTGCGTGCTCAGGTTAGAGTAGGATCATGAACCGTGGAGGGCTACTGTCTGTAAGAATCTCTGAGTGAGTAGACACATACTGAACTAAGCTTTCCTTCTTAACCATCAATGAATTCCTGTCTGCATGAGCACATGCATGCATGTATGTTTTCCCTTCATACATCTCAGGGACTGTTCATCCGATATCCCTTAATACTTGGCAGGTGCATTGCTGGAGCTACAATGTTGAATTTGATGCAATTTGAACACCAACATGTTCAATAACCTGCTCTCTGTGCAGCAGCAGCAGCAGCAGGTCCGTGGACCGCATGTCTTCACCTACATCTGCTGGCTGCAGCTTATTGATCGCAGTTCACTGTTGCTGCTGGATGCTGGGTATCCTGTACTGCTACAGCTACAAATCTTCTGACACTTTGGATGGCCTTCAGAAAGAGCGCTAATGCAACTCATACTCTGTTCATTTGCCATACTGATTTATAACACTAATAATATTAGTGCTAACAATAAGCCTATTTTGAAATTAACACCTCTGCTAATTAAAACCATGTCTCCAGACTTGGTGATACTCCACCTACTCTGGATGCAGTGTTGCCGTCTGCTCCAGGAAACATCATCACCTCAATTTGCGCTATTGAGGTAGGCTTAAGAAAAACCTGGGGGCTTTGTCCAAATGAAGCATAGACTCTAGTATTGCTAGGGGACACAACTGTGCTGTGCCAGGTGTACGGCTCAGGATCCAAGGAAGCGAGGCGCCAAGTGCGACGTTGTTTGCATGAGCAGTTCTTGAGGAATCTGCAAGTGGAAATACTCGAGGCCAAACAATCATCGCGTTCCAAACAGGCAGGATTTAAAAAGGAGCTTCACTCATAACGACAAAGGGTGAAACTCCAACTAAGCCGCATTCAACTGCAAAAAGGCGCTGCCTCCATTGAAGCCTGCATAGCAGAAGAAAGTATTGCTACGCTATTTGACACACACACATGCAAACAGTACTGGTTTTGTATGAAGCTATCAGAGTCTTGCAGTGCTAGCAGTCACCATGCTGTTTGCTTACAGCTAGTTAGTGCTGAAGCTTGAAAAGGTTATTATCATAGGTCAACTATAAACTGTACAGACTAAACCTCTGAACGCAGTTACAGTACTTTTATCAGCCGCTCATTAACATTGACTAAACCAGCTAAGTGCATCTGCATTATATCTGCATAGTTCTGTCAGTCAGCCATTCACACACGCACGCACACATGTTGGCCTGACCGTCGGGACCAATTTGCGGTTCGGTGTTTTACCCAAGGACATGTTGACATGCAGACAGGAGGAGCTAGGGTCAGGGTTGCAAGGTCTATGTGACAAAATCTGCCCAATGGCCAATTAAAACCAACCCAACGCTACAGAGAGAGAGACGGCACCGGCCGCGTAGCAGCTCGTTGTGTGTATATGCGGGTGGCGATTTGTCGTTAGTTCTGTAGGATCTTTTTTATAAGTTATTGATGCCATTTGTACGCAAAATTTGTCCAATTCAGTCCAACGAGCAAACGAAAAACTCAACCCGCAGCAACACCTCAAAAGTCGCCCAATCCAGGAGAACCTGGCAACCCAAGCTGGTGATCGATAATAGTTATACCACCACTTTAGGTACAGGACACGGATGTTTGCATGTCCCAGCAAACCGTGCACATCCGGGCCTGGAAACAATTTATTACATATTATAGGAAATCAAACATTTCCTGTAATACATGAAGGCTTATGGCGTACCACATGAAACCTTGCAGAGTCTTGCACTGTGGAATTGTTGTTTCCCATTGGATCTGTATTATATATGCGATGAAGATGAAATGTGGTGCAGGTGAGACAAACGGCTTCTCACTCCGAATCAGTTTACACACTCGTGGTTACCCGGCGTCATCCGGCTCACGTGCGAAACGAATTTAGCACACGGGAAGAAACGCAAGTCAGATAAAGTGGGAAGGCGAAACAAAAACAAATCGGATAAACAACGAGGCCTTTCGGTTTTTGGCAGGTGCTCGTGCTATATCAATCGCATAAAGTGTGAGGTTTTTATTGAACTAAATGGTATGCACGAGTAACAGCTGGGGCCACTGCATCAGAATGTAATGAGTGCATAAATAAGGACAGAGATGATGATGAGAAATACAGAGGCCTGCTGGGATATTACACCTCTGCAAGGTAGCTTGGCTGGATACTAACTAATATCTGCTGTGGATGTGTGTTGCGATTATGCGGGAGAACAAATGGGTATCATTATGTTCTTAAATCATATAGTTAACAATTCTTCTGTGAACTCACAATCAGATCAGTGCATTTCTTGTTCGCTTTAGGAACGCATGCATTCAGTCAACAACCTGCTGCAGTTGTGCTGCATTTCAGTGGAGCTGCCGCAGCACTTTGCCTTGTGATTGCACAGGTTAAATGCCTTCTTACCTAAGTGGAAACAGCTGAACCTAATCATCGGGTGAGGACAGGGCTTGGCGCACGCGGTGGGATCGAGTGAAGAAAGAAAGCAGCATGAAAGGATAATGAAGACATGTTAAAATTACAGTTCAATTCAAAGATAAGTTACCCAAGGTGCTTTAGTCAACTTTATGGAGCTGGGAACTAAAAAAAAAAAAAAAAAGCATTGCTGCCACAACCTTTGTTTATCAGACTGTATTGCAAAAAATATATAATATCACCCTTGTGTTTTTGCTGCAAAGTGCTCAAAGTGGGTGTAACAGAAGATGAGCTCCAGCTCTATGAAAGACATCGCTGGTATATAAGTGTGAAAAATGCCAATGCTTTCCATTAGTTTCCCTTCTTTCTCCACTCTGCCGTGATACAACGTACTTGAAACATCAAAAAGATATTATTATTCCCCCCCCCCCAGAGTTTCCTCTCCGCCATATATAAAGCACAAAATACCTGTGATAAAAGTGCCATGATGTCTTCCTTTTGAACCTCTGGGAGATGGTTTTATATGCTTCTGAGGATGCCTGATGAGGTTTGTTTGGCAGTCTCACCTCGCTGTGGGGAAAGCTTGCGCGGTAGAGCCCGGCCGCGGCCTTGGGGGTGTCAAATTTGTAGCAATAACCATTAAGATTGACAGGGAGGACAGCGGGAAAGTATAAGCTGTACTCAATCTTGGTCTCACACTGACTGGAAGGCAGCAAGTAATTCAATAAATTCTTCAGAGAAAATCAGGAAAATGTGAACAGGTGTGTCCCGACAGGAGATCCGTCCCAATCTTCGCCAAGGTCTGGAATCCAATCCTTCTGTGTGAAATAATGCAGTTCTGTTTAATATGGGGTGAAGACACTGTGCGGTGTTTGGTTTGGGAGCCCACTTTATAATCCCCGGGGATAAAAACTTTAGTATCTCCAGAGAAAACTATAAAAACCGGTGGCTTTGGCTCCTCCGGCACCTTCAGCAGCTCTGGTAATTTAAAGATTCCTGCTGCAGACTCCCACAGTAACAGTCAGCGCCATTAACAGAATATGGCCATGCTGTGCCCTGCTGCAAGACACACAAACGCCCCCCCTCAACACCACATACAGTTTTATGGACGGCGCACACACCAAACATTCCCTCATTGGTGACTATTGGCTTTGTGGAATACCTGCACAGCTCAGCAGCATTGAGAGCATTTGGAGCACTCTGGAATACATTTCAATAAATAAACATCAGGGCCAAGCACCTGCTGTAAATACTTTTAATAACACGACTGGATGAAATAGTTTGGCAGGACAAGTGTGACGGCAGCCTTTAATATCAAGTTAAAGTTCAAATACATTTGCCGTAATACATTTAAAAAAAAGGACGTGGATTGGAGTGTGCAGAGGTTTTTAAAAGCGATAATAGGCTGTCGAATGCAGTCATTATAACGAGCGCACGCAAAATACATTTGAAAAAGCCTTTTGATAGACTGATAGACTGGTGCCGTCCTCCGTGGCCGTGACAAAGAGACTCGGATGATGGGTGGCAAAAGTTGCATAATGCGCGATGTCTGGATTGTCCTTCCTGCACAATGTAACAGGAAGCTTCCGCGTGAGCGCTGATGAAATGAGTGCGATCTGATCGGCCGCTCGTCTGATTTGTCGAGTGGTCGCGTGCACGGCATTGTTGGAGATCTTTTGTATCGATGAATCGGTCAGAAAAACATATTGATTCATCACCCTGTGTTTTAAAGAGGACTGTATGTACCGCACATATATACGACCAATGCCACATTAGTGCTGATGCAACGACCGTGTCCCTTATAGGGGGGGGCAGCTGATGCGGCGTGCAGTCAACCAAAACACATCATCTCCCATGAAGGCAAGTGCAGCACAACAACAACAACAACTGCTTTCATGAAGGCCACAATTGAAACTGCATGTTTACCTGATACTGCGGCCTACGCACACCTTGCTCTTCAGGGCGAACATTTCAGCCTATAGGGGCTTTGTTTGAAAAAGGCTATTGGTAACCACGGGTAACCAAACGCCCACATCATGTGTGCAGGAGTAAAGCAGGTAAGTAGAAGTGGTAAGCAGATAAAACATATTATGAACACACACACACACACACACACACACACATATATATATATATGTATATATATATATACGTCTGAGTTTTTGGTTGGTCCAGCAGTACAGGAAGTTATGTTTTATTGACATGCATTACATAGTTATTATAGTTTTTGTGCAGTGCACTCACTCCAGTGTTTACACTCCAATTTTGCGCAACGGTTAAGCTGTTGACCATGAATTCAATGACGGACGTGCTTCCTGCACGCTGTGATCTCGCTACACTTGCTCTGAGAGAAAAGACTCACAACCCTGAGCCAAAGCAGACTGTTCAATGCACAAGGAACCGGAACGTACAGCAAAAAGGTGAAGTGGGAGTCGCTCTGATTGGACGGAGTCGCTTTTGATTCTTAATTTCAACCTCCAAACAGGCTTCGTGGAAGGCTCTGACAGACTTTTGCTGTAGGGAAGAAGGTGGAGAAGGTTGACAAGTGTCCCGCTGATGTTCCTAAGGTGCTGGGTGGAGAGACGTAGCACAGTTCGTCATGCATCCTCGTCTCATTTAGTGATACTTTTCCTGTCATTCATAAGGCAGTGTTGTCTCTAGCTGACAGCCTGTGACAGCTTCAAATAGCTAGTGTGGAACGGCACCTGCTCTGTACATGAGACCCCCACTTTCCTCCCTCCAACTCGGCCATGATGTGGAGACGGTGGAGATGTTTAACTTTAACTGCCAGTGATTGTTTGTGTTCTCGAGCTTGCTGCTGCAGTAGCAGAGCTCACAGTGGGAATATTTGGGTTGTAGTTGTATTTTTTAGTTGTTTTCTTTTTTTAAATCACAATTTAGGTGCATTCATGCCTGCGACGACATGATGCAATTAGCTCCTGGCAGACGCTTGTCACAATATTTCCATGTGTGAGGATGGCGAGGAAGAAGAGAGAGGAAGAGGATCACAATGTAGGTGGTGCAGAGGCAGTCAGAGGTAGACTTCTATCACTGGGCTCGGATTAAATGCTTTTCACAGTCCGACTGTATCGTCTACAGATTGGAGCGTGCCCTTCCACAGAGGAGCAGAAATCCTCTTGGTGCTCTGCGTTGGCACGTTCATGTGCAACACGTTGGTTCTGCAGCTGCACGAGGCATCCGTATTCACCGTCCATCTGCAGCTTTCAGAGAGCTCCCATTCATGCTGCTGCGAAGCCATCGCCTTTGTCTTTTTTTTTTTTTTTTACGATAATGCGACAATTCAAGGAAACAATTACAGGAAAGAATGACTAAAGCGGGGGGGGGCATCATTTCACATCGCAACAACTGGCTGCACATGATTATGGGTTGATTTGCTCCTTGGGGGGAAGTTATGACAATTAATTCATAATTTTGAGCTTGGAGAATGGCTGCTTGGCGGGACTTCCTGCTGCTGATGCTTAAACTGATTTGTTGAAGTAGTGTGGTGTAACAATGCCTCAGCCGTTAGCACGTGGCTTTAAGTCTGACTGAGCAAAGAAGCTGGAAACTGGATTTTTGCTTAAATCAGCGTTCATCGTCAAAAGCTGATTGATGCCAACGTGCAGGTGCCTTCAGCTACAGTCAATACATTACAGCAACAACTGCTGTGGCTTTGTATAATTAATTTTAATATGTGATTTGTAGAAGCGTTTCAGGGTAGTTCCATCTTATATCAAAGTAGTATTACAGTGTTACCCCAAAATGAGGCCTTTGTGACTCTGTGGGTTGTGCTAACTTTGCACTAACAACTCCACAGAGGAAACAGAGGAAATGAGGAAACTACTGCAAACAAACTACAGTATATAGGGGGCCAGCAGTGTGAGCCTCTGCTACTGTCCAGGATCGAAACAAACAAGATTAAACGACGTACGATCTTCTTATTTTAGCCTTCAGATGGAAATACTAATGATAAACCAGACATTTGGGACAAAGGTTTTCTCAACCTATCACAGACAAGAGTTGTTGCTGCCTCTTGGTCCCACCCATGGTTTCTAAGCATTGCTCATATTAGGACTTTCTAGCTTCAGCGATGGTCAAACATAACAGCAGATAATCCCAAAGCCAAGTTCAAAAATGCTGCATGTGGCTTCCAAACCCATATGCTCCCTGAGTAAACGCCGTTGCCTCCAAACAGAACATTTATCCCAGCTAACCTAACTTTTGCACAGCAACTTCTCAGGGTGTCTGCTCCGCTCAGAACAGACGCATCCTCTGACTCACTGCTGCCCGTGGTGCTTTGTGTTAATGAGTTGGGCTGAGTGTGAGGTTACCAGCCTCCATCCATGCATGCTAACGGTGGCTTGAATATTTATACTGATCTGAAATCTCACTGATGAGGTGCAAAAATGTATGTTGTGACAGTTTGGAGAGACTTAAACAGATAGGATTTTTAGTAAAAGTCTGCTTTGAGATATTTTGAACCCCAGGCCCATAATCCTAAACGACATCAGCCTAGAGCCTAAAGTGACCAGTGCCCAATTAAAAAGTTATGTTATACTCACCCCCTGTAGGACTGTGACATATTTCATCTGCCTTTACAATGCCATCTTGTGGTAATATCCTATGCAAAGCACAGGCAGCATTACAGCAGCAACAGGCCCATCCTGTGATTCACCTTGTAAATGAACCACATTTTAATTATAGCACAATAGAACGAGTGTATTCCAAGGACATTTGCCTGTGCAACATCACCCTATTGGAAATGATAATAATGCCGCAGAAGGAAAAAGAGGGGACCGGCAGCTTAAAAAGCCTGTATTTAAACCCTTTTATTTGACTTTGCGTTCCCCACCTCGCTGCTTATTAACCTATAAACGTTAAATTTACAGGAAGAAAATGCCAGTTTGCATTCTGCAGCGCACAAAAGATGATCACCCAAGCTTATCAGGAGTTGAATGAATGAATTACAATAAAACTAAACTTGCCAGCAGAGAGAAATTTTCTCCTTTTTAAGTTTTTCCTCTGTTGACAGGTCCGGGTCTTGCACATTTATTTCAAATCATAAAATCATGATGAATAACAAAAAGGAAAATTATTCCGTTCAGAGGCTGCGCGTACGCCGTCTGCGCCCGTACGACTGCGCATATGGCAATTTTCCTGCTCACGTTTTAATAATGTAGTGACATCGTGAGCAGATGATGACGCACATGCATTTTGCACTTCACTGCCGTTTTTCGCATATGGTCCCGTCAAGCTGGAGCCCTGTAACATGTGACAGCTGGCAGTAGGCTGCATTTTGTAACACACGGTGATTTTATTCTCTTTATTCTCCTTCTGAGAGTTTTTAATAACTGGATTTTAAATGCAATGCAGAGAACCGCAAAGAGCAAATGTATAAAAACAAATACCCTGGAGTAAATATAATGAATACGGGATGAGCCTGACGTGGAGCTCTTATGGCCTGAGGCGGATTTCGCAGACAGAGGTTCTTCTGTGGCTACCGGCCTTGTTTGTGAGGACTGGCAGGTACCAACCGCCTCAGTAAGCTTCGTCCAATCACTGTAAAGCATTTGAACCCCTGTCCCTGCACACTTTTGCTGAAACCACCCACAAAGGCCTCAATGCGTCCTTTGGCCTGGAGTGAGGAGTTGGGAAAGTAGCGACGGTGGCGGTGAGTCTGGAAACACTTTTGCCTCGGTCAGAGGACACAGCGTATGAACTCGCACGCCGCCCTTAACCATCTAAAATCTAAAGCATTTGATTAGCTGAGCTTATCAGATGCTGTGACAGCCCAGAAGGACAGACAACGTCTCCGTCCTTATTTAATCGAGTGGCATGTCTCAGAGGTTTGCGACTTCACCCACATGACCTTGAACTGATTGTGTTTATTGGCTTATAGGTCCTGTCAACATTAAATGTGTGTGCCGCAGTCCCTCTAATCAAGCCTGACTGTCTGCCGAGGCTCAGTGTGACCTCTGTGTCCCGTCTATGTAACATCCTGTTCATAAACACACAGTGTTAATTGCTGCATGTTTCATTAATGCTTATATTGAACGATAGTTGTCACATTCCCACTTTCTCGCACTTTAATGATATGAAGCCAAAATATTGAATTGAATATGGATGGTTCAGTCTGCACCAGCGATGTGATTTGCAGTGTTAGGTGCAGCTGTGATCAGGGCTTCCAGACGATGGTATCGAGGGCTCTACACCTTCCTGACGTGATCACGACAAGCACAAGTTGTCAATAATGACGTCTCACACCTGATTTCATAGCATCAAATAATAAGAAATACCAAAAATAAAGGAAAACTAATTAATCTGACTTTGATTTTTTTTTAAGAGTTTGGCCCAGCTGCTGACATGGACGAGTTGGGTTTAGGACTTTACAGCGGCCAGCTGCCATGAGGTGACCCAGATGTTCTTGCATGTCGCCCGATACCGTCAAACCTTCTGTTGAATAGTCCTGTTTTCTTTGGAAGGTTCCTACCTGACTGAAACAATAGACAATAGAGGCAACAGACCCAGATCACCTGTTTTATACTTATGACATCATCCAAACTTATGGAAATCCTTGCATGATTGGCCGAAATGTCTTCCCTTTTAGAAACTATTCAGTTCTGAGTCATTGTAAAGAACAAAGTTTTTATTTAATAATATCATTGTTTTAACATTGGACTACACTTACAACGCTATTCTTTATTTTTATTACTTTAATGGCTCAACTTTCTCTACTTGCATGTTTGTTTGCTGCAGGTTGCTGTTCATTTCTATGAGTAATCGGTATATATATTTAATTTTACTTTATATATTTAATGGACCCAAGGCATTAGGTTTGTCACTGCACTCATCTTTCATGTGCTGCAAGTAAGGTTGGATCCTCTTAGTCCTTAGGTTTTCCATGTTTTTCCTTGACCTCGTGACATTTATGCTGGAGGTCAGGGAAAAGTGTTTAGGATTTCTCTTTAGCCGCAGAGCAGCACATCTCAGCTGTCAACGCCTGCTCACCATTCTCCCCCCCAATCGCTCGACATTTCACCTATTTTCTCACCGGTTATAATTGCACGACCACTGCAACATTTTGCTGCGGGTCGAGCTCCAGAGTCGGTGTCTGGAAATGAGAAGTTGCGCCGCACATTCTTCTGAGGGCTGGATCTCCTGCAGACTGTGTACGTAGCTATTTGATGTGAAAGCCGAGATAAGGAGCGGACTACAGAGCCGCGGCTGTGTGTCGACTTCTTTCAAAGGGTGTGTTCACATGGGAAGAGAAGTAAAGTCTCACCTTGTGTCATTCAGGCTTATTTGACCATTGGGCCATTGTTTATTAGCTCCACGTGCTCATATAATGTTCCTTCATCCAAAGCAGAGTGCATGTGGGCTTGTTATGTAGCAATTATTCTAAATTCTGTTATAAATAAAACAAATATAAATAGCTGGGATAAAATATGTTTCTGAAATAATCTAGTTTAGTTATTGGTGAAGAACATCCTCACGCTGGTTTCTAGCATCAGAGTTCAAAGTAAGCTAGCTGTGCTAACTGGCGGCAAGCTAACATTTAACAGAACCAGTGCTGGTCTTTTCTGTCTAATATCTGCGGTAGGTGTGGTCTTGTCAGGTCACACGACATCTTCAAGTGTTCCCAACTTTGAGAAGTGTGTAACGGTGCTGTGTGAAGTGATCGGTTTTGCAGTTTTTACTTACTTTACTTACTGTAGCTAGCAGCAGCAACGAGAAGTTAAAGAGAGACACTGGAAGTGGGGGCGGCACAGGTGCTGGCAGCATAAGGTCAACAGTATTGTGCCTGTGTGTGTTCAGCTCAGCCTCTGACTGATCTCTCCGGGAACTTCAGTTCTCTCTGTTGATTCCCCCCCCAGTCTCCCTTTTTCCTCTCATCTCTGCACGTTTATGAGGTTGATTCATGAAACCCCGGGAGCAAAGCCAATTTTTTGCTCAAGCTGAAACATTTTGAACTTGGTCGGACGCATCTTTGCATCTCATCGCGTCCGTCCGTTGACTTTGCGCGCGATTGCACTGCCTGTAAAAATTCACCTCTCGGAATATAGAGCCGGTCCACACACCCACGTTTTCAGGTCCGACTGACCTTGCCTCAAGTTAAGTCCCTTGAGATAATTTATCTGACTTCGTGCAGCACCCACTGGAGCTGCGAAGCTTTACACAACTTTCTCTGCATAGTGCAGCGGTGCTCCCGAAGACCTGTAAACAGACTTCGACGTGCAAAATCGACCGATTTCCCCTTTAGGAGTGACCGCTGGGAACGCCTCCTTTCAGGTGTGAGTTTTCTCGAAGTGTTAGAGAGCCACATTAATTTAAGTGGATTTAGCACAGTGCTAAGTTAGTCTGGGTGTAAACTTTGGGAGCTATTTTAGATTTAGTCTTAAAACAGAGATGCATATTCGATTTAGTCACATTTGAGTTATATTTATTCTTCTGAGAGTTTCCTTCAGCTAATTCCAGTGGTTAATATAGGTTAATACAGGAATATTAGCGAGTGTTGAAGCATGTATGTGTGTGATGTTACTCCCAGAGCCCGGGCCTGTTTTGTTTGCCACAACTCCAAAAACAGTTCAGCGCGCGGTCCAATTCACAGCCACAAAATGGATTTTACCTCAGATTCCCTGAAACCTCCGTCAAGGCTGGCAGCTTTTGGAGAAACACAAGGAAAAACACATCCGCCTGATTATTCCTCCTCCCGACACAGACTCCAGAGACGAGGCTGGTGTTGCACCACCAGTTGTGTATCATGCTACTAATATTTTTGTCCTGTCTGGTCTTATAAACAACAACAAAACATACTTTTCATCACTTTTTATGATCTCAGATTTGTTTTTAGTGTCCAGTAAACTGACTGTACGAAGCATAATGAGAAAGGCGACATGAGAGTGAACATGGCTCAGGGATCTGGATTAAATCCTGCAGTCTGCGGACGGAGTCTGGAAATGCAAACAGTGAAAACAGTGTGAACAACCTGAGACAATGAGAATTTTACTCAACTGGCTGATCTGTTATCGACTTTTAAACGAATTCTAATGAATAATGGTTTTGCTTTAGTTTGCATTTTGTCGCACATGCACACACACAACATTTTATGGTCAGTAACACACTGTTGAACCGTTCAAAGACGTCCTATCGTGTGGTGATAGAAGAACTTTGGATAAAACCTGAAAACATAATAAGACTTATCAATTTTCTCCCACACCGGTGCAATTATATTCCCCAAAATGGAAACGGTGAGTTTAATGTCGGGGCCGTCACCTGTTTATGGGAGACATAAGGAAACATTTATACCACCATTCCCAAAGGAAATCAATATTAACGGTCAATATTAAGGCACAATGCTTAATATGTATGCAGGGTGTGATATGTGTTTGCAAAAACAACAAAGGGTAGAATGAGTGTTGAGGCTAATTCTGCCCCCTAAGACGTAGCTGTTAATATAACCTGTCATCAAACATCAATAGCCTATCCCGAGTCTCAGCGCAAGATCGATTGGTCCGGCGTGGGCAGATGAACCAGATGAATCAAGCGGTAACTCGTTCACAGCGGCTGCTAATTTTATTTGAAAGAATGCACGTTGGAGGAAGAAAGAAAATAGAAATCATCAGTTTCAACCCGTGATTTCCAGGCGCTGAATTCACTGACACCGCGCGGCCACCGTCTTCTGGTGTGCAGAAACCGACTGCCGTGATTCCAGGAACCGCTCTGTCATTTGTAATTCTGTGGTCGAGATGTTGACAGCCGGCGCCTGAAGGTAAAATACGAGGCTGCCATGCAGCTCACGTAGCTGTTCCACTTGCAGCTCCTGATTCTCTGTAGGGAGATAGTAATACTGAAATGCTTTTTTGTTGATGTGTGCACAAGGATAGACAGATTTAGCTGGTGAAGTAGCTTAGCTAGTGTACTGCTCAGGGACATCATTGTGAACAGATATATAACCTATGAAAATGTCCAAGCGTGACCTCAGTTACCAGGCAACCGGCACAACTGAATTGATTACTCTCTTCCCTTAAGCCTGGAACAGATCTGGCATTTTCCGAGCTCCCACATCTTTATTTATTTATTTATTTTGTCTGACAAAAGCCTCCTGTAAATTCTAAGAATGCAAAAATGTTCTTTATGCACAAGAAATGCTTTTTTTTTTACACGTTAATGTAAGAAGGGGAAACAAGCAACAGCACCGGCGCTGAAATAAAGAAGCCTGTGGTTTGTAGAGGTGGGTGGTGCATTTGTCCCCCACCCATGCGACCCATGTTCCAGTCTCTGCTCATTACGCGTGTTTTACCGTGAACTGTTTCTCCTACAGTATAATCACGACACACGCACTGATCTTACCTCTCTATCCTTAGAATTATAAAACAATCAAGCAGAAAGAACGTGCCTAATTCCTGCTATTGTGATGCACTGGATGCCATTTTGATGCATTGTGGAAACCCTTTTGTTGTTGAAGAATATAATTATCACATTACACCTCATTCACAAAAGGCCACTTTGCAAAAAAGCACAGCAGAAACCATGTTAATTTCTATTATTATAACAGAATAACACAATAGTGTAATGTGAACAGCGCCGAAACAAAGAGAGGATATCTAAGAGCATGAAAATCAAAAGACTTTAAATGCAGTGCATTGTAAAAAGCAAGCTCAGGAGCATTTTCCTCGTCTTTGCATATTTGAAAATTTAAGGATTTGCATCACTGGTCTCAAAACTGACCATGCTTTGAGCTGTCCCCCAGCCTCATGGCATACCTGCGTGCTGTGCTGTTATCCTCTGCATAATCTGAGGCAGGCATCGGCAGCAAACAAGCAGACAACCTCTTTGTTTGAGTGCATGAAATAAGCTTTAACCATGTGGTCTTGATAAGTGAATAATGACGTGCTGCTCTTAGAAGCACCGTGGACCTGAGATGCCCTGCAGAACATTCACCTTGTCTGCACTGGTTGTGTTTCGGCTGCATGACTCAGACCAGTTTTTAACTTGGACCAAGTGCAGCCACGAAGTTGCTCTAACCTTAGCAAAGTGCTTACTTTAAACCAGACCACGACTGTTCCTTAAACTCAACCAAGTTTGTTGCGGTGGCACATCAGGAAACACTTGAAACTCGCTGGTTTGCATACTTTCACAACAATCACGCGCTGAAACCATTCTGATCTTCAAGCTGTCAGTACGGTCTGAAATGTGAATTAAAATCATATTTGGAACGCTGGATCTCCAACGCAATATTAGATTCCTCTCCTCTCGAGAAGCTGCTCCGAGCTCTCTGTTCCATTACCAAACTGTCAGTGCGTCACGGTGGGCGAGCGCTGCTTTTAAAGAGGATGAGGGGAGCCTGTTATGAAAGGCAGACTGACCCCAGCTCCTCACTCTGGGAGCCACCAGACCCTGAAAACAACTAGCCACAAAGTACTTCAAACTCATAGCGAATGTCCAACACACAGGTCGGTTTACCTTGGGTTTGTTTATTTGTGCCCAGACCACGCTTTGACCGTGTCCTGCTCTGCCTTCACAGTTGTTTACTGGTCACACAATCCATACATCATTAAAGTCCAGCTAAACAATTTTTATTAAATCCAATTTTAAAAAGGCGCCTGCAGACATGTCCTGGATGGGTTCATCTTTTAAGCGACGCATAACAAAGTCGATGTTTTTATGGGAAAAGTCTTCCCCTGTGTAAAACAATTTGTTTGTGGGCCCACTAGCCGGCAGTTCTGTGTTTATCTTACCGATGGTACTGCCAGTTAATTTGATCTCACTGCTGATTCACGAGATAAATATTAGAAGCTGAGCGTGGATTTGAGATTCAAATGAAGAACCTCTCCAAAATGAATGTGGCCTCTAATCAGTCCTAAATATACCGTGCCAAGTGCCTTTGATATCTTCTGCCGCCTTGAAAACACTGATTAAATGTTTCTGCAATATAAAAATTTTAAACATTTTGTACATCGCTGAACTGTCGACTTGGAGTCGTCGCCAAGTAAATTTGAATAAATTAGTGAAAAAAGTACATTTAAGTTTAGAGCATTGAGGTTAATCATAACTTTGGCTTTATACAAATATAATAAAACTGATCTAAACTTAACTGAATTCACCTGGGGGGAGACATATCCACAAATTCACATATACAGTATTTATTATAATGCTTTGCCATAAAATTAGAGTTAATCTAATCAGCGTATCAAGAATCAATAAAGATGACGATGATCGACGTCAATTCCATGCATCTGCAGGATTAAAGGTGTTAAAAGGCTGTAATTTGATTTTATGACGTATTTTTCAGGCTTCAGGAGTAACAGAATACATGAAATGGTGCTGAATGCTTAAAATACAATTTCAAAATGTAACTGGGTTCTGTTAAAGAAGAAAAAACATAATCAGATTACATATTTAGTAAAAAATAAGGGAGTTATTAGGAGAATTACAGTTTACAGGCAGCCACTTTCATGCAGTGACTGTGACGCTCACTCAGCTGGTGCTTTTCACGCGCTCTCACGCCACACGTGCGTTTTCTCACGCACTGAAAAACAAATTTAGTACCGATAACAGCGCAGAACCAGGACACTGACACATGCAGATAAGAGTCAGCGGCCCTTCTGGCAGCAGTATCTCTCCTTCTCCTCTCCCACCGTGCTCAGGCAGCAAAGGAACGAGCGCGAGCCGCAACAGTTGCAGAGACGCTCTGTGTCGACCTGAAACTTTCTCACGATCCCCAATAAGAGGTTATTAGGTCAGTGTGCCTATGCAAAGTCATGAATGTAATTGGGAAGTTTCTCAGACTTCGTGGTTGGGTTCCTGATTCAGGCTGTAATGTCTGCAGGTTGGCACTTGTCATTGAAGATATACTGTAGAGATTCTCAAATCGGCTTCCAAATGTCACCTTAAAATAATGAAAATCGAACAGCTGGAGGCTTTTATTATTAAAAAACACATTTCAAAATAAAAGGCTGACATACTGTAGTGCACGTGCATGCACAGACCTCTGGACTTGGGTGAAACCAAAGCTAATGCCTGCAAATTATCATTAGCCTTGTGTCTTAGCCTCTGGTGGAAAATATGCCTTTTTACAGCAGAACTCACAATAAAGTGATTTTGCTAGCAGTTCCCTTAATAATGCAATGCCTCAATACAGCTATTAAATTAATTTTTTAAAGAAATAAGTGATAGGAATAGATTGACAAGCATGTTTAACATACATTTGGTTTAAACATCAGGTTAAGCTTGGAAAACAGAATCCAGAAACACACAGCGTTAAAAGCAACGTGGGTGGAAAAGCAGACATCATTATGTCGAAGCGATCGCCTCTGCAACTTAAAAAACCTGACCCGTGCTAACCAGCCTTCTGTGTCTCATGCCCAAAAAAAGATAAGCCTTGCCCAAAGGAGGGTGCGCAGGACTGGCTGAAACTGATGCAACTGGGAGGTAAGCGCGCGAGATAAAAAGGATAAAACAACCGCTCATCAAATCAGTCTGATAGCAGGTGATGGAAATATGACCAAAATAAATAGAGGGTTATTTAAGTCAATATTCGTGCTAAGAAATCTCACAAATGTTGCCTTTTTTGTAAGGATAACTCATAATTTCATCACTGGGGAAACGTCTGCATCTAAAATCCTGTTTTCATATGAGCAAATGTTGTGACATCCTGCCGCCGACTGTGTCTTCTCATCTCCATGTCCACGTCCTTTATATTTACATATGAAATCCTGTTCTCTTACCTAACAGCACATTTTTGCAAAACAATTGTGCCAGTAAAACCTCAGAAACATAAAGATTTGGCCCGTATGTTGGTACAGAAGCAACATTAGCACTGCAGGTCATGCATGGAACGGTGAGCATTGCCGGCATTGCACGATTGCACGCGCATATAAGCAAGGTTGTGAGTCTTGTGCATTGTTTTCTGCAAAGCCATGATCAAGTTTTAGGCATCCCTTTAAATGCACTTAACTTTATCAGCACCAGAATCTCAAGCGCCGCTCTGTTCCCAATCCTCGTCAGGTCGGCGCTGGCCATCGCTCGCTGCCCTTGCACCGAGAGGTGAAGCTGTCCCTTCATCTGATGCTGACAGGTTCATTTTGTCTGAGGAAGGAGTTTTCATTCTGTGTGACAAGAAGCCTGATCAAGCAGATGTCTTGATGGATTAGGAGTGGCTCGCTTAATTTGGCTATCTTGCAGACATATCCAGTGAAGCAAACAAGACGTGCAGAACAATGCGGGGTGGACGCAAAGAGCATAACCCAGCATGAATTAAACTTGGGCCTCGTCTAGAACGACTGAGTCTCGGGGTCAGGTCGGGTTTATATGTGCCGCCTGCTCCTGACCGAGACAGCGGTCAAACTCCAAAGCAGTGGGCGACGGGTGATGGGTGAGGCGTGAAATGACAATGAACGGGCTCCTGAGTTTTACAGATGATGTCGCACATTATGTGTATGCATGTGCACGTGATTGGCTGTGTGTCTGAATGCCAGGTGGTCTAAGGTACTGCATTAAACCAGTGATGAAACAGCTGCTGTTTGATTAAGTTAAAGCAATTTGGGTTAAAATAATTAACTTCATGTGAAATTATGTCAGAAACATTAAGTGAAACCTTTTATTCACTGCTTTAACATGCAATGTCCGCTTAGACTTCCAGAATACAGCTTGTGCACCAAAACTCCTCGATTAGGTTCAGGAAAAGGTCTTTTAACTTTTAATCACTCTTCTCAAACAACTGACATTGACGCTGTTTTCACACAGGGCTTAAGTCCCGGTCTCCTGTGTGAAAGTCATCGGCTTGACCTATCTATCCACCATGACGTCGTCCCTCCATGAGGTTTGTCTCTTTATGCTAAGTTCATCCACATTAAAAATGTATAATTCTTTGCTCTAGCGCTAATTTATCGGCGATAATCTGGCAACAATTTAAAATGTGTGAATATGTTCAGAGTTCAAGATATAATTGATTGCAGTCTTTAGTAAAATCGATGATTAGCTACAATTAACCTACCCCGGTATGTGCCTTTAGAAAAGGAAAGTAGCTCGCAAAGACAGAACGCTTGGAGAAAGACTCTGTCCTTTCCACTGAGGGGATTTGCATAAAATTGTAAAGGGTATGTCACACAGAGAAAACCAAGACATCATGTTCAGATACATATTCAAAAACTCAGCAAGAGCCAGTGCCCCCACCAACAACTACGCTGGGTGCATGATCTGAGCGGAAGTGCAACACAGCGCATTTACCACTTGTTTTGGGAATAAGGGCGTC
Organism: Datnioides undecimradiatus; assembly: GCA_008933995.1. Lineage (NCBI taxonomy): Eukaryota > Metazoa > Chordata > Actinopteri > Lobotiformes > Datnioididae > Datnioides > Datnioides undecimradiatus. The sequence continues at coordinate 4,515,288 of WARS01001868.1, read as the reverse complement.
CCGCAGGATGCAAAAAAAAAAAAAAATACTTATACAAAACAATATCTGTGTGCCCTGGCAACGGGAGGCCAAAGTTGTCCTTTCAGACGCAACAAAGGTTTTAGGAAACAACATGTGGGATTAGGATGATGTGTTTTGCCTGATTACTCCTGCAAAGTGGGTTTTTTAGCCGTGTTTGTTCGTCTCTTAGCGGGATATCTCCAGCGCTGGTCGGCAGACTCCAACAAAACGTGATGTTAACTGAGTTGAACTATGTTTTTGGCCCACAGCTCCAGAAACGTGAAGTGTGGAAACAGTTCCTCGGTTGAATCAGTCTGGACCACGCCCAATCCCAACTGCAAAACAACCCTTCTTCCATTTTAAATATGCTTGTGATTATATGATTGTTTTCACACCTCCACCTCCAGTTGCTCATCCCCAACACTAATGTGGAGAAGATTATACGATGCATATGTGAAAGTTTGCTTAACTGTTGCTTGGTTGGACCCAAGCATTGTCTGCAAACGAGGGAGGCCATCAGGTAATCAGCGTGATTCTCTATTAGCGTGTGCGTTTTGATGCAGGTTCACATCGAGAGGAAGATTAAAATTCCATTAACACGTTGTTTTATTAAAGCACGGCAAACATACTGAATCATTTGTTCCTCGGTCCTTGGCACGCCGCTCAAACTCCCCGCCGAATCTCGCTGAAATCTGCCGACACGTCTTTGAGATATTTACGGAAAAACAACGGGGACCGAAAACATAACCCTCTCTGGCAGAAGGTAATGCAGGCACTACTACCAGGACAGTAGCAGGGGTGAGAGGGACTTCACTGATGATTGTTGCCAACAGAAGAGGGACACCATACTGCCGCGGGTTTCACTGGGCTGTTTATTTTTATTGGGTTCTGTTCTGGATGGCAAACGCCGAGCGAGCTCTTATGTGCGCGGCAAACAAGGGACTTGAAACTCTCTTCTAAGCTCGACAGAACGAGACAACCAATGCCAACAGGAACAGGAGGGCGGGCGGCGCTCAAAGAGCCGAGTGCAAAAGCGTTGATTAAATCCCTCGCAGATAACAAAGATTCTGACCCTCTTTGATGCGATTTACAAAAGAAAGGCACCTGATTATGTTGCTGCTACGGCCCCGACTGCAGGGTTTGACGAGTCGCGGCTGTTCCGGCGTCAATACAAGGTTAGAGGCCAACAAGACAACTTCAGAACAATCTCCCTTTTCACTTTTGCATAATCATGTCTCACAACCAATTTTAAGAGTTTGACCTAAGAAATTGCCATTTTATATCATTTTGTGAGTGTGAAGCGCTCCGCAACACCGGTTTGTGCCGCGGCGCCTGAAGCACTGCTACTGCTACTGCTAGTAATAATAATAATAAATTGTCTGTTTATTCTTATGCATTTCTGACAGTGTAACAAAGGCTTTTGTGTTGTTTCCATGAGCCCTTTCTTATTTTGCCTCAGCGCAGGAAACATTTTGCTTTCTCAACGAGGACAGAAAACGCGTAGCCTCAAACATCAGAAAAATAACAACCCGATAACAAATGCGCGTTTGTCAGACACGCAGTGGGTTTTAAATTATGCATTTTGATACACTCAGACAAACAATATTTCATCCTGTCCAGATGTTGTTTCTTTATCTGTTCAGCTTCTCTCTGCTTTCTGGTCTTGGCTACATTTTTCGGGTGACCGTCTCAGCCGCTGTCACTATGTTAGTTGTTGGAATCTGCAGTTAAATGCTTATCTCTCCCCGCTCCGTGACACCGACGCTGCATCCGTATCACTCGACGCTGTTTGCAGGGTAATCTCGAACAGATTAGCCGCGTTTGATGGACTCCTCCCGCTTCTATTTTGACACTAAATAACGCGCCAGTGAGTTAAACTCAATTGAAAACAATTTAAACTTCAGTTATTACTTCAACGTTACTTTCACATACTTCTTTATCTAATTTTACCCAGACAATGACTGAAACAGTGATTCATTGCAGGTTAATTAGAAGCAAAGCCGACACAATTGCGGCCTTTAACCTGTGAAGTTACGCTATACCTTAACTCGTGCCCACGGACGCTATTTAATGAGATAAAACAAAACAAATTACCTGGAGTCTGCTCGGATAAGATCTAACCTCACCACAACCACCAGCGCCACGATTAGGGTTGTGAGTGTACAAATCTTTGACAGCAGGGAGGTCTGAGGCCTCTTGGCCCCAGTAGCAGCAAGCTGTTCAAGTGCTTTGTGCGATGTTTTAAAAAGGGCTGACAATGCATGCAAATCATCTTGAGTGTCTGGGATGTTAATGCGCTCGAATCACCAGAGAGCAGTATCCTGCCAGGCTGAACTTTAACCAGCGCTATACCTGTAATCACAGGGTTTACTCCCTAGCTGTCTCATTGGAGAGAAATTAAATGCCTTGTGGGGCCTCGGCAGTCAGATTGAATGTTTGTGTTGTTACCACTGAACACACACTGTCAATCATGACAGATTGCCCAAGGTGGAAGGGCAGATTAGGAGACACTTTACGGGTTTAAATCAGCTTCTTGTCAGAAACCAGGCATCTGTGAATTAGTCTGGGGCTTTTTAATGTGTTTCTTAAGCCCTTTATTTAAAAGTGTCTTATACCTTGATTAGCAAACTTTCCGCAGGGAGTATGGATGTAATTATAAGCTGTATCTGATTGTTACTAAAAATACCAACAGATTTTTCTCGCGCATGTAATGAGCACTTATGAGTAAAACATGGAAAATGTCACAGTTTAAGCAATTTATAGCGACGCCTAATGCAATAATGCTCTGCACTCCTTGTTATATCCAACAAAAGGGTACAGTTATAGCGTCTGACATGTATTAGATTGATTAAAGTGTGGCGCTAGCATGCTGAGCGTGGACATTTTTCTCTTGCCCTTCTCGATCAAGCACCAGTCAATATCACCTTGGGGGGATGCCGGGGTGTGGAGGTGGCTTATATGAAGTATTTGGTTGATATATGACTGGCCTGCATCATTTGTGACTGCCTTATCGCTCAATCACTCAGCAAGATGGAGATGCACGGGCAGACTGTTTTAATGACCCCAACCTCTACCCAAGTCAGGGAGGCAGGTGATCTCGGCTGGCTCCTAGCTGCTGCGCACTATGGTTCGCACAGCCACAACGCCAGCCTGCTCATGTTTTTATATGTTCTAAGATAGAGAATTACACATAATGGTGCAGCCCTTTGGAAGAGGTGAAAACTGAAGGACACTCGTTCTACCTCAGCCTATTTTTGTGATTTTGGTAAACGCGGGCGAACCCTTTAGAACAAAAGTCGCACAACAATACTAAGAAACGAATTAATCACGGCAGCAGTAGACCAGCAACTCCGATGTACTGTGACACCAAATTACTGTTTTTGTCAAAGGAGTCTGGTGGATTTCTGGTGTTATTCTCCAGTCCATTGCAACCTAGAGATGTGGAAATATTCCAAATACAGACCCTTAAACAGAGTTTTAAAAAACATATTTTGCCGCTAACCCCAACAGCAGAACGTTGTTTAGCTTCCCACACCGGCACTCCTGCCGCTTCTCCAAACTGCGGGCGCGCCGACCGCCATGACCTCACGCAACCACACTTCTAAAAAACCCAAACTATCTCTTTAAAGTGGATGCGCCTGTGTGAGGTATTGATTTTTTGCTAGTTGCTATCATTAAGCTTCATTGTACTTTACTGAATGCTCAGTAATGTATAGATCACCGAACTGCTCATCACCCCGTATCGTCTGCAAAATGTAGCAGCTGCAGTGTGTGTGTGTGTGTGTGTGTGTGTGCAAAAGTGATTGAGGTTTGGGTTTAAATGGTGCAGAGTCCTTGCATGTCAAGCTTAATTCCAAAGTCTATGCCAATCAGGTGCACCGAGCCTTATCCCTAATGCAGTTTTGACCCTTCTGAATAGATATATCTGTCTGTGTGTGTCTGTGTGTGTGTGTGTGTGTGTGTGTGTGTCTAAGCAATTTTGCAGCCTCCTCAGTATTTTTCGTCCATAATTGCCTCCTGTCAAAATGTCTGAGTGAGCTGATTGCAGGAAATAGGACAGGACATGCATGCCCCTCATTAACCCATCAGTCGGTGCAGCAGATGTGGCAGATTGAAAGATAGGGTAACGCGGGCAGATATCACCTCTGTAGCTGATGTTGGTTTTTGGTTTTTTTCTTACAGGCTGGTATTATTTTTAAATGTATTAAACCCACGAATAAAAGCACACGCTGAAAGGGAATTTTGCTTGATTGCTGTGTTTCGGTTGCCATGGCAAGTCTTCCCGAACCCCCTGCGCATAACATATCCAACCTGGAACATATCCAAACGCAGAGGGCTCACCCTGAACTGCTCGCCGTGGCAAAAACAACTGAATTTACACCTGCTGCGCCGTCTATATGTGAGTTTTCAATTCACCTTCCACTTGCATGTTTTCATTAGGACTGTGGAGGGAAACTAGATTATCTGGCGGACACCCCGGGATCCGCTTGCTGTGAGGCAGCAGCTCTAACCACCGAGCCGCCCTGACGTCCATATTCAAATGTGCAAAAAAGGTTGCGCGCATGACGGTGCACCCTAAACGAAGCAGCATATGAGATTCTCAGGGAGCACATTAAAACTACAAGGAACATACAGAAGAGAACCCGGAGGGTACGTATCACCGGGGATGTGGGATATACATAATGCACAAGGCGGGAGATGCCATCGCAAGTATGGTAATAAGACAGTCGAACAGGAGGTGGAGGAGGGAGAGATCAGCACGTACGCTGGAGCAGGAGTAAGCAGCACCACCGGCAGACGCACAGGCAGCATGAACGATCAGAAGAGTGCGAGTGAAAGTGGGAGCTTGTTAGATTATTAAGGCTGTCTCACCGACTTGTTTGAATGTGACCGGTGATTGTGAGAGTCAGCAAGCACTTATCAGCTAATGGTGTGCATGACGCCGGCGCACCGCGTGAACTCGCGCGATTTCCAGTCGGGCGCGTCGGAGCCGGAGACTTAGAGCCATTTATTTGCGCAAACCCGACACGCGATTGCACTCGACATTAGGGGCTTTGTGCTTCTGTGTACATCCCGAATGAAACCAAGCAGCATGTGAGATTATGAGGGGGGAGCAAATTAAAAGCCCCAATTCACAGTATTGATCCTGTTTTAAGCCTTTAGTTTAACAGACAAAACACCCCGAAACAACAGATGCAACTATCATCCTAACGACACAGAGGTGATTTACGTTGCTCCTCGGTGCCGTGATGCAGTTTTATTTTGAGATGTTATGTTTGTTAAAACCAAATTAATTGATAATATCAATTATTCCTGCACAATGAATATGAAAGAGTACTTGAATAATTAATGGAATATAACCCCCAACAGTTGAATCAGCAGTTCTGCACGGCTGAAGCTTAAGTTTCTAATTGCTATTCAGACTGAACCCATTTAAAAGTCATCCTCCATAGCCTCTCCAAACACATCCGTTTACTTCTGCAACCGCAGCAGCCTTTTGGCCTGTGGAAACCTCTCCTCTCTGTCCGGGGCTGAGGATTGCCAAGGAGGCTTGGACGGCCTCCTCCTGCAGCCTGACAGCCTCCCTCACTGCTGGCGTCCGTGCTTGCAGGGTCTGAGCGTTGTTCGAATGTCCCCCGAACCTCTGCAGACAAATGCCAAAAGTTTGCACAGAGGTGAAAGTTGAAATAATCTGGGACAGGCGTGTTCTCAGCAAGCCCACACTGCACATACGGCAACACGCTACCTTCTCCACCATCCGATCCAAATCGCTACCAGGTGGTGATCAGTTGACAGCTCGGCCCCTCGCTTCACCCAGGACATAACACCTCAAGCCTAATGAGACAGCTACAAAGTCAGTCATTGATCTTTGGCCCAAAGTGCTCGGCGTCTGCCAGCTGAACCCGTTTGAGAGTTGGGCAGAGTGGCACGGCCGATTCTGTGCTTATGCAGATCGGCGGCGTTGTGTGATTGCTGGTGCACGTTCTGTCTGCACGCCTCTTTTAATCACGAGTGCAACAAACAGTCAGAGTCCTAAATAACTCTCACACGCCCGAGCTGCTGGGTTCTTGTGACCCTACATTTCATCCGTAAAGACAGAACCCGATTGGACCGAGGCAGTTTTGCAAAACTCATTTCAGACACAGTAAATTTAAAAAAAACCTGGGTCGCTCTGAACTGAATATTGCTGTTATAAATGTTCTATATATTATATTTACGCTGACATCATTAGCAGGTCGCATCCTCATCAGCGCAGCAATGTCAGAGGCAAAGGCAAAGACTGGGGAGGATTAACCTGTGCACGCACTGTAAACGACTTCAGATGAATGTGTGAAAAAAAACAAAAAACTGCAGAAAATGTGGGGAGACTGTGCCGATTGCACGTAAATACACGACAAGGCTGATGTTGTAATATGTTGCACGTATATAAATTGGAATTGGGGCATTGTTTAAGATGTAAAATCAAATAAAATCAAACTGTTTACATCTCATTATTAACATAAAACTGAGTCAGATGTTACGGGTGCATGGGCTCAGGCGCAGAAAACAAGGCCCCTTCAGACGCACGAGCCAGCTCCAATCATTCACCTCAGAGAGCCAGCGTGTTTGTGAACAAACACGAGCAATATGTGATCTAAATATTATGAGGTCGAGGGGCTGCGCCGCACGGGATGTCACAGCTTTCCACAAAGGATCCCCGTCCGATTCCGCCATTGCACTACTTCCCCCAGACAACAGATGCATCGTTTATTATACCGAGCTATAACAGCCCGAGAATTAGCAGGTTTACCTCGCGCGGTTAAAATACAGCCAAGTGCTAAGAATGGATATTTACGTGTTAAAGCAGGGAATCAATATGCTACAGTATTCCATTTCACAAATCCCTTCTCACCTCCGCTGAGCAGATGGCTTGTAAAAGGAAAAAAAAAAGTATGCCAACCAGTAATCATATGTGCAATAAATGGTGCTGGTTATGTTCCTGTGGAGTGACTACAGATGGCGTGGTGATAGTCTTGCCTCAGAGTGCATGTGCACATTTTCGACACACCCTTTATACTGGCCCCGGTGGGGACTTTCAGCACAGACCATGTCACTACCTATTGCCAAGGCAACAATCCAAAAGGCCGCTAAATCAGACTGGAAGTGACTTTTATGGACATCTCGTTTTATTGGTCTTTACCGGGCCAGATGCTAACCAGTGAGCGGGGCTAATTATCTTCGGTTTATGTTAAAAAATAGAGGTAAATAATAATAACCCGTGGATTTATGTGTGTTTGGGTTGACAACAGGTGCATTTAAAAACACAATATAGAATTTAAAATCAATTATATACTTAAAATCATATCGGAGCTGTTCTCTCAAAACAGCCCACAATCACCTTAACTCTCACTCGGCAAACAAACATTTCCTGCTCGATTACGGACACGGATCTCGTAAAAAAGTGGAAAGTTGTACTGATACTAATTTTGCTCGTGCTCCCTGCGAAGCAGTTTTCTGCAAATGTTGCCATTAATCAGTGTAAGACATAATCAGACACAGTGACCTACCAAACCACTTCCCTAAGTGAGACATTAGTTTAGCATTTACGTATTAAAACAACACGCGGCGCGAATGGAGAGAGCGGAAAACAAATGGAGCACGACATTAGGTTAGGCGGAGCACTGGAGCCGCACTTGCATTAGCTGATTAATAATAATGGTGATGGCAATAAAACTTTATTTACACAGCATATTTCAAAACAATGCCGCGCACAGGATTAAAACTGCTGATTGCGGTCGGATTTCTCATTCGTGCTTCGCAACCATTGGCTCGTTTCTCAGCTGCTTGACCGCCAGGTCGCTGGGGAGGCAAGTCTAAGCCGTGGATTGCAGACAGGTGTATGCTAAATATAAAATATTTTAACCCTCACTTTGGAGGCAGACAGCTCCTCCTGAGCAGAAACCGGCGCCTTTGTATCCACTCTTCCACTAAGCTTCCAATCGAGGCAGCGGTAGACCAGCAAACACAAAAGAGTCTGATGGATTTGAACAGAGCAGAAAGGTCTGAGAGGGCCGTCAGACAGAAAGGTGAGGTAATATTGATTTATTTTGATGTGGACATTCTTTAAAAGCACCTAAAATCTGCTTTACCCCGTCCACAGCATCCAACGCAGGTAATCCTGCTGCTTCTCCAAAACTGGGGACGTCACAAACGCCATCTGCTGTGGCTGAAACACTCACTGTGGATGAGAACCTCATGCAAAAAAACACAAACTATCCCTAAAGAGAGAGTTCCCTCAAAGAGCTAAGCCTTTTCCATCAAATCTAACCAAACAAGCTTTTGCTATAAATGGCCAACTCCTTGACATAAGTGCCTGTGACTGAACTAGATAAAGTCCCTTCTTCAAAATGCCGCTGTTGTCATCAGGCCCCAACGCATCGCATCACATCTTTCTTTCCTTTCCTTAATATTGCCCCGCACTGCAGAGTGGGTGAAAGCGTGTTCTTGTCAGCTGCCTTCTACGGGAAAGCTGCGTGATAGCAAGGTGAACAAGAGGGCATAAAGAACTGCCGCCTGCGACTCTGCAGCCCCGTCACATCATCACCATCTGGTGCTGCTCGCTACGCTATGGAAATCTATGGACTGTCCTGCCACCGCCGCTACTGCCTGGTGCGCCCAATTTACTATAAATGCTGTCTGCGCAATACTGCATGTCTTAGGATGTGCACACAAGTCTTTGCTCAATACGTTGCAGTACAGCAGCAGCAACTACTGCATGTCAGTGTTATTTAAGGTGAAGGCCTTGATCCGTGCATTTTCATCCAGGCCAATGCAGCCGTACGATCCGATGCCAGGGATGGCAACCTTCCACGTCAGGCTTGATTTGCAGCTTGCTTCTTGTAGACTTTAGGGTTGACTCAGACACACAATGATACACTGTTAACGCTGCTGCGAACGGTGGCTGCGAACATATGATTTGCAGAACCGGTCTTTTATCCTTTGACACGTCGCAAGAGTGTGAACAAAAGACTCGACGCAGGCGGCAAGCTGTGTTGTTTGCATGTTCCTTGCCCCTCTGCATTGGAGCTGAGGAGCTTAACCGCCCTTAAGCTAAACAGAAAAGTGCATCTTGTACCATCTGGTACAAACAGTGGCATCCTGGCGTCCCAGCATCCAAAAGACCTTTGTCCCCTATTGTCCCGCTCACTCTCCCGATGTTTCTTGTTACTGCCTGCTGTCAGATGGAGGCGAAAATGATGGATAAATAAATAAATAAATAAAGTGTACCAGCAATGTCCTCCAACTCCTGCAATACCTCCAGATGGGTCAGTATACTGCTAATGCAATGAGTGCAATCCCTCATCTGCGACAACGCTGCTCTTGCTCTAAAGTCAGAATTGGCTTCCGTCCTTTTCACCTTATCCCAGCAGTGCTTTATTGGACCATTTCAAGTGTATCTTTAGGGAAATGCAACGCTCCTTCCTTTTATTCCCGTTGTCTACTCAGACTGATGGCACCGCTCGTTAATCCGTTGCATTGTTGTTCCACTTGGCGGCGGGATGTGAGATGCCGCGGTGCTACAGACTGATAAGGAGTGATAAGCGGTGGGGTCATCAGTTCACAGTGATTGGACTGCTCTTTTAATGGAGGTGTTCTCAGACAGGAAGCAGTCGCAGTCGCCGCTTTAGTTGTTTTCAATGGGAACGCGGGGTTAACGGTGCTGCTGGGGGGGCTGATCTCATTGCTATCTGAGTTCCCTGAATAACCCACCACCTCATATCAGAGGGCAGACAGACCGGTGACGTACTACAGCGCTGGAGTTGCATCATTTTCACAGCTTGATGAGAAAAAGCAACACTAATTAAACTAATTAGAATAATTGTGTCATTACGCCAATCATTTCGTCATTTGAGAGGAGCACTGTGCAGGATTTAGTGGCACCATGTGGTGAGGTTGCAGACTGCAGGCAAGGGAATACACTCTCACTCTCCCTCCAAGCATGTGGGACAAACTACAGTAGCTCCAGTAAATAAATAGTGTGTGGAAGTGTGAAAGGCTCTTCTCTAATTGGTTTTGTCCATTCTGGGCCACTGTAGAAAGACTCTGGAGAAGCTCTCTCCACTCATGGGTTGATATAAAGTCACAGGTACGCCTAGTTACAGGTTATTATCCCGCAATTAAAGCATAATTATCAGTATTACATTTTTTTTTTGTTCAGATCACACTAAAGACTTCACACTGTAGGGTTAATGGAGCAACGAGGAGCGATGTGCGTTTGGGTTTGTAAGTGCTAAATCAAAGTGTTGGCGCATCAGATCTAACTAACTAACAGGCATTCAGACCTGTTCACTCATTAAGGTAAGACGAGGACAGCTTGGATCAAACGCGTCTCATCAAGGTCACGTGGCAGTCGTGGAAGTCATCGTGAACTTTAAGTGTGAATTGGCGCGAAACCGCCGAGGAGGAGACGTCCGGGTGGCATTGTAAGTGGCTGATAAGTGCTGCTGCAGGCCCTCTCCTCTGTTCAGGGATGACTGTTCATGTCTGACACAGATTCTCTCCTTCACTCCTCTTTCAAACTATCTGTCTCATCGTCGCTTGTCATCTCTTCCCTTCCGTTTCACGCTGCCTGGGAACCGAAATGAGACAGCGCGCTTTGCATGCGTGTGTATGTGACCGGAGACAACGCCCACTCCCACACTCCCATCTGAGGTGAGAGCGGGAGGATCGATGCTGGATCAATACTCTCTGGATAATTTGACAAGCGCTCTCAGCTCTATGCGCCCCAACCTGCGCTTTCTATCTTGATTATTGATTAAGTGGATGCCCCCTGGACCTGACCTGCAGTGGAAGGATTCAACGGCGACTCAGACTACGGACTCAAGCACTTGTAAGCTTGGCAATTGCCCTATTATCTCCTCATCTCTCCTGATTTCTCTATCTCCACCGGTCAAGTTTTCCTCGAGTATCACAGACGGCGAGAATTCTCATCTTATTTCAAGGATCTTTCGTTTTTCAGGTGTGTAATTGGGCACTGATGAGGCACATTGGAGGCACCGCTTTGTGTCTCACCAGTGAGTTTTAAGTCATGAAATGAGGGCGGCGCGTGTTCCCTGTGAACCGCAGGTGAGGCGGCGTGCAGCAGGTGAAAAGTTTTAATCAAGGATGTGAACTGCGCCCCATGCCTCCAACATGGCGTACTATAAGTGATGCTTAAACAGACATAAAGCAAATGAAGATGGACGACACGACAGCATCCCAAAACATCTTGATCACCTTGTGGTGGCTCTCCGCAGGACAGGTCATGGGCAGATGAGACATAAGCAAAACTAAAACATTTTATTTTATTTTACTATATATTTTTTTTTATCATGTTGACATATGTTCAAGTGTTTATTGTTCCAGTTTTCATGTTGCAAGTTCATTTTCAGCTATTTGATGTCATGGATGGACAGGTCCATGCCCCCCATCGCCACCGTGCAGACCCTGGCTCCAAATGACATTGCCGAAATGACAATGACAATGAAATGACAGGCACTGAGATGCAGTCGCGGCTCATTTCTGTGATTTTCAGGAACCCAATGCCAAAGTTAAACCCGTACAGTATGCTGTGGCTGCCTTAATCCTTAATCATCTCTCCATGGCACTGTGACCTTTGCAAAAGTCCCACGACGGTTGAAGTGTTGCCTCGTGCAGCAATGTGTCACTCATTGTGCCTAATGCTTTAGCTTAGAACCGCAACACCACCTTTTTCTATATGACCTATACCTACCGGACCAGAAAGAATGGCCCGGCATGCCAGAAATATCACCCTGCCTCTGGCAAAACGACCTGCCCGCTCGCCATCTTCTCCATTATCTATTTTCTCATTCCTCGCGTGTCCTCACAACTGGGACTCCTTGCAGCCCCAATGTCAAGGCTGAAAACACGGTGCCCTCGCTCAACGTCTCCAAAAAGGCTAAAACATTTTTAGAGGCTGTCTTAAAACTCCCTCCTTTGTTGTTTTTCCTTCTGGCTCATGTGGTTTGCACTCTCGTGTTTAACCAATCATCACATATCTATAAATAAAGCCCACTTTCGTACTTTCATCATGGCTCTCTGTCTTCTTCTTCTTCTTCTTCTTCTGTTTGAACATTTGAGTCATCTCCTGCCCTGAGTGACTTATAAGAACCTGGTAGGTGTTTCATCAAATCAAACACGTGTTTCTTTATTGCGATAATAGAAATTCAACCTTCTTGTTCCAATAAATGAGGCTGTGGAAGTGAAATACTTATACTTCCGTTACCTCTGATTTACTACTTAATCCAGGTTCTTGAGGAGGAGATGAGGAACTACGTCTGGTTCCTGTGTTTCTCTTGGTTTTGATGGTGTTGTGGGAGCATGATGTATGTTTTATTTGTGCAGTAATCATCTCAAATCCAGATTTTCTTATTCTTACATCCAATATGTTTTAACCATTGGTCTATGTTTTCTGTCCTCTTGTTGCCGGTCCATCCGTGAGACAAGACCAGCGTATTGTTTTAATGCGGCGGCCTCTGTCTCTCCATCAACAATCATCATCTCAGAGTCTCCGCAAGTCAGACCGCCGACTGATCGATCCGAGCGCCGCTGAAATCCCTGCCGATCGCCGCAGCGCCGTCACACATCGTCATCAACGGCGACGGCGTCTCTCAAACCGCTGCCTCTTAATTCAGCTTCAGCTGTGCCCACACGACGTCCTGTCACATACTCTCTCTCGCATTACATCATTATAGCTCCATGTCCTGTTACCTTAAAAGGAAGTTTAATCTGGATTCTCCTCAGGGGGTTTTCGAGACCGTCTGATTTTGCTTTTATTTAACACATTTCTTCTTATCGCGCTCGCAGTCGCCTCTTCCTCTCCCCTATCTTCTCATTCATACTGTTTTCTTTTCCCTTTCTACTTGCTGCCAATTTTCCTCCCCTTAATTTAATCTTATGTCAGTCTTTCTCTGTAATTCTATGCCTCTGTATGCCCTATCTGATGCGCTTGCTCTCAGTTCAATCCCCTCATTTAAACCTATTTCATTCACTCTTTGTAATTCTCTTCCTATCTCTTCTGCACCTTCATGTAGTTGATCACAAGCCTCCCCCCCCGCCGCCGCCGCCGCCACCGCCACCGCTTCCCTTCTCTGTGTCATTGGACTATCGGCTGTGGCGTGTATGCCTCAATGTCATTTTGTAAAACAGGCTCTTTGTTTAATGCCTCCCATCTGTATTTGTACTCATTGTTCAAGCGGACAAGTGGAGGGGAGGGAGTGGAGGTTGGAGGTGGGGTTGGAGGTGTGGAAATAGGCGGGGCGCTCATCAAAGCCATATAGAGCGGCTGATTAAAAGTGCAGCTTTACATCCTGACGCTCTGCCGGGGGTTTGATCATCAGCTTGATAAACTTCCTAAGCGACCCCTGCTGCTGGCGCTCTGCTTAACGTATCGGCCCCGTCAAAGCTGCAGCAAAAAGCGGCATATTGGAAAGGCCGAACGGAGCGAACACCCATCTCCTCATAAGACTGGGGGTCACGATGTTCCTCCACAACGGGCGCGACTAAAAAGATGGAGGGGGAGAGATCAAATCTGCCGCAGTAACTGGAAACATCTGTCCGGGGGTTAGATCACTCAGAGTGCAATCTGTATACGGAATAATAACTATTCAAAACATGCCAGGAACGCTAATTAGTAGGTCTCTGACTCTCAACTTGAAATTTCGATTTAATTGCCTCTTGAAGATGGACATGAAAATGAAATATCTTATATGTAATGAACTTTAATTTACAATGCATAAGGGCAACAGACTGAACATCGTGCTCCAGCAGGGGGTGAACACGAAAGGCCACTCTGTGATAAAGTGTTTATTCCTGTTGCCTTGTCAGTAAACCTCTCGTCATCCAGCTGATAAAGCAAGGAATCCGCCCGTACGTCCTTCTTTGCGCACTTGACGGATGTTTTGATGCAGACTTGACATGCGGTGTCGGCGCAAACTAACTAACTGGCAGTACGCCTAATTGGAAATGAATACCTCTGCTAATTAAATATATGCACTAGCTAGCAAAGCATACATTGTTGCCTAAAAGTGGGCTGAGCTTTGGTTTTACGTCAACACCTACAGCAGTCCAATCTTAATCTTAACAATCTTAGTGATACTCCACATACTGCAGGTGCAGCATGCATCAGGAACCCACAACACCTCAATTTGGGCTACTGGGGTAGGTAAACCCTGCCTCAGACACATTATCCATACACACTGCATGCTGCGGGCATTTGCAGGCTCTGACACCACTGAAGCCATACAATGTTTTCAACACAAACGGTTCGTGCACTCTAGCATTGCCAGGCAGCACAGCTACGTCTGGACGAGTAAAAATAAGAGATGCAATGCAGTCGTCCGGTTCCAGACATGCATGTCTTAAACAGCAGAAGAAGACAACAGAGGCGACGTTTGACAGGTAATCGCCGTCACCGAAATGTCTGAAAAGTAACGTGTGGAATGAAACTGAAGCTGACAGCACAGAGAGGACTGTGGAGAAGGGCGGGTTTGTTAACTGCCTTTCAGAAATGCAACTGCCAATAACAAATCTGAGGTCACCTGGTCGCCTGTCACTCAAGTGAGGCGGCGGAGGCTTTGGGAACAAACACAATTAAACTATGTGGGTTGCATGTAAGTAACTGCAACAGATTACATGTCGTTTCTCACTTGGATCTCGGAGCTACTTACAACCTATGACAATTTCCAATTATTTAGTAAATAAATAAATAAATAAATAAATAAATACATCACATTAATTTAAAAAAATGTGAATTATGAGCACGGGAGAGTTCCTGTAAGTCTAATAACATACTTTGAAATCACCAGCTCTTTAATTGAATGATTAAATCGAAGTGACACTTGAATATGGCGTGGATTGATACGGTCCCCTGGGAAATCATTAACTCCAACACCATTCGCGGCCTCCCCAGAGCGGACGGGATGACCCGTACATGATTATAACACCCGCAAACATTAACCAGTCCCCAGCATGCAACGTGTTGCCTTAAATCAAGATCATTTAATTATCCTGACCCCGGACCCTGGACATGCACAGTTATCTCCGAAAGTGAAGAAAATGGGAAAGAGCAATCGCCACATGCTGTGATTAAGGTGTTAGAGCCAAAGTGTCTGTGTGGTGAATAATTTATTCACATTATCATAGCGAGATAGGACCAGGATGAAGACCTTTATGTTATTCAGATTTATTTTAAGAGAGAAAGCCATTTCCATGTGTGTTCAGAAGACGTTTTGTTCCATCTAACTGTAACTGTAAGCGAATGTAAGTGCTCCGGTACATGTGAAGGCTCTACACGGGCAGTAAGACAACATCTGTGGACAAACTGAAATCTTAATCCGGTCTGAAAAGGCGAGAGAGAAGAAAACAGCAGCTGATAACTGATCTCTGAACAGTGATATATAGCCCTTCTCCTTCCTCATTTAGTCTTTCAATACTGTCCTTTTATATTTGGAGCTACCTTTAACCACGGGAGATTGCTACTTCTAAGAGTAATGCCTGAGGTTGCACCACTTTTCATCTCTTTCTACGCGGGGCCAGATGTGGTGCTTGAAGTTTCTTTGATGTGCTCCACTCCGGGCACCAGAAGGTGAAGCTCAAGGTCACACAAAGGAATTGGTGATTATAACTCCAGCAGGTTAAAAAGAAGCTTCACGCCTTTAATGTACCACTATGCATGGGTTCAGTCCTCCAGACTAATTGAAGCACAGATGTGATGTATTTTACTTATTTTAAGACCGGTCAGCTATATCCTAAATATTTGCTTTTTGTCGCAGCGTTCGCTAAAATGCCAAATGCGCCGATAACAGCAGCATAACGAGCGCGTGTCCGATTCACAAAGCAAAACACAGCTGTCGTTCCTGTTGTTATTCCACATTCTGATACCCCGAGAAACCCAAACAGCACAAAGGCAAATCTATATATAATGTGAAAAAAACAGGGATACAGATTAGTTGAGAGGGCTGTTTACTGGGTTTTTGTTCAGTTCGTTTGATGAACGCTTTCCGCCTCTGCCAACGATATTTGTTTGCCTCTCCCGGCTGGCATCAAAGCAACAGCCCTTATCATCATGTCATACACTCACTGTCATTATTCATTCACATAACTGACAGCTTGCCATTTTGTTTCCATAACAATGGGAAGGGCATAAACTGACTACTTCATAGTGTCGCAGTCTCTCACAGTTCCCACCAATTAGACGCCGTGTTTGTCTATTTGTAGCACGCTGACCAGCAGCTATTAATAAGAAGGCCATTATGCACACGGCGCATATACTTGTATATATGAAGAATACCTTCAGTGCAGTCACAGTTTTTAGACTTTGGGGCGTTGAACCCA
Organism: Datnioides undecimradiatus; assembly: GCA_008933995.1. NCBI lineage: Eukaryota > Metazoa > Chordata > Actinopteri > Lobotiformes > Datnioididae > Datnioides > Datnioides undecimradiatus. Next base: position 4,498,914 of record WARS01001868.1, on the reverse strand, counting down.
CTGCACCTGAAGTGTTACAGTCCACACAATCAGTCCTCGTTCAAACAGTGGCTGCAGTTGGGAAGCCGCTGTGGGAATAACACGGCAGAGCCCGTTGTGGGAGGTTTGTGCGGAGGACTTGGTTTTCTTTCAGTCAGCCACTGTGAACTTTGTAGGAATGTGCCACATGCAGGAAGTGTGATGCCACTGAGTGGACTGCTTGATTTCGGTGTGTGAAAATGCAGCGTGTCATTGCAGCGCTGAACAGGCTTTACTGGCATCGTCAAGTTCAGACATTAGTTGGGCGAATCCTACGCATGTCTTCACAGTCCATCTTCCTATCCTGACTTAAAATAGGAAAGATGCATTGTGCAAGAGGTTCCTTAAATATCTTTAATATAACTTTAACCCTCCTGCCTTGCAGAGTTAGCGAAGCTATTTCATGCACACGGTTGTTCTTTTATCGCTTCTGCACAACCAAACAAAGTTATTGTTTGTTTGTTCAGGTGGGGCTTGTGTTTGCTATCCCATCCCTATCTCTGTTTCTTGTATTTCCTGCATCAGTGCTGTTGTAAATTTGTAAAAAGCAACCAACGCCTCCAACTCATCTGTCTCGTTAGGTGCCTCTCGTTGCTTTTTGCTTCAGCTTTTGTATTATTTGATGTGCAACAGTTACAATTACAAAGCTGCTTGGCTCAAGTAGCATCAGGGAAGTGGTTAGTAGCACCAAACTGGAACAACCATAGTAACCCTAATTGCTTTTGTGATATGGCCCCCGTTGCCTATTTATCCACATTTTCAGCCACATTTCAAAAGTGTGTGAGGTAATCTAACGTCCACAACCCTTTAAGCTCAGATTTTGGTCACCACCACCTTCTGAGACCTGGCTCTCTAGCTGCAGTTTGGTTTCCCCCCTGCAGCTGAACACACCAATGATGACGGCAGTGATGCTCCGGGTCTGTGAACCAAAACCAACAGGTCTGTGAACCAACAGGCTGAGCTGCAGAGCCGAAGAGCTGGGTTTGTCGTTTACACAGCAGCAGCCATGTGATCCATTGCGAATGTATTAAAAACCCGGCATTGATTACAGCGCCTTAGGTTATGTTGAAATATGGCTTCAGAAAGTTTTATGACTCACAAATCACAGTAAAATACAGTATCGAGTCATAAAACATCCACAGTCGTGACAGTTTCCAACCCAGTCCAGTCTCTCTGTGAAGGAATTAGAAACATTTGAAATAAAACTGAATATAAACTGTCAAGGGCACGCTTTATGAAGTACAATGGGGAACAAACCCTGCACGACACGTTTGACTGGGTGCGTGCAGACGGCCGCAAACGCAGACGTCAGACGTGTAAAAGATGGACAACTGAGAAACGGACGGCTCGTGTGACCCTGGAGTGAATTTCCCTGCAGGCCAAACTCTCAGTGAGCGTAATCACATGCAGCCATCGCTGATTGTAGTCAAAAAGCAACACCATCACGTATTTCCAAATCTATTTTTAATCCCGTTAATTAAAAAGGGAAGTAAATAAGTCTTTGGGGAAATATTAGAAGTGCTCCTGTTAGATGCTGCCTACGTGTCACGAACAGACAGTGTGTTGTCGGCTCTATTGAGGAGTAAGGATCTAACTCGGCCTGAGTAACGTCTACAGGTGCATGCTGTTTAATGTGCTGCAGCTGAGCAGCTAATTAGCTATTTGGCCTACAAACTGCCACACGTTGTTCAGACCCGTGTGGACGTTTGGAAGCGAGATAAGACGGAGGCTTTAGCAGGGAAGCTAACGTGCTAGCTGCGTAGCTGCTGCCGTCTGGCTCAGCGTGGCATCTGCTGCCTGCGACAGACCAGTGTTACAGGCGCGAGATTTGATTGGCTGTGTCGAAATAAGGCTTCCATCTACGCGGAATGCAAATTCTCACTTGGCAGCGTCGCGAAACCAAAAATCCAGAGAATATAAATTTCTCCCTTTTGCAAAACAAGCGATTTGCAGAGTCGCCTGTCTGCCGCAGCACACAAAACATGATTTCTGTCGGAAAAGGTCTTCTGCATGTGCACGACGCATGCAGGCTACTAAATATTGCTCAGTGATAGCAATATAAACTCATACATAAGTGAAATATCAAGAGCCATAAAGACAACACGCTTTATTTTGCATGATGATAGCAGAAATAATGTGCGTCCGCTCGCCGCGACTCGTTGCGGCTATGATGCATATACCGGGCGAAGCGTTCACATACAGTTTTATGGCATCATTAAAAAGAAATGGCGGTTTCCTTGATGTCTGGTGCATCCCTTTCGCACAGTCCACATCACAATAAATCAAGGATTCATACATAATTTGCCGATAGCTGCTGCATCTGTCTGTCTGTCTGTCATCCTCCCTAATCTTCAGACCCTTTTGTCTTTCTATCCGGTCACCCCCTCTCGTCAGTCTGCCCGTGTCCGTCTGTCTGTATGACACAGTCTGTCAGCTGGTCAGCGCCTTAATGGCGGGCCCCTGTCACATCAGTCTTGGTTTAAGTTATTGGGTCCCTCTCCATCTGTCAACTCGTTGTTGTCAGCAACTGCCTTCTGGGAATCTTGACCATTTTTTTTTTTTGACCTGTCTTTGAATAGCTCACACTGATGCACTTTCTCCCGAGGACAGCTATGACATCTGATGGTGATGCTCCTGAAAATTGTTTTATATGTCTGGAATGGCGAAAAAAAGACAGCGACACAGGATTGCAATAACCGGCAGCAGCAGCGAACGTGTTTACGTGCACGCTAATAATACATTATTACATGAAATATGGCCAAATTCTCAATTTTGGTCACGCAAAGTGCAAAATCTGCCTTCTGAATGCAGCATTTTCTAATACAGACATGTTAGATATTGTGATATTAGCTGGATTGTAGGTGCATTCTTCCTGTGGACGCTTTCAGAATGTGCATGTATGCTAATAAAAATATTAGGGGAATACTCATATTCATTAACCATGTGAGCAGAGATGCTGTTTTTATGTGTACAAGGGCAAAAAAGAGATGAATATTTTGTGCACGTAGCCGGCACCTCGCAGGGAAACAGGGTCAGTTTTTATTACAGTGAAAACGAAGCGAGCAAACAGACGCATGGTTTCTACTCGTCTTTGAGACGTTTGAACGGACTGACTGCGTTTATTGTGTCATGATTGACCTCTTTCCGCGCCGTCACTTCGGGATATTCCCGTTATTATTATTACTCGAAGCACAATAACATGAAACTGTAAAATAAACCAATATGAATTCCTTTTCTTTGTGGGTTCTCGCCTTGCCTTTGTTACACGTTCTTCTACCACGTCGCATCCAAACGCCCAACAAATAGAGGTTTAATGTGATTATGCCAATAATGCCGGGAGGCAGAGGATAGATTAGGTGATTCTTACAGCATATGTCATCCACAACAGCTTGCATGTATGAAGGCCCTCCCTTCCAGTTGATTAACTCTCTTTGCAGCCATCTGAAGTCAGCAGGTATGCTCCATCTGCGGCCTCTAATTTCAGCGGCGCACAATGCCCGTGCCACTTCCTCTGTGGTCACGTTAATTAAATCTTGTAAAGCCACCGCCGCCACCGGCTCGTTGCAGAGTAACCCAGACGTTTGTGTTCTCGCGGACGTCCCGCTGATTGGTTCCCGAAACACGCAATTCGCTCGCTCTTCGCTGTACAACTGAACTCCCGCAAGACTTTTTTCTTTTTATTCCACTCATTTCCTCTCGTTCCTGCAACATAACACATGGGCGAGTGGGGTGTCGCTGCTCAGTGTGCCGTCTGCAAACGGGGCAGGCGTCAGCGTCTGCAGCAACTTCATTTTACTTGCATTAAAGGAGCTGAAACAACACGATGTGCTGTAGCAAAATCATGGGTGTTCATAATCGGGCAATTGTCTCATCCCCAGTGACATTATTGTTACATTTAGACACCTCCAAATATAATTTAATGGAACCTTAATTGCTGAATTATTAAATAAATAAATAAATAAATAAATAAACAACTGTGACCCAAGTCAAATCATCACTCTACTGTAAGTGTCAAGACGCGGTTCGGATTCCTTCCTCATTAATATTGTACTGTGCTGTCAGCCTCGGCGTTGCCAGGTTTTAAGTGAATGCGAACACATTAGGTTCACACTTTCCTCTTTCTTCCTCGCTCATGCATCTTTAATAAGGATATTTAAACAGCACACTGCTGTTTTTTTCTTTTTTGCATGCTTCATTTCACTCCGCTGGCGTGTTATCAGAGGTGTAATGGAGGGGTTCTGTCCAAACAGAACAAAAAAACTCTCCGACTAAGTCCAACTTTGCTAATGAACGATGAATTATTCTTTTTTTTATTTATGATACATTATTTATCATCTCATTGGGAAATAAACAGGGCAGGGGTCAGCACTAAGGTTTAGTGTTGCCTACGTGGCGGGGAGCACTCCTATATATTATGTATCAAGGATGCTCTGTGACACAAGATGGTGCATTACAAGCTGCACCAGTGGTATAAAGAGTGCACGGTTGCCTCTCCCTGCACATAGATATGTATCAGAAGCATGTGCTACGCAGACTTATGACAACACATCAGTGCAATGTCGGCTACGGGAGGTGTTATATGAATGTTGATGATTAGAAAAGGAACTGATTTGTGCTGCGAAAGCTGAATTTCTCATTTGTCCAACTCAATATGCAAATTTAGGAGAGGATTTATTATGATCATCAAAACATTTGCATTATTTTTCTAGTGATCAGATAATTAAATGGCTAATTGATCGACTAACTGCTTCGGCTCTAACTCACATGCACAAGTGCTTTGAGCTGAACCATGAGACGGGTTATCGATAGCGAACGCTGACCTGTCCCATTTGTTGTTTCCTGCTCGCTGTTTCTTTGTGTTTGAGGCGAAATGTGAGTATTTATATTTGTTGATACAAGGTTATGTTTGTTGGACTATATGCAAATCGACCTGTTTTTGCTTGTGTTGGTCAGTGTTTGCAGGAGGGCAAGCTCCGGCCCTGTGGCTGCCATATTTGCCCCGCCTTCCTGTTCCCCCCCCTCCAGTCCTACTCTCTTTTCACTTCCTCCTTTGTCCCGACCACTTATTCTCTTTTTGCTCTCCCGTTTCACCTTGCGTAAGGACTGTGTTACAAACGATGTTGCCGTAGAATTATGAGCACGAATTAAGCTATAAACCATGCACTTGCCAGTAAATAGACCCCCTAAATCATCAGAAGGAATGCTAACTGCCGTGCACTCTGTTGCAGCGGCTTTAAGACCTTAATTTCATGAATGCAGTCGCCTGCCTCTCATCAATATCACATAGGTCTAACCTATGTGGAACCATAATATGAAAGGCTCCACAATCCTCATTAAGACCTGAGAGGGAAATTGTTTTGTCAGCGTGAGAGGAAATAACCTAAGCTCTCTGCTAAATGTGCTGTAATACTGTAATGGAAGGAATGCGGCAAGAGTTCATTTCTGGTGAGGAGCCGAAGAGATGGATGTGATGTAAGTAGCAGGAGCGAGAGGAACACCGCGCTGACCTTGGTCGGCCAGTGCAGCGGGTGCTGTCGTAAATGCGGCTGATGTCAGAGCGGCCGCGGACACAGTTCAGAGTCCTGCTGAACTAAGTTCTAGTTTTGCAGATACGTAACTCTGTTGAGCGCTACTCTATAAATGTGTTGGGTGGATAATATCCTGCACGTATCGGGTGTATTTCAGATTCTACTGTTACATCTCTTTTTTGGATTACCAGCTTCCCATTTTCAAATACTCTGACGATGCACACTGTGAACTTTTGCTTGTTCCCTGGTGAATACGTTCCTGCACAAACTCTGCAGCTCTCGCATTTAAACAAACTTCATATTTTATTGAGAAATTTCAATTTTCCATTCACGCCTCCTGGTTTGCGGTGCATGTCTTGTGTGTTTTCTCCCCATAGCGTTTATTATTTTGCACATAAACGCCAGGATAAGCTCCAGGGATGCGAGATCAAGCTCGTCGATCGCGCTGAGCCTGAAACCACGGCCGCATCTTTGCATCGTCATGCATCGCTCACCTGCTCTGACCTCAGCACGCTGCAGCCCGGCCCTTTTGTGCACAACCTGGTGGCTAATTAAAATCACCAAAGCAGGTAAAAGAATACAAACTGGTATTTCTCATTCAGTCTGTACTCGTGTGTCGAATGAATACCGTGCTGCTGCTGCTGCATCATGACAGAGAGAGCAGCTATAAAGGACTTTCTAACACTTCTGTAAATGTTTCCCTTCGTGAGAGACGCGCCAATTGGTTGCCAAGTTAGATTACACCTACCCTCCTGTGTTAATTGAAAGCACACGCGGCATGAGCACATTTTGATCTTATACGCCCACCACATATCATAGAGAAAACAGTTTGGCAACCACGAGTATGGAAAGGCATGTTTTATTCATTGTCTCCTGACGTATTTGAATGATTATTTATTGAAACAATTTGTAGGGGAACATGGAAACAGGCCACAACAGGCTGAGGCCACAAATCTATAGGGGCAAAGAATTTATCCACTCACTCAGATATCCATTCATCAAGCTGTCTCAGGAGGAGTAAACGACAAAGCGGCACACCTCCCGAGCAGTCCTCGGTGAGGTCTGCTCAGTAGTTGCAGCTGACAATGGGGGCAAACCATTAGGTCCCTGTGTGCTCCCTGTCACGGTGAAAGTGACAGCCCCCCACGGTTTCCTTGCCATCAACTCACTCCCGTATAACCCGGGCTGAGACAGCTGGCGTGAGGCAGAGCACCTTCAGCACATTTATTCATTCTGTTTGCTCAGACCTTTGGATAAGTGCGTTGTCTGTCCTTTATCACCCGCTGGCCTTCTAAAAACAAACCTTATTTTAGTTAAGAAGTTCATTCCAAGGGGTTTTGGACTGTACTCTCCCCAACCTCTCAAACATGTGACGCCATAAATGTGTGGCTGGATGGCTGACCATCTGAAATGTGGCTTATTATAGACTCATTGTGTTTAATAATGGACATGAGTCATAACGAAACATCTGAACTGTGAAAAAGGTCGTTCAGATACTATGGACACTGCTGCACCTGGTGATTTATAAAGATGTCATGTGACAGCCCAGTCTGTCCAGTCTTCAATAGCAGGACATTCAAATTGCATGAACAGCTTACACCAGAGGCTCATTTGCACACAGGTGATTGACCATTGAGTGCTTAATGACAAACCTGTCAAGCTGGCGTTGACAGATTTAGACGTGTCGCTCCTTTGATCGGTCGTAGGTCTACCCAGAACATTTTGTTCTGCAAACAAACTAAAAGGTTCTGGATGAAAACATGTTTTAAGTTTGAAGATTCTAGGTTATATCTCTGCAGGCGACCGGTCTAAAATAACCTGAGATTGAGATAAACTCTGCTAAAGTACATGTGTAGTCGCAAATGCACTCTGCAATCACATGTGATGAAGATGCATGTGCAAATCAGTCATGAGTGGTGAGAAAAAAAGAGACTTTTGAATACGACACGCGCAGTTTTGTTACTAAGGAAACGACACAGCCTCAAAGCTACACATGAAAACTGTAAAAAGTGTGTGTGTGTGTGTGTGCGTGCGCGTCCTACATATTGTTGAAACAACGCTGTGATTGCTTGCTAGAATCAGCAACAGGTGTGGTTCCCATTGGGAAAAGAATCTATTGAGGGCAGGTTCCTGTAGGGGTTGCCATGGAAGCCTTGAAGGGGAGCGTGTGTGTTTGTGCGTGTGTGTTCATCAGATGAATGGGCACGTGCCTGAACACACTTTGATACACTCGTTGTCGACAAACGTATTCATTTCTAATTGCTGGAGGCGTCACAGGTGTGCAGAAGTTAGAGTACACCCCGAACTGAATGGAAATGACCAAAAATGCATTTATTGTGTTTAGACTTAAATCGGTTCAGTTCAACCAGAACACAACAGAACGGCTGAGCCCATCTACTGTAGGTCCAAACATTACAAATAGGGTTCAGTGCACATGTGCCTGGACCTTTAAATATACCAAATGAGTGAAACGTGACAAGATTTTACATCACAGCTGCCGTGTAAACTTGGATAAACCTGAACTAGAACGTATTTAAAAGTGAAAAACCCCTTTGTTAAGTGAACGATTCCTCTATAGTAACCCGTTGGCTGCTTTGGTCTACCTGAAAAGCCTGCCCCTGGTATTTGAATGTGCTTATTTTTCTGTGTGCAGCAAGAAATGCACTTCAAGGAAACAAATTCCAATTCATGAAGAACCCAAGGACAGGAGCAAATATAAAAGCAATAAAAGATATCCAGGAGATAGGTCCTATCTGCAGTCATCACGCTGCAAAGCATGCATCATGCTTTTGTCCTTGAGACATTTTCCTCTCTGCAGCCTCCCTCTCATACTTACCCTATCATATGAAAAATGTGATTAAACTGTTCCGCAGCTGAAAAACTACAGTGATTTTCCCAGAGCCATTATTTTTTTTGAAGCTGCAGATGTAGCCGCCTCGCTATCTACACATGGATTTACACCTTCTCCCCTCCCTGTGTTTTATTCTGCTTTCATTCCCCCATTCGACCGCGGATTCAGGGAAGTGCTTCGGCGACGGCCTCGGCTTCTCGACGTCTCTAATGCAAACACATCATTATTTAACGCAATCTACATTATATAGAAAAGTGTGATTTAGATCCAGTTCAAATAGAACGCTTGAAAAGGGAGGACAAACAAAACACTCATCTTCAACGCTGCTAATTCTTATGCGTCTGACACCGTAAGTGTTTCGGCTTCTGCTATCAATTAGCTTGTCTGCTGTGGAGGCAACACAAGGTCTAGACTCTGACTATACATGGTTGTGCAGAATGCATAAATTATGTAATGGTTTGAGCATGCAAGTATATATTTTTTAATTTGTATAATGTGTGACAAATCATATTTTTATTAATCTATCATTGCTATGGAACAGATACTTTATATAAGCGACTTGACTAGCTTTGTTGTTAGCTACAGTTTACCTTTAGACGTGAATTGAGATGCGTCTTCATCACCTAAAGGGAAAAACAAAGTGAGTGCTTGTTGCATTCTGTTGATCCATTTGTTTTTTCTTGCAAAAAGCAAAATGTGCATGGTATTTTCATTTTTTCACAGCAACAGTAAACATTTAGTCAAAACTCTGCAGGGCGGACTCTGAAAGTCGGGGCGTAGGGCAAGCGTATGACGGTAAAATGGGATCACGAGTAGATTAAAAGGATGGAGTGAGGAAGTGATGGAGGTAGGATGGATAAAAGGAAGGAATGCATGGTGTGAGACAGGTATGGATGGAGGGAGGAGAGGAATCAGGGACAGGAGGAGGGAGGAAGGGAAGATCAAGAGATGAACGGCGCGGTGGTGCTGTTGCCTTCGTGGCCTCAGCTTTTCATGATTGATGACATGTTTTCCTCCTCTTGTCTTTTGCTCCGTGCCTGACCATCCACTGTGAGGTTGTGTTCAGGGACCACTCCAGGCCTCTGCAGATGACTGCACAGTGGTTAAGGGAAGAAAGAATAATCACTTTGACCCAATGGCAAAACCAAATTCGGGATGAAGAGTGGAATACTAAGAAAAAACACATTAAACACAATAAAACTCAACTGTCTCCACTGATCTAGTCCCACTGCCAATGTTTTGGACTTTAATACGCAAATGTGTGTGTGTGCCCAGATTTGAAACGCAAACCTAAGCAAAGTGTTGACTCCCCACCACTTAAGGGAAATTGGGAAATTTGCCTGTCATGTTAGGTAACGTTACAAAGTGGATTATTGCTCCCGCACCCGAGGAGAAAATCCTATTTAAGCCACTATCTGTTTATAGAACAGACAATGGGGAGAGTCACAGTGTCATCAAAGTCGAATCCTGTGAGGTCACTTTAAAAAACTGGGGTTTTTTTTAAAATCGCAAAATACTGTGGCAATACCAGAAGGATAAGAAATCATTATCCACACACTGAAATCCACGCTAAAAGGTCACTTAGAGGGAAAAGATTAAAGTGAAGCGCTGACCATTTTCTAAGGCAAATGAGCCGTGTTGCTCCCCGTGCTTCTCATGTTTCTACTGACAGGGCTTAAAGGCCCAGTGTGCGGGATTTAGGTGGATCTATTGGCAGGAATTGAATAAAATAGTTATTATTGTGTTTTATTTAGTGCATAATTACTTAAAATTGTCTTTTCGTTAGCTCAGAATGACCCTTTTATAGCTTTAGAGCGTGGGGGAGTCCTCTTCCACAGAGGCAGCCATGTTGTTCAGCCATGTTCCTACAGAAGCCAAGGAGGGACAAAGTAAACATTAGCTCAACAGAGGGTTTTTCACGTTTTCCAGGTTTTCCTACGCTCTCAGTGGTGAACGTTAAGTGCGGGGGGGGGTTTATTTGGTTGCAATCTGCTACCGCACCACTAGAGGCCACTAAAACATACACACTGCTCCTTTAAAACCATGATTTACGAGGGAACGCAGGGTCTGAACACAACCCTATGAATATTTACAACACTGTCATCTCGCGCTCCGGGATAATAGCAGACCTGCTCCTCCCACGGGGCCACATCTGGCCTCAGGTAAGCACAAACCACGAGAGGAACCAGAATGAAACGCACTCTCTGTCAACCTCATGTTGCCGCGTCCGAGATCTGCTGAGCTTGCGTGCTGTCATCACCAATAGGGCGGCTAATTTAAGACATCAAACTCACTGCTCGTTTCCCGCTGCTGTTACTTATGCATGTCATGCACCGCAGTTAGTCAATTATCCACCTGCTGGTTCTGTTTCGTCATGGAACGTTGCATCGGTTGCCTCGGCTTCCACTTTGTCTCTGCTTTAAATTATGAGCCGGAATAAATAAATGTAAAGTTTGCATTTACAGCATCCCCTATTAAAATGTCCATAAAGGCACAAAAGGATGTGTCAGTCACTCTGGATATAGAAGATACTGTATCAGCTTTGCTAGTAAGTTAGTAAGGTATGAAGTGAACCCAACGGGCATGAAGCAGATCGGTGAACCTGCTGCACACACATTGTTTCCCCCCCCAACAGCTGAAATAGTTTCTGTTTTATAAATGCCAACCTTCTCAATGATACAGAAGTCAAACATTTGCACCATATTCACATGCACACCAGCCCCAGGTTTGACTTGTCTGACTTGAAACACTTTGAATCTGTGTTTGTGCTCTCAGACAACGAAGGGCTTTGTCCTGTCTGAATTTTAAGGACATCCTTAAAGTGGTGACATTTCCTTTGCGCCGGATATTCAAGTTAAAGCCTTATGTAGATAAAAAGCATCTTTGGCCCAAAAGGCAGCACTGAGAGAGGAGCTGCTGAGGGAAATGCATCTTGGGAGTTTCTTTTGCAGAGGGACAAGTTTACCAAATGCTGAATAGTGGGGATTTAGTCAAGGTCTGCAGATTAAATCGTGCGGGGACGATGTTCCCGGCTGTTCATACCTCAGATGTGTTTGCATTTCTCACTCGCTGAAGTAAAGGCAATTAGACGAAGCCGTTTCAGGGTCGTAATTGATTTTATTTCCCTCAGAGGTATGTGACTTCCCAGCCAACAGCGGCATTAATGGATACGACAGATTTCTCTGCCGTCACCTGGATCATTGTTGGAACACGCTGTCCATGTCATCGTCGGTCTCGCTTATAACCCCTGCCGACGTAGGTGAGAGATTGCACTAATTAGACAATGTCTTGAGCGATTTCCACTTGCTCTTAACGTCAGATTGATCGAAATGTGATTTCTCCAGCGCAAACAAAGGCCTGTGCGTGCTACATATTATTACCGGATAACTTTTTGACGAATCAATTAACTTTCATTAGAGCGTAGGGTATATTTCTAAAAGCAAGAACGTTACTCTGCGAAGCATCGATGGAGCTTTAGATCATTCTCGTCGTGGAGGACGGTTCCCTGCGTGCAGTCGGAACGATGAATGAAAATGAGTTTCTCTAGAGCACAGATCTAAGGCGCGGGTTCCCATTCATATACAAGCTGTTGTCCGTGGTCCTTGAGTTGTCGGGGGAAATGTTCACGGTTTCTCCTTTTCACCAAGACTGCTGAATGAATGAGGCTGAAGGTCAGCACCTTCCACGCAGGATTCAAGTATCTGCTTTACACTGGAGCTGCCTCATTTTAACGAATGTCTTTTTCCTCATTGAGTTTGCAAAGAGAAGTTTTGGGCAATGCGTCCTTTGTGACGAACGCTTTGTTAATGCTCATACAGTTACCCATACTCCCAGTTGTGAGCTGCTCAGCAAAACCACAGTCTGTACCGGCGGCCGCAGAGCAGCTTCACTGGAGCAGATAGAGGCAGGGATAGAGGCATGGTGCAAGTACGCCTCAGAGGGGGCAGCGAGTGATGCTCTTTTACTTTCCTTTATCCCGTGTTTCTGAGGATCGGACCAGCGACCTTTACTGAAAAGTTTTGCAGAGGCTTCTTTTACACTTTGGAGAGTGTGCACGATCCCCCGTGACTTTCACATTTACTGCAAAAAAAAAACCAAACTGCGGTATTGATATCGAGGATGGGCCCTCTCACATCAAGGCATCAGTATGTTTTTTTATGTATAGACATCAAAGAGGTACGCTGGATGAATGAGCCTCAAACAATTCATCTGAGGCACATCCCGCGTCTCCTGCTTAGCACACAGAGCCAATTTGTCCGGGATATCCGTTGTCAAATGTCTCGGTTTCCATAAAAAGTGGAATTGGTATGTACATGGAGGCAGGATGGATGAAAGTGGAAACGATGTGCAAGGCAAAGAGCATGAAGAGCCAGGACTCTGTAGGCACTTGTGAGATTGCTTTAGACATCCTGATATCAGAGAGAAATTAGACAAATTGTGTTCCAGCAGAGGTTAAAGCCATGGGCTTCTGAATCAATCTACTTGAGGGAAAGGGTCTTTGCTTTAGAGCCCCGAAGCACTTTTAAACATCGCTCCAGTGCCAGCATTAAGAGGAGTGCTTCCTGCAGACTCCTCTCAAACCAATCCACTCCACCGTCCGACCAAATCCCTAAGCTATGGTGATGAACTGGATTCATAGGGGCTTTAAAATGAAAGGTCACAATATTTTCAGACCGGGGAAGAGGAAAGACTCCGTTATGTCAAATTACGTGGTGGCCCGTGGCAGGCCAAAACAAAATTACATGGAGGACGGGAGTCGGCTGAAGCCTCGGCTGCTGCGGGGCCCGGGCCTGTTTAGAGTATGTTCAGGAAAGCAAACAGCCTGAAGACTACAGGAAAACACAACTGCTGGCAAAACACTACCGGCCACAATTACCCCACTAAACACGGGTCATCGGCGGAGTGCTAAATGCTATATACTGTATCTTATCAGTTATCTCCTAATGCCAGTCAGTGTATTATCTTTGTGCACAATAGATCCACATTATTTCAGAGTACCTGTGCTAAGCAGCTATCAGGAGAAGATAAAAATGTATATATCAAGAGATCTAAAGTCTCTTTGAAGCCGCGTGGCCGATATCTACGGTCTATTGCGTTAAGATCCCGCGGAGGGTCCGTACTGATACCCGAGATTGATGCCAAAGTAAAAGATATGATCCTCAAAGGGCAACCTTCAAAGGGCAGTCCTTACATGTAATTGCCCATCTTCCTCAGAGTGAGACTAGATGCTTTACAAGGTTACTTTATCTAAGTTAACGATCGCATGGACCCATTTCACCGGTTCTCGGCCCTTATTTTTTTAATCATTTGAGGCTGAATTATACATTGCTTATGACATCGATGTTCAATTATGTTTCTCCAGGAGGTTCAACAAACGTTCTTCGTTTGGTTTCTTGAGACTAAATCTGCTTTATCAGCACATATTAAATCAATCCCAGAGCGTGCGTCTTCGCTCTCAGTACTTAATGTGCCTGGCTGTCCAAATGTATGTTAGATTAAAGCACATGGACATCAATAATTGAATCTACTGAAGCACTGCACTTTATACTTTATGTTGTCTATTTTATACTTTGACAAAAAAAGAAAGACGTGTAATTAATATTTTAATTTACTTTTTATTTAAATTATTCAAGACACCCAACTTTTCTATGATTTGCAGTTTCAAGTTGATGATTTTGACATTTTTATTCTCGGGCCCTGAAGATCTTTTATTTAAATTTTTACCATAGGCTGAGTGTTTGAAATGAAAAACATTGAAAACTGATAACATAGATTTTAACTGCAATTTAGCTTGAAATGAAATGTGCACTCTTATTATCTCACGAGGTGGAGATTCGCCCAAGACAGTCTAAACCGACTGATGACTAACATGGTCATATCCTACCTCGCGCTGAGGTTAAAGATATCACAGACTCGCAATTGAAAAAGAAAAATTCGAATGGTGACTGCAACTGAGACCTGCGTCTATCAACCAACCAATAGGAATGCAGCATGAAATGAGGCACTGATCCTCAGAACGCTGGTGCAAAACTCAAATCATAAAGCCGTAAGAAAGTCTTGGGTTGTAACAGCAGGAGCAACATTTGTCTGAAGTGTCCACAGGATGTTATCTTATCCGTGGAAACAAGGACAAAGCATGAAAATAACTATATCTCAGTTAGTATCATTGTTTATTGTGAAAGTGGGCCAGATGCACATGCACGCTGATGATGTTGTATTCTTTATTCGAGTCTTGAAGAGCGACTGGACAAAAGAAAATCTTAATGGAAACAATGTGCAGGAGTAACTTAAAGACAGATCCAGATCCTTGTTACTTGCCCCAACCTAACCTTAAGGATCAGATGAAACGCACAGTTAAGATCTGATTCCATGTGGTTTTAATGCTGCTATGTTGTTTTAAAATGGGGTGAGAAAGGGAGCAGCATCGGTGCAGGTGGAAGGCATACGCATCTGCCCTGTTTTAGCAGCGACGTCCCAGAAAAGCAGCATTATTTTCTCCCTCTCTGTGACTCATTGCCTAGTTTGGCATATCCCGCTGCACCTCCGCTTCTCCCGCCAGGTGACATTCGTTTGTAATCTCATAGATGTCACCATGCGCAAGCAAAACTTTGAGAAAGAAAAGCACCCAGACCTTTGTGACCCGCAGTCCCGGCTTTACAAAGCTCATACTAAAAATGTCATTGGCTGGCGAGGGATGGCTGAGAGATTGGCTCTGCAGGTGAATAACACACAATAGATTTGTGAATAGGCAGCGTAGGCCTGTTTGTACTAGAGGCGTAAAATGACGGGCAGCAGCCAGCATATGTTCTCATTTCTTTCTTCTGCCCTGACATCTCCCGGGGGGGGGCACTATGCACTGTGTGTTATCATTTCTCAGCTCCCACCTCTTATGAGCCGAGTTGTGTGATTAGCTGTCTTTCTGTCCACGGAATTTCATATTTTCTGTGCCGAGGCTAATTAAACAGGAAAATAGAAACTGTTGCACGGGCTGATTGCTCTTAGTGTAACGTGCAGTGATTTGTTTTGAATCTGACTACCTTTGTAAGTCAATGTGATGTGGCAGTGGTGATATATTACTGTATTGTCTTCCTGGAGTGGGCGAGGGGTGACTAACCCATTCACACACTGATGACGCAGCATCAGGAGCAATTTGGGGTTCAGTGTCTTGCCCAAGAAGGAGCCGGGGGTCAAACCACCTATCTTCTGATGGGCGGTCGACCCGCACTACCTCTGAGCCACATCCACAACAAGACTGAAGCTGCGTCTGATTGCTTTCACTACTTTACATCTGAGTATATCTAAGATCACTGTCCAAAGGCTATGATTAAAATTTGTAATATGTTAATATGTAACATCATATGTTACTGTCAGCTCATCTTTGCAGTCCCTAAACTCATCACTAGAGTTCAGCTTTAAGTCTATTTCAGGTAAACCTCAATTATAGGGCTGTAAATAGGAATTGTGGGATGCAAACACAGAAAGTGTGGACGACAGGAACACGACCAAAATGCAATTGTAAAACGGAGGCAGAGCCGGTGCAGATCGATGATTAATTCACAGAAATCAGATTCAAAGCTGACAGGACCACGAGGCGGGCGGGCAGAGGTGAAAGGATTCCGGGAAACGCGTAATAGGTTTGAAAGTGCTGGTGTGAACCAACAGAGCAACCTAGGACCTTTGACGAACTGACAGAGGAACAGTCGGAGTGGATTGGCGTATGTGTACGGAGTGGGTAATGAGATGCATTTGGGGAGTGGGATGGGGTGGGAAGGCCAGGCAGTTGCAGGGCAGATGAGGGAAGTGGGAGCAGGTGTGAAGACGGGTGGGGCAGTCGTATGATGGGAAAAAGGATGGAAAACCTTGCGGAGGAACGGAAAAACGTTATGAGGAGGTGTTTCTTTTAATCTTCCCTAGCCCTTATGTGACAGGATTCATCTTAGAACTTGACAAAAGCACTTGATGACACAGCTTTCAAAATAACTTTCACTTAATTCTGTTTATTTCGGCCGCCATACCGTCTCCGCACCGCTACAAAGACGGGGTAGATTCTGACAAACTGACTCGTTATCAAAGCCGCGGGACCCGGCAGCCCTTGTCGACGTGACATTTCATTAATTCATTTAATATGAAACAAAGAGTGTGCAGCAGAAGGTGCAAAACAACTGCTTTTGCTTCCAGGGAGAAATAGGGCACGTCGTGTAAAACGGATCACAAAGAATATTCTACTTACTGTACGTTTAGAGGTAGAACGCTCAACCCATGCTACACTTTATGCTGCTTTTACACATGAGGGACGTTTCCTTCACCCTGGAAATGTCACCCTGCGTCAAAAAGAAGAAGGATGCATCGGCTTGGGCCTGTGCATGTGCAAACATTTCAGTTTGTGGCAATGTTCGTTCACAGTGGGGTTCGCCGTCTGGCAGAACAAGGCAAAACACCGAATGCGTTTCTGCTTAACCCCTATTACACAACGAAACACGAATCATCACTTTGCTTTTATTATGTTTTATGCACGAACTTAAGAGGTGTTTGACTTTTCTCATTTTTCCCCATGATAGCTAAGCCAGATGCAGATTGCTTTGAACATGATATGTGCTGCATTATTCTTTTTAATTAGGGGGCTGATGTTTATAAGCCCCAAACAGTAACTCTAGATAATAGTGTATTCATGTCCAGTTAATCAAAATCCTGTTGGCAGATAATGGCTGCCAGGGGCTCCACCAGGTTTGCAAAAATTTAATTAGCAAAGCCATGAATCTCTACTCTACAGTGCTTGCTCAAGGGTGAAAAAGGACTGAACGCAACATTGAGTTTGTGCTTGGCTGGTTGAAAAAGTTAAAAGGTCTTCTTTTAGGCGGGCGGTAAGACATAATGTCTTTATTTTTTAAGTGAAAAACCATACACAGGAGTGTATCTGTGTAACTGCCACACGTGCACCAGAGCTTGATTTTGTTTTTCCTGTCATCTCTGGATAATTAGCTTATAGCTGTAGCGGCTGCAGCGGTAGGTGTTTGGATTCTGGAGCGGAACGCAGCAAGTTGTTTGGAAGCAGAGGTCGACAACGGGCGGTCAGTGACTGAAGGCAAGTCATTTCAAAAACGGAGGCTGGTAGAACAGAAACCTGACTACAGGGCTCAACAAACAATCTGGCAGTGATTAGATGAACGCCTGCTTCATATACTCCAGGAGTAATGAGGAAATTGGGAGCAGGTGAGGTGAGGTGCTGGCGTGGAGTTCAGGTGATGTGGAAAGGACACACTGGGGACAACTGCTGGACAGGGAGGAAACAGCAGGTTTGGAAAGTTCCTCAGAAATGCAGGAGCCCGAGGGAAATGAGGATCTGAGGCTGAAAGGATTGTCAGAGACACGCAGAACAGTGTCCCCGTGACATTAGAAACCTCAGAGGAGATTCTCAGATGGACCCGCGCAGTGTTCGCTTAAGCAACGAGCAACCAGAGCACAGGGGTGTTTGACTTTGGCTCGTCAAAAGACAGAAATGTGTGCTTTTATATTGGAATGAATCTCAATATCATAATTATATCATGAAGGGCTGGAAACAGTGACAAAGGCTCCAGATGCATTCAAGTGTTTTTTTATTTTTGGTGCCACTGTTTTTGCAGCTGTTTCAGATTTAGTTTCAGTCCTAGTCTTAATTGCCTTTCGTCACGTTTTAGTAACTTTAACCAACGATAGTTTATGCAAAGTCAAAACCGTCAAGATGATTTGAAGCCTACCCCTGAGTTCAGGTGAATACATTTCAAAATATTGAAATGTAATTAAAACAGACAAGAGTATATGTTGCTCATGCGGGGCTAAAAGCTTGACTTAGCATGCTAGCAGCTAGTAACGACAATGCTACCAAAATTAAAACGCATGGCACATTAAATTGGGATGGAGCTTGCCTTAAGTCCAGTGCAGCATTTCTCAGTTTGGGCAAACGTGAGGTACCGACTCATCGACCCATGTTGCCATTTTCTTCCCATAATGCACTTCTCTGCTGCAATATGCAGTTGCATTTGAGTGTAACTCTCAGGATAAACTGAATTGAAAGTGCACACGGCAAGTTAAATATAGTTTTCATTACAGCCTTGATGCTTGTTAAACAGAAATTAACAGTGTCTGTGTGAAGTCTTGTGTTTACCTCGATCACCTTTCGCTGCGTACGTGGCCCAGCACAACTTTAACTTTAGATTTTAGAGAATGAGGCTCAAAGGTGGAAGAAAAGGGTGCACACAGTTTCTGTTAGGAGCTGCACATAACGTCATATGTAATAATACTGCAGTAATAATATTTTGGAACCCGTCAGAGCTTCGGTCCTTTACCTTTTCTTTGTATTTTTCTGGTTTCTATAGCAAACATAAGTCAAACGTCCTACTAATATAACTGACTCATGGACGTTGTCCTCTTGAAACCTTTATTAAACCAATAACGCAATAATTCGTGGAGAATGGAGCGACGATTGGGTGATTTTTCTGACCACATTCTGCAGGAGATCAAATGAGTTTGGATTCAGATCTCTGCACTCGCCCGGCTGCCGTCCAGACAAACAAATGGAACCATAGTCCAAGCAAAGCCTAATGCACCACGGAGAGGACATTAGAAACACATATCCTGTTTTATTAATGTGGTCAATACAGTCCATTAGGCCAGGGATTTAAAAGCCACAGAGCTCTTCCAGGTCCATTAATATTTTCCTCTGACCCATGGCAATCTTGTTTTTGTGTCGAAGAGGGCCAAGTTTCTTTCCATACTTCCCAAACATCACTAACATAAAATTGTTTTGTTGACTGGCTGTGAAATTTGTGCAGCATCTGGATAAATTAGATTTTGGTCTTGAAAGATGAGATGTAAATAACATTGTGCGTTACATCACCGGAGTTTTAATCCCATTTTTGGAGAGAATAAACGAATATCGTGGATTAGCCGAGGCTAAAGAGGAGTGCGTTTAAGCGTGAGGCTTGGAGCATTTAAAGGAGTTTAAGAATAGTATCAGGAAGTGTTGAATCAACCTTTGACCATTAACTGGAACTGGGTATCTGCATACGAATGGGCTTTGTGTGTCACGTAGGTGGCGTTGTGTTAAAGGCGATAACCATACACAAGTCTGTCATTTCAGAAACCAAATTGCTTGTCAGGTCGATTGTCAGCGGTTATTATGTATTCCTGAAGCCTATCTGTGAAAACTCGCCTGGGAAATTGGTCCGTAATGTTTCTGTGCTTGATATTTTGCCGTTTTTGTCTTGGCACGTGTAAGACATATAACATCGAGGTAGGTAGCATGCCGTGCAATACCAATCCAGGAAATAGCAGCAGTAGTCGCTGAGATTGCATTGGACAAGAGCAGCCAGGGGCGACCTTTCTGTTGTTAGGCGCAGGAAGTGAAAGGAAAGGTTAGGAGGAGATACAGAGGACATGTAGTTATAATAATTGGTAACACCTCAGAGAATGTATTTATAACAGTGAATTCAGGTGGCTCATACATTATGAAGCATGTGTAGCATTAAAACTGCATGGCCGTTCTTGGCAAACTGAAGAGCTGGCACTGGGAAGGCCGTTGAGTTCTTCTAGTCTTGGTCAAATGAAATGAATGTGATATAAAGTACATGCACTTATCGAACTGTTTAGCTGAGCAAAGTGTGAACGTTTCACATAAAAGCCCGTTTCTCTTTGACGATGAGGTAACTATATGAGGAGTTATGGAAGTGCTTTTGTGTGGTTAAAAAGGTTTTCATGCCGAATCGCCCGACAATGCACCTGGGTTATTCTAAAACCGACCGAGGTGCAGTTGAGGATGTAAAGGATGTCGCAGGGGGTTGAGTCGTACTTTTGTCAAAGTGTTAAATAGTTCCATAAGCAATGTGTGCAATCTACTGTGTGCATCTGCGGCTTGTTTCCCGTGAAAAGCAATGGTTTGCTCCCCCTTTTTTCCCGTTATCTTCGAAAAGATTACTGACACGGCAACCGGTATTTTCTGGCACCATTAGAGCATATCTGTATCTGTGCACTATAAAGCCAAGGTTGTCAAGTTATTTCCCTCTGTAGTCCCATTCATAGCTTGTGTCAGACCGCCGCCTATGACAGTAATGGTTCTTTAAAAGCTTCGCCGAGGTGTATTCCCTTTGCTGTTTGACAAGGTTGAGCAGCAATGGTCGCAGCCCACCTTGTCCCACACCTGCCCCCTCATAAGAGCACTATTTCAGGTGTGTGGATGTGGAGTCTGTCCTGATTCGCAGAGACATTATGCTGCACAAAGAGATTCATGGGTGCAGTGTCATGCCCTCATTCCAAGGATCTGTAGTGATCAGTTGAGAATGTTCCTCTTTTCTTTTCTTCTGCATTGTATCCCGATTCCCAGGGCGGAGAGGGACAAGGCAGATAGCACAGGGAGATAAGACACAAAACCCTTTTATTCAGCAGCAGGTTTGAAACAGGGAAATTAATTCAGTCTTATTATCTGTCTCTTTCAGGAGCCAGAGGGCTGAAACTTGAACGTCTTCTGCAGAGATTTTCGGAAATTGTGTTCTAATGCAGGTACTGTATATCATTCAATTTCCATATAAAACACGGAATTACGACTTCATTGAAATGTAACAAACCTGAAGAGTTCATAAGTGGTAAAATAATGGATTCATTTGATGCATCAGTCGGAAATGATTTATTTGTTTCGTGATAGAAAGTGGCGAACGAAATGGAATTTAGGTTAGAAAGTATCCTTGCATAAACAACGTTGTACAACTCAGAAAAAAAGAGTTTCCATTGTGTTATTGGAGTAAAAATGTGCGTTTTGCATGCCTTCCTCAGCAGATTCTGAGATGGGTATGGTTTGACCCCAGACAGTTTCCCACAAGGTTAGCATGCCCTCCCTACCATGTTCATCGAGCAGCCCCATACATCAGCCGTGACACCGGGAAAATTAATGTCACTGAGATCCAGAGCCCGGCGATGCCACTGATGGCATCTCGCTCAGCGGCCAGACACATGAGAGATCAGCTGAGTTCATCCTCAACAACGCTTGTTAGAGTTGATATTAAAGGAAAGTTAATTTCAGGCCTCCATCTGTCTCCGCTTCTGTCTGAGCAGAATTTATTCTAAATATTACATGCCGAGAATAAATTTAACATTAGATAAAACATAATCTTCACGATGTTAGACAGCATCGCACATACTTTAACCGTTTCTGTAAAAGATCTGATGAATAGTTAAGCGGATGATGTCTTCGGAGCCAACTCTGTATTTTTCATATGAAGAACGTTCAGCGTGAGGTTGGAATAACCGGGGTAATAAGATGAGCCGTCCTCAGCGAGAGCCACCCCCCGCCCCCCTCGCCCCCCTCCCGTTTTAATTATGCTATCATTAATAACACATTATAGATCAGACCCAGGCAGAAACAATTCATCATGTTAGCTGAAGGGTCGCAAACATGATGAAGAGATTAAAAGATAATGTTTGGTTAATGATCATTGCAATACTCTGAATTCTTCAGAGTCCGAGCGCTTCTCGGCCATTTTAGCAGACAATTATGGAAAAGACTGAAACGTTTAACAGTTCAGTCATCATAATAATTTCAAAAACCTTAGATTTGGCGTTGAGTAATATGCGGTTCGTCCATGGCGGTTCGTTGTCCATTCTCGCACAATCACGACGGTGAATCCGCCGAACTGTTTACCATGAACTGTAGTCAGTAGAGGTTTTATAATCCCTGAATCCTGTTTGTGAGTGTTTCTGTTTCAGTCCTGATGACGATGGCGAGGCAGCCAACGCGGGCGAAGCTGTGTGCGCTCATTCGCCCTGCAGAAAGTTGTTGCTGAAGGTTTCCACCTTTGCAGCTAATGTTGTCGGATCCTCCAGCAGTAATCTATGGAAGAAGGGGGGGTTTATTACCTATCTATTCATTATTCCTTGGGCTATAAGTATTTTAACCCAGCTAGACTTGTCTAAGTGGGCTAATTGCATATTAGACACACAGCACTGTAGGCCAGAGCAATGACTTCTATCACCAGCAGCTCAACAGCTACTGAACTTTTCTGTCTGTTTAAAGGAAATATTAAAATATACGCCATAAACTCCTGCATGTGCATGAAAAAATAGCCTCCACTTAATCCTAGTAACTATGCAGCACCTGAGAAAGTATAATATTGCCGCCCCAAGTGTAGTAGCTATTAGCTTTTCATCAATATATGAAAATATAATGCGGTATAGAAGGCATGCAGCAGATTTTTGGGTTATATTTGCCTTTTAATGTGATTTCAATCAGCCCATTAATGCTTTAAAATACAGGATATTCACTGGTCTACTAAGTTTATGGATAGGATGTCCCGATGGTAACTAAACCCTTAAAAGAAACTATATGACGATTACCAACAATTGGCATCTTACACGGACAGACAGTATCCGCTACAAGAGACAAGGATGAGGGATGCACAGGGAGAGAGAGAGAGAGAGATAGAGAGGGAAGAGGAGGAGGAGGAGCAGGCAGCATTCCAGCCTGCAGTAACCTTGATGACACCCTTCATTACTATGTGCAGGCTGACATCCTGACAGAGGCATGCGGCACCAGATGGAGGGGAGGGACACAGCACCATTCCCACCCTCCGCTCGTCCTTTGTAGAGGGGCAGCAAGAAGGAAGTGGTGGGTGGGGAAGGAAAGGAGGGGGTAGCAGTTGCGTTGGTGCACAGCTTGACTGACACTGCACTGGCTCGGCTCTGCAAGGCTGCCCTCGTCCTTGTGCTCTGACAGCAGGTGGCCTCAACTCTGGCCTGACCTTGCCACGTCAAAAACCTCAGCCTACTACCCTGCGTGAATCGAGGGGACCCTCGCACCGACCCCCGTACAGTTTCCGAACATCTCCCATAGAGATGTCGACGTCGGTACGCCTCATCGCAAATTTAAAATCGCAGCAGGGGTACGAAGTGCCCGGACTTAAAGATGACGAGCAGCAAATTGCGAGAGAGTTAAAAACTTCTTAAATAAACACTCGTTTTACATCGATGTTGGTCACAGTTCGGCATGAAAAGGGGTGAGGTGAGGTGGATATTGTCATTTTAATCCAGATTCCCTCCAGGGAAAGCAGAGTGCTAATGATCAACGCCGGCCTTAAAACTACAGCATCTTCAGCAAAGCACGTCCTAAAATACAGAGCAGCATCGAGCTGAAAACACGGCGGACATGAGATGTTTTGACGACTCAAACAGACAATGTTGGTTTGAAAGCTACAGTGTGACACAGAAAGCTATCTAACAACCCCGGTGCTGTGGGAAATACAGTCATGGTGGACTGATCAAAGGTGGCATTGCCAGCTAGTCCCCTTTAAGGACATTGGCAGTTAGCACAGGGCTGCCCAGCCTCTTTGTCTTCCTGGCAGCCCTTTGATGAGAGCCCCCTGGGTGATTCACTCTTACTTACAGAAGTGCACACGGCTGTTAAGAATTGGATCAAAACAGATTGAGAGGGGGTTGAATGCGCAGAGAGGAAGAGTGGAGCAAAGGATTAAAAATGGGAGATAGATGGGAAGGATAGAGAAACAGTGTGTAAAAAGTATGAGATGGAGCACGGGGCGGGCAGAGGGTGACTTAAAAAGGGAGGATTAGAATATATTCAGACTGAATCATCAGTTCGTTGTTGCCACACTGAAAGACAAAAGGTCACCGTATTTAATGGCCTTCCTGTCCTGGGGTGGGCGACGTGGGTCGAGCAATCAGCTCGTCAATTTGAACAGCGAATCAGTCACGCTCATCTTTGCACGGTAACGAATCTGATGTACACGTAGACGAATCCCTGCCCTACTTAACTCATCGGCCTTGACGGCTTCGCGAGGACCGGTCTTCGTTAGCGTCGCGGGCTGAATCGGAAAGGTTTTCAGCTGAACGGAGATCTGCGTGAATGATGACGTGTGAACAACCGACAGCTTCGCGTTCGGTTCCCCTCCGTTCTGCTTCATGATAGACGTCAATAAGTCTGTGCTTTCTGCTTACGGTGTGTATCATTGTCAACACATTAATGGAATTATTTTAATCAGCACGTTGCACAAACACCGGTGGTCCTAATTTATAATATAAACATGAATGGTGACACTCCACCAGATATGAGTAATGTTGTTTATACCTGACTCACGGCCGTGCATTCAGCCTACTTCATTAGCAATTAAAACCAAAGTCTGTCATGTCTGTTTCATTTGGCCGCGCTTTTTTCCAACCTTATCTTTTTAATTTTTATTCAGTCTGTCTGTCGTCTGGCTGGGACACATCCACCAAATAAGGTCCTGCAAACCCCGAGCACTTAATGACGGCATATTAAAACGGATGTGGAGGACATTCGGTGTCACCGTGACCAAATTTCCAGATGCTTTATTAGACAGAAAATGCATGTTCATCTGTTATGGAGCTGTTTTAAACTGTTTGCACTGATTACCGGTATATCTATTTAATTATACAGAGCTAAAGTCTTACTCTTGCCCTTACCAGTTGTGAGTAGTTGCTGAACCATAACCATGATGCAACTTATTGATGTGTTACTGAAGCAATACCCCCATGATTAGCTGAGAATCTGCTGCAGAGATGCAGCTGGGTGTGAAAGTTCAGTCTGACGCGGTGAAGAAACACTGGACGTATCGTTGCATATCTCTGAAAGCAGAATTCGATGATGCAAATCATTTTAATTCATCAGATGAAGAAGAAAATGTGTCTGTTACAGAGCTGCATTAATGACAGCAGCCTCCTGCAGGGTTTACCATAGCAGGCGAAGCCACCGTGACGTCACCCACTGGTTTCCTGGACAGTGACTCCGAGGCTCGATGTAGGTCACCGTCTTGGCAGAGTCTGACTCCGTCTAACTTCCAGCTAATCCAAAAATAGGCAAAGCGTGGACGGAGCTGAGGCAGACAAATAAGGCCCAGTTGCTGAAACACGGCCACCTCGCTCGAAGCTCCCACGCTACAGGCTAGGCTGAGAAGCTGGACTGCGTTAGCGCTGTGGTCCCGTTGGTCCCAGCTGACACCCAGTCGTCCCTGGTTACGTTACTTAAGTTAAGTTAACTTAAATCCATATTTTGAAACTTAAAATAATAATTCCTGCTGTAAATTCGGGCATTTTAACACCGGGGCCCAATGGGGATTGACTTGCTTTTGGCACTTTTGCATTGGCTTCACATTTCTGCCATTGAGGTTGGTGGTTGGGGTTTACAAGAGCTGAACCACAGAGTAAACACCCTTTGATAAACAGTGTGCTAGAAGGAACTAAAAAGCTTTGTAACACTTAATTCCCTGCAATCTCCCAATTAAGGGGGATCCTATCACACTGCAACATGGAACACGGCTCTTATTACGTGTTCATAAAAATGCAGAACAGTCTGTCTCTTCTGCTTCTGGTTGTCAGCGGCGTAATATTTCATCCTATCATTGATTGGCAGCAGCATTGGTTCCTGGCTGTTACTGCAGCGGCGAGAGGCACATATTAGACCTGCTAAATTTTGGTGGCAGATGGCAAAACTGTGTGCTCTCCCATGGGGTGGCAGCCAGCTGGCCCCTCTTTGCCACTGTGACTAGGGTGAGCAGTGAAGTTGCCACTTTACGTATTTTGAAATATGAAACATTTCTCCTCCTCCCACTGTGTAAGCATCGTGCATTTAGACATGTCATGGGAAGTGTTTCAATATGCTTTTATTTTTCATGTGTTATTATTGTTTTGATGCGGAGCAGAGTTCAAGTGTACGGAGGATCGAGGGTGCCCGCGGGGGGAGTGAGGATAGAAGAAAGGCTAGTATCATCGATACTGCTGCGTCGGCTTTAACAGGGGAGCTTCAAATTTTAAAACCACATCATAATTTTAACTAATTTCCATAATCTGAAAATGGCAGCTTTCTAAATACCCCTTTGTTTCGGAGTCAGCGCTGACTACCCTTCGGGGCTAACAAACCTTTGCCTTATTTGTTGTGATTGAAGAGGGTCATGTGGTAATTTCAGTTTCCATATAATGCAAACGAAACCGCGGAGGCCTCATAAATAATGCAAACAACCTAAAGACATAGCACCAAAACAAATGCACATGGCTGAGGTTGCTAGGCGACAGGCTCCTTAACCGCGGCGTACAGCGTGAAGGTAACAGGAGTAATCCCACAGCCATTTACTGTACGGCTCAGCCAGAGAGCTTTAATATCCGCAACACACTGGAGGAGCTGATGAAATTATTGCAGAGCGGCCCAAGTTTGTTTGCTGAAATGTGAGTGAACTAAACACAACACGAGCGGCATAAGAGGCCGTGCATTGTAGTGGGAGGTGTTACAGGCAGAGAGAGGAAGACAGACGCGAGGGGTCCGCGATGCCGAATCTTCATGTCCTGCGAAAGCGACAGGTTTAAGATTAAAATACGAGACGTGCGCCGAACAATAGGAACGCATTTACTATTACGACCAATTCACTGCGGACTTTGGGGGGGGGGGCGAAGAACAGGTTCAGCAAAGAAAGGCCCACAAACAAACTGTCTTGTTTACATGTTTGAATTGGATGCTGGCAGCTGGCCGCGGTGCACGCTGCATACAAAATCTCCTTTTTTTTGTGTATGTTATTTGGAATATGCTGCTCTGAATTTTATTATGATGACGACTTTAAAATAAACTATTTGTTTACTCTTTACAAATTTTACTTTATAATTAACGACTTGACGACCAGAAAGTAGCAGTTCTCCCTTGGAGGCTTTGTAAATGGACTGTTTATCGCTTAATTATTCAGCCTGATGTTGGGCTCATGCTAACATTTCACCTAGAAGTCACACTAACTTTTATCATGCTAACGATAAATACATGCTTATTAATTAATTGCGCCGATCACAACCAGAATTAGCGACTCGTACCTCCACGGAAGTGTAGAAACACTAACGAATCACAGACACAGCTGTGATCAAAGACAACAAAGGCAAAAAACAAATACAATAACGCATTTTTATGGAATTCAAGGCGTCATTTAAGTCCTGATTTTATTAAAATGCACTTTAAGTATTAACATGTAATGTCCCCTTAAATATAGAGTAATTAGGTTGTTCATAAACATTTATATTCCTGTGTATGCATTCTTTACCTAGATCATTTGGCAGCGTAATTGCTGTTAAAATGACATATTTTCTCAATGGCTGACTAGTGTGGTATCAGCATAGACTAATTACTTGTCCTACTAATCATAATTTGTTTTGCCAAAGATTCCTCTCAGTAGCATGCAAAATAAGGCCAAAGGTAATCCCATTGATTAGTGTCGTGTGAACTCCGCACCTTCCTACAATGAGGTGAGCATGCCGTCCCATTAAAATTAATTAATTACCTTTTGCCATTTGGGAACAATTTAAATTTGTAAAAATGTGCCTGGGCCAGGCAAGGTTAATTGGGCATTTAGCTCTCAGAGCTCCCCTCAACACCCTGGAGGAGCTTGTCCCTAAAACAGAAGCAGGTCCTTAATAAAAGTAGCACAGTGACCCCTCCAATAGACAATAACTGCTTTCTCGTCTTTGACCCCACCCATCCTGATACTGATAAATGGACGCATATGAATCTGTCGACATAATCTCACTCCATTCTACTACAGTCCCTGGAAAGTAGGCGAGGGAGGCTAGAAAGGTGTTCCTGGCTTCTGTTTTGAAACTGTGATCATGGTGCTGTGTGTGTGTGTGTGTGTGTCTCCCCCCTGACAGAGACAGATGGAGTGGGAGCCACCAGATTTACCAGAGGAAGCAGTTTATAGAATATTGTCAGGGGAGAGTAGGCAGTTTCTGAAATACAGCTTTCAAGTCACAGCCATCAATCTCGCCTGTGCCTGTCTAGATCAAGCAGGCTGGAGAGCTAGTTTGTTAGTGTTCACAAAGGATGAGTGTGTTACGCCACACTATTCTGAGGCCTCGGAGACAAAACAGCCTCCAGCAGATTCATGCAAAGGGCTCGGTAGTAAAGGTGAAACTGTCGGTCATCGGTATGTAAATAAATTGCCCCATTCTGTCAATCAAACCGCGAAACTGGGGCAGTGAAACTGTAGGTCCCGTGTTAATGAGCAGCCTCTTAGGACTATTTGCAGGCGCGAATACATCGGGGAGCAGCAGCGTGTTAAACAAATCTGGCCGCGCACATTTTGACCCCATTTGAACGCGGCGACCCTGTTGGTCATCCTCCTCAAGACCTGCGGCGTCTCCTTATTTTGTCATAAAGTGCGATTCATTCATTCAACCCACTCTCTTCAGTACGCGCACAAACAACATGGCTTTACACTTGCAGATCCATAGTCATGTGACCTTCACCGTCACGGTGAAAGACAACAGTCGCGTGGTTACCCTTGTGATAGTGTTGCATTTTAGTTTAGATTATATTTGGTATATTTTGGTTAGTTTATCATAGTTTGGGTTAAGATTAATTTACATTTGGTACACAAGTGGATATAGGTGAAATACCTATTCCTACATCACGTGACAGTTTTAGGTGTTATGTGGACAAATCTGCTCCTCACAGAAGTTAAGAGGGAAGTCTAGAGTATTAAATCAATGCAAACTGGATATAGGTGTATGCAGTTAGCACAATATGAAAGTCTTAAGTCTAGAAGTCTTAAGATTGAGCTCAAGTGGCGATAATTCACTATTTTAAAGACAGGTGGAGGAGGGAGAGCAGGGCTTGGCTAAGACTTTTGAACAGGTTAATGCTGGAATTACCAAAGTCCTTAAACTACGACAACTGATAGCAATAACTGGCGTGATATTACATTTCTCCTCATGTCTTCTGAGGCCGATTCAAACGCTGCGCTCAAACGGCAATGCCAAAGTTGCAGTGTCAAACAATGTTGTCTAAATAATAAGACTTTTGCCACGTGGATGGATGCAAATCTCATAATCCTTCACACATAAACTGCCTATTCACTGCCGCCATGTGACTCAAAGTCTGAGTCAGACTTTCATAAGACAGCGCGCTACAGAAAAACCACGTCTTCCGCCATTCATCACTCAGCAAGGACGAGTCGGAGCTGCTTAAAAAAAGATTCCTCCCCTATTAACGCCAAGCTGCAAGGCAGTGATACTGGAAATGCCATTCCTGTCTCTATTTCTTCACCACCAATGAGCTGTTAATAGATTTAACCACTGAGTTCAATATAAAAAAGGCGACGGCGTTCGCTTCCAGTAAAATAGCAGGTTTCAAATTCCATTACCGCCGTTACTGTTCATGCTCCTGCTGTGCACTGTCCCGCTTTTGTCGGCCTTTAAATTGGATTGGACCATATGGCTTGCAAGGCTGTGATGATATAAGTTACACTGGGAATTTATGTTATGTTCAATATATAAAATAAATGTACACTGGGGCCGAATAAAGCAAATAGTACAAATACAGAAATCACTCTCTGGTAGCGCTGTGTGCTCGTGTTCAAACCTACCTGAAAAGGTTTTTATTTGGGCAGCAATCCAGAAGGAGCACCTTGAAAATGAAAAAAATAATATATTTTGACCAAAAAAGAGGAAACGAATCCATCATAAATTGCCCAAAAAGAGACAGCAGCTCGCGGCTCGCCTTGAACAGAAAGCCTCGTGGACAAGACAAAATGTTCAGGGTTCATAACGTTGCATGTACACAAACATCGCCAACGCATGCAGCTATCACCACCCAATCCAATAACCGCAGTACTTACCAATCACAATCAGCAAGAACATCAGTCTTACAATTAACGCTGAACCTCTATGAATAGCACTCAGCTGATAGCACGTGACGCTGCTTAAAACGTTTTGGAGCACGTGTGATTAATTAAAGCGATGGTGTGAAAACTCCATGGGGTAGTTTGGGTAGCTGAAAACACTCCTCCTGTAAAACTGTGAGGCGGTTCTGGCAGGTTAACGTCTATAAATCCGGCGCTGTAAATGAGGTAATTCACGTACCGACACTTGGAAATGTGACGCCTGAATTTAGCAGAGTTGCACACGCGGCATCACTTCCCCCAAACGTACCAAAGACATATTTAGATTTCATAGAAAATGCAGAAATGCAGCATTTCACTTTAGTCCACCACAAATTAAACATGATATACACACACTGAGTTGCTGTGCTTAGCTACTCACATTGTATTAGCATTAACTGGAGGCACTGCCTTGCTAAAGCTACATTTATTCCTCGTTTCATGGGCGTAAAAATGTAAATACTAATTATTATTTCAGAACATATGTGTTGCTGTAAAAACCTGAATATTAATATTCCAAGCTGAACTGTTTAACTGCATGAGAAACTGAATTCGGTTAGCATAATGTGAATTGAATGTGTTAGTTTGGGAGCGGAATGCAGTGTTATGAAGCTGAGTTCAGCTGATGGGAAACTGAACCTCTCTGAATACTTCAACCAAGGGCGAAGGTTTGGTCTGAACATTGGCAGGCGCACAACACCCACCTTCTACTCCACACTCTCCGTCTCGCTCTTTCTCTCTCGCATGATCTCTACAAAGTACAAAACATGTTGTCACGGCCAGAATTACATTATGTACGCCATGCAGGGCAGGCAATGAAGAATAAAACTGTTAAAGCATCTGAAAGGCTGCATTTTACCCCTGATAACTCACCTAGACTGACAGCCCCGATGACTGGCTGCTGTCAACGCAGTGATCAGCACTTGCTTCCCCCACGTCTGGCAGCTGAGGTTTGAAATATAAAATCTGCACATGAACACAGGCTTTCAAGCCTCTGTTTCACCCAATCAAGCATCGCTAAATTGGTCGTCTTGGTGATGTAGCCTCTAGGAGGACATGCTGAAATCGTCTATAATGCCTTCGCTCCAAAGAAAACACAAACAAGTGAAACAACAGATGAGACAAATTCTGCCCTGCCACAATATTAGTAGGGGCTTTTCCTTCCCATCTATATGCAGATCTGCCCCCTTGACTTCCACACTTATTCCTCTCAATTCAGTTCTTGTATTCCAGTTTCCTGAGATGCACATCCCATCGCTCAGGAATAGCAATCAAGCGCAGATTCCCTGGAACCATTTCTGAACAACTAGCACCCGTGTTTTTAGACATCCCCTTAACTCCCACTGATTTATGGGTTTGTAAGGACTGATGCATGACGTTCAGCCATGGATGAGGCTGGGAATGAGCTGCTAATCATGGTGATATCGGTCCAAACTAGGGAAAACACGGCAGGCTTTGGACACATAAAGATGATTGTTAGTTAGTTAGCGAAATGGGGTTCTCTGAATCACTCAATCGCTCTTTCTCGGTGACAGGACGTGTGCTCCTGGAAAGTGAATCTTCCTGGTTTGTGGTGTTACGTCTTCCCGTTTGCTCGTGGAGAGGCGTTTGTGCACCAAAAAGGAAAAACTGTTGAGAACAAATGGATCCCATCTGAGATCTTTGGAGGCTTTGGCTCATGAAAATTTCAATTCTGTAATTTTTTATTTTTTTTTTCCTGCAACTTGTTGTTTTCCGATTTTAAATTTCAGCCTTGTGCCTTTGTGTTGTTTACAAAACTGCCACGCTGGTCCCTGATTTATGGCGTTGCCGTGCTATTTCGCGCCTTTAAAGGTTGCTTTGACTCATTATTTTGTGTTTTCTTTGCAAATTCGGGATTTTCGCTCGGCACCCGGGGGCCACCATAAATAACACCACCGCTGAACCCAAAACATCATAACAACATCAAGACGGCGAACCACACCACTTTTCACCACGCATGAAACTGCATTAAGGTGTTTCAAGCCATTTTCTTCGAGCTGTGAGCCTTATGACAACATTTTGCACCTAAAATACTTTATGCTGCTTTTTCGCGTGTGTGTGTGCGTGCGTGCGTGCCTTGTCACAAGATTCACTCTGCAGAACGCCCTTAACATAGGCAGTCACACATTTCTGTCATCCACAGCTGTTAACAAGATTCAAGAATAACAACAGCCTTGAGGTGTTTACGGTGTAGTGTCTTCAATTATCAGGAGAGCTACCTGCCAGGTTGCGTCTAATTCCTTGCAAGGCGAGAGTGTACACTAACAAGTGTGTTTATTCCTGTCAGCTGTTTTTCTGCCCAGAGGAAAGCACAAACTTAACAATAAGTTCACCTGTTCCTTGTTAATGGGCTTTATTTAGTTGACATTTATTAAACTGAAGTTGGTTTATCTATTACATAAAGGTGTGTGTTTGTCCCATTTCAGCTTTCCTGTTGTCTGGCCACTCTGGGGTTTGTGAACTTTAAGAAATGTTTTGCTTCGTTTCAGTACCTGCGATTTGATTTTGCACACGTTCAAATTTCGCTGCGTCACTTTTACCCAAACCTCGTGACACACGTCGTTGCCACCTCGTCCTGATGAACGGAGTCGCGGAGCGTTGATTTTCTGCCAAACTCCTAATGGATGCAGTGTCTTTGATAGGAGGCGTCTGCTTCCTCTCTTCTGGTTCCTGTGCCGCGCTCTGCCAGGTGTCGGCTATGAAGTTACACGCAGCTGCAAAAACACGTATGCAAAGACGCTAATTTAGTCACGATAAAGTGCCCCGGTAATAATGAGTTAATTCTCTGTGCCAAAGGGAGATTATTTTAAACTGCTGGCATTGTAATAACAAAGCTTTGCTTTAAATATCTAAAGGTGAGCTGTGTTTGTTATAGAATATAAATTAAATGTTAATGTTGTAAAATATTAAATTCATTTACTCTAGAAACTTTCCTTTTTCGTCGCTAAAACAAAAGCCTAAAGAATAAGCAATGTGTGTTTTCATTAAGGTCAGGAAAAATAAATATGATTTCTGCTGAATGTTAATTAAAAACAACTCGTCTCAGGTTCCTGCAGACTTTCTGTATGAAAAGAGGCCGTGATCTTCCCACCACCGCCTACAGATGCATAAAGAGCTGTGTTGTGGTCACGAGTGACTCTGAATGGACAGTGCACTGGGAGATTGGTGAATTCAGCAGAAGAGCAGATGAACAGAAATGTGCCAACGCTGATACCTTCAGTCTCAACATCTTGTTGATCTACCATGTAAGTGAATGTACAACATTTCCTTATTATGTAAATAAAACATTTAATTATAATTTAATTTCATGTTTTGGTTTCCTCAAAACATCTACTGCTGCATATTACTTGTATGTGTTGACACAAATTAGAAATTTGACATTCATGTCATTTAAATACGACATACGATTAACGTTGATCCTAGTTTTGACGAGTAAACAGCGAAGCTCTGATCCTAAAATGAAGCTCCGTAACCACACTGATGCCGTCTAGTTGAATGGAGTTTACGTGAATCCAGTTAATGATGTTAGGAATATGAAATATACTTGTAATGTATGATTTAGTCGTGTAAAAACAGGTAAATACTGCGGTTCAGCCTCCACCTGCAAAGGAGATCCTTGAATATGAAAGAGCTCCTAATTAGAGATGTTGGTTTAACAGCACGTACTAATGGAAAACGTGTCCAGTGAGAGAACATGCTGGCAGGCACCGAAGCAGTAGGTGTGCTCGCAAAGAGACCGGAGACCTCGTTAGGTAAAGTGATCATTTCATGTCTGATTAGGCGAATTATTTGCGACTGAATATGTCATTACATAAAGTTGAGAAATCACATGTGGTGAACAGAGATGCAAGGTCATTGGGAAGGTTTTTAAAAAGCAATCGTGTCAAAAAGAAAGTAATGATTATCTTTATGGGCATTGATGAGCTCTGAGATGCAGGTGGACTCGTGATAATTGCTTTAAGTGAAGTGATTATCGTTGGGTCAATGATATAGCTTAGGAAATTAGCTTTAAGGAACTTTAGGCGGGTATAGAAAACTTTTAGCTTCGCGAGTGTTGGAAGATTCGACCAGGTGTGACACCAAACAGGCGGGATTGATACCTCCCTCTGTGGACGTCTGCACGCCACCTGAAGCTCGGCCTTGACAAGACGGAGCTCCTCTTCCTCTCAGGGAAGGCATCTCCCATCCATGACCTCTCCATTACCATTGAGAACTCAGTGGTGCGCCCGGCTCGGACTGCAAGCAACCTGGGCGTGACACCGTGACCAGCCGTCCATCAACGCCAACATTACTGCCACAACCTGCTCCTGCAGATTCATTCTCCACAACACCAGGTGGATACGTCCATTCTTCACCCAGAGGGTGGTGCAGGTCCTGGTCCAGGCTTTTGTCATCTCGCTCTGACACTCCTGCATCCTGTTCCTGGCTTGTTTGACTGCCTCATTGTGGTAAATATCACTTGAATTAAGCATAACTGATGAAGTTTAATGTACTTGTTTGACTTTAACATTTTTAGGTCGTTTCCATCCAAAAGATTTACCTTTGAAAGCACCTCTAGATGTTGCAGAACGCCTCACAGGGTAAGGTAGGGTGCACAGTTATGACTTAAGGGTCTAACACAGGCTGCAAGTCATTTAATCTGTTGATTTAAGTGCAAAGATAAGTTGGCAAACTATACAGAAAACTACAGCAATGAATGTCTCTAACATACGACAAAGAGCGACAGTGTGGAATGCAAAGAAACGTGAAATGCATCCAGGAGAATGGATGGAAATGTGATCGTTTCTATTTCTTTGCTATTCTTGGTTTCAAATTCGCATATTTTCTTTGCACCTCTCAGTTTCCCCCCGTTCTCCTTTGCATTTCTGACATTGGTCATTTGAGAAAAATGTTCTAGGGGTGTCAAACATCTGTAACCCGACTCTGCTGCTGCAGGGAACGTCAGTGCTACCAGCAATGGAGCGGCAGGACCGCCGATGAGTTCAATTTTTAATTGTTTCTGTGACTTTTTTTTTTTGCAAAATTACCACAAAACCAAGCTCAGGGAGTCAGTTATGTTATGTGCAACATATAGGATACCACCGTACAAATATAAAGAGAGAGCTAGCTTAACTAAGCCTTTTGTGTCTCACACAAGATGCTTGGATTACAGCGGATATTCAGCTACTCAATTAGCTTAGTTGGTGATGAAGAAAGAAGAAAAGAAACCCAACATGTTTTCTTCAAGCGCAGCCGTACAGCACACTCATAAAATCGATTTGTTCCAGGATCTTTACTTTTTCCTTCTGTCCTCATTTCTTTTCTCTTCTGTTCTGTTTTTCTTGGTTGCTAAGTGCCTAAAGTGCAAAGCTCAGCTGACAATGGCATATGGTATATACATATGGCAGCCAAAGAAAATAATAGGTATGTGAGGTAGTCATTTGAACAGCTGCTTCAATTCCATTGCATTTAAATCAAATTATCTTAAAAGCTTTCCCTCGGTTCCTTTTTGTAAAACCTATCCTTTTAGTTCAAATCACAGCCTGGGATCACAGAAGCTTTTTTCTTTGAAAAGGAAGGAGCTCAGGGGAACTAAGCTATCATTTATGCCCATCAAATAAAACATTTCTCAGTTTAAATATTATGTTCAGTCGTCCTTTGCCTCAGTCTGTACGTTCTTACAGTTAACTTTCGAATACGTTGTAATGCATATCTCCAAAAAACTGAACTAATCTCCGTATTTCTAGATTGTTTCGTGATAATCATATATGCCGTAATAAGTGCATTTTGTGCCGTACAGACATTTTTGCCCGTGTTAAAAGAATGGTACCCATGCACAAACATGGGTTTATGGCCTTAAAGCAAAACAGAAGAGTGTCCAGGTGGCACACCATGACAGAAACCTGCACACTCAGTTCCTGGCAGAGGTTCCTTTGGCTTGACCAGGCATTTCAACCAACACAACTGGCTGAGATCACAGGTGGGAAGCCAGTGAGGGAACGTATCCAGGTTTTAGTTTTTAGCTCAGGGTTGAAAGCAAATCATGTTTCTGAAATAAATAAATAAATGTAGGAATGCAGACAAAATGTTTCTGATGATCTGCAGCTTGCCAAGGTTCACAGAGAAGCTGACATGCACAACTCCAAAACCTGATTCCCACTCTGACTGTCTGAGCAGGGAAGGGCCTCTAATAGCTAGCAGCAGGGTTAACCTAGCCGTTTAGTTTGTTTGCATAACTTGTTTGCTAGCTCAGCCGACTCTTACGCTACCTCTAACCGGTGTTACAGTGTCTATTTCTCTGCATTCCTGTGCTTTTGCAAGTCAAATTCACCGTGGTGCAGTCTCAAAGAGAAATGGTAGCGTGCAATAGGCTGGCAGAGTTCATGCACCTGCGATGCACCGGGAAAAGTGAAGGTGCATTTCACTCCACATGGAAAAGAAAATGCATATGTTCTAATCTAATGTTCTATTTTAATATCTTAAGATCTCATGGTTGATTTTGTTGTGAGCTAACTGAAAGACGGGGCTGCAATTATACCGTCGGACCTAGTAGTGTTAGCATGTTAGCTAATCATGCTAATTTGAACACATTTTCTGTTGTGCATCTTAAAAAATGACAACTTGGAGGTTTATAGTCATATCTTCATTGTCATCCTGTGTGAGCACCACAGGTACAGTTGTAGTGATATACAACGGGGGCTGTACAGTAAACAAAATAATAATGCTATGCGTTAGCCTATTTCCCTGTTAATCTCCAGCAATATTGGTATTGTACCAAACACTGTGCAGTAAGGGGCGCTGCAGCTCTGAACACACTAGAATGTCTTGTGCAGGCTCCCTGTGCTACAGCGTCAGTTTTGTGCAGCCACAGTTTCAACAAAGACATTATTTTAACAGATTTACAATCAACAAATCGTGTTTTCTCCTCCTCGCTGAAGCTGCGTCGCTCCTCCGAGAATCCTCATAAGAAGTGAGATGTTTTTAATGATCCATAAAACACATAAAATGTATTCAAACATTTGATTATTGTTTTTACAATACACGTCAAGGTGATATATTTAGCCCGCGATAATGTAGCAACGGTTCATCGTTCTGAATCCTCTCTAACCCGGAAATCTTCTGCAGCCCTCTCAAACTGCCGCTGCAGCTGTCAGGTATCCACTTACATATCCCTCTCATGTCATCATGGGGGCGTATTTTATTGTACACATCTTAAAGAATGAGAACAGGCCTGCTTCTGCTCTGAAGCTTGTACCGGCACGTCTTTTAGCCATTTGGATGCTGCAAAGACAAAAGCAGGGCATGATTAAGTGGATGAATAGACGGACAGAGCTATTGGGGCTGCATGATAGGGAAATAAATACTGAATCTGGTGGTGATGAATGCCACTGCTTTGCTGGATGTGAATCCTTGAGCACGGGCGTCGTTTCCTCTTCGCTCTGCAATCCCCTGCACTCTGCAAACAATAAAATGTGAATCCACACAAAGAACTGGTTGGCCAACGAGGAAATCTTTGTTATCAGCAAACTTCAGAGACAGGATAATGAAATTCCTCTATAGGCTGCCGTTAAGAGAAAGTATTTTGGCAATGCTTTGACCACACTCTGCAAAGTTAGCTGGCTTTTTGCACTGGGTAAATGCTCTATGTGCTGCATTGCTGTGTGTGAAATACTAAAGACGCATCCTACAAAGGGAAAGGGTACAAAACAAGCCTTGCTCCTCTTATTAAATATAGCCTTTTAATGAGAAATAGATTATTATATGAAACATTCATTTGAAATAAGCTGATATAATGATCTCAACAGAACAGCAAAAAGGTACATAGGCAAGGTATTAGGTGTAAAAATCTTCAGACATATCCATGGATACATGTAAGCAACACTGTGGTAGCATAACGCCGTACGAGTAAATGTGCTTGTTTTATGGGACCTTGCAGTGGCTCGAAACTAAATTGTAATGTACAGTATGTCTCGACAATATAAAAACAGTCATAAATTGTCATGAATCTAATTAGATACATAAGACATGGGTGCCCTGTACTTTGTGCCAATGTAGTAAAATGGAGGGCTTTTATGAAGTAGTCTTTGTATTCCCTTTCAATACTGTTATACTTTATAATATTGTTACTGTAGCAGAGCGTTGTTACTGTAACAGAATTAATATTTACAGATATAATGTACAAGAGGGGACAGAAAACAAAACATCCGCCGTTGCTTCAAGTCGTCCTTTGTCACTGTCTGGTGGTTGAATTCCCCACATGCACAGACCTCCCTGAAGGCGTAGCTCTCAGGAGGAGATGTAAAAGTGTACGTTTGATCACTGTAAATGGTCTTAAATTCTGAAGCTAATTCAGTGTCACTCGTCTGTGTAACATCTAAAGGTTTTCTCCAGCTCTAAATGTGTTAAAGGGATAGATAACAGGCACTTAATAATAATAATATAATAATAATAAAATAAGAGGAATTATAATAAGATAACAATTCATTTGGATAGTCCAATGTTGATGCTGAACAATCAAGTCCCCGTATATACTGCATCTCCACTGATCCCGGGTTTGCGGCCGTCTCAGGCTTTGTTACGCTTCAGCGTGTCAAAATCAGCTCTACATCTGCTGCATCTAGCAGGAGATACTGTTAGCATGCAAATGTTACAGCGTAACGTATTTGCGGAAGTGCAAAGTCTACTCTGTTGACGTTAGCATGCTAATAAGCTAATCAAAAGTCACAGCCGAGCCTGATAAGTTTGCACCAATGCAGGGAGCAGTTAGCGCGTACACCGCTGCAGACGCACTGGTCCTGACACTTGCTGATGGTCAGGATGCTCCTCGCTCTCCCTGCTCCTGATCCTTACCACTGCAGAGCAGGAACTGTAGCACTGCAGAGACGACTGCTCACTCACTGAAAG
Organism: Datnioides undecimradiatus; assembly: GCA_008933995.1. Classification (NCBI taxonomy): domain Eukaryota; kingdom Metazoa; phylum Chordata; class Actinopteri; order Lobotiformes; family Datnioididae; genus Datnioides; species Datnioides undecimradiatus. Next base: position 4,459,933 of record WARS01001868.1, on the reverse strand, counting down.
CACCTTTACGGATGCTATCAGCCTGTAAGATGTAGGCTAATGAAAAGCTTCTACTGCGGTATTAAATGGACATCATAGAGCTGAGCCTGACAATCTTGAGCTTTGGTTGCCCTGAACGTGCACTAAACCATACGTGGGAAATCGGCAAACTACTGTGCAGACTGAATCACTTGTAACTGATTGGATTTGTGGTGACGCATTACAGTTAGTTAAGTGAATGATTAGGTCGTTATATATGAAGCGCTTCTCCAGCGTTAAAAAGCGCTTTGCAAAAAGACTGACAATGGAAAATAATGTATAAGATAATCATCGACACACAAAGTCGGACGTGATTCTGTTAATCATGGCAAAAATGCACATCTAGAGGCAAATATTTAAGAACCTCCGGTTCCCGAGACAAACAAATTGTAACTACACATGAATGACAAACATAGAAAAGGCGATAAAAGAATCAGAGGAAGTGTAAAAGAGCAAGTTTTTAGATGCTAAGAGCTTGAAACTGGGCTGTCAGCTTTGACATTAGCAGGAAGGTTTTTCCAGATTTTGGTCTCCATGGCAGCGAGTATGAAATCTCCCCTTTCTGCCCATCTGCGGCCAGAAGTGCTGGGTCGTATGACATGAGCGACCTTGCCCTTGTTTTGGTTGACAAACGTGCAGGTAATGGACCGGACCCACAAACGTCACCAGCGACACTAAAGTCTCAGCATCAGATTACCCAAATAAAGTGTGACCAGCGATACATAGGTAGTGTTTCATATTTCAGTTTGATGATCGTTTCATGACTGAGTGTCGCGCAAAGTCGCAGCTCTGTCGATGTTTCCAGTAACATGCAAAAACAAGGTTAAATTTCATATCTGGAAAGAAAAACCATATTTTTTTTTCTTTTTTTTACACTTGGTCATAAAAAGCTTACAGATTAAACACTGCCAAAAAGTTATTTTAAGCTTTAATATAACCATTTCTTTTTTTCTTTTTTCTTTTTTTTTTTTTCCTGTGGCACAACAGAGAAATTCAATGGCTTTACAACACGATTCTTATCCAACATAATATGCCGTCTCTTGTCATCTGTCTTTTTTGCTGTGCTCTTATCTAAAAACCCAGAGGATAAAATAAAAACATACAAATGGAACACTGTTCTTTCGTGTTATGGAGTAAGTACTCTGTGAAACGGGGGATGGGCTTTATGTCTTACTGTATGTCTACCTCAGGGAAGTGTATGGCTTTAAGTTGTCTCGCAAATGTGCCTGAATGATGAATGTTTACATTTTGCTCTTGGTGCTGAAAAGCTCCACAAATCAGCAGTCACAACATGTACATTTCGCAAAGCTGTACAAAATAGCATTGATTGTTAAATCTTCAGACCACAATATTGCACTCACGCACCAGGAGGTACTGCCTTGTGAAAAAACACAGCTTGAATTTCAAACACGGGAAGAAGCGCTCCAAATGCAAGGTTTAGCTTTAGACTGGAGTCAATCTCAAATGACACATTCAATTAACGAACAGCAATAAGCATCAAGCCAAAAAAAGGTGTACGCACACTTGCACACGCACGCGCGCGCGCGCACATACACACACATTCACCCACATATATATGTATATATAAACAGCTGGCTTTTTGTTATTTGACATGACTATCCATTACTGCCCTGCTGTGTGCCTTATGTGTCAGAACAATGACAGAGTGCCTCATAACTCACAAAGAGCAATGCAGATTCGCTGTGGGTTTGAAATGTAATAAAGAGTCTATAAGTAATGTGTTGACTACTTACTCACTAGGGCTATTTAATCCTTACAATGTATAAACATTTTTAATATTAAACTGTCCATTATGTCGGAAATAATTTGCACATTAGCGGAAATAAAAGGATATCTGGTCTGCCCTTGTGTGTCATGTCATTATTCCTTTAAAAATGTGTTTTTCTCAGTAAAGAATGGCAGTTTCAGATACTGTATAACCTTTTGATCCCTCAGAGTAAAATCAAGGCCTCTTTTTCACCAGTACATAGATTTAATATTTCTTTTCTTTTTTTCTTTTTTTTCCTCGCTCTCGTTTAAGTTCTTTTAGGGAATGACAGACATGCTGGGACAAATATGATACAGTCCTTATAGTGGTTCCAGTAATCTTCTTTATCTGCCTGAAAATCTTTTCATCGCTGCCTTTTTTCCTTTTTCTCTTTAAAGAATTATGCTTACAAAGTTAATATTACATCAAAAGGCAGAAAAGGTCCAAAAATTAAAAAGAGAAAAACAAAATTAAGATTAATATCCCCTTAATAGTTCATTTGTTGGGTGTTTCTGTTTGCTGTCCTTATGTTAATGTCACCGTGTTCAACAGAGTTTAGCAGTCAGGTGATCTGATTGTTTTAGGATCTCTGTGCTGTACATGTCCAAGGCATGATTTACTCGGATCATCTCGCTGTTGTTGAGCTTGAGCCTATGCTTTAGCATACAAGAGAAGAGGTCCAGCTGGGGTTTGCCAGGTGCAGATGGAGGCGCGAGGCGGTTAATCCGATCCCTAATGTCCAGTAACAGGAGCATAACAGATGAGGATGAGTAGAACTGAGTTCCTTGTGTGTACGACTGGTTAACCTGCTGCACGGCACTACGGAGCAGGTCGGCATTAAAGCGCAGGCTGTAGCCGAACACTTGGATATCAGATATTTTTATGTAGATCTGCCGTTTGTTAGGGTCTGCAAGATCCACCGGACCCTGTCCCGTGTCATTGCGAAGGCCCGTTGGGATCTTAGCACGGCTACGCAGGTAGATGTGCACCGTCTCAAAGAAGGTCTTCCACCGGTTTCCCAGCAAGAGAGTCCAGTTGAAGCACTGCGAGTTCTGCAGTCGCACCTTTTCCCAGCGTGGGTAACCGTGTTCCCCAAAGGGCATGCTCCAGCCTTCTGAGTGGCTGCCGCTGAATGGGTTGACATAAACAAAGAACATGGGGTCAATGCTGCTATTTCGCATCTGGCAGATCTTCATTGACAGACCGATTATCATGTGGAGGTAGTCCATCCGGTTTTTGTTACTTTTGAGAGTCAGGGACATGCGCTTACGCCACCGAGGGTCAAAGAAGGTCTCTAGTCGGATCTCATTACTGATGAAAGTAGTGTGAATATACAGTCGCGAATCCATTTTCTGCAACAGGTATTTGAGTTCCAGGTCCTGGAAGTCCAGATCAGTTTCAAAGCTGATGAACTGCTCGCTGCGTTCCGAGTCCACATTCTGGGGCTCACAGCGGCCGCGGTACAACTTGTAGCCCTTGTTGCAGGATCCACATTGTGAGATGTTGGCCAGGCTGCACATGGCACAGCTGTTGTTGCCGCCTATGACGCACGGGATGGGTCGCTGGCAGAGGGTGACGCCTGTGTGGCACACGCATGTCCTTTGGCTCTCCAGGAAGGTCCCCCAGAACCCGTTCTCATTGCAGTACAGGAAGGACTGGACCCTGTTGAGCCACTGCAACACAGACCTGCAGAGGGGAGAAAACAAATGAGGGAAGAAACGTTAACAGCAGTTAGATGAAAAGTCCAACACCTCATCATGCCAGCACGAACTCTTTACCCCATTTACTGCAAATAACGTATCGCACACGTTACTGCTGATAAATTGTTTTTTAAAGTGCCTTTTTTTTTTGCATTTTCCACAACTTTTGGCTTTAATTCATCCGTCCTTGTGACAATCACAGTGCAGGGACTGGAAGCTAGCTCTCCGACAGGCTATCTATCATATGGTTTTAATTGCGGGGAATTTATCATTTAACTCTGTGGCAATGCACTTGAAAGCAGCTTTTCAAAGCATTTGACCTTTGCCTGCGCCGATACTGCTCAAGGTGCGGCGACACAAAGTGACAAAAATGAGCTAATTATAAAGTAGACCTCGGTGGCTACACGTGCTGACATAACCATGCTAAAAAGAAGTTACGCCAATGGCTGGACGTTATAAAACCCAAAATAAAATTTAAAAAAAACTAAATAAATGAAATTGCCAGTAACATCTCGACAGGACAGTCAGTGAATGAGATGATTTCCTCCTTTTCGAGGGGGGGAGGAGCGGCGGTATATCCCTGAGGTGGAAGGCATTACTTGCTATTCTTATCTTGTTTCTTCTTTCACCCTCAGGCGTCTTCCCTTGTCATCTTGACAGTGCTGGAACTTCTTCTCCGACTGTACGAGGTGAATTCTGAATCCCGATTCTTAACGGAGGAGGGCCGGTCAAGGTTAGCTTGACATGTTAATGAACCTAAGCATTAACTATGATGGATGACACTGCATTCTCAGCAGGCCAGAAAGCCCCCGAGCTATACCCAAAATGAGCCTGGAACAGATCACCTATAGAGGACGATGGAAGCACACTGTTTGATTCCTCTAACTTTGGCTGCGAATTGAGGATGGGGTGAAGCGGAGGTGTGCTGGAGTTTTCCCGATCTCGCCGATTCTCGCCTAGGTTTTAATAATTGTAAGCCTACATACTCAACGTTCCCTCACACAAAACAACTTTAAAACATGTTTTTAAAACACCGAATAGCTAGAATCAGTTCACATTGTTGAGCTTGTACTGTAAAACTAGTTCATATAGAAAAATCCATAATTTTGCAAACCCTCAATTCGTTTTTCACCCATACACCCTATGTATTTTCTGATGTTTTACGGCACCGATGCCATAGCAGATGTAGATATCCATATTAAATAATCATAAACCCATTTTATGAATTGTACATGATATTAAGACTCACAGTGCTAATTCAACCACCAGCCTAGATGGAGTGTTTCCCCTACCTGTCACAATTAAGCGCCGCGTAAGTCAGAGAGATTTCCAGTAATGTGAGTGTGCTTTGACAGGTTATAAATACTGACATTACTCAGTAGGATGAAAAGCTTCGAGAGGGTTTGTACGAATGTATAATAATAAATCATCAACATACAATCAAACTTTATGCATTTCGTTCGGGGAGGCAGGCTGCACGAGCGAAGAGCGGCTCAAGCGGCTCAGCGGCATTGATAGGGAAGAGGAAAGGGGCTAATCCGTTCTGGGAAAACAGCCAGGTAAAGAGACTACAACAGATGCCATTAGAAGAATACATTTATGAGCAAATCTAAACCTTAACAAGGACAAAAGTGCGCGGAGAGTGCACCTGATGAGGCGGTATCAGCAACCGGAAAGCTAACTCTGAGCGTCAAGGGTTTGTTATATAAGAGAGAAACCAGCATGATAAAGAGTTGGTACAACACCAGTTTATTATCAAATGCCACATTAAATACATACAAGAGATCTGAGTGAATGAAGTCTTGTAAAACACCGCTATGCACTCTGGGGCTGCGCACGCCGCAATAAACCGTTCCAGCGACGCCTTTTAATATTCCCAAACATCAGAGTCCTCAAATAAAATCCCGACAAGTTATGAATCCTCGGTGGGTTGTGAGGAATATAACTTCATATGAAAGGATTTAAAGGTGTTATTTATCTCCTATAGATTAAAGGTAATCTGGAAGCAGCCATTCCCTTAATTTAATATGCTTGAATTTTGCCAACTCCCCTCACTGGCACAAATTTATGTTTTGTATTAGTCAGAAGGTTAGTTGTCTCTGAGGATAAAAGTGGATTACATGCAGTCTGGAGAGGATGTATTCTCTTTATATTGAATCTGGAGAAGGAGAAACTGAAGAGCGCTGATCTAATTTCAATAGTTTGTCTACGAGTTTGGTTTCTTTTTACCCCGAGCAGCTTCTTGATTTAAGGGTTGCGTGATGCAATAAGTCTCTGGATACACACTCTGAGTGTTTGTGATGCTGGTAATTTCTCGGAGTCAGTTTAATTTATTTTTTTCAGCATTTCGTCTGATAGAAAGTGACGCGTGTTTTGTCGCGTAGTTTGTTCCTGGTTTGGCATGTTCCTCTTTTTGCAACAATACAGCGTGAAACAGACTCTGTCTCACACCGAACGCTGAGAGCTGTCAGCGCTCACACACACAGATTGTCCTCAGAGTTTGCCTTTGGTGTCCTCACCTGCACGTTGTTCATGTGTTTTCTCGTGATCTCTCCATGATTTAATGCTGTTTCTCTCATGCTCCCCCACCCCCCAAGTTTATCATGACACCCACTGATTTCCCAGTTTGTTTGTTCCACTGTAAGTTCGTGCAGGAGCTATTTCTCAAGCTTGTTTTCTTATGTGCACCAGTGCGCTGATGTCTGCTTTTGCCTCTTCCCCCAGAGATGAAATGTCTTAATCTCCTGGTGCAGTATTTGTGATTTCACATCATTTTCCATTGCCTCTCTGTTGTACTGCAGTTTGGCCCAGAGTGTCTTTGGAGAGATGGTTGTATCATGTTGATTTCCTCCAGCTTGTGTTTGCTGTCTATTCCAGCACAAATATAAAAGGAGCTACCAAGCAGAGATGCGCCAAGCAGAGATACTGGTTTTGCTGTAGTGAGTCACAGCAGGGCCAGCTAACCAGGCTCTGCATCTGTCAAGAACTGAGCTCCACTCTGGCTGTGACTTGCTATGTTTCCATTAGCTAGTCAACCTATTGGGGCACCGCTAGTTTACGGGCGTTCAGTCATAATATTCAACGAGAGAGGAAGCAAACATCTTCCATGGCTGAAACAAAGGCGACCTGTCGCACCGAGATAGCACACGTTGCATTCAGGCCCCGCGTTGGCAACGTGTATAAACTGATTTTCGATTCTTTCACAACCCCAAAGAAATCAGAATATGATGAGTGCAATGTATATAAATCAGAGATAAAGACAATACACTGCAAGTAAAGTCATTTGTTGTCACTTGCAATGAACGCCTGCCTCCAGTTCGACTGTGATTTAAATGGATGTGGGGTCCTTTCTGTGGTAGGAGCCTTCGTTTGATCAATTTGCAATTTGCAGTCACGTTGTTTCAGTATGTCAGTTGTAATATTTCAGCAAAGTTTAATGATTATCATGATAATAATTTGGCTTTAATAATCGTGAATTACCTAAATTACAAATCTCTGGAGGCGCATAAAGCTAACATATTCTTATAGGCAACTTGTTTGATGTTAGAGATCAAACTCGTGTCTGCACATTTTTTGCAAATATTGCAAATTATCTTCTCGTGGAGGCAAACGCAGATGTGACACACTGGGCGTCTGATGACTCGAGATACTGCAGAGTAAACAGCAGCGCGAAGTTTTCCTTTGACTGTTTAACAAATAAACATTGAGGTTTCATTGGAAATCACCAAAGAGACCTGCTTTCACAGGTGCCACGACTATAAAACTATTTCCATTATTTTTTTATTGGCTAGTCATTATTGCAATGGACACGGGCACTGTCATAATGATCCCTCCTTTGAATTTATTTGCAATAACTTGTGAAATATTCAGTCTGAGATATGGAAATAAAATATGTTTTATCATATAAATGCCTCGCTCAGTAGGCTATTTCAGTGCATCATGTCGCCAGTTTTATTTTTGTCTTATTTGTTTCCATCTAGAGCAATAGCTTGGCTCAGATTTGCCATCGGAAATTAAATGGAAATTCATCGGAACGGACGCCGTTTGTTTTCCTGAATTCAAGCATTCTTTGTGTTTGCAATCGGCCGTCGAACAGTCCTGGTATGCTGATGGCGTTCTTCATTGCTTCCTCCTACGCAGAATGGAGAATGGAGTCTGCCTCCGTCCAGGAGAAAACAAACACAATGAAAGGTCTGCAGATGGGTGATGCAAATCAAAAACTGGTTATGACAATACTGTAAGAGTAGGGAGCACACAAAGAGTAATGGTGGGACCTTAGTTTTCCAGGATGTAATGCGTTACCTCAATAGCTTTGCAGATCCAATAAATTTAGTTTTCCAATCCCTCCGCTCCACAAGAAAGGCCCGGCTGTATTATGATATTTTATTATTTAGTAGACCCCTTCTGGTCGTGACCTCAGGCAAAAGTCCGTATTATTGCAGCTGGATAGATATCTAACAGAGTTAACTGACCTAGCTGCTGCTGCCGAGGCTGTTTGAGACCGGCTGCAGCTGTAATTATGCCTACAGGACTATCAGATAACATTGCTTTGGCCGTTGCTGCCATGCTGTTGCTGCGACTGTGGCGGTAGACATGGCTGTGCTTCAGCTGTTATGATTATAGCACAGACCTATTAGCTTATAATGGGTCTGACACTAATGCAGGGGTTGAATGTGGGCGGTGAACTGACCTGGTTGTGCTGGCTGAGCTTCGCACTGGAGCTACTGCGTTCCACGAGCTCCTGCGGCGTATCGGTAACACATCTGTCACATCTGATGTAAGCACCTCACCGTACGCTGTCAGAGCTCGGCCTTTTGAGCGCCGTAATGAGCAACAAATGGATAATGTAAAGCGTCACATCATCTCTCTTTTCTAGGGGGATCTGCAAACTGACAGCGTATTATGACTGGACACACCAGCTCTCCCTATGGATGAAGTGGGGGCGCGCAAAATACTGCAAGGAGAAGCAAAACCTAACGTGAGATAATGCACAAGCTGTCCATCTGTGACCCTTCGGGGTTCGGTATGAGAGAGAAATCAATACCCTGGATGATTTCATGTGACAGGGCGTCTGCAGCATAAAACAAAGTACCAACACTTGACCAGGATATGTTTAAGCAAAAACTATTAGAAGAAGCGATGTCATGTCAAAATCGATGGAAATTAGGGCAAAGTAATTCATCATACGGAGGGTACATTCATATTTGTAAATATGCTTGACTTTGAACATGAATAATTAAAGCCCGATGCATAGCCTGGATGCAAATGATTTGGCCGGGAGTGATGCAACTTCATATCTGTCACCATTAATCATTTATACCAAAGACAAACTGCTATGTTCATTCTACTTGAAGCGAGCTGCTCTACTCATTACAGGAAATGCGGCGACAAATCCGATTTCAGCTATAAAGTTGCCGCGCGGTTATTGCAGCGAGCAGGTTTGGGATTTACGACGCTTGCGATGAACGGATGCCTCTTGGTGGGGCAAACCGAGGGAAATGATAAGGTGGCGTTGTGCAGTTGCAATTAAGGCCAGCCCGCAATGCTTTCCATGTCTGTCTTTCATTAGCTGATGTAAATATGTGTATTGATTGGCCTTATGTAATAAGAGCTGGTGGGTTACCAACATGCTTTTTTGTGGGAGAAGCTTAACTTAATAGCACAAGTTTACATGGTAATAACAGCAATGAGTAACGTCCTCTTTCATTATTTAGCATACATAATTTAATTAAACTAAAAGCACACTACGCTACTAATAGAGAATATGGATGCTTCAAGAATTATGAGATAAAGTGAAACTAGAGATGAGATGGTTCACTGAGAGTGAATCACCCATCTGTACTGTAGTGTCAGTCAATGCATTATCACCAAAGGCATATCAGAGCAACTCTAACGCAACCTCTATTTTTAAATTAGCTGTGAATGTACTTTACATTTACTCATATCCATAATTACGCGTGCACTGGCAGCAAGTGCGGGATAAACATGATTTATTAAGCAGGTAGTAGGTCATTCAATGAAGCACATTATACAAAAAGATTTTCTTTATGACTCAAAGCTCACCTCCAGGCCTGAACTAGCTTTCTTAACTAGGTTGCCAGGGCAACGAAGCATCACAAAAGCTTTTGCTTTTTCTCTTACTTTTCTTACAGCACATCGCAAAGGGCTGCAGTGAGCTACCTGCAAAGTATTTGCAGTCCAAACACTGATACACTTCTCCTATTAGTGGTAATAAACCCAAGGGATGATTTCACCATACTGGCAGGTTCAGTCATACCCCCCGTCACAGTGCTCCATCGTCTGCCTTATCCTGGTCAACCTGAGTCACTTGACTTGGCTTGACTCTTGTCTCAGGCCCATGTGTTTCTCCCTCCTTCCCCGACAGACGCTCTGCAGTATAACCAAGTGTTCAGGGAGCCTCTGGAGGTAGCGCGATATAAAGGTTAATAAGCAAGAGAAACCAAACTGCCCCTAAAGGAGCTACTTGTTGATCCAACGCACAGTTGTGAGGTCTCGGCTCAGAAGGGAAAGCAAGTCGGCCATTGGTCAAAGTGACATCACACCGAACCCTAAGTTGCTCCAAATGGACAGGCCTGCATCTTGCATAGCAGCTCGCTGCCACCAGAGTGTGTGGGCATGAATTAGTGAATGAGAAGTGAAGTGTAAAGTGCTTTGGATATGCAAATGAAACCCATTTACCATTTAGTGTCAGAAACTGTGGTGTCTATGGGGTAGTCTGTGATTTCACATGCATGTCTAGGGGAAATTCTCTCTGTGGAGGAGCCTGGATGGTGTTTAAATCACTGGAGAGGACAATGAACACGATTCTTACATTGCCAGTCCAAGTGGGAGTATGCACAGAGTAGCAGGTGGATGACAGCATCATCCTCCCCATTGTGGGCCTAATGTATGAACTGGAGGGGATCTAAATGGTCTCTCACAAGGGATCTGGCCTGCTGTCATTTAGAGCCCTGGTGTGCCCATTCATGGCCACTGGGGCCAGACGCAATGTTTTTCACATCATCATCAGCACCCTCTGCAGTCTCACTGACAGGTTGAAGATGTGCTGGAAGGCCTCCCTGAGGTGGTTGGCACACAATTGGAAAACACTTGGGCTGATGCTTTATGGGCCGTCAGCTTTGCCTCAATTCCCTCGTCCTCTGATCAGCTGTTGTACGCTGCCCAGAGGAGAGGTGAGGGTCTGAGTCCCTGTTGGTGACGGGGACGCTCTTCTTGAATCAGGGACAAAGGAAGAGACGGGCACATCTTAATAGGAGTGCTCTGACTACACACATGCTGTGCACAGGGGAATACACAAATATGTGAATAAATATACAAAACACTAAACCAAACTAATTAGACTTTAGAAATCAATTTGCCACTTTTTATGTTGACGTTCAATCGGTGTGGACTGTATATGTATTCAACTGAAGCTACAAAGTCCTCAGTGCTTGCTGTATTGACAGAGAAGAAGCTAATACTTCTTGTTTTATTTCGACCACATTGCTGTTTGTGGACACATGTAGTCACTGTTTTGTGTTGAAAAATAAATAAAGGTTATTTCAGCAATGATTCTGAGTCCAGACCTCCAGGGAGCCAGGAGGTTTGCAGCCAGCAGAGTAAAAGCTAAACTTAACTCTGCAAACGAGCAGATGTTAGCATGTTGTTCTTGGTGTTAGCATGTTGTTCTTGGTGTTAGCATGTTGCGCAGCTAATGCGTCTGGAATGTTGTGTGACTGTTAAGAGTTTTCAAAGCCATTTAAATAATAGTCTAGTGCGTTGGATGAGAATGTGACTGTTTTTTTGTGCTTTACTATACACTGCAGCACTGGATTAGCTAGAGTTAGCTTTATGGTTTCCATGGAAACCATCCTCAGTAAGTCAAGTATGTAATTTTGATTGACAGACATGCCCTGAAGGTAACAATATGGCGACGTGCAGCTCTGTAGGATCCAGCAGGAGCTTGTGTGTAAGAAGCTTGCACACAATGCATTCTGGGACATGTAGTCAGCATTCTCAGTTTGCTATTTAATGCACATAAATAGCACACACTGAAGAATATATGACTCCAATTGACTCCAGTTACCATAAACACTGATGGGACATGCTGTAATAATATAGAACAAAATATGGACTTAATGAAACTTGAAATGAAATAAAACAAAATGAAATTCTGCTCAACAGCTTAATACGCTACAGCTATGTATAGAGGCCGCTTGTGCCTCATTCATGCATGCGTGCAAAGCGCATACACACGGCGCACAGAGGTGATGAAAACAAATAAGTCCTCCATCTGATGCAAAGCTGTCTCACACAAGCAAGCAAATAAACACACTGCTCTTATTTCCAGTGCCATCAGGCACCCTTGATGCGTACTCCATGGAAGAGGAAGCGCATACTGCGGCTCTTTGATAACACTTCAGAACAAACCTCTGCCAACTCTCGCACACAAATGTGGGTGTGCTCCTTTTTCTGTCAGCGATAGTTGACAACTGCTCATTTCCCAGACCACTTAAATGAATATTTTACGGACTCTGTTTCCATTTATATGGTGACATCCCCTACACACAACGGTTTTAGGGGTGTTTCATGTGGCAACTGGAAATTTTGCATATTTTGCGGTGTTTTGCTGATAGTTGCTGGAGCGAATGGGGAAATTCGTGGCATTTCAGGCAGTGCCGACACCGTGGCACATCCACGGCGAGGCTCTTAAGCTGCAGCTGCAGTAGGTGGTGACAGATGTGTGCAATGACCTATCAAGAAAACTCCCACAGCTACATTTTCTTTTCAGACTGCAACGTGAAATACAAGAGTGAGCAAGAGTGCTTTGGGCATGTGCAAGGCTCAGCACTAAGTTGACTTGATGGACAGAAACAACAGAACCATAAGTAGAAATATATAATGGATGACATCCTTACTGTGCATGCTTCAAGAAGCAACAATCAAAATAAAACCCCTACATCATCTCGGAGGAGACATTTCGCTGAAAGATGTCACTCCTCTGTGGAATTCATTTTCACTTCTGCTTTCCTAGCACTTGGAAAGGAGGATATCCAAAAATATCAGTGCCAGCTACGCCACCTTTGCGTTATGTTGCTGAGGAAATCCGCATTAAATTTCCATCACGATGCTGAGGTCATATTTCTACCCACCTCTCCCTAGGCATCTGGTGGTTTGGGTTGTGGTGACAGCGGATGCTGAGGCCAAAGAGCTTGCGGGCGGTGCGCTGAATCTTGAGCCGCTGGATCTCCAGGGAACTCTGAAGGAGCCTGTAGCGGGCCTGAAGGTCCCAGTCGCTGCCCCACAGGAGATGCACACTGCTGATGGGCAGGAAGTGAGTGGAGGGCAACCTCTTCAGGAAGGACTTGAACTCATCTGGATGACAGAGAGGGATGAGAGTTAGAGTGCAGATTGCAAAACAGAGAGATAAAGAGCAGAGAGAGAAGGTGGTGTGACAGAAAATGTGAAAAGTGAAAAGTTGGGGAAAAGGTGGGATGAAGTAAAACTTGCAAAGATGCAGCCTTTGGGAATGTAAATAATACATTTCACGTTCATGTGCATGCACCTATTCTTAGTTAAAGTAATCATAATCAACATCCGAAGTAAAGGGAAGCAGTTTGAATTCATTCTCAAACTTTTAAGCCAGTAAGTTACACTCCTGTTTCCGAGTCTGAAAGGTGCTCTGGCATTTCTTTTTAACTCTGCTGAAATAGTGAAATTAAAAATAAATAAATAAAAATCATATTATGTATATAAACAAACTTATCTGTGAGCCGACCGGTGTGTTTTCAAACAACTGCGAGGACGGCAAACAATACTGCTGAGTGGCTTTGCTTTACAGAAACACTCGACTCATTTATTTGTTCAACCCTAATCTTGCAAAGCATCCTGGGTAGAATTGCAAACAAGCAGCAGCGTGCTGCGGGCTGTTTGCAGGACTCGTGCTGGTGGGTGACAAAACTCTTGAATCTGTCCGTCCATCTGCAGGTTGTCCAACTAAAATTGCTGATTACTGTCTTAAAGATCAACGCAACAGTATAAGTATCTGCTTTAAACACAGTACTGCGACAAACAATACTGCAGTTTTAACACATAAACACTGTCACTCTGTCAGAATGAACCATTTATTAAACGATAAATGACAATGATGAATGTTTAAACCTAATGAGCAACCGATGAAACAGTTTAGCCTTAAAATGAAAGAACAGGGATTAATATAAATATATTTAGTTTGGTAGTTGTCTTAATTGTCTGATTTCAGGTTCTTCTTAAAGACATTTGAAGACGAGAACAATCTTCGCCACTTTCTGTCATCTCATAGCCCCAAATACTAATTGATTAATTGATAAAATAATCGATAGGTTAATTAATAATAGCAGCAATCCTTAGTTCCCGCCCTAAATAAGTTGCTTTACTGTGTGTGGACATATTCAGTGGTGGGGTAATTCAAAGGGAATCTGTAAACCTTATATTTTTTAAAGAAACGTTGAGAAACCGGTCAGTGTTGTATCTTCAGCTAAGGTCATCGCACAACCAGAATCCCGACTTCTGCTTCTTCTTCAGCTTAATATGTGGTTGGACGTCTGTGGTTTAGGTTTTTGTTTTTGGTTCGCTCGTGTTGTGAGCACTTGCAGAGAACCGAGCCCCTTAGTGCAGCAAACAACCTGCTACCCTGTGTTTCCACGTACTTACTGAGGAGCACTGCCCGGCACAAATGTGGTCCCACCAGTGATGATGATTGCCCTTACGCTCCTCTAGCTGCCTCTCATAATCCTTGCCCGTCTCCTCAGACGGCCCGGGACTCCACCTCTCTGACCCTTCCTTTCAACACTAGCTCCAATGATGAACATGAAGATGTTACTGAACCTCCAGCAGCAAACGCACAAGGACGAGGAATCTTTCATCTGGTGTGCTAATTAAAAAAATATTGAGTCAAATGATTCAAGAGAAACTCATTATTGTCGCCGAACATAAATTCAAGCACATCATTATAAATAATAGAGCAGACACAAAGATAACCATCGCAGCTCCGGGTTCACATTTCGTCTTTGCATTGTCACAGTTTAGATGAAACAGAGCTGCACACAAGCTAATGTATAAAACCCTAATGCTCGAGGATAAGATAATCCAAATCTTTGAGTGGAGAATGCGAAACGTCCTCGCGCTCGACTCCCAAAAGAACGGATCCCCAATATTCAAGACGTGCAAAGATCTGTACAGTAAGCCAGCACCATCCTGCAGACCTCTCCAAGACAGTTTAACAGCATTAACCGCAGAGTTAAGAGCTCTTCTTCAGCAACAGCCGAGAAATGTCAGACTTTCCTCCACTCTCCTCCCAGGCATGTCAGAGCTCCCTTCCCCCTTTTCTTCAAAGAGGCCAGATTCCTTCTCCTCCCCTGTTTTGAGCTTGCCATATTCCTCCACCCAGGTTTCAGAGATGTCAAGTGCCTCAGCTCCCTCTCTTCCTAGAGAAGCTGGGTGTCTCCAGCACCCAATATTCAGAATTGTCTGATTCCCTCACCGAAAAAAAAAAATCCATTATCAAGCCCTACCCTCCCGCCAGTTCAACAGCTGCCAAGTCCTTTCACACAAGCTTCAAAGCCATCGAGGATCCTGTCCTTGATACAGCTACCAAAGAGTCCACGCAGTCCCTCGATGGACTCTTATCTCAGGTCACCCGGCATCTTATCTGGAGATTACAGCTCTCGCAATGTAGGCCCACTTTACCTCTTGTGCCATTACCTCTCAATTTGATGGGTCCTGGACGTGTAATGACAGATATTTCGCAAGATCTACCAATCTATAGTCGCCATTGAGATTTATGTTGCAGCTGTACCAAGATAACATTTGCAGAAGTTGTAATAACGGTTTGCAACCAAATCTTGTATGATAGCATGAGTAATAGGCGTTCAGTCAAGCGTAGTCCAAACTTTTATTCAATCGTTTGACCTCAGTGTGAACTATAGCTTTCCCCCACAGGTTCAGTCAATAGCCCACAGTGGGAGAACATGTTGTGCACGTTGAATATCTTGAGTGCATGCTAATTTTTTTGGACAGATGCATAATGCACCAGCGCAACGATGCTGGTAGTGGAAAATACATAATCTGTAGAGGAGGTGGATGGTATTATGAGTCGTGACAAACCAGATCACCTCTTCTCCGTGCTTTTAAAAGGCAACTGACAAGGCCAAAAAAGTTTCTCCCAGGAGGAAACAGGAGTCTTTGTAGAGGAGCTGCTGTGCATAATCGCTATCAGCAGTGGAGCGGCGCCTTGACAGGCTGGATCTCACTAACATGGATCCAACATACACGAAACTAAATGTAAAATGTCAGTTCCATCAGTTTGGGGTTGAGATCTTTATGATAATAATGAACTTACTGACATGAGGGCGTGACCGCTCTTTGTTGGACAACATGGCTGTCATTTATTTGATGAGTTGACCTACGTCCAATCCAGTCTTTCATAAAAGTATTATTGGACATTTATTGTCACCTGTTGCCGTGGTTGCAGGCAATCTGTCTGCATCTTATCTGTACTGAAGTGTAGGGATAGAGGGACAGTGTTTCCAAGTTACCGATTTCCTAATTTCCTCCATTGTTGCCTTTGTGTGCTGCATTTTGTTTTCTTGGCTGGTTATTAATTTATATAAATCCTTTTTTGGGGGGGACTCTTTGTGCATAGTTCATTTCGAGCACCTCTTCACAGATGTTCTGCACTCACTGACCTCCACGACTCACATTAACTTCCCTCTATGGCACATAAATATATTTATCTGTTGCTGGCAGGTTTTATTGGGACACTTTTATATCACATCAATAATAGATAAGCACGGCCCCTTGCCATGTAACAACTGGGCACTAGATGTACTTTCTCCAGTGCCACTGACTCTCTTGTTGTCTGGGTTTGCGTTTGATGAAAATAGCGGAATTCGTATGGGGGGAAGAAATATAACTTGACATGACTTTGACACGTGAGAGTTCTTTGCTTTTCAGTTCACTGCTCTTAAACAACACGCCCCAACGCTCAAGTAACACAGTAGGTTATCTCTCAATTCCAGTGATGACCCGTATGAGTGTTTCTGATCCGCTGCCCCTACGTGAATCACTTCAACAGAGGTTAAGAGAAGATCGGCGTTACGGTTTGAGGAAATCGATGTTCAGTTGAAGACGAGACGCGAACTTAAGAACGTAGCGTCGCCTGCCCACTCATGCACCTTCACATTTGCACCTTGACATCTTACGAGTTTTGAACATGTGAAAACTTAATTTTCAATAATTTATGTAGATTTGGCTGCAGTGAGGAAGGACTAAGCCGCCGGTTTGTGAAATATGTTTTTTAATAAGCTTAAAGCAGAGGGAAAGTTGCGAGATCATGAGATCACCTCGGCTGCCTGAGCTCTGCACGCGTGTGCATTGATAAAATGAATTTCAGAATCAAGTTTGCAAAATAGTACAAAGAAAAAAAAAACTTGAATGCAATACTGCGCCGCTGATGGCACGATGTTTTCATTGATAGCGCGATAAATTTAAGCTGGAGGTGAATCTGCAGCTTACCAGAGTTTTCAAAGTCTTTATAAGAAGCAGCCCAGGACTCAGACATCCCCAGCAGGGTGTTCTCCATAATCTGGATGTCGGTGATGGGACAGTTGCACTGGGGATACTCGTCGGCGCACTGGCAGATGCACTGGTTGTCGTGGCACACGTACTCCCCCTCTCCGTTGCACATAATGTAGCTCAGAGCTGACTGGACAAATTTCTCCTGCAGGTATTCTGGGAAAATGACCTGGAGACCTGAAACAGAGATACGTGAGATGTTTTAGTAATTAGTTTTTGTTTATAAAGTACAAAACAAGAATACAAAAGGTGCATCCTCCATGCTCTCTGAAACTTTTAAGTGGTGCAGCTTTTCTAGCCTTTACGGCACTCGTATGGGCTCTAAATCATCTCACAAGACGCCACTCAGCCAATCGTGTGAATCAGTGATGCAAGCAATACACACACACACACACACAGGGGGACAGATGAGACAAGAGACGGCGGAGAGAGTGAAACCAGCTTTTAATCAGGAATGGAAACCAGAGTGCGGCAATGTGACTTGCAACTACTAGGCAGAGCGCAGAGCATGCTCGCATCTAAACCGGGGGCAGAGAAAATAAAATATTTTACATGCTATGCACTTCTTGCTCAAAGACATTGTCTCTGACTGAGCCTCTATGAATTTTAATGTTTCCATATTCATCAGGGATCTATATACTCTAGCTGGGGATGGGTGGAGGCACTACAACATTACAGATCTCCGTCCTCCATGTGGAAAGATTAGCGAGCCGCTGCTGGTTTCAAGCACTCGTTTATTTGCACGCAAGGATGTGCTTCAAGGGTCGACCGCGCTCAACCTGAGCCGTCCGCTCTGCTGCGGGTCACTCGTGACGTCACGGCGATCGGCGCCAGCTCTCTCCGGTCAGTTTGGCCCGGCGTTTCCTTTGTGCACACATTCGTGCGCCTCGCTGTGAACGCTGAGCGCTACCGTTTGTGTTTGCCCGTGGTTTACGTGCCCAACTTTGCAGCATTCTGCTAATTAAACACTAACGGCAATAGCTGAATTTGTAATCTAGAGGCCAATTTGGGGCTGAGGCTGAAAGTACCTCTTCACTCTCACCACAGACAAGGTATTTATCATTTTTAGACTCCGAGCCAATCCATATCTCACCCTGGGGATCTCATAGAATTGAGGCTTGGACAGCAAACAGTAAAACCTCTTCTCTTCAGTCCAGGCCTGGGAAAATAAATCCCTAGCTCTACAAGCCACTGGATTGGAAAAGAACTAAATAGATTTTTTTCCCTTCTCGTATGAAACAGCATCTCGGCGAGGCAATATTTTCTTAATAGGTTTTACTTGAGCACAAACAGTGCTTCAGCAGAAAATATGCAACCAGGAACCAGAACGTAACATGTTATTGAATGATGAATGATTGCATTATTTTCCTTTTTCACCTTTGGGTGAAAAGAAGAATCCGTTTATGCAAAATCAACATAATGTGGCTGGAATGAAAGGGAAAGTAAGCATATAATTTCATACTGAACACATGAATCATTTTCGGCGTGTTGTCATGGAGTCCAACGGCATCCCTTATGATGCATATGCATCGTGGTAATTAACGCTCCTTATTTTCACCCGCAACGTACACTACACTGAAAACTGTGGGGAAGCAAATTAGGGTCCTAACATGTGCCAGGACCTGGCTCCGGAGCAACTTCGACATCCATTGTCATGGTGACGGCCTGTGAGCAAAGTTACACGCGGCGAAGTTCGTTACTTAAATGCAAATATGACAGTTAACGATGCTAAAAGTTGAAATCGCATTTGTACCATACCCACTGCTGCATTTATTCAGCACGATATGAACTCTTCCTTGTTATGCGACCGTCTTTATGCATAGGTTCCCCTCTGCTCCCCGCCTCATCAGAACCACTGCCCATCGGTGATGAAGGCAACAGAAGGGGGGAGGGATGGAGGGAGTAAAGGCGATGGATGGATCACGTCTGACCACAAAAGAGTTGGGTTGCGCGGGGCTTTTTCTCCATCAGGCCTGTCTGCGGCCCCTGGATCCAATATTCATTTAGCTTGATGTATTCCTGGGCTTGAAACTTTAATGTGATTTGTGGGAGAATCCAGATGGCAAGTTCACGGATCAACGCTGCTCACTGACAGTGCCGGTGCCAGCGGCCGGGTGCACAATAACACCGAGCGCCTCGGCCCTCCCTTCTTCCCTCTTCTGTCTAAGCATACCTCATACCCCCGAACCCAACCATCAACACACACACACACGCGCAGGTTCTTTCCTTTTTTCCGATATCAACGTGTCGGCACCGGGAGATTGCGCGAGGAGCCATTCTGGATGCTGACATTCAGCTCAGCACTATCAGTCTTGCAATCTCTTGTTTTCCACTGTCCCTTCTCTTTCCATGCCTCTCTCTCTCCCTCTGTACACATCGCTTCTGTCTTACTTCATTACACTCACTCCTACTCCCGCAACACTCATGCACATGCCCCTTGACTCGCCCCCCCCCCCTTCATCCTTTGGCTCTCATTCACTCCATCAATCACTCTCCTCATTCCTGTTTCTTCACCTCTTCTGCTCTCCTCTGCGTTCCCCCACCGAGCACGTACTCGAGTATTGGAAATTTGATGTCTTGTCCTCCCACTCCAGCGCAGAAATGATGTCACGCAATAAAAGTAAATCCATCAACATTTGTTAGTGCAGTGGGGAATGAGTAAGAGAATTGGAGCCCCCGGGCCAAAAATGAAATGAGAAACTAATCAGAGTAAAAACATTTATCTTGGTGACTTTCGTCTCTTTGCTGTGTTAGCGTGGTAACATGTGAAAACACAGAGAGCGACTGGGTTATAAAGCTACAGTTTATTATGGCTCTGAGGCAGGTATTTGTTGGGGAAAACACTAGATATTGGAGTGGGGAGTTACACTCACCATCATTAAAGAGCTGCCGATAAAATGAATAGGAGCATATTGGAATTGCCGTGCAGCCATTTGATAACCTCCAACTTCATGCTCTGTCAGTGCACATAATTCCCTGCAACCCCTATGCCTGGCTTGCTCTAAATAAATAGCACCTCAAAATGGCAGTTAATCTCATTGCATACATCAGAGGCTGATGTATTTCCTTCACGTAGGTTGCAGGATATAGGCCCGCAAACGCCCC
Source organism: Datnioides undecimradiatus (assembly GCA_008933995.1). Taxonomy (NCBI): domain Eukaryota; kingdom Metazoa; phylum Chordata; class Actinopteri; order Lobotiformes; family Datnioididae; genus Datnioides; species Datnioides undecimradiatus. The sequence continues at coordinate 4,439,728 of WARS01001868.1, read as the reverse complement.
GTGAATGCTAAAAAACCGAAACTCTGCAGCTGTGACTTTGCCTTTTCATTACGTCTCTTTCCAGGGTGCTCTAGTTTTACGTGGTGATAGATGGGGAGTGCGGGCCGCAATCGAGGCTTGTAACTGCCTTGGCAAGCAGTCGCCTGCTTATTGCAATGCCACGCTCCGCCTCATAAGTTACAGTTTCATTAAAGATTAATTGACCATTGTGTGGCCGCAATTTCGCAAAATAATCATTACTTAATCCACCGGTGCAATAAAGTGCATTACTTCAATGGGGGCATTAAATTACCATTGGAGGTTATCGTCACAGCCATGATACAAAACCGAAGACCTCTGAACTGGAAGATTGCCTGTTTCTCTCCAGTCCAGGTCTTGCCCAGTCCGCCTTGCTGATCCTTAGATACTTAAAATCGAGCGGGCACACACGCAGCTTTGAGATCCGCTGCGTTGGCCCATTTCACACGGCAACTCCTCTTCCGCAACTAAGAGGTAAAGGTGCCGCTAAAGCAGCTATTTATCCACTTTTCATTTCTTTACATAAAGCGCTTTAGGTCTTTGAAGGTGTGTGTGTGTGTGTGTGTGTGTGTGTTGGGGCTGACAGAGGATAACATGTTCCGCTGGAGCTACTCCCCGCTCTCAGAATATGTTAGCATTTTTTAAAGTTCTGAATGAGGTGTACTTAGCATTCAAATGGATAATGCGTTGCTGTGTCTGCGCCGAGTAGATTATCGCAGATTATCATAAGTGTTCTCAGCACACTCGAAGGCGGCGGCCCGTGTTACCAAACAGGTCTCCAAATTTTGTTGAACGATCTCATTTGAGTGCTCGTGAGTGGGAATAATCGTTTGGGACAATAAAACCAGCATTCCCATCTCAAATATACTGTTGTGTCCAACGTGCAGCACGAACAATGTTTGGTTTTTCACACCCTTGGATGCTTTGCTGGGGTTTTTGGGGATTTTTACAGTACACTGACACTTAGGCATGCATATATTTGAAACAGAAAAACAACAGAGACATGGCGAATCCCATTTCCTAGAACATATTAACATACAAGCGTCTGCATATGCATATGTGATGCACCCCGGTCTATCCGTGCGCAGCAGAAAGACTTGCACGACGCAGTGTGATTCACACAATATCAATGGTGTTAGCACAGAAAGCAAGAAAGCACGCAGGTGCTGTAATCACTGTAAAAGCATAAATTACATATAAAAATGGTCTTGGCATTCAGGGCTTGCTGCTTCCTGAGGAAAAAAAAGGGGGAACTGCTGAAATTGCATGTTGAAGCAATTGTTGGATTGAGGAGGGCAGGCAGTCTGGAGAGGTAGATGAGCTCTCCATGGGGCTGAGTTATTGCCGGTTGTGCTGAACACTGGACACAGATACACAAGTTGGGCCAGAGCGAAATTCATGATTACTTCTCTTCTCCTTTTCACAGAGGGTGAATGCAATACTGTAGTTTTTTATCTATCTACTGGCCTCAAAGTCACCAATGCAAGGTTACGATAATGTGATAATTTAGTTTTTAATTGCCAAAATATGGCCAAACACAGTGAAATATTAGCTGGGCTTCAAATTATGTGATGTGGTTGCAGTTGGCTGCTTGTGCGCTTCAGTAGCACTGCTCAAGCTGTTCCGTCATGTGCTGCCATGTGTCCCTGCACAGCAGTAGCGGTGGGGCCTCGGCTGGCGAGATATTGTACACACAAGCGCACGCGCGCGCACACACACACAAGCGCACGTTGCACACACGCGCGCACATGCACTTTGCAGGCTCTTGCAGAAATCACATGTTTTACAAGAACCCTGGAGAGGGGGAGGAGAGGCATATGACAAGCTCTGACATTTCCATTTCAGCTATAAAAGATACAACTGCCCTCAAAGTGTCAAGACGTGCTGTATACACGTCTCCGATCAAAAGCCCAGTTTTATCACAGAAATTACATCAAACATCCCTAAATACAGAAATAATGCTAATCTGTTTGTATCGGGAGGCAAACTGAACAAATCTGCAGATTCATGCACAAACTGTTGCGACAAAGCTGAGCGCCTGAGTGCGCGACCTTCTGCGGGTTGCTCAGCTTGCAGTCTCAACAGTCAACTGTTGAGGAGATGTCTATACGTGAGTCATCTTCCTGGCAGCACAAATACATCATTGATTTCTACTGCTTCTCAACGCAGGCGTGTCATTTATTCGGTGGCCGCTCAACCACAGTCTGACGACCTTCTGCCAGCTTTGGCTGCTTTGTTTGGTCGCCTTCTTCTTCTGGGTCGAACGTTTTACACAAAAACCCTTAACGGAGGACCGAGCACACAGAACAAGCTGAAACAGAATCAAACACAGGTTTCAAAGCTATCGTCATGTCACGGAGGTCTTGCAGTTATATACATTTTTTTGTGTTATGTCCATTTTTAATTGCAATATAAGGACGCACGCAACCATTTAAGCAATGGGGTTCTCAAAGTGTTTGGGAAAACAGCTCAATACTGCGAGGGCCCTTCTGAATGCAACAAAGGAATAAAGCAAAGAAACCTCCAATCAATAGATGAAACTCGGTCTGTCAGAGGGAGAAATAAGACTGAGTGGGAAACCGTGGCACTTGCTGAAATGGCAGCCTGCAGCTGGCAAGGGCGAGTGTGCATGAAGGAGGGGGGGGGGTGGAGATTTATGGTCATGCTGGCCCAAATGGAAACTCGCTCTTGATTGACCACTTCCAATTGAAAGCTGACCTCCAGGTCAACACGGAAGGATTTCATCAGGTACTGGGGTTTCAGCATGTTGGAGCGAAGTGAAAAAGTGCGCGCGAGCCATCCATCTTGATGGAAATGAGCCTGCGTTGTTATCGGTCCTCTGGGCGAAAGGACGCGTGCGTCCGCGAAGGGAACGGCGCGCCAGCCTGACCGAGAGATCGTTCGATACCTCAGACCATTAGGTATGCAGTTTCCTGAGTAAGTCCGTGATTCCTGCATCAAAATAACTTTATAATCTGTGCAGCTACCGTCATCAGATGTGTATATTTTTTCCATTTTACGCTTTCGATTTTTTTGGGAAAGGGATGGAGAACAGGGAACAGGGGGAGAGCGGATGATGAAAATGGCCTCTGTTTGTTTGTTTGTCGCCGCCGCTCGTCCAACATTTGCTCTCCGTGTTTTCCACCAAAAGATTTTCCCCTCAGTAAATTATTCTCTGGTAACCGTGGACATTGCGCCGTCTGATATACTTTAGTGTCCGAATCAATTTTTCAACAAGTCTGTCATCAAAAACAACTTAATTGATTTGTATGTTTGTTTGTCTTCCCCCCGTAGTGTCTGCGGCGTCTTCGCTTGAAAAGAGGGACAGGCATCGAGCGGCGGAGAAATGAGTATCTAATTCATCACTCTCCGCACGACTTGCCTACAGGGCCAGTTTAATTTATTTTCACTTCACCACTTTGAAAACTGTTGGCTCAGGCTATTCTAACATATTCATAAATCTTCCCAAGATGGGCTCATGGCTCTTCCCAGATAGGCTGTTGAGGAAACTGGAGAAAGGAGAGAAGAGGGGAGGCGCGCGGTGGGGATTGGAAGGAGCAAATTAGTTTGCTTTTGTTTTGGTGCTAATTTATGACAGCCACATTGCAGGTGATTGGGTCCTTGCGAGGTAATGGCTTCGTAGAGGTTCCAGGTCCTTTTTATCTTTCCTTGGCCCGGCCTTAATATATGTAACCAATTTGCTTGCTTCTCAACCCCCGGTATGTGTTTTCTCCATTTGTGCTGGATATCAAATTACACCAACAATATTCCAATCTTCTGCCTAATATACTCAAAGTCCCTGCTGCTTTGCTATTTAAAAAAAAAACAAAAAACAATTTAAATAAGGCAATCAATGATAAATACTAACAGATGGCGGGAAATTATGGTATTAAAAGCAAATAAAGAAATGTGACTTTGTACACATACTGTACAGTAAGAGTTTAAGCAAACAGTGAAGATCCTGAGCGCTTAACTACCACATGTTAATTCCCCCGTTTTCGCTTAATTCTCACCCCTTTCTGTCTGTAAACTATTTTTACTTCTCCGTCCCAGCGGAGGCAGAAAAGTGAGAATCCAGCCAAAGCCAATATCGTCGGGTTTCTAAGCTCTAGCCTGGAGAGAGGACAAACAAACACAGAGCAAATTAATGTGGGAGAACAAAAGTGTATTTAAATCCCAACTGCAGTAAAGCTAAATAGTGTGGATCTTTCATTCGGATTGAACTTGAGAGAATAAACAAACCGGAGTTCTTGCAGACAGTAATAATAATAATAAAAAATAAAAGTCTACATTGCGATGAATCACAGGATCCATTAAAAACTCCAGCGTGGGTCCACATTTATGGGTTTTGCTCATATGCAAAATGCTTCTTCTTGTCCCAGCTGATAATTTGTAATCCAAAATAGGTCAATTACATAAGGTACAGGTACGTCTGTGCGCCCAGTGCTGTAATTCATGGCGGGTGATAGAGGCAGACTGGGCCAGGATCGCTGCATTCATCGTGAATGTCTCCCATGCATGTAGTTTGCGCTCAGGCCCTAAACATCCCAAAAAAACCCCAAACTGCCCCACAGTCATATTAAGTTTCAGCGACGCACGGTTTCATGTGCCATAGATCAAAGCTCCGCAAAGTCGTTGCATGAAATCTAATGTGAAGAAAATGGTTCCGGTGCCATCTCCAATTCTGATGATCGGCGGACGCGGCGGGGGAGAAAGAGCAGGAGAGAAAGCAGGAGGTGTTGGTTAATTTGCCAAACACTTTTACAAAGCAAAACTGTGGGAGAGAAGAGGGCCGAGTCCGGGCTTTGATAGGTAGCTCCCTTGATGTCAGAGTCCACTACAGCATTCTAATCTGAATCTAAGCGAAAGCTGAGGGAATATCCAGGGAGTGTCATATCCGCATTGTGTTATCTGAGGCTTGCAGCCCCGCCAGCTCACAAAGAGCGGACCACAGGGGTGAGAAGGAGGGAGAAAAAAATAAAAAATTCCCTTTTGGAAATTCTGTTATTTTGCAAAGACAGTTTAAAGTGTCTCCGGGAGACAGTCGACCAGAACTTCTTTTTTTTTTTTTGGCTGTTAATAAACCACAATGCTGTCTCCGAGCTGACGCCACCAAAGCGAATCAACCAGGAGGAAGAGCTGGAGAGTCCTGGTTGGGTGTAATCGCTTCCCAGTAACAAAGTTTTTGCAGTTGCACGCGCGCCTCAAGGTAGATAAAGTGCTGAGGTTCGGAGCGGAAAAAGTAAAAGTGAAAGGGGGGAAAAAAAAAAAAAAGAAGGTGTGATTAAAAGTTTAATTAGAAGAATAAAATGAAGTGGGTTTTCTATTACTGCATCCTTGTTGTAACTCACATGGTGCTGCATACTAATATGATCCCCCTTATTTAATTCATAAGCAATTAAAAAAAAAAAAAAAAAAGGCTAGTCCAGATTAAGTTTATTGGAGAGGGTGCAGCAGCATTACACAAAAAGGATTTGTGTTCAACACTTAAGAGAAAATCAGAAGCTGCATGAGAAGAGCGTGCAAAGTATGGATCGCCCGTCCGTGCACGGCAGGCTGAGACGGCGAGACGGCGCAAAGAAGAGTAGTCCAAATCATAAATAAGTAAACACACACACACAAATAAAATAGAAGAACGCAGAAGAACATTACAAACAAAAATAGGAGGAAATAGACAAACACGGGCAGATTTGAGGAACGTTGGGAGAAAGTTTCCAAAAGAGCAAGTTTGGATTCGCACAAACTGAGGCAGGAAATTTGGCGAGAGAGCCAAGAAAATGTTCCTGACATTGGTTTTCTTGGCTCATCAGGGGTTGTACTCTCTCACACACACACACAAACACACACACACACGCACACGCCCTGATGCATGAGGCCAATCAAACAAACAGAAAGAGCACAGACGTGTGCGCAACTGAATCAAATGTCTGTGATTGTGCGGCTACGCCTTCGTAACGCCGGGTTTCCTCTTCGCTCCCCGTGACGTCTTCACCATCCTAATCAGAGCCTGAATTCGGATTAAGCCAGTCCATCAGTTTTAAACTCATTTTCACTCAGCCGGCGAGAGTCAGCAGACTGTTTTCCAACCCCGTCGGCTAACCCCTCGCATTTCTGGTAGCCACTGATTACTTCAGTTGGCCAGAGGTCCTTTTCAGTTTGATAGGACACCGCAGAGACGGTGAACTGGAATTTCTGTTGCATTACTTTCCGCCTGTGCTGATGAATGAAAAGCGAAACAACAGAACAAGTTGTCAGCCTTTGGACCAGTCTCTGCGCGCACAGACCTTCTTTTCTTCTTTTCTTTTTTTTTTTTTTGCTTTATGTCACAAACGGTTTGCATAAACGCAGCGGAGCAAAGAGGACAGAGATGCACTTTCATTGCTTGGATGCAATCATGTTTGAAATTCTATGAATCAACATTTTTTCCTCCTCGGGAGCAAAACTACAAATCATCTGGGCGTCTCGCAGGGGCTGGGGAAACCTTGTATCTCCAAGAGGTTGAAAAACGCCTCCGTTCCACACAATACAGTTCTCAGCTGAGCCAGTGTCCCTTTGGGTGTTTGAAATGGCTTCTTTTAGCTTAACATTAAAGACAGTTTCCACGTATCATAAAAGAACAGAACGAAATCCATAACTTTAATCCAAATAACAGTCTGTGATTGGTTTCACTTTCACTTTTCAACGGCATCATCATTTCCTTTCCAGGGCGTGCGTCCCTGCTGTGGTTGTCTGCCAGAAAAATACAACATTATCCAGCTTTAAGACACATTTCAACAACAAACTTCACAGATGTTGGTTGTTTTAAAGTATATATTTTAACCAGGTGAAGGGTTTTAGTCAACAACATCTGGATCTTAAGTTATCAGAGGAGCTACCTGAGCAAACGTTAGCGGCAGCCCGGCTCGAAGCTCATCCAGGACGCCTCGTGTCTGCTGGTTTTTACTGTGAAACTGCTTTGTTCTGTGTTTTTACTGGCTTAGTTTGTTTCAGAGAGAAGGAGACTGTTGTGGGTAATTCAGGTCCTGGTAAAAACCTCCTGAGCACTGAACGTTGAAGGAATCCAAACAGAGAGAAGCTGACTACAAAGCGCCCATGGTCCCATGCTTCTTCACGACCACCATCACCAAACTGTGACTTTCTGCATTGTTTTAACTGAGGGAACCCTTGTGATGGAACATTAAGCATTGTGCATTTATGACTTTAGCTCATCCACAATTGAAATAGTGGAGAAGGATGTTTCTCACAGGACAAAGACGTCCAGTGCAAGTGATTCAATTCAGTGAAGTCAACGTCAGAGCGTCTGAGCGAAGATAGAAACAGAGTTCCTAGAGAGGTCATTCATTTCAAAACATACAGTAAATCAAGGATATCAAAGGCAATCTGAAATTAATATTTACTTTTGAAGTCAACTTTAAATATTGCGTTATCACTGAGACGTGTTTCTGTTTTCCTCTGCAGACACATTCAAACAAATGCTGGTCCTTCTGAATTAGCTGACGTCAGGGGCCTGAACAGCCTTTCTGTGGCGAGCTCATTGATTCGAGGCACCTTCCCACACCGCTGAGCGGTTACAAGCTTACCTGTCGCGCGCACTCAACGCGTCACTCAGAAGGTGTGTGGAAGAGCTGAAAATCAAACGATCGCATCAGAGTTAAGACTTGTGCAGCTGCCTTTGACGCCTACCTGTGAGGTGTGCATTTCCCTTTGGTTCTTTATTGTTCCGACCAACCAAACGTTAGCTGAGGACTGAGCTGGGTGTGTTTATCTGGAGCTCATCCTTTGTGCCAAAACTCATTCCTGCGCACTTTGAATCAACTCATACCCATGTGGAGAGAGTAAACAGACTGAAACCATTACACAGAAACATCAGCAGTAGCTACGCGTACCAGGTGTTCAATCCACCGCTCTTTGGAGACGAGAGGTCTTCTTTAAAAAGTGAGTACTGTAAAAATAAAAATAAAACCATCTCTTTCAACTAAAATGTTGCACGATGTGCATATTTTGCATTTCAGATGTGCCAGTGATCCGTGATTTTCCACACCGGCCAGATGTGACTCCTCCCCGCGGTTTAAATGCCAAAAGTTTGCGTTTTAGCTAATTGCCTGGTAAAAGGTCAATAGGCATTTGAAAATGAGACACATGGTGGGTGTTCAATGTGCTGAGAACTGCCGCTGCTCGTAAGAACAGTGCTGGCCCCGGCCAGTGTCTTCCTCCTCAAGGGATAGTTTGTGAAGCCCGTTTATGGCGCGTTGTCAAAGAGCGGGACAACACTGTCAAAGCTGTTACTTTTGGGGGGGCTTTGAATGTACAGACCAGCCAGGGGATACAGTAAATCTGTGTTTTGTGTGAATAAAAGGAGATCAAGCTGCTTTTGGAGCCACTACGAGGTTCGCAAGTTGTTCCAAATGGCTCATCCATTAACTTGCAATTTTCCACATATCCAATTATTCTAAGTGCACCCAGATAAAGGATAAAACATTTAAACACATGCTGCTGAGATGCTCCTTTATTCCTTGCCTTTCTGTGGAGTGTACATATTTTTCTAATCGCGCTCAGGATTACCATGGCAACCAGCCCCAAACACCCTAGCAATCATAGGAAGGATGGTAGCAACCAACTAACAACGTATTAAAGTGACCAGAGGAAAGTGCTGCACCTATCAAAAGTCAATCTGTTGCAGCAACAGCATCGCATGCCTCGGCAACTAGCTGGCCAGGCCAGACCACCATTGCGACAAAGTGCCAGCAACCCTGCCACACCCTGGCAACCTACCTGAACATCGAGAACGTATATGAAGACCCTCACAAACCACCAAGGAAACAGTTTGGGAAATAATTTCATAAACACAAATATGTCATTTAAATAAAATGCACAAACACATCACACACCCACCAGTGTTTCATGACTGAGATCTTTCAGCTGCGTGTCGTTTTGGAATTTCAAATGTTGCTGGATGCTGCGAGCACTGATAAACATATCAAAGTGAAGATCGTCTCTGTCATCTGCTCGTGTTTGTTGACACAAAGGAAAAATGGCCTGTGGACGTAGCCTGGTGCATCTACAAAAGAAGTGCATGTGATTTAAAACATAGAGAACCCTGGCGAGCTGTAATAATATATAACGGCTTTGCGCTGCACTTTGCAGTGAAGTCAGAAAAAACACTGGTGTTTTGAAGCTGACTTAATCGCCTGGGAATTACAGAAAAACTCAGAATCATAAATCCAAGCAACACAGGGCTCCATGGAGACCAGAGCCTGCGACCCGAGTGAATGAACAGGTTTTATATGTTTAGCGGGAGAAAAATGGGAGTAATGGCATGTATCAGGCCTGCAACTAACAGTTATATATCATTTTTGATTAATCTGATTGTTATTTTAGCGGTTACTTGATTGTTTAGCTTTCAAAAAAATGGGAAAAATCACAGTTTCCCAGGTCCGAAAGTGACAACGTCAAACCAACCAAACAAAAAAAGCTAAAAAAACACCCAAAGACGCCTCTTGCTTTCATAAATGACAAAGAAAAGTGCAAAAATGTCGCATTTATGAAGCTGGGACCAGCAAATTTTTTGTAATTTTTGAAATTTTTTGTAATCTAGACTCAATGGTTAACCAAGGGATGAGACGAGACCAGTTTCTGCCCCTTACTCCAGTGTCCATGACAGAACCACAGCTCCCATTATCTGATTGGATGTCGTTATTATTACATTTGAGCAGCGCAGGCCTTAAAAGCTCTCCACTGACTATATGCCTCTCCATGGGCCGTGTGAAGTGCTATCACTTTGAAGAGCGCTGTGATTGTTGAAGAAGTTACACCATCAGCTGTCTTTCTAATTAAAGGCAGAAACGATAATTGCTCTTAGAAGAACGCATTTTCAGGAGAACACTCAACACCTCCCCTCACCCTTCGCCCACACACGAAATGCATAAACACACACACACACGCACCAATGTAATTTGGCCTAATAAAAAACTCTAAGCCAGAAACCAATCGGAAAAGCTTTTTCATTCTTTCAGGGTTATTATCAAGCCAAATGAAAGAGTCTTTCCCAGGCCTGTCATCTGTCAATTGGCTAATAAAACAGTCTTCAAAGCACAAGGCTAATACATTTGGTGCATGACAATAAAGCTTTTCCAAAAACCTATGGAGTCCTTTGAGTAAGTGGCGGTGAAGGACTTAAAAGTGTTCCTTTGACAAACCACTTAGTTCTCTGATTTTAGAGGACGAGTAATGATCCCTTTCTGAGAGGAAAGTGGGGGAGGGGTGCGCTGGATTGAAAATAAGCCTCTGTGATTCTCAAACCGGGTTTTAATAACCTGCGTAAACTCAAATGAATCAAAGAACCATCAGTCTATTCAAACACTTGACCACAGTTACGCGGCGTTTCATCAGGGCCTTTTCCCCTGGGTGGCTGTCACTGCAAGCAATTCCTTCTCTGCGGCTAATTATTAGGTGCGTCGGTGTGTAAGGCAGGACTATTTTCACTTAAAAGAACACAGGCGCTAATGAGTAAAAGTTGCTATTTGCATCCACGGACGTATGATGGCTGAGTGACATGTCGGCGGATTCATTTTCTAATATTAAGTAAGCCTGATGAAAGCGACTCCCTTTTATACTGAATACAGGTCTGATGGACTCAAAATTAACCAGGGTTTGACGTTAATATTAATAGTTTAGCATGATGGTTGGGTATAGCAATAGCTTTTCGCGCAGCTCAAACTGACTTACTGATCATTGCAACATGGAGGGTGCTTGTTTCTGCTCTGATGCGTCCGGATGCACTGAAATGTTCAAGGAAAAGGTCTGAATTCGGCCTTTACACAAAACTTCAAAGCAGCTACAAGGAGCGTTAACTCAGCCAGTTTGATACTCTGTATGACACACATATACAGGTCCGTCACCCGGGCCAGGTCTCAGCACAAGCAAAGGCTTTACACCCTGCAGACCCGAAGAGCCTGCATACATTTCCCCAAAGTTTCACGGTGAGATATGCGTTAGCCAGTTGGATGGAAGCATTTTAACGTTACACTTTACGGTTCCGTGACAACAGCAAGAAGCGCGGGTCGGGAACTTCGATCGTGAGTATTGCACACTTTGCTAACATGTATGCTGCCATGCAACGTCTTGCTGTTGGTACACGAAGACATAGCGTTACTAGAAAAAAGTAGATACTGTGAATCTGCTGGTTGTAGACTTAACCTAACCTCGGTGTGTGAGAACATCGTTTACTTCGTCTCACGATTGTCATGGTACACATATTAATCTTACGTAGTCACATACATACATTACTTCATTGTTATGCCTCCTGCAAACAGCTGTGTTTGTCTTTCTTGCTTCCTAAACAAATGCATGTGTGAATAAACATCTTTACAAGACGAGGCGATGGTGCTAAACAGACTAAAATGCCTCGTAGAGACTAGAACGCCTGCAAACACAGGAAATCATACCGCGGTCTCCATGGGGGGGGGTTTAAAAATGCACTGACATATAATTTTTCAGAAGACACGGACTCTTCTTTGTCCACCCAGGAGCACCTCACGTCCCTCTGCAGGGCCAAAAGCCGAGTTTGACCCCGCTGTTCTGTGATGTCGGACATGGCGGGGCGGCGTAGGGAAAATATTGATATGCTGGGTTTGTTTACCTTGCAGATGAAGCTTGCTCTCCGGGCTCTGCAGAAGGATCGAGCTGACTGAGTCCAGATTGTCGTAGCTGCTGCATCCCAGCGGCCCCGTCCGTGTCTCCGTCACCTGCAGTAGAATTAAGACCGAAATGAATCGCACATTTCAAGCGTGCGGGGCGAATGTACTTGTGCAAACGTGTGTTGGTGCAAATGGCTGTGTGAATTACTCTTCCACTCTCAGTGCTGTGCTCTGGTGTGTGTTCTTACAGTCCCCAGCGGTGATACTTTAAGGCAACATGTGCAAAGTTAGGGATCACAGGAACCAGCAGCCATTAACAGCTGGAGGGAAGACGTTAACACCTGCTCGTGACTGCTGTCGGTGGGTAATGTAACAGTCATTAGGCGTTTTCTTTTCTGATTGACACGAGACTTTCACACGAGCTCACGCTGGACTGTTCCACGCCCTGTGGCCTTCAGACGGTGGCAGAATGTACCGGGAGCGGTTCTCGCACATGAAACGTGCCTTTTCAGTATCTGCATCTATCATATTGTGAAGACTAATTGACTCAATGCTCACAAGGAGGCATAACTGCATTATAAACAGCACCTTTTGCACAATGCACGGTTGGTGTAGCAGCTGGTGACATGTCCAACTTGTTGCACACATGAGTCACTTCAAAAATGCTTTTTTTCTTTTTTTGTTGAAGGGAGAAACATTAATGGGCTTTTTTTGTTGAACTACGTCCTCGTTCCGTTCCGAATAAAAAAAGCACCGAGGCTGCAGCAGTGGTCCTTGTTGTCCACCCCGAAAACCACCGTCAAAGGAAATAATGACGCTATTCAGACGTGAAGGGGCTGCTTTAAAATATACAGCCTCCACATTTGAGACCTTGAGGAGGCTGCTCTTGAAAAGAAAGGCAGGAGCGACATCTCCTCTCTTTTCAGGCGCCTTTGCTCATTAAGTTCTTGCAGTAGTTCCTAATAGTGTCTTTACAAGGTTCCAAGAAGCCAAATGAGATAGCATTCAGCAAAGGAGATTAAGGGAGAGGCTCCATGAAAAAAAACCCTTTCTTCTGCCGTGTCTTTGTTCAGCACAAAAATAAAAAAAACTGTGCTTGCCAAGTCACTGACCCATAATTCATGACACATGCTAGGACAATTAACGCAGTAATTAAATATCGGAACTGTTCGACGGTTGTATTTTTAGCTGTAAATTCAGAAATAAACACACGACGGTGACGCATTATAACCTGCAAGGCTGATACGGTCATTGTGAACAGGTATGGATCAGCACTAGCATCATCTGGAGTGATTACGGTGATTACAACACGGTGGAATATCTGCCTCTTTTGCCTTAAATGCTCCGCTTTTGTTCCTGGTGAACGCAGTCGTGCACCAGCGATGCAAAATATTGTGTTTTGAAGTATTTTTTAGCTTTAAAAAAAGGAAAATTACCAGTACGTCAATAAGATTAAACGCTCAGGTGCGGTTGGAGCGTGTTCCAAGACGATCCGCGGGATTGGGATTGGGGCCAATCTGGACACGCCTGATGAGTTTCCAATACTTTGCTCATTGCAACCCATTGCGCTCCCTGTACGTCGACTGTTAAAAGCACCCCTTTGCACTCTGTTAAGACGCCCAAAACTGGCATGGGCAGACTAATTAGCAAATGCGTATTAGCGCGAGACCTCTCGGTTCATTTCCAGCGGGTGTCGGATGGAACCTGGAATCAATCCGAACAATAAAACATGCGACGTGGCGATAAGGAAGTGTAAACAGAGGGAAAGCCTGCGGGGATCGTGGTGCAGATGAGCTGCGATAATGGCGGATCAATATCGTCTTTGCCATAATGATTTAAAAGTACAAGGTGTTTCTACTCGACTATGAAAATGCATCAGCGGCACTGCTCTGTAACATCACTATACCCAACCGGACTGATATTAGATAAATGATTATGATTGGCCTTCCCCCCTCCCCGCCGCCCCCCGCCCCCAGGAAGGCCTTGTGTAAATCTGACACATCTGCTGGAGCAAATAAAACATGAGCGCAACAGATTCATCCGGTTCCAAGGCTGCGAGCTGCTTGAAACCAATCACTGAAATGTGCTTAAGTCTTAAGTCACATGTGCGCGCGTGCATTCGAGAGTAAACAACAAACAAAAACAAAAATAAGCTAATTATTTGTCTGCCACCTATGGCCTCCGCGACTCGCTCGCTCTACAGTTGTGTGCGCGCGCCAGTGATTGACAGCGTGATACCATTTTTCCTGCCTTTAATGTTGATGCTGCAGCAGATGGTGGGATGACAAGCAAGAAATTAGACAGATGTATATCTTACCCTTGGCATCAGGCTGCTGGGGGGGGGGGGCAGGCAGGGACAGGCTCTGCAGGGGAACTATACAATCTCGCTACTCATTGGCTGCACTGGTGAATACATTTAGCTCATTTTCATCATCCCGGGATACGTGCCACTCACATCACGGTGGTGCAACATGACGGCCGTGCTCCCCGTGCGCTTTAATCCGCCTCGCTGTTAAGGAACGCCTCAGTGCCGCACTGAATATACCTGGCATCTAATTTTAACGTGGCAAACCGTTGCCGTTTCCCAATGCGTGCGTGTTAAGCGAAATCAGCGTGGAGTGAGACAGAAGCGCCTTTAGCTGCCACGGAAATGTTTCACAATGCTACTGCGATGGCACGAGCTACATCAGATACGTTAACGCATGTGCACCGCACAAACTGAACCAGCAGGCTATAAAGTTGATCAAAACCCTCTTGTTTACATTCTGGAAGGAAAATGCAAACCACTAATGGTTCCTAAAATCGCATTTTTCAAATTTCTCGATGCATAAAAGTGCGTGCACAAATACAAAAATATGCATGGGCGTTCTTTTCCTTAGATTTGTGAATCCACCCGTACGCCCGCTGCTGTTTTGTAAATCTCAGTAATTGTGGACTTAAGCACATGTGCGCGGGCATCGCTTCCCGCTCCCCAGTTTGCCGTAAATGGATGTCAACACCCTTGAACCGCGGTTTGCATATCAGTACGTCTGCCTGCTCCACAACTCGTAAAACCTGTCGGTGAGGAGAACAGCAAAGAAGAAGAGGTGCAGTCTAACCAACTGTGTTGTCATTTATGTGTGAATGGTGCAGCTATTTATATATAAATAAATAAATTACATTCATACAGCTTTATCAAGATAACACTGTGCACAGTCACACTGTATTATCTTTATTATTCTATAAATACCAGCTTGTGTGCATGTGCATGTGTTTTTTGTGAGTGTGCATCTTTTTTATTCTTCTGCTGTTCTGCACGTTTTGCCCCGTGCACAATAAGGAAATGTTGATTTTCACATGGATCTATCACTTAAGGCATGGTGAAATTGAATTTAATGCATCATGGCATTGAGAGGATCGTGTTTAAATATTGTAAATGATCATGTTTAAGGCTGACGGCAGACATGAAGAGAACACAACTGAGGATTTTACGCTGGAGTCAGGGTGAGGTGGAGACAGGGCGGCATAATCGACGCTCCAGCGCACTTTGGTTTGCACAAGATCACAAAATCGAATACAGAGGCCTGTACCTTTAAGAGATACACAATAAAACACATATGTCTACCTGATTTTAGTAAAAGCTGGTTTATGGGCCTTTAATGATCATCTCACTGCGCTTGTCACCTGCTCCACAGTGTCCAAGCACGTTCCCTTCTTTATCTCCTTCCAGCCAAGCGGTGGACTTTAAAATGCACTTCGTGGCCTTGCATAAAGTGCACGCGCAGATTGATTACAGAGCTGGACTTGGCTATCGCACTCTACCATCCCGATGGCTGCTGACAGTGCGCTTTCCCCTCCCTTTTTGTTGTTGTTATCGCCGACTGAATCGCTTCCTTCACAACGGTGATCCGCGGTGACTGAGCAAAGTGAATATCTGTCCTCTGTCGCCAATGGACATGCTCCCGGGTGGCGACGCAGACGTACGCACGAGCTGGCTCAGACGCACTTACATCAGTAGCTGCACGTGAATCACACACGCGCTCTAATGCATGTGCATAAACGTCCGACTTTTCTCCCAGAATTATTATTTTAAATTGGGAGCGGACACGCCCAGCTTTATGGATTAGAGAGTGACCCTTGTAATCTGAATGACTTTAGGAGAGCAGTGTGCTGCACTTGTTAGGCTCCCTCTTTTCTTTCTCTCCAGCACACAACATAAGAGCGCTGTGCACCAGATTATGAAAATGGAGTATAACGTAATAAAAATACAAGGAGCAATCAAAGGACTGAAGTGGGCCGAGGGGGACTTAGAGGATTTGGATTATTAAGCAGAACACAACAGTGGAATCCCACTGGGCCCAGACTATATCACAGCCAACAGTCAGAAACCACGGTTCTGGAACATCCTCTCTAATTGTCATCTGTCATCAAGAAAATCATCTAACCAAGTAAATAAGAGATGATGCACATGAGATCCTAAGTTTCTTCTGTTTCTGTGTTTTCTGTTGGCAACCGAATGTACACACGCTATTTCCCCAAGTCCCAAATGTTGGAAGTTTCTCCCGCCGGCGCGAACCGCTCTGTTTTTCAAAAGTTCATCCCGCTGACGTGCGTGAAATGCGGCTGCGCGGCGCGTCAGGTGGGCGCAGGGGAACGCGTGGGTTTGTGTTGCGGCTCGATTACGTGCATAATCAGTCGCTTACTGCAGCAGGCAAATATGTTGACCTGCAGCGTATTTTACACTTTCTGGTCGTGTGTTTATAAGTGAAGCAGTCCACTCCTTGCATCCTGTAATTAGAATGGGAACATTTGGCAGTGTTAAATTAGTAGTAACCCAGTAAACCAACTCTAATTAGGCACCTGTAGCACACGGCACACAGTGTGGGCTCTATACTGTATTTACCTTACATCTCATGCCATCACTGCCCATGTGTTTTTAGCAATACGGGCCTATCCACTTACACAAATGACCTTTCCAAAGCACCTGCCTTTAGCGAAGCACCAATTCAAAATCTCATTAGGAATCCCACAGTTTGACAGTTTGTGGCTGCGGCATCCTGCGCGGGAGGCAAAGGTCAGCACACGACAGAGGAAACACACGCTATTATTGCGCTAAGCAACGCAAATAATCTTGCAGAGAGTAATTGCAAAATATATTCACATCAACGCGGCGCACTGTGAATTAGCGGGGATAATTGTAGGCCTCTTAGAGCGAGATAAATGTCATAGGACCTCCTCTTGCCTAATTAGAGTAATTGAGAAGTAGGTCATTTTCAATCAAATAAAAGGTTGTTATCGGTTTCTTCCTGACAATGTCCAAATCAGCGAGCGTTTCGTGCCTCCTGTTGTCAGTTTGGGAGAGTGTTATGTGAGGTTTGCACATACGCATATATCTGCGCCCCCATGCATAAACGCGCAGACACTAAGTTTGCACTCTAATGCATCAGAAGACCCTCGATCTAAACTAGCTTTACATTAGCACCGCAGCCCTGTGAGGACGGGAAAGGAGAAGTCGCGTGCATTACGTATCGCCCTTGGATGTGTATCGACTATTTCAGATGCGCAATAAAACCACTTTCCACCGAGTTCATTAAAATTATCACAGCATATGGAGCTCTCATTATTCCTGTAATTCCTGTAACTTGTCATGGGAGCACGGCGCTCTCGCTTCTGTTTTGCAAGCCACGCTGAGAGGAGTGTGTTTCTCAGGCGCCAAATCTCACATTATACTTTGTCCCCAGGTTGCATTTCAAGTTGAAAGCCCGAGGAGAATGAAAAGGCGGTTTGAAGCTGCGTGAGATAAGGAAAACAAGGGATGAAGGCAATAAGATGGGTGAGTGGGACAGGGAGGAATACTGTAAGGTTGAACTCTCTTCATTACGCGTCGCCTCTGCTGAGCCTTCCTAATATGCCCATCACCTGCCATTCTCTTAATGACTTGCTATTTCTGGATACATAGAAATGAAAAGACGTGCTCCTCAGTAATTCTCCAAGCCTGGTGGTGGAAGATCTCTGAGGACATCTTTTTTTTTTTTTTACCTAGTTCATATCATAGTGCAGTACATGTAGCTACAGTGCTACTGAAAGTCACATCCTGATTGTTCAAATAGCACATTTCTCTGGTGCACCTGTAGCATTCCTGGTACGAATATGCAGAAATATTAAAATTAGCATCGTTTGGAAAATACTAGTACTTCATCTGCAAAAGCCATTTTTAATGCAACTCATTTGTTTTGAATGATACAGGGAAAATGATCAACTTTGGGCCATTTCTAATTATAACCGTGGCACCCTCAAGTGCGCATCTCAAGCGACGCTGCATATAAAATCTGTCATGTTTGCTTGTGGCGAATGCAAATCAGATGTAAACTGCTCCAAACTTGGCTACCGCAGTCGACTGAAAATCTGGGTCACACCGTGCGCGCGTTAAATTTCCCTTACCTCACATGATTCTCGCACGCATCGACTCTGATGTGAGGAAAAGAATAGTCTGGCTGCGGCTGCCACACCACCCCACAGCACTGCAGCATCATCAGGAAATATGCATATTGAACGCTGGTGTAAATCAGCCCAGAGTGACTGTACGGATAGGTGACCTTGCGAAGGGGATGCAGCGAGCACGCTACCCGGCGAGGAATGCACACTTGCACACTTCACGCATGAATGAGTAGATGTACAGTGCGCACGCCACAGCCAGACACCGGGCCGCGCGCGCACACACCCGTGTAAAGTCGCCGCGGCGTGAGAGCACGTATGCACTCAATGCCTAATCGCACTTCTTCCTGCATAATCACCCTCTTCCGCGGGAAGACGCTCACTCGTAAAACTGACATTTTCTTTCCATTAAAACACTCCATTGGGCATCTTATTTTCACCCCCAAACGACCCCGCCTCCCCGCTGCAGTCCTGGCGTGTAGCGATCAGATTCAGCCACGCAAAAGACAAACAACCGCGTGTCATTTATTTCTATCAGCAAGGTGTGATGTTGGTCACAGTGGGAAGGAACTCTTTGCATGTTCTTTTTTTGCTGCCTTTCAGATCCCCACTGATGTATAATATATACGTGGAGACATGCCGCCACGGCCCCTATGATTAAATGAATTATAACTCCTGCTGAACCGTTACCATACAGTAAAGACAACACTCGTGTGCAGCCCAGTGGTTAAAAAGATCCATTGCGTAGGATTCGGGGCGCGCTATTGGTGAAAATCGAGAACTAACGGTCATAATTATGTTTTCATTCGTGTGTAATTACCTGAAAATAAGCGACAGCAGGTTTCTACAGCAGCCCAGAATGGACAAACCAAACACCGGCCCCGGAAAGAGCCTTTTAGCTACTTCGCAGCCGGTGCAGGTTCCCGTCTTTCTTGCGAACTTAACGGCAGGATGAAACCGGATGTAGTCCACAGTCACCCCCCCCCCCGATTGTGTTATTCTCTTTTTACTTGCGTATCTTCACTGCACAGCTGAGGTTTAGGTGTATTTCTCAATGCACGAGGGGAGGGAAAGGGGGAAAAAGCATTTGTTTTAGCCGAGGTACTTCTGGATAGGTGGGTCTCAGGTAAATAACACGGCTAAGATTCTGCTGAGGGCGCCTGCAGCACGGTGGGGATATGTCTCGGTTTTGATTAACGCTCACATGTAGCTAAGACCTCTTAAGCAGTACAAAGGCTCAGGGAGACCGAACTGGGTATCAGGGATGAAAGGTTTGATAAATTCAGGCAGCCACTATGCACGTAGTCTATCAGTCCACACATTTAGTGGGCGAGCAATTGGATACAGCCTGCAGAAAGGACACACACGCACACACTGAGAGAAAGCTACTCCTTGCTACTGCAGCACATCACATGTTTAATGCTTCGGCCGTCACCGACTTTGATTACAGGCGAATGTTATATTTTATATTATTTCAACAACAAAATCAGCGCTACTTAGAGACCGATTTGCACATGCCCTTGAAAGCACCCTGTAATGTGTTTCCAGTGTTCAAAGCGTTGCAGCTTGCACAGCATGCGCTACCTGTAGGAGTCCAATAACAATCAAACAATTGTTTGTATTTCTCGCTGATGAAAAGACGACTGAGTTCATAATGAGAGAGCTTTGCATTAGCCCGCGCAGATGTCTGATGTCATCAAAGACTGATTGTTATATTTCCCGCTGGCTGCCCTGATGTTCACGTACTGTTCTGCCGCCTCATTAGTAGTCTGATAATGACACAGTTAATCAAATAATGCTAGGGGAAAAAAAAAAAATAAAAATCATAAATTCTGCTTTGAAATGCTGCGGATACGCGTTTCAGTCCGACTGGGATCAAATCGCATTGTTTTTGTCTTCCGCAGCGCGCAGTGCTCTGCAAATCAGCTCCTCACCTGCGCCGGCCTCGGAGAAATTGATATTGGATGCTTTCGGTTTCATGACGGTGCCCCTTCTTATTTCATTAGCTCTCCAGATTCCACTGAGCTGCAATTAATTCAAAACTCTGCTGCCCGGCAAGAAAAGGGAGAGTGTCTGAGTCCAGTTTAATCTTCACTGGCTCCCAGTATCATCCCAATCATCCCAAACCAATCCCAGTATTTTAGGATTGATTTTAAAGTTCTAGCTTGTTTACGAGGCTCGTAATGGTTCAAATTCCATTGTCTTTAATTGCTTTATCTTTGACATGATGTTCACAGCATACCTGTTCCCGCCATTTGCTTCCTGTCTCAAATCGTGCATGAAGCAGCAACATCTGTGTCCGCGTCAGCCGCCTGCTGCACAACACGAGTGTCGTGGACTCAACGGCGACCACGTTAGCTTCCCCGCTAAAGTACCTGCACCTCGGATTGTCGAACGAACCGCCACGCTGCAGTCTGCAGGCTAGATAGCTAATTAGCTGCTCAGCTGCAGCGCATTAAACAGCGTGTAAATGTACGTGCAGATGTCGCCTGGGTCTGCTTAGATCCGAGTGTGGTCTTCGATACCACTAACAACGCGCTGTCCGCCCCGTGATACGCAGGCTGCGGCGCCAGTTTATTTACTCCGCCTTTACTTTTGCTTCCCCGTTCTCCACAGCAGCGCTTCTCAATCCCGGGTCCTGGGGCGTCTCCGCTCTGCGTGTTTTAGACGTTTCCCTGCTCCAACACACCTGTTTCAAATGAATCATTATCAGGCTTCTGCGGCGCTTGATGATGAGCTAATCATTTGAGTCAGGTGCGTCTGAGCAGGGAAACGTCTGAAACGCGCAGGGCAGCGGAACGAGGACTACAAAGTCGTGACGCAGCCTATGTGGCGCTTCTTATGTGTTCTTGCACACTGGGGTAACGTCAAGGGCACTTTATCATGTTTTATTTACCACAGGGGCACTTTTGCAGCACTTTTTTTTTTTTTTTTTCCAAGCCAGCAGGGCAATTTGGCAGCCTGTAAGCTGCTGTCCATCACAGCGACACACCTCTCCAGCTGGCTGAGATTAAAATGAGTATTGATGTTACCCCAAAGAGAAATATTGTCAGACATTATTTTGATGACCAAAAAAAAAAAAGGATTATTTAATTCATTTTAAAACTTCTAATCCTTCGAGTGTGGTTGATTCAGCTGTGAAATGGAATTTGCACTATTTATTTCCACAATCTGCACGATCCTGCGGCCAGTGTAGGCACGAGCGCACGGTGCACGTTTGAGACTGGCTCTCGCTTTGTCTGAATTCCACCCCATCTGCAACCGAAACCGATGGTATACTTCCCCAAAGCAGGATGACAGATTTGGTTACTATTTTGTTTTGGTTCTGGGATAACTGCAATCCATCACAGGAAACAGTTCTGTGATATCAGGCCAAGAGCCAAAGAAAAATTGGCGGCAAACCATTTGGGACATTTTGTAGAAGGGAGGCGGGGAGAGGGGGGGGGGCGTCCACCAGCTTGTCCCTGACATCTGCACAATATGCAGCGTCTTTCCTCTTCAGACTCAAATGCACTGGCGCTCAAAAATACTTTAAAGGAGATCTTTTTGTTTTTGTTGGCTAAGGCCTGAGTTCCCTCGCGGTGCAGTTCGTGCAAAAAGACGCAGAAAGCTGTTAAAAGTCGCTGATGTGCAGCTGAATTTAACTGACGGCAGTTGTGGTTCATACGTATTTTACTCTAAAATGTTTTCGTGTGATGTTATCGGGTGTTACCACGCTGCTCATCAGTGTCTAAGTGCAGACACTATTACTGAAAGCTTATTACACTGTAATTGGTCTCAGCCTCAAAGGGTTCTTTTTACAGTTTAATTATAATTATTAACATTGTGATTGTTGTTGTTGCTCCCCGACTTTAATTTGACGCTTACAGATACCAGTTAGTTGACACGACATGCTTATATACGGTGCTGCTGTGTACTACTAAAGACAAATTAGTAACGAGGGCTGTAACTTTGGTGCTTTCCGTGCATTTTTCTGCTAATTCTTCTGCCCTTTTCCAGAAGAAACGATTTAAATTCAGGATTTTTAACCTAAAACTGAGCATGTTTGAGAATATTTGGTGGTTATTTCTGATTTTATTTAGTAAATGATCCAGGCGCCTCCTCCACCACTGCAACCGCGAGCATATACGTCCCCCGGTGTTTCCCTCAGGCTGACAATTATCATCGCAGAAACATACATATTTCAATATATTAAGTGTCAGGAAAATATAGCCCATAATCAGCACTTTTATTCTTTGCATCAGTAGTTCTGTATTTATTCCATTTGCCTACATTTGCTTATTAATTTTCTGGGCAGTATTTCAGAAATACTGAATAAAACAAGGCCCCCGTTCTCTTTGACCCCTGGGGCGATCATAAATGTGATTCAGTAGTTCGGCGCCTTTAGTATTTGTTTATATCGATGTTGATCGTCGCAGCATCATCATTATTATTACACTGCAATTACTGACTGTAGTAATGGTAAATCGAATAAGAAATAATTAAAATGAACGCATTTATGTGTGTGTTAAAGGTGTATGCGCGTGAGAGTGCCGGTTAAAGAGCAAATCATACGCAGCTGAGTGAAATGGCGAATCCCGCGGAGGGCCGGAGTTACAACTGTCTCACAAAAATATGTTGCGGTGGAACAAAGCGGATCCTGATTTTTAACCTGCTTACGCGCGGACGGGAAATGTCTAAAACATCTCTGCTGTATTGACACGTGTTTTTCATCCTGATTGTACGTTTGCACTCCAAAGCAGGTCTCACAGCCATACTGAATCAATATTGGAGGAGCAAAGCCCTTGTTCTCTGTGTTTATAGATCCGCGCCTTCTGCTGGACTTTGCTTTCTCTGCACATTCTGATCACTGTCTGTCTGCAGGCGACGTGACTGGAGAACTGCAATTTATGCTGCCTGTATTTATAGCCGGGAGGTTTGAGAGCGCGAGTTCGGCCTCAGATGATTTCCATTAGGTTGTGTTATATCTGACGTTACTCACATGTCTGACCAGTATTGCAAAAACAAAATAAATTTTGAATCTACAGCAGTCTGAAGACACACACATTCATCCCTTTGCTGCATGTATCTTATTTTGTGCACGTGAAGATAGTGACTTACAGCCATGCATGCGGCTCTCAAGCTCTTTGCAATGCAAATTATAGTTTAGAGGACAGGAGACGGTTTTCTTTGGAGAGACAGTGCCCCAGACTCTGTGCTATTAGAAAACTGTCTGCTGAGATGAGAGGAGTCACTGTGATTGGCCGTTACTGAAGGCTGCACCAGCTCTGTCCCTCTGATAATACATTCTTGAACCATGTATTTATGCCTGTTCCACATTTTATCATTGCTCTCGTGCCTGCAGTGACCAAGCCTGTGCCAAACTGTTAGCCACAGCGATGTGCGTTTGGAGTAAACGTTGAGCCTGCGGTGCGCTCCTTAGTTTGCTCTGTGTCAATTAGTTTGTGGTAATTAATTAAACACAAATTTACATAGGAATATGCATTATGTATGAGCGCAATATCAGCCGAAAACAGGTATTGAACTAACTTTGATAACGGAGGCCTCTTCAGGACAAAAACACTATATGATGGTTTATTCATATTGGAGGTGCTTATGATTGATTTTGTGAATGAAATTACCAAAGAACAAGTGCCCACACTGAGCTTTAAGGGGCATTGTTGCAACTGACCGTTACGCTAAGTCGGTAATTAAGCCTGAAATGCTTCATAACACAGAAAATATGGAAAACCCCAATGCCAAACGCCAAACACTATAAGTGTGCAGCCGTTCCCATTGTGCACCGCTTTATACCCTTTGTGTACACAGGCATGTTTGTTTCATTCGACAGAGCAAGCCCATTAAGCTGTTATTTTATCCTGCTGGTAGAGCAACAAACATCCGCCGTGAGTTTCAAACAAGTCATTACGAACTCTCAGAGGATGCAATACCTGATAGGTGAAAGACAAGCTATGGTGCGCGCGCGCGTTCCCATTAGCTCGCAAACTCACTCAATCATCAGCCCATTCCATGCCCCCTTTTCCACACACAGACAAAGCCTCACCTCTTGACATATGCTACAGGTCCATCAGTCTTGATCAGTTGACATGCAGTCCACTCAGCTTTGCAGAAACTTGTGTGTGTGTGTGTGTGTGTGCACGCGCTGCATAGATACTCTCTACTCTCAACACTTCCCGCCTTCCCTTCCTGAGAAACTGACTCAGCAGCCACTGTCAGGTCTGCTTAATTTTGTCATGGTTGACTTCCTGCTACCTGGAGTCTCATCTGCCAGAGCCCCTTAATCCACTTGTCACTCACGACAACAAAAAGCTAGGAAGGTGCTCCTTGAATGAAGACGGGGAGGTGGAGCATCGGTGGGTGCATGGAAGAGTTGGATTGGGGCTTTTCGTGCAGGTGCATATCGCAGGTGCGTGGCAGCAGCTGTGGGGACTTTGGACCGATGGAAAATTCAACACTATTCTAAGATTACACCAAGAGGAAGCTAATAAATCCTTTCAGAGACACAAAAAGTGCATCATTCTACCATGTAAGCAACTCGTCTGTATAACAGGAGACTAGAGTAAGGAGAGTGGTTTGTTAGAAAAGTTAGAAAAAGAAAAAAAAAAACAGAAATTCAGCTAAATATTCACCTGTCAAAGTGTATTAAATGTTAGACTGCATGCAAATGTTAAATATAGAAACAACAAACTTTATGATACTAATAAAGTCTGATGAACTCATGTGCATCTGCCCTGCTTTAATGACAATCTCAGTCACCATACTTGTCACCAAGTATACACTGGTGACAAATTAAAGGAAAAGCTTAGATAAAGAAGTTTCCACGTGGCTGCACAATAGCAAGACGAAAAGAACCAAGTGGCTTTAAAAGACTGGTTGTTGTTGGGGCAAAGATAGCAGGAGCTCGTGTCTCAATAGGAAGAGGGACTAGACTGAAATCTACATTGAGATCTATGGGAAAGACATCAGTAAATAAGGTGGTCGACAGCGCATCAGTGACGCTCGTGCATTAGAGTGGTACATAAGGATAAAGAGAAGAGCAACGCTATGCAATGCAGGACGTGATCAGACTGTGTCAGCAAGAACAGTGCGTCGACAATTACATAGAGGGAGATATTATGGTGGGATTGCAGGGTTGTGGAGCTTAAACCCCTCATTACATAGATGAATGCACATTTGAGTGGTGCAAAAACCACAGGCAGTGGTCTACAGAGATGAGGAAAAACGTGATCTGGCCAGATGAGTCATCCTTCACCATGCTCTCGACGAGTGAGTGAGTGAGCGCATTTGTGGTGTTTGCCGAGATGGCGGTTCAGGCCTGAATGCGTGAACCCTACAGTGAGGGGATCTGGTGGCTCTGGGGCTACTGCAAATCAATTCAAAGTTGCTCCGAGTGATCATCTTTGTTCTCTGATCCATTTTGATGGAAGTGGCCTGTTGGTCTGCCACTGGCCGACTATTTCTGCTATCCTGGTCTGCTATCTGTATGATGCTGTAGTCAAAGTCACCATCCACGAAACAACAACAACAACAACAAGGTCGCTGGCGTTTCGAACATAAACAAACTGGCAGCGGCTAGCTTTTCCCTTTGCTTGGATATAGCCATTTTAATCCCAGGGCTTACCTCACCACGTGCAACCGTTCCACCAAAACTACTTCGCCCCCTACCACTGATTTGCAAGTCCAACATCATTGGATCCTGGGCTTAGTGCCGCCCAAGATGATTGTGATTGGATACGAACAAGCCGGAGCGTTTTTTGCCCCAATACCAGAATGAAAATGGGTTCTATCAGACCTTTTGACCCAGAGCTGACTGGGATGAAAATGATGTGAAAAATATTCCTTTGCGGTCATCAAATCCCAATTGAACACCTATGGGGGATTTGGAAATGATGTGTTAGACGGCGCTTTCCACTACCATCATCAAAACACGAAATGAGGGAATATGTTTTGGAGGAACGGTGTTCATCCCTCCAGGAGAGATCTAGATCTAGAGATTTGTAGAATCACTATCAAGGCTGTGCTGGTGGCATGGGGTGGCCAAGAACCTTTATACTTTCCTTTAATTTGTGGCTCATCTGCATAAAAGTCCATCCATTTTCTGCAGCACAATAGCAGTAGCTTTTCAGTACTTTCAGCATCAAATTTAGTTGGAACATTTAAGCAGCGGCTTTGTTCTTTGACATCTTGAGGTCACTGCAATTAAAAAAAGCATTTTTTTATCAACGCTACTTTGCCGGATCCACTGGCAAGAAAGACTCGCAGGTGTTGCATCTAACTAACCCGGGATGAAGACATGGACAGAGAATTGGCAGGCGTTTGCAGTCCCGAGGATGTTTGTTGATGTAGAGAGGAGAGATACCTTTAAATTAGTTTTCATGGATCTCTGTAGTCTGTGTGTGTCCAATATGCCTCCAGGATCCCTACACTCCTGCTGAGCTGCACTGCAAAAACTAGCAGGTTGGTTAGAAATCCTACGACGGCCAAGCAGTTTGGCGTGCACAGATGTTTGTCTGGTTATTCTGGTTTATTAAAGTTCAGTAACTGCACTTTGCTTTTGAAATGTGCTTTTTAAAATACAGTCAAAATATCTCAGTCTGAAGTCAGACCTGCGTTTAGATGGTCCTCACTGATATTATAGGGGTTGATGCACAGCTGCAGAAAGTCTATACGATCATGTGACATTTCAATTTCTCCTGCGGCGGTGCAGCCTACTTTCTACATCTGCAATCTGGCTTCTGCTAAGGACTGTGTGATCGCAGACGCCTGGAAAAAAAACCGGAGAAGTCAAAATAATTATGATCAGCTGGGCTTGAAATTAACACCGGCTAACTCGCTCAGTGTGGGAAGAATTTGACTA
Organism: Datnioides undecimradiatus; assembly: GCA_008933995.1. NCBI lineage: Eukaryota > Metazoa > Chordata > Actinopteri > Lobotiformes > Datnioididae > Datnioides > Datnioides undecimradiatus. The sequence continues at coordinate 4,412,803 of WARS01001868.1, read as the reverse complement.
TGGCAGGTAACACAAAGTTTGACTGTGGCAGGTAACAGCTCTACCTGCAGCTGCTTTGTTGGTTGTCTCGATGCATTTCCATATAAACATGCAGCCCCTCCGGCGCTGACGCTTCAAAACCGCGTGCTTTTATGTATTCTCTACCACCTACCCGTTTCAAAATAGAAAAAGTAAACATTTTCAGTTTACTGTACAGCTGCCTTATTGCACATTCCTGGATTTTGTGTTGCTGAGTGTGTAAGGTACAGTGAGGCTCAGGAAGTTTTGTGTTTGCAGCACATTAGCGGCTTCCTTGTAGCAGAAATGCACGAGGACTTGAAGAACAGCTGAATAGCTGCAAAAACACAAAGATTTATGTGCATGTGCATTCAAATATATTTGGCATATATACTTAAAAGTGAGCATACTTGCATGGAATAATACTAGCAATGCACTGATGCATTTCGCAGTCAGTAATCAACGCCTTGGTGCCCTGGGTTAGCAGGATCCCTACAACTCTACCGGAAGCATAATAGAAGCGAGCGGTCCCTGCTGCTGAACCGTCGACTTGCTAATCAAGTTGACGTCTTCCTAGGAAAAACACACTATCCCAGGAGCGCTGCTGCACGCTCAGGTTCACACGAACTTTATTTTGTCAGTTGTGGCAAATGCATTGCCTTGCAATAGGTGCACACGAGCAAGGTCATAGCAGACGGGGAGGATGTTGTCCTGGGCCCCTGGGGCGGTATTATTTATCTGTTATGCAGGTACGCACATGGAATTGTAATGCTTATCGCTGCCTGTTGGACTCAGTATTAGGCACCATGTGAGGCCTGGGTTGCTGTGGTCATACTTGATTTGAATACTTTGTTTTTCTTGTGATAGAGCTGTGCTGAGTGCTTTCCATTTCAGCAAGCATTAGATGGAATTTATGGTGGAGCAAAGCAAAACTGCAGAAGCCATTCCAGCGGCACGTTGGAAGCCTGGCTGCAGCAATCAGCCCAACGAAATGCTGTTTCTGATTTCAGTGTTTGCATGGCGTCTGATAATGTGTTAACAGAGGCGGACCACAGTTTTGTGTAGTATAATATCAATGCCCTGCTCAATGCATTGTATTATGATTATTAATATGAACACTAAATCAAGGGAGTGGGTCATTTTGTGTCTAGTCAGTGTATTTGCACAGATTTTAAAACTGACCCTTATTCCCTCTTCACCTGAGACGTGACAGAACATTTGGGCTAATTACTGGAACATGCTCACAGGGGAGGGATATTCCAAAACTCTGGCCTATTTGGATTTACTCAATATTATTTATATTTTAGATTTCACAATTACTCTCGCTACCACCCCACCCCCACCCCCACTTCCTTCCTCTCGTCAGCGTCCCTGGGTAAATGAGCATGTGAATGGACGCAACCTGGCAGGCAGTCAGGAACAGAACAGAAAGAGACTGTCTGCACCATAAGAAAGAACAAGATATAGGTCGAAATGCCTAAAACAATCTAAGCGCCCTGCTCCAGTTTGTAAAGCGTTCATGGTTAACCTATTTACAGCCCCTCCTGGTGGTTAAATGTTAGAAAATCATTGTGGCGTGACCCCCCCGGTTGAATTTTATACAGGAAGTACACGTTTGGGATTACAGGTACATGTATGAAAATGCATGTTTTACTATTCATCTGCTACAGCTCGCATCTTTGTCCTGTGGTAGCATCGTGTGCACGTCTCTGTCTTTCAGTGTCTTGTATTTGTATCGAACGCCATCCGTGAGGCGTTCCTGTGACAGGTAACCCCTTCCCAATAAGTCTTCATACACTGGCAAAGCTGCAAGTAGCACAGCATTACTGAATTTGGCACTATAGCAAAAACTCGTGATTATTAATGTACCGCATGCTATAAAATGCCAATAAATGCTAGTTCCTAAGGAAAACTCAGAAGATATGCGGCCGTTCAATCCGCACCAACCTTGATGGCGTTGGTTGATATCTGGATCTCGTGCAGCTTCCTCATCGTGCCGTCGCGGTCGATGAAGTAGGACGAGGCCAGCTGGTGAAGGGCTTCCACGTTCTGAGTGGCATTGGCAAGCTTCCTGTCCAGCTTGTTTTTGGCCAAGTACATAGTCAGCGCCTCCTCTCCTACAGGTAGCACAAAGAAATGAAAACACCATCAGGATTAAATGCACTCGCCGCCGCGGGAGTTTGGAGAGGTGGGGAAGAAGGTGCTCGATGTACTTCAAAGTGCTAAAATAGAAGGTATTTAAGGTCTCGGTTGAAGAAATTAGGCAAATTTAAGGTGCACTGAATAAATAATGTGAGCATACTGTAGATATCTTCATTTGAGGGGAATTGCCCAATCCAGGTTTATCTCAACTGCCAATAGAGCTCTTAAGAGGAGCGATAAGTCAGAGGTCTGAATACCAAGGCAAGCAGTTTTAGCTTCAGAAACCAGATGCCCCACTTTTCCAGGAACAGTCTCAGTATTTGCGACTTTATCCCCGGCTGGCACCGTCCCCAGAAATGTCCCCGGATTTACCCCTACTGGGATGGCATTATTTCCCTGAGAAGTCTAGTGATATAGAATTTTTACCCCAATACCACAGGAATTTTATCCTGCCGAGAACAAATATATCACATCCGGTATCTCTTTTTTTTTTCTTTCTTTCCAGCTACCCTTGGAGGGGAAAAATACAAATTGAATATGAACACACACACACACACACACACACACGTGGAAAATAACATTACAGATTGCAGAGATTTAATTAGCGTGCAGGAAATTAGAAAAGTCGGGACGAGGAGAGGAGCTGCTGCAGCTGGCGCTAAGACCACGTGGAGCCGCTTAAGCTCAAGGATTGTACCTGTTTGTCTTTACAGTAGGATTCTGTGGCATGTTCCAGGATTGCCACGGCTCCTTACCACTGATTTTGTTTGTTTGTTTGTTTGTTTGCTTGTGTTTTTTCGTCTGGATGACTGACTAAACTCGCTCGTGCATGGTTGAACCACATTACTGAGCCTGTCTGGCGATAACGACACACTGCCCGGAGAGCGGAGGGGTGTTAAATCTTCCTTTCTATGTCCCATAAGTTCTTTTTTATTATAAATATGATTATAAATCACATAAAAAACACCTTTCATATCCAAGTTGCTGTCTCTTAAATCAACCATAATCTGCATGCAGCAAAATAAGCTTAGGGGCTGTGAAAAGAATCAAGATATGGACAGTATCCCGTCGCTTCTTACGAATTCGGTTTCGCTGACATAACTATCTGCCGGCATTAAGAGGAGCGGGCCTGATGAGCCGCTGTTGTCGCCGGTGGTGGAGGCGCCGTTCCAGAAATAGTTCAAGCGTCGACCCGAAATCCTTACTCATTTTCTGAGGTGCAGCGTTAAGAGTTCCCACCTCTAGCGTGATGTGAAATTTAAAACCGCTGCCGCTGTAATAAGGTCACAACCGCTGTGAATGTAAAACTGATTATGCACACACAAATCAGCGTGTCTCTCATCCCTCTCCGTAAACGCCCCGACTTAAAAATCGCAGGGGTGAGAAATGAGAAGCCAAGACGTCCGAACCCTTCCCTGTATGTGTGCACAGCATGGACTGTAGGTCAGGTTTGAATGTGCAACCTCATCTCTTACATCTGCACACAAACAACACGTCTCCAGTCCTTCCCATTAACTTTCTTAGGGAGCACATGAGCTTCACTGTCATCCACGGTCAGCATTGGTCAGTCAGCTTTCAACGCACCTTGTTACTCTGTAGCACCACTTTTCTTCAGACAAATAAGCAGAAGTCGCCCAAAGACCGAGATATTTAAGGGTTTGGTGAAGCTCGGGGTGGACGGACGGGTCAAACTAACACTTGTCTAATGCAAAACCAAAAGCTGTTGTTTACTCATTTCAGATTATGCACATATTCAACTGGAAATTGTTCTCATCTAAACTAGCGATGACTCATTCCCCATTTGCACCTAATCTACACATGGTGCATATCATATATCGACATAACACACTTACTTTAACCCAAGTTCTTCTCTTTTGCATAGCCGCAGTTTAAATCCAAGTACCTCTGGCGGCTAACCCGTCCGAACTGGGTTAGTTTCAGTTTCACGTCGTCTAACTCCGAGAAGAAAGACGCTACGGCTGGTTGGTTGGTTGGTTTTAGCAACAGACTCATTAGTTCACACGAGTTAAATGCTATTTCCTCCCTCCACAGACTGACTTCGTCGCTGTTTGTCCTACGTCTCCTGCCATTTATTAAAAAAGGTGTTTTGAATTTAATGGGGAGGACTGGTGTATCACATGCAGGCAAAATTGGACTTGGGCTTATGCACTACGAGCAGTTTGAAAGTCTAAAGTCATGGTATTTGCATGCTGATTGAAGAGGCCGTGCTGGAATTTCGTTTAAAGGGAAACCGCTGACCTTTAAGTGAGCGCCTGCATGCCACAAAGAGAGACGCTTAGAGCAGCAGCGGGGCCAAACATTTACAGAGCGCAAGACAGTCTCTCTGATTTGCATGTCATATGTTTGTTTGTTGACACTCTATGAAGGATTGAGCCGCTCATTCTACACACATCGCATTTTCCCGGTTCCTACGAGCGGAAACAGACGCGTAAAAAGCAAACAAGCAAACACCAATTCATTTCCACGAGCTCACACAAACTCGCCTTCGAAGATTACTGTTCAAACGGCAAACCATATGCCCGGGACTCGCTCAAGAGCGTGTCACATATGTTCAGGTTTCCAGTGATGTGAATGGTTATTTGGCCCCCGGCGATGCATTGGAGTTGGTCACTTAACTTGTGGTGACCGTGACTAGGGGTGGGTAGCAGTCAGGGCCGATGTCTCATGCCTGGTTAGAGTGCAAGCACCGAGGGTCGAGGCCCCGCTCTCTCTCTCTCTCTCCCTCGGGGGTTAGCAAAGTTACTTACACACACTTGACTTACACTGCTGCACAAGAATAACGGCCCCACATTAAGCCGCCGATATGCCCTTTTTTTATCTCTATTGCAACTTAGCGTGGCATAAAGGAGGTCTTCTGTACATAAATATTTTGTGGTTATTGCTGCTGGTCCGGCAAAATCATTACCTCCCGGGCTTTAAAAGATTCATCTGCGCGCACCTCTCTGTGAGTAATACATTGTGTTGCATTATTACAGGGCACCTCGCTGGAGCGCTGCCAGAATTAATCAGCTCACGCAGGGCTTATGTGTTTACAGCTGAGAGGTATTTAAAAACACTGTACTGTTTCGCCTCGAATGCTGCAAGACCGGGTGTGAAAATGTGCATCGGCTGCATGTGAGTCCATGCGTGTGGACGTCGATGAGGGTTAGGAGTTCAAGTGTGGTTTTAGAGTAATGGGATGGCGGGGAGTGCTCCATTTGATGCTAATGGCACATATGTGGGTCACTTTATGGAGAACACTGCTTATGGAAGATGCTAATGGACGCTGTTGTTGTTTTCAAAAAACTATAGATTCACCGACACGGCTGAACACATCAGAACTTACCCTGCATTCAAACTTTGCTGCAGGGCCATTACATCGTCACCATTATTGGTTGTTGCCCTGCGTTCATGATAATGCATCTGTGCAGATTGTTTGAATGCATGTGTGAGAATGAACAGATATCACCAAAGCATGTGACAAACATCATAAATAAGTAGCACAGTGACAATGAATATGGCGATGATTCCTCCCTGGACACAGGTGGATGGACTTAAATAAAACACACACACACACACACACACACACACACACACACACAATACATTCAAATAAGTTGAGGAATGAATTGAAGCAATTTCCTATTCAACTATAACTAGATTGTCCCCGCTTTATGCAAGAGATATTCCGAAAGTGGGGCTGTTGCTTTGAGATAGCCACGCTCGCAGTGCTCAATTATGCCCCGTGCTTTTTTTTTTTTTTTTTTTTATGTCGGCAGCAGAACAACAGCAAACACACACAAACGTTTCAAAGTACGACGCGGCGAAAGGTAGCTGTGACAGCGTTCCCCCCGGTGCTCCGCCACCACAGCCCAGGGCGCAGCCAGCGTTCTGCGTGTGAACTGCAGCCTCAGGCCTCAGTGACCGCAAGTCATTTCGATAAACTGCTTCTTCCTCTTCAGCGCTGAATGCATAAGACTGTTGCGCTGAAAGGGACTCTCATCCAGACATCTAGGTTGTGTATTCGCTAGGGAGTTGGGGGTTGGTGGCGGAGGGCAGACGTGGCTTCGGAGCTCAGATTCAGCCCGTCTTCTTTAGTGTGACATCTTTTTTTTTTCAGTAGCTCATCACTCAGGAGTTATTCTGGCACAGCCTCTCTTGATCTGCCCATCTGGTTTGCGGACTACCGTCTCGAAGCCTCGACTTTGGCGTTGCCATCTTGGTTTCTGGGAGCCAGAAGTGGCCGTTTTTAGACCAGAAGGTGGAGCTGCCAATCGTAAAGTAGCCACGCCCTAAAGCATACCCCCACTTTATTGTCTGTTTAATTTACAAAATTACAAAACTAGCGACTGAGGCCGTAAATTCACCAGGAGAAGGTCGACTGAGGTAAAACATCAAGATTTCCTCATGGGATTCATGAGTTTCCCTCTGACGGCCGTTAGAAAACCTGCTTTTAGACACTTTTGCATTGGTTTCACCCATCACACCTTAATATTCATTTAATATTCATTTCATATTTGTGATTTGTCATCTTAGTTCTTGCTTTTCAGCAAAGTTAGGTAATTAAGACCTTGAAGAGCTGGAGATGTGTCTGTTTGCCCTCTTCTCCTTCGTCTCCCCCATGCTTTCATAAGCATTTGCATCTCCTCTGTCTCCAGACCTCTCACCACAGACATCAGCAGGATTCACTGTGAAACCGCGGCGCTCTCACCCAAAGTGGAAAACTGATTTTAAACATACGAGGGAGCTGGAATGACAGATGTGGTGAAATATGTGGTGCCCCTCGCAGCTTTAGAGAAAATGCAAATCTGTCCTTCACGCTTCTTCCAATAGCAACACCTTCCACGAGTATTTATACTCTGCCGTGGTTGTGCAGTGACTCCATCAGCATTGGCCACAGAAAAAGGTTTGGCTTCTATTGTCAATAAACGCAACACACCTACAGTATTGTTCTCAGTGGCTGCAGGCGAACCAGAGAAGTTAAGCGTCTATGTCAGACCGTTTTTGATGCGAATTCCAGCTCCAGCTTCAGAACTTCACTGAAACTGCGGAGGGTAGACTCGCAGCGGAGTTGCGAAGTGCGACGCGCATTTGCTCCGTTCAAACTTCGAGTCTCCCACGCGCAGCACCCGGGATGCAGTCGGGTCACATGTTGCGCTTCAAAATACACATCCCCCTCCGCGCCTCCTCTTAAAGCACCCACATACGCCGGAAACTCCGCTTCAGGTGTTGAGGAAGTTGAAATGTTCAGAGAGCAGAAAAGCAGCGGGTAATTGTTAATTATTCCCCCCGTCGTCCTAAGAAGACGCTGTCAGTCAGCTGGGTTGAGAGAGAGTGACAATGTTCATCACTCAACTGCTTGTTAGAATGAAGTTTTCCACGATATAACGCTATAACAGCATATTTCCACACATTTATTAACTCTAACGGCTACAGTTTTAATTAACACAGTCATTTTTTCACAATTCACAAGCAGTATTATTATTATTTTTTTTGGAAATAAATCAGATATGATCACATTCAGCTCCCTAAACATTCACTGATTTATCTAAAATGTAAGTGCCACCGCAAAACTAGTGAGCCATCGCCTCGCTGCACCCTGGGCCAGCGCCTCTCGCCAGGCACCACAAAATATATAAGCCTTTATATTTAGCAAAGAGTGTCTCCATAAATCCAGACAAAAAACAAAGGGTATTGTCACAAACAGTTTTTTGTTCTCCGAGCGCTGCGTGTCGGTGCCCAGCGCTCACAGGCACTATTGTTTTTGCCATGAAAGGAAGCCAGGGGACAATAAAAAAAACCCCACACACACAAATAAATAAATAAATAAATAAATAAACTGAAAAAAAGGTCACACTTTATTTGTGGGAGCCTGTAACAATTCTGTGTTAAACTTTAGTTTCATACATTGCATGAGGGACAGGGTTGCACGATCAGTTTAAAGGATTAAATGGGGACAAAGCAGCAGCACTGGCCGCTGGTTCAAACAGTCACCGGCAGTTGCATAAGATATCTTGCAAAAAATAGATTCCCTCACTTGGATTTATGTGATTGTGCTTCTTTAAAGTATGCCACCCAAGGAATATCGTGCAAACTACCACAAACGACCATGCACTACTCTTTTACCATCGCGCTAGTCCCAAACTAGAGGTATATAGCGTGTAGTTGCATTACGTGATGTTGTTGCAGACTTCAGCTTCACTGAAACCCCCTCCATTCACCGCCTATAAAACACATAAACCAGGCTTGTTTTGTTTGTCCATTCTGGGCTACTGTAGAAATATGGTGGTGTGCCCCCCGCTCTGGACCTTTAAAGTTGCTCTGTGGAGTGTCTGACCACTAGGAGCGCCGTGGAGCAATAGAGCGGGCCTTTGTTTGTACGGTGCACACACACACACACACACACACACACACACACACAAGGATGCACATGTGATGGCGATGCTGGTTTCACACGGACTGACCGTCGGTGGCGCTGACACACAAAGACAAACATAAGTCCAGCTGCAATAACGCTGCAAGCTAGCGAGCACTGACGTAAACAATGCACAGCTCAGAATATTGAATATACATGTTTTATGAGGATGAAAATACACTCATCATGTTTGTTAGGCTCTGAGGACGCACATAATGAGTTTCTGATGAAACCAAACCCCACAGAGAGCGAACTGCTCAAGGACGACACCTTTAAGATGAGGTTGAATTGAGGCAAACTAAACTGTTTGGTTTGAGTAGGGGAAGGAACGTGGTCACGGTTAAGGTTTGCGCTTCGTCAAAGAGACAAACGTTAGCTCGCGGGGTCAGGAGGAAGGACGGGTAGGCCTCTGCAGGGTCTGTATGAGTCACTGTGAAAGGGGGGAAACACTGGTGCGGCTGTGACACCGTGTGTTTGTCACTTAGGTTTCAACCGGCTGTCAAGGCTGAACTCAGTGAGATGCTGTGGTGCAAAACAACACAGCAGATACAATAAAATAAGCTAAATAGCCAGAATAAAGGCAAAACGCTGCCTCCTACGAAGGTGTCTGCTCTATTTATCAGGGCTCATTTTAGGAAGCGACGTGCCACTTGGAGATTGCCTCAGTAATGCGCATTTGCTGCCTGGAACAAACAGTTCCCTCACAAGCAGAAAGGCAACAAAAGAAAATATGCCAGGTGACAGAACAGCGCTCCAGTGATCGTCCATGGTAACCGTTTTTATTCCTTTCAGAGGAGAGGCGCTCTAATGGGGCTCTTCGGACTTGACCACTCAACTTTAAGCTGCCTGGAATTCACGTCTTCCCTCTCGAGTGTATAATGACTCCTCGGACCACAGCGTGTAGGTGTCTAAAGAGAGAATTAGCCTGTTCTTCGCTCTTTATCACGACTCTGCCGTGCACATTTATTGGTTCATATAACTGGGGTCTTTAATGGGCAATCCCAAGATTGAGATAAGAGTGTGCCGACCCATAACTTGAGACAAGACGGCCTCAAGGTTAAAGATAACACGGCGATAACTCCGAGGGGCAGAAGATCGGCCGCAGGTTGGGGGGAAAAGAAATAATAATGCAAGGTAAGAGATGTAAAGAAGGAGAGGAGGCGTGTGAGGAGCAGTACGGTGAGGGTGAGACGGATGCTGTGGCTGAAAACGATACTGGGAATATTTCTGTGACCACGGTTTAGTTTTGTTTTTTTTTTCTTTTAGCCACCTGGTGCACCGTGGGTAGTGGCGCTCCTTCTATCTCAGACGCGCTTAATTACATTTAACCTTCGTATAATGTTTCAGTCCAATATTGTATTTCCAATTTTCCAAAATTAGCGTCTCGGCATGAAGAGCGGCTTACAGAGCGGTGCACGCGATATTGCAACTCTAACCCCTCGCCCCTGATATTCCTCTCTGCACAGTTTAGCTAAATTATTTAAGCCTTCTGTTTAACGTTAAGTGGACTGCAGGTCCACGTCTTGCTAAATGCTAACGCGCCCACGGTTCCATCCGAAGACTCAGCAACGACAAACAAATAGATAAGAGGACGGGGGGGGGGGCAAGGATTGGCTGCGTCATAAATGTTTTCTAAATAAGAAGCATCTGCACGTAATTCAATAGATGTCTGCAGCCATCTCTACACTCTTCATCATTAACCTAAATTTATCTTTTTAGCAAAACGGTTGAAATATATATATATAGATATAAAAAAATCGGGTTAGCGTGTGTTCAAGTTCCAAGATGCAGCATCCAAGAGCGCGTCTGTGCCGTGCAGCGCTGCTATGGAAAGGAACAACGCGGCAAAAGTATCAGGAGTGTTTCTCAGAGGCATCTGACTGTGAGATTACACAGCGACAAACATCATTTTACACAACTGGAGCGAACACTTGGCAATGTTTCATGCATACAATTATATAATACGGGGGTCTGACTAAAAGATCAGATTATCTTACTAATTATATCTTTGAAATGCAATTGGCAAAGTAATCACAGTGCGCTGCCTTCATGCGCTCCTCAGAGCTGGAGATAAGATAAGAGAATCGAGGGAGAAGCCATTTATATTTAGACTTGGACAGCAGGGGTGCTTAACTTTTATTTTGGGAAGCACATCCAAAATAGTGAAATCATCCATTAGAGGCATTTATTCCTCTTTCCACGGCGAGCTCTTGGAACAGGGAATTCAATGTGACTTTACAATCCTGGGATTTTTGGGGCTATTTTTATTTTTATTTTTATTTTAAGGCCTTCGTGAAACAGCAGTAAGTGCATTCCCGTACGCCGCACGTCTTCTCTACCACGGGCTGCCTGAAATGTGCCTGCAAAGTGTTTCTGTTATTCGTCTTTAATAAGCCAGCGCGTATAGATAAATCAAAGCAATACGTATGATAATCATCCTTCCCCGCTTACCTGAGAGGTCGATAAAAAGGTGCTTATGAAGAAGATTATCCTCAGGTTAAATTTGGCATGTACATAAAAATGCAATTACCACATGTATGGCCGCAACGATCTCGGGGTGCTGTGAGTGAAATTGAAACTGTGTTGTCGGATCCTCGCGCGCTCGGGCAGCTGTTTTACGGGGGATGAATCTCGAGTCTCCTGTCATCGTCCTGTTGTTATCACACGTGGTCCGTCGACCCATTACGGCTGGAAGAGCATCGACTAGATGTAGGAAAGTAAAACTACTAATCGCATTATGTTCTTATTTGCATGTGGCGCCGCTCGGGGCAGTGAGTAAGGCGAGGTGTGAAAATGTCTTCGAGTTCTGGCCGAGCGCCAACGCACATCGCGGGACCTGAAAGCTAATGTGGGGAGTTTGTTTTTTGGGGCTGTGCAACCTTCTTACTGCCTGTGGGGGATGTGCCGGTTTTAATATTTGACTGTATTTTCAGTGCTTTTGATTTGAGGATTCTCGCCAGCTGAGGTTCTGCAGCGAAATAACGAACCCTCCTCTTACTCAGCTGCACTTTCGGTTGATGTATGTATCTCCCGCGTGCATAAAGTACATGCACTCTGTAGGTGCAGCGCTGCCTGAGCTCCCCACCACTTTTATTCCAGCAGCTGGGGAAAAGAAATCTATCCGCCGTCCGCGTAATCCTTTTAAGCGCTTGAAGATCCGGCCATCGCTAACGCGCCACGTCGTGCAAAAAGAGCCGCCGCAAACAAACGACATGGTCACAGCACCATGCGTTGGAAAACATTCCACCTTAAGATGACCTTAAAACTTTTCCTCAGGATGAATGTTTGGCACAGGCAGGTAAATGAAACCATTCAACACACAAACTACAAGCGTTCATTAGCGTGCATTGCTCAGTGCTGCGCTAACAGCAACCCATTGCATCCATGGGTATGGGTTTGGCTAGATGCTTTGCAACCATACGAACAGGAGTCGTGCCTAACTGCACGCCACACATCACAGGTAGGCTGCTGTGTACAAATAGCACTACACCTCTGGGTATATGTATTGTTTTAGATGAAATCTGTTCATCTCTCATAGAAGAAAACCATCCCTGGACAGTTCTCCGCGGTATATCCGCTAGGCTGACAGGTTCACGCTGGCGGCAGCATCTTCCTTCCACGATATTTTGAAGAACGTGAGAGTTTACACTATTTTTCATGATGCCGCGGCGTGTTTTGCCTTTTCACTTATCAAAAGTCCCCACGTGTGTTCAGCTGGGATGGAGTTTGGCGACTGCAGATGGAAGATAGCGCCGTCATCGCTTTGATGCGAGTTTTTTGTCACTGTCCTGCTGGAAAATCCACTTAAGCCAGAGGAGATGGAATACCTGTTCGCAGCAGAGTGATTCTTCTTTTCGGTCTGTGCGGAGTCGATCCCATGCAAGTCCCTCACCCCGGACAACTGACAGACCCAAGTGAACATATCCTGCTCTACGTATTCGAATGTAAATCTTATATTATGTTACATAGCCTTGTCATATTAGCCGTCCGACTGCAAGCGGCTTGCAAATGAAAACTCAGATTTTGACTTTCACGGACTGACCGGCTCACGCCTCAGGTTGTTTGTCACGGTAGATATGGATCGGAAACCCATTCATCACCGCTGTCCTTTGTTCAATTGGCTCGGCTTTATGGATGCAAGTGCTGTGTTATGGAACGGTTCAGTAGCTCTGCTGGTGTCTGGCTGTGGTCACTTTAAGTTGCCCTAATCTCTCTTTGGGAGAAAGTCATCCGGGCTCTGCGTCGTCCTGCCCTCTTGCGATGTCCCTGCAGTTTTGCTGCGAGAGAGTTTTTCGACGCCCAGGAGAACAACTTGACCCCAAACTGCTTCGCAGAGCTGCTCTGACATTGTTGCACACGGGCAGACGAATAATCCTGGACACCGCGGTGCTGCTGCGGAGTCACAGGATCGTCGCACGTCATCGAAAAGTGATATTAAGCTGCACAAATGAGCAGAGAAACGTCCGTTCGTTCATGTGCAGAGAGGCTTCTGTCTTGTTTTTTTAGTTTAACGAAAGTATTACCTGGGATAAGTCAAGACAAATGTAATGAAAGTGAATTATAGATATTAATTACAGTTAGTTAATGCAATTTATATTCAATTTTAGTATTATTTTAAGTACTTTGCCCGGATATTTAATGGTTTTCCGTTTACAAACAGATCTAAAACCAGTAATTTAAGCAGTATTCACACCCCAAGAAATTAATTACCAATTAATATTGTTTCATTGACACAAAGCATGCACGCACACCAGAGCTCCTTGTGTAGGGCGCATTTAAAGACAGTGTGTAAAAACTGTTAATCAAGCGTGGAAGTGGGTAAATGAAAGCAGTCAACCTCTCTTACCTCCCAGGGTGGCTGAGATGAGAATGTGGGTTCCATATTTCTTAATGATGGTGTCGATGAACTGCTGAGTGGTGGGTCTGCGGCCCAGCAAGCGAACGCTACGCTGGAACTCAGGCATGAGCGGCACCGGGTTCCGGATCAGGTCCCGTCTCTCGATCGCCGTGTTCCTCACCTTCCAACGTGCAAATTCCCTGACGGTCGCAGACAAAACAAAACAAGCGCTTACACCAAACTCACTCCGCACAAAGACACGATCAACAGAAGAAGTAAAACGGTATTAATTACAGCGCGGTAACGCTTTCATTAGACTCCATCTCGTCAAACGCGTTTGTGGGGAATGAACACACATCTGGCAGCGGCTCACTGTCTGATAATTGAGACAATAAAGATTATTTTAATAATTCACGAACCTCCCACATATGATTTAGTCATGTTACAGACTGCAGATTGGAAAAACAACAACTCTGCAGAGCCACTGTGTGGTTTGTCCATTCTGGGCTTCTGTAGGAAGCTGCAGCTTTATCTCTATCTGTATTCCACAGATATCTTTTCCTGACATCTAACCAACCATGCACCAAGCAACTGATACTAAAGCATCGGAAAAGTGTGAATGTCATGTGCCTTTCCGCATTTCTCCAGAATACCTGGATCTTTCAGTACCTGGCAGTTATTTACTATTTACTGCATATTAGAAGAGTGTGATGACAGCTGAAAAACACAAAAACAGAATTGGATTTTAGAGTTTTAGTGAACAAACAACACTGCAGTTACATATGAACAGCAGATTTTGCATGTTGTATTTGAAATTAGAAAAGTATGAAACTGTTTCCAGTAAAATTCGAGAGTCTGTGTCTCCTAATGTGAGGAAACAGGAAATAAAATGGAAACTTTCTCCACCGCTGCGGGAACAAGGCGGCTGCTTCGCAAGTGACATTACCGTAATAACTCCAGTTTGGCTGTAAAGTGCAACATCTCAGCTTTCAGAAACCGTGACGTAATTAATGTAATCCAAAGTGCGCTTGCGCCGGCGACACGTTCGCTGTTTAAGGGTTAAAGGTCATTCTAAGACATAATAAGACGTTTTCTCTAATATTTGCATTCTGCGTTTTCTTTATGTTTTCAATTAAATTGCTCAATATCCTTTCCCCTGTGTTATGCTCCAAAAAGGTACAATCCCAACAGAGGATCATATAAACACACACCTCCGTTAAACAGCACATTCATTCTACCCTTGTTGTTCCTGACTGCAGTTAAAGATATGCTTCACAGTGTAAATATTAAAAAGATTCGGTAAACTATTTGTGTGGATGTTCTCGATGTTTGCTCCGGCTCCCGCTGAGACAGACATCGAGAAAACATTTCCACAGACAGACGTTACAGGCGTCTCTGCTACTCTAAGGGTTACAGAGGAACCAAATATCCCTGCCCCGAGGATGAAAAGCACCAGGTTTTCCTCAGACATGCGAAAGACGGCGCGCTGTTGTCGAGTCAGTGGCTAATGCTATGCACACACCGGATCTGGGAGTCTGAATTCAATCAGAAGCTGTGATTTGTTCTCTCTGTCAGGCGCGGGAATGTCACCATTTCCGCGCCGTCTCCAGCAACGCCGCACGTGCATGTGCGTGACGATCTGCCTTTGGGGATCGGATGTGCGATACGCGTGGTCGCACGTTTACCTAAAAGGTGTGAGTGTGCAAACAGACCGACGTGCACGTTCAGATGGGTAAAGACTTGCAACAGTGCTGAGATGAGCACAAAGCTAATTCCTCTTAGCCTATAGACAGGGGGAAAATGTAATTTCCTAATTACTGACTGGTAGTTTTAAAAGCATTTCCTCTGAATTAGATTTAGATTGAATTTAGATATATTTAATGATGCAGACTTTACTATATGAACGATGAGCACAATTACAGTAAGTGTGTGACTTTAAGTGCAACAAAAGCTCCATTGGATCAAACGCAAACGTCTTTGTTGCTATAATGTAACCCTAAAAGCCTGCTCTAATTGAAATGTGTCCTCCGTTCAATCAGCGCGCGGCACACTCTGTGCACAAATCAACCAACAAACGGATGCAGATAAATAAAATATGCACATACACGCGACGCAAAACCAAAGTTTGAAAGAGTTTAGCTGCTCTTTGGGCTTTTTGGATATTGCATTTTAATCTAATTAAAACGTGCATTTAAATGCACAATGACATTAGGAGCAATTCTCCAACCCCCAAGTTTGATGAGATTAACTCTCTGGAGCCGTTAACTGAATCAGTTCATCTCTGTTGCGATGAACACAGTTTGTTTGTCAGAGATGGCGACTTAGGGCGAGCTGAACTCACACGGGCACGGCTTTGATTTGTGTTTGTGCGGGAGCGAGTGTGACAGGACGCCCGCGCTCGCACAAAGCAACTTTTTAAATGCGCGAAGAAACTCCCGCGCACCGCTTTGATTGCAATCAAAACAAACCGGGAAGCGCGCGAGAAGCATTGTGGGAGCTGATTCAGCCGCGCAGTGTAACATGGGCACGTCAAGCCTTTGTGTAATAAACAGCAGCTCAGTGAATAACCACTAAAAAACAAGCTCTGTAACGTGGCAAAGAGACTGTTTGATGGGTCAACAGTGCAATTATTACTCTCTAAAAGATTTTTTTAATTGAAAAAGCAAATAATGTGGATGAAAGCTGCAGAACAGAGCTGTAAAGCTGCTTCATTCGAGGCTTTTTCCTCCAAGTCTTTTCCCTCGCAGCCCTCAAGGGCTCCTCATAATGATTTAGCCATGAATAGGTGGCTCTCCTCAAATTGATCGTCGGTTACTTCGCTTGAATTCTCTGACACGCAGTCAGCGATGTGTCAGTCTGCCCGGGCGCAGCTCGACGGCAGCACTTTTTAATGCTCCGTTCAGCACTCTATATTAGTATTTCACTAGTAAGGGCCACACCGTCGCTGAAATGCCTTTAAACGATTCGCTAATGACAGACGATAGGTGCGCAAAGGCTCGAACCTGCGCGCAGGAAGAGGGGGTTAGGCCGGGGATTTGTGGCGCGCCAGGCGAGGATCAGCCGAGGTGTGGTCCCGCCAGTTGATGATGATGTAGCCAGTTGACAACTCTCTCACAGAGGAGGTCGGTTTACACATTCATCTCTATGAACGCGCACTGAGAAGAGATCATGTCTCAGAATATATGAATAAATACTTACATAGAGGCAACGTGCGGACTCTCATCCTGCACCGCTTGTTCTTTACATCGCTTAATGACATACACAGCGGAGGCACGCTTTGCACAACCACACACTCCATAACTGCTTTGCGGCAGATTTGCAAAAGTCTTACTTTTTGACAACTTTGCAGTTCCCCCGGCGTTGCAGAGACACAAGGTCTGGCGGGACAGGTCTCACCACTCACACGGGTACAAGCTGATTCAGCTTCCCCTGCTGTTCCATGACTTAGCTTTATAAGAGGTACACCTTGCTGTTATTTCTGAAATCTGGAGCAAAACATTCAGCGCCAGCAGAGCTGCGAGCGCCTTTCAGATTTGCAGCAGATGTACCGAAGTTTCTCCCTTTTCATTCTTTGCCCGGCTCTCTCTCCCACCGTTCCCCCACCCACCCCCCGCTGCCGCCGCTATCTCCCTCAGATATCAATTCATTTCCTGTGAATCCTCCTCGTGGCTCCGTCACTGCCAATTATTACATAAAACTTTATATGGCAGCCATATGTACTTGGGCCCTTCTGGCCCAGATTAGGCATGCCAGCAGATGGAACCTGCGACATGATTCAGTGCTTTACTTCACAGCTCCAAGACTGGTTTAATGACCTATCAAAGGAAGTTAAGAGGAGATAAATGGCATTGCAGCTGCATAGGAGGAAAATGGGAACATAGGTAATTATTGCTTTATGGTGTTCAAGTAACTCGCGTGGGAGGGTGGATACGTTACATCTGCCTGTGTGAAAGTGTCTCTGACCCGCTGAAAACACAAGGCGCATAAACAGAGGGCCGTAAATAAAAACGTCATTAGTTTTTAACTCCTCACTCCAAACGGCAGATTCGTGTGTAGCAGTGTAAGCCTGATACCGTACACGTCACATCCCCGTGCACGCAGGATGTGCACCCACGTGTGTTCCAACAAGAGAGAGCGCGGAGTTCACTTATTTATCTCTTTTCTTTGAAGAATCAGCTAAAGTCGGTTAATCCCCCGGTGCCCTCGCTGAGACCACCGCTTTATCCGAATCCTTTCTCCCCTGCTGCTCGTCTCAGTACAGTTCAGTCAAATAGATATGAACAGCGGTCGCTGGGAAATGCATCGCGTCGTACTCAAACAGTCCAGCTTCTCACCTCATGTGGCGTAGATCAGGAGAACCTCACCGGAGATCATTTCCTGCACTGGATGTACCGGCGGCTCTAGCGTGTGCGATTCTATTTTAGACCATATACAAGCCTGTTGCCCGAAGAGAAGTGATGTTTGGAGCCTGTCGATTGTACTGCACAGGTCTGTCAAAATCAATACCTCGGCATTAAAGTCAATACAAGTGGCTGAGATATGCTTTTGATTTCATGCATGAAACATTAACTTGAACTATGTGGGGCGTCTTGCGTACAGTCTGAGCCAAATTAAGGGGGAACGCTTATGAACATACTTGAAAGTCGTCTTTTGAGGATCCACTGGATGCAAAGTGCAGCGTACAAACTGAGATGGCAGAACGAAAAACACATTAAATATTTAACAGAATGCATTAACACATTTCTGCCAGTGTCCCGGTTTTTATTATTTTGGATTAATTGATGTTTACACGGGGCGCGGCGATTCACTCATCGCACCGACGCATCAGCTGCAAACCACGCCAGAGTCAGATGCATCAGCCTGCTAAAGGAAATAAACAGGGCGAATTGCTCCGACTTCGGTAATGATCAGCTCGAAATGCTTTGAACCAAACTGTTTTGCATTTTCAAAGAGTTAAACGCGGAGGAGGGGGATCAAGGGGTTCAAACTGTGCTGCTCGACGTTAAAGCGGTGATCTCAAATCTTGTTTCCGAACTGTTGGGTCAGCGTTAGTTCTGCAACAGCCGTTCAGCGCATTTCGTCCTTTCGCCATTCGCGCCCTGGACCTTCTGTGTACAAGTAATCCACAGGAAATGATGTTTTTTATGCTGTTTTACTGTGTTATCTCATTTCCATCAGTCTCACGGTAACTGTTCATGCTTTATGACACGGCTTTTATTGTGAAACGGCCACAGGAAGCTGCAGCAGGATTGGTCGCCGAGCTAAGCGCTTGCTGAGATTTGCATGTTTTTTTGTGTTAAGTCTTGCAGGGACTAATGGGACGAGTGAGCTGTGACCGGAGGAGGTGCAGGCGAGCGGCAGGTTCTCCGCGAGCTAACTAGTTTCACTGAGCCGCTGCTGCACGCGCACGAGCTTCACGCCACTCGTGCATAAGTCCGGACACCCCCAGACGTTTCTTCTTACTTCCCTGCAACTTTTTTTTTTTTTTTTATTTCAGCAATCTTTAACAGTAAGGGTGTAAAGTAAATCTTTAAAGAGTATATTTAAATCCTACATGACCTTTATCACTGTTAGTCACTCAGCGAGCTACAACTCCCACGTACAAAGACTGCGGCAGTAATGAAATGTTAGATATATATGTATATATATATATATATACTGCATTACATGTGCCTTTAAAGTGCATTATCACACGTGAAGCTGTGCAGAAATCAGTATACCTCTTCACAGTGACAAAGTTGTCGTTGTTGACCAGTTGCATGGTTATAGAAATCTCCTTGACACGTACTTTCAGTTTTCCTGTATACTCAAGACAGTAATTGCTTTACTCAGCCCGCGCGAGTTATAGAGTGTTATGAATATCATGCCGCTCTCTGTAAACATAATGGATGGAAAGTGTAGCCATGGCATGTTATAACACCTTCCAGGCAGCACGCTGTCTGCTTCAATTAGAGCCGCGCTGCATTGACATCCAGTGAATAGTCACTGAAGCTCTGACGGGGGCAGGAAACGGCCATCATACAGCGTGTCACCGCGGGCGCTTTGTTGATCCTGGCGGCTGCAGCCCAGATTTAAAAAAAATAAAAAATAAAAAACAAACTTGAGAGTGCATGACAGACATTCAAAGTGGATGGCAGCGAGGAAAGAGAGGCACGGGCTTTGTGGAAAGAGAATCTCTAATTAATTGAGTGGGAAACTGGCTGCGCGGGACGCGGAGACGACAGGTTTTTTGGGCTCCTCGCGAACGACATCGGGAAACAATGAAAGCAGGAGCGTTGGTAAATTACAGAACTTGTCATACTTGGCTTCTTGTTTACCCCTGTCCTCTTCTGATACCGCATCAAAGTCTCAGCAGTCAAATTCAAAAGATATTCAGAAGGATGTGTTGTTTCGGTTACATCCTGACCTTTGTCGGGCTGCGGTGAGAAAAAAACAAAAAAAACCACGGATGTCTGACAAAAAGCCCGCGCCGGCTCCTCTTCAGCGGAGCCGCACAAACAAGCATTTATGATAAAACAAACCGAATAAAAAAAGTGTTACACCCGGCTATAAACATGTTAGCGGCATCAAAACAGCCCGGCTTCATTTGAAGCAGACGAGGCGCCGTCATAAAGGGCAACGGTGTGGCACTCAGCGTTTTACAGGGGGGGGATTTAAAAGATGCACCTGCCTTAGAAAAAAAAAAAAAATCAAAAAACTCACGCGCGAGGAAAAACAGGACAAAATAAATCTTGCATGTTTTTTTGTTTGTTAAGTTGAAGCACTTTGCGCTCATCTCCCTGAGCGACTGCAGACACTTCGCAATGCAGCGTTCCAGAATAAACCGGGGCGGTGTTAATAAAGCAGCCCTCGGGCGTTCGGTGGACACCGGGGTCCGCGTGACATTCGATTCCGCTCGAGTGCAAAGTATTGCACTTAATGTTGCATAGCCTAATATTTAGTCAGATTTAATTACACCCTGCACTTTATTTGCTTATTCTTACTGAGCAATATCTTAAAGCTGATCCATGCGCGGTACTTTCAGGAGGATACATGTCGCGTGTGATAAGCTGCTCCCCGCCGATGGGAGCTCGTGTTCTGTACGTTCGGCTCATAAAGTCCGGTTTTTACGCAGACTGTGTCGGGAAGGTGATGATTCAACTCTGCTGTAATCTCCGCAGCTGCAGTTTGCACTCAGCCGTCTTGAGTTACACTGCACCTGAGTCGTAAAAGTATTTATAGTGAGCCTGTCCATCACGGAGAAAATGCAGTTTGTAACAGAGCAGAACTACCTGACATAAAGTATTTTAACGTCTAATACTGTGGCGGCTTTGATAATGGTTGCATAGGGCAAATTAAAATCTGATCAATATTAAGAAATATGATAACTATTAGAGCTCGGATCACTTCAAATATTCACTGAGATTAAAAGGTCAGGTCATTATCGATCACATATCAGAGTGACACATGAAATATATATTTAGAAATCAACATATTTCTCTTTGTGGTGCAGACAAATGCCCTAAGATGACCTCGCTTTATTTTTAGCCGCGAGGTTTTAATTTATAGATAAAGATACAATATTCATGGCGCTGAAAGTCTCACTATATACACGGATACAATATTCATCCTGCTGAAGTCACACCGAATGTTTAATTCAGAGTTACATTATTTTGTAAACCCCCGTTGTTCCTCTGCTCTTGCTGCAGACGTCCGCTGAAAGCGCCCGAAGCCGAGGGGCTCGCCATGTTCTGAAGTTCCCTCAGAACGTTCTTCACGCTCACTCTGCGGTTCTTTGCTCTCACACTCTTTATATACTAATACCATAATACTGTGATACATATTGAAATTAAAAGGACCACAACATGACACGTGAAACATGACGTGATGGCTGCAGCAATGCGGGCCCGATCCCAGTGTCCTCACTCGTGGACAAGAGGTTCTTTGGGCTTCATTGGGTTTTTGGTTTTCATTCACGTCTATTTCACTGATGAACAGATCGGCACCGCTCAGCTCCTCCACACACCGCAGTTGTACTGCTGCTGCCTCGCTCTTGTCGCCGTCTTCTCGCAGTAATGCACACGTGCACTTGCATGACCGCTGCTCTCTGCCCTTGGCGCCCACTGCACATGTAACTACAACACTGCACATTCAGCCGTAGCAAAATGCACATGTAACTGTACTAAATTACCAAATCTACCGCTGACTTTGTCCCTTATTCCCTTTGTCTCCTTGTTTTCTTTAACTTTATATTTCTTATTTTGTACTTTTTCTGTTAAAGGAGGATTAGCAAAGTAATTAGTTATGTCAGCGTGCCTGTTTTGTTGTGCACATGACAATAAAACTCTTGAATCTTGAATCAGACGTTTAGAACATCCTCTTACGCGACTGTGAGCTCGATTGCACCTGAATATGTTCGATGCCGCTGATACTTGGGCTTGTAGTCACCAAATAGGACAGCCATTCAGAGAAGTGAGACCACAGACAGGTGCGCATTAGGTTTGGGATCCATTGAGACCTACTGTAACTCTCACAGGATTTGGTTAGTCATGCAAAGGGAGCTGCTCAGGGCTCCGGTGCAGGGTTCAAGGCTTTAGGTGGGACAGTGGGATTGGGTGTGGCTATGTGATAAGCATGTGTCCTCAGTGTCTGCGCTATTGCTCTCACCTCCTTGAGGGAGACAAGTTTAAAAATGATGAAACCTGAGACGTACTCATGACGGCGCACAGGACGGCTGTCCTTGAATAAGCCCTGCATGAGCCAGGAACCTGTTGTCACACGCAGAGGAACCATGGAAAGGTATGCGACGCGTTGAAATAGGAAATAGATTTGTTTTTTAATGAACAGAGAGCACAAATATAGCTTCACCACAAACAAAGCCATTAATTAACATTTCCCCAACTCAAGCGAAAGACTTTGTTTCCCCTTCGAGATCCCAGCAGTATCCACGGTGCCTGTGAAGTGCAAAACTTGATGGAATGAGCCCGGGTTTGTTTGGCGCCACCGATGCGGTCGTGTTCGCTCCTCCTGATGTGAGAAGAGACAGGCGGCATCGGTTTTCCTCACTTTGATGAAGGATGGACCTTTCATTTTCGGTAATTTGTTCCACCACTTGTTTGTTAGGGATGACTTGACTAATACTTCAATTGCCAGTTGAAAAGGATACGGTATAAAAACAGCATTTTGAGCCGTCCACTTTAGTCAAATTTATTGTCACATAACAAAATACTCCAGAGGGTAACGGCCCATTTCCAAAGACCAATCAAAGGCGCGGAGACATCAACGGCTGTCTCATCCGCGCCGTAAAAGCTAAATCAGCTCCAGCTGAGCTCAACTTTGCCCGCGCGGCGGATTCACGCTAACAGCGCCGCTGCAAGTTTACGTGCACGCAAAGGAAAAGGCCTCCTCAGAGGGCCGCGACACTTGCTCACAGTTCATTTACGAGTTTTCTATATTTATGAAAGTACTCCAACACAATATTGGGGCGCGGAAGCAGTATGTCGATGGGCTACTGCTCTGATTTGCATATACGTGACGATCCATCAAAACAACCATTAAAAAAGAAAGAAAGACAGAAATAGCAGCGAGCTCTCAGTGCGCTCTCACTGAAAGCAGAGTGGGACACGGACCGGTCTCGCTCTCTCTCTCTATCACTTTTGATTTTTGCAAAATTGAGAACGGAGAGTGGTTTTGCAGCGGTGCAGATGCATCCTCTCCGCTCCCGCGCCGTATTTACTCACTCGTGTGTAAAACAGGGGCGGGAATCGTCTTCGCAATCACTGTTTCACAAAGTAAATAATCTGCATCATCTACGTTTACGATTGGCGGAGATGTACGGAGATACAGCGTGAGCCAAAGGAACGGGGGGGGGTTGGTGTTGGATGGGGGTATCATCTTAAACGTGATGATCTCATCTGTCTAAATTAAATAAAATGAAATTAATTACCAAATGATCCTACACATGGAGATTTTGCATTATAGCCTCCTACATTATTCACAAAAGGCCATTAAACATTCCATAGACAACATCGATTGAATCGCCGCCACGCCGCTCTTCGCAGAGCCGCGCTCGGCTGACTGATGGCGGTGCACCGTGAGGGCCTCAACAGAAAACGCTGGCAAGCGGCGAGGACTGGGGGAGACTTTGATCCAATAATGGTAATTCCCCCATGAATGACTTTGTGAAGCGATTTTTGTCTTCCCACGCAGTATTGACTTATTCCCTTTCATTCCGTACGTGGCGCTCCCACACGGAAACGGTGCAGCGCGATCTCATCTCAGACGCTGCTTCAACTTGTCAAGGCTAGCAAGGCTCCACGATGATCTATCAGGGATACAGCTGATGAGCGCCTGATGACACCTGGGAAACAAAACGTGTATTTAGGCTTTCCTTGACCCTCCAGACGGCACTGATCCTGCACGCTACTCTGAAAGGATTCACTGCTTGATCTTAAAAATATAAACTGTAAACTATTAAAAAAAACCCAAAATAAACAATGAAACAAATAAACTATATCAACATGTTTGGAAAGAATTAGCATTCTCCTCATATTAGCTCTTCAAAAGTCAAAGCGATCCAGCCACATGTGGAGTCATTCAGTTGTTTTCCTTTAATCATCATCCAGTGCTTGTGTTATCTAGCTCATACAAGAACAATCTAAAGTTTTAATGTACATGCATATCTAGCATTTACATAGTTTGGTGCTATAGGTTGGTTGCTATCTGTTGCTAATTAAGATGTTTGTGTTGGGGCACGTTCATATGTGCTTCGCCAGTCTGATCAGCAGGCAAACGTTCAGATTGATATTATTTTAATGTCAGCTGGTTTCCTGTGAACCAATCAGCAGCTGGTGACACCTGCACCCTGCTTTGCGACTGGCTGACACAGAAGTTGTGCCCACACTCGCAATAATCAAAGACATAAGTTCAATAGAGATTATTAATTAAAGTATTATTACATTAAAATCTCAACCTTTTATTTATGTTCTTTATCTTTCTTGCCGTCACTCCTACAGCATCATTTTCACTTTTCTGTTTCCATTTTTATTTTCCTTCATGCAACGAAAACCACTCCCATTAATTTCTCCTCTATACACACACACACACACACACACACACACACACACACACACACACTCGTGCACTCACAGAAATGCCACAGTGCAGATTGTCTGTACTCTCTCTAATAAACAAAGTCCTAACAATAGATCTTGATGTGATTTGATCCTGTTTTGTTCTGCTGCTGCCGCTGCAGGTGCACGATGCATGTTTTTGTTCCCTATGTTGTGCCGTTCACGTCGCGTTTCCCAGTCATGCGCTGAAGGATAGTCCTGTCTCACTTATGTCGTGTCTTACCTTGCTCGACTAGAAACAACAGCATATCAGTAGCGAGAAATGACAAATTGGAGATGTGTGCGTGCTGATTAAGGGTCTGAAGGGTCAAGATATATATGAGGTCACATTGCTCACTTAGATTATTGTTGTGATCCAATATGCAAAAAGCAATCTATATATTGAAAATGAAAATTAGCGTCCTGCAGGCTGCACCTCTGCGATCCGGATAAGCTCGAGCAGACTGAACCACCTCACCACAAACAAGGAGCTGGACTACTCTCATCATCTACAGTGCATTGCGTTCTGCAGATTTGCATGTTCCTGTTCCTTGGGGGGGCAGTATTAACAGTTATTTCTTCGGGGAAGGCCCCCATAATCTGAGACCTTATAACCCTTGTTCCTGTGCTGCCACAGCATTATGCGGCAGCTTGACGGAATGAAAGCAGGGGGGGAAAAAAAGGAAAACGGGCCTTTCATGGTAATAAGGAGGCGAAGCCCAGCAATAAATCAAACAGACAGAGATACAATTGAAATCCTGTATGAATTTCAACCACCGAGAACCATTCAAAATATTAAAGAATGAAACTTAATCCTACGCTCCAGCGCACAGCGAAGGGCCGCGTGCATGCAAGAGGCGGGATATTATTTTTCGGCGGGCTGAACTGTTTGCTTGTGCTTGTTTTATTTATTTTCACTTCAACACTGGCACGGGCCAGATTTCTGAACGCGGCAGTGTAAATAGCGCAGGAAATCGGCGGGGCTATTTCGAAATTCTGTCGCGGCGCTGCCGCTGAAAAAGAAGATGTAGATACCATCAGCGGAGAGGCCATGTAAAAATATCCGAGCAACTGTTCCGAGCTAATGGGTTTAGATAAAATTAGGTGCGTGTTAACAGTAAATCGCTTTAGACTCACTGTCTATGTTCCCACACGTCTGTCAAGTTAATGATAATACCGTCTAGCAGAGAATATGTTGGCATATTTTATTTCAAGTACGGAGGGATTCAGAGAGGCAACTGACAATCTAAAAGCGTCATTATGTGCACTTTGAGTATCTGATCTAGCACGGGATGAGTTCTTATGTGAGAGATCTGTTTAAGGTCGTAAGGCGTCTAAAGCATTTGACGGACAAGTGCTGGCTGCAATGTCGTTGCTAATCCTGCCAGAAGGATGCAGCGAACTGTCAAGGAATAAAGCAAAGAGAAACCAGCCTTTCCCTCCCTCGACTTGGGTTTCACCAGTCGCTCCAGCATCTCTCCAAGTCGTGATGTCATGCAACATGCCTGACGCCTGCAGAGTCCATCTGTGTGAAATGGTGGCATTAGGCCGGTAATGACCATACTGTTTTTAGTGCAGGAGGAAGGGGAGGACGGACAGGCACAGAGACAAAGAGAGAGGGACTGTGTAGAGAGGATCACTTCAAGGTTACTGTATAAGAACCACATGCAGAAATGGAAAGGCTGCCTTCAGTCGTACGGCGCCGAGGTTTAGTTTGGGTGGAGTTTTAATTTATTCCGACGGCTTTTCATCTCACTTTCCATCCTCTTCTGCTCCGTTCTGCAGGTTCGCTCAGTAAAAACCAGATACAGGGCCACGCAGAAATAAAAGAAGGTGAAGAACGCGAACTAGAGAAGCCTCCATGTTCTTCCCAGTATCGGCCCATGCCGTTGGTATACAGCGTTTTGAATGGCTGGATTATCATTTTATGATTACCTAAAGAAAAAGGGGCAGAGCGGCAGAGCGGCAGAGCGGCGCCAACTCATGGCCGAGTCATTCCCACAGTTGCTTCGTCGTGAGTTCATGTCAAAACTGTGAAAATGTTCAAATCCGAAAATGTTTCCACTGACTCCACATTTGCACGTAAGCATCTTAGTTATTAGCCATTAATTGGAGCGTATCAGCAAATGGAACGTGATTGCATGAATGGAATATGATTGCCGGCATAATCGCTTTGTTAGTGCACTCTGTAATTGTGATGAGGCAATGAAACGAAAACGGATCTAATCAAAAACAATCTCTTAATTCACTTTAATCTCAAGAATTTGATGGGACATGGCGCCGGAAGCGAAGGCGCAGGTGAGTGACACGAGCATGTGTTTGAATCTAATTAGCTGTGTAATGTGAGAAGTTCTGCTGAGGAACCGCTCCGACTGCGTGTGGGCAAGGAAATCGTTACGAGCCCTCACGACAAATAACGGGATGGAGGAGGCTGAGACGCGGGGTCGTGTGGGATTTCGAAATATCTCGCTGGGCGGGAACACGTGGCTGAATGATCACCTTGGAAATATTGCTTACACTGCATTCACAAAAGAGATTATTCCATCTTCTCCCGTATGCTCCCATCTCACATGTATACCGTGTATTGTTTACAGCTGATGAAACACCTCATCACCCTCTGTGTCCTGTAATGAAATCGCCAACGGCGCTCTCCCCCTTATGTACATATAACAAAAACCCGCCAAGGTCAAGGCATTCATGCAGTAAAACGAAACGGCTGCTATTGTCAGTGCCCTGGATGCAGCTCATCGTATCCCATCCGTTCGCCGCTGAACTCAATTTGCCCCGCAATAACTGTCAGTCATAACCCAAATAAAACGGCATTATGTTGATGATTCCTATGTGCTGTTTTCTGTTGGTGCGTCGGGTAAAGTAAAAGAACACATCTCTCAATCCAGCAACATCATTTAATCTACCCGGTAAAACAAAGGCTTCGTCCAGTTTACCTCTTTAATTCGAGGATGTCCGCCTGACTTCTGCACTGTCTTGGTGTGGTTATCAAATCATAAAGAGAAGCAAATGATGCTAAACATTGTCCGGCATGCGGGGTTTTGTTTGGTCAGGTCGTTCTTGCAGAGAGACCGAGGCGGACGAGTGGGACGTTTGAGGATCGATTTCAGCAGCGTGGACGGCGAGAGGTCAAGTTCAAGACGGCCGGCGGTGAGTTTCATTCAGGGGGAGCCTTGTTTGCAGGCTGAACTGGATTGCACCTATGAAAAATGATGACATTTGCTTTTATATAATATATATACATGTTCAGTCTGAAGCTGAATGCATACAGAAACCACAGAGGGCGTATGTTTGGAAAGTTTTATTCTCATGTGAGCGCGAACACCATCTACCGCCGTCATGTTGAAAAGCTCCCGATCAAGCGAGTACGCGGACTTTGAGATGAGGCTGTTTTGTCGTCTGCTGTTTCCGAGGTCACGAACGTGGCGAGCTCAACACCTAATATTAGATTAAGCTGCCGTGCCGTAGTCAGTGATCAGGAGAGAAAGGTTTTGATAGCTCCCTTTGTCAAGATAACAAGCCGACAAACCGGTTTGCTATACCGAATTAAGAAAAGCACCGGCGGTGTCCTCTCTGGCCTTCCACGGACGCTTCATTGATTAAGCACATTTCCAGAATATCTCCCCGAGTTTGAGCTGCTGGACTCCACGTCAGAAGTGTTAGAGTGGACGCAAGCGTGAGCAAGTCAGGGGTAATCTAGAGTCACCGCTGCTTCGCTGCTTCGAGGCTGAAAATGAGAAACATGTCATCACTTGTTAAACGCACTAATCAGGCTTTTGCTGCGTGAGTCCCCCAGAGATCGGCGCAACCTTCCTGAGAGTATCGGGCCGGCTAACTCCGCGCCCTCGTCCTCAGACTGCCTTTATGCACACAAGGGTTGGGCGATGGGATGAACATATCGGCGATCAGTGATTGTCTGCATCCATTTTTGGTTGATTAAGCACCCTGCAGACCCTGCAGACCCTCGTGTCACCTGCATTTAACCTTCTTTCGTAGTCATTAGCACCTTCAGGGTCATTGAGGTCACAACCTTCATGTCAGTCGTTTGGGTCGCATACCCTTTGTATGAATAGATGTTGTATGTGACCTCCTCTGTTTAAAGGTGGTTATTCCAATTTAACATTTACCTTTTCTGCTTTCACTCCTACATGCATGCACATGCCACATGCATACTTCCAGTTGCTGTTTATCAACTGGATCAGCACACGAGCGTACGAACAGTCGACGTGTCGGGGGCCGAACTCACGTTAAAGCCATCCTAAATTTGCTTTTGCACAGGTAACCTTTCCGGATGTCTAAAGCGCGGGAGACCCGCTCAGACAAATGTCTCGAACAGTTAGGGTAAAATCCTCAACATTTGCGGCGTTTTGCTGGGAGTGAACTGACTCAGATGTTCCGCGGGAGGCTGAGAATAAACCTCTTTGTGTTTGTGTGGGTCACACAAACCCGCCGAAGCTGTGCACTGACTGCAGGACAGAGAAGCACGAGAGCGCAAGCTGAGGCTGAACTCTCTGACTGTGGGAGCGAATGTATTTATAGACTTTAGAAGAACATTTTCCAAGTAGGAAACGGGTCAGTCCACATTTTTTCTCTGATTCTGTTTGCGAATAATATGACTGCTAATTATTTACTTTACTTCCCTTTTAGAATAATTGTGAAATGAAAGTAGAAAGTAGAGTTATTAGAGCCTCTGTCTCTGTAAAGAGAGTATTCTCAGATTATGAAGTCACAGATGTGTGATAATATCACTGAGCATATGAAGTTTTTGCTAAACGCAGTCGCAAACTTTAATATGATTGGGTCATCCTCTGGGGGCATAGTAGATGGAAAGAGGCTTTGTCTGTGATGTGCCTGGGGTTGACTCGACCTTTGCAAAGCGAAGAACAAAAACGATGTTTTCACGCTCTTTCATGGAAAACACGGATACGTCTAAGTCGTGCACGTACGCGCCGCTCGGCACCAGCTGTTCGCAGCGTGCTTTGCAACACAGTTCGCTGCTGCTGCTCCCTGCACCGCCCCGGCCTCCTCCTTCAGTGGCGTTTCATATTGTTGCCGTTAAGGTGGATGAAATCGATCAGCAGAGGAGCTCCAGGGATCTGCTGCAACCAGCGCAGCCTTGGTCAGTTTCTTGTCTCTGAATATCCAACATAATCTCCTAATTGTTCTTCTTATTTTTATTATTGCCTAGCCTTATATTTTGGAACTCGAACGCTGACACCTTCACCCGGTTTTCAGTCTCTATGTCTCTGCACAGTACGCCCACGCAGGTGTTTTCAGTTACTTTGCCTGATTAGAGCCTTTTTCCAGGACTCTGAAGTGTTTGTACACTTCATGCTTGACTGACATCTCCCTGACCCCTTCTGTGCTATTTGTGTTGTAGCTGTATGGGCAACACAACTAAAAGCTTTGATTCCATTGAATATGAGGCGTTTGGGGACCTCAGACCTCGGCTCCGCCTAACCTCGACCTCAAACAAGGTCTAATCAGTTGAAATGAAAACACCTGCGTGGACAACATCCTTCAACTGTGAAAGATTAACTAAAGGATAGTACAAGTTTCTGAGTTCAATGGGCGAGTCCTAGGGCTTTACTTTAGCAAAGTGTAGTCCCTGAACAGCACATGATTCATTAGTTCCAGGGCCAGCAGTGAGGTGCCCGATGTGTCTTTTCTATTCTCATCATATGCATCTTCCCAAAGTTGTTTTTTTGTAAATACAAGACTCGCTTTAGTGTGATTTATCAGCTTGGATCGCCACGTCGCGGATGCATTAAACGTGGCTGCTGCAGCCTCTTCTCTTTAGAGCCCGCTGCTCTTGCGGTGATGTTGCATCGCCAGTCTCAAGGGAGAGTGGCACAGGCGTCCCACGCACTGAATTAGTCAGTACTTAACCCTGACAGTTTCTTCTAGCCTCCTGTTTCTCCTCTAATTACCATCCCTTCCTTGCCAGTAATTAAGTCGTCCCACAGCGGGGGCTTTTTACCACTAGGTAGAAGAAGAGAAGTGGCGTGGACTCCCTCCCAAGATCAGCCCCTGTTGATTTTCCCAAACTTATACGGCTGAGAAATGCACATCAACACCCAGTATCAGCTCCGCTTGATTGTAATTGCAGCGCAGCCCCAGGAATAACCCTGTGTTTCGTGCCTGTGTCGGTTTCTGTTGCGTAAAAGATGCAAAGATGCGATGTAAACCCGAGGAGAAACGAGTAACTTCCTGCCATCCTGCGCAACTGCTGCTGCATTAATACAGACAGAGCTGCAATCTGCATGTTCAAGCCATCATATCTGAGTTGTTTTTAATACACAACGCTCATGTAAATTAAAAAAAAAAAAAAACTGTTCCCAATTGGTGCGCGACAGTGACAAGCTGTGCTGGAGTTTCAGCTCGCCTGATTGGCCGAGGCGAGTGCTGGAAGCGGTTACTGCTTCAGTCAGCAAATGAGAATTCACGTCGGCTGCCAGGCTGCGAGGGTGACAGCCAGCATCCTCTACGGCGGCGGCGTGTTCGCGACTCCTCCGATCGAGATTTCCACCGCCGCCTCGTGACGGCATCACTCAAAAAAAAAAAAAAAAAAAGGTTTCACAGCAAACGGCTCTGCTGTAACTCGATTTTTAAAAAAGGTCGGGCCGGGCCTTTTGAAGCACACGTGCCGCTTTAAAGAGCTGAGAGGAAAAGAAATCACAAAGCGCTTTAAACACGAGAACGAAAACTTAACTGTTGACTTCTTCCTATAAAATCTTGCGAGCCATTATTAATTATTGCCGCCTTTGCCTCTATTATCATTATGAATTTACCTTTGCTCCAACTCAGGAGGCCGCCCGTGTGACCTTCGCACTGCTGAGAGACAATACGTGCATGTATGAACAGAAACAGTGAGCGAATGCGTGATTTTCCAGCACAAAGAAGCAGATGAACATGTGATTTTCCAAGTGCAGAAGCTGAAAGGGCTTTAAAAATGGGTGGCTATTGTTGTTTTTTGTTTGCACGAGAGAGAGAGAGAGAGAGAGAGAGAGAGGGGCGCTCTCGGTGGGGCTACATGGTATTTGTGAGTCATCTGAGCCACTCCACTGCCTCTGCTAGGCGGCTCTTCCTCACCTTGACTGTGACCTCACTGGCAGCGTACCTGTCTGTTCTCCCGTTCCTTGTTTTGATACTGAACTCACCGGATCCTCCTTCCATGTCTCGGGCACTTATGTCCTTTTTTTCTTTTTTTAACACACACTTTTAGCACCTCCCTGTCTCACTGCTTAATGGCATCTCAGACCCCTCGATGTCTCTGTCCTCTTTCTAGAGTCTGTTTCATCCCCCTCCCCGCCGCCCGGCTTCCTGACTGCCTCTCTCCTCCTCTTCCTTTGGCTACAGCCTGCTGAATTAAACATCGCTGCAGCCTCTCTCAGCGAATCTGCCGACTACATCAAATCCGCCTTCCCTCGCTCTATCCAATTACAGATGGCTCATCCAAACTAATTCAAGACCTGAGTCGGACAAATGTTACACCTTGTTTCTGTTTAAAACAAATCGGGCCCAGATCAGCACTGACAGGCGCGAACACGCGAGGACGGCTCGCCGCGTTTTCGCCGTTGCTCGTCGTTCATGAAAAGAATGCAAATAAAAGCACATCAGTGGAAAAAGACGGCACAATGCTGGCAGAAGGACGAAGATTAAAAATTTGGAATAAAAGGTGAAGTGCGTCTCGATGCGGGGCTATCCGTGTGACGAACGGTTTGAATTAGAGAGCGAATGAAAGAAGTTGTTTGCACATGCAAATCAGAGCTGCAGATTATTCATTCAGGGTTTGGTGCTGATCAAGTGGTTGTCTGTGGGCTGATTATAGTTAGGAATAATTAAGATCATGAAGGAAAGGTTCAGTTAAAGATATGCACAACTTGC
Organism: Datnioides undecimradiatus; assembly: GCA_008933995.1. Classification (NCBI taxonomy): domain Eukaryota; kingdom Metazoa; phylum Chordata; class Actinopteri; order Lobotiformes; family Datnioididae; genus Datnioides; species Datnioides undecimradiatus. The sequence continues at coordinate 4,380,426 of WARS01001868.1, read as the reverse complement.
TTTCATTAAATGTAACCATGTCAAAAATCTGTCAAACCCCGCAATAAACACTGGTTTGATCTAAGCGTGGAGCTACCGGGAGGACAAAGGTAAACTTCCGTGTTATCTATCAAATTACGACAATGAGACTCGGTATTAGAGTTGAGCATTAAAGAGCAACTGCTCATATCCAACCTTCAGATGACACGGGTACAGCGAGGAGACGTGTCTTCACGGTGGAAAGCAGAGAAACTGTAAAACATCACTGCTGCCACTTCTTCCTCATCACAGTTACCCTGTCAGTGTAGCTGGTAGCTCGCTCATTAGCACGTATTGCGTAATTAAGCAACTCCTCGCATTCGGCTTCGCCCGGCAACACTTTATTTATTATTTATATTTTCCCTCTGTGTTTGTAATCCTGCAGGCGAATAACATGCAAAAGAGGGATCCCTGGTCTGAAACATCTCCCTGCCCCGATGCAAAATCACTTTTCCAGGCAAACGATGTCCTCGTTTGCAAGAACACAACATTTTTAACGTTTGGCCTTATGCACCATCGCTTGTCAGTCATATGCAGTCTGCTGGGGGATTGTGCAAATTAAACTAATTAGCTATATGGTGCTATTTACTATACTTACTATTTACTAGACCAGAAAACTGATATGTATGTAGTCAATGGTGCCTTCTTTTAAACATACACGGGTAAAGTACGTAACTTGGGTTATATGTATGACAAATATAGCTAATGTTGCTACGTTTGGGTACTGCAGCCTCATCAAACTGCAGCCATATATTAATGTTACCAACAACTTTGGTGTCAAACGTTTCACAGGAAGTTTTATTTTGAAAATCTAATCGGACGTCGCATATTTATTCATGCTAACTTAAATGCGGAGCGTTGCACATGCACAGCCGATGTTAGAGGGGCACCTGCAGAGTCCCCCGACCGTCGTACGCCGACGCTCTTACTTTTGGAACTGACCAAAAAAAAAGCATTGGCACACAATGAAAATGCGAATTAGCCTCCTGATCTTAAAAGACCTCCAACAGTAGACTCATCTCTCCGCTGTCAGGGAAGAGTTACTGATGCCTGAAGGCCGAGACGGATCAGGTGAGGACGAGTTTCTTCCCAGAATGCCGCTCGGGCTCCGAACTGGTGACTTTACACAAACACATAATATCCGTAATCCATCCACCTGCCATACATCACTGTCACACTGATGTCACCTTAAATTGTGTATATGATTATGCACTGGTTATATATATTTATCTTACCTTGCAGAAAAACACTTTACATTGAAGATGAGCACTAATTGCATCGATCATCTGATTGCTAGGTGCAATCTGAGGCGTGCAAGATCTCTACTGTACGTTGCAATGTGTATGATTGTGCATGTGACAATAAAGTTATTATTGGATTTATTAATTTTCCCTCAATAACACATTTAATTAGCTCATAAGTCACAAAATTCTGATTCTTAAACACAAATATTACACTTTACCGATGGTGTGTGATGGTGGCTTTAACTGTATTAACGCATTACAACTCAAGGCGGCCATGTTGCCTTTGGAACTGAACCCGGCTGCGTCGTTGCCATCTTTATATTATTACTGCAGCAGAGGCTGTTTAATTTGATCTCACCACAGCAGACATTAGCAGAGGTAGGTGCCACGATCTGAGGCGTCACTGGAGTTTATATCTCCTCGGTTCTGCGTAACACAAAGGAAGTGTCTCAGATGAGGGCAGGCAGGCGCGTAATGATCTATAATATCAAAATGAAAATAATAGTGCTGATTCTTTTTTCCTTTGAGCACAGCCACAACCGTTTTGGTAACATATGCATGTATGTGCAAGGTTTTAATGACTGTGTAATTTAGTACAGTGATGACAGACATTACACTGGCCTTGCAATTATCTTAAACGCCGTAGTAACGCACACCCTGGCTCAATTTCCTTTTTTTTAAATGAGTCGGTCTGCCGTTTGGTTTATGTGTCGCATTATCATAATTGGGCTGCTTCTTGATTTTCAAGAATGATTCTGAATTTTCCTGTTTCTCGTCACCGCGGCGGACAGCGTTTTTATTTTAATTTCATTTTTAAATTCAGTATTATTTTCCCACAGGTCACGGCGGGGTTTTGTTCGAAGCGGCGGATGAATTTTGAGGTCTTGATGAGCCGGGGTTCGACGACAAGAGCAGCTCACGCAACACTTTCTATTCATTCTCTCCAGCATGGCTTTTCAAAGTGTGATCAATCAGAGCTATTCATTTTCATAAATATTTTTATTCTAAATAACAACCCCCATCTCGCTCCTTTGATTACAGTGCAGTGCTGATTTGAGGCCTTTAAAATGCATTAATGGCTAGCAGATTTGCATTTATATTGGTTTTTCACTCAGGCACACAAGAACCTGAGATAGAGCTCCGCGAACAAAGACCAAAGAGAGAGCACGCATCATCTGAAACACATTCGACCCCATAATAGAGAACAAGCAACAGAACCAGAGATGCTAGTGTGAGCGAAAAAACAGGCCATCGAGCCTCACCGCTAACCGTAGCGCGCGCTGATACGCGTTATTCAGCTGCGGGGCTGTTACAAGAGCAGTATGCAGCCGGCGGTGACAGCGGCTCTCTTGTGACTGATGAATACCGTACAGGAAGTGTACACTTGCGCGTACGCTTGCAGGGGCTCAGTCTGAAGATCGCAATCAGCGGTGACACTGCGGCGATGCTTGCTTATACGAAACGCGCTCCAATAATTTCTTTAAGAGACATAAGTCTAGAGGGAGTGGATAATTGGTGCCTTGTGGTGCGTCTCTCCCCTTCAAGCGACTGTGACCTTTTCAGAGCACTAGCCGAGAAGCTGGCACTTCCTAAATCTGTGTTTATCCTTCAAATTAGGCGGAGTGCCCATGTTATTAAAGATGGGGCAGATTTGTTTGTAGCTGATCAGGTTGGCATTGTCCACGCAGCGTGCCTCCGAGGTAATCTCTCTTGATAAGAGAAGCCGAAAGGAATGGATGCTTTGTCTCCCTGCAAATCTGATTCAACCACTTTCCACCACTAAATCGTCGAGGCAGAGAAAGTCCCCGGGGAAATTTACAAAGCGATTCAGTCCTCATTGCTGGTTAGAGTAGAGCACGGCTGGGCAATCATGTGCCGAGGAGGACCGAGGGTATGTATGATTTCATTCCAGCCAAACACTACACCAGCTGATGTCACTGATTTCCTCCCCCTCTCTGGCTGAAGATGTACTAATCATGGAAATTAACTGGTGGACCAGGTTGGGATGGAAATCCCTGGAAAACAATTGGACCTCTGGGAGAGCGTTTAACATCTCTGCATCAAATACTGCCTATGATTGTTCTCTATGTATGTATTCCATGCTCAAAAGCATCCACTACTGTACCGGCTGTGCTGCACTGTGCAGCGTTATGATGTTAGCTATGCCTCAGTGTAGCCTGAGAACCAGACACATCTGCAAACTTGTGTTTCATTTGCTCCGATGCATCTTTTGGCCGCTCCCATCCAACCAATCGAAAACGTTTCATTAACAGGGGGCGGGTTTGACACGGAGACGTTACGGAGGAGCACCACCGCACATTGCGTTGCTCTGATTGGTTGTAAATCCATCCTGTTGAGTTCAGAGTCACTTCCTAGCGCCACCTCGATAACGACCTGAGAGGTTGCACGCTAATGCACGCGTTTGTGAACCAGTCTGGAGATGCCAGGCTGGCTCGAAGGCATCACCAAGGGAAGTAAATCTTTAGACTTTACCTTGTCTGACATTTCTCCGGATGTTTGACAGATGCAAACGTGGTCTGTTGATTGCCATTTAATTTTTACATTTCACACTGTTAATGCTAGATTTAATTGTCTCGTCACGAGGAGAGGGACGTCCAGCAGTGATGGCTGAATCTGACGCCGCTAATGGTCTGCTAAGAGGGAGAAACAACAGGAGCCACCTGGGCCCAGCGACGCTCCCAGCAGCACCCAACGTGCAAACACACACTCTCTGTTTTAATAAATCACTGCAGCATCACAGACAGCACTCGACGGCTGCACGGCGTCTGTGGGAAACGGCTTCAGAAGTTGTGCCTCTGAGATTCACGTCTCCGTGCAACATCCCACTCTGTCAAGTTACACATTATGCAAATGCATTGTTTACTGTTCATGTGACAATATCAAGGCACGAAAGCCGGTGGGGACCGGGGGCTGTGGCAAGTTACCAAGAGAGACGGAGGCGGGAAAGAGCGAGAACAAACTCTGTGAAAGAACTGCCAAAGGAACGAGGCAAACGACTCTCTTACTCTGTCTCAGTCTTTCTGTACTCCTCGGTTAGAAGACTGCAAGGAAATCAAAGCATATCATTCTGAGAGAGAGGTTTTCTAGCCAGCTAATTCCTCTGCCTATACCTCCGTGTGTGACATATGAAAGGATGAACGCCGCCTAAAAGCAAAATGCAAGGTGAGAAAACATACATTCCACTCAATTCCAGGCTGTATTGTTTGGTCAGGGGCACAGAACCTGACCTGAAATCAGCGATAAAGGGTTTGAAGTAAATTAGTAGTAAATTAAGTTGTCATTATGTAAATTCAGGTCAACAGATGAATCAGGTTACTCCTTAATATGATTTATCCCCTGTAGCTTAATGTGAATAAACACGTTTTGGGCCCTGAACCCTTTGTATTTTTGTTTTTTTTAGTAGTGAATAATTCACACACCTTTTAATGTGCCACACTAAAAAAAATAAAATAAATAAATGTATCCGGTTCATCAATAGCCAATAAAATCAGTTTGGCGATGTGAAATTCATTGTTTGATACATAAAGAGCTAAGGTTTTCTGTTTTATTCAGCTGCACAATGGTATCTTCCATTCTATATCTACCAATTCTACACATTGTGATCAGTAAAACTTAAATTATTTTGGTTTTGTTTAGTCCTTACTTACTTACTTACTTACTATTCACGTCAAGGAACCCTAAATTGGGACAAATTAGATCAGGGACCCTCGTTTGCTCAGATTAGCTCCCAGGGTTCCACCATATGATTGGATTTCTGATTTCATTAGAGAAAGTGATAAGATAAAAACCATGGATAGTCATCAAGTCTGCCATTATGTATAGGGATTTAATTATATAGAAAAAAAACATTTTTTAAATTAGAAAATAAAGAGAATATAGCGATGAAAACCCTAAAGAGTCTTTATATGTCCCTGTGCCCATGCACCCCGGTGATGTCATCAGGGTCATCCTGGCTCCGGTTAAGTAAGTTTAACATCAAATTGGTGGTAAAAACTCATTTGAAGTGCATTGTGGGAAGTGTAGGACCCAGCATATGTGGATCCACCTCTGCCTCTGCCGTCCAGATTTCCACCACCATTCATGAAATCGGACTCTCGCATGAATCCCGAGCTTCTGCACAACGCCTTTAATTGATTAAATGTGTGCACATATCAAATCATCAAATCGTGTAACACTCGGGCACTGCTTCTTCTTCTTCTTCTTCTTCTTCAAGTGCACTGCACCTGCAAATGCATTTATCTTCCATACTTAGTCAATAACAGCGCTCTGAACACAGCACCTTCTCCTGACACGCTGATATTGTAACACTGTGCAAATATTAAATTATTCTATCATGGCATCCTGCAGCTACGGTACCTCGTTTGTTTGTTTGTTTGTTTGTTTTTTTCATTTAAAGAGACAGTGAAGTCTGGAAATTCCGTAATATAGCATTGAGAACTGGGAATAGCATCTTTTTGCAACTGAACATCTCAAAGAAGAAAAGCCATCGGGACGGACGGACTGTTAAAAAGGCCGCGTGGCGCCGGCACACGGGCGGAGAAGTGAACTCACCTATAAATTTTATATCTGGTCGTAAATCCTTGGCGGAATCTTTCCACAAAGGACAGATAACTCCGAGAGTGGTGGAAAGGTCCACGGTCAGAGATGAGCCAGTCATATTGCTTGGTGACATGTTGTTCAGTGGCCGACGGGTCCTGGCGGGAAGACTGAACTGTTATATGGTCCCATATAAACAGGAAGCAGATGACCTCAATAAACCTCCAGTTCATGCTTTTTTTTAAGCCGCTCTCTGTTCATTCTCGCTCCATTATGTGGAGACCTGATGGGAGAGAGGGGAGAGAGGGAGGGAGGGAGGGAGGGAGGGAGACACAGAAAGAGAGAGCTGTTACATGACACAGTCTATTTTAGCAGTACAAGGAGATGTCACAGAGTTGGGTTAATTGTGTTGTACTGAACAAATAAGACGGCGCCCTTGTCACTGTCGCTTTTCTGTGACATGATGTGTATTTATTTCCCGCTCTGCTCTGCGACTGCTCAGCCTCCGCGCCTCCCTGGAGTTCCTGCAGGGAGCCGCGCAGGCTGGGGGGCCTCTCCGCACGAGGACCGCTGCCCTCTTGCAGACGAGCGTGCGCGGAGCACATCCTCAGCTGTTTGGCTGTCTTTTTTTTTTTTTTTTTTAAAAGCTAATTGGTGTCATGATAAGTTCTGACAAGGTTAGAAGGCTGCTTTATGATGTGTTATGACACCCGGCCACTAATGTGGAAGAACAGCATCTCCCTTTACCCAGCGGTGTCAATTACTGCTGGGGGAAACTTTCAACTATTGACTTGTGACTTCATGAATTGTTAAAAAAATATTGTGCAACTGAATGTTGCCTTTTTAATCAAACACAAACAGGGACTCGGTTTGGTTCCACTAAAGCTGCTGGCGTTGGTAAGTACAACTGTACCACTGATAATTACCCAGTGGTGCTATAATGCCAAGCATGAACCTGTGGTGTATGAATATTTTAGGCTGGACACACAGATCAGCGCGGGAACAAGTCTGATTCATCAAGTGGATCTAACTGCGGTTGAAATTATGGTCTTTCTTCATACGAACAATCCTAGAGCACGCTGATAATATAGATCTAACGCTGCCTGGATGGGGCAGTACATGTGCTCGCGCTAAAAATACAGCAGCATGACTTATTATATTACACGGGACGGCGTAATCTCCCCATTTACACCCAGTTTCAGTGATCTTTCAAAGTGAGAAGAAACAACTAAAGAGAAAAACATTTCACCAGTTCACTCAGAACAGCGAAACCACACGTTTTCCTCTGCGGACATTATTATCCACTTGGCAGCGAAATTATGTCTCTTAGTTACCGATAAGGAAATGATTTTCATCAGTAATTGCGTTTAAGAACTTTGGCCCCTGGCCGTGGAGCACCCAACAGTGTGATATCAAGTGCTACTGTATGCACAAATTCTTCACCCTTTCATGGTTTATTAGACAATAACACATCATAAAAGAGCAGGGAAAATTTAATGGGCCTAATCGCTTCCTGTTAAATAGACGATGAACCACTTGATTGCAGAAGTTAAAGAAATCACAGTGGCACACAGAGTGATTCTTCTTTTTTTCGTTCTTTTTGTCACGTCGCGGTTAAAATTAGCGCGTCGACGTGTTTCCAGTGACGCCTTAAATTAATTATGTGTTTTATTACTTAAACACCGTTTCACCTTCCTGCCAAAGGACCGGGAATAATCTGGGACGATGTCAAAACCTCAACTCGTGCAACTAATTGTAATTATACTGAAGTATAATCAGTTTTTAAACTAATTGGGATGAAATTTCAGCTATCAAATGATGAAAACTGCATTTCAGCTGTAATTGCATATTTGACAGAGGGAAAACAAATCCACCCCCCACTCCACCCCACACCCCACCCCCAGCCCGACCATCAACTGGATACACAGAGACAATGTCAAAACATGACAGTATACTTAACAGGCCTGCGTTAGGCTAATTGCATAAGACTAATTTGAGCTTGGCTGTCAAAATGAAACAATACGTAATCGGATAGAGGGGGATGATGATTGATGATGATACGCGTCTGCTCAAAACGAGGTGTTTGAGAATTTTGGAAACATGAAAATTGAGCAAATGTGTGAGCGAGTGAGCGGTAACACGCTTCTTTTGATTATTTCTTTGGTTTATAAAACAATAAATGAATAAAATTAATATGAAACTATGATGATTCAAATAAGAGCAGCCACAGGTTGCAATAGCTGGGGGTCAAAAAGTATATGTCAGTATGTGGTGGATGATTTTTGGATCGGCGTCTGCTTTGCATTCACAAACCTGAGTTTATAATGTTCATAATGTGTCTCACTGACATGCACGTGTTATTTAACTGCGTGTGCATGTCTGCAAACGCATCCATTATCCGTGTAAGCGCGTAATAATGACCATTTTAAACGTGCAGCACTGACTCTGCGAGCAGTGCTCCAGTTAATTAGTTACTGAATAGATTTCAGTGAATTAACTCCCACTGACAATAGATTCACAGTGAAATCCTATTGAAATCTTTTGTGAACGCGTTATAGTAAATATTTAAAAGGTTCAGCGGGGCTTTGCTTTGTTCTCAGTGACCTTCTTTAACTTAAATACTAACTTTCCACCACCCCTGAACGCCTTATAGTATAAAACTGAACTTCAAATCCATTAAGCCTTATGCATCTTTACGGTTTATAGGGTTAACCTGCAAACCTTTGCAGGAAGGAAGCAACGTACTTGATTTCGCAAACTAAAAGCAGGACCAAACAACTATGGCCAAATATTAAAAACACAACTCTCTCAGATGTAGCTTACCTGCACATGACCTTAAAAAAACCTCTATGACATGCATTGCTGACGCCTTCAACGCTGATCTTCGCTTTGACAATTACACGCTGAACCCTAACCCTGAAGTTTGTTTATACTCCCGACCGTGAAAATCAGCGCCACAGTTGACCCAGAGGCTTCGTCAGATCCAGCGCCTGAGGTGTCATCGCTGTCTGAATCACCGAAACCTCCTGCAGTGACTAGATTAGGGCCACGTGATGAGAGCCGGCTCCCAGCGTGTCTTTGTATGAGCCACGTTTCTATTCTTAAACTGAGATCTGTCTGTGGCGTATTACAGTAAAATGCCAGATTCTCTTGCTTGTTCGCTCTGCGAGTCCTGCGATTGAACATCATCCCACCTTAAACCAGAATTCATTGTCAGATAAATGGAGGCTCCGATCAAACAGCACAAAGGGATGAAGACCACTATGAGTCTTCATTGTCTCTCTGTGATGAAACAGTTTTCTCTATACTGAAAGATCCCATGTGTCTTTAAAGTGAGAAGTTTTACAGCAAAGAGAAGGCCTTGGTGATGGTGAGCATGGTGAAAAATGTGAGGAACAGTGTTTTTCTGAAGTAAGAAGCATTGTTATGAGCAGAGAGGGTGATAGACTGAGCAAAATGACTGTAGTGCAGGCCCACATCACAATCTGAAGGCCCCACTCTACTGAATCAATGCATACCAGTGCACAACGCTGTCCACGTGGGGTAGGATGATGGACTTTTGGTATTTTGGGGGTTGGAGCCACGTGGTGCAGTGCACCATCTGCACAGCTGGACGTGGGCTGCGATTAGGAATCGGATACGCTCTTATGGCTCCCTGTAAGAGATGCAGACCGCGCGCCACGCGGCTCTTTCAGTTTAAATATGGAAGCTGCAGAGAACAGTCGGGAGCATTTTGCCAGACAAAGTGGTTCCTCTCAAGAATAAACTGATGTTCGTGCGCAAAAAAAAGAGCTGACTCACCATGAGCCAATACGCAGCGCTGTAAATAAACCACTGAGGGTGAATGATGTTAAATTAGCTTGGGAGGAGATAACACATTTGGTTTAATAATTGTTGCCCACGTCCTCCGAGGGCCGCTGTCCGACGGAGGAGACAGTTCAATGCCATCACAAGGAGAGCCAAATAATTTGGCAGAGAACCGCAGGGACGGTTTAACAGCTGGATTGGGGCCATCCACTACGGCCAGTCGCTCACTGGTGCCGGGGATGTGGCTGCATCTGCAAATCCAGCTCAGAGTGTGCAAGGTGTTAAGAAGTTGGAGGCTGGCACTTAAATACAGACTCTTAGCTCCACCAAATCTCTAATTGGCCTTAATGTTGACGTTTGAGACTCGGGGAGCTCTATCAACAAAGTCAGTGATTGTATCTTTCAGGTGAGAAGCTGTAAATAACATGGAGCGACCAAACATCCTGGATTTGATGAAATTTCATGTCGCACTGACGCTGAGCGCGCGTTTGCGGCAAGAATGAAAAACTTTTCACAAGGAGAGCAGAACATATTTTTATGTTCTTTGATATAAAGTATATCAAACTTTTAAAAAAGCTCCATTTTCTGCATGTTTTCAGAACAATACGCCCAATCCCGCCGACAGACCTGGATCAAGGTCAGAGTATGTTCGTGAAAGAGGTGCGGGGAGGTACTGAAAGGATGATGGCGCCCTACTCTTCCTTCATCTCCACTGAAGTGGGTTTGATAAATTCAAAGAAAGGCGCTGAGTCCTTCTTTGAGTGGGATGCTTAAATCCAAGTGAAGTTAAACTGAATGTCGTGTGTGTGCTTATCACATTTTCTTAGAAGAAGTGGCGACATCAGTTAACGTAAGCTCTGCAGGGACCAGACGGTGTCAGGCTTTACACAAAAACCACATTAGCTTCTGAGCTAAAGGCTCCTTCTTATCTAAACATGAAGACACATGCATATGTCCTGCACCATAGCTCATTGAACAAGTGGCCAAACAACCGTGCACCGGGGAAAAGTGACCTGCTAATGTCAGTTTGCAGGCTAAAAAGCCAATTAGCTGCTCAGCTGCAGCACATTAAACAGCATGTAAACACGCGTGCAAGTGTAATTCCGCTCCTGTTAGACTCCGGTGTGGTCTTTACTCCTCAACACCACCGACAGCACGCTCTCCGCCCGTGGCGCACGGGCTGCAGCGCAAGTTTGTTTATGTAATCGCCGTCACGCCTGTCCCACCGGCTGAGACGAAAAGAAGCATTTCTGCTATTTCCCGAAATGATTCGCTTTCAATAATAAATAACGTTTTGCAATACATTTAAAAATGAAGAAGCCGAGGACGTTTCGACCACAGAAGGCGATGACCGAGTGGGATTTCAGCGGGAGGCACACGGGCGCCTGTTGTTGTCAGAGAACATGTTAGATAGCTGAGGCTGCAGAGCAAGCCGACCACCGTCGCCCTGGGGATCCACCCCTCCGTCTCACGCCAAGCAAACTTATTATTGTTTATTATTAAAAAAATGCACATTTCATCAGAAAGAAAAGCCGCTCTAACCAAAAACTTATCCGCTAATTAAATTTATTGACAGCTCGCGCTCTGATATCCTGATAGGGCAGGTCCAATCAATCCTTTTTAATGTGTTTGAGCTAACAGCCCACACTTTTTCGCGTTTCGAGAGTGCTTGTTTGATTACTCAACGGAAAAAGTGCATATCGCGGACCCCACTTCATCAACCTCGTGGCAACATGTAATTTTTCAAACTCTCCTTCCGTCCGGAGGTCTTTAAAGTCCCGTTGCTGCGTGAGATCATAACTCCCACAGATGCCAGATCTCACACGCTTCCCGACAAGTTTGTTTGGTGGCGCGTCGAAAAACTTTTTTTTTTCCATCTTCTGCTGTTTGCGCCGGTGGATTAGTGAAACAGCGAGAGGAAGAGACGGCGAGTGGATCACGTTACCCTTGAATAAGCAGGGTAAAAAGGGGAGGATGTCTGCTTCAGGAAATCACAAGGCAGGACAAGGGAGGCTTGTTTTCTCCATCCTCTTTTTAAACAGCCTTATTCATGCCGCAACTCCTCCTCCATTCTGGTTCATTCAAGGGGATTCAATCTCCATTCTGGTCCCGTCACCAGCTTCGCCAATCAATTCCTCTCTCCCCTGTGTGGGGCCCTAAGTGTCCCTCTTTATTCTATAAAGTTCATAAGAATGGGGAGGCTTGTTCTCCTTATTTGTATTCTAAATCCCAGGGCGGCAAGAGATCAGCGTGGAATGAAGGCTGCTGCGAGGAGACAGGTAGACCCGAGGGAATCAAGAGTAGACACACTGTATTCCCGCACTACCCGTGTAACCGTTGCTCGTGCGTGACATCCGGTCACCAACATGTAATATTCATTTTCCACGTTATTTGTCAATGGGGCTGCACCGCGGATGGAGCCTTCCATCGCGACTGTTATCGGCGCGGCTGCCTCTGAGCAAATTAATTCCCAGTGATATGGGATAATGCACGTAGTGAAGCAAAACCTTTGACTCAAGGTAATGGATGGATGGCTGGCAGCCTAAAAATGAATTTTTCTACTCCTCTGGGTTATTTTAGCTTCGCAGTTCATATTAATACGACCTCAGTGGGACCAAAGGGCTACGCGGGACTGATGCAAGGGAATGACAGAATGAGGAGACAGAGAGGGAGAGAGCAGAGTTGCGTCTAAATATGCCAAACCAGTGTCATCTCAGTTCTGAGAATTATCATTGCACAGCTCACAGCCGTGTCTGGAAAGGCGCGGTAATGGTCTGCCACTTGCAATTGCTGGGAAGCGACAGAGGAATGGGAAGGCCGGCCGTGGCTAACTTCGTTTGCACTGGATTCTTCGTCCGCCGCCCCGAATCTCTCGCCTTGGTCCTGCAGTGGCACCCTGACCTTCAGAAAACATGGCTGAGCAAGCAACACTCGGTTTGATAATTAAATTCTCTGGTTGGTCAGCAACCAATCAGCGTGGGGGGGGGGGGATCAATGGCTGATTTTAAAGAGCAAACTAATTCACTAATGGTCAGAGTTATTCCAATTTACCTGGCTGCTGAATTATTGTGTCCAAATCTATTTCTGGGAGGGTACGGATCAATGCGAGCCGGGGGGAGAGGAGAGGCGGCAGAGGGGGAGTCGCTTGCATCTGTCACGCGGAGCAGCGCGAGGAGCGCGCGGCGAGGTTTATTTGATAGCTGCCCAGCTGAACAGCAGCAGCGCGGGGGCGGTTTATGAGATGGTTCTAAACAGGGACCGTCTCTGTCATAAAGCAAACTAATTAATAAGGCTTCAGAGTAAGAGAGCCGGAGAGCCGACGCTACGGATAGAAGGTTTTTCGGACGTGAATTGGATGGATTGGGCGCACTGGCTGACCGAAGGGCAATTACATTTAGCATGGAATAAAAATGAAATTCATTGGCTTCATGAGGGGAAATAAAAACATCCTGACAGTGGAATTAATTTTTTTTTTTTTGCCCCTTCAATCTGCTCACCTTTTCATTCCCGAACGGGAGAGCTGAATTGATTATCGGTAGCATATGTCTCTTAAGCACATTAAGCTGAATCCGAGCGATTTGCTCGAATGTTCATCTCATTCCAGGAGAAGGTGCTTTGAGCTGATACGGGGAAAAACAGAAGGATTCCACCTCTTTAGCCGGCATCAGAGTCTTTCAGCAAAGAGAATGAGACGCTAGCTAGCACGGGCGAGCCATTTGTCACCACATTCGCCGCTGCTGCTTTATGCTACTGTGGCTGCGTTACAGATGAAGATTGATCATTTGTCAACTCGCAAATTGGCTTTCAAGTGCTTTCTCTAATTACTCTGTGGTTTTATTGATGAGAACCCACTGACTGTTTTCCTTCGATTTACCTCGCCGGGCGCAGGCTTTGTTTCAGATACGTCGTCTCTCACCTTCCTCTCCGAAGGCAGGGGGCAAATAAAATGGGGCAAAATGCTCCAACCTCGGCAGATCTCGCACGCCGCCTCTTGTTCCAAACGTCCCGCCGAAACAATGTGAGATTAAAGGCAAATGCGCCAGAGCGAACTCCATTCCCTTAGCTGGTCGCGCCGAGAACGCACCCAGAGGAGCCCCTGACACGAATAAGAGCCTGAGCGGGAGTCGCTGGGAGGATGTAAATGACACTGTTCGTACTGCGGTTCCTCCCTGCTCATGCATGTAAATGTCAGCTGATGTTATCCACTGTATGGTTTCCACTGAACGGACCCAAAAGGTCTAGACCAAAGCAGGAATTCCTCAGTGGGAATCTGAACGTGCTTATCTCCTTGAGAGAAGCGTGGAAGATAAGATGCTCTCCTGCCTTTCTCTGACGCGTTTGTTTTTTTCTTTGTCGCATTTTGCAGCTATGCAATCGGCGCATTGAGAAAACAGGCGTTTAATGAAGCCGTGGCTCACCTCAGGCCCCATTAATATGTTCTTTTTTATTATTTTCCTGTAATTACCAGCAGAATTTAACAGCATGTCCTCCCTCCTGTTTTTTTTCCCCCCTTCTGTGACTGATCTGTCATAATTGCTTGTGTCTGTAACATTTTATTCAAATCTCACTATCAGTGCTCTGGGGTAGGCTGTGATGAAGTGTTGTTGCGAGGCAACTGGGAGACTGCAATTGGACTGCGGAGCTGCTTTTTTTTTTATTTTAGAGACATATGTGAGGAAAGTATCACCTTATCAGGGTGAGGGCCTGATTTGCTCGTCCTATTTCGGCGTCTGAGGCATCGGGACGCAAGCAGTGTTTGTTGTTTTGCTTCATCCCGGGTTGTATCAGCGTGTGAACAAGATGACGCCTGAACAGTACAATGCCTCCTACTCTCAAACTCGTCCCTCCCCGCTTGGATTCCTAACGACCGTCAGACTCGAGCGATTTCTTCCTGCCAGATGTTTATATATCGCCGGAAAAAGTCTGAAAGATAAAGGAGAAAATGTTTGGGCAGCGCATTTCTGAGCGTTTCTGCTGCTTCGCCTAACCTTTTCATGACAACCTCACGCCTTTTTTTAAAAGGGGAGGTGGTTCTCTGACAGAAACACATAACAGCTGCTGCCCTCTCAAGAGACTGGACCACTGGCATTATGTGCAGAGAGGGTTCGTCCAGCTGCAGTGGGTTATTTTTGTTTCGCCTTTGCTACCCCCCCGCCCGGTTTGCACCACGCACTCTGATGCGACGCCATCCCCGAATTTACTGACCTCCTTTCCTCCCCAATTTGATGTTTACTTTCCAATTCACCCTTTGACGAATTGCTAATCACGAGACTTTGGCAAGAGTCCCCCTGTCTGACCAACCGCCTCGCTCTCCAGCAGCAGAAGGAACGGGGTGTTAAGGCGATGGTCACTGCTCCTATTGTTCCTAATTCAGAGCCATAAATTTGCGAAATGGAAGGAAAGCAGGGGAGCACGCACAGACCCAGTGGGTTCCATAAATCAGCAAAATCTGCAGAGACGCAGAGCAGATGGTGAAAATAAAAAAAAAAAATAAAAAATGCTCCCATCCTCAATTCCTTGCAGATTAAGCATTGCACAGCTAAACTGCACTGTATTACGTATGCCTCGTGTCTGCACTGTGCACGGACATCAATATTCCACGGGTGTTTTGGACATTGCCGAGCACAATCGCCCTCGCAGTTAGAGCGAACTTACTCTGTGTCAACTTCAATTTAGTGCTATCTATTAACCTGGAGTGTGTCACTTGCAATTCAGTGTTCTGATGCACATTACAGCCTCTATCCCACAAAGTGCATTATAGAATAACTTTATAGTTGCCTTCAAAACTACCCTACAGCCGTAATATGCCATCTATAAGAAAGGATCTTTAGAGGACGGATTGTTTTATTTGCTTGTAGTCTCCTGATGAATCGGATGCATCTCCCATTTAGCCCTGGGAGCATTTGTAGTGACTACCCAGCGGCGCCAAGGACGCTGACAATTAAAGTCTCAAAATGGATGGAAACGCTTCACTTGGAGGTATTTGTGGGAGTTTGTTACTGTCTAATCGCAGATGCAAATATGATTATCCAATAAATCTGGACAATGCATCACAGTGCAGAACAAAAAAACGGAGGTCAAAGCACTTCTCAGTTATTTTTAACAGCCGCGGTGGTAAATGTTGTCATGTTGTGACTTTCAGTGGTTTCTACTGAGCGCCTCAAATGAGAAGTGATTCATCGCATCTGAGAGGAGAGACGGAGTGAAAAGGGTACGGCTCCGGGGGAGATGCTCCGTCATGTACACACAGGCGTGCTCACGCGCAGGCACGTAGACGTACAGTACATAGATCCACATGCGCGCAGGCATCCCGAGCAGACATTTCCAGGCCTGATATGACTAAAAGGATTGTGAATTTTTGCTGAGGGAAGCTTTTTCTTTCCTGCGCCGCATTTCCTCTCCTCTTCTTGGGAGGTTATCGTTCGCAAAAGCGTGCCCTTGATACGGGTTATAGCAGGGAACTTGTACCCATTCCCCACGTTAAGATTGAAAATAGAGTGCTCTTGACCTCTTGCCTTTGAAATTCTTCCACCGTCCCTGTATTCCTCCCCTAAGCTGTCCTCTTTTCATGCTGTGGCTCAGAGGCTTTCGCCACAAGGCTAGCATTTTGATTTCCCATGCCGCAAGAGTTTCCCCGGCCTCCTCCCTCTCCAAGATCGAAGTAAACTGAGTCATAAGCCATGCAAAATGCACGTCCTTATTCAGGGATTCAAGACCAAGGGGAACCTCGATGCATATTAGCCAACAACAACATGTCTGGAGCTGCTTAATAATTCACAGATCAACAGAAGAACAGGGGTGATTTTCTGAGGTCTCCAAATGTTTATGCTCCGGTAAAGACAGAAAATGCCTCTTTTTACAATTCAAATTCTAATTAGGAGATCCAAGTAAAGGTAATGCCTCCTTTCTCTTGGGGTAGAAAGTACTTACTGTAAATCAAATGTTAATTACATTAAAGCCGCCACGCGTACATTAGGAATTTGAAGGAAAAGTCTGATTTTCCCGCTGCCAAGTGTTTGAATAACAGAGGACGGGCTCGAACAAAGCAGTCGTTCAGCTGTCTGCACTAAAAAGTTGATTTAAGTCTAAAACATATTATAACTCTTTAAAAATATGAAATAAAAATCAAAAACGTACATGCAATTAATGTTTTATTCACAGAATATATGTATTTGTGTGCACGTGAGTGTATTTATTGTTTGTTTATGCATTTTTTTTTTAATTAACTGCCTTGTTTTGCCCATTTTTTTGGAAAGGCTTATGTAGTGAGGCAATAAACCACCTCACCCTCTGGATGTGGACGAACGTAAGTCAGGGTTTGACACAAAGATGGGTGAAGGAAAAGACAAAAGGTGAACCGGACGCTGGCAATCAGGATTTAATGTCATCCTTGCATTTATGACCTTATGTCCCCGGAGGAGGAGGGTGGACATCGTGAAATGAACATATGAGGGCTGGTACCTATACTGACTCCTTAATGACTGAATTGTTCTGTTTCCAGAGCCTTTGAAGCCTACAGGTGGCGAGGGTTTGATGTTCGTGAGCGACATTTTCACTGGCGCGTTTCTTAAAAAGGTGTCATTATGGGTATCTGCTCAGTGTAGCAGCTTTCTGATACTCGTGCGACAGAAGGAGGAACAAAATGACTCTATCATCACAACAGAAATACGAGGATGGGAGCGACGGCTCTCCAGCTGCATAAATGAATTCTTTTTTTTTTTCTTTTACTATTTTGCAGAACAATTGTTTTACGAATTCGTTGCCTAATTTCCGGTTTGTATTAAACATCCGCGTTCGCCTGAGTAACCGCGGGCAGGTCGTGGCAGGGCGGAGGCAGATCGCCGTGGACGAAACTTGTATCACTTCGCAGTAATGTTGCGCTGCGTGGCGAGGCTCTTTTTCCGGTCTGCAAATAAGCTTTGTTAATCCATTTCCTCCTTTGTGACAAGGCTCTGGCTTGGTGGAATCATTGTTTTCACATAATGCGAGCACGCGTGCGCAGTAAATGTACAAGTTGCGATACGGGGTGGGAAGATTGGTTTTGATAAAGGGACAAAAAGGCCACAAAAGGCAGTGGGAAGAGAGCCTCCGAAGCAGCTGAATGGGTTAATAAAGAGCGCGCTGATTACTGATTAGCTCCCGTGTGGGTAGGAGAGAAGGAGCAGACTCTCTTGATTGGATGACGAACTAAAAGGAGGGTGCCTCTTCAATGTTAAACTGATATCATAACGGAGGGAGGTGGGAGTGAGAGGAATGCAGCCAAGAGGCGTGGCTTGGAAGGAGTAATGAATGAAAGAGTAGCCTAGAGGTGAAAGAATTAAAAATGAAGTAGTCTTCCTTATTAAACTTTCGCTAAGCTCAATTACAATGATAAAAGGCCTGTCTGGTGAACCATTCAGACAGAGGAACATTGGATCGGAGCATCAAAGCACAAGCACATTTCGTGGACTCTCTCCTGAGCTCAGTAGGGTGTCGGCAGAACATAATCTGGTGTCCGTGTCTCTTTAAAACGCGATCTGTTTTCGGGGAACGTAGCCACGCTCTTATCCAGCCAAAGGCGACTACCATTGCACTTTTTTTGTTTTTTCTGTCACTTCAGTGTGCCGCGCTGCCTCTTCCTCTGCCCTACATCGGTGTCATGTTGGTGTGCCGAGTCTGCAGAAACACCACGGAGGATACTGCTCAGCCCGGCTTCACCTGGACCGGCCTCTCTATCATTAAAACTAACAACACCAGCTCCGTTGTGCAATGTGCGTGCATCTGTCTGCGTGTGCTTGGCGGACACGTGCGTGTCAATCAATCAATGCTTCTTTTTTTTTTTTTCCTGTTTGCAAAACATGCTCTGCGCTGCGTTGGTTGAGCGAGCATTCAATGCAGGATCAATGAAGAGCATCAGAGGAACACACTTGTGCAATGTGTCATATTTTAAGACTGAACATAAACCAATAACCACAGAGGTCAACGATGTCATGGCTGCTGTAATTACAATACTGATCCCTTTAGATGATTCGTCTACTTTCAGGTGCCGGTGACCAGAGCGGCGCTTCCCTAGTTATGGACATTGTTGAGCGACTCGTGCACAATCAGAGGAAACAACAGCATTTGAGGGGAAACACAGAAACCACTGAAAGTCCACAGAGGACCAGGGCCAAGACTTGAATCAGGACCTTCTTACTGTGAGGCGACAGCGCAAACCACCAGGCAGCCATGCAGAAAAATGCATTCCTACAAAATCTCCGGGCAGGCACATCAAACAATGACGTAACTTTAACATCACGGTACGTGGAATACCCACATCATCGTAGCACAGCATCCATAATTCATTTGTTGGGAATTTAATACAGCAGAATATGTAAATCACGGTATACAGTGGCTGATTAAATCATATATGAGATGCCTCTGAATTACAGCGCGCGCCGTGCATCTTCCCGCAGTCAGCAGCTTGATTCAAACACAAATCTGACTGAAACACAAATCTTTTCCCTGTCTGGCTCAGGCATGCTTGTCGGATTTTGTAGGGTTTTCCGCGCTAAAACGGCATTTCGGCGCAACAAACGGGCCCGCTGTGGGCCGATTTGTGATACTTTATTCATAGTTCAAACACTTAAGATCTGTCTGCGTCTGTCTGCTCTGTGTAAAGAACAACATATAAGACTGATCAAAATTATCCTGGCACTTGATGATGATGATTTCATGTTGCTCCAAAATTAGGAGAGGGCTGTTAATGGAGTGAGTTGCCAGGTTGGCACGGCGCTGGCGGCGCCGCACTTGGTTGGGAAAACAAATTATTCATGTTAAGAGACTCAATCAATGCGTATTTCCAATGCCTCTGTCGTTTTGATAGAAGGCAACAACTGTGTCACCCACTGGAGTGTTTCCGAATTAATTAAATTGGGAATATTTTGATGTATTATTTCCTGCATATGGATTGATTTAGTCGGGGTGTGCGGTTTTACCCAATTAGGGCGGAATGAACACACGCCGGATGAACTGTATCTGTTTGGCTTCTTGCTTCTGGATGCGGCGTGTCCATAAAAAAAAAAAAAAAAGACTGCAGTAAAATCAATGAAACTCCTTCCTACTGAGGTGTTCGTGTCTGTTTTGGCTGCCAGATACAGTCTTGAGCTCAAATCAAAAGAATTATTGAAACACAACATTGGGCCTTGCTTGCCTCTCCGTCAGCTGATTTATGTTATCTGATGCACAATCATCCCGAAGCATAACATAATTACCCCCGACATTTTCTCGACTGTGTTTGACTCTGTGCAAAGCGAGCCCAGGGGGAGCGGCGTGAAGACCTGCTCTTGCTTTACAACTGAATTTCACATTATTACAGTTGTTTTAGTTCAACTCTAAAAAATCTAATTAGTCCACGTGTCCTTTGGCAAGCCTTTCTTTTTACATATATACCAGGAGAAGGCCTAAAGACGATTCCCTGGATGTTCCCCTTAACCCCCGCTCCCTCACGAAACCTCTCGAGTTTTGAAAACCTGTTCCGTAATTGTCCTCACTACCTCATCCTCCATCTCTTGTCAACCCCCTTTCTCCTCCGCCCTTCCCTCACGTATCCCCATGCTCCACATCTCTGTCACCCCAGCTCCCCTAAAAGAGGATCCGGAGAGAGCACCCCCTCCCCCCCCTCCAATTTCTCTCCACCTCTAATAGGCACTTCCTTGTGTTACATGATCACCGGGTGTCAAGATTAAAGAATGGCTACTGCTTCCCAGGGCAGACATAGATAGGAGACAGAGAAAATAGCACTCCATAATTACTGATAAATCGAGCACACTGCCTTCCTTTCCTTCCACTTCCTCCCCATCCACCTGGCCCTGATGTCAACGCGAGGGCCTGAGCGAGTTAAGCCGGGGAAAAAAGTTGACCACGCCAGCCCCTTTTTCTTTTTTTTTTTCCTTTGCACTGCTGATATTGCAGTTAAGTTCGGGCAATTCAGGGCCAATTGACTGACTTGGAGCTTTTATTCACCCTGCGATCGTCTCCTCTTTGAAGTGGGACTCACAGTCCTAGACTCACATAAGGCAGCTGCAGCCCGGGCACAAAGGCAGCAGCTTACGCTGCACGAAGCTATACTTAACACCAGTAAAGCTACAGCTACAAACAAACAGCACAAGTCTTCCATCTTGCCTCTGGAGTTATACATCATCACCTTCCTACGGAGCATGATAGATGCACAGCAGAGCAGATATCCCATTCTACTGACCGGTATGCATGCACATTGTAAAGGATAGCGGCTGGCATCAGAGGTTAAGAACGGCCAGCTGGTTGGGCCTCCTGCCTCCACCAGGCAATCGCAATGGGTTGCCAGGTGGCAACCCACTGCCATTGTTTATTAGTAATCCCAACAGCCTTCATGGAAACCGAAGTAGAGGCGAATGGAGTCCAACAGTGCATGAAAGCCTCTGCTGCAGTGAGACTGTTTGGTTCTATCCTGTCAAATTGGGGAATTTGAATGTTTAGTGGAGTCGGCAAGCAACCAGGCGGTGATGAGGCATAACAAGCAGTCTACCTTTGAAATAATGAGGTTAATATAGTATGAAATATAGGTGCCAGGAAGCTTTGCCTTGGTGTAGATGAGCTAAACCGGGCCCAACGAACGGGGCCAGGTTTGTGTGGTGTGTTAGTCTGATAATCTGACCGAACTGTTCTGTGGTTTCACTTCTTTCACCAAGCCCGACGCTGAGGCCAAGTTAGCCAATTATATTTTGTTTTGGCTCGACCATCATGCGCACTTCAACATATAGCGACACGCGTTTAATTTATTGTTGTAGCGGCAGGCGGCCAACTCCAGTTCCAAACCAGCGCCTTGGCCAAGAGCACCAAGAATTACGCTCACATACATTTGATGGTCGAGGGAATTGGTAGGAAAGCGCCACAAACACGGGGAGAACAAGGCGACGGTGTGAACCACTGTGCCACCGTACCGCCCAGTTCATGAAAGAATAGGTTCAGGTAACTTTTACATGCCGTTTTAAAGATTGTACCAGTTGTAAATGACAAACATCAGCCGGCGGTGCAGAAATGCAGCAACCCCACATTGATCCTGTCACAGCTGATACGTGCCGCGTGTCTAAACTCTTCACATTTGCTAACTTTGCATTGAGGAAACCACCAAAGTTAAAAACCCTGTGTTAGCAGCAGTTAACATATGAAGTGTCACTGGGCTGTACGTACTTGCACTTGGCGGTTTAACTATGTATTTTCAATGTGTCGATCCTAATACGACCATGAATACCATCCGCCACCTCAGAGCATGTTTCCACTTCTAAACACGTTGACGTAAGTGAAGTGAAGCTGAAGAACTAATTAAATCATGGCGATTAAGACTGAAGAAACCTGGTATTAAGTTTCCCATCTGTCTGATAAAGTTTTGTGCGTTTTCACTGGTTCTCTGGCCGCAGCTCCCCTTCGACTTTTTAAATATGCAACGCTTGATCCTCTTCTCTGAAACCACGCTGATAATTGACCTAACCCTCTTCCCTGCAAACCATGAACACTTTTGTAGCCTGACCTTTTCATCCAAAAAATTAATAATGCAGCTGTTTTTCTTTATGGCTGTGAAATGCTTTAAAGCATGACTGGGATTATTCAGAGGAAGGTTCTCAAGACCGTGCGGTGGTCTTATTTCATTGGGGAATGAAAGCAATGGTTTTACATTTATGTGTTTTACATTTCCAGTAGACTTCTTCATTAGAGTTGGTCTAATATACACACTTCCATCTGCTTCACTGTCTTTCAGGCAACATCTGCTCGCTTGTTTCATCTTCAGTGGACATTACGTGTGGGATTTGGCAGGATTCGGTTCTGCCTCTTGATTTTTATTTTTTTTTTTTGAATTTGAATCCCAGCTTGCTCCCTTTCAACTGAAAAACACTTGGAAAATGAGTGTGAGTTTCAACCTTAAGTGATCTGGAAATACAATAGCGGAGAGCACAGGCCACGTCAACCCGTCTTCGCAATCATCGCCTGTTAGTTTCGTTATTATTCCATAATTTTACCGACTCCTTTCAAAGCACACGCAGCTTTAATTACTTCAAGTCATGTAGGAGCAGGCGGAGACGCCTCAAGCTGAGTTCGTTTTTTTAAATCTTTTAAATCTAACTTTGACTAAAACCCTCAAACCCATGAATATTGTTACCATTGTTAGATGCATATACATGCTAAAGTTTAGTTTAACTATAACAATAAACACAGAATTTGAAATATTCCCGAAAACGTGAAAACTACTGCGTGGTCAAGCAATACATGTGCAGGCCTTTGAAGGGATTTAATTTTTTTTTTATCATCTTTTAATCATATTCTTCATCCTGGGGCAAAACTAGTTCATATTCAATAATGTCCAGAACAATATTACAGCTTTGGAGGTGGAGTCGGCGATGCTGAAGAAAAGCGCTGATAATTAGAGCCAACGGGCAAACAAACACGCCCCTCTCTTCAGTGCATCCCCTGTGCACCCCAGATGAATGGTCGTGCATTAGCAAGAGCGTTGGATCAGCATCCCTGACCCCGTCTGTGAGGTGTGAAGCTTTCTTTCAAACACGGCGGGTGTCAAAAATCAAATGCAGCAGCGAGGCCACGTCGGCTGAACGCAGGTCGCTCTGCAAACTCAGTTAATGTTTTGTTTCTCATCATTCATTCATTGGGTGAATTAAAAAGTAATGACTGCATTAATGATAAGGAGAAATCAAGCCGGCCTGATACGAGAACTCCAGTTGAAGGCGCGATGCAAGGTTATAAGAGTTACCAAGGCAACAGCCCTGAAGGCAACGTCAAATAATAAGAACGTGCATGGATCTTCGGTCAGTCGATGTTACAGGATGCGGTGCTCAGGCAGTAAAACTGGTCCTCAGTCGGACTCACATACCAGGAATGCAAATGCACTGACTGTGCGCCCGTCGGGACATGTAGGACTGACATTAGTGAACATGACGGATCTATGTTTAGAATTCTAATTAATATACATGGCTGCTGTGGTGGCAGGTTTTCAGCCTCAGCCACTCAAAAGATGCTCAAAGCGCGCACGCACACACACACACAGGCGCACACACGCACAGGCAAGGTCAGGTACATAAAATCCATAGGTTGGTACTTCTGTGAAAGTGCTGTGTCAGGTCATTCATGTGCTACTTCTGGAGTCACCAGCACAATGCCTTTTACAGCACTAAAGTTGTTGCAGGGAAAAAAAAAAAGGAGTGCTGTGCTAATCAACTGTAGCTCCTCATTAACGTCCATTTAGCTTTAGCACTGGCGTGTTGCACGGGAAACACGTTTCTGCTTAGATAAAGCGTTTCACACTGTGAAGCCGGGCTGACGCTAACAACCATCGTCATCATTAATTAATGTGCCGATCATTTTCATGATTAATTGTTTGATTGATAGTCTATTAATTGTGAAAATCCAAAGCGATATCTTCAAAATGCATCTTTCATCAGTCCGACACCTAAAGATTTCGATGCACCTGACTTCGTGTCTGTGTGTCTGCGTGCGCACTTTGAGACTCTTTTGCTATTTGGCATAAATCGAATCACTGTGATCGTGGTCATGCCTCCAATACAAAAACAATAACTGCGTTTCACTTTAAATAGACACTTGAAGGCACCACCCCGCTATAAATACCAATGTAAGTTAGCGAACTGTAATCTTAACTAAGGGTATAATTATGCTAATTAGGGATAAGGCCAGTGTTACTAGGCAGACAGATGTTGCATTCACTGGTGACATATTTTTAAGGAAGTTAGCTTAGCCCCGGCTGGAAGTCAGAGAAATGCTGCTTTACAAATTACAACACTTGATACCTTCATTCCAGCTTTCAATGCCCGTGTAACCCGATTCAATTAGTCTAAAGAGAAAAAGCCTTTTGACTAGAGGCTGCCTGAAAACGACTGAAATGTGTCTCAAACCGCTGAGCGTTTTCATCACAAGACTATGACTAAATCTGAAATAGCTGCCAAAATTAACACTGCCTGGAAGAAATAACGGGTCGCCCGTCTGGCAGCGCGGTTCTCCCGCTCTAAGACACGCAAACACCGGCGTGGCATTTACCGAAAAAAGGTGCATGCCTGGAAGATTCTTAACTCAGCCTGGTAAAGGAAAGTAAATTTACATAATTTGGGGCAGCAGCTTGTAATCAGTGTCAGGGCACATACTCATTTCTCAATTTAATCACAAGTGAGGCCACAAATTGCTACTAATAGACAAAATAAAAATCAGTATACACATGCTGATCCGGTGGCAGTATATCTGCACTAAGAGTACGTAAGACAGCTTGAATTGTTGAGTTAATGTCTCAATCCCTGTAGCAGCTTAGGCAGATAAGAAAGCCCTCACAGCTCCTCACAATATTATCTCACTCCTATCTGAATATTCAAATCTGATCAGTCATTTGCTGCATTGTAGGCTGCTGCTGCTGCCCTGAGCTGCAATATAGGTCACTGATGCTGAGGGCCTCTGGCATGAGCCAACAGTGCTTTGACTCACCAGCATCGCATCGGGTCATGGGTCGGCCTACGAATCTGTCCAGCCTCTCCCAAACGACTGCCCCACATATTTGACTTTTTAGCAAAATTGAGACATACTGTACGCACTGCAAATAGAAACTTCTCATCTCCGTCCAGGCATCGTATTATAAATCCCAGACTATTTGAAATCACAAATGTTTCTCTTTTCTTAAGGAATAATTGGGGGTAACTGAAATGTTCCAGTGGGGAGCGCCTCTCGCTCGCTAGTCAGCGTGAGGAAGATTGGAAAAGATTAAAACCTTCTCTGTGAGGGGCCTAATTAAAATTTTTCAGAAAGATGATCATCCCGTGATTGTTCACGTCTCAAAATTAGGCTTTTTCCACAGGCAGCCGCTCATCGGACACACATAAATAAGTAACGCTGGAGATTTGTTTATGAATTTCAGTTAAACACATTTTTGAATCCACTGCCTGTGAATAATGCTGAAACTCAGGTTATATGTCTAACGTGTGACAAAACTGATAAACTCATAGATAGATTACAAATACAATAATCATAACTAGGGCTGTTTAGCAGCATGAACCAATGCCAACAGTCGTGGTATTTATAGACTTATTCCTTGTCAGATGTTATTTTTGTACTAATTGAAAACAAATGGAGGACAATAGATAATAAGATAATAGATCTGAACTGCATATTACATCCCAATACATATATATGTGCAGAACACATAAAGATACCGTATATTGCCTTAGGAAATAAGACATTTAATCCAGCTTTAAATAAATAAGAGTTTTCAGGATTTGGAACTAAAAATGCATTTTTAAGAGAGCAGAGGTGATTTCAGTTTGAGGTACAACCATCACCCTTTATCATAAATGCTGACAGAGAAGGTGCTGTGATTTGAAACACTGACGGTTCTCTCAGTCCCACAGACAGTTCTGTGAATGGGCCCAAACAATGACATCCACGGACTTAGTTAGATGGTGACCTAGGTAGATGGGGACTTAGCTAGATGTGGACTTAGCTAGATGGGGACTTAGCTAGATGTAGACTTAGCTAGATGGGGATTAGCTAGATGTGGACTTAGCTAGATGGGGGCCTAGCTAGATGTGGACTTAGCTAGATGTGGACTTAGCTAGATGGGGGCCTAGCTAGATGGGGACTTAGCTAGATGTGGACTTAGTTAGATGGGGACTTAGCTAGATGGGGACTTAGTTAGATAGGGGCCTAGCTAGATGGGGACTTAGCTAGATGGGGACTTAGTTAGATAGGGGCCTAGCTAGATGGGGACTTAGCTAGACAGGGACTTAGTTAGATAGGGGCCTAGCTAGATGGGGCCTCGTTAGATGGATCCCTAGCTAGATGGGGACTTAGCTAGATGGGGAATTAGCTAGACGGCGGCCTAGTTAGATAGGGGTCTCGCTAGATGGGGACCTGGCTACATGGGACCTAGATAGATGGGGACCTACATAGGTAGCTGAGGGGGTTACAGACAGTTGGGATTAGGGCTACATGGGACCTAGGTCAGAATGTATTCACACACAGCACATGAATAAGTTAACTCGTCTTGCATCAGTGTTAATAGGGCCTTACTGCTGCTGTTTATGGTCGGTTGATAATTGAACAGAGCTTGCATTAAAGACAAAGTAAATTGGCCCTGATTGCTCAGGTCTGATCTTCCCTCAAAGACTTTCTTTGTTGCTCAATGAGTCAGTCGAAGAGAGTGGAGGCAGAACGAGCTGGACAACCTGTGACTTAGGAGAAGAGCCCAACCTGCCCAAAGGAGCTTTTATGTGCATGTTAATGTGAGTAGTGCTAAGGGGTCTGGGTGAATGAAAGCACCTTGAAAGGTGTTCAGCTCTCATTGCGAGTGCTTTTTGTGTTTGTCAGCCAGGGAATGAGGTAGGGAGTACAGGTACAATTAGATTACTCTGATTATTTGGTAGGAGAGAAAACAAGCACATAAGACATTAACTAATTTTACCAGATGTGATTAACATCCATCAACCCCATGTAAAGCTCTTTTCAAATTTAAATGTTTAAATGTCTCAGTATTCATTTGAGTCAATATTCAATATTCATAAATCTGTGAAAACTGTGGATTAATTCATAGATAGATTACAAATATAATAATCAGATCTAGGGCTGTTTAGTAGCATGAACCAATGCCAACAATCATGGTATATACATGGTCTTAGTCAATATACATGGTCTTGATGGTTTATTGCTTGTCAGATGTTATTTTTGTACTAATTGAAAACAAACGGAGGACAATAGATAATAAGATAATGAATCTGAACTGCTTATTACATCCCTATAAATATATAAATGTAAAATATGTAAAGTCTTTTGGAAAAACAAAATATTAAAAATGTAAAAAATCAAAATAAAGGATTAAAACTGTATGAAACACATGTTGCGTTATCCGAATCTGGTCCAGCAACGCAGGCAACGTGCAGTTCGATCTTTATTTTGACTGAATGTAATCTATTAAAATATCTACTCTGGTATCTCTGCAGGTGCTGAAATATTATTTTTTCGGGGGGGCTTACTGTGGTTTACCCTGCACCAGCTGGCACCCCGGAGAGAGGCACTGCTGTGCATGAGGTGCCTTCAGTTTTGTTTTTAGAATAAAAAAAAGAAATATCAGACTTTTGAGTTTGACGTTTCAGTCGTGGAGAGACAGAGACAGTTTAGACCTTCATGTGCATAATTCATGAAACAAGAGCTGCCGGGGCAGGTTTGTGGCTCCGGCGCGCTTTAGCATGACCACCAACATGACCATTTTTGGTGATTTTATTGCCAGTTAAATCTCATCCTCTCACAGCCGTTAAAACCTTAAAGTGTGCTCCCCGCTACAGCGCACTGAGAGTTGGATGGAGTTGGGCAAATTGTCTTTTAAGACGTGGAATCACAAAGTCTTGCCTGCACCAACCACAAAAGAAGGAGATTGACACAGCACTGCTGAACATTGAAATTAGTTTGCTGCTTGCCTGTAATTTCCACATTATGCCCCAAGGGCTGCACACAGTCAGTTAATAGGCACACGTGCATACATCAACGCATCCAAATTGTATTCAAATAGTTGATGCATTTAGTTTGACTTTTCCGTTGTTTCTTGAGGTTAAGCCAGTCAACAGATTATCAGTCGCTGCACAGTGCCCCGCCACTACCAAAGTTAAAACTTCGGGAAGAGATAGAGGCAGCATATGCCACCGATGCACCTCAGGAAACAGTGTTTCTGATGAGAACACAGAGTCTCTGTCCTGAAAGATCCAACTATTGTTTTCAGTGTGTAGCCTGGAAATGTCTGTCTGTGCAGTGGCACCTGTACTGTAGAGCCCTGGAAGCTGCGAATAACACAAAAACAGTGAACCAGAAGGCATGAGCCTGGAAGGAAATCATTCTCACAGGGTGCCCAGCGTGGACTGGGAATGTATTATTGTTTCGAAAGGATGTGTTTTGAGTCTGCAGTTCTGCAGCTATTCTGCTCAATGGATAAAACAAAGAAAATGTAGTTAAAGTTAACGGTAACTGGACGAATTTACACTTCAGTTCAGCGGCCTAACATTAAACCAACATTAATTTACATTTTGTTTGCAGCTCAACAAGTTTACGTTGAATATTTGCTTCTTTAGCTCCGTTTTGGTCTCCACCAGCTCCTGAAGGGGAATATCCAGCTTTTCAGACGCTGGATGCTCCACGGGGTTCACCGATTAGTCTCAAACTTCGTCCGTCTGCCAGTAAGCGCTGGGCAGGTAGCATACAGTGGGTTCAACTTCATTTTTTTTCCCTGAAAACAGCTGCCTGCTACATCTGCGATGATGCATCTGCGAGCAGCGGGAGCGAATTGAGAACAGTGGAGTTGCAGGCAATAAGACCAAAGCAATAAGGCCCCATAGAGCTGAGGGTAACTGCAGAGACGGGGCGTTCATTCTGGGACACCGTGACACTAAATGTGCCCACTGTCAACCGTACACAGAGATATGTTGGCTGTTTGCGTTTCATAGATGGGCTCCCGTACAGTATACGTGTGTGATTTATAGAATATAATACACACAGCATGACCTTCCCCCCAAATTATCTTCACACCATGGCAAACCACAACATTACCAAACAGATGAAGGTGGGAAAGTAAATCTCCACAACAAAATTGCCAATTGTCAAATGCCGGTCACAGCTGCATTTCATCTCCATACAAATTGGAGCCCTAAGATATTTTACCACTGAGGAGACTGTATTTTGTTTAAAATACCGCAGACACAACTTCTAGACTGGAGCAGATCGAATTATATTGCTGGAGGGAACATGGGAGGCAACAGTGAAGCAAATTAAGTTAAAGGTTCTATGTGTAATCGCCGGCCGGTGCAGACCTACGTCGTTCGGCGATGCGAAAGACCACAGCACATCAAAACATCTCCCTCCCGCCCTCCTGCTCACGGTAAGACGGGGCAGAAAATTCAAACAGATGTACAACCAGAGCTATCACCAAGCCGGCAAAGACCAGGGCAGTGTCAAGCAAGATAAATTACCGCAGTTATTACTGTGTTGTCAGAGATATCATATTTTTAAGGAGTAATAACTGAGCTCCCTGGCAGTGCTTAATGACTCAGGGGTCAAGTTTGTAGAGGCTCAATTTAGCCTCACTTCTCTAGCCGGAGTCTCCTACCTGGCAACCGCCAAATGTTAGGTCAAGATGCATGGTTTGCAGAGAACTCTGTGTGTGTGTGTGTTAAGCAAATATGCAAGGTCTGCTTTTGCATATTTGAAAGCAGAAATCTTTCAGAGCCAGCGCCTAAGAAGTATTTCCTTCATCTGGTTCCACCGAGAAACGCCGGACATCCACTGCTGAGCGTCTAGACGAGTCAAATTGTGTCAGTCGCGCTCGCAGCGTTTCACCAAGGTCGCCTGCTGATATTGTTTTCTGTTTCGAACTGAAAAGGCGAGGATTAATGCAAATGAGCCTGATATTTAATGATTTTTTCCCTAACACATTCGGCTTCACCGGCAGTCAGATTTTTGTTTGCTTACTCATTTTTTCCACGTGCAGTTTATTTCTTCGCTGCGCGGTGAAACCGACAAACATTCAGACTGTGGTCTCCTGCTGCCAAGGAGGGAAAGGCAGGAAGGGAAAGAGGGAGAATCAGAGAGACTGGACAAAGGCTGCTGCATTCAGATGAAGAACTGTGTGAATCGAATGCCTAAATAGTTTCTTAACAATAAAATTGTCACCGGTGGAGGATGTTGAGGATTTTCCGAGCCTTTCCCCTCGGCTCCCCCGAGGCGCCGCGCAAAATTTTGTGGCGCCGGTGACGGACAAAGGCGGCGAGGAGCAGCAGATCCGAGTATGAATTTCAAAAATGGGCCTTTATGAAAATGTACGGTTGCCTCCTCAGACTGTGTTTTTCCACACTGTGCCTGTGCATGTGGGTGTGAGGGTCTCACTCGAGCTAACTTTTCAGATTAAGGGTTTTTTGTTTTTTAAGAGCCATTATGAAAAACTATAACAAACTTCCTGTCTGGAATTGTTAATCAAGGCTTAACATGGTTTAAATTTTATGGTGTGCAAGAATGCAATTAACCACTTGTGATCGGCTACCAACCCTTTAATTATGCGCCTGCGGGGCGAGAATCCCTCTTTTTTTTTTCTTTTTTTTTAAACATCATACTGTACAAAGCGCAGTGAGACCCATGCAGTCTTGCGGGACTGGTAGCAGCAGTGCACAGGTCAGACAGCCCCTAGTGGAGGTCAAATGATTCAGCTGCCTCTTCGAAATCCTGCAAGCTCGACAGCATTTCCGTGAGATTTTGTCACATGTCATTATGTGACCCCGTTGTTTGTTTCTAATAAAAACAGATTTTTTTTTTTTTTTTCTGAACCTCTTGGGAGGCAGCCTTCTGGCCGCTACAGCTGCAGCCAGCACCCACATGAAAACAATGTCGTGCCAAACGCGAGAATACAAAGAGAGAGACAGAGAGGGAGAGAGAGGGAGAGAGAGAGAGCCGGTGGGTTCTGCCAGTGCAACACATCTCTCTTGCACAGAGACAATTTGCAAATAACATCCCTATCAATGCACGAATTACTGAAGGTAGAGCAACCCTGTGAGAAGAAGGTGGA
This sequence comes from Datnioides undecimradiatus, assembly GCA_008933995.1. Classification (NCBI taxonomy): domain Eukaryota; kingdom Metazoa; phylum Chordata; class Actinopteri; order Lobotiformes; family Datnioididae; genus Datnioides; species Datnioides undecimradiatus. Next base: position 4,349,205 of record WARS01001868.1, on the reverse strand, counting down.
ACCAGGAGCTCTGTCATCTGCTCCTCCTGATTATGTTCATGGGTGTTTATTCCTTCGCCTTTCCACAGCCACGTGCTTTGCAGACAATTCCTCAGTAAGTCGCACTGCCAGAGCCTGTGAAAGGAACTCTGCCGCTGAATGTTCTCTTTTCAGTCCTTGAAAGCATCGTCGACATTGGGTCATCTGAAGCCATGACACAAATATAGCTTTAAGCCACTGCTGGCATTTTCATTTTGGCAATGTGATGTGGAATGCTTTCCCTCTGAAAATGATTACATGTTGCCAGCGTTTTGCCATTGAAAAGGCCACCAGATTGAATGAGGCATACTGAATGAGGCAGCTTTTCTTCTGCAATTTCCGCTGCCAGTGCAATTTTCTGCACTGCATTTGGGGAATAAGGGAGAACAATATTGCAGGATGTACCGACTTGCTGTCAATATAATGTTCATTCCAAACATTAAAGCTTAACTTAAAGTTCACAGTCTGTATGCAGGATTAGTCAGAGCCGGCTGCCACACACACACACACACACACACACACAGACAATTTCTGCTCTTTAAAGGCCAAGCTATACAGTGTTTCAGTCACACTGAGATCTTGCAGGTCCATTCATATTTCCTCTGACTATCTTGCTCTCTAAACCCGACAATCGTGAACGGATAAACTGCATTTTCCCTAAAATATGTGGCTGATTAGGCCCACGTTCCCAAAGGACACAGTGGCAAACAAAACAAGGAATTGCAGTGGCAGTCGTGGAAGTGCAGATAAATGCTTCCGGACCAATTTCAAACAGAAGCCACTTCTCTAATTTCATAGAGTTGGTATCAGTCTCATGCACAGTTATCTTGCCTTTAGCCACGTAATGACACCTAGTGTAAAAGAGCATGAGCTCCCCTCGCAGTTAGTCAGTGGAACAGCAATCAAAGCAACTTGAGGGGGGCACGGAACGCCAACTTTGCCTCACTGGTGACACACGCGCGCGCGCGCGCGCGCACAAACGCGCAACAACACAAGCCCTGTGTGCGTGCTTGCTTCCGTGCACGCGCGCTCTCGTGCGCTCTCGAGCCACGTACGACACAGACCGGCACGTACGCATAAACACAGATTCGGCGGACTATCCGCTTTCACAGAATTCATTACAGGCAGTAATTCACCTATAACATGGGATCTATATACATATATAAAAAATAATAATAACAGGAAGCACGAGCGCAACTCATTCCATAGCCAATATCCAGACTGGGATGACACTCACTTTTAGTTCACGGATAATGCAGTTTCCGGGATGAATTGACCAACATGGATGTGAAAAAAAGCCGCGGCTGGACTGCAAACGGAATTAGCTTGAATACAAATATTGATGTCGACCGCACAGTGATCTGTAGGCCCGCACACACACCTCCACTCTGAATGTTGCCCCCGTAATGCCATTCATTGAAGCCGCGGCAGGTCTGCGTAATATGCCCCCCCCCCCAAAAAAAAATCCCGAGATCATTGTTTCTCCTAATGTTTTCTGGCTCCTTTATGTCCGCACTTCTGCAGCATCACCTTCGGGAAGATGCTGCCTCACAACAACGCGCGGGGAGAACGCAGTCGGGCGCGCACAATCGAGAGAATAACTCATTTGCATTGCCGTTTGGAGACGATGTTGATGGGTTTATAAGATTGCAAGACTCGTGATGTTATTCGCAATAGCCCCAGAAAACGCTCCGTCGACATTCAGCCCCGGGCGGAGCTTGAAAAGGACTTGCACACCGATAATTTAAAAGGTAGCTTCACACTGAGAAGAACAAATTGCCTCCATCCTGAAAAGGACACCACCGGCCACCCCGGTAACATGCTGACCACGCAACATCGCCATAATTGTGCCACAATATAGCCCTGCCTACCCGACCACTACCTCGTGGTCAGTGATGGACAGAAAAATATATATATATATATACATAAGATACCCTGATAATATGTTGGAGGTCCAAGTCGGGATAGCAGTACTTACCTAAAACTGACTCTCCCCTCTTAGCTGTATTTGTGGTCCCAGATTTGTTAGTTCTCTAGCCAACAACTTCTGCTGGAGCATATGTATCCAGTGCTCATGCTGGTGGCTCAGTCGGTGATGTTGGATTGCGGATGATTTGGCAATCCTTTTCATGCTCAAGGGAGAAAAATCCTTCGCTTCGGCGTGGTCTCGGGCATTGGCGCGCAGAGGGATAAAGTAATGAAGTCCGTCAGGAGGGAAAGGAGAGAAAGGAGAGCTGTGGATGTGAGATTTACGCCGACGTGTTTGAAACTGTTCCCCCCCTCACCGTAGGAGCCGTTTGCGGGTGGAGAGGTGTGGGATGGATATCTAGGAAGGGAGGCTGGGATGCACAGACTGAGGGCGAGAAAGGGGAGGTACAAAGAATACAGTCTCATATTGTAGAGGACGGTCATGGCAGACAGTAAGGGGTGGGTCTGGACTGTATGAGAGGGAAGGCGAGGGATCTGAGGGTGGATGAGGATAAGAAGCCGTGTCGTGACTTTTCTCTGCCGATAGGTACACATTTACACCAAGCCGCTGAGATGACCACCATAGATGGATTGACCGTTACTAATTAAAAAAAAAAAAAGGGGGGGGGGGGCGATTAGGATGGGGACTGGGGGGGGTTCAATGGTTTAATAAGAATGAGAGATTTAGAGAAAACCGGGACCACAACAAAGTGAGAAGGCGTTGAGCTGCACAGAAGGCGCCACGCTGTGCCACGTGCAGCCTGTGTACTTTGCATAAAGCACAACGTGACTGTATGACTGTGTTAATGTAAACTTGGAATGACTGGCTCCTAACCCCCCCCCCTCCATAGGCCGAGCTCTGTAGACTCTGCTCTCCTCTGGTGCTTCTGAAAAGCTCATCTGATCGGGGCTGATGTGAGGTCCAGGAAGTGGTCCACGCAGGGTGTCTGAGTACAAAAATAAAAGTTGATCGCTTCCATTAAATTTTGTGTGTTTTATTTAACGGGCTGCATCAGATTTAAACGGGCTAGAGCACGATTAGTGTATAAAATAAAGAGTTCAGTTCGCAGGTCACCATATGCAACACTTATACATCTTTTGTGCAGCTTTCCTGCATAACACAGCTGCACAGGTGCACACTTTGTCTCACACTTCGTCCTCATAGTCCATCACTGTTCGCAGTGTTTCTGTTTACTAACCCTAAAACCCTGCTTTCTCTTTTCCGCGCCTCACAATGCAAACTTTAATCAATAGTCTGGACCATTGATCACCTTTTGCACAACATTTCCTCCTGTTATGAGACTGCTCAGCCTTCAGGCAGAAAAAACGGCTTTGTGGATCATTTTGGCGGCGGCACGCAGAGGAGACGTCCTTTGAATTAATGCGCCCGCACATTAAAATTTGTACATGGAAAAGTTTCTCGTGTGGAGTTTTGAAGCCGCGTCCTCTCTCTGCTGATGAAACCCGCTTTGTCTCGGGAACACAACAGATGTTATTTTGCGCCGCAATTTACAAATTTGAAATGGTTTCAAATGTCCTTGTTAAACTTTGATATAGCGCAATATGTTTCATCAGATGGTTTGTTATCAGGTCCATAGGGCCTGCAGGCTATAAAGAGAAAATAGATGCTCACAAGAATTTCAACTGATAAAAGGCAGCGGACGCTACTGGAGGCCACGTATGTTATTATGGGTTTTAATCAGGTTAACAGGGGTGGTTGTTTTGGACCGGGAACACAGAATTAGCATCAAGCAGGGGGGTTAACTTTGACTGCAAGTGGAATAACAGCACTGTCTGTGGTTCTGAAACGCTATATAACAGCAGCTCAGGCGGTAACTGTCCATGGTGCTGGAGCACATCATCTAATTCTCATTTATTTTAATAAATTAAAATCACCCCCTACACAATCTTGTCAGTTGAAATAACCCAAGAAAGGCGTTGCTACCCCGGGGACCCTTTTTACCGAAGCAACCTGTGAATGAAGACAGGAGCGCAGGTGAGTGTTGGCACGTGACAATCATGACAGATATTCCATCACACAATGTGATAGTTATTTTCCCTTTTTCAGGTGGTGAGGCCCCTTTCGAGCACCCAGCGTTTGAAACCACCAGCACGTTACATGACTGTTAATGTAATTTAATCACATTTATTCACAGTGTAACCAAATGTTAATAAGTGTTTTATCCTGTAACCTGTTCTCATGTCAACATTTCCTTTACAATACCTTAGTAATAATTATGTGATATACAAAGATATGCAGAACAAAAGCTTTAATGTAAGGAGAAAGAACACAGGCCTCCAGATTTGTGCTTTTAGTCTCGATTAGATTCTGCTTTACTGTCACTGTGCAGTGTGCAGGTACGAGGCAAATGAAATGCATCGCTGTGACGGCAGATTTAGCTCAGGAAAGAACTGAGTTGAATTTAAGTTTTGGATCTCAGTGTTTGAGCACTTCCACCTCCAACGGCCCCCACACCTGACTGAACCCTGGTTCTGACTGGAGGTCACCTGTGGACCACCAGCCGTGACCAGAGGCTCTGATCAGGCACGACACAACCCTCATCCGAAATCGTACTTATAACATCTCCGGGTGAGATCTGACCGGGTGACAGTGACATCATCAGTGACATCATCTGGTTCCGTTTTGGAATTTTGGGTGTCATGCGGCTACAGTCTTAGGACGTAACAGCAGTTCAGGTGGTAACTGTCCATGGTGCTGGAGCACATATTAACAGATGTGAGCCTTTCATATATATGCTGTGCCAATTAAAGTCGTTGTTACAGGTGTGCCATCAGCAGTATTTACTACAGACATACTGTATGCATGTGATTTTAATATTTCTAGAATCTCCATTTGACAGTTTTGGGCCAAAGACATAATTAGAGGGAAAAAGAGGATTCTTCTGTATTCTGCTGACAGAGTTGTAATCTTGGCACCGTAGGAAAAGCTTTGCAAGAACATTTAGACAATCATGCAGGACGATGCATTTTGCAGAAAATGCATGCAGCGCGGAAAAAACAATACATTGATAGCTCGTGGTGTTTAAGTCCAATTAGTTGGAGTTGCATGTTCGTATTCGGGGACTTCTGACCCCTGACAGCAGTTTTCCTTCCCTCCCTTTTTGCCTTACACCTACAGCCCATTCTGCCGTGCTGCATTCCCTGAATCTAACTCAATATGTCATCAACTTGCATTTTCATTGATTGGGATACCTGCAGAACCGTGCTCCGGCTGTTCTTGCGCGAGCTGTGCACGTACAATTAACTAATAAAACTCGATTGCTATAATAAGTTGCACGCGCCAGTTATGCAATACCTGACACAGTTCAGGCAAAGAGTGAATCATACATCCGTCGCTCATTTGTCGCTTAATGATATGCATGCTACCAGCTGCTTTGTAGCTTAGTCATTACAATCCACTTGCTTTACTTCGGGACGTCGAGGTTGCGAGGTGGCACTATTCTAACCGTATGTTCTCCCTCAGCTGCGCTTTTTAAATAACTTGAATCCAAATAAATCAAGACGCTAAACTAGAAGCATTAGTAAAGCCCCAGTAAGTTTCAGTTCTTGTGGGAGTAAAATTACTATCATCATTCTATAAAGTGAAGTCAAATGCATAGCCCACACACTGCGTCAGGCGCTGTTTATTATCACTCCAAAGCAACTTCACCTTTTGTAAATGCATGACAGTGAGGCACACAATCGCCAGACTGACTCCAAGGCCGTCTGAACTTCCGAGAGGCGTCTGCTCGGTTGTTTCTTTGAGGAAAGGCTTTCGCAATGCGCCGCTGTTGCAGCAACGTCCACCATCACCGCCGCCAGCCGCCAGCCGCCATTGTGAGTTAGGCAGCTCCAGGGAATCTTCTCTGTTTGTGTGCGACGCCATGTGAAATCTGTCACCTCAATATTTAAGTCGTGTAACCCAAATCTCCTCAGGTAATTATACCGTATGTTCCCCCAAGCTGATTCTCAGGTCCACCTGCTCCTTCCTTTGATACCAGATACTCAAGATACTGTATTTCACAGCCGTGCTGTATTAAAGAAGCTCATTGAAATATATGGATGAAAGCTTATCTCAATATCAAGCTGGTAGCATAGCAGCTGAAACTTTGCCTCCAACCATTTCGGTGAGGTTAACCCAGGTTCTTTAAAATGTGAGGCTTCTCACTAAAAGTCATAAAACCTAGAAGTTGTGCTGGTTTTGGCGTCTCCACGCTTATTAAGTGACAGCACGAGGTATCCTGAAGAAACTACGGCGGGAGTGATTTCATGTTTAATTTAGCTCAACCCACAGCTGTCCGTATGTCATTCAGAGTAATTGGTTTCAGAAGGGCAATGCAGAGACAAACTGCTGCATTCACAAACGTGATACAATACGACGAGGAGCACACGCTGTATATTATATTTTTATAGATTCCCGTGCACCCCAGCGTATTATTTTACATTACAAGTTGTCAAAAGGACCCTGAACCCTGAAGCTTCCCCTCTCCCATTTAATAATCCATCATTTGATAAGTACGCTCGACAGCATCCAGCTGTTACGTGTTCTTCGTGATCTTCACTGTAGCTCAAAGGCCAGGGAACTTTTGAACAGCGCTACACCCACCGCGGTCGCAGACAGCTCTGCATCCGACTGGCTCTCCAATCGTCCACTTGCCGTCAAGTGTTTGAAGCATCCACCAACGGGCAAAGAACCTGGCCGGACCAGCACTGCAGAGAACTCAATGAGGCTAAATGGATAAATGGGGCCATTACAGAGTCATTAGCCTGGAAGTGGTGGTGACACGTGACAAGTTGCCTTTGCGATGGTAGACATAAAATACTCCAGGGATCATTGAAGTCGTTTCATTCCATAATTCTGTCGGTCGTAGCTTTTAATTCGAAACTTGCCTTCAACGGCGTTCATTAAGACTTTATGAGATTTACTGTCGCAGAGCGAAAGGCATGAGGATCCACGTGGATCTCAGCGTTGGAACCACATGGCCCAATAGTTTACAAGCAGCTGTCAACCTGTGCACGATACGTGAGGACGGGCTCCACCAAAAACATCAAAATAAGAGTTTTTTGCATTTGCTACTGTTAACCTGCCGACCACTTAGCACTGCAGCAATGTGTAGCACGTGCAGCAAACTGAGAAAAGAAGATTAAAAGAAGATGGGTGACTGGAAAGAAAGGAAAACAACTGGCGAGAGAGGACGGTCCATCGATTATTTGAAAAACAGGGTCTGAATTCTGCCGCGTGGCGCTTGATCACGTAAAACAGCCTGTATTTCGGAGCCGCCGAACCTGAATCTGAGCAGGTAAACACAGACCAAGAGCTCAAGATCTTCCATTTTGATTGTTTGTGCTTGTCGATCGCCGGACAGAGACCCGGTGAGCAAACAGACTCCTTGGGCATTTGGCAGAGCGGGTTTTAGAGGTAAAATGAGGTGCTCTGTTGCTCTGATGCTACATCACCTTTCAGACAGATCAATTCGGAGAAAGTGTTCCCCGGGCAGAGCTAACAGACACGCGAAGGTCTTATTGGGGAATTTGGATGAAGACTAAAAATCAAACTCTTGAAGTCCAACCCGCACTGGTGCCGCGGCAGCATGCGTATTTGCTGTGTGGATTACACGTCCCTCGAGCAGTGGGCTTTAACTGGAATAAGGCAGGAAGTGTTCCTGTTCTCCCCCCGCTCTGCCGAAACTCTGCAGGAATAACTAGATAACTAAAACCTAGTCAGCTGTGGCGTATTGGAAAGTTACAAAGCTCAGCTGCAAATGTCAACACTGGTCCGTTCCAATGCGAAATGGTTTGCTCCTTACGCTCCAGCGTCTGTTTGTCCTTAGTTTGTTACCGTTTCACTGCCCCGTCCCGCCCTCTCAGAGGCAGGAAGGACCTTTTTTTTGTCTTATACAACATTAAGTTCTGTGTTTCAGTTGGACTTATAATTTATTAAAATGCACACACACGCAACTCAGAGACTGTGCGATATTACAACCCTAATATCCTTTATCTACAGAGCACCTATCGAAACAAAGAACAAAGTGCGGCGCGGGGAAAATTAATAAAACACAATGGACGAATAATAAAGACAGAATTGTAATTAAAGTATGAAAAAGAAATGAAAACCAATATAAAATATATTTAGGCAGCTCAAACAGAGTCATGATATTGTTTTTTGCAATAAAAGTATATTTTCAGTCTCCTTTAGTTTCCAGACTGGACCCAGGAGAGGACCACTGCTCGAGGATTTGAACCCGCGTGAGGGTTCATAAAGGATTAAAAGGTCTAAAATATAGTCTGGAGCCGGGCCCATGCGGAGGCTTAAAGGTAATCAATAAGATCCTGAAATCGATCTTAAAAATCACGGGAAGCCAAAATGGAAAGCGGTTTTAAAAACAGGCGCGACGTGGCCGTGCCTCTTTTTGTTCTGGTTGAAAGCCGAGCAGCTGAGCTCCGAATCGGTCAGGGGTTTGGACTTATATGAACCGGCGTCAGTCCTGCAGAGGTGCATCACTTCGGCATGAATAAGCTGAAATAAGCTCCGCACGTGTGACCCGTCTCGCTTAACGAACACCTCTTCACATATTTTTAGTCACATATATTAAATACTTTCTTTTAAAAAAGTGTTGCAGAGGACGAGCGTGAGTCTTTCCGATAGCGGCACCTTATTAACCCCCAGCAGCCCACTGTGCAAAGCATACTAAGGACCTAATTTATGTGCACCACATTCCTTAATGACTTCTTGTAAAGGAGCAGCATGCTAACTTGCGCGCCATTCGGCATCTCATTATTGCAGAGCATGTGCTGCTTCATGTCAGACATTATGAAAGTTTGTAACTCGCGGCCCTCTGGGAACGCGACTGTCAGGTAAAAATATACTTTTATACGGTGCAAATTCGACTCCATTATCCGCATAACGACAATAATTGTGCCATACTCAACGCCGGCACAGGCACAATCCCGTTACAGGAGCTAAATTTATCTGGACTGTAATGATCTCATATCTACCTCCTTGTTAGAAGCCATGGGCTGAATCTTCCTCCTAGCGGCCCAGAAGACTGTTAGCGCTTACTAGATTGACAACCTACTAATGGCTGATCTCTACGGCTCAGGCCACAGAGATGTTTCTACCCGGTGTTAGTGCACGCTGTTGCGGAAGCCTGTCACACTGTACCCAGACCTCTCCCTGCCAGGGCTATGAGGGGGAAGACAGATGTCCAAATAGCCAGCAGGTCCATCAGTCATGAGGGTTTTTTCTCTCGCCGGGGCGAGGGAGGGAGGGTCAAGTGGGAGAAGCACAGATGAATGGAGATGACACCATCCTGGCCTCATCGCTACCCTAATGAAAAACAAACTCATTTCCAGGAAGTTTTCTGGGCAATAAGACAGTCGGCCAACCCGACCCGGACAACAACTTTTAAAGGTCCTACCTCCCTGCTGGGGCCGCCGCGTGGATCCTCACATTTCAGGCCACAATACACACGTGTGTAACTGTGGAAGCTGCGGTGCCACGTTTTAGTCTCTTCCTCTGCCATTTTAAGCAAAACGCAGGACAGGTGCACTCATGCAATTACTGCTAGCAACAAATTTTCATTTAAACAGCAGTAAATATCATTTGTTTATCGCCTTTAGAACTGCTTTCTGATCCGGCACCTCTTTGCCATCCTAAAGCAGATGACTGTTGAAAAGCAGGCCGCTCTGCCGTGTGACAACAACGTGTTTAGGTTTGATTCGCTTTAAAGGACGAAGACGACTTGGCCCGGTTTAGGCCACGATTGGAACCCATCAGCTATCTGTCTCATGATAATTTAGCCCCTGGGACAAGGACCAATTTCTCGGGCGCTCCGGTGCTGCCAGTGCACATCAGTTTAACAGATAAAGGCTATATGGGCCAAGGCTGGCCAGTGTTTATAGTTTAATTAGCGTTAGCGTTTCCCTTTCAAGGCAGCGTTCAGCTGATCTCGATGAACAGATACCCGCTTATGAAGACGGACAAATAAAAAGGTAGAAATTGGCTCAAAAGTCATCAGATGATAGCTGATTGGCTCCAAGACTGTGTGCTCTGCCTGTCCACACAGACTTATCTATCTGCATGCAACCAAAGCACCCATGCAAACATGATTTTAGATGATTTGTTGCTATATGTTTCCTTACAGAAACAGCTAATGCGGAGGAAGGGAAAGAGAAACCAGTGGCGCTGGTCTCGATGTGCTGGGTGCATTGTTATACAATGTTAATCCAGCAGCAGCACACGGGGGGCAGTGCAGCATCCCGTGTGAAACGCCCCGGCGAGGCTGGTAAAGGTGTCACAGTCGCAGCTGCTCAGCTGTATTTAAACCTGAATTTATTCTCACGGCTCAAGGTGCAAAAAGTTCTGATCTGTTTGGCAACATCCCAGCCTGGAGCCGGCCCGCTGCACTGAGCTGCAGGCCTGACTCGGCCCGGGTGAGTCACCCACCCACCCGTGAGTTTCATGCCACGGTCGGTACTGGAGTTCACTGCTCTGCTCTGCCAGCATTAGCCTCTGTGTGATGGCGTAGAAAGGCTCCACGTCTTACGTCCTGTGCGCCCAGCCATTTAATTATTTAGTCATTAAATCAAAACACAGTTACAGATGCTCGCCTGCTGGCCGCCGTGTGCAATGCACAGAAAGTTTGAAGCTTGCTGACAAGGACCTTGGATGAGGTATATAACGCGGGTGGTGCTACAGGTGATCTCGCCACATGTGGCAGTGTTGCAACCAGTGTGTGGGTGGCTGCTCAGCATGCAAAACCCATATTTCTAATTGCCCATCTGGCACAAAAGCAAAAGGACTGAGCACGCCGCTGGTACACACCATGTCGCAAAGGTTTAGCAAGGCGTGAAAAAAAAAAAAAAAAACAAGTTCCAGGCCCTCCTCAGAAACGTTCCCAAGCACCGGGAGAGATTCAACAGTCTGCCGGCGCGTTTGAATGACTTTGCTGAATCCTGAACGGAGGAGAGCACTCGACCGCTGGAGTGTTGCCTCTCAGGCTTCGCTTTCACTTCGCCATCAAAATATTGTTTGGCTGTTTCATCACATCCCCCCCCTTTGGTGTTTAACCTCTGCCTGAAAGTCAGTTTGTGAGAAAGGACTTCTCAAATACAAAGAACTGACCGTAAGTAGGGGTTGTCTCAACGTGGTACCACTTTAAAACCAGTGGAGGTCGAAACCGGGGTCTTTTTATGAAAGTTATCCCAGATGTACTTAAATCGCCTGCGCTTACGTGGCGCTAACACATTCACACACCGGTGTCGAAGCATCGGGAGCAGCTTAAGGTCCAGCGTCTTGCCCAAGGACACTTTGGCATGCAGCCCAGGGATCGAACCGCTGATTCTCTGATGAGGGGCCGACCCAAAACAATCCAGGAAGTTCAGCCGGTGAATTGAATGCGGCGAGTTTTAAAGGCCCCCTCTCACACACGGCAACTTAAGAACTGCAGCAAACGATCACGGTGACGCTCGCTCACCGGGCAGCGCTCATTAAAGCGATCTGGCTAAAGCCGAACCAGGTCCAGCGTTTCACCGATGGCCCCTGTGTCCCGTGTGTCGGCCCCCCTGCTGCGTTCATGGCCGACGGGAAGATATTATTGTTTTTTTTCCAACTGATTTTCACTTTCTAAGAGGGAAAAAGTTCGATGACTTTTTCATTTCTTCTGATAGTTGATGGCGAAATACTGAAAATGCCAAGTGACATTAAACCGTTCAACAGAGTAAAACATGTTCCATGACTAATACCACTATATTCAGTGCCTCATCCCGTCTGCAATGGCTGATGATATGCAAATTTACCCTTTTGTAGGACAAATAAAGGAATATCTTATCTTATCTTATCTTAAGTCTAAAAACCAAATTGATTACACATTTAGAAAATATTCATAATTTATGTATTTACATACAGTTTAGTAAATTATTTACGCTGTGCATTGTATATCAAAAGATTGTCTTTCCTGTGAAGTGCTGCATCTTTAAGTAGCCATTTGTTCTTATAAATAATGAAATCGCTCCGTGCAGCCATTGTAAACCGGGAACAAACCCCGAACTTCTAATTTCTTGCGCAAGGCTAACCCAGCTATGAAGGAGCCCGCTGCTGCGCCGCACTCTGCGGGCCGAAGCTTCGCAGTGACAGCGGGTATTTTGCGGTTAAGAGATCGTTGGAGAACCTGCGCCCATACGGTATATTACCTGCTGTTTGAGCACCAGCCATGAACCATTTCTGCATTTGAGACAGAAACGATTAACACATGGTATCTCCAACAGAAATGTGGGCCAAGTTAAGAGAGAATCTAACTCCTGTAAGTGCTGACTACGAGGAGTTCTCGCTCTCTCTCCGCATTGCTCTTGGCAAACTGTGCAACTTAAACAACAACAAAAAAAAAAAAGTGGGCTTTGTTTGTTTCTCGCTCCAGACAGAAGAAGAGAATAAACATATGCAATAGGATTACAATGGGAAAGAAAACAAAGCAGCCTTGAGAGCAGTTGTTCAGTCTAAATAATTAAGCAGTGATTAGGATGTGGCCAAAGGCTGTCTGACGGCCTGGGAGGCACGCTGCGGACCGGGCTGAAGCTCTCCATTCGCAAAATATGAATTGCCGTAGCCAGCAGTGAAGAAATCTCATGCCTCCCACTTTTCCATTTTCCACTTGACGGCAGCCCTCGCTGTCCTTAGCGTTCTCTCTCTCCCTCTAACTCTCTGTGTCTTTCTTCATTCCTTTTCAGATTACATTGTGCTCCTCTGCCTTTTTCATGTGTGTACCCACTCATCATTTATGTATCCTACGTAGCGCTGTGAAATCTCGCATTCCTCAGCTCTGGGCACTTTTTCGAAGCATATTACACTTGTGATACTTTGTTTTCACGTTCACTTAATCATTTCGACATTTCATTTCATGCCCCGCTCTTTCATTCGTTAAAACCCTGTGTGTGTTTGTTTGCAGAGAGCCCGGGCTACTCCATTGTGAAATAACTGGGTTTTTTGCTAATGAAGTGCTAATTTAAGCTGTGATGATATTTTAATCACCCCGAGCAGAAGGAGAACGTGTGGAGATGCCTGCGCCTGGCAGGAGTTTAGCACATTATTGAAGCTTTAGCCCCAAGTATATAATAGGTTTAGCAGCATTTGGAAGTAAAGGATACATTCACAATACCCTCTGTCTGTGTACCTGCATTCAATCTGGAATTTACAAAACACCACGATCACCAGCGTGTCGTTATGAATCGCAGCGTGAAGGCAATGAGCAGAGCCGTGCGTTTGAGGAGATATTTCAAAAGGCGAAACGAGCGTGGACAGAGAGGAGGAAGAAGAACTGCAGCGTTACCGAATGTGAGGCCGAACCGCGGGTAAATGACACAGAAAGAGGAAAAACAATATCGTTTGGAGGACTGAGTTCTGATGGAAAACAATGCAGGGTGGCGGGAGGTCAGCGAGACTGTGGCGTCCGCGCGCTCAGAGTTGTATACTGTTAACAAGGTAAAGACAACGCGGTCCGACTGCAGTGGAGGACTGTAAAACACATCAGCATGCTGCACCGAGCCGGTCTCAAAGCAAGTTGGGAAAGTGAGGGAACTCATTCCAACTGAGCGGCGCAGCGTCGGTGGCACCGTGCCGGAAAAAAGAGGCGTGACACAAAAGCCCAAGTGGAGCTGGGCAAGTGATCCTACGCCAAATTGATTACATGCACAAATCAAAGAAATGGCAAAACAACACTCTTTGGCATGGTTTTACAGAGTGAGATATATTAAACCTTTGATTTAATTTATGACTTTTAGGCTGACTGCTGGTGGTGAAGTGTGGCGCCATTGAAGAAGGAGCTGGGAGGGAGTGTCGTCGCACGCACCACAGCGCGGGAAACCTGCCTCGCCGGCTGCCAGCAAATGTCCCGGTCCGCACGGACGGGCTTGTAACAGATGCAGCGTCGAGGATGCACCGGGAAACAACACGAGCTCTAGTGAGGCATCGAGGCAAAGCCGTCTCCCTCATGGTCCGCTCAGCTACAAAACAAGCCATATGCTTTGCTCGCTGTGTGGACCGCGGGTCCGTCACTTGAGCCAAGAAACACCTGAAGACGGAGCCGACCCCGGACCCCGTTAATAAACCTGTAATAAACCTGCAGCTGTAAATGTTTATAGTAGCGGTGAGTCATCAGACACAGCTACATCAAATGAAGATCAGTCTATAATGTTTTGACCTCTGGCTTAAGAGCAGCTTGTAACTGGAAGGTCACGGCTCGGTCCGTGCCAAATCTGGGTGGAGAGGAGGGTGAAAGAGCATCGTTTGCCCCTCCCTCGCTACCTCGAGTAATTAAAGCCTTTAATCCCCAGATTAAAACAGATTACACTGTGCTTGTGCTGTGTTACCTAGACTGCGTCAGGAAACACTGAACGCGCTCTCCGGCCTCCGAGTTAAGAGTCAGAAAGAAAGAAAGAAAGAAAGCAATCGTGTTCGTTAACTTGTTATTTGCTTTCTGCTACTTTGCCAGTCCCAGCGTGAAGATAAGCACATATCTAAACTATATAGAAAATTTATTAGAAAAGAAATTGTATTAATACAGAGATCACACAAATGCTAATCATGTAGCTCCGCTTGCGTTGCAGGATAAACCTTTTTACCGGCTTTAATCCTGCATGGCATTATTTCCGATGGGATATAACGGTGCTATCTAACTTGGGGATCATTTTGAGTTCATCCCCCCCCACACACTGTTTACCCTCCAACATCACTGCTGGCTATCTGTGCAACTGCACAGTCAGGTTTATCCACCCAGTCAAATTAATCCTCGGGAACAGCTTTGAACGTACCGTATCGCTGCTGGATTTGGCACATGCACATAAGAAAAATGTCATTCAGAGGAAAATAACAGACTCCTGTTGGCAGTAATTTAGAGACAAAAGATACATTAGCTACCCATATGGTTTTCCATTCATTTTCCAAAGTGCCTGTCCCATCCATATGGTTTTACATAGTGTAAATTACTGTGGAGTGCAGACTCCCCAGTAGACTCTCCTGCCTCGCAGCGCTGGATGTTGCCAGGCTCATATTTTAGGCGACTAATAGCGCCACACACATCAATAACTCTTCATACCACTCGACTTACTCTTGGAGTCAATTCCACGTCTTTATGCGAGCGGTGATAAATTCCCAAACTGAGTCCCTCTATTGTATAATCATTTACTCCATCTTACATCTCCATCTCGCTCACTTCACTCAGGGAAGTGGCCACTCCGTTACGGTTTGACATAACAGCTCGCACAACCGCTCTCTTACGCGACCTCAAATGGCTCCGTCTCAATTTCCGCCATTGCAATCAGGCGGCCCACCGGCCTCTGCTGGTCCTGGGAGATCCGGCATGGGCAAATGTTTAGATATCGCACTTCTCCTCAGCATGTGCAGCCATATGAGTCGGATATTCTTCTTCTACACCACTGAAAGTCTTATCGATTGCTTTCAAGTATACCGCCAGCCAATGGCTCCCTATATACTGCGCGGTTGATCGATCCGAATGTTTCCAGTTCAGCCATACTGATTTCCTAATCCCCCCCCCCAGCCTTGTTACGGTACACCTTTAAAATGTAGTTTTTCAGCTGAGTTTGAATGTGCGCAGGCTGACAACGCGACTTACTCTAAAACCGAATCCATCCTGTGAACTGACCCGCACCTCATTTTTGCTCAAGGGGCCCCCGGAGGGTTGAACGGACCATCAGCTGAGCGCATGCGATAACTCCCCTTTAAAGCCTGGGGCCGAACATGCAGCAGCGTTGCAGTGAAACGCCTTTTCATCCTTAGCTGTTTGACTCAAATGATAAAACTGGAATCTTTATCCTTCCTAATCACATAAACTTAAAAGTGAAAGAAGTAGAAGTGAAAGAAAGCATTTACACAAGACCGAATGGGATGGCAGAGGAACTGTTCGATAGCAACGGTCTAGAGTCTAGAGAGGAAATTGGGCTAATGAGGGTTGGTGATGTGTTTGAAATTTGATTTACCTAACTTTAAAGCCGCTCTCTCTCTCTCTTTTTTTAAATATTTACATGAAAAATGGATCGGGTGACTTTGTGTAACGTGGAAGGAGTCGCTCGCTGCGATGAAACCGCCCGATTTGGCATCCGCATTTTAGCATTTTCACCTCGTTGTTTTAGTTTTATGGCTCGCAGACTCGCGACGGCTGCCGAGGACTGCACGGTTTGCGCGAATACGGCAGCTACAGAGCGAGCTATTTCCAATAGTGGGTGCTGAAGAGAAAACCAGAGATGCATAGAGAGTGAACACTGACAACTGACTGCAAAATAGTGTCCGTGCACGGTGGGGGGGTGGGGGCGCGTGCAGTTTTAACCTCACTTCAAGGAGAAGCACATTTTCAGCCCACTTTGTTAATGACAATGACTTTCTTGTCACATTTTTCAGACAACGGAGGCCTAAGCTTACCGATGCTCATTTTATCTAATTACATTTATCAAACAACAAAA
Source organism: Datnioides undecimradiatus (assembly GCA_008933995.1). Lineage (NCBI taxonomy): Eukaryota > Metazoa > Chordata > Actinopteri > Lobotiformes > Datnioididae > Datnioides > Datnioides undecimradiatus. Next base: position 4,332,750 of record WARS01001868.1, on the reverse strand, counting down.
GGCCGGAGCGGGCAGAGGAGATCCACACTAATTACATTAGAGCTGAGGGGAGATTGGCACATGTGATGAAGTGATTTGGCCACTCGCAGCCCACGCCGACCGTGCTCAATAACTTCAAGCCCGTCCCAGTTGTTTATGAGACTGAGCTGTCATCCTCGCGTTTAAGGATGTCTCTATGTTACAGACCCCTTAGCAACACAAAAGTGGCGCAATGGGGCAGCGGGAGATGAGTTACCGAGCGAGTTAATCAAATGAATCAAAGCATCAGGTAAAAAAACGATCAACCTAACAAGAATCACGTCTGTGGGTAGAATATAAATGTCCCTGCACACATTCGCACAAAGACACTGGGTTACGGCATAACACGCTGTAATTTAGGCTTTTCTCCCATGCAATTTAGATCGCTCTCCACATGCACATACCACTCCTGTGTATATTCTGCACTATATTGTGCTCCTGATGATCTGCACATCGAGCTCCAGGAGTAGCAGGCAGCTCAAACAGGTCCCAGAAAGCAAATCCACCATCTCTTTGTGGCAGTCAGTATTTTCCCTAGAAGACAGAGTGTCGCTCTTACTACTGTACAAGCTTTCAACGCAACTCAGAATCTTCTGTTGACACAAAAGGGTGTGTGTATGTGTGTGTGCACGCGCGCGTGTGTGCGAGTGCGTGCTCGCTTGTGTTTGCTGAGGGGGTACAGACAGGAACTTAGGAGTTTGCAGCTGTCACAATGAGATGTCAATATTTATGACATGTTGTTTGCTATCTGGTATGTGTGAACTCTCTCTCCTGCAGACATCTGCTTCAGATATTTGCACATTCGTGTTACACGCGCTGCAGCATTATGAGGGGGAAACTAAAGAGCCTGTAAATTCAAATTAACCACGTGGGCTATTTATTTCTCTTTTAGCGCGTTTTGTGCTTTTGTTTGACTCTGTTTATCCGGGGAAGGCACACCAGGAGCAGCGCTCGATATTACAGGAAGGCCCCATTCGCGCTGTTGTGCACAGATTCAACCTTCCAGGTTGAGATGACATCACTGTTAAAGTTCATTAAAACAGTTTGGTAATGCTAACGTCTCCCCATTTGTGCACTGTGAAAAACAATGTGAAATGAATGCAGGGCTACAGCTAGCGTACCTAGCAATAACATCAGTGTTACTACCAGCTATGATGGGATTGCAACCATTTTCATATAGCTATTTGTAACGATAATGAAGTTAAAGCCAAGTCTTTGTACCCATCACTTACAGATCATGAGCATTTATTAATATGTTAAGAACAGAGCGTATCGTCCGCCACCAGATGAAGAAGAAACTGGTGCAGCAGATGAACGCTTCTTGTTTCTTTGCAGCAGAGGAGACAGGAGCAGGAGCAGCAGGAGAGATGGCCTCGGCTGACTCCGGCAGAGGTACAAACATTCAGAGAGAGGCAGCAGGGCAGGTAGTTCCCGTAAGGGCAGCGGGGGAGACAGCCTCCCCTGAAAAGAAAGGCAAAGTAGGTCAGAGCACTTTCATTAGCTGAGCGTACATGTGGGGAAATACTTATTTTTGTTTATGCTACGTAAGGTTGCATGCTGGAAATCAGGGTGGGGTCCTGGATGTCAGCAGTTTAAACGCTGGCTTTATGTTACTCCACATGTTCACCTGAATACCTCTCAAATTGTTAAAATGCATGTATGTCACACGCACAATCTAATCCATTGTGAGATTATGCTGAACTAATTAATTTATAATCGAGTTTAAGAACAAAAGCAGTTGTTTTGATGCCCTTGCAGGCTGCACAGGCATCATGTAAAACTGATCTGAGGGCTGTCCATTACAGAAAGGATTACCTGGAGCACCATATCAATACAGAGCTCCACCAACAGAGCACTAAAAGCCACAAATCGATTGTATCAGGTAATTAATTTCTAAACTTTACTTAAGTCACGTTAGTGAAAACTGCAATAGCCCACCGCACCAGCTACAGCGGGCAGTTAAACTCTGCCCAGCTCCTAGATTGAGACTGTTTCCTCAATAGCTTAAAGGCAACTGTTGTGCGTATCTGACCTAGCATCCCTCTTTATTTTCTCATTTCAAGGTTGTCCAGAGGAACGACTGCTCTCGGAGTCTGCCTCGTCACCTTGAACACTCATTCGGCCACGTGAGGCAAAGTTTACAGGCAGTTTGCATCAGCTATCTGCATGAATTTACACACACTTGCGGTTTGAAAGACCAATCGCAGGAGGAGTAATAGAAGCCAGAAAATGCGTGAAAAACACCAGGATTTATTATTATTTTAATAAAGCTTTAGGTTGTTATGACTTCTCTCCTTTAGCCCGGTCTTTTTATTATCTTTATCACCTCTCATCATGCTTATCAGTTACAGGTCCGGGTCCAGGAACAGACCATCATCCACTTATTAATGTCCTCAGGCAGTGGGCGGCAGGTTAAAAACGGGGTGTGCGTTTTGGTCAGTTGTTAACAAGGAGGATGTCGTAGAGGTCTGTAGCATCAGCGCACCTGCAGGCTGCAAGCCTTCAAATCAACAAGCAGGTATATTTTAGCTTTAATAAAACATCTGATTCTGTTGGTTAGCACTGGAGGCACTGCTGTTACCGCTGGAGACATTATACTGTAAGAGGCTCAATTTATGGGAAATTAACTTCCCATCGTGATTTAGACCCTCAGACACATCAAGGATGCAGGTCGGACTACATTCCCGGGTTCCTTCCTGTCCTGTCCGCACCAAGACCTTGATGACTCCCTTGCACCAGAAGCTTTCATCATCCATCATGCAGAGGAGAGGAACGGGAGAGGACAAGGTGTTGAGGACCTGCCACCACGAGACAAGACTCGGGAAAGGTTAAATGTTTGTTTTGTGTAAAATGCAGGTTGGGTCTTGGGTTATGCTCTTCGGCTTGGCCAAAAGGAGAATCCAAACCACCGTCCCAAGGAATTCATCTTCTTATAACAAGATTCAGGGGAACAGAATACAATCAGGTTCCCTTTTCCTGGTTTTAAACTTCGGGATGTTCAATAAGTTCATTTGAATTCAACAGTGGCCAAGACTCTCTGCTGAAAACTGTGCAAGGTCTCACACTATCTGGAGCGTGAGAAGAAAGAGAAGGAGGCAGTGAAGCTGAAGTCGGACATCTGAAGTCAGATAGACGTTTCCCAAAGCCGTTGCATGAACATGTTGAATGTCACCATTGTCTTAAGTAAGGGAAGAGTAGAAAGCTCAAATGCACCTTTTTGGGTTTTTATTCATCTGCTTGTAGTTACCTTCATTTCCAGGTGAACAGGTTTCGTACCAGGCTGCACAGAGAGCACCTGTAAGCCTGCCTGAGGGTCTCTATCAGCGGGCCGAGCCCAGAGGAATGCCAGCTACAAAAGGCCATTAGGACAGATTCTCTCTGATCCAGAGAAAATTAAACGTCCAAACTCACAGTTGATCAAAAGCCAAGGTTTCTACCTGTAATAGATAATAAAATTGTATTAAAGAGGTCCCACATGCATGAAATATGGACTTTTCAAGCCAATAAACCATGTCCTGAGATGACCCGCCAAGTTCTCCAGTTTGGTTCGTCCCCCGGAAGGTTTTCGGGTGAATCGGGTCTATTTTTGGTTTAAAACGAGTACATTGTTCTACTTCAAAGTTCAACAGGGAGATGATGACAGAGTTTTCCCAGAGAGAGAAAGGAGTCTGAGTAAAGAACTTACTTTCTCGCAAACGTGTTCAAACACAGCTCTTTGTATTACAGGCGGGTTTAATTCATTTCCTTAGAGGGAAGCGGTTCTTTTGGTATTTGAGGTAAGTGTAGGATTTGTTGGAGGCAGCGGCTCCCGCTGGTCAGGCGCAGAGGACTCATATTGTGTTTGTTCAAGTATTTGAACTGATGGCTGCTCTCCAAAGTCACTTAGACTCCTTTTCTGTTCCCGTTGCTCAATGATTTGGTTCATCGCTTCTTTTAACACCCCTTAACGTCACGCGCACTGTTTTAATTCACCGAGGCAGCGTGTGGCGGTCATGGCGATCGTTTCCTCATGGAAAATCTGGAAACAAATGCAGCGTGTCCTGGGTTGTTGGTGCTTTGTCTAGGCTCTGAGGAAAATGAAAAGCGATCCAGTTGCCTTTGTCGCTGTGGCGCCACCAATAATACCTCGCGGATACGCCAGCGGGGGAAGGATGAGCGCTCAAACCTTAGTTTCACAGGCTTTAAAGAAGCTAAAGTCGCACACGCCCACCTGTATATCTGTTGAATCTACGATCTGATCTGTGTGCGTTGCTTTGTCTCAACCCTAATGTAGCTAGCATGTCTGGTAAAACACTTGAACGCACATTCAATTACAAATTGAAGTGCGCGACCACCTTTTAGTTTGAAGTTCTTTAGCCTGTACATTTTTTTTTTTTCAAAGCCAATTTGGATCCCTACTTGAAGTAAACACCTTTTTTTGTGGCATTCCTCGAGGCGCTGCACACAATTTATACCGCTAACAAGCATAAATTACACCGGGGACTAAAAAACCATTTGGCTCGCCATGAATTCCTGCTTTTGCAGTTTTTGAAAAGAGAAAATTGCAGAAGCATTTTCCTTAGTCATTTTGCATTTTGAAAGGTAACACTCAAGCATGCCAACACCATCGGCATCAAAAGACTGAGACTGGGAATGTTGAATAGTCACATATGAGACACATCATTTCAATTCTCCACAAATAATGCGCGTAACAAGAGTGACGGATAATTCTCCGTCTTCTGGAAGTCTTTCATGGGAAGACGCTTAGTCAGACCTAGCATTTAACCAATCCAGTGACGTGCTGATGAAAGAGGAGGAGGCAGCTGGACGAGATGGGGAAAATAACAGAGTTAGAACGCGAGAGGTCCACAAAACAGAGCAGGTTTTGAGTTTATACATAAAGAACTGATTTGAGCTGACTGAGAACCACTTTGACAGAGGAAGATCATAACTTTGACTTCAACCGAGTGTCGATCTTTACCTTTGATTATTGTATTTCTGACTCCACAGGTCTGCCTAACCCCGCTGTCACGTATGTTTGGAAGAAACTAACATTATGTTGAATTTATATGCCATTCCTCTTTAATCCAGTGTTCAGATCAGACCCATGTTTCATCTTTATTCCTCGTCTTCCCCTGCGGTATATCTAAATCCCTCAAAGCCTTTGTGCTACCTGCCTGGTAGGAAGGCAAACATCCCATCCCTTTCCATACTGTTTCACAAACTTTGCAAGTGCTGCCTTTGTCGTCTTACGTGCGCAGAATGCTGAGAACTCTGAGATAAGGCAGGGGACATGAAATACTCAGTTCTAGCCTTGGCAAACACTGCATCCAAGTCTTTCCGACAACACCCAAGGCACTTCTTCACAATGGTCCGCGTGCGAGACTCTTGACCGCCGTAACGTGTCTGTGAAACACCCACTTGTGTTTTTCTGCAAAAAAACTTAATTCGAAAGAAACTTTAGAGAAAATAAAGAGACTTTGGTCACATTTTGGGATTTTGCTCTTAAATCATTAAGGGTGTGTTGAAATCTATAACTGGTAAAACACAATCTATATGTTATATGATATTTAATGACAGTAAACAGGGCTGGATTGAAATATTCCATGCAAGACGCTGACTATATATATTACAGAGCTGAGGAAAGTGGAGCGCACTATCAGCTGAATCTGCTTATGTGAGCTGCAGGGCGCAGAGCCGCAGCATCGCGCGGTGCTTGTTTTGAGCATCGGCGTTCTCTCAGAGTCCAAAACAATAAACCAGCTGCAAATAGGTACAAAGTGAATTTTCCTCTTGAGGAGTTTCTTCAGCCTGTGTTTTTTGGCAATGAGCCGTCAGTCACTCAAAGTTTCCCTGATTGACATTCGCTGCGACAACAAACCCTCAAACGTCCCCTGATTTTGGCTGATTTCGGCAAAAAGTGGCAGCTTTCTTTGTTGTTATAGCGACTTTCATCATTAATTCTAACTTTGCGAGCTGTTACCGTCCAAAACTTCCAGCTCCTATACAACATCTGAGCGCTAAGATGGTGTTCTGCGAAGGATGCCACTGAAAAAACGGCTTTTGCACAAGCTCAAAAGATAAATAAGACGTTATCAGACAGACTTTGACAGGATTAAGAGCGTATCTAACAGCAATCTGCATCCTGAAAAGTTATGAGGTTATGGAAAAATACATGTGGAAATGTATTGAGATCAGAATGTGATCACACCTGCCTGACCATAAATGACAAAAGTATAAGTTGCATTGCTAAAGTAACCTACAAGGTTTTTAAATTCAGAGAGCAACAAGGCTGAACGAGACTTTAAGAACCTCTAATTACAGATTATACCTCCGTTTGGTGCCATGAACTGCACCGCATGAAATATGAAGACAGCAACTTACCAAACGCTAAAAACAAAACTGATTTGTTTCACTATTCAACTGAGACATCCTCTGAATTATGATTAAACGAGCGAAGACTGGGTTCACAAATCAAACCAGTCAGAACTTCATTGTGAGGGAGTTTGTGCGTTTGTCTCGGGAACACGTTAGGTTCATTTCCTGGAACTCTGTCATCACCAGCGCCCTCCCACACGGCGTTATGTCTGGCCAGGTGGCAGAATCGTTGTCCATTGACAGCTTTGGAATAATTTTGGACCTGGTCCTCATTTGCTGCATTCACAAACAAGCAAGCAGTGCCTGAGTGGCATTGTGCTGTCGTGCACACATCATTTACGATGATAATGTTATATTTTTTGCACGTTTGCTGCTTTTTTATTACATATATTTATATTTAAACTCAAACCCTTAGCACTTTAGTTGCATTGAAGAGTCTTGCAGCACGCTGCATCTAATGGCGACCTTTCCTGCTGCCTCAAACGCTCAACATGGCACCCCTCAAATCATCTGCAGCTGTCTGCGGGTGCACACCGGACCAGTTGCCCTCCCTTGACTTTAGTGGCAGTAACAATCGATTTATATGATCCATCCTGCTCACATGCCTCTCTGCAGGACCAGTCTTCATCACCCAGAAGCGCGTGTTCCGGGTTTGTGCATGACAGATGAAAACCGGGAACCTGTGCTGAAATTGCTGCAGCATTGCACCATAACCACTTCTCTATCTGGAATGAGAAAATGACAAAGGTGATTTATGAGAGAGCATAACCGCTGCTGCATTAATAATATAGGATATTAATTAATATTAAATATTGTGTTGCATCACAGAGAAATATCCTCATTAGCTGCGTTATAATTGATGCATGTTTGTGTGCATTTTGCAGCATCACATAGTAGAAAATGCTTAATGGAAACAGTTGCAGTGGCTTGCTTGAAGTGTTTCTTCCCTTTTACAAAGGAAAATCCCCAAAATTAATTGGAAACAGACAAGTTCTGACACAGCAAACCTTTAATTCATACAGCGTGTTGGCACTTACTGCTCTTAGAGGAGAAGAAGATGTAGAAGAGGCTGGTGAAGTCTTCTTCTGCAGTGGTATTACGGGTTCCTAACTGGAGAACCTGCTTGATTAACCAGGTCTTAACTATTGCATTACAGTAGTGGATGGAGACTGGCATTCATTTGCATGCTCTTATCCAGATTTTTACAATATTGGGTTAAAATCTGTTATAAATTGAGACTGAAGCTATTATTGATCGTGTAATGGGTTTTGCTGCAGCAGCTCTAATGTCCGATGGCATCCTCACGACTACAACCTACTTTCCATTGTCTGCTATTTACTGGGTGTCCTCTACGGGAAGGTCTTCAGCTTTGGATACAGCTGCAGCCGTTTTGATGATGTGCAGTGCGGCTTCATAGGTGATGTTCAAGCTTGAGATGGGCTGATGATGAATTCATTTCAAGCAAGATGAAGGTGGACATATCCTTTGTAAACACTTGCAAAGGCCGTCATCCCTAGTGGTTTCTCTATCTGTCCTGTGTGTGTTTGAGCGTTTGAAGGGAATAATAATTTGCCTGTTTACCTGCTGGAGGATAATTTCCTTCTGGAACCCAACGAGAGCGTCCACAAGCTGCTCCAAACGCAGAACAGGAGTTGCACCGTTGCATCTGGCATGAAAACAGTAGACCAGTGTGCTCCGCGCTCGCGCCATCTCCACAACAGAGGACAGGCTGCCGAACATTATGGACGACCAGCAGGAATCCCTGGCATCCGCTGAGGGTTTCCAGAACTGAGGCGGTGGTACTGGGGTTTGACAAGACCACACCGAGGCTGTCCTGTTCGGGGAGGATAGGCTGGAGTGACTAAGGCTTCTCAAGACAGAAATAGCATGTTTTCAGGGTTGTCAACTTTCCCAAAGGACCCATATATTATAGCCCAGATACCCTTTGTAAAAAAGTTGAAACAAAGTACAAGACTGCATGTGAATTAGGCAACGTTGCTGGCAAGGACTTTGTTTTATTACAGACCAGCTCCACAAACTAGGTGAAAGAAATACACGAATGAAATAAATTTAACTGATAACAAACAACAAATAATACATTTTTAGTTAAACGATTAAATAAATTAGAATCAATATCAATAAAATAAGCAATGCTGCATGAAATACAATCTACTTGTTAATTGACTTATTTACAAAAAGCTTTAACGAAGTCATCTTTGATACCGACGAATGTTTGGCTAAGTCAGCTCACGTCTCTGGGTGTCCGTAAGTGATCCATTACATTTTTAACTGGGCTCAAGAGAAGCAGACGAAGCAGACCCAAAAAAATAAATAAATAAATCAAACCCTGCATTGATTTGAACAGGACCACTCTATTAACACATTCGACGTGCCAGCACAGAGGCCTCGGCCAAAACAACGCAGGGTTGTCCAGCAAATGTAGTGCAACTTCATCCGGCAAAGAGCTGGGGCGGTAAATCAGATGCGCGCTGTGTTTTTAGTGTTTACCCCCATGATCATTGCGACAAAAGATAAAATGATTGCCACCGTGGTAACTTGCCAGCACATTAAATTCCTTCTCACATAAAGTTGTAAATCGTTGTCCAGACGTCTGGCATCTCAGACTCACGGATCTGTTTCTCCAGCCGGGCTTTCTGGATTATCATTTCATCTTCTTACTCCTACAAGAAACAACACATCCGCACCAACGCGGCTCCTTTACTGTTTCTTTTTCTCAGACGCCTCTGAATGAATGGGAACCTTTGCGAACGCATACGTTGAGGACAAAGGAAAAGCTTTGTGCGCCGGATTTCACTGCTTTGTTTTCTCTTTTCGTCCTCGTCGCCGGTTTGATGTGAGCAGTTCCGGGTTGCGCGGTCGGATCTGACCAAACCACGCCCGCGCAGGCCTGAGAAGGCAGGTGATTCGAGTTTTGGAGTGTCAGATAAAAAACAACGAAAAGGACGCTTTCCGTCCAAAATAACAACTCGGATCTTTAGCGCAGTTAGCCATAAATAGCTGGTGTAATTGAGAAATGCTGAAGGTGCATTACCAAGTTTGACACACTGCAATTTGCACAACCACGGGAGGCTCTTGTCAGAATGGATGTTTAAAGTGTTTTAAGGAACAGCTGGTGTTGTCTTTACGGTGAGGATGGGCTCCTTCAAGGGGGGGGGGGGGGTATATCCACATCTAAACGGCGTGGGCGTGTTTTTCCAAAGCGTGGCGCGTGCACATGTTTGACTGAACCAGTCCTGAAATCACAGCTAAGCTACCTTAACCTGTGTTTAATTACAGCCTCTGATTAATTTTAATACTTTGATTAATTCGCTGGGACGAACGAAGGCTCGTCCGACTGCTGTATTAGAAGACAATGAAGCCTTTTCACCTCGGCATATTAGAGTATCTGAAACGCTGCATTACCCTGACACTGAGAGGCTATTTTGATTGTGTTGCATAAGCCCATTAGGTAACTAAACGATTTGTTTGTTTCACATCTGATTTCCTGATTTTCACTTAACTGCGGCTTAAAATGAATGGCCGGTATCTGAATTTTCGCCGCCCGCAGTAGATCTGCGGTATTAATTCGCTTAACAGCTCGATTAAAATGCACGTCCTGCTTTTTTTTTTTTTATGTTGGAGCCTACATGAACGTACAGCACTGTCTGAGAAAACGCAAATAGTCTGGGTGTTTCGACAGTACCGAGCAAATCCGTCCTGTAGACTCTGCTTCGGGGGTGCAACACAGAAACAGACGCGGAGGTTTTATGAGAATATGAATGCTGCAGTAAAATCTTGTTTTACTGCATGTGCATGTGTGGGCGGGGATATGTGCGTGCGTGTCCCGTCTCTGAATACCTGTAAACATTTGGGTGCCGGCAGCGGGAAAGAAAGCACGGTTGACAACGGCGGAAGCTTTGTTAGGCATTCCCTTCAACACTCGGCAGAGCCTGAATGGTTCCTAGCGCGCCGCAGTAATGCATTTTCAAGAGAAGCATCCGTCATAAGCGTTATATCTCACCGCGACTGCGGCCCATTGAGCAACATCTCTGCACCACAGCTTGATCCATGGTCATTCCTGCCCCCCCCCCCTCCTTTTCTGCTCCCAGTCCATTTTCACCCCCTCCCCCCTCACCCCCTTCCCTCCACACCTGCCCCTCCAATCACGGATGATCCTGGCTGATGGCGACTTCACCAAGGCCAGTATTGAATACATTACTCACAGGGTCAAATATCGGCTTCAAGTAATATAGTGCATCTCGCGGCGGCGCAGCGGCTGCTCAAAAGGAAGAGCACCTTGCAGTTGCTCATGGGAGACCGAGGGGGGGCAAAGCAAGCGGCGGGTCCACTGTGACATTTCATTACGTCACAGATCTAAAAACACTTTGTCCTGATAAAATAACATGATGTGTGTTTTTATCCTCACGCCTCACATATACATTCACCTTATGCTTTAAGACCACATTGCTACTCTGCATAATTGTCAGGGGTAACCTTTAGATAATGCCGAATGACCTTTAGCGTACTGGCAGGCCTTACTCTCTGGGTAATCTAACCCATCAACATTAAAATCATTTACCAGGTGGGGGGCTGATAACGCTTACCCAGCTTTGATGATACCACAAGGGCAGCAGCAATTTGCAGATACAAATCAGAAAATGATTTTGCATTAGCAATCATCCCTGGGCATTTGCAATTGCCCCGGGGGACGCAGAGGAAAAGTATGATTATATGCCATATACTGCACTTCAGTCGGTTTTTAATTGAGGGAAAACTGGCATTTAATTAACAATTGACCAAAAGGAAATGAGTTTTATTGATTTGTTTGCTAAGGGACAACATTCATCTGTGCATGTGCAGCTCACGAGTTCAGTCCTTGGAGGGAAGAGACAGAGACGGAGTTGTTTATCAGCAAATATTGTAGCCAGCACTTTGAATTCTATGGTGAACACTCAACGTGCAGACAGCGGGAAAGAGAGTGAGCGGCCCTGGAGAATGGGTGCAAATCCAAGAAGTGTATAATCTTTGCATCCTGACACCCAGAGAACTATATTATCCTCAGATGCCTTTGCACTCTCACACGATAGCAAAGCAGAACACCACGTGCTCATAGTCGACAGTTCTGAGGTCACGCGGGCCCCGGTGAGCATGCTGTATTTTGACAATTTAGACCAATCCTGTGCCGCCGCAGCTGTGATACATTAATGCATGATGATACGATTTGATTTTATTTTTTTCTTACCTGGAACTAAATTTCTGCATTTTAAGTAGGACTGAGAGGCAACCTAGCAACAGCGAGAGCGAGGAACAGAAATTGTCTGAGTGAATAACACAATGAAGGCGCCTTTTGTAACGGGCCCCAGCTCCTCCGTCAGGAACGTGCCGTTGTCTTGTTGTTTATAGTTTTTTTTTTAAATGAAAAACAGAAAAAATATATATTTGGCTTGGAAGAGGCTGATGACAGCAGTGACCTACATTTGGTGCATCTTAATTATCCCAGTTGTTTGTTTTGCATTTTAAAAACTGATTTCCAGAGAATAACGCTGTGTGTATTAAATTAAAACTTTCTTTTTTTTTTTAATTTGTAAAACATTCATGGTCTCGGGGGTGGTGGGGGGGGGGGGGGCAGAGCTGAGACACAGAAACATTGGATGAAACTGCTGCAATGCCAACTGCGCTTTAACGTTTGGGGTAGAAAGGTGCGACGGTGGAGAAATCCACTTTATTGCTTCTCATGCTGGCTGGACATTTTGGTCAGATCAACAAATAGATTTTTGATTGCTGCATTTCAACACACACACACACACACACACACACACACACACACAACTACTTGTTAGAGGGCTGCTGGGTGGGTGGCAGGGATGGTTCATTCCAGATCTCCTCACTAGCAGAACTGTGTGGGTGGAGGAGCATGTCTGGAGTATGAAAACAGTGCCAAGGTTGTAGCTCATAACACCGGGTAAACACATGGCAGTGGCACACAAGTGCTCGTGCACCTACACACACACACACACACACACACATTCGAACAGAAGCTGCCCCTCGACATTAAAGCGCACCGTCGCGCGCATTTGCACGCCGCGCATTGTTCGCGTCTTTGTGCTGGCAGGACGCCCGCCTTGAGCAGAGGGATAAGAGCATTTCACCACCATCGCCACCACATCCAGCCCCAAGTCTGATCATTACAGTCAAAATTAACTTCCCACCCCATGGCCCCAAACCTCCTGTTTATCCTCCCTTTAATTTCTTTCTGCTCCCCCCGTATCTCTGCTCTGTCTAAAGCGCTGGGAGCCACACTGAAGAAAGGGTCGTGGTCTAGAATAGAGTCGAAATGATAACAAGCCTCTCCTCTCACTTTATTGCCTTGGCCACATTTCATGACGTTAATATGTTGTCTGTTGTGCAGAATTAAGTAAAAGCACCCGCGGGAGACAGGGAATAAATACAGCAAATTAAAAGTAAGTAAAAATGACTGATCTCTCGTCTTTCTCCTGATGCGTCTTGAGCTGGTGCTGACTGCTGATTAGGCCGACGGAGCCGTTCTGACTCTTGACTCACCGAACTGGTTTCAAAGCAGCCTGTGTGTGCAGGGTGTTTGCGTGTGTGTGTGTGTGTTTGCATAAATAAGCAGTCCAGTCATTCATCGTGGTTTCATTTCTCAGCTTCATGAATAATGTCAGTGTGTACGCACGCACTTGATGTCCCCCCGGTATAGGGCGGCGGTGCTGCCTCTGAGATCTCCATTCACTGTAAATCAAAATTAATCAATTAAACGGAATCAATTCACTGCCACGTGTATTTTGTTGGACTGTGCATCCCACTGATATGGAAATCATGAAGCATGTGTTTGAACGCTTATTAATAAAGCAGGGCGACTCTCCTTTACTCATGTAAGGGTAATTGGGGGGGGGTGAAACTACTAAAAAATGTGCATTCCTGATTTTAAGTGAAATATCTGGATCTTTAGTTTTCCTGAGAGCCACAAGTAAGACACGGCGTAATAGAGACGTCTCAGTGATCCGGGGCGGGCCAAACAATGAATAAAGCAAAATAAAGAAAGAATAATCGATTGCATCTAGTCTCTGGTGGTCTGGCAAGACCTAAAGACCTGCCGGGGGTAATCGGCGGACAAAGCTGAAACAATTACTCAGTTAGTGCATTAGGGGGAAATTAACTGGCAGCTATTTTGACAATTGATTTATCATTTAAGTCCTTTATTGGGCAAAATTGCCAAGCGGCCTCTGATTCCAGCTCCTCCAGTGTGAGCTTTCTGCTGCGCCCCTTTGGTTCGCACGACACGTCAAAACCCAATCCTCTGGAGTTCTGGCGCGTCGGTTGAACCAGACGAGACAGCCGGGGATGCCACTGAGACGTTTTCTGACAAGAATTCATATTTTCAGTTCTTTTAATGTGGGCCGAAGCGGCGGCTAACAATTAGTTTGATTACCGATTGAAATGTGTGCACTACAGCATGCGGAGGCCACCTTTAAATTGCTTGTTTTGTCCAAAAACACAACGGTATTAAGACAAACTGTAAAAGCACGGACTCGATGAATAACTTAATCAATGAAGTAAAAAGGAAAATTCAGCGTTGATTGTCCGATCGACTGCTCAGCTTACTCAAAAAGCTCCTGTTTTCATGATTCTAGTAATTAATGTCGACTCTTACCGTGTTTTAGCAGCAACTCACAAAGCATAAATCTAAACACACATGTCCTCGATTTGGTCACTTTACTTCAGCCGCCTTGAAAAGCACTGCGCTCTTTTGAGACACGGCAGCTGCACTGAAAGGAACAAACACTGGTGTCTGTCACCGCTGAGGCCGGATAAAGACTGAAAGCATTTGAAACAAGCAAGGTTTCCATGTGTCCTTAGCAAAGAACAAATACCTCGACTGTGGGAACAGCTCGAGCTGAAAGTGAACATCATTCGAACAACAAGACGGCCGACGTCGCCGCAATATCAGGATAAAGAAGCGACAGACGGGTGACAGCCCGCAGCTGTCTTCAGATCCCAGTTTTTCCTTGGGTTTGAAACCAAAGAAGAGGGACTAAAAAGATGGATGGAGTTTAAGGATGCCTGACAGATGGACAGTAGAGATGCAGGGCTAGCCCCTAGCACTCGTAATTAAGTTGCGTAATTGCACAGATAATGAGTCAGACTGCCTTCAAGTCAAAACACTCCATGACACACAGCGGAGAAGACTTTGTCATTTGCCTGCAAATGTCATTCTGCAAAAAAAATAAAAAATAAAAAATGTTTTAGTGGTGTCTGCAACCAATGAATCAAGAGCCTACCAAAGTGGTGGCAGGCTCCGTTGTTAGGCTGGTGGGTAATGCAGTCCCCACAGTTTCATCCATCCACGCTGCCCTGGAAGTTTACACTCTGCCTGTAACTCAGGGTTGGTATTAGAGCACACGGACCATTATAAGAAAAACGGCCTCCTAAAACTTATGGAGAGCAGTCGGGGGGTGTAAAGCCTGTTTTATAGACACTTTCCCTACAAGACGACTAAACAGGCACTACAGCCGAAGCTATCCACTAAAAGGCCCGCACCTTAAAACACATGAGGAATAAAGGTTTAGCATTTGTGGAGCTGCCAGACAGAAAACCACCAGCAAGAAATATGGATTCCCGCACTGCAGCTGCATTTGTTAACAGCGCATAATGCATCGAAATGCATTCAGAGACTTTGGGTCCTCTCTGATTCAGCTGAAGACGCCGAGGCAGGTGCGAGCTGTCAGGGTAAGAAGTGTATGCACCGTGTGTCTTATCTGAATTTGTAGTTTATTACGCGGACAGGATGGCAGGGTTGAAAACTCCTGAGAATGCCTCTTAGTTTTATCGATGCCGCGTGAGAAGAAACGCGTGTGGTGGAGAGAAATGTTGTGGAGTCGTTAGCGCGCTGGCTGCATGAAGCCCCGAGGCTGCAGGAGGACCAGGGATCAATCAAAGCCTCCACTGAAACAACCTGGCGCTGAACTGAACTCAAATCTGAATATGATGCTGTTTTCACGGCAACATTTTAAGAGAAAGGGATGATGGCGACAGAGAGTTTCCATAAAGATGGAAAGTCTGCACTTCAGGCCACACCAACTGCACCCACAGCCTTCGCCCCTCATCTCTGCGATGGAGGTATCCACTGAAACATGCAAGAATTGATTCTGGACCCTTAAAAGCATTTTGCTCCGAGCAACCGGCATCGCACGTTGCTCAAAAACACAGGGCGCCCGTCTCATCCAGCTCGCCTTCAAAAAGGCCACTCAAACAGGAGCTCAGAGATGAATGGGTGTTTTGATGAAGGCTCGATGCCCAGGAACAGAGCCTTAAGCTTTACGTGCGCACAACGCGCTGTGTTGCCTGATTGATACATTGACATTAAATCACTTCCTTTGCCTTTGGCTGTTTGTTATTAATGGCATTATACTCATACCTCATTTGCAAGCGCACCTGTTGTGGAGCCAAACTCTTGTCAGAGTAAATCATCTCTTATTTTCCAAAGCCCATCAGTCAAAGCGGTCCCGTTGCCATCTTTGCCCCATGTTTTCTGAAGTGTTCAGTTCTTCTTCTTCTTCTTTCTTTGGGACTTGAGCACTGCTTTAAAGGGATAGTTGAGATTTTTTTTTTTGAAGTGGGTTTTCGTGTGAGGCACTTAGCCATAGTCAGTGTATTAGCTACGGCAGATGGCGGCTGGCACGCCCCCAGTACGGAGAAGCAGCAGAGTGTAGGAAGAAAAGGACTGGGTGGTAATGACAATAAGCCGACTACGGGTAAGTACCTCAGACAACCCCACTTCAAAAAACCCCAAACTACCCCTTTAAGTTAGCCAGTCTTACTGCTACAGTAACTGGACCATTAAACACTCGGCTGACCACTTTAAATGACGAACAAATGAAATAAGAAGTTGCATTTCTATTAGTTTAACAATGACGGCGAACACGACGCCCTCTCCCTGTTGCTCGCTCATTGTTTGAACCAGAATGCATGCACAGAACTGTTGGTACTTCTTCACAAATGTGCTCTAACAAGCACTGAATCTGACATCAATGACAACGGCCATACATCCTCTCGCTCAGTAAAGACAAGGAAAGGAGCCGCGGACTCCCCAGAGGGTGCATTTGTTGCCTGGGCTCCAGACTGAGCATGTATCAGGATAAAGAACGACTGGAATCCCTCAGTCTCTCATCTTGACACTCATGCAAGACATCCTGTAGGTGTTTACAATACACCGGAGGTAGACACACACCGTGCACGAGCCTTCGGCGGGTCTGTAACTTGCTCGGCGCTTGTCTTTCGCCGTGCTGCCAGCACTGTCTTTTTGAAGATCTCGATTTTTGTTTTCATTTGATTAACTCTGGAGCCTCCGCGCTGTCGACAACCTCAAAACGGCAATAAGACAAAGAGCGTCTAATCAGCGTCCTTATCGTTAAAGCCGCGCCAGCCCCTGAGGATTTCACTGGATCTCCTCCAGATGAGTCATGAAGGAAAAGTAAGGAGGCCGAATGTTTCGGGCGTAGACTGAGGAGTCTTCAAAGCAAAAATAAAAAACAAGGCATCATTATAGATGCAGTCAAATGCAGTTTGTATTTGTGGAAGCCTGATTTAAGAGGAAATTCAAGGGATAACCATCAATGCAGCCCGGCTCTGTTCAAATACATCTGATTTTCTGTAAAAAGCATTTTGATTACTTCTCCTCAGTCCTCACTGAAGACGGCAGAATCCACGAGTTTTTGTATTTGTGCCTTTGGTGCATTGTAAACTCTTCAGCAGGGAGACTTTGGCTTTACTAAATGTTTAATTTGTACAGCTCATCTGAAGTTTTACGACAGACAATCACCGAAATTTAGATATTATTGCTGAAATATCTAAATGAAAGGATGCAGTACGTGAGTAGCAGTGGTAAGCATGCACCCTAGTTCTGCTGGACCATGAAAGCAGGCTGTTAATGAAACAACCGGTCCGAATATCTCGAAGCCATTTTGAAGGGATGCCAGCGTTTTGTGCGCCAGCCCCTTTTTCCTTCGTATTAAACAACGTGGGGCAAGTCTTTTACCTGCAGGTGAATGTGAACATATGGAGTTTTGCAGCGCACGCGCGCTTCTTTTAGATCTCTTTATGAACAAAAAACAGTGGGTATTGAGCTACAACATGAGTGAGTGCTGACATGGGGTTATACTAATGATGCAATGCCTGAGACATACTGACAGGTCTGCTGTAGGGGGGCCGGGCCAGAACTCCTGGCTGCTGCTGACAGATATTGACTTCTTCTGAAGCAAGGCCCTGTGTGGATGTGCTGGTGATTACCATGTACTGTTTGTTGACATGTGGAGTGTGTCAGGCATATTCAGAGGTTTGAGGCCTCACACTATGACGCTGCGAAGTGGTCTTACGGACTAAATATATCTTTCCTTTCGTGCATTTTAACCCCGCTCCACCTGGCTGTGTGCATTAGCTCATATCCTCTTTCATACGCTTCCCCTGAGCTAACGGTGTGCACTTCCTCACCCATCCTCTACTCCCAGCTTCCTCCCCGCTTCACACGTCGCTACTTTAGTCCTTCCTGCTTTAATTGATTATCCAATTAGTCAGAAGAAGTGATCCAACAACCAATTCTCATGGTTAACACTGGGAGATTGACAGGACATTGTTTGACCACCGCCTCATCTTGGCTTCAAAGCTTGAGTTCTAGTTTGTGTGGGCTTGGGGTACCTGACCAATCAGAGTGTGCCGTGCTTGTGAGGAGGTCGGTTTTTAATGAGAAAGCTAACATGGCCTCTTTGATTCAAGAACAAATAATAAAAAATATCGGATATATAAAAATATTTTTTTTCCCACAACGCAGTTTAGTCCATCCTCTGAAACCAACCAATTTATGAAATAATCTTTGAAACTAGTTTTGGTCTCACCTCCTTAACAATCAGGTGTAAATGGGCTGAACGTTTGCAGGAAATACCCCGAGTTGACAGGAAATGAGATCTAACTCATCCCTGTGGTTAGGCTCACCATCAGAACTAAGGCCGCACCACCATTTACTTTGCCCGCAGGTGGTGTGGACATAGTAGATGGATGTCTAGTTGGCTGAATGAGCGGGTTTGAAATGAGTATACAGCAGGACACATGCGGGACCTTAATTGGTGGCAGATCACGCTACGTTACAGGCGCAACCTGCCGCCGACATCCCTTCTTTCTCATCCGTCACGGTTGTGTTTTATTACTCGGAGGAAATGACACGTGCTGTAGCCGGCACACTTCACTGTGAGTCGTTTTGCATAAAAAATGGATTGCACCCTTTCTTCTCTGAGTCATAACTCAATCAAACCACAACGTGCAAACACCGTACATCGTGCTTGAATTTATACACGCTGCCCTTTTACAGTGATATCCATATTTCCCACGCCAGAACAATAGAAACAGAAACGACAAACGTTTAATGCAACATGATCAAAATGCAAACAAATATGTTTGAAAATGCGTGAGGGATTAGCTTGGAGCTAACCTCTTGTTTCCATCCACCGGTGCATGATGGGAAATGTAGTTTACAAACTAAACTCTGAAAGGGCAAAGCAGGCGATTGAAAGAGCAAACAAAACAGTTCACATACAGCCAGACCTCTGACATTTGACTCTCCATTCATATCTGAAAACCATTAAAACCCGCTAACATGTGCAGATGCATCAGCAACATATGGCAAGGTGAAAACAGCTATGGCTAGCTTTAATAAAAGCCGTGAAGACCGCATCATCTGTTTTTGTGGATCGGTTTATCCTCTGACCTGGAGCACGGCAGCCATTCACAAACTCAACTGGCTAACAGTTTGTGCTTTTACTGCATTGTGCGGTTCTGTACTTATATATTTTCTTTCACAAGTAACACATAACATATAAAAGTTGGATTCGAGGCGAGCGAGCTCTCCTGCAGTGGGATTCGCTCTTTATTTAATTCCAAAGGTGAAGTGAGATCTGGTGATAATGACTTCTTCCCGATATAGAGCAGCTTTGGGGCTGCTCAACACTGATGCTTCCTTGACACTGACACCTTTGTAAAATTATGCCTCCCAGTGCCTCCAAAGTGACTGCTTTAATGTCAGCAAATATTGTATTTTTTTCTCTCAGTGCAGTCAAGACGATCCATACTATGTGTAGTGCTTCAAGGATGATTTTCATTACCAATTAATGCGCGGTTGCTCATCAATATATGGAGGATTCTGCAGCCTTCGAACACTCGTTATGCTCCCGGCTCGTTTGGGAGCATGACAACGAAGGGAAGCAACACAGTGGCAGTTTTAATTAGCCAAAGTGAATTTATTAAGCACGCCTAAACCCAAAGCTAAACCAACAATAGCCTTCTGAAACCAGGGGAAGATCACTCCAGGATGGTGACCAGGTGAGCTTCAGAACTGGGGTGGAGGCCTTTCAGGTTGGCTGAGGAGGGAGGAATCAAGGGATGAGGGAGCAACGTGGGAAACAGCCCTCTTAAGTGGGGTGCAAATCACTCAATGAAGTGGGAGGAGTTGCACAATGCACACTTGTGTTTATTAGCTGTCGGCTGCAGAAGGTCCTGTAGAGCAGCATGTAATAGCTACAATCAATCAATTAGAGTACTTTTAATAACTTTAATATTACTTTACTTCAGAAAAACATTATAAAAGTGTTTCAATGTGATGCATTTCAGCTCAAGAGTATGATAAAAAGTGCAGAAACATTATAATAATAGCTATATTTATCAAGTCAAGTAATATCTGTGTTTATCACATAAACTGGCAACTATTTCTCATATATTAAGAAAGAGGGAGATCTACCCGCGTGTTTACAGGCAGACACATTATCTTAACAGAACATAAAAATGTTCAGATTTAGAAATTTCAACAACACATTGTCCTCAAGTCAGTTCCCGGCGCAGTTCGGCCAGCGCGCCAACAGACAGATAAAACAAATACGCTTGGTGTGTGACGAACCGCCCTCGAATCTCGTGCCTCCGAAACGTATGCAGAGATAACGGGCGGGAGAAATTAATGGGATTTTTATGCAAAAGAAGGGAGAGGGATATCTCCTCGCAGAGACGTACACAAAGAGTATTAAAGAGGTTAAGATAAGAGGTCAGATACTGAGGCCGAACATCACATCCGGCAGAGCGCTCTGAGGAATCGGCCCGTGATCCGAGCTCCATTCCCAGTTGCGGTTAAATGACACTTGAGGACCAATACTGGGGAGGTGAACCGTGAGTGAAACGTGCCCCTTTGTTACACAGCGAGGCGCGGTAAGCAAGCTTTAGTCTAAATTCAACCCCAATAATGACGGCGGCGACATAATCGCGGAGGTGTAACTTAAATAGGAGGACGGCTCGGAGCGGTGTAAAGAGAACATACTGTACGGAGTAAGTATCGATGGTAAAGGTCAGCCGAGGCAGGGATTCAATTATTCTGCTGCAAAGCCCATAAAGTGGAACCGATGTACAGCTCGGTGTGTGACTGCACTGCTCGCCGCGGAGCACCATGATCTGACTCCAAATATACACGGAGAAACACCGAAAACACACAGACTCAAGAGTTTTTATTTCCAGCCCTCACTTCACAGAGAATTTCGTCTCCAGCATCTCGGCTCACCTCGGGGATTACAATAGTGTGCAGTCAAAGTAAACAAGTGCACTGCAGCATCCCTAGATCCCAGATAGATAGATAGATAGATAGATAGATAGATAGATAGATAGATTTGACGGCACGGCACGTATTTCTATTCCCCGTCACGCTGTCATAATATTGATTAATGTTGGAGTTTGTACGTGACGCAGTAAGCCCCTAAAACAAATGATAAAGCTCCTCCATTAATCTGTATGAAAAGCCCGTCGGAGACCGCCGCGCCCACGTGCTTCATATCTAAAGCTCGACGCAAAATCGGGAAATTTTGAAGGGTAAATATAAAGAACGGTATGTGGGACACGGGCGGCAGGCGGGAGGAAGTGACAGATAATCGCCTTGTAAGGAGAAACTGAGTTGACACATTTATCTTGAGTTCATAAATAAATGAAAGAAGTGGCTGGAATGAAATAAACAGCAACGAGGGGGTGTGAAACTTTCACACGCGGCTCAAAAATTGCATTTCAGCGCGCTCCGGTGCACGAAGGTGACGCAGCAGCACCTCGTCGGTGAGCAGCAGCTGCTCGAGCAACGTATCCGGGGCCTTCTCAGGCTAGGAGCGTTGTCACGTCTCATCAGAAAGACCTGATGTTATCGCTCAGCGCCGCTTGAGGACAATACACAACAGTGCAGATTAGCGGAGTTTGGGGAAAAAAAAAAAAAAATCCAATTAATCAGGAGTTTAGAGGGAAAGAGTTTCAATTTAATCTCCCAAAGGAGGAGGCTTCATGTACCTCATTGAAGCATGTCAGAGTTCAGGGGTTTAAGGGATTGTGGCACAGGCTTACCGCGTCTGGACAGGGACAGTTATTGAGTGCACTCGTCCTTGGGGTCGGACAAGGGCTTACGTGCAAGTGATGAGAGCGACAATGGCAGTTGTCCCTGATTGTGTCCCACAGTGTTTGGTTTTTGCAAAGGAAATGAGGAGAAGCAAAAGGAGGGAGGGAGGGAAGAGCACGGAAGAATGCGTTCAGCTAACTGCCGAAACGATTAGCGTTCATTGAATTCAATTAGCGCTTTAGAGGGATTAGTTGATGAATCAAATGGTTAGTCGAAAGCGAGTGAATGGACAACAAATGTGATGAATTAATTAGTCGCTGAAGTCACTTTTTCAAGCAAAAGTCCCACAAATCCTCAGGTTGCAGCTCCTCAGACGCAACATTTGCTGCTTTCCTCTGTTTCATACGCTCGTGTGCAGTGTATCCCTGGGTTTTGGACAAAACCTTGAGAGACCTCTTTCTGTAATCTCACATTTTATGGACTAAATTATTGATCAATTGTTAGTTGTTCTTTGTTTTCATCTCTCCGTTCTGGCTTAATCAAACTTAAGAGTCGTATCCAAACTCCTGGCACCGAGTCGAGTCTGTCGTCACGTCGTTCTTCGGGCGGTGCGTAGTCAACCGTGTCAAATTTAAGTCCACAGTGCTCTTGCCAGGAAAAGGTGACTTGTCCCCGGCTTTGGATTGAGTTGTTGCCCCTCGTGGGGACTCGACTGTTCTCATTATTTGGCAACAGAATGCAACAGCGAGCCAAATGCAGACGAGCCGCGGTTCGCCTTTAATAGGATGCTGTTGCAGATGCAACGACAGCAACAGAATATTCATGAGCATTATATTTTACTGGTACTATATGAATTTTAAATGAACCGAAATGTCTGGATTTCACAGCCTGCGTTGTATTTTAGCTAATCCCAAGGCATCACCAGGTAAGTCATCTTTGCAATAACATCACGTATCATTAAAAACATTCTCAAATATCACGAAATGAACAAAAACACTGGCAGCACATAAGATGCATGTCTGCTTGGAGGGAAACGGCTACTTTCAGGTCACATGACGACTACTTCCTGCGCGGACAGGTACCTTCCTTGTCGTGGTTTTGCTTATTTCCTGTTTTACTTTGAAAGGTTTTCCCTCCGTGTGCTCGTTTCCTGTTTTTAATTAGCCCTTTAGTTTCACCTGAGTCTTGCTTGCCTGCACTTACCCTTACTTTCCCTGTTTGTCCTTGTGTTGCCTTGCATGTTTTGGGTTTCTGGTTTTTTCGGGTTTTGCACGGTTTTGGACTTTGCTTCTCGAGACTTCTTCTCTCTCCTGGCCTCTGCCCTGCAATTTGGTCCCTCTCCTTGAGTTTCCTGTCTCTCCATGTGGCACACTTCTGACATTCCTGTTCAAACAAAACCTGAGACTGGGTGTCATAGTGAGAGTGATCAATAATAGACAGCCATCAAACAAACAGTCAGATCGTTTGGACGCATCCTGCTCGTGCCGCTCCAGAACTCCTCAAACCTCCGCCGCATCATCCGCCTTTCGCTCGGTGGCTGTGAAAGACGCGGCTCTGAGTATCCGTCAGTCGTGTGATCAAAATTCTGCTCGTGTCAGTCCGTCAGGTTTATTAATTCAGGGCTGATGAAAGGGCTCTCTCCATATGTTCACCTGTACAAGCGAACATAACCGAGCACAGCTCAGACTGCACTCCGCGGACTCACCCACTGCGGCTGAACATAACCAATCAAACTGCGACATCGGGAGCAGAGTCGGCAATAACAGACTTTTTTACATTTATATTTGTATTGTTTGACGTTTATATGCGTTGCCGTGTTTTGTACAGCGCTTTTCCAGCAGGCCGTCTCTATTTTAGAGAACCATTTAAAATGAAAAACAATGCAGGGGCCCTGTTTTATTAAATCCCGGAGAGAAAAATTACCAAACAGAAGTTAATTCATCGCGCCGGGTCGGACAAATGGTGTACAAACCTGTCCTAACTGATACCATCCGTCAACCCAAACAGGTCAGGGCCCTTCTCCTCTCGCCTCCTGCTTCCCCTCTCACCTACACTCCATTAGGCGCCGCAGAAGTTCAGGTTCAGCTGCCGAATCGTTAATATACCCGTGCTCCTCTGACAACGTTAACGCGGTGTCGATTATTCAAGTTCTGCAGATCAGAATCTCTCTTTGTACTTTTGTGCAATTCAATATTTCACTTCGTTGCCCTCTCTCTCTCCCCCCTCGCTCTATTGTCCTTTTACTTTATTCTCTCTCTTTTACACTTGAAACTCAAAACTTTGGCTCAGACGTTTTTGACTCGGTTGCGCGCACACAATTACCCGTCAGTAAAAGTAATTGTACCAGACAGCGTATTCTCTCCCGTGTGATTGTGACTGGGGTTAAAAATGGCTTTAAGATATAATAGAAAACATTCCTCCATTAAACTGTCTTAAAACAACTGCGCCTCTGTTTTGCTGAATAGATCACTTGTACGATCACTAATTTTGATTAAGTATTGCATCTTACTCCGTGACGTCGTCATATCCCCTTTGCATTGGGGTCACCCTTAGCAAAAAATGTTAAATTAAACCCAGCTTTTAGTGACGTTTTTGCGATAAAAACGTTTATATTTTGGTTGATTCTGACTCTTTATTCCAACCGGACGAATGATTATTCATCAAATATCTGGATATTATTAGTGAAAGAGGCCAACAGCTCAGCTCGCAGCCCCTTCTGGACTTCCTGTGCCCACCAGACAGCGAAACTGTCTAAACCACTTTATTCAGGGGGTTTTTGTAGATCTGAATCACCGGGTCTGTTTGTTGCGGAGGGGAGGAGACGTCTGAAGGAACGCCTTGTAAAAACCTTGGAAATGATAGAAGAGATCCGCGCAGGGAAACGCCTAAACTGTTCATTTGTACCGTCATTGTGTTGCTGTTTTCAGACCCTTTCACCACCTCACCGTCACACCCTATAACTGTCCAGTATTGAGTGGGATTTAGCCTATCCCATGATGCATTGGACAGGCTTGGACAAGTCAGGGACACCTATAGCCTGACAAACACATTCCCACTCACTGCACCAGCGTCGCCCTGACAGGCACCGCTTATATAAACACCACTGTACTTTAGGTTTCATTTGTGCGGTGGATGTCGTGAAGGTTCCTCAGCTGGGTTAAAAATAATATTTTGCAATGATCTGCAGGAGTGGATCATGACTCTGCTCATTCCTTTTCCCTTTCTCACATTGTCTGCTCTCGCTCTCTCACGCGTGCAAAGTGCTGGCGTCTGAACTGTCTTTGGCTTTCGCTAATCGAGATTAAATCAAAAGGCTGCCGGTGTGTGAGTGCACGCACGCACGCACGTGCACGCGCGTTTTCATGTGTTACTTCTGTGCCTGTGTTAGAAAACCCGAAGGGGGCGGCTCCTCGGGACTCATTTTCAGCCGAGGGATTTTTTTTTCTGCTGGCTCCACAGAAGGCACACGGTCATGATTGAGTGCTTTTCCTTGGATCAATAATCCTGGACTATGCAGCATCAAGGACAACAACAGATTCCTAGATCTCTGCCATCCCTCTCCGACACCTGCATCAAGCCCTCCATTGTGAAGACGGGGTCCCGTGGTTAAACGGCGGACACGATGCGCAGTCACGATTAAGCACTGCGCCCAGACAGTTGAGGCAGCGGTGGTAGAACAAGTTCTCATTAGTCACCCATTCCCTATTCTGCTATCTCGCCTGGAGCCACTGCACATGCTCTGAATATATTCACACCTCCCGCACACACCCGTGCAGATGTTCAAACATGTTCGAATCCAAACTCAAAAATACATCTGAAATGGAATTTGATTTAATTTTAATGGCATGTTTTATGAGACCACCGGACATCTCCTGAATAATTACACGGAGCTGTATCATATTAATGCTTATTTGTAATCTGCTTTGGTGTAGCCCTTGGCTGGTCTTCCTGACTTGCTAACTGGCTGGTTGGGATGAATTTTATGCAAGCGGCGTGGGAGGTTTACATATTATCAAACCGCCGTCATGGCCTGCAGTTCATCTGCTTGCTTGTTTATCTGTTTATCCCTTGCCATTACTGTAATTAGGTCTTTGTACAGGAAGCCACAGCAGTCGTAACAAGAGCTCAGAACAGCATGTGAAGACAGAATGATGGTAAATAGGGCAAAAGCAAAATGGACTATGTGTACAGCGCACTCTCTGAAGAGATATAAGTCAGGGCCCTGGCAGCAGTGAATGCTGTAATTGCTCCCTTCAAAGAGCCCCTGCCTTGCCAGGACACAATGGAATGACCTTTTTGTGATTGCAAACCTCTATTACTGGTGAACCACGGTGGTCAAAGCTATGGTCTTCTCCTTTATACCGTCCCATTCTGTTGTCGCTCTAATTATGTAATTCAAGTGGGGTTTTTTTTGGTTTTACAGCATCACTATTCTCTCATTTATTTGAACATGGAGCAACCAATGTTATTTCAACTGAAACAAGTCTGGGGTTTGTTTGGTTCCTCGCCGCTCGTGCTCCGTCATTGTTTGAGTCATTTTTCGGCGAAGGAGGACACACGCTCCCCCGGCCGTCAGCTCAGATATTCGCCATCTGGCTGTTCTTTGAAAGAGTGACAGCTTCCGACACGGTTGCTTGAATTACTAATTTGCTGTGGAAGTCCTTCTGTGTGACGTAAGGGTCCACAGGAAACGCGAGTTTGATGCACAACCGCGGGCGCTCACCGAGCCAATGTTTGTCATTATGTGTTTGAAGACGACACGCATGAGCTGGAGCTCTAATTACACCTTGGCAATTAATGAGCCATCCCACAAATTTGCTTTTACCAGCGAGTAACGATGCTTAAAATAAACGTATTGGCTGTAATATTTCTAATCTCTAAAAGGAACGGCGCAAACTCAGAGGACCTTGGCAGTACCCGGGACATGTTAAAGGGATAGTTCAGGGTTTTATTGAAGTGAGTTGAGTGCATTACCTGCAGCAGAGAGTTTAGAGGTCAGCAGCAGGATATAGCAGAAGCCCCACGTAAAGAAATCAATATCAGTTTAAGGGTATGGCTATGTTTAGTATGTTTTCACCCCTTTACCCCTCGCCGTCAGACAACCCTCTCTGACTGGAAAGCCATCTCAAGACGTACCGGACTGCTTTAACAAGAAAAGTAATCTCAGCGCGCAGAACACAGGAGTCAGAGGTCAACGTCTGTCTTCAGTGAGTCGTTTGGTGTTATTGTGCGACTTTGGTGAATCTGGACTAACTTAACGTACAGGAAATACGCGATAACACAAACTAACTAACGGATCAAGGCCTCGGTAGAGGAGCAAGTCGTGTTTTTTCAGCGAAGCGAGTACAGTTTTTGTCAAATTAGTCTGGTGGCAATGGAGAGCGCGTCCTGACAGAATAAATATAGCTCGGCGTTAAACTGGCATTGATTTTTATTTTTAGTCGTCTAAAGCATTTGACCCTGTCCGCGCCGGTATGTTGCTTAACTTTCTCCACTGGTGCTCGTGCTGCTTCTCCAAAACTGTTGCCATGTCGACCGCCAGTTACTGCAGGTAACACACCGACTGCGGATAAGCAACTCACACAAACCCA
Organism: Datnioides undecimradiatus; assembly: GCA_008933995.1. Taxonomy (NCBI): domain Eukaryota; kingdom Metazoa; phylum Chordata; class Actinopteri; order Lobotiformes; family Datnioididae; genus Datnioides; species Datnioides undecimradiatus. The sequence goes on along the minus strand of WARS01001868.1, from coordinate 4,305,369 downwards.
CATCAGAAACAGAAACTATCCCTTTAAATAGTCTCATTCTAAGTAATTAGATGATAAAAACCATCAACAATCATTTCAACGCGACAGGGTAGACAACTACGTTCTTATCAGCTTTGGTAAAGGGCAGAGAATGTGAAAACGCCTCAGCAAGGTTGAGACCGTGCTACTCATTCATTTCCAACACCCATTTTTGCAGCCAGTGAAAGCATTCAAGAGCCAATATGCTAAGAATGTTGAGCTATTAAGTTTGCCAACATGCCTTGGACTACATTGAGCACCAGATGCCACCTAGACAAACTGCTAAATCGATGACATGGCATTGTTTGCCGAGGTAGAAGTGCAGAGAAAGGGACGCAGGTTTGCCGGAGGCTAAGTCAACAGGGCGGCGATATTTCACAAGGGGGGCTTGAGTTTGCCTCCTAATCTCAGGGGCTGCCTCTTCTCGAGGTCTATATTTAAAGACTGAACACATCAGAATGAGACGGCGAGGGCTGCTCCAAAGTCTCCTCCATATGTGGCTGAGAAACGCAGCCTTCTGTCGCCCAAATCTGAACGACACGGGCGGCATTTCGCTCTGAGGCCTCGATTTTACCGAAGTCCATTCTTCCCCGGCGCGATCGCTCACTTTGGTGCTGGTGTACACGCCGGATTTGTGTGGTTGTAGTGAATAGTCAATGAGGGAAGCTTCCTCAGCCTTATGAGAGACATCAGGACACATCAGCCCATTGGCTGCTCCTAAGTACTTAGGTCATATTCAATAATTTGTCCTTTGCATGCACATTTAATAAAAGTCTGTGTTCTATATTCATCGCAGCGCGATCATTGCAGAGACTCGGTGCTGCGTTCGCTGACAGCTCCAAATAATAATCCATTTACATGACTTTAGCACTTATTTTGGTTATGCAGAGAGAAGTCAACCGGTGGCAGACTGACGCCCAGCAACATGCTATAAACAGAGCTGCATAGATCCTGTGAGGAGGCACCGCTCGAAAGTGACGAATCTAATTATAAATGTGTGTGAGCTTTTTTGCTTTACAGGATTAAAATGACTCCGCAACCTCTGTGCCCACAGAATGTGATCGCGTCTCCGCAATTAACATCTCAACTTCTGTTGATTTATCCAAATGTGCAAACAAAGAGGGAGAGGGGTGGGTGATCTGCCCCCAAAATGTAAAGAAATACTATTTATTTAATCACAATAATGATTCACAATCGAAATTGCAGGCTTTTACTCTCAATTATTAAATGCCCTGTTTCCCAATCTTTTTCGTTTTTTTGCTTTTTCCGCCCCGGTGTTGTGTTTACAAGGCAGCTATAGCCTGTTTTGCTAGCAATTACCAGGAACAGATAAAGTAAAACTGGGGCCAAGAGGTGTTGCTTTCTGTCTAACATATATTTTTATCCAGTATTGTTCTTGTAGGCTGAAAAAAATAAATGTTGACTGTAACGTCTGACAGTTTTAATGTGTCACTGTGCAGTTTAATATTCCCTGAAAACACTCGAGCAGACAGATTATGAGGTGTTGCAAAAACAGGGTTGCAAACGTCAACCTGACTGTTCTGCAGAACCACTGCTGCAGACTGCAGCCCGGCTTGAATTTAACATATAACACGGGATTCCACTCGTGACTTTAGGTCTCTCTATGATTTGCCTGAAAAGAAACTTTTTTAAAGGCCCTCAAGACCGAGCACAGTTTAAAACATCATCATTCACCACTACGAACAACAGTGTGATGACGCTGTAACAGCCTGCCAATCACAAATCCCATCAAACTATCAGTCCCCACCAGGAACGAGTCCAGCTGGTGTCTTAGTCGGAGCCAGGAAAGCTGCGATGCTCACTTAAGCTCCGAGTCGAGGGCCAAATATTTCATAAAGTTATCAAGGCTGCCTAATTCCAAGGGTTGGTCCTGGTGCAGCTGTGAAGGAAGTTGTTGCACAGTATCGTCTGGGGCCTCAAAAATAATAATGAAACACAGAAATCCTGCAGGAAAGATCCAGAACGTCAGCGCTGACAAACTAATGACAAACTAATGACAAACAATGCAGATAAGTTAGTTCCTCCATGTGCATCATCTGCTGGGGAACACCTGCGAATCACGTGTCAGGCGTTAGGAAATTCATTTTTTATACAACCTGTCGCACAGAGAAACATCCTGACACGCGCCGGACAACAAAGCGGCGCTCGTAGTGGCGCAGAGAGCTGTGGCTCTGCTGGCCAAAGCTTCACAACAATATTAAAATCCAGGTCTTTGATTACATCTGCTCCATCTGACACAGGATGTTCGGTTGCACAGAGAGCACTCTCCCTGATTGTTAGTTACTAGGCGGTACGTACTTTAAAACTCACTGAATTAGAAAACAAATGCAGCTAATTAAGGCGCACAAAGGTGTAACTTGCACAGATCAGTTGATTTCTTCTTTAGGGATGGGAGTTTCCCAGCAGGGGTCCATCACGCCCTCTAAAACCCCATCAGTCCAGATCTGATCCAGCCCAGTTCAATTTCCTTCACCCGAGTGGCTAAAAAGGGGCCAAGTGTCTCTAACAGAGCCTGCGCTGCACAGTATGCTCCTGGAAAGCATCTTTAACTCTCGGGGTCTTCAGCATTTCCCAGTTTTATCCGGCGCTTCTGTGATTTTGTATAGATTACGAGAACATCGCCGCCTCAACACGTCCAGGAAATGTGTCATAATGTCAGATAAATGTGGAAAAAAGGCCTAAATAATGATCCACATCGAGATCAACGGAGACATTAAGGTCTTGGATTAGGATTCAAAGCCCCAAGATTTATATCGCCACATCCTAACTTGCTGAAAATGATCTGCCGGTTAATCTGGGAGGGAGATGAAGCAAACATGGATAGGTGGCTTGTACGTCTTGTTCTCGAGTTTCCTGTAGAGGCTGAATTAACTTCACCTCACATAAAAAATCTTTGAAATCAACAATCGCCTAAGAAAACCAAACTATCTTCAGGGACGCCTGCGTTCCTCTTATGTCTGCACTCTCCTTCCCTTTCTGCTGCTGCTTACGTGCACTCAGTACATTGTACATCAGTGGATTTACTCCAAACAGCACGGCTCCCCCCTACCGCCAGTCATCCCCTCTATTTTCTGCGTGTTACGTGAGTAGCATTGATGTAACATCCCCAGACATTGGACTGGGTTTCTTATTCAGGAGGTATAGGGTCTCTAAGTAGCCATCTATCAGAAAATCAGTGCCCCAAAACCAGTTCTAATTGTGCTCAGACTCTCTGGTGGCCACTGCCAATGCTGCATCAGATTAAGTGTGTATGACCAACCCATTAATTTCCAATCCATTGTTTCGTGAGTGCTGTAGCCCCGGCGAACGTGAGCGCTGTTTGTTTTCAGCCCTTCGCCCTCGCTTTGTTACTTTCTCTCCGACTTTGTTCGTCTCCCCGCTCGAACTTTTTCTTCATCCTTTCTCTTTTTCTGCCTCAGCTTTGAGCTCCGACACATGAAAGCGGGGCAGCTAGCCAGTCGCAGCCGCGCTGTAGGACATGCTTGTTTGTCATGGATGCCTCTCAATGGGCGAAGAGGGAAGCAGCAGACAGTGTTGCTCTGGGCAACACAGCCCTCCTTGGGTATGGTGACTTGAGTCACTGGGTACATCTGTCTTTATGTCCGTCACAAGTGCTCTCGAGTGCCATTAGAGATGTCCATGGCTACACTGGCATTAATCAGGTTTAGCTCCTTTAAACTCATTATTACAAATGCATCTGTAGTGGCCAATCATTGTTCAGGTCAGCATGTATTCCACTCTAGGTCTTGATTTGTCCAAATAATCATGGACTGCGCTTGGAAGACATATTTACTGAAACGGCACATTTAAAAACAGCATTTTGGGATTATTCATTTCATTCATATTTGCTTTTCTTTACACAGTTTAGGCTTTTCAAGGTCATGTGGCTCACAATAACAAATATATTACACATTCAGCAGAAACAGCGACAGCAGCGTCCCTTTGTAGTCCGGTTTCTAGCTAACGTTCCCTCGACCGCAAGCTCCGGTTTGGTCCACCAGCTCGTGGGAAGGACCCCTGGGTGCTTGGCCCTCCTTGTCTGCCGCCGAGCAGGTAGCATAAACTCAGCTTGTCTGAGCTTGTTTGCAGGAAATGGGTGCCTATGTGCAAGGTCGATAAGAGCCATTAGGGAGCAACCAATAGGGAACGGGCGTACAGTCGGGCTGGACCCGGGACGCCAAACAATTAGCTACAAGCTGCTGTGTGCTGATTCTCCGCAGGTTTGGCAGTCGCCTACAAGCAACCTGTCCGCGTTACCCAGACAGTTTAATCACACACACAGTTATTTAATGTTAATGTCGCTTAATGGAAGTTTAATTACACCTCTCCTCCATCAGTCATTCTTAATGTGTATAAGACTGTAGCTACCCTCCTCCTTCCAGGTTCCTACACCTTGATGTCTCTCTTGCCTCCATCACTACCTCTGCCCTGCTTCCCTTCACTCTGCTGCAGCCCACCTTCCACCGCCTCTCTCTCTCTTGATCCCTCCAGCAATATTCCACATCTTTGTAACTCTCACTTTGCATCTTTTAGCTCTCCCTGTGCCTCAGCTTTGCTATCCCTTCTCTTTTCTCTTTGAGGTGTGGCTGTCGGGAGATGAAAAGCTACTTTTTGTGTCTCCTACTTTCCTCTCACTCGGTACATCACCGCGTCTATTTGACTGCCTTTCTCCCTTCTGCTCTCCGTGCCCCCTCACACTTCCATCCTAAATCAAGCAGAGAGGCACAGCCAGGAACTGTTCAAACAAAATGCTAATGGTCTGCTAATGGATCCCTGCTTTCCATAGCTTTTGCCTGGTAGCTGGCAAACTATAGAGTCCGCAGAAGAGTTTACACTGCACAGCGAGACAAAGGCCCAGCCTGAAGACATACACACAGAGCCACCTTATTAGGTCCACCTGCTTTATACAGTGAGTGAATAAACATCAGATTACACAAGACGTGTGGTCTAAGTATATTTGAATGACGTGCCAGTGTCAGATGTGGCAGAGAAGCACACGCGCTAGCCTTTTACCTATTCCAGTGTAACACACAGATCAGGGACAAATTAAAAGTGTTGTGTCGAACCACCAGCTTCAAGGTCTCTCCGACACAGACAGTAAAAATCTCCTCCTGCCAGCGTTTCAGTCTGACACCAGCCTGCGTTTCATGTTAGAGACCGCTACGCAGGAAGCCCGTTCTTCACTTCTCACCAGCTTTTGTCTTGCTGACTCTTTCAAAATGGAAATCTGAGGGGGTTTTTTTTTTTTATTTTGGGAAGGTAAGGGAATAAACGAAGGGGCAGCAGATTTGCAGGAAGCGTGTCAAAGTTTGATTAATCTTGCAGTTTCATGGGTGACGAGGGGAGGATGCCACCCCACCGCTTGTTTACAAAATGATCAAAATGTCACAATCAAGCATCCCTTAACCTCAGGCAGAGCACGGACAGCTGCTATCTTATCCAGACCCGAATCTATAATGGATAAAATATTAAGAATGAAGTTTTCTCTGAGCATTTCTATTTCAATCAGCGCAGCATCTCCAGCACTCCTGCAGCAGGGAAGGCTTCTGCAGGCGAAGATGCCTTGAGTGCTCCATGCATCCAGCTATCCATTTTCAAGCCAGGTGTCCAAGTAAGCATTACTTTGCGCGGGGCAACCACGGTAACCCCAACATTATTTTCTATAGCTCCTTCTTCCAAATCCTACTGTGGGGATCTCTAAGTGCTCTTATGTCGTCCTTCCAGCAGGTGCTTTGCCGGGGCGTCCTCTCACTTCATAGTGCCTGAAATTCTTGGAAGAAAAATAAGTCTACATCAGGCACCTGAACAGCCGCTTCTGGCTCTTCTCATCGCAGAGTATCAATCGATTGGGAGGTCCCTCCAGATCACTGCTTTTCTCGCCCTCCGCGTGCGCACGTGCCTTTGGTTTGTCGTCACGTGGGTAATTACACCTGGGCTGCATAATTACTGTGTGGTTGCATTATAATTATCAAGTAATATGGAAATGAAGTGCGCACCCAGTTATTTGTCAGTGTTAAACAAGTAGAAATGGAAAAGGCTGCATTTATCCTGCGTGCACGCGTCATCTGTATGCAACGCCGCCGCTGTGCCTTTTCTAATTATGCACGTGTGTTTGTGTTGGACTGGCAAAAGCAAAGTGAGAACGAGGCGACTGCTTCAGTGAAGTTTCATTTCGAGTGCGTATATTGAATACCGCATAAGGCGTCTGTGTGTACAAGTATCCAGCCGCTGTATCTTGCAAGTAACTTGATAGAGTAAATACAAACCATACCAACTTGTTTGCTCAGCTATAATCCGCGAATACATTACGCAAAGATGAGAATGCAAATCTGCAGTCAATGGAAAAACCATTCAAGCCGACCTATCACGCCCGAGGACGCAAACAGGCGGGGCGTTCCCTGAAGTGCTGCGCCGTGGACATCACAAGAAGAGATGTCAGGAATGAAGCACGGTGTACCGCGAGTCTTGATTAACCTGTCGTAAAATACATAAGCGGGCAGGCCCGGGATGCGCCGTAAACAGAAGACACCTTTTACCCAAAGTGGGCACTCAGTCCTTCGAAAGCCATTTCTCAGCATTATCGATTCATTCCCTGCCTGGTGAACTGAATTACATTCGATCCAATTTGGTTTCCCACCTTTTCTCCTCTGCAGGACAGAAGACTTATTTGCATGAAGTTGCAATTGAAGCGTAGCAGGCGGAGACAGAAGGGAGAAGAGGTTACGCTGATGCAGAAACTGAACCGCGGTTATATTTCTGCTAATGTGCGGTTGTTTTCGCAACCTCGTTAAATGATAAATGAAATCATTTTGCACACGCCACCTTTAAACCTGCGCCTCTGGGTAACTCTGCACCACCTTCTTTAACGTGCGACTTTCCCTCAAAGTAGGAAATAGACGATGTAACAGTCGTGGTACGGTTCGCTTCGGTGAGCAAATCCAGGTGGTTTGGGTAAAATTAAGCATGTTTCCATTGTGATGTGGCTTAAATTGCATTTGTGTACACGCTGATTTCACAAGCAGCTGTCTGCTGGCTCAGCATCTCTTGTCTCTTTGACCCGTCCACGCACCCTGACCATCGCTGAAATGCCGTTTTGCAAATGCATAGTAAACTCTGCCATATTATTAGTTGCAATACTATCTGAGCAGCGACTGAATCTGGTTTCAGACATTAACAGCTGGCCTTGGTCGTCATGCGCTGTATGAAAAAGGGTTGTCGTGGTAACCTTTAAATGAGACATTCCTGGCTGGAAAAGAGGCTTCGCGGCATCCAGCTTCTCAGCCACACAGCTCACACATGTTGCTAACAACAATCGAGACGTGCCCGTTCACGCCTTCGGCCTTGTTTCTCGTTGCTTAAATCGCACTTCAGCATTGTTGCACGTCTGCTTAGGACAGTCCAACGGTATTATAATGATGTGTGCGGACACCCCTGCAACATTTCCCTCTTTTGAGAAGAACACATCTGGCAGAGCCAGGGGCTGCTGACAGGACAGCAGGCTTATTAATGATTACCTTCAGCAGGTGTCCCATCGTACTGTATCCTCTGACCTTTCCCTCTGAAGAAAACAGTCGATGGACTGCAGCAGCGCCCAGTCAGATGCCCTTCCTCCTCCTCCTCCTCCTCCTCCTTATGCCCCACCAGACATGTTAGAACAGGCTCGAGCAAGAAAGGAAGGAAATGTTATTTTCAAAGCTCCTCCGCTTTACTACGGGTTTTTAAAAGTTGCCCGTTTGGTCCGTTTGAAGCGCGTCATTACCTCGTGGAGAAAGCAGGTTGCTGGGGTGATAATACTGCGTGGGAATTCGTGCTTTTGTTTCTTTCTAAATATTTGTTATCTCCCTTCCCTTCTCTCCTCCTTCCCAGCAGAGGGGCTTTTGTTGAAATAAAAAGACGCGGCGCTGTCTGCTTTATGCCGCACAATTATGCACAAATGTGGGTCAACATATCCCTGGGATGAAAACTCAGAATTGATTACATATCTTGACAAGCACTCCAGCTATGCCATTATCAAATATTGCCTAGGATCCCTGAGCAGTGCTTAGGGGAGGATGAATAAATTCGCCCTTCATTTCTTAAGACAGTCGAATGGGTTAGCTATCCCCACTTCACCTTTATTTTATGCTGACAAAAACAAATTAGTGACAGGTCTTAACAATGCCTCATCTGTTATGTACCTGCGTGGAAAGTGAGGTGTTATCTAACACCCCAGCTCCCCGCCGAGGAGCAAAGCGCTACCCCAAGAGTATCTTTTTTTAATTTCTCGCGCCGTGTGTTCAGAAGAGATATCATGGGTGCCGCGAACCGCACTGCTTCTGTCTTCGCTCCTGTTTGAAGCTCCTGACAGGCTACATAGCCCGAATCTTCCTTCGGGGGAAACCAGCAGGACGTTCCTCAGATAGAGACCCTTTAAAGGGTTCCAGTGGTTTGGGCGCTGAGTGGGGGCAGAGTGAGGCTATTAGTGTTGCCGTCTCGCTCGGGGTCCGTCTGAGCTGAGGGTAATTAAGAGGCTTTTCCTGTTTAGGTCTAAGAAAACTGACGATTCTTGTCTTGATAACTGGGTAAACGTCTTTATTAGAGTTGATGCATTGCCTTATTTATACCCTCAGACTCTGCAGTATGTCCCCAACAAATGATGGAAAGTAACTTCATGTAATTCCTTTTCTCACTCGCTTGCTGCCGTTAAAGGGGAAGGCCTCTTAGGGATCTTTACATCACAGCAGGAGCAGCACACGTGCCACCATTGCGCGACAGTAACAATGGCCGCGTGTCGTTTAGGTTCTCCAGCTTCAGGGCCTCGCTGTTGTGTCAGCTAGCTTAGTGGCACGGCTCACCAGGACTCTCGAACGGAAAGGAGGCAACGTGTGCCTCTGCTGCCGTCAGAGTCAAAACATCTGCAGTGAAAAAGGTCTGTTAGCTCAGATTGTGAGAAATGGCCTCTCGCATTCTTACTTCTTTTTTTTTTTTTTGGAAGTCACTTAGTTGCAGTAAATTAAAAGTATGTTCTGATGTAATTATACTAATTAAAAAGCCTGATAATAAGTGAGGCAAATAAAGCTGAACGCAAATTAGCATTACGCGCGGGGGTTTAATGCAGGTCAGACAATTTTGATAAGTGATGCCGAGGACCGTATTAAGGTAAAAAAGGCCGCAGCGCTTTCTCTCCCGTATAACGTCGGATCGTTCGTCGCAGCCGCTACAGAATTATGTAATGTGTCAAGTGCCAAACACAGGAATACTACACCAGCAAAGATAAACAGTGCCGAGAATTAGACCGCCACGCCAACGCCGACTGAAGGACGCTTACTGGGAAAATCTGATTAACAAACAACACAAGCGACGTCCTCACAATACGGCAGAATTGAATCAGCATCTCCCCGATAACGGATGAGCGGCGAGTTAGTCATTTTCACAACGGCTGTATTTGTTGTCGTGTTGCTGCGTGGCCTTACGCTGTGCACCGCAATGTGCTCTTGTTATTTTATCCACCCCATGTATGTGCATCACTGTCCTGAGGGAGTCCACACTGAGCCCGTCATCCAATTAGGACTAAATCTGATTTCACTAAAAGGCTCCATCATTTAGGCGGTCTTTCAGGGAGCAGGCACTGAGATGCATTACAACTGGGGGTATTGTTTGCGTTCATTTTCACAGCAGTTAACGCGTTCTGCTGCGGCTCTTGAGCAAATTTCTTACTGCCTCGTGTCTGAAGGGGCAGGCAGACCGGTCTGCGGTCAGAACATCACGTGCTTAAAGCAGCTGTGATGAGGTTTTTAACAATATAGTACTGTAGCACGAAAGCGGCGCCTGAGGTCTTCTCAGCTTTGTGGAGCTTAACAGCAAATCTTTTTTTTTTTAGCTGTCTGGAAACGTGTATTTTCACTCTCACCCCTCTCACGGTGACGACTTCGGCCTCGGCAGTTGTTTTCAGGGAAACAGCTATAAAAACCTCACTGCTGTGCACAAAGCAGCATGCACACGCAGGTAATGATTAGATGGGGAACATAATGAAGCGTGTAGCGCATAAAGAGCCAGATAATTTAGTTTAGGAGCTGGTGGAGACCAAAAATAGAGCTAATAGAGAGTGAATGCAGTCTGCGTTAATGCTAATATTGCCCCCATAACATCTGATTGCAGTACTGTGCTCACCTCTGCCCCCAGGTGGCCATAAATGTAATTTCATGTTCAACCAGACCTTAAAGCTGGATACTACAGCACTAATAAAGGCAGGTTTTGACAAGAGGGAACGACCCAAACACCCGGCAGCATCTTTGCTAATCTCTTTTAGAAATACGCCCTTTTCAAAATGAATGACCTACAAATTTGAAAAAAATGAAAAGAACTCATTAAAAATTAATTAAAAAATGGAAAAGGCAAATTTAGAGGGGGGGGCAGTGCTTTAAAACACATCACAAAGCTTCAGATGCTAATCTTGCAGCCAGTGGTGTAAGGCAAGTGTCAGGGTAAAGGGTGCATAAATGTTGGTGATTTGAACTCGTGACTTTTGGCTGGGATGGCAGCTGAGTTCCAGCACCTGTCAGGGAAACAAGGTTTTCTGAGGATAGGGCTAATTAAGCCAGACACCTGTGTGTGTGTGAGTGGGATCTCCTGAAAGCAGGATAGCGCTCGGGCGCCGGGGGTGATTTCAGAAGCGTCTTCGTGAAACAACAGAAAAGTTGGCCGCACTAAGGACCAGCCAGAGACCTTTTTTAGTGAGGCAACAGCGCTAACCGCTAATTCGACATGCCTACAGGCAAACTGACCTGCAGAAGCGCCCACTTTCCTGAGGAGAGGGCTTAATTAGCCAAATGCCACACACCTGTGCAGCAGAAAGTTGTCAGACGGAAATGGAAAACGAAAGCCCTCAATTCGAACGTGTCCCCAAAAATTATAGCTTGTAGATCTCTTACACTCTTAGCGGGAACATGACAAGCTGAATATAATTAGAGATAACTTTGATTAAGTGTGAATCTTTATGTTAAAAGGCTGTTTGGCCTTCCATTTCAATGGCAGAACGTGTATATGAAAGCCCGGCAGTCGCCTACTCATCAATTAAGCTTTAAAAGTCCAGTATCGTGACTCCAGCAGGCTAGAGGTGTAGATTGTGAGTCAAAGGAGGCTTGTGGGAATCTTTTTAGATTAGGAAAATGTGAGCAGATTCATTTAAACCAGCGTTCCCCCGAGTCTGAAATGCCATAGCCCATGATAAGCCGACGCTGTAGCCTTTCGCAGACATTAATGGAGCATAAATAGAGGGGGGAAAGTAAAACAACCATTAAAAAGGTTGAAGAGAAGCACATGCAATCAGAGCTTCTGGGTGGAAAATACTGAGAAGGTGCAAAAATTATGCCCGAAGAGCACTAATTATCACAGTTGCGGCAACTTGCCAACTTTTTTTGGATTTGGGAGTGTAGTAGTGCTTGTAAGTCATCACCTAGCAAGCTAAATACAGTCTCCATCTGTGAGCATTTGCTGTATTAAACTCTCGCTCGATAGCTTGTGCTTGCAATGGCCCGTTTTAGCACGAATGCATCGGTTTGACTGAGCTGAGCCTGGAGTGACAGCTTGACATGAAGTCACTCTGACAGCACCCCATTATAGTCTATTGGATGAAAGAGAGCTATCAATCTGCCGCTCTGTCGTGATTTTCTATTGTGGCATCTTTGAACATGCTGCAGCGCCGTCTTCATCTATGGCACTTGCCAGCTCTTGAGTCTTTTGGCCAGCAGGTGCCTGCTTCATAAACTAGGTGCCATGGATGTGTTTTCAATGCAAATGCATTAACACGGGATTCTTGTGCATTGTGCGTGCCACTATCTTGAAAATTGACATAAAAAAAAAATACAATAAAATAAAAAAATGTTTGACTGCAGCCTCCGACTGCGGTGTTTCGCTTTTTGAACTGCACTGCAAACGCACACATACTTTTCAAAACTTTCCCCCCCCCCGTCTGATTTTGACACATCAAGGGCTCGAGACTGCTGTTGCTTTACGATCTGGCGCACATACTGACTCTGACCTTCACGAGTGACTGACACTCTTATATGCTACAAACAATTATCCAAATTGACTTGGATTTGCAAAAAGGCCAGAAATGTCAATATGTATCAACTGCATGGAGGAGGCGAATACATACGGACGCTTTGAGGGTCACGGAAAAAAAAAAAAAAATCAATGTGTTGTTTTTTTCCTTTAAACATGAAAAAAGATATCTTCTCATATCACAAGCCTGGAGTTCGGGTTTAAAGAAGAGACTGGCAGAGGAGTCAATTTCACCGATATCTTATAGGACGATCTCTCAGTAGCACAGTATCAACTGTTACTATCGCGGGCCCTCTGTGAACAGGAAATTTAAAACATGATTCACTGAGGTATTTGCAGTAATATTGCATGACTTGCAGAGCAGATGCAGCTGTGTGCTAATGCCTACATGAATATACCGAGGTTAAAAAAAAAAAAAGCTGCCTTTAATATTTCAATAGGAAACCTGAGATATTTACCAAGATAGTGACACAATGGACACAACATCCACTTACCATCTTTCTCAAGAACTGAGAACTTGCGGCGCTACTTTGGTGGATTCGGTAACTCCTGTAGCGTCTGCTGGTTGCATCAATATTTCATATTTCCATCTGGAACAAAATATACATGTAGTATTGACACAGGGAGCATCAATATGCCTTGCAGCATCTATTCGTTAGAAGCAGAAGACAAACACATTTGCACGGCAAACATCCCAGACGAGCCATCATAGTTAAACCCGGGAAGGGGTTTTCTTATATTATTTAGCTACTGTCTCATTAGCCGTTAGCACAGGCTCCACTAGTTCCTCTCTTCTGTGCTTGACAGTATTGAGTATCTGTGTATGAATCATTCCCAGTGCGTGCATCAGATTTACATATTTGCAGGGAACTGCTAGCACCGAAAAACAACTAACATATACCGCACAGGAAGCATGCACAGAATGCAAATCCTGCAACGGGCTGTGTAAAAGTCAACCCTCATTGTGAGTCTCATTAAAATGTAGGGACATATACAATGTTTAACACTTTTCGCACTCGCTGTCACATTTAAATGAAATGTTGAAGCCAACAAAAATAAAGGACTGGTAAATAACTGCAGCGCCATGGAAAACTGTAGCCCATCTCTGAGATGACGGGGGATTCAGCTGTTTGTTGATTTCCAAAGCTTTCAGCTGAATAACAGCTCTGGTGGTATACTCTACTATCTAGTTTCTGGAGGCAGCTGGTTTTGGGGCCACAGAGAGCTTTCCTCTGACTGGATTTTTAAGACTGTCTTTAAGGATTTGCCGTCTTCTAACATGACGTTCTGTGACAGCACATTTCTTGGCCAGTCCATTTTTGTGGAGGAGACGTCAGGAGACACTTTCTAATGCTTGGGAATTCTAGACAAAGCACTGAGTTTTCTTACTTCTTAGGAACACGGGCTAAAACTATTGCTCTCCTGCTTACAAGCAGCTGAAATAGTGACAAAAGGCAGAAAATGATTTACAGCGTTGTGCAGCTTTGCACAGTTTGACGTTAGTGTTTGGTGTGGTCAAGAGTTGAAAGCGTCAGAAAAGGGGGTGGGAGATAGATCTTTTGCTATGAGCTACCTCGGAGAAGCTTGTGTTTAAAGACCCGAACACCTGCCAGAACCCCGGGATGAGGGCTGACTTATGCCCTCATATTTTATTACCTCTTGATGAGCAGGCCTGTGGTGCCATTAATCAAACGCGACACGGCAGGCACGTCCTCTTAAGCCTGGGTCAGGCTGAGCTCCATCTTCCAGCCCTCAGAGGCACCAACCTCCACTCTGCCTTTTTGCTTTTGAAATTGCTCTGCAGAAATGCAAAGTAATTTCTGCATTAAATTACTTCTGAAGTTAGTCCATTAATGACGCGCTACCGAGGCCAAGCACGGTAATCAATGCCTTGGCACATCAACAAGCAATATGTCTGCCAGTGTTGAAAGCTACTCAAAGGCGGAATTTAAAGTCACACAATTCCATTCGATGTTACAGAAGAAACTATTAATTCAGAAAATAGCTTTCTACAAGTCTGTGCGGCCGTGGAGTTACAGGAGCTGAATGCATGTTTTTTTAAAAAGGGAAGGAGAGAGTACACAAACGGTCTAATGGAGCTCCTGCAAACGTGTTGCCGTTGCCTCAGCTGAACCCAACGAGAAAGGTCAACCTGTCCGAGATGCAACTTCCTTTGCTGAAGCACGGAGGCTTTAAATCTCATCCGACCCACCTTTTTATACAGCAGTCATCTTCATTGATCTGAAAATTGGCATTCGTGTCCAAAAGCTGCCTTTTTTTTTTTTTTTTAAGCGTTTTCATCATATCTCATCCACATCAGACACAGTGCTCTAATGCTAAATGCCCTTTCCACAGTGAGTTCCCGTGCTGCCTCGGCTCTTGTCAATACATCTTGCTGACCTCCATACAGTGGCATCTCATCCCCGTCTCATTAAAGACCCCCATTCTTCTCTTTTACAATCCAGCACTGGTCACTATATTGGTGAAATCTCTTTGTTTTTCTTTCTTTGATTTGCAGCTCAGAACCGCGAACACCCCACCACCCTGGACATGTCAGCGAATAAAAAGGCATTTGATTTCTACTTCACAGGTGAAAAATTGTTTGAATATCCCTTTAAGACATCCGCAGCACCCTAATTTAAAATGCAATGCCTGAACCACCAGCTCTGAAAAAGAGCAAATGACAAAGTAGATAACGGAGAACGCTGACGAGAGGAACAAGCGACAGGGAAGCTGTCGCAACAGGTTTTGCCTGTCCAGATGATTTCATAAAACCAGTGTGGTTGTGGCAAAACAAGTGAGACATGCAACACTCTTTTCAAGTTGCCTTACTTTGTTTGATGCCTTTGGTGCCTCAACATGGTTTGTTTGAATAGAGCTCCGCAAAGGCAATGAGGCAAACTGTCGAGGGTTAAAAGCAGTCCACGAGGGGGAAAGAACACACGTTGTCAGGATGAATAGTCACTGAACAGTAGACGTCGACTAGTCCTGACCTATGTGTCATTGCTGACTTCTCTCATTTAATCCAACTCAGGAGGATGCTAAGCTGTCTGAAGCGGCTCTGTGGTTAATATAAATGAAATAGATTAATGCATCCCACGTGTCAGTTCAACTCCTATCGACTCTACTGTTGCAGATGTCTGCATAAACCAGGTACGTGAATCAGTGAATCTTCATTTTCACCCCTTTAACTTCCGACATCTTGGAAATGAAGCTTTAATTCCACAGACACGGCTTCATACCACATGGAGAGTAAAGTCTGTGCCCAACTTTGTTGACTTGAGCACAGTTTGTTGAGTTAGTCCATTTCCCACGATTTACATGCTTCTGCCATGGCTAAGTGAGCTACGTTTGGTTTCTTTTGCTGTCCGTTTGTATGATCAGGAGCGTGCAAAGGGGGTTTTATTTTGAAAACTGGCTGTATTCTTCCTTTTTCAATTGATGTGATCTAGCTGAGCATTGCAGACAAACAGACTACATTGCAGGTGGAATCAAGCTATCAGGGTGTTGCTTGCTTGCTTGCTTGCTTATATAGGTCTCTAGTATCTTAGTGACAGAGTTTCTAGTTTGTCTTGGTTGTTGCGTTGGTGAGTTTTGTTGCTAGGAAGTATAGACAGAGGGGAGTAAAGCAAACAAAGCAGCAGAGCAAACAGGCCATAGCTCAAAAATCATATTGCCAGTGTTGGTTTTGATCACTGGGTTACTGCAGACATGGCTAAACATATTTCTAAAAACGATCTGTACAAAGTGCACCCAGTTATGGGAGTCAAGGTAGCTGCTGAGTGCTGCATGTGTCTGTTGGGCCTGTTGTTAAAGGTACACCCACTGAAACCACCTCCGTCAGAAGGAATAGGCTGACAAGATTAAGCTCAGTCTCTCTAATTACCACCACAGAAAATCAAGGTCAAGAACACTCCAATGACTCAGTATGACATAATAATAAATGTGTGTGTGTGTGTGTGTGTGTGTGCTTATCTGAAATTAGAAATAAACAAATTAAAATAAATGCAAAGGTCTATGGCATTTTTAATTCAATCAAATGAACCTGTTTGATTAATCAGGGCTTTAATCCAATTAAGGCATCCTTTGTTGTGGTAAGATAACTGCCATTAATAGTGCAACATAAGCACAGTTAACTGCTATGCAATACAGCCTCTAGCAGTCGGCCATATTGGGTATATTGATGAACCTAGCAACCCTGTCCAGAACTATAGAAAAGTCCAGAAAAGGCACAAATGAAGAATAGAACTGAACTCCTGAGGTGGACTGCCAGCAAACCTCAGCGGTTAAGAAAGAACATTAGCTTCTAGGCTAAACCATCGGACAGAGCATTCATAGTTAGGTCATGCTAGTGTTAGCATGCTAGTGTTGGCATGCTAGTTATGCTGATTGGCAGGAGGCACGGCGAAGACATGCAGATGAAGTATTACTTGCACATTGAGTTTGCCGTTACTCAGCTGATTGGTCAGTGCAGTTTAATAATGCAGGCTTTTGGTTTTGCAACTTCTACACAGTGCGCTAACACAGCTAAGGATGGACTGTGGGGAGTTTTAACAGTAGTTTAAAATGTTTGTGTGCGTGAACCCAACTGGGGATTTTAGGTATCAGTTAATATGGGAGGGGAATTAATTAATATCAGCTCAGTCAGTCCTCCGATGACTGTTTAACATTCCTGCAATTGGAGCGACTGACTGTTTCATTCTGACCTAAGAAGAACCGTCCAACGCCGCCTCCTTCCTGCCAAATCAATCTGCAGGTTTCCACCGTGAACACTGTGTCACAAATACGCCATGAAATCCCGCACAGGCTGCTGCAGCGTGTCTGTTGATGTGTGCGGTCTGGTGCATGGTAGCCGGGGAAAATGACTCACAAAAACAAAAAACTGCAACACGCGCACGGAACATGGACTACGTCAATGCACGCCTTTATGCAGCAGTCTTACTTTGTTCCCAGGTCTGACTGTCTCACAGAAATGCAGATATATGGATCTAGACAGGTATTGTTGCATTCAGTTTGTCCTGCTCAGTAACACTTCTCACATTTCAAACATATTGTCTTTGTCTAAGCTCTGTATGTTTTGTCCTCAAATGTGAATCTACTGTTCTCGACCTGAATCCCGATCTGATGGGTTTGTTCTTCTACGGCTGCCAGTGGGTTTTAAAGTGATTGCTTTTTCCATTGTTGCGTTTTGATTCCTAAACCTTTGTTTATGTTTGGATCACGGAGTGCGACTTTAAAAGCAGCCAGAGAGCACAGTTGTGAATGTGTGACATGATGGATGCTCGGGGCCAGTGTTGTGGAAAACGTGATTCCACTTCACACCTAATGGACTGGCAAGCCATCCCCTAGACCGCTAGAGTTCCTAAATAAAGGCCTAGACATTTTGCCAAGCTGACAACACAGCTGACATCAAATTAAAGCTTTACTATCTGTCTCCACTGTCATGTTGTAGAACAAACATATAGCTTTCACGTGGGGGAATCAGCATCCTGTGGCTTTTTAAATTCAAAATCTAGAATATATTTTAAGACCTTGGACAAATTCAATAGCATTTGTGATGCGTTTAGGTCTGATTCAGGCAAGGCGACAGAATCTTGCTCCACTTATTCAGCGGTTGCAAACAAAATGACAGCGGGCACGGTATCTGGTCTCCCTTCTGTTTGAGAATGGTAACATCACAAAGCCGTAAGCTTCAGAGCCACAGTTGATATCTTATCTCTATGCAATGAGCTTTGCGCAAGAACACTTGGACGGAAACAGTCATAGGCACAAAAACAGTGAGACAAAAAAACGCCGTCCCGCTTCTAACCTTTTCTCAAAGCTCCCCAACCCTGGGTATTGAGGCATCAGAAACACAGAAGAGAAGAGTGGGCAAACAGGGAGGCTGCCCCGATCTGACCTCACTAGAAATGGGATGACTTTGATATTCCCTGGGCACACGACACAAGGTACTCAGATTAAAAGCCTTTTATTCACCATGACCTTTCCCTCGGCATCTTTCCTCAGAGAAATCTTCCCTCCTCCTGCTGCCGTCTCAGTGACAGGCTATCCCCACCAAAACAAAAGGCCAAGTGGTGGGGTGACACAAAGTCAATATGGGCAACTTGTCCGCGTTTGAACACATCACACAGTAACCTCTGTGTTATTGTTGTTTCTATGCCGAACGTATACAGAGGAGAAAATGCAACCTGAGATGGGACACGTTGATTAATCACCATTGTTCGGTGCCTGCTGCGTTTTCCGACTGAATGTAGATTAACTGTATTTATTCATGTCAAGTGCTGAAGCAGTTCATTTTGCGTTGGATCAGATTTTTCATCTGGCCGCTTGAAAACTTTAAATTAGCATTTTCACTCGTTTGCTTCTTGGTTTTGTTTTGATCATTTACATTTAACGATAAGCGCTCGATCACCCGGTGCTCAGGCGGTGACGAGACCCGGTGTGACACATACCTGATTGAGTTCCAGTCTCCATCTTTGTCCCAAACGCTGGTCATTATCACCTTCTCTATGTGGACGTGACCCCTCGCCCTCAATATGTCATGTCTGTGGGTGGACACGGAACCGACGCTCGCCTTAATCTTACATTTTGACGCTTCATGGTACTTCTACAGCTCCCCCGAGGTTTTGACAGCCCACCCATGTCGAAGGTTTTTAAGAGGTGTGGCTGCTGAGTGTCGGACAAACAGATCAAACAAAAATGAATCAGGACACCCTTCCCTAGCTTTTTAGAATGATTGATTAAAACAAAACTCAAATAAATTCATCCGTGACGTCATAAGAGAGGTGAGCAAGTCCTGTTTTAACTTACTTACGGTGACAATGAATTCACTTGACGATGAACGATGGCGACGATCACTGATAGACTATGGATCTGCTGTCAAGAGAACTCAAGGGAAGGACTGACATATCACTCGTCTGCAGAGTTGGGTAAAATCATATTGTTACACCGACTGAATGACAGTGGGTTGCATAGGCAGAGCAAGCGGCATTGGAGAGGCCGAGGCTGTCTCAGGGGTAATTGCAAAAGAAATAAATAAATAAAAGGTCACCAACTGCATGCAAGAGGGCACCAATGCAACCAGGATCGTGATGCATTTATGGTGTCACGGTTCAAAACCCCTAATTAAGATTGAATTGGATGCATAATGTGACTTGATTGTGAAGTACAACTGCTATAACTGCTACACCTCTGCAATAAAAACACACAGGGAGCTATTAACCATTAACCAGATGCACATTCACAACTCATTTTATCCACTGGAAGAGCACAAGGAGGCACAAGGAGGTGGGCAATGACAGCCCGCAAGAGTCCCTGACTTTGTGTAAAGCGTTCCTGTTCAAGTCACCGTCTTAAATAAAGTACAAACATGAACACTCCTCTTGACCTTCTCCTCAGCATGTTGAACAAAAGCAACCCAACAAACATTCACCAGAGAAAAGTGCACTTTTACAGTCCGTTCTCAGGCTGCATCGCTAATTAGCTGCTCGGCTGCAGCACATTAAACAGCGTGTAAGTGTAAGTGTACCTGCAAATGTCATTTGGATCCGGCTGGATTCTGTCGCGGTCCTTACTCTTCGATGTCACTAACAACACGCCGTGTGCCCGTGATACATGTTGTCCCTCGTTCTCTGCGGCGTAGCACCAGCAGCCTGGCAGCCGCTGCCAATCAAGTACGGACAACGACCTTCCCTTCTAGTCAGCTGAAATGAAAAAGAGGGTATTTCCCTGGAGATATTATTTCTCCCTAATAAGTGTACATTAAAATCTCATCTTTCTCGTCTTTAAGGGCTCTGACAGTGTTAAATAGTGAGCATTTTTAATTTACACGGCTGGAGATAATGTGATTTTTGACAGTCCACTTCATGCAAAAGTTGTAGTCAAACTTACTTAAGGCGTTACATAAAGAGCCATTACCCTCGATGATACCTCTGCCATTGGGGAATGAGCAAAATAACAATAATAAAACCTGCATTATTTATGAAAAAATCCCATTAGCGGTTGCACTTTAATTTTATTTTTCAACAATAAAAATATTAAAATCCTTGTCAGTGCTAACGCAAGATTGTTTTTACTCGCTGCCTGGGGATTTTGCTTTAGTAGGTCGTCTTAATTTGTTATAATGTAATCATTACACTGGTATTTAAAATTATTATGACCAAATATCTGTTTCCCCTGCTGTTATGTTAAACACATATGGTTAAGGGTCTCAGTGGGACTAGATACTAATCCGCAACAATAAATCGCAACTGGTAAGGCGCAGTAGGGAGGTCACGTTCTCGGCAAAGGGTGTCATCTAAGCTCAGTGTCCATTGATGCTTTGGGGTGGCTTTGCTAGCAAAGGTCCTCCATTTTTCTGCTTAACAAGTTAATAGGGCATGCAATAAGTCAAACTGATTGGGCGCCCCCTGCAGAATCACAGGCCAAACTACTTCAAGTGGCTTCATTTTGTATTTGAACATGTCATTATAGTTTGAATATTAACATTTTACTCCATACATTCAAACTAAATGTCAAATAAAACGCCCAAATACACAACCACAAACACATTTACATACTGATTTCCTGATAACTTACCCTAACCTCTACTTGCCTTACACCAGCCTTAATCTGACTCTAAACAAAGCATTCACCATTAAATATTATGATAAAAGTTATTTTGTCCTCTAAAGTCACACGAGTCCCCGCAATGCGTCTGTGTGGCCAGACATGTGTCCCCACAACATGCATAAAACATGGCCACATCACACACGCTGACATTTGCACATGCACATGTCTCACAGATCTGGAGCTGTGCTGTTGACATCCAACTCTAGTCCACTCGTCTTACAACCTTTAACCTCATCTCAGACACGTAGCACATGCTTAACAAAATACTACAGCCTAAACTTTAATAAGGAATACACATAGAAAGTAGTATTTGTATATTTAATGTATGTGCAATAATAAAAATAAAATTCTTGATAATGTGAGCCTGGAAATTTCACTGCAATAGGTCATTTTCATTTCATAATGTATGTAAGCTGTAATAGCCAACAATCTGTTCCCCCTTGCTGTTACGTTTAACACATATGGCGAAATGCTTCAGTACGTCTAAATATTAGTCTGCAAAAGCACAGTGCACACCCACAAGCAAACAGAAAACCCTCCTCTGTCTCCCTCTCTCTCTCTCTCTACACACACACACACACACTTCCTCTCTCTTTGGTGTGGAGATAAAACATGGAATATAATCATAATAATTCGATTTTCGCACATTAACATGTATGTTGCTCCCCTAAATTCATTACGGCTGCGCTTTTGGCTAAAGGCTTTGTTTGTCATTGTCCAATTGGTCCATGCCACCCGCTAGTAACTTTATCTCTCAGTCCAGCTTTCCATCCGCCATGGCCAATTCCTCTCCCCCTCCACCCACAAAAAACGGTCCTCTTTGCACAAGGCCCCCTCATTCATTCCAATTAAGCCAACTGAAACTAAATAGCAGAAGCTTTGTTTACAAGGGGCTAGCTGTGCTCAGCATTCTGTGCACGGAGCCACTTGTCTTTACAGCCAGTCAGGGGTTTATCTGGAGCTACACTTACTGCGTACACTAATTTACATTTGTGTTTTCCTTTCCACTTATTTCCATATCTGCCACTGTGGGGCCAGGTTGCCTTCACACAGGAAATTTATCAATCACATTTTAAACTATAACTCACACCGACAGTTTCAGCATCACAACAGTACAGACACGCGTTCAGTTTTGGGGAGGATGGATGGTGATGCAATGACGTCCTCACCGGCAAGGGAACGAGTAGTGCAAGACGAGGTCGGTAATTATGTTGGACTCGACAAATATAAGCAAAATAACGTTGCGGTGAGAGGAAAATGCAAATCAACAACTGCCAAGCAAGTTCAAAGACAACATCAAGCCCCGAAAATCTCCTTGACGACTTCACATAAGCGAATACCAAACAGCTCGGCACAATGCCTTCGATGCACCGCGCCTCGGAAATGAGATGAGTAAGAAGACAATAACATCGTCTCTCATCATCTCATTTGACAAACAAGGCACAAGACTGCTTGTCAAAAACAGAATGTCTCACCTAAGCGGTGAAAATGTGCCAAGGCTCAATTGCCTGGTTGCCTAATATCATTAGCCAGTGTTAAGCCCCGGTACACAGGCTGCCTCAGACCTGCCAAACACTAATTTGAATGGCCCTCAAACTTTATTATGAATAATCATCATGCGCAAACCCATTATTTTTGTATGTTTGTCTGACGTCACCCAAGTGCATCTGATGCGATGCCTTCAAAATAACTGTTGCACATCATTTTGACACAATTTTTGTACATTTGGTTATTGCAGAAAATCCATTTACAGGCTGCATAAAATAAAAAACATAAAAGATTGTGTTTCTTTTATGTGAGGGGTCACAAAGAGGCCTGAGAAATGTGAGTATTAGATGCTTCACTTCCCACATTCTGGCGATTTTTATGCCAAGTACAAAACCTCCCTAACAGCAAATCAACTTGGAGCAGAATTTCCTTTTTGACATTCAGGCACCAAACAAAAATGATATTTCTTGTGGTAGACAGATACAGTTCCTCCAAATGCCTAAGGTCCTAAGCTTTAGCTACACAGCGAAATATCTGGTGGCCTGACCGAAGCCTACACGGAACAAAGAGCATCTACGTTCAGTAACAGTAACAAGGTTTAGCTTTTCCAGCTAGCTTGAGCTAAGCAGTAAATGCTGTAATGTCATATAGACAACAACAGTATGTCAACACATGTTCTGTTCCCACACAGGCATTATTTTCTATATCATTTTGGCTGTATTATTATAAGGCATATTCATGAATTGGCATATTATGCTGAGCCCCCCCCCCAAAAAAAAAAAAAATTCATTGCAGATGTCAAGAGATCATGCAACTGGCCAGTTTCCGTTGCTAAATTAAGTTAAATCACATTATATACAGAAACTGTGCACTCAGTAAGTCTGGTACCGAGCTCAGCCCATTTTTAGTAAATGTTAAAAGTGCTCTGAGAGACCAGCATTAGCGGTTAAATGAGAGAGCGGCAAGGATGAGAAAACTATAATCTGTTGTGGCAGTAAGCAGAGAGCCAACTCAGAGGAGAACCAAAACCCAATACCTGTAAAGCATTTAGCTGTGGCCAATTACACATCAGCTTGATCGCCAGGCAAGAAGCTCAAGGAGAAAATGTTCAGCACCATCTGTATTACTCCCCAAAACAGTCGATTTTCAAAGGAAAAACATTACTCTTGTAGAAAAACAAACATGCGGCGGGGTGGGATTTAAGAGCAGCGAGTATTTCACTTATTTCGGCCCCGCAATGCACCAATGTAGAGTCACCATCATGAAGTCCATCAAGCAATACCAATCAAAAGCAGGTGCGTGCTGTCAGCTAATGTTAAGCCAGGTTTACAGCAAGCTCCCAAACCCCGCGGGCGCAATTATCAACCCCGCTGCCTTTCTTCGGTAAAACCTGCCCCACATACCGCCCATGGTTAGGTTAGTTGGGTTTGGATAGAAGGAGGGAGGTTCTGGTAGGTAAACTGGGGTTCACACTTCTGATGAGAACATCAGGTGGTCAGTTGTAGCGCTTGAATGCTACGCACCGCTTGTTTTGCCAAGGAAAGGAGTAGGATCCATAATATTGCTTCTCCTGCAGTGCACCAGGCTATAAAGATCCTTTTTCGAGAAGCAAATGTAAAAGACACACGCTACAATAAGCTGCAGTAAGTATCTGCTTAGATGCCCTTTGCCGTCTTATGAAAAGACTCTTAGCAAGTTGTTCCCTGTATATAAGGGCCATTCCTATCCTGCTGTTACGTCAATACACTTCATAGTCATGCCTTTGCTTGGACGCAAGAGGATGTCTGTCGGAGCCATGGGCCTCTCCCTGGAAAATGCAGCTTCAGGCACCACTTCTGGGTATCTCATTTGAAAGGTTAGCATGAGGCATTCAGCAGGAGCACCTCTGCCGAGCAGCCGGGAGACGTGGAGGTATAGCTGCTCCAGAGGTGGGACCTGTTCACTCCACCCATCCAGTTGAGGCTGTTCGAGCTTCTGATGGGGATCTCCCTCTGCGGCACCCGTTGGAGGTGTCCTTAGCACGAGTGAGGAGACTGAGGGGAAGTCTGGGAGCATGCTGGGAGATATACTTCCATCAGCTGGGGTGTAAAGAATTGATGACCCCCATGTTGTGAAAGGATGGATTGACATGTGTAGTGGACCTCTGGTTTAGAAATAACTCACCACATTCTTAAAATTCATAAAATACATAAAAGGGATTTACATGAGTTTGGAGCGCGATTACCCTTTTGGAGATTACAAGCACAGAAATATGAAAACCGACTGAGACGTGGCACGTGTTAGGAGGCCTGCATCCGTATTCCCTGTGCACCTTGTTAACTTTAATGCAAGTGCAAACCACAAAAAGGGAACAGGGTGAGAAAAGCCTCCGCCTGCTGCTCATGAAATTCACACTTTGACACCTATAATACCTGTAATTATGGTCAAAGTTTAAATTTGTGAAATGTGCGACTCTGAGTTCATCTTTAAAACCCGCATGCGCTAATGTATTTATACAGCAGGTCCTATTTGTTGTTACCACATTAAAGGGAACAGTCACACAACCACATGTGCCAAATACAGACTAAATAATCGATATAAACATACATGTTCTGCAGTTATTGGCATGTAGGGGTGGAGAGAGTGGTGCAAAAGGAGCAAACATAAAAGAGGACAGAGCTATGCTATATCACCTCTGAGGTGTCTGGGCCACACGTCAGCTCCAGAGGTGTCTGCATTTTGAAAGAATGGGATTTGCTTCGAGCACACAGCAGTGCCTATAAGTTACAGGATTACCCAGGTCCAGGCTGTGGATACCGAGGTGTGGGCAAGTATATGGGTGCTTGTGAGAGAGCGAATGTCTGAGTGTGGGTGAGAGATGGGGAGAGAGGCTGAGCCAGTACACAGCCTCGGTGTGTGTAAACAACCTGGTGTGCAGAACAGCGCCTCAGGGTGTGAAAGTCTGAGGGAGAGGCGGCTCACTCCGAGTAGCTTCAGTTAGGCTCTCATGTAGCTTCCCGAATTCAACATGCCCTGGAGGCTTTATGGGCTTCACGTCAGGATCAGTCACAGATTTGTTAACCTGATTCTAAGAAAGGTACTTAAATATAGCTACATGGTAATGCGAGCTGCAAACAATGTGTCAGAATATGAACGTTTGGTCCGAATCAGATCGTTTCCAAGGCGCTGTTTGTGCGAGAGTGCACGCCAGTCTGTCATGGCTCCGAGTAGAAGAGGTGCTGTCGCGCAATCAAATGAGTTTCTTCAGGAACATCCATTGGAGTAAACAATCAAAACATCTGTGCCGACTAACTTATAGTCGTGCAGGCTAATGAGGCTGGTACAGTTAAACAAAAGCCCAGAGCAGCTGCAGTGTGCACATCTGAACTGCATAGAGCCGTCAATACTAGAACAAATTACCAACTAAGATAAATGAGGCACACTTTAGTTTTAAAGTCCTAAAAGAGTACAAAGAAGACACATTAACACAACTCCACTGTTAATTAACTGACCCGAACAACTGAAACGCAGTTTAATGATAATGATGTCTAGAGTTTTCATATCATGCGTTTCATAAAGGCTGCGGCATGCATTGCATTGTTTTTGTTAAAGCTCAGCAAATTTGCTTATTTGCTTTGCAGAGAGGCTCGTTGTCTTCTTCTGTTCATAGCCGGTGCAATCCGTGCATCCAGAGGACACAGAATATACAGCACCATCTGCTGGCGGCCGCTCCCAATCCATTAATCAGAGTAATTAAATGTAATGGGACGTTTCCCTGCAGCCACTCATTATGCACTGTTGCCGGCGAACCTAGCGCTCTAATGAAAGCTATACTGGGATAGTTTATCTTTTTAATTTCATCATAGTCACCGGTCAACTCAAACACAAGTGACAGTTTGCGCAGCAGTTATGCGGCGCTCAGGGACATCACATTAAACGCTTGACCTTTACACTATACAAGCGTACGAGGGTCACTGTTAAACTCAGGAAGTGATCTCCAACTCACTTTCTTATTTGTATTAAGTTATATTTCTGTTTTCTGTTTCTTTTTATGTGTGTAAAGCACTTTAAGACTTTATAAAAATGTTATTTGAATAAAGGGCATAATTGCAGGATGGAGAATGGTTCGCAGAAGTCAACTTATTCAATTATAAACCATTTGATAGAGATTTTTTTTTAATTAATACCAAATAACAGTTAATGAATAACAACAAATCCCAGGGTTTTTAAATGATAATTGATGTTGTCATTTTAATGAACAACTCGTCTGAGGCATTCTTTTCTTTCCGCTGTGCACGGGGTTCATTTTATTGCACGCTGCAGAGCAAGGCCGCGTTTTTGCTTTCAGTCCCCTCCTGGTGATCGGTCTATTCACACCAAGCTCGGCTCATCTCACCTTGTCTGCTCCCCCTCCCCTCCCCAACCAAGCTGCAGCGTGGTTGGTCGGAACTGAAACAAAGTACGCCGCGGAAGACGTGACGGCTACTGTTTAGCTAACAGCTAACCGCGGGTTAGCGATGAAGAGGTACTTGTCATGGTTTGGCTTCTGAGTTCAGTTTATGATCATTTCCTGTTTCCCGTGTCTCACTTGTTGATCGCTCTCACCTGTGTCTTGTTCACCTCCCCTCTGTCGCCTACATATTGCACGCCACTCCCTTTGTCTGTGTCACATCGTCTACATACGTTTGCCTCCTCATGCGTGCACGTTTCCATGTGATTTGTGTTTTCTGGATTTCATATCACATCAGCTGTTCCATGTGTAATTATAATATTATATATATGAAATGAATAAAAGGTTAGGTTAATGAAAGGTTGAGATGCAAAATGTGATCAGATGAAGTGCACTCAGCGATATCAGTATGCGTTTTCAATTTGTTTGCACACGACAAAGCATAGAGCCGCTCTCATCTGAAGTAAGTGGTGGAAGAAGACATCTCAGAAAACAGTGGCATTAAATCTCCAGACAAAACATTTCGCGTTCCTTTGTGTTCAAAAGCAAAACGGGTGATCTCAATTAACATTTTTCATTACCAGGTAAAGCTACAAGCTAACCTCCGCCCTCCACAATCACCGCGTACGGTACGCTGCTTATAAAACTCATCTCGGCTGACGAAACAAGGAGTTGTTTTTCTAATGGTCTGACTAATGTGTAACGCTAATGTGCTACTGACTCGGCCGCCCTTGAGAGCGCGGCAACACACGACGATGTATACAGCAGGGAAGTAAATCCTTGGCAACAATAATGCGATGCTTCCCCTCCTCCCTGCCCCCTGCTTTCTTTTATATTCCATTTGTGAAGATGTTTTCTAAAAAAAACATATATATTCAATGCTCCTCCTTTAGTCACATAAACACACAGACTGCGTGACGGCGTAAAGAGAAAAAGAAAATCCGCCTCTCATACCGACTCACACCTTAATTTTTACAGAACAGAGCTGCGAGGGCTGGTTTTGCCCTCGGGTCCTTCTTGCATGCTCAATGCACAGATAACAAACACGTTTCGCAGGCGCAATTTTCGCACAAAGGAACAGATTTGTCTCGAGACGTAAACAACCTGACGGCGCGCACACATCGAGACACACGCGTCACATAATGCAGCCCGCGCAAGGCCAAGTGGCTCCGCGGTCATATTTGGAGATGACGGCAGCCTATAAACATGTATTGTGCGCCTTGGGTCCGGTCCTGAAAACACGATTGAATTTATATTTAAAAAGGAAAGACTCAAGCCTCACAGACGGACTAAAACACCATTATTTTCATGTTTTCACCCAAAAGTAAATGACTTGTGTGAGTCACAGCACCATTGTAGTGTGATGTTTTCTGTTCTTTAAGTTCGCTGTGCTTCAGGTCGCTCGTAAGTCGAGCGCTGTTGAAAATAACAACAACAGGACACAAAGACATGATGTTCTACATTATCGTGCAGGCGTCGACAATGACCGAGGCCCGTGGCTGCAAACGGTTACCGTGTGACCGTAAAATACCCCCCGTGTCTGGCCCCGAGTGGCCACCTACGCTGCAAACTTTCACCAACACTGCGTTACAGTTTATCATAACCGCGCGATTTAGGTTATGATTCCCGCGCAGCGCTCGGACATTGTGTTGGACTCTTGACTCAGGCGCGCTCGTGATCCAGAGTTTAAGTCATTATGCCAAACCACACCGTTCGTGCCCGCTGCAGCTCATCCCCTCTGTTCTCAGCTGTGTCACAGAGGCGCTCACCTACCGGCCAATCACACAACAGAGCTCTTTCACCATCTACAGCATGTTCAGTGATATTTCTATTAAACCCTGCGTCAAGTATAGCTTAAGCACAGCGTGTCTAGCATTGTTCGCATTCCCCCTCTGTTGTTACTAATAAGTCTTAGAGTGTGTAGCTCTTTATTCTGCATCAGTGCTCCGCCGAGTGTGTTGTATTACTGCTGTGTGATGTTACTTGTTCTTGGAGATGCTGGTGTGTCCTGGGAGTTTTTTGGGGTTTTTTTTTAAATTTTCCTGACACTACAATGTGACAAAATCGCCAAGAGAGACGCCAGAAAACACAGGGAACGTTTGTCATATTTACTTTATTAAGATAATTTCAGACAAAAACATATATTACACAGAATTACATGACATCAGTTGAGTACTGTCTCAACAAATAGACCCATCTTAAATGGTAAAAGGCCGCCGACTGTAGCACGCAGGAAAATAACACTGCGTTTCATAAAGCAGACATCTTGACACATTGTTAAGGCTTTTGGTAAAAAATTCAGAATTTGGACATTGTTAAGGAGGCTGGAGGGAGAGCCCGCTCGCGTAAACGCAGGCACAGCTTCCAGTGCACACCTACACACAGATGCACATGCCGCGTATGTGCACACACAGACACACGCCGCATTTCGTGTTAAGGGAGAGGAGGCTGTTGTCGGAGGTAACGAAGGGATCTGCAGGGTTAACAAGTGAATTAACTGACAGCCTGTCTGATTTTACCGTCGGTGCTCAGACAGAACCCGGCCGGCGTAACACGGGTGCAGAATACCTAACATTTGGATAAAACATAAACAAAACCTCGGCTATTGTCTCCATTTCCTACGATCAGATGAGGAAAAGGGTCTCGCCATCAGCCGCGTTTTGGCTGGGATGTCAGCATCAGCAGAGATATGCCTTGTTTTGGGACAGCAGGGTGAATCTTAGGGTTAGGACAAATGTCAACCGGGGTTAAAACCGACTAACCAAAGGTACGGTCTGTGACACGTGGTGTGAAACGGGCTACAGTGTAATCAAAACATGAATCTATGTGAGAATAAACACAAAGAGAGTATAAAACAAAACAAATCTTATGCATTTGATAAGTGCCTTGGTTAGGAATCGTCCCAGTTCTGCAAACATGCAAAAGGGCAAAGCGGGTTGAGCAAATGATTCAAAGCAAGAATATCATACAACACTTACAAAAGAAAATAACCACAACATATAGACATTAAATACAAGTTTACCTCATCATATTGCACAAATACTCAAGTGGCAATTTGTACTGGCCCTCTTTGTTCTCCGTCTCCACACAAATACACAAAGGAAATCGGGAAAAACACGCACGGACACACACGGAGTGAGACAAATGCAGCTACAAATGCAGTCGTTTGAATGTTTTGGGGGTAGGGTCGAAGGTGAATAAGTTATTTTAATCAGAAGGTGAGTAACTACTGGGAGTGTGAATATATATATATATATGTATATGTATATATGCATCAGTAAATCAGTGTTTTCCATGTATACAAAGAGGAAAAAAAGATGTAACATCACAATTTTGATGTGTCAAAGCTACGCACGGTGGATACAGATTGCTTACTGGACACCACATGACTAGTCACGTGACGGGAATCTTGTTTTGTTTTTTGTTTTTTAAGGAGGTAAAAGAGCGGCAAATAAAAACATCAAATACATTTACATCTGTACACTGAAACAAACAGTGGGTCCACGGATCAACCGTCACGCTACAGCTGCGGCCCTCATGAAAGTCCCCGCAATGCGTCTGTGCAGCTTCTGGCTAGCGTTAGCGCTGAATTGGCTGATGCAGCCTATCCAGTGCAAAGAGCAGAGGTTAATAAGTCTGACAAGAGTCAGTCAAGATCTCTCTCAAATGACACTTGAGATGCATTATTAGTAATGTTAGGTGAAGCTAAGGTGGGACTGTTAAAGCAGTTTTCATGGGGTTAGCAACAACTGGTTTGCTTTACCGGTGCGGTTGTAATTGGCTGTACTCAGAGCTGTCGATCCATACGAGAAGTTTCAAAGTTTGGGAAAAGTGAAGGAAACTTGCACTAAGCTGTACAAATGCTTTAAAGTCACTTATTAGGTTTTTCTTTCCTACTGTGCTTGTTTTTAAAGAAACACTTGGCTTAAATCTCCAAATTTCGTTTACTTCTCCGTAAGAAATACTAATTAAATGTGAATTTTTGTCATGCATTATCTTCATTTTGCGCCTAAAGTTCCACCCACAAGGACTGAAACTCTCATGGAGTTGGCCGGTGGTGGCTTCAGGATGCGGCAGGTCCTTGAGGATTGCTTATTTGTCAAAGCAAAGTCTCGGAAAGCGTTGGTGATCCCAAACGCCCACTAGAGGTCTAAAAATGTTGTTCCCCTTCTGGGCGCTCGTCTCCAATCGCAAGGCAGAGCAGAACATTAGTGTCTGGCTCCATTTTGACAGAAGCGGCGTTAAACATGAGCGAGCAGGGTTGGACGGTTTAAACTTGCTTAGCCCTTCAAACACAGGAGGAGTAATGGATTATACGCCACAAATAGCTGCATCTAGGTCTGCGGTGCCCATGTGAAAGCCCCTTTTCATGTACGTGTTAACTGATTATGGAAAAACTGCGGTTGCGACTAATTATCAGGCAGCGGCGGCAGATACTGGTGAGACTGGAAGTTGCACAAAGGGAAAAGTACTGGAATTCCACCTCCAGACGGACTATTTCGGGGAAACTCCACCCTGTGGGCGTGAGCTGAGTGAGCGGCGCTCGGCTCCACATATAAGTCTGAGGTCTGAGCGCTGGTGTGCAGAGTTTTGGCACTAACTCCTCATTAGGGGCACATCACTCAGCTCTGAATACAGCCACGTATCTCCGCACGCTGTACTGTACGTTGCAAGAGTGGTTATAAATGAAAGGACTTCTTTTTTTATTAATGGTTCATAATTTATTGCTACCTTTGGGCTATAAATGTGATTTAGGGTTAGGGTTTTGGTGAGTTATGAGGAAAATCAAGTTTATTTCCAAGAAAGAAAACCCCTTGACTTTGATACGAAGGCCCCCCGACAC
This sequence comes from Datnioides undecimradiatus, assembly GCA_008933995.1. NCBI lineage: Eukaryota > Metazoa > Chordata > Actinopteri > Lobotiformes > Datnioididae > Datnioides > Datnioides undecimradiatus. Next base: position 4,273,918 of record WARS01001868.1, on the reverse strand, counting down.
GGCTGCTGGATAGCACCGTGACTTCAATCCGAATGACCCACAAGTGACACAGAATAAAACAAAAAGATCAATTCACCAGAGAAATCTGTTTGCGTTAAGCGCCAACTTAACTGCGAGACTTCTAAATAATAGGAGGTAGCTGTTAATCATTGACCTCGAACTCCAATTAAGACAAACACCCCTTGAAGTGAGCATTTCATTGACTGGTTTTGAGATCCGAACGTGTCGAGCTCTCCAAACCCTCGAGGCGCTGCTGATAACTTTTTGGTCTGACCTAGCCAAAAGCCCTTCGTGTTGTCGTAGCTTGGATGTGAATGCAAAAAAACAGCTTTTCATCTGTTTTTCAAAGTCGGCCTTTTGACTGGTTCGTCTCCTGTCTAACTATTATTGTGCTGCCATCACACAAGCACAATTCATTGAAAGGAATGCAGTGAATTTCCTGTTAGCTCTTGGGGGATATGGTTTGTTTTTCCTGTTGCTGGGAGCCAATTTTTTTTTTTTTTCCTCTCTCCCTCTCTTGCCCTCTTTAACTTCCTGTCTAGGAGTTTGACTTTACAGAGAGGCTGCAGAGGTGAGCGTCAGAAGATCTTGATTAGACTGTTACCCGTCACCCGCCGCCCCCCTAACCCTCCCCAATCCACCGTTCCAAACTCCCAGATCGCATCCATTTGAGGCTTGGCGTGTCAAAGACGTGGGCTGTGCTTTTTTAATGAGAATTTAAAGGGGGCTGAGGAGGGAGGAATGCTTTTTGGAGCATTGCTAAACAAGACAAAAGCACAAAACCTGTATAGGTGACTTTGAAGGGAGATGGTGGCCCTGCTGGTGGTGGAGATTATCATAATCTCATGCCATGCTGCTGGTCGGCGTGCTCTGGGTGCTTCCAATGCTGGCGTTGGCGCTGCTGTTCTCAGAGGGGGAGGGGTTGGTGGAAACAGGTTGTCGCTTTGCTCCCGAGCAGGGACATCCTGGAGGAACACGAGAGACAGAGAGGGAGGCCGGTGAGATGAGGCGAACAAAAGAAAAGAGGCGATACAGCAGAAGGACGTGCTGCTCCTCACCAGGAAGATTTGCTGCAGTGGAGCTAATGTCCAGCCCAGTTGGGTACCCTGAAGTGAGCAGAGCGGGATGGTTTCAAACACGGGTTCAGATCTTTATACACCCAGAGACGCTGCATCGTTAATCACACACTCACCTGTTTTAATTTTGATAAACCACAGCGCTCCAATAAGCAACACTCCAATCAGGAAGCCTCCGAATGCGATGCCCAGAACACCGGGTAGGCCGAAATCAAAGCACGGCGGGGCTGAAACATAGACATAAAGAAAAACAATGTATGCAAGCTTCATCTGCGCGACGGCAGTCACAGCAGCTGCAAGTCAAAACCAGTGGTTACCATTCCTACAAACAGAGCGCCACAAGACGTCTGAGATGTTCTTCCTACGCAGTGGGCGCTGATATATATGATAAAATAACTATTCTAATGTGCTTTAATAGCAAAACTTTAAAGGACTGGCTCCGAGCCGATTCGCTGATTTCTCCTGAGAGTCCAAACAAACAAGAAGTCAAAGTTGCGGCTGCCAGCAGCGAATCTTTCTCGCGGCTTAACAAGAACACCCAAACAGTAATTGTACGAGCGCGTCGCTGTTTAAGCCAGCAACATCTCGAGTTCAAGATGTAGGAGTTTCCTGGCATGCACGACCGAAGGTGTGTGAAAATCCTGCTCTGAACTGGATAACAACGGACAAGGACGATGAATCTCATCCAGAAAAGGGTGAATGTAAACGTTCAGTCACGTCTTGCTTTACAAGACGCAGTATGGACCTTTAATACTACACGTTTCCCCAGGTATTACATTTGCAGGGTTAGACCTCAGCCTAACTAAAAATGAAAAAGGAAATGTGCGCTCTGTCATTTCCCCTGCCCTAATTTAATAACACAAATTTCAATTTACGATCGAGTTTGGCACTGGTGATGTTCTTTGGGCGAGCTGTGTGCTGGCTTGCCCAACACAACGTGCTTCACCGCTAACAAACTTAATAGAAAACATAAAACCCGGAGCCAGCAGCAATAAAAAAGAAATCATTTTCCCTCAATTCTGCTCGGAAAGAATAAGAGCACGGGCAAACACTAAAACTCTCTCAAGCCTCTGACACGCGGGTCTGCGGTTCAGACATACCGCGCTAACCCGGCAAGGCCATCCCACGGCTTTGCTTCACTCATTGTGGTCTAGCAAGGCCACGGAGAGATTACCTTGAGACAGATGTCGCCTCAAGAAGGCTGCACAATAGATCATTGACAGTTTTCCCCTTCGCTTCAGCGTCACCTCAAACTCTCCCAGCATCTGAGCATCTGATTTCCACAAACGAGCCACTCGCTCGGCCGTTATCTGTCTCTGCTTGTGCAGAAACACGCCAGATATTATTGAAATCCTCGAAAGACCTCTTAAAATGTTCCACCTAGACATAGATATTTGATGCAGAGAGCAGTCTGGGAGTTTAAAATGAGCAAATACGATCTGAACCCGACCAGGCTGCTGGCAGACCGAGCCAGCGTGTGCGCGCCATGTGTTGCACGCATGCAAACGCGCGCTTCTTCACGCGCTTTTCCTCCCCCCCCCCTCCTTCTGCTACCTGTAGAGATCCTCCCACAAGTACACAGAACATTTGGAAGAAACTAATCATCACCTTTGCACGAGTTTCTCTCACCTGCCTCTGCTGCCTCCTGCCTCCTGGTGGAATGTGCTAGGCTAAGAACTATACTGGGCCTCATACATTACAGCTCTCCTTTCCTGAGGTACATTAAAGAGAAGACATGGAGGACAGAAGACAGAGGGTTTGGTTTGTTGAAACGTGCCACCACTCTGTGCATCATGTGTATTTGAAATTGCATTGCGTGAGGTGTATCCATGTCTACACGAACCTGATGCAGAATATACGACATGTTAGATGCATTAGGAAAGCACAGCCGTTCATCTGATCTCATACGTTTCATGTATGTATATATTATTATTTATTATTAAAATCAAGAATGCATTCAGTATTTGATTAAACAATACCACATGTCAACTGAATTAAATGTGACCCAGTGCACTGAAACAGTGACATCTTGTGGGCGTTCGGGCCCACTGCATCCGGGACAGCCAACCCCCTTCTGTTGATCTTTCAGAGAGGAACAGTCCTTGACCCCGAATGGGCCAGAAACATCACAGAAACTCCAGCAGGCTGTCTCTTGAGACATTTTCCACCCACCCCCCCCCGTAATCAGTCGCTGTGTTAGTTTGTATAAGTGAGGCTTTGACAGCAAAGCTGAGTAAACAGGAGCAGGAAGCAGAAGCTCCAGTGCAGGTGGAGAGGAGGAGACAGACAGCAGGCCTGCGCTGTGACTCCCCGGAGCCCTCTGTATGAAAACTACCAAACAGGAATGATTGCTGAATGGAGCACTGAGCCCTGCCCAGCGAAGCCTCGCGACACAATGCAGCCGGCTAGCCCCGCTGATAAAACCCTTGCATCTCTGACACGGGGCTAATGAATGGAAGCACATACACGGACATACCAAAACAGCATTGTTCCTTCACAACGACTTACATTCCTGCGTTTCAGTGCGTCCCAGATAAACATTTCTAATTGGGTAAATGAAGACGAAGCAGCAAAGGGAAGGACAAACAGGACGCGGGAAAGCAAGGATGAGCAGTTCAGACGGCTTCACTGACACACCGAACTTTATCTTACTCTCTTGAAGGAAACGGGGGATGAAGGAAGCTTAAAGAGTAAACAAATCCTTTATCAGTTTGACAAAAGAAGTCTGACAAACTTCAGGTGATCCTCCGTTTAATCAGCAGCTCCTTCCTTTGGGGTTTTATTTAGTCATAAATTGGATTTTTCCTAGAAATGAATCATCGGGCTGGAGACTAGTCTCTCTTTGAAGAAAGACATCTTTCCTCGTTTGAGTCAACTGTGTTGAATGGTCCGACAATAGCACCAGGCCCAGCGGCTGTGTTTGGACAGCATACGCAGTCAGACCCCCTTGGAAACACAAAGGACTTCGCCCCCCTCCCTTGGGGGCCATTACTTCTGATTGTGGCCACAAGGTCAGCCTGCAGACCTTCCTAAAGGACGAGGCCCTGCCCCGCAGCCCCTCGCCGGCTTCACTGCATATCCTGAGTTCACTGCTATGACAACCGCCCGTGCAGCACTTGTTGCGCAGTGAAAGCAACAATAGGAATGAAAATTACAGAAGCAAGAGGCAACTCACTGGCTCGAGCACAAGACTAGCAATTAAGTCCTGAGGGCAAGAAGGGAAATTTGAAAGCTGTACGATCGGGCAGCCTCTGAAAGTTTAGAGAATTAAATATGAAACATTCATCTTCAGGGAAAGGGTCTGTCAAGGAGCGACACCATCAGGACAGAGCTTCAAACTATTTTTGCGCAGGTTTACTCTTCTGAATTTTCAGATTTTGGACTAATTCATCGTAAAAATAGGCTCAGGAAACAAAACAAATAAAGAATCACACAGTCAACTGCACCGCAAACGTCTCCGTGAAGCAGCTGAACTGCAAAAAGTTTTTCTAATTCTTCCAAGTTTGAAGAGAGTAAGGGCAGATAATCTAAGAAAACTGGGGTTCGTGTGTGGACGCTGAAACGGCGTCGAATTAAAATCATCTGAGCGGAGACAGAAGCACTGATGTTGTGAAAACACGGATACCGCAGAGTTAACTGATCCAGATTTTGGAGTTTAAACTGAACTCACTTGGTGGTTGCAGACACGGCTGGGTCACCTCCAGATTCCTCTTCACTCTTCCTCCATCTCCACATTTCTGGCGAGTTAGCATGAGAAGAATAAACTTACCAACAAACCCAAAAGTCTTCTACGTCATAAGTTTGTTATAAACTTAATTTGAGCTGCGTCGAACGAATCAGACGCAGTGGGAAAGCAGCTACCTCGCTGTGGCAAAGTTTGACGGAGCATTCCAGGTCCCACGTGGTGGACGTGAGCTCTTGGAGCTGGTCTAAGGAGAAGCTGAGTCGGGTGCTGTTGGGGCAAGAATTGAGGGAGCAGGCCTCTGGTATGAAGGGCAGCTCTTTCTTCACGGGGCACGAGCCCGTGGAGCGCGCGAAGCAGCTGATCACCTTGATGGTCAGGACGATATCCCCTAAAGTGTTCACGGAAATCTGCGGGGAGCAGAGGAAAGAGCACGTGAGCTGCAGGAGAATGGCGCACGAAAGTCGGATTCAAATGTTTTGGGGGCATTTTTATTTATTAGGCTGCAGGTAAACAACAAACTATTGCACTGCCGCCCTACGTCGTAGGGCTTATAAAAAGCCCGAGGTTGTTTCACGCGCCTTCATCTCTTCACTGCCGGACGCACTGTGCAGGACTCAGCTGCCAGGCTTTTAACCACAACCTGGAAATGTGATCACATCACTCCTGTTTTAACCTCTCTGAACTGGCTCCCAGTATGTGTTAGAATAGGTGTTGCTGATCACTTTTAAGGATCTTTATGGCCTCTCTCTGTCTCGGCTACATCCCCGACCTCTGAGTACCGTGCTCACCGGTTTGCACCCGGGCAGAGGTCTTTCATCTGCTGCTGAGGCTGAAAACTAAAACTCTCCTTTACATCCATTAACATGTTTTTCTTTTCTACCTCTACTCTTATCCCTTCTCCGTCTCTCTGTATCGGTGACATTACACCGTTCTTTTAAAACCCGATGATATTACGGCTTGTGTTATTTCGCGAAGCTCTCAGTCAGGTGTGATTTCCAGCTGTTTTGTGGGCGGGGGACGCGGAAAAGCCGAGAGGGCGAACGATTTCTCACCTCTGCATAAATCCTCCTGTCGCTCTGCACCTTGGTGTTCGGGTCCAGGGGGGAGCGGTAGTCGGGGGAGGTGTACAGCTGCATCAGCAGAGGCTGGTGAAGGGTGTTTGTGACGGGAGTGACGGGTTCTGTTGCTGTTTCTGTGACTGAGAGAGATGAGAAGAAAGACGAATCCAGGTTCAGCGCTCTCGGATGTCCAGAGAACGCGTTTAATCGTCGTTTAAACGGGCACATGGCGCACGTGAAACATGAATTTATCAGACGTGATCACGTTAATGATGAACTGCATGAGAGTGACTATTAAACCACTGTCCTCCCAGTCTCTTATCTCACTGCTGGCATTGTGTAACGTGGATTATGTGTGGGCTTTTTTTTGCAGTTTTCCATCCAGCCTCTGTAGAAAACGCCTCCGAGTCGAGAGCGAGAGCTCGACCTTTTATTGTCTTACCTGCCGGGTTTTCTTTTTTCCCGAGAACCAGCGCGATCATAGAGTCCTCTGGTTCGAGTTCGGTGTAGCTGGTGAATGTGCTGGCTTTAAAGTAACTTAAAGCCTCCCTTTGGACGCTCTCTGCGCTGTCATTGTTTAGCGTGTGGGAAGGCGGGATTCTGAGAGTGTGCAGCAGGATGTCGTTGTTAGACTACAGAAAGTAAAGAGATAGAAGAATTAAACAATCAATCTTGCATTTATTTGATATTAAAGCTCATTAAAGCTTACTGTCTCACATGTGTTTGTGGGACAAATTCAGTGTTCTGACGTTTGCATGTGTATGCTTACACCAAACTTAGTAAACTGTGGGTTGAGGATGTTCCACGTGGTGCCCTGAGGCCCCCTCAGGAACACGCTGGTCTTCTTACTGTCCACGCGGACTGACACGTTGCTGCGGCATGAAGAGTCCAGGGTTACAAAAGGGAATTCAGCAACAAAGAAAGACAAATACACAAGATGTGAGCCTCGGGGTTTACCAGGCGCCAGCGCTCTGCGGGATGTTTATGATGTGAAGCTCAGCTTCATCGCCGGAGTTCTGCTGCTGTGGCGAGCAAGATTTCAACGAAGAGGCCAAGGCCGCCGTTTCGATCTTCAGAAAGTGCTTCTCTAACGCGTCTTCACCCTGGAGTGTGCAGTGACGCGAGCCAGGTTTGGATCCTGTGAAACCACGAAAAATTCATTTTCCATCAGTGTTGGCAAAACAAGAACTGACACTCCAGTGGTTTATATTTATTAGAAGTAATGAATTTATTCCTGCGTGCATAATCCCACATAATGAAGAAGACAAGGGCTCCAAAAACTGGACCGCCAGCACTTCTGTTTAAATGCTTAATTGCGGCATTGAGGTAACGGCTGCATTAAGCTCACAATTAAGCCTATTTTTTGTATTTACTTAAACGGGGTAGTTTCACTGAGTCTCGCTGAGCAGGCGCTCAGTGAGCCTGGTAGCAGAAATGACAGTTTATAGTGTTTTACTCGGCGGCCTGCACTGGGGAGCTGTAGCCCGGCTTGCAACGGGAGACCAAGCTGCTGGTGCAGGCGCATTAACACCTTGATTTCCCGTTTATAGAAGATGCTCCCGGCGCTGTCTCATGAGAGCGCTCCATGCTCAGCTTCTGACCAAATAATGGTGACAGATAGTTTGCGGGTGCAACCTGGTGCAGCGCGCAGTTTCGTTTCAAAGCGCCGCTGGAAAACGTGGGGGTGATGTACGTTTCCCACAGCATTTCATACCGCCTCATGACACCGACAGCTTATTTGTGCCAAAGGACATGAGCGTTAGGAACATACTGAGCGCATGGATGTGGACACAATGAAGTGGACTCTGTCTGACCTGTCCTCCTTGCAGAGAGGAAACTACTGACTTCTAACAATGTCCTTTCAAGCCTTCAGGGGACTAGATTTCGAGTGTGGTGTCACTTCAAACTACTTTAGAGCAGTCCTAGAATCCAAATGTGGCTTCCTTAACACTCAAAACATGCTTGTTCTGCAGCAGCGATCGCATGACCTGAATTTAAAATCACATTAAGACATTCAAGAGAAGTGAAGGACATGTATTTTCTCTTCTGCGAGCCTTCAGCTTGGCAACAACCGGCTGTGTAGTCACCGCGCAGACTTTTCAAACGCCTACAAGAGGGCCTACGCAAGTTCACCTAACACCCGTATCACGGGCCGAGGGATACAACAGAATAGCGATGTAAACCGCTCCACTGCTTGAGTAATTTGAATGCCCTTGTGGACTGTGAGTCAGTGGAAACACTTGCTAAAACTAAAAGTGGCAGAAAACACAGCATTTCATCACAATTTCATCAACACGTTTCAATGGCAGAAAAAAGAGCAGCACGCCGTCGCCAGACGGTTAACCCGTCACCTCGTGCAACACCCTGCAGTTGACAGACCTGCAGAAGGACGAGCAATCATCCAAATTACTGCACAAACACATGAAAGCAGCCACCACTACTCCAGCACCACCACTGCTCGCTGCTATCCAGACCTGTGTCAGAGCTCCGCTTTGGCTCAGACCGCCTTAAGGTGGCTTTGTTAGGAAATAATTATGCTTGCATCGAGCGTCCTGCTGCTACTGCTGCTGGCAATGGCGGCAAGTGCTATTCTCAATATCCAGCCTTTGCTCACGTCGTGAGATCTCAGTGTAAATCGCAGTGTTTTTGCGGCTTCAGCTTCAGCATCGGCGTGCGCTTACGGCCGGCCGTAATGTTTTGTTTTGTCACGTGCGATGATGCAGCGAGGTCCTGTCAGCACTTTTTTTTCCCCCTCCAAACTAAAGATTTGAACTGACTTCTTGAGATTTTCCCATGTGACAAACTCGTGTGGGTATCTGTGTTTCATTTGAGTTTACAGGGCTGCTTATTTTGCCGGAACATGTTGCTCAAAAGCTGCTCGGTTACACACTCTTAAGTCTGCACACGGTCTGGTTATTAAATTGCTGATAACAAAACGCAGCGTAGTTTAACTGTGGAACTATCATCCTGTCTCTGGATTACCTACTTCTATCCTCAACTGTTTAGCTGTCATATAAAAAGTCTTTTCTCGGACAGCTGACGTTCTGAGCCCTGCCTCAGAAACAGACGCTCGCCGAACCGGGGACATAAATACAGGTCGGGATCCTGTCAATGCACTGCCTGTTTGTTGCCCTTTATCATATTTACTGCGCCGTTCAGCAGCTGTAATATGAGAAAGCTGGCGACCCGGCGGCCATGCTGAAAACAGACGCGGGGGAAGAAAGCAAGGACTCACACGTGCTAACGCGCGCGCGGCTCTCTCAGCTAGCAACACACACACAGATGATTCCGAACACTAACGCAACACGGGGTCTTTTCTGGGTGTGATGCAGGTTTCGGTGTCACATCTCTCAGTCTACTCTGTCCGCAGAGCTCATCTGATCCTATATACTCAGTCATAGGTCATCTGGTGCATGTTGCATCAGGAGAACCAATACATAAACAAGCACGGCCTTGAGGTCCTCTGGCTAAAATGCAAAAAAAAAAAATGGCAGATTGAATACGCAGGCGATGCTTCTTTGAAGGAATGTTCATCGCAGTTTCAGCGATTTCATCAGAAGGGGTTTTTATAGGTGCTTAAGATAAGAGAAGAGGTTGATAGGCAGAGAGCGAGCCCTCCAAACAACACTGCATCCATCCCTGATTACTGTACTGCAGGCTCACTGCTGAGTTATGTAAGCCGGGGCTGTATGTTGTGCCGACTGTAATTACTTTGCTCTCTTCAGGACCAGAAATATTGTTTCAGACCAAACAAAGATGCAGATAGCATATTCTAGATAACGACCGCAGTGTCGGGGGGTTGATAAATCTGATGCACCCCGAAGGCGCGAGGACCTTCTTTCTTGAGGAATAACATAACGCTGCCTCGCGTGCATCCTCCTTTCACGTTGCCAGACTTTGCAATTAGCGCACACAGGAGAGAGCGATAAACGTCAAGCTAACGGGATATCATTCTCACCATTTGCTCCCGTCGACGAGAGGGTGTTCAGGTTTCGGATTGTGGTGAACGAAGTCACACCCCCAAACTTCTGCGTCGCCCACTCCACCAGCGCCTCCTCTTGAGAGGGGACGTCTTGCCTGTGGATGTTGCCGTGGTGTTGATTGCCGCGCAGGCTGATTTTGGAGTCGCCGCTTACCTGCGAAGCACAAAAGAGGACAAGTCGAGCTAATTAGAATCACCTCCTTCTTTAAAGTGCACGTGTCTGTCCGCAACTCTCTCAACGCAGAGTGACTCAGCTTTATATTGACTTCTGCTCACATTTCGTCGTATAGAACATGTTTGCCCATCCCTCTCACTCTCCTCTATTACTCCACCCAGCTCTCCCTCTATTCTCTAAGCAGGGTCCTGTTAAAAAGAAATGTTTATTATGGTTAACTGTCCACGAGCCCGGTTGCACAACCCTGTTGGAGCCATGGTCTTTCCTTTGCTTCCTGAGTGGGGCCAGGAAATGGGACCTTTTTTAGCTTTGTGCGTCACCACAGCCGGCTGGGCTCTGGCTCCATACAAGGTATAAATATATACATCCATCCCATCGACTAGACACTGCTGTTTCCTCGTCTGGGCCGATGGGAAATAATGGAGTTTACATTAAGCTTTGCATGGATAAGAAGGCGGGGGGTAGGCGTTGGGAAAGGAGGAATGGGAGATTGCTAACAGTCAGGTTTCTAGACGGTTAGATAAATGTAAAAACGCGCTCAGAGAGAAACAAAACAAGACCGAAAGACACGTGCTCGGGTTTTATTTCGGGCTCAACCTTCGATGTATTTTAATCCACACTCATTCGTCCAGCTTGTCTTCTGCAGTCCAAAGCCTGAAGTGGGAAATAAATTGCTGTGTAAGTACTCGACACTTAAGAACGGCTCAGTTTGGTGAGGCAAACCAAAATAAATAAGAGTTTATACAGGGCGGTACAATCAGAGCATCAGGCGGACTGACTTTTAGGACATCTTTTATTTTAAGGGCAGTTTTATAAACCTACGTAAACTGAGCTGCGTACAGTCTGATGAGTAGCTATCATATCACATGTTTCAATGAGACTTTTATTCATTATTTCGTGTTTCCCACCTTTTTTTTTTAGCTTCAAAATGCAAAACAAACAGATTGCATGACACACACTTACTGGATTTTGACTCAGCAGTGATTCAGCTTCCTGTGTGCCATCAGTGTTTTAATGCTGCTGACAACCGCCACACAGGCGGGGGCATCTGGTCAGGCTTACAGTGAGGCATCGGCATCAGATTGAAGTTAGAAAAGAAGTGGTGCGCTGACTAATTTTGGATATAACTGTGTTTTCTCTGAATCATCCTGTTAATGTTTACCAAGTGTGAAAATGCACGTTTGAATAACAAACCCCCCCCCGTTCCTGACACGTCCCCGTCCTTGCGTCACATAAGCGACACAGAAAAGCAGAGCACGCCTGAGGGAGTCATTGGTCTTTCTGCATGAATATTTGATTGACGCAAGATCAAAAATAGCGTGAAGGGAAACTCCAAAAATAAAAGAGGGAAAACCAGTCACGGCAGCGGCAGGCGGACGGGGGGGAAAGCCTGAGAAGACAGACGGGAGGGAAAAGGGAAACAACAACGCCAGTGGTTTTAACGATTACAGTCGAATTCCGATTAAGCTCCTGTGAAATCAGTTTGATATTCAGCAGGCGTCACAGAAAGGTTCAAGGAACTCGGAGATGTTTGGAGAGGAAAGAGCGTATCTTTCAGAGGGAAAGTACAGAAAGTTTCTCCTTTCCCATCACTCTGCCTTCTGAGGTATGCTAGGCTTAGGTTATTTGATGGTAAACCGCGTAATGAGTGATATACAGTGGAAAAACCCTAAATATAGAAAGAAATAAGCGAAGATTCTGACAAAAATCCTGCCGTCTGCGTTTTTATTCGCCTTTTCTTAACAAGCCCGTGCACTCAGGTCAGCTCTGGCAGGCCAACAAGAGCTGTGACTGGGACACTGTGCCAAGCTGTCAAGCCGGTGACGTACATCCTGAGACGCGGAACAGATGCTGTTTCTCTTACATTGCAATCTGCAGTAAAACACTATTATCCCCCAGCGATGCTGCTCATCCCACGAAAACATCCTGCAGTCACAGGCGATGTTGTCCAGGCTCCTGACAGGACACGATACAGGATGCGGTATCACACTGCTGTCAGCGAATCACTAACTGCTGACACCCCTATAAACATTTCATCGTCGTGATTGGTCAGCTGTGATTCTCATTTTTTTTGTCATTTGTCTGTTTTTTCACGAGCCTGTCATCTGTCGGGGGTTTTTTTTTTTTTTTTTTTGAAATTCACAATGCTGCAGACCATTTTTCGAGCGCATCGCAGCTTTTCAAAACATTTTTCCTGCCTTTCGGTATGAAAACACACTGACATATAGTTTTATGTCAGCGTGAAATGACTTCTGCGTGATGAAGCAGTTAAACAGGCGAGATTATGAAAAGTCTTCCGAGCGACGCGGGAAAGCTCTGACATGTGAGAGTCAGCTGCTAAACAGCTTTGCACTTATGAGCTATTTAATCACAAGCTCAGGCACGGGAGATAAACAAGTGGCTGTAAGTTCACGACGGAGGCAACGTGAATTTAGGAACCTCTTGTGTTTTGAAGGGTACCGTTCGGCAGGCGACCGTCAAATACGGAGTGTTCCCACGACGACAACCCAAGATTGCGCGATGCTAACGCGAGGCCGCGGGAAGGAATAAAGTTGATGTTCCACTCGAGGAAGTTTCAAATCTTAATTCAACTGTCACGTCAGTCTGATACGGACTGACACCGGCTGCCTCTGAGGTAGGAGAAACACATTAATCAGCGTGCAAAAGTGCAACAGGCGCTGAGAAGCACAATGTGTCACAGCAAGTTGACACAGAACAGCAGAGGAGGCTGACGCTGCGCAGGCCGACGCTCCGCGGTTCGGCCCCTCAACAACTGGAGAAGCTCAACGGTCGGTTTGAATATTAGCTTAATCAAAGTTATTACAACCTTCGATGAGAATAATCCGCAGAAAGCGTGTTTTAAGTCTTTTTTAGGGCTTTATTAGACAGCGACAGTGACGAGGCAGACAGGAAATGAAAGGGACAGAGACAGCGGCGCCACGCGCATCAAAGGTCTGCAGGTGGAATCGAACCGGCGACCGTTGCCATGGAGGCAGACCGTATAGCTCCCTGCCTTGATCGCAGCTGAAACTAATCAATGCTTTTCATTAAGAAATGAGGCGATTCATCATTGACGAGGTTGGAGTTAATAGTCCGGGCAATCTCGTTTATTTGGACACCCCAGTCCCTTTGAATACAATATCCTGTTTAAGACAGGCTCTTTAGTTGGATGATAAAAGATCATAACATATACTGAGAAGAGTTTATCAGTTTTAACATTTTTGTTTTTGATTCACGCTGTTAGGCGGCAAAGTTAAATACCAAAGCATGGAAACGGTAAAACGACCAAACAGCGCCATCCGCCGCACTCTGTCCCAATAACAGTGTCATTCCTCTATTTCATTAGACACTCAAGCGGCTGAATGAAAGTTACTTTGTGGCCTCACTAGATTTAACTCACAGATATAATCTGAGGACAGTGTGTAAAAGTCAGAACCTCTAATTTCACCGGGACATTAATTCTACAGCCGACGCCATCGGCCCCTCTCGTTTGCCGGCCGCTCTAAAGCTTCTCTTACCGATTTTATGGTGTGGATAATAAAAACACACACACACAAGCTCAAAAATAAATAAATAAATAAATAAATAGATAAAAAAGCACAAACTGCCTTGTGCAGAGCAGCCGCTGGGGAATATCTATGGAAAGCCAACATGGTTCAGTGTCTCTTCACGGGCCCTGCGAGCTGCACAGCTGCAGCAGTTCGACTGTACGTTCAAACAGCTGGCACTCGACGGGAGCTAAGTGCATCTGGAGGAATTTGAAAATTATACAATGCTTGGGGAAAAAAAAGGCACTTACACTGGTGTCCCGACAACCTGCTAATTTTTCATGATTAGTTAGTCCTTGTTAAAGCTCTCGTGTCAACAGCAGAGCAGAGCGATGGCGTTGCACAAGACGGAGCGACACGAGATGCAGATTTAATGAAATGTTGCACGATGAAGCTCTTTGCTCTGCACACATCTGCCCGTCCGGCACCCAGGGAAAACACGTGGTGGGGAAAAAAACAAAGATGGGCATTACTCACATAAATGTTAACGTCGGCGTTGAGTTTGTATAGAGCGTAGGATTCGTCTGACGCCGTGAGGATGAGGTTCATTGGCCTGGCGTTGGTCATCTCCAGAGAGAACATCTTGGAATCCTGCGGGAGAAACAAAACACTTGTCACTCGAAAAATGGAAAATGAGAAGTTCCAGCTGGGATGCTTTTTAAATTATGCACTGTGTTTACTTCAACTTCAGACGGTGCATTTAAATATTCAGTGTCACAATTTCTAATTCTGTGTGAAAGACAAACGGTCCGGAGTTTATGATTGTGTTGCAGGCGGGGAGACTGTTTGGCGGCGGTGCAGATCTCCAGGTGGAACAGTGGGGCTGATTAGGAACACAAAGAAATCGTGTGGCATAAATATTCACTCACCCTGTGAAGCCATCCATATGGGAACGGCTGTGCTGCCTGTAATGAGTTTTTCGGTGTGTGTACCATGCTGAGCGTGTGCTGTCTGTGTTTTACAAACAAAGCAGTGAAAATAAAAAACCCCCAAACTTTATAAAATGTTTCGAGCGCTCCAAACAATCTTGCTTCTTTCTCCTGCCACATGTGCCATGTTGTCATCATCATTTAATTTATATATATCATTTTATATCATTTAATATATTTATATTATTATATTGTTGCTGTGACCCAGTGTGAGACAAGACAACTATCAAATTGTATCTATAATTGTATGAATAGCAATAAACAGCCATTAACTATATGTGTATTGTCTTGGTTAAACGGTAGGATTTGCTAATAGAAGACGCACACACACACACAATATTGGATGCACAATTGCATAAATTGAGCTTTGCTACAGTGGTTTATTTAGAATAACATGCATTTTTAATTTATATGTGAAATATTACATAATAAAGCATGCACATATTGTCTGCAAACAGGAGCCTGCGTACATTTCTGTAAATGTAATTGTGGTATTTAGGCTGTTACAGTCAGTGAAATGGGTATGAGACGTAGCGACATTCATATTTTACCACTAATATGCAAAATTATAACTGAGTGACTAAAGCATGTATGCATGTATGTGACCTAAAGTATAAGCATTTGGGGACTCTGAGCAGTGCATCACAATCACATATACTCTAATTGTGAGCTTAACACAGGATAAAGATCTGCCAGTATGCCAGCATTTGTGTTTCAGAGTCAAATAGGACACGACTATCCCCAAATTTTGCAAACCTCCCCATTAAATGAACAGACAGACCTCAAGTTGACGGAGTAGAGAGACACTTTGCTTGCAGCACCAAGTTTAAAAATAGTTCTGACTGCAGTTTAATTCGCCACAAGTTTGATTCCATCTCTGCCCTGTTGCAAAAAAAATAAATAAATCAGTGGGGGGACGTGACAATTATCCTTGTTTTCACAACTACGAAATGTCAACACATGCGTCTCTCCAGAAAAAGCCGTGCCAGTCATTTGAGGAGGGCTCGTGAAGACAGACAGGAAGCTGCCTTTGCTGCCTGCCTTCGTATTGACAGAGGCATTAATGAGGTAATGCAACTCGGTTCTATTCTTACATCTCGATGCAGCGCGAGTCAACGGGGGGGGGGAGTCCAACCTGACGTGCTTTGAGCTGTGTTTCTTTATCATTCATAACGTATGGCTTTTGTTGCGTTGAAACCGCGCGATGCAACTCCGCAGTAACGGCGCACGAATCATTTCAGTTGCAGCTTTTAAATGAGTTTATGTATTTCTCATAACCAGCGGCCCAGTGTCGCCCCCCCCCCCCGTAAACACACGCCTGATCCCGGTGGTATTTATATACTGTGTGTAAAACCTCATTAGCATAATTTAACACATAATGTAATACCTCATTAACCATATTTTCAGCTGAGGGTAACACAATGGTGATGTGATTCGCTAATCACCACCACAGTCACTCTATGAATCAGCCTTAATTACCATGCTCCACATGCGCGTAGGGTGAAGCTGGTAGCGCTGAGTTTTATGGATATAAGTGGTGGCGAGTAAACCTTTTCACTGCGGAATAATAAGTCTGAGTTTAGAGACATTTTATTTCCAAGACGGACTTAATTCCAACAAATCCTAGGTCTAATTACTTTTACCTCTGTAATAGCCCCAAGATAATTGGGTTTGGAGAAGCGAAAGAGTCGTGGATTTGAAATTGCTTCAATTTTATGACTCGGTGCATTAGAAATGAACAACAGATTCAAATAAAAACAACTTGGAAATATCTTTCCAGTTTGATGCTTTTTGTGGGAATTTAACATTCAGAAATACAAATTTCTGCTTTCATCCATCTGTGATTCCTTCTGACACCAAACACTTTATTCCGTTTATCCGAAAGCAGATTGTTTTCAGAGCCGGGGCTGCTGGGGAGACAATGAGCATGCTGGGGGAAACAGTGTGAATCCCTAATATTAAATTCATTTACTTGCTACCTGATGCTGCCAGAGCTTGATCCAGGAGAATTGTGATGAGCCCAGGCCTGCGCTATGGAAATTTTCAGACCCCGTGCAGAACAAATTAGGTCTGAGGAGACCATCAACAAATTGCCTCCGAGCAAAACACAGACGCACTGGAAGGAGAGGCTCGCGCGCCCGGTGCAACGGTCAGAGGGATCTGTCATCGCACACACACACAGACACACACACACTGTATCATCTTGTACAGGGTGGGTTTTGCATAACAGGTGCTGCACCTTATGATATGTGTTCAGCTCGTTCCTTTTAAACACTGGCCAAAGGGGGCGCTGCAGCCCCGGGTGAAACCGCGAGGTCGTTTGTTACTGAATGAACGCGGAGTCAGGATCTTCTGCGGGAAAGACCCGCGGACTTTTTCGTAACGACAGGAAATTTGCTTTTCCATCTTCACTGTGTAATCCATTTTTAATAGGAACAAGAACGTAGCTCGATTGGCCTGAAGACAAAGGAAACATATTAGGGACCGAGTTATCACAATAAGGGTCTCTGCTTATCGCGGAGACGGAGACGTGCTGTCACGCAAAGTCTTCCCAGAAACGCCACGCCGTATTTTACCTGAACCGTGTTGCATCGGCGTGCCGTAAAAGAATGAACGGCACTTCCTGCGGAGTTCACTGCGCCTCACGCAGAGATAACCCAGCGCCGTTTTCCTTAAATACTCCTTTCTAATGAGCTCCATCGTCGCTCTGTCTAGTTTCCCCTCCCTCCATCCTTTAGTGACTTTCAGTCTTTCTTTTCGAACTCCCAATCATGACTGCTGCTGACCCTGATCACTCACCTTTGCTACTTTTGTTCCTGTGCTTTCAAGATACAATTGTTTTCCTCTTCAGACTCTTTCTTTTTTCTTTTTTTTTCTCGAGAGCATTTTTTTGAAGGGCCTTTGCTGATGCAGTTTCCAGTTATTCTTTTGGCTCTCTCCCTTAACTTGAATTGGCTCCGTTGGTCCGGTCTCGGCTTCGTGCCAAGACCCTGACTACCCAAGCCAGCGTGTGACATCAATGGTACAAGCAGCTCCTCCCTATGAATTCTCCTGGCCTGTGGCAGCCCCTTGATGCTCCCTTTATAATTCTCTGTGCGGTCAAACTGTGAGAGTCGACCGTCTCTGGCAGGTTGTAAATCAGTACGAAAAACAAAAGGGATGGGGAAGAAGGTGATAAGGAAATTTGAAGGACAAAGAAAGGGGGAGGCAGGAGCTAACCTCCCATCTGACTGGACAGTTTGGCAAGCGATGAAGACGTTCGCCTTCCTCTGTGTTTACAAGAGAAATCTGCTCTAAACAGACAGTCAAGAGCAGATAAGAGGTCTGTGTTGGGAGATCTTAAGTCCACTTTCTTCTTTCGTTTGATAAAGCCTCCACTCATGGTCCCACATGAGAACAGAATATGTTAACTCTGTGCAACTCCGTCCATTGCATCACACAGATCCCCAGTCGATTTCATCCCACCCCCACCAGCTTTTTATGCTATTTTATCAGACGACTTGCACCATGTTCGTGCTCAAACTAACTCGCCGCAACGAAATGTGTCTCCTCTTGCTCTCTCACGTGACATAATGTGTCTGGTTTTACTCTTCGGGCCTAATAATGTGACCGAGAGACGCGCTTCCCTCCTAATATGCTTTAAATCTGTTTAGTCATCAAACTGCTTTTTCTTCTGATTTCCAGTCCATTAAATATGCCGTAGCACTGCAGTCCATTAGACTTGGCAACAGAGCTGTATGCCAATAGCTCAGTCTTTGCGGTAGAGACGATCATCTGCTTGCACGATGTTAGCAGTCTTACTTAAAACAAAAGCGAGTGAGGTGTCGGACACTTGTGTTAATGCGTCTTTGTGTAACATCAGAACTAAACGCTGGTATCCTCAGAAGATTCGATTCAGCTTAGCTTACTGGTGAAAGTTCTCCCTTTAAAGATGAATCATGAGTCTTTCCTCCGGAGCTTTCCGAGAAACAGCTGAAGGATTTACAGAGTTGATGGATTCGGGCAGGCGCTGCATTGCACAACCCTGTGATGTTACCTTGGCTAGACTGCACGCAGCACATCGGCCTTCCCCCGGCTCATAATCGCAACCAAATGAGAAAGGATGACCAGCAGAGTGAAAAATAAAAAGAGACAATAAATAAACAGCAGCTGCTTAACACGAGCTGTGTGAACGTACTACATAAAGAACTCTAAGTGAGAACAAACAGCAAACAAACAGAGCACACTGATAAAGAAATGACTAATGTGAGCTGACCGACAATGTTGGACAGTGAAAAATGGAGTCTGGCGCAGCAATAACAACATATAGATTAAAAGTTTTCTGGAGTTACTTTCCGGGTGTCGTTCCCCCGAAGCTAAAAGTTTTACAATCAAAACGACCCAGTGCACTATCTGCAATTATGGCGTGAATCTGTTCATTGGAAGAAAATAATAATAAAAAAAAAAAAAAAGAAATGAAATCTTTAATAATTTAACACAACAGCTTTAAAGACAGAGCCAAGCTTGCAGAGCTGGGTTTAGACGTAGGGGGAAAAAAACAAAACGGTGGGATGTTGAGAAACCTCATCTTCCCGATAAGTCCGGCATCTGTTATGGGTTAGCTCGTCATTTGGCTGATAAAGGTTGGACAGGGAGCATGTGTCTTTCATTCCACAGCGTGGGAATAAGATCTGGGGGTTTCATATACTGGACGTCTGCACCCCCCTTCATGCAGTAAGGGTAACAACACCAACACTGTCGACACGCTCCGAGCCGCGGCTTCTGGTGAACCAGTCAACGCTAGCTGACGTCAAGTGCAGGAGTGTCTCACCAGACGCCAGACTTAAGGACTGTCAAACACAGCAAGTGTTGTTTACAACAGTTTTCAACCCACAATCGACACCAGAACCAGAGCTCTATTACATCCTGTTGTTATCTACTGTTATCCACGAAGCCGACAATGCAACTTAAACATAACTACGCTAATGTAGCCTTGCGCTGCTAGCCTCAGGAGCCTAAAGTCCTGAACAATCTGGACTCAAGTGACATCACTTTATTAGACTGACAGTTTGTGTAAACCTTGTTCTGGAGCCACAAAAGGCTTTGGTCGATGTTTTTAACATATGCAGCTGCGCTCCCAAAGAGCAATAAACAGATTTATAAAAGCTGTGTAAAAGCTGTTTTTCTGTTACATATGTCGGTTTCTCCCTCCTTCTCGCCTCTCCTGACTCTTGTTTATCCGATGATTCTCTGTGTTGTGCACACTCAACTCTCATTAGTTCGTTCTGTGTGTGCCATTTTCTCTCCCCCGCCTGCCAACCGTCAGCGTTGAGTCAGCTCGTCACATGACCCCCTCACCTGCCCACCCAGCTGCTCCTTGTTTGCGGTTAGCCCCAGTTTATACAGAGGAGAGCCATCAGTTCATCTCTGCCAGATTATCCATGTTGTCTTAGCGTGCCAGCCTTTTCCAACACAGACTTTTTGACTTGTTGTGGTGGGAACACCACACTTTAAACTGATTATTTATTCTGTTCAAGTGTTTCAGCAAGCCCTGAGAGTGTAATAGTGAGCCCAAGTGCTCGATATCAGGACCCTGAGGCCTGTGCACCTAAGCAGAATTCAGCCAGCATTCATTTTCTTATTTACACCTTTGCTTCTCCTGCTGTGACAAGTCAAAATGCCTCTCGAGAAACAAACGCCGTCTCTGTTCTGCTGATAATTGTGCTCCTACCTATCTACAGTATGTAACCTCAGCCTCCACCGTTGGCTTTGCTAGATTTTAATGCTGCGACATAGTGCATGCAATCTGACAGAGCCTCCAGCTGTGTACATAAAAGAGAAATTGAATTCAAACCGACTCCCCGAGCTCGTAACAATGAATGACATGTTCCGCTATCTGCAAAGCACTGAATGCATACAAGGGGAGCACGTGTGCGATGCATGGGCTGTGTGACTGGAATTGACATTTTGTACAGTCCGCTGAAAAGGATGATTAATTAGCAGATGATAGCATAGCCATGACGGACCAAGATATTGGATTTAAATGACAAGTGAGCGGAGTTGACAGCCTGACAGATGGCCGTGGCGTTGAGGGTGCGGCATTTTAACTTTCTACATTCTGTTGCACCTCAGCTCTGCGATTATTATCTGGCCTGCTGCGAAGGTTTCATTTGCATGCCTACTGTACATGTTAAGTAAGGAGTAAGGGTATTTTTTTTCCATTTCTAATACTGTGAATCTATTTGCATTCGTTTCCACTAATGTCAAGCATATTTTCGACTTGTTCACATTTCCATAATTAGCGCTAGCCGCTCAGGGCCTCGTTTGTATAACCTTGACATCCTTACCGTGGCGGCAAACTTCAGGTTGAGGATGTGGACCTCTGTCTTGTCCTCGCTGATGAAGCTGGTCCAACAGCCAGTTAGCATCTGGGTCATGTAGATCCACGGGTTGTTTGCCTTCGTTGGATCACATGTCTGGTGTGAGGCTGAAAGAAATCAAGTACAAATGGTTAAGGGGTGGTCAGCAACACAGAATTCAATAATCTCTTCTTACATTACTACGCAAATTCCTGCATTATCTTGTCCTGTGCCAAGTAGTGCAAGATATGTCATATTTGGACATCAGCAGCATGTGAATCAATGACCTACAGACCCAGAAATGTTAAAGATTCCTTGTCTTAAAGGGGCTAAATTTGTTATTAGTCATTCTGAAAGCTCGTCCCCAGTCTCAGAGTATGGATGTTAAATGTGTGGGTAGGACTACATTGTTTAAAAACAAATCTGCCCGTTCAGGTTTATCAGACTTGTCAGGATACCGGGCTGCAGTCATCCATCAAGCCCGCTCACTCCGCTCTCTGCTGCGAGCCTGCCGTTTAACCTGGGGATCCGCGTCTCTGGAGGCTGAATTAATCGAGCCGAGGCTGCGCGGTCATGGGTGAGGTTGGGTATAAATACCTGGTGTGTGACCTGGGCTACGTGTACGTGTGCGTGCTCTATTGTGTTAGATTAAAGCGAGCATGTGCGTGCACGAGCTCGCTCTAACCTGTCTGAAGTTGGCGGGGACAAAATATTCTTCTGCAAACTTCCTCTTTCCTCAAGGAGAACAGCGGAGAATACAGTGACGAGGGTCAGGTGACTTTTCCAGCTCAATCAGGGATCTCTTTCCTGGCTCCCACTTTTTGCTGATTATGCCAAGTTCATGCGATATTTCTGTCTGCTGCAGCGGTCACTAAGTCACATCAGGTGATTATAAGACCATAAATTCTTGCATGACACGGCCCAGAGACATGACAGACTACACATTGTTCCCTGACCAATCATCGACCAATTGCCATCCATCCGTGATGTGCATGATGTCAGCGGGAAGGAGGTGCCGGACACTGATTTCCAGGAACAAGAATGTAAACAAACGATGGCGGCGGTGTGTGTTGTCGACGGTCTAAACTGGTGATCGTTCCTCTGCACCAGCAACATGATTCTGCTTTCATTGCATCACTAGGCATCCCAGATGTAGCGCTGGTTGACATATGTCGATGCTGACACACAATGTCAGGTACAAGTCATGAGATCCGATTGTCGCCCATTGCCATTCCCGACCCGACGCCCCTAAATCTGCCAGACTGGGGTGTAACCGGGCTGATGTTCGGTGATCTGAACCCGACTTTAGAGATGAAAAGGTCTGACTGGGGCATCCTGTGTGACTGCAGTCTTGGCGGCAAGCAACATCAATATCAGGGTCTCTTATCTGGATTCACACCTCAGGACAAAGCCTGACAGCTTTCCACTTTTCATGAGATCAGTAAAAACCAGCCTGTCCTGCACCTAAATATTAGATAAGCCTATCCAAAGAAAGATGAATCTAAGCAATATACGGCTGAGCATCCACCGTGCATGCTTCAATCACCCCCAAAACAGCTGGTGCTGAAGCATATAAGCGAGGGAGTGCGATATCCTAACAGAAACAACTAATTTAGTAAGCAAATGCTGCATGACATAACGCCCCACTGACTTTTATGATGTATTTGGTCTGTTTACCCAGCAGGACGCAATCCCTCAGAGAGGAGATGTGGTGTAAAAGAAGTGAGATGAGAACAGAGAAGGGAACGGAGAGGAACGGGTTAATGGGAAATCGCAAAGTTTGGAAGGTCAACAGGATGTGCCTTATTTAGAAGCGGCGCTAATCAAAGACCTTGGTTGAGGCGATGTCATCACTGGTGGTGGAGGAGAATGGACGAAATGGGATCGAAAGTGACGAGTGCTGAGGAAAAGCAGCTAAAAGAGAGGCAGCTGGAACACGTTACATAACCGGCACTTACAACCGCTTTTGTTGTCCCCACAATGCAATTCACTTGGTACTGGCCTCTTACTCATTCGTTCAATTCATGCATTTGTTGACGCTGCTGCCGGTTTATCTGAACCACAACAACAGCGAAGAGAAGAAAGACGTTCTGATGAGACATCATATTCATAAATATCATTATAAATATCTCAGATTCCCCACCCATGGAAACCTTTTCCAGACCAACATCCCAACGCCATTTAGTAGTATGTGTCAAATCAAGGACACATTTGCCACTAAATAGGGGGATTGAGATGGGGGGGGGGCAAAAGAAACCAGATAATATTATAATTTTATATTTGAGAGGCCATAATTCGAGAGTTAGAACATTTCTTTTTCTTAATCGACTAACCGTAGCAGCTCTTCTGCTCGGCTTTGGACGGCAGCTTTTCTCGCAGATGAAGACGAAGAGCCGTCCGTGCTCCTCTGCCGTCCCTTTCCCCCTCCCTCACCGCAGAGGTCAAGGCTGGTTTCCTGTTATTCTGCCCCTCTCTGTTGATGTCTGTTGCTCAATATCCACATCCATAAAGTTATTTCTCTCTTGTTCTGCTGTGACAGAGTCAACGGCCCATGACTGTCGCCCGAGAGGTCCGGGTATAAATCACATCGACGGCGCAAGACTGAGCACGCGAGTGTGTGCGCACATGCATGTGTCACCGGTCTCCTTTTTACGAGTCACCATAGGATATGAAGAACATTCATTTTGCCCTCTTGACCCCGGAAATGCCAATGGCCTCGCTAAGCGGTCTGCTGGTAAATGAGGTATAGAAGAACCATTCCATTCCCTGTCCTCTTTATCTACTTATATCAGTCCCCTCCATTTCCTATTCCATGAGAAGACATGTTTATGGATGCTGGTGATTTCCATTTAGATGTTAGGCATGACGGGGAGATGTGAGCCGAAAACATTTGGGGACATTAGAGGGGATAGAAAATGGTCTGGATTCGTGAAAAGAGCATATAATCAGATTTCATCTTTAGGTTTGCTTCGGTTCTCGACGCTGGCTTCATTTCAGTAGTTAGACACGTCACATTATGCTGGTGTCAATTAATTTGCATGCCTGAATGGGCTGCTGCTAATTGACATATGAAATACACTATATGGCTAAATTCACAGGCACTTTCATTGAGCTGAAAACGTATTAAACATATTATAGCAAACTGATCGAATGCTTATACAATTAAGGCCAACAAGTGAGCAGCCAGAATCCATCACGGACCTTTGGAAAAAGCCCATTTTTGCAGACTGCGCCAATATCCGGGAGCCACGAAACAACTTAAAAGTATGATGCACTTTAATCTGCCCTCAGAACTTTTCCTGGTTATCTGCAGCACCCTGGAGCCGCAGCTAACAAGGAGAGCAAAGGCTCCCATCTGGAAACTTCACATGTCCATGGTCTGTCTGCTCTTTCTTTCCTAGCCCTCCAGGGCATTCCGGGAAAAGATAGGAGACGAGTTCACCAAATCACAGACATCCGTTTTCCATCCGCATGTGTTCAATTGTGTATAGTGTCATTAAGACAGCACCAAGACTGTGACCATTTTAGGGCATCTCGGCATCAGCTAACTATGTTCTGCTTCTGTCAGTCACTTTTGCTAACATGCTAATGTTAGCAAACCCTGTGAACTCTGCACATTGTAATCTTTGAGGCTTGTGGAGCTCAGACAGAGTCTTGCAAGTTTAATATTGTTGTACTGCTTGTAGTAAACTAAAAGATTTACAGACTGCAGCTAGCCTGACCAAGAACATGTGGATAAATTACTCTCCACGTGTGCATCATTGTTTTTCTCTCCGCTGTTTCGAGACTTTAATTAAGACACCGTAAAAGCGTAATGAATTCAGGTCGCCAACCTGAACCTCCTACATTAAGTTAAACTGTCCGTAATAGTGCACCGCAGCTGCACTGAGGCCAGTAGCTGCGCTGGGCGTTACTGGAGACTTTGAGGTGATTCATCAGTATGAGGGATCAAAGGAGGCTTCGAAAGTGCTGACATCCTGTATTTCTCCTTCTTCTGCTGCTTTTCTGTCAGATGTATTCGAGCACAACGGCAGTAAGTACCTAACAATGGCTGCACATGAACCACCCGGGCCACAAAACTTCTCTAAAAGACCTCGGCGGTGGCGAAACACTCTGAGTCAGTGGCTGTCCAATCATCAGAAAATGTGCTACAAATGTTACGTAACACCCGTGACTGCAAAAAAGGAGATATACATGCTAAATTTGGGTTTGGACCCAATTACATTAAATTGTTACAAATGCTCGTGAAGATAAGTTTGCACGACGTAGGCACCCACAGAGGCGTCGGCAGGGCCCAATAGTTGTATAGGGTATGTGAGCAGTGCACTCACAGCTCCATCCCGCGAGCATTACATTATGGTGGCACTGGCTGCATTGTTACACAGTAGGTTAACATGAATCTGGTTCAACTCATCGCGTGGAGACAGTGGAGGAGCAGCGGGCGGAAAACCTGGAGTGGCTGCGAGCGTGGTGATGACAGGACAGAGGAGATGAGGTTTGTTACTGTCGCTCTTGTGTGACAAAGGAAGACAAAAACATTGAGAAGTCGCTCGAGAGTTCAAGAAGGAGTCGAACCGTGGCTCCGGACTGTCCAGAGCTGCACAAAAAGCAGAAGTACATACTTGATGAAGAACGGACACCTACTGTATCTGATTATCACTTCTTGTTTTGGACATATTCTTGGGTGTCAGCATCTCACTGGTCAGCAGAAATAGAAATGACCTTAAATGAATCACGACGGGGTTATAAGCAAACAAACAAGACGTTATTTCCTGGAAAAAGGCGATTTTTGCCAGTAAGCTTCTACTAAGAAATACGATTTGATGGATTCGAATGAATGTTACCCTGGATTTTTGCTGAGCTTGTTTGCTGCGTTTTGCTGAGCTTGTGTTTTGCAGATGTGCAAATGATGTGGTTTGGTGGGTGAAGTTAGTTGCTGGTGCCATACAGCTAAGGCTGTTTATGTTATGTTAGCTAGCTACTTCTGCCGGCGTATTAAAGATTTCTACAGGCGCCTGCCCGTCTGCAACACCGGTGCTTCAACTTAGAGCATCCGTGCTGAGGCCACATTGCAGAGTAGAGCGAGGAGCCAATGTTGAGCACTTGAATTTCAAATTTCCATCGCACCTTAACTAAATGTTCATTTAGATTCAAGGGATTGAGCACCCGGAGCCCAATAACTAGCTACCTTTTAACTCACCTCGGGCAAGCAAGAAGGCCGGCTTGATTTCATGCCCTGTCTTTCATGCCCTCCCTCATTGTAAGTCACAGTGGGAAAGAGCATCAGCTGCCCAGAGTTAAAATGCAAAGGGAAGACTTGTAGAACTCGACGCTACAGTGCATGACTGCATATGAAAGACAGAAAGAAGAAGGGGAAGCCCTGACAGCAGACAACGTCAAGCCCAACTGTCTCCCCTGGTCCCCTGGGGCAGAGTAAACTGTTTGTGTCCAGGGTCGGACGACGGAGTCACGATGGGGAAGGGGGAGGGAGGGGTCAGCGCTCCTATCAGAGTTGGTCGGAGAGGGAAAGGGGAGCTTCAAGGCTGGCTCAAGTCTCTCTCTGGACTCCACACACACACACACACACCTATTGTCCCGGCGTTTCCGCAACTGCAGATTGAGGCCTAACCATCCACAGGAAGGTAAACAAGCTCTTATCAGTGCTCTGCAGGGGCCTGCACTGTCCCCTGGCCTCTCACCCCTGCATACTACACATTACACACTCCATACAACACACAAGCTTCCCGACCATCTCACCTCCCTGAAACTCTAACTAAAAAAAAATAAAAAAATAAAAACTGCTGATTAGTCTTGTCAGTTTAATAGCTCAAGACTTTTCATGTGTGCGCCTGTGTGCCAAGACCTGCGTCCAGTGTTTGCTGGAGAGGAACTGAGGATGTGATAGCGGGTCTGGAGACAGCCTGTCTTCACACTCGCTCTGTTTACACCTCTGGGAGCCATTCGTCCGTCGTCTCATCGTTGTCGGAAGCCGGCTGAACAACAAGTCCAACGGTGGCGTATGGAAGGTCTATGGCTCACTTCCTCCGTTGTTCGCCCGCTAACTTACTGCCCCGTCTCCTGCTGGTAATTGGCTATTCCGTATTCTTTGATGCAGATACGTTCGAGTGCAAGCCCCGCGTTTCTTGAGCAAACAGCATCATTTTAATGTCGACGCTCACATGTGCTCTCAGGTGATCTGTCATGTCCCAGACACCGTCGGCCACCAGGTATACTGCGTTCGCTTTTGTGGCGAGTTCCTCCGCCCCGGCGCGCGCGCGGACAGAGGCGGGTGGCAAAACACAATTAATCATCTAAGTGTTAATTGGTGGATAGACAGACTAATTTAGCAACTTTCATGCTAACTGCGAGCAACCAAAGCAGATTGAGGCGTTCGAGATTCATTGCACAGTGGTTGCTCCCAATCATTCAAGATTAATGTAGCTTTGCACAACATATGCTTCGTGTAGAACCAACAGAGATTAGCC
The DNA here is from genome assembly GCA_008933995.1 of Datnioides undecimradiatus. Classification (NCBI taxonomy): domain Eukaryota; kingdom Metazoa; phylum Chordata; class Actinopteri; order Lobotiformes; family Datnioididae; genus Datnioides; species Datnioides undecimradiatus. Next base: position 4,246,642 of record WARS01001868.1, on the reverse strand, counting down.
CGTTTTTCTTGACTGATTTTTGCCAGTAAATGTTAATACTTTCCGATATGAGGGCGGCATACTAATGAAGGCCCTGTTGTGTATTTAAAAAAAACACATTTGAAGCGAGCGAAGTCAAAAGGTACCACCACGATCCGAGTGTAAGCTAAAGAGTCGACGAACCAAAGTGCAACATACAGGATCAGCAGAGCTATCACTCCCACGTCGATTGACAGCTCTTTTCATACTCCCACGCAGACGAATATTACTTTCAGCTGTGGGTTTGTTGACAACAGCAAAATAGGCATGTTCTCTCATCTGCTGTGTCAGCTGAGAAACACAAAAACACATCTTTCTTTAGTTCAAAGGCTGCAGTTGCATGTGTAAGGACACTTTTACATTTATACGGTCACATAAAACACACTGGGCGTCTAATGGCATAAAGCTTTTTGAATTATCTCACGGAGAGATCTATGAGCTGGCTTCGAGTTTATGATTTCGTCTTCACTATTTAACTAATGGAAGTGTCTGGACTAGGAAGAGTTGTTTGACAAGTGCAACTTTATTCCCTCCAGCGTCTGTGAAAAGATTATTAAGTATCCCGAGTTTGACTGCTGGATTTGTTGTAGTTACAGTACATGAGCAGATTAAAATAATCTGTCAGATGTCTCAAGGCTTTTTTCTTGGGAGTCACATATTCTGCTTTCCTGACATATCGCAGAAACGCAAGCAAAATGAAAAATGCCGGCGTCCAAAGCCGGCGAGGATTCACATCAAACATACACGCCTGCTGCACACACGCAAACACACACGCAGTGAGACATCAGAGAGAGATTTCAGCTCTCTAAATACAGGATTGACCGGTGTGGCACCTGAATCAACAGGAAAACTACCCACCCAGTGCTTGAATCAAGAGGTTCTGCCATTATACAACGCTGTGCCGCGCGCCGCACATTACACAGCGCTGACCGTTTTGGAAATCGGGTTATGCCTGCGCAGAAAGATTGCAGGAGTAATTGCGTTAACGTTTGCTGCTCTGGTGTCCGTTGCATCTTCTTCCAGGCCGAGAGAAAAGTTTCCGAGCAAAGAGTCTTTGTTCGTGCGAAAACATGCCACGAAGCATTTTAGCCGAGAACATTTTGTTCATAGCCGCTCTGCCAGAGACAGATTAAATGGCTGATTCTGCCCTGCATAGCAGCGCTCTCATTAATTAAAGTCACTAGTGGATGAATTTTCAATAAAATGAAGACGTACGATGTAAAATAGCTTTGTTTTGCCTGAAGCGCTCCCAGGAGTTTCCCTGCGCCCCCTTTGAGCACCTTTGACTCAGGACCTCTGACCCGCCGGGAGTTTTCCCTCCAAACTCTGTCCCGCCGCACAGGTACACTTCCTGCGTTTGTGCAGACCCCGGGGTCGACCGCTGGCAGACAGGCTCGGAGATAAGAATACGTAATGCCATGCCTTATCTGCGCAGACAACTCATGTTGACATGAGCGCAAGTGGTCGCCATGCTGACGAGGCGATTATCTCGCCCGCTCCTAATGAGCCATTCGGTGCTCATGCAACTGCATAATGAAAAGCAGTGGACCGGAGGCCCACGAGATCCTGCAGCCGCACAACTTCATGCAAGACGCAGCAAAGAGCCATAATCTGAAATCGATAAAAATCTAAATTATAGATCACTGGGTTCCGCGTGCACGCTAAACTCTCTCTGTTTCTATAATTTAGGACCAGGCTTGACTATTAAATCAGCTCTGGAGTATCACAAAGGGTCACGTGACATAGAATATGAAGCATACAGTATAAATGGATTTACCTTTTTATTGCACAAGGACAGTGTTTAGGACAATTTACAGAAACCGGGGTCCTCTCACTGCAAGGACAGCCTAAAATATGTTTCCGGTAATAAAAAGAGAAAAGGGAACACGGGGAGATAACGCAAACGAGGTGCTGAGTGTGCTGCAGCCTAACCAGAGTCCTCCCGAGTAATAAAACAATAATGCGTGCCATAAAGATCGCAGGATCTGATCCTCACCTATATTTTTCTATTACTCAGGACAAATACTGATAAATTCCCTGATTTATTTTGAATTATAAAACAGAAAAACAATGTCACACACTGAAATAAATGCCCCCGTAGCGTCGTATCCCATGCATACTGCCCCTTGGACATGTGCAGTTCCATTATGCTTCTTTCTCTCTCTCTGACGACGCTCCAAATGTTGTTTCTGGGAAGTGCTGCTGCACGCTACAACCGTCGTGACACGGTGTTCGAGTGCTGGCTGGTGGGAATCATGTGGGGACAAACAGGGGAGAGGAACAGAGGGTTAGCGAGGCTCTCCCGCACTGCGTTCTGTATTCAAACAGAGGAAAAGCGGCAGTCAGAAATGGATTGTTATTTGGGAGGGGCATAACACTGGGGGAGATTGAAATCGGTCTGAGGCAGCGACAAGTGGTCGCGTCTCCCTGCCACCCAGTCTGACTGCAGGCAGTGCCGGCTCACCACAGTAAAACAGGGGAAGTGGGCTGTTTTGACTCTCAGCGCCATTTTTAACATGACGTTTTGTTTTTTTTTCTTTCTTTTCTTTTTCTTTTTTAAATTTTTTTTGGTTTGCTTTCGGCTTTTCCTACTACAGCGTGCCTTCCGAGAAAAACCTTTGTCATCTCTTCCCTTTCTCTTTTTAAATCCCTGACAACCCATTACTGCTAACGAATTAAGATTATTTCTCTTGCAGCCCTCTGCGTAATTACTCATAGCCTTTTATTTTCACTTTTCCTAACTTATAATTTAACTGGGTCTCCATATCTCCTCGCTTTTATCTCTCTCTTGTCCCTTTTCCTATCTCTCTGTTTTTTTAATCCCCTATTTACTTCTCTTCCCCTACATCTTCCCTCTGAACCACTTATCTGCTCTTTGACAGTCACATAAATTTGACCCCCCACTCCCTTACTGTCTCCATGAATCAGTCTTTATGAAATCTGTTATCTCTGTTAGTCTGTCCGTCTGTCTCGCTCCCTCCCCCGCTCTTTTAAGATTCATTCTCAGACGGCCCTCCCTCCTTCTCCAGCGGCTCGCTAATCACTTTTGTGCTTTTCCTTCAGCCCGTGGAGGGAGACTCTGGGGTAGACAGAAGTGCAGCAGGAGGTCTGGCAGTTAACATCACGATGCCTGGCTCCCACTGGGAAAGTTGTTGCAGCAGGGGGCATATTCAACACTACTTCCCTGCCAGGAAATGCCGGGCGCGCGGCGGATAAAACTGCTAAATACAAAGACTGCAGCCAGACGCGTAGATAATTGTTAATGTGACCAACTGCTTCACTCAGCTTAAGTGGTCGCGGTTCTTCTCCTTCGCCATTATAAAGTCGCGTGGATGTAAACATTTGGAAACCTCTTACACTGAAGTGCAACGCATGCCTGAGAACTTCCACGGTGCAGATCTCTGGAGGAGCTTGGTCAAGAGCGAGAAAATAACCCCGGTGATGTCATCGCGGTTATCTCAGCTCGGACTTGGAGACTCCGAGTTCATTGCAATACAGCAAAGCACAAGGGTATAAGGATTGATTAAAGACCGCGGAGCTGCACTGTGGTAGAAATTATTAGAGCCTGAACCATAAAACAAATTAAAAGTCCGGGCGTCTCAGCCTCAGCGCCCCCAGTTTTGACTATTCCCTCAACTATGGCTGAGGGATCTCTGCAGGAACCCCTTCAGAGATGTGTCAAAATGCATTTGGTGGTAAATGACGCACACTGGCCCGTCTGAGGCAGCTTCTGTCGCATCCATAAGGCGCCAAATTAAAAAAAAAAAAAAAGAATCCATTAAATGCCTTTAAAAGACACACTTGGATAAAAGCGTTGCAACCCGCCTGGAAGCTGAGCACAAACAGACTGAAATAAACAAGATTAACGAAAGAGTAACGTCCCAACTAATGAGAACCGGCAGTACAGTTAGAAGCCCGGGAGAGAGGGTAATCCTTCAGCATGTTTTATTAAAAAGGAAGGACCCGGCTGACCAAACATAGCGGGAGAGTGAATTCCGCTATTGCAAAAGCATCGCTGCCTATATGATCCTGGCACAAACAGATACCCCCAGTTTCAGGACTAAGGGGATTTGGGCGAACTGTGTCACCGCGGGCGCTCGGAGTGGACCCGTAGGCTGGACCGCGCAAGGCCTTTGAAGACAAACGAGCTGAATTTTAAACACAATTAACCTGACAGGGAGGCAGCGTGGTGAGACTAAGACCGGCGCGATGCTTACCGGGGGCCCGTCCGGAGATTAGGGACCTGACTGATCCCGGCATACGGGGAATTTTAATAATCACGGTGAAGCTTGAAAGTAAATACGGGCTTTTGGGTTTGAAAGCGAGCCGGCGCTGATGAAAACAGGAACTCTTTGTCGAATTTCAGGGTTAAATTAAGAGTTGTGGCCTGTGGTTTCAGATGGAAAGTGTTCACCACCTTGAATCTGTTCCGCTTAACAACAGAACCGCAGTTTCACTCTGATTCTTCCAGAGAAGGACGTCAGCCACTCATCATTTCCCATCAACTACAGGGTCTTAAACTGCTCGGATTGTTTATCTTGTGCCGCAATAGTTCTGATATTTCCATCTGTTTGGCGCTGAGCTGCAGCCGTGGACGCATTACACCACTGACAAACTGTTGCCAAGTAACGTGCAAAGTGTTGAACCTGCACAAAAAGCAAGTTCCTCCGCTGATCGGCCGGTCGTCACACAGCATCTGTGCAAAAGTTAATAAATGCGTGACACCGGCCGGGGGCCTGCCCTGAGGAAGAATTAGGTTCCCGGTTTGAGGAAATGAGGAGGATAAGCAAGTATATCAGTCTCAGGCTCGACTTAGACGTCGTCCTCTGGCTTTACTGAATCGCTTGGCAAGGTTATGTATCTATCATATATTACGCATCATGGTATCTGTGCGGCAGATCTGGCCGGGGAGTGTTTGGGTTACTTTAACTCTGAGTGCAATAACTGCTGTACATTCAAATCATGTCTCAGACGTCACAAGAGGATTTATTAAGCCCGATATCAAGGAGCTGACGGAAGGTCAAACATATAAAAAAGTTTCAATAAAGCCGGAGCAAAATTGAGCTCAAGTAAAACACAATATACCGCCGCCCGCGACTGGCCAAGAGTGTCTTGGGATTTGATGCAGGCTTCGGGCAATTTTTGATTTACTTTTACTTTTTTCTGTGTTTACTTCTTCTTTTGAGGAACTTTCACATCGCGTTTGCTCCCACAGCGGCTCGCAGCTGGCAGGGACGCTATTAAACAAACAGACCCCCGAATCGCGGCGAATATACGGCCGCGGTTTGTTTTGTTTTTTTTATTCCGCGGCACCTTATTCGGTCTGGGAATGTGCAAATTTGATTTGGTACAGGGTTTACTGCTGGCCTCGGCGTGTCACACCCAATTGTTGTGCTCCGTTTGTTCAACAGCACCACAGCGCTAAGCCCAGGAGACAACGTCAGAGAAAATGACAAATTAATATGACAATACTGGGCCGTACAATGATGAATAAACAACGCCTGAGATAGAGGAACTCATACGTGTCACAACAATGTTTTGATTAATGCCTCAACATTCGGTACACGGGGTCAGAGTAACCCTGCTGTCTGAGAGCAGAGCCACAGCTCCCTCTGGGTCTCCTCCTAAAGCTGCTGTAGGGGATGCAGGAACAAGAAGAGGACGGTATTTCCTTTCAAGAAAGGGAAAAAGAAATTCAGGACTGTGTGTCGCAGGGGCAATTAAGGCCGAGCTACACAGCTCCTTACAGTCTCCACCGGCAGACAGCGAGACTGGTCCCCTGCGGTGGATGCTACGTGAGGTCAACTCCCGCCAGCCCGCCAGTCGGCCAAAAAATACCTCAGTATCCATGCCGCCAGCGCCCCTGCTGCGAGGGTGTTTAGCGCTTGTGGCAATATTGTGATTTGTCATACAGCAGGTCAGCACCAAAAGCCGCATTCAGGCGAGCAGGCGTGTTTGTTCTGGCACAGGCTCTTTAACGGTGACGCACGCTCGCCGAGGCCGCGCTGGCTTCTTTAAAAAAAAAAAAAAAAAAAGCAACTTTCTTTCTGATGTATGTTTACGTGTGGCGCGGAGAACGAGCTGGCTTTGAAGTGTTTGTTTCACCTTCGAGTGCAGCGCTGAAAAATGAGCGCAGACAACTTCATTTTGCTCGCAGTTCGTGTTAAAAGTGGATTGCAGAGCAGCGGGGCGCATTACGCCTCATTTTATGGCATTTAGAATCGCACTTTACATACACGCTCGACTTTAAACAGCTGCTCGGAACAGAGTTTCTCTGATAGCAGGTGCAGTTTGTCTACATCTGTAAAAGAGCAGTTAATCGCTGGATGTCCTGCCTTTCAGAAAGCACCAACACTGTGCTAACGCTGCACATTTGTGCGGTGGTGTTTCGCAGATCACATATTTGCTCCAGAGGAACTGAATGACAATCAATTGATAAATAATTTAGCTTTGTTTCATTAATAGAGAACCATGTGGCCGCCGCATATGCCAGATTGCTGCAGGGAAGTGAGACCCAAACACCCCGAGCAGCAGCGCGGAGCACCGGTAAGAGTGTGAGGTTGGATTATGGCCTGAGGGCACAGGGAGGGTTTCAGCTCCCTTTGCCACCTTGTATGGATTACAGGTTTGAGTTTGATGTGGGAGGCCACAGGTGGAGCGTTAGACGGGGCCAGCAGAGGAGGGTCGCATCAAATCAATGAGCGCCCCACGTGTTTTACTTCTTTCTCGGGTCAGGACCGCCTCTAAATAAAATATTCGTTCTCACTAAAACCTGAAAATCCCTCCCACAAACAAACGCTTCCCTCGGTGACTCAGTGGTTTAAAAGTCCGAATGCCGTTTGGAGTTACATATGTTTTGAACCTGCGTTATGAAATGTATCTCCCCACTCTATTAAAATATTGCATGCTGTATAATCTTTGAGTTTGCTGCAAGGATGAAACCACCGGTGGAGCCAAAAGACTTCACAACAGCAATATTGCACATAACCTCTCTCTGCAGACCGGTTGTAAAATCCTGATTTAGTGTGCAAGACGGAAAAAAACTGTTCGTATAATATATTTTAATGTTTGGAGAATGAAGTGATCTCAGAACACAGGGCAGGATAAGATTAATATCTGGCATTTGACAGAAATGTGGTCTGGAGGCTGAATCCAGCCGTCTGCAGTCTGTTGTCTGAGGCTATACGCTTTCAATAAATCCACGTTTTAGCATTGAATCCGGTTCCAGAGTGGAAAAAGAAGTGAATACCAATTAGCTGGCGCACTCACCAGAAGCTGCAACAGCGATGCACAGGAGCACAACGAAGCGCGCCACGTGACCCTCCATCTCTGCTAAGCGTGAGGCGTTGGTTTGAAGGTGAGTCTCGGGTGTCCCGGGCGGGCGTGAGGTGTCGATGGTTGAAGCGTCCTCCCGCAGAGGCAGAGCAGCTGTGACTGTGGCGGCGGAGGAGCAGGACAGTTCCCGTCTCTGAAGGTCGAAAGGTCGGGAAAGAAAGGAGGCGGGAAATCGATGAGGGGATGAGACGGTTGGTGTTAAGGTGTGATCGCCCGCCAAACCCCTGCATGTCACTCTTACACTCAGCGGCTCTGAGAATCATGTATTGTATGCAAATTCATTTCCTGTTATGTGTGTCTAAAATTAGTATAGTCTCTGATGCCGATTAAACACATCACGCTGCTTAAAGTCACCGTGAAAAGTCCTGGTTACCTCTTTTAAGACATTTGATTAGATGCTTTTTCCATGTGGGACGACAACAACGTGGGACACAGAGGAGGTCTGGTGGTTTAGACGAGCTGTTCACCCCTGACAGTGACGGAAACGTCGCCTGAATGTCTCACATTCCTTCAGCTGGGATGACTGGATCGTCCAATCCCACAATATTTCTGCGCCGTCTTCCTGGCGCACAATGAGGGTCTGAACCCAAGGGTTATCTGGTGGTCACTAACTTCTGGCCGGCTGTTTCAGGAAGCACTACGGCACCGCTTGCTTTAAATAATACCACAATGCCGAGATCAGATAAGACGGGAGACTGCTCTCGTTATATGATTCATATAGAGGGGGAAAGGAAGAGCCTGTGTAAACTGTTTGTGCGCTTCCAAAGGAAAAGAAAAAGTCGCATTATTTCCCCGGGCTTGATGTCTTTCACTGGCAAAAGAAATACTGAAAGTGAGCTGGGGAAATAAATATGATAGTTAACTTGTGAAACGAGCAGCCGAGTCCGACCGTAAACATTAATAAATGGAATTAATGACGCGTGATGGTAGATTGCGACTCTCCGCCTTTTGGGCCATAACTTCCCATTTTGACAATAAGCAAAGTGATATTTGACCGCAGCATCCGCACGGATACACACAAAGCGGACCAGTCGAGGGTTGAGGAAAGAGTAAGGCTAGATCACTGGCTCTCTATTCAGTCAGGGGAGTAAAGCAAAGCGCGCATCTCAGAGGCGTAAGACTGAGAAACGGAGTCGTGAATCCCCAAACTTACCTTTGTTTTCCAGATGGGCCGGCGTTTCCAGAATAAGGTACAGGCGTTATAATCCACGGCAGAGCATGTGGCAGCGTTCAGCGGTGAAACGTTAACTATGTCAGGACTTTCCAAACTTTTCTGTGCCGCCTGGGCGGTGCAGATGGACTTCAGCACCCCTCCCACCACCGGCCTCTTCCCCCCCCCTTCTTTCCAAGTAAGCGCGGCCCCCTGTCAAACGCATTGTCTTATCTGGTCAACGCAAAAATACTTTTTTTTTACTTTTTATTTTAAAAAAAAGCGTTAAAATCTCAACTTTTGCGAATTTACTGCACTTCGTTTTATTTCATATTGAATAATAAAGCGTTTCTCCTGCAGAGATAGCCTTCACCTGGTCCCGTTTTACAGCTCGGCCTTTTATTTTCTCAGAAATAATGTTTACAGGAGCCCGAAACCCTTCAGCCTCCAGGTCTCAGGGTGATACTGCTAAAAACCTGTTACATAACTAAATGTTATTCAGCGAACGCTTATCCATTCGGAGAGCACACAATAATGCATTCCGAGTTCCCTTAAGGCAGCGGTGTCAAAACTCATTTCGGTTCATGGGTCACGTCCGGCCTAATTTGAGCTCAAGCGGGGCCGACCGGTCAGAACCGTCGCATAATGAGGCGTAAAGAACAGCTTTTCGGCAAAACCTGCCTTTCTTTGGTGCAACAGCCAGGGACGTCTTGAGCGCAATTTCTGCACGTTCAGACAGCCTGCTGTGCGCGTGCGCGTGCGTGTGCGCGCTACAGAATAGGATAGAAAGCCTTTATGGTCGGAAAACAAGTACGTAAGTCTTTATGATTATGTTCTCTGGGCAACGAAAAGTGCTGTGGACACACAAGCCTCCCATCTATCTCTGCGGATAAATAGGAAATAGTATATTTTAAATTGTCCACTTTGCTCTTTTTTTGACAGTGTGGTGTCAGGTAGTCCGTACGCAAGCCCGCAGGATCTGTAATGTGCAGCATATGCTGTGTTACTCTTAGGGACAGTTCAAAGCAGCGGCTGACAAATCAGGAACAGCAGAGCATTTTATTAAAAAACTAGCAAAATATTGGGCTCGTCTGCAGTTTCGAGTCTTGCAAAGTCATCAAGTGGGTCAGATTGGACCCTTTGGCAGGCCAGCTCTGGCCCACAGGCCGTACGTTTAACACCTCTGGCACTTTGTGCGACACACTGATTGGCCTTTCTCGCTGAGAGTTAGCTAACTCTAGCAGAGAAGATCAATATGAAGGTGGTTAGCTTTAATGTTAGCCGATTTTTGCTAATGCTCAAAGGCTGGAGACGGCCTCGCCTGACACGCTGACTCACTTGTCATCGCCAGTGAGGTTGCCGGGCAACCAGAGACTCATTTAATGTACTAAATACAGGAGATATTAATTGGTGCATGCCAAGTAGGAAGTTGTAGACATAGACCCCACTGCTCCAGCATGTTGCTCCACCGTGCGCCAAACTAATAAAGCTCAATGATGATAATGATGATGGATGAAAATAATAATTTCTTTTATTCCCTCTGAATGCATTCCCCTGTTGCACTCCACTGTTATTTCATCCACCCTTTTAGACAAAGGGTGGATGAAATAACCAAGGGTTTACCGCAAAGGACATCAGTTTTCATGGAAACACTTTATGAGTCATAACAGTTTAATTTGGTATCAAACTGCTTCCAGCAGAACGTCAGCCAGTGATATTAGTAATATCCTAACGCTGTCGTCACCAGATTCATTTTTAATTACAGGTTTCGTTTGTGCAGCCTGCCATTTATTTAAATTCCACACAGTATTTCAAGGGCAAAGCCACCTCTTCCCTCCTTCCTGCATCTCCTCTGTCTGCATGATGTGTCATGTTCTGAGCGTGTGTGACGTGCTCCCTTCAGCCTGAATGCAGTTTTTATTATTATTATTCTGTTATTTCCCCATTCTGACGTTAGCGTTTTGTGGTTTACCGCATAAATACAGTGGTGTTTCGCAACAGACCCCCCAGCAGGGAGGGGATTTGTATGTACATGTTGGAAGGACCTTTACAGGCTCTCCACCTGCGCTGCGCACGTGACGCGCTCGCTGCATAACGCGGTGCAACGCGTGTCTGTCTTTGTATTGATCAGAACAGCGAGCTCGGTGACAGAGCGTTGTAATTATTGTCTCGTGCTGTCACTTCAACGCTGCAGCCTGACAACAAGGTTCAGACGCTGACTCAAATATCGCAGGGTTTTCCTCTCGGCAGATAGACTGGTCCGAGCCACGTTGCCATGGTTTCATGGCGTCACTGTAAGAGAAACACACACGTTTTGCAATACATGCTTTAATTCTCCATTTGTCGACATCTAGATAGTTGCATGCAGTGAACACAGCCATAATATGGAAGTTACCCTACCATTATCATTTAAAGCATTGCATGGTCAATATGGCTGCTCGCACAGTTTAAAGATAATTGTCAGTTTTAGTTCAAATTGCTTACCTGTTTTTAATTGTGTGTCACATAAATAAAGCGTTTCACTTCAAACATTTTCACTTCAGCTCTTTTGATTTTGCTTCCTGTCCACGCACAAAGCTGCAATATCTGAAATGTGCCTGAACCACTCCACTGCAGCTTCCTTTAGCGTTTACCAGCCATGCAGACGTAAGTGACGCACGCTTTCTAAGATTTAACCGTATCAGATGAGATCCAGTGTGTCGCAGCAGTCCCTCGATGTTTCGCGCCAGCGGAAGGAGGCCTGACTCTGATTTTAGGGAAATCTATTAATCTAATTTGCCGATTGTGCAGCACGCACGGTACCAGAGCCCCTGGAAGCAGCACAGCTAAATGGAACGTGGCCTTTTTTTGTCCTGCCATCAATCAATCACCTGTCCTTTTTCCTGCTGACGTGCCAAAACGTCCGCTGCGAGAAAAGGCCTGTGGCAGGACCCGAAGCAAAGTGGAATTCAGCCGTAATTAATCTCGTAATGCTTTTTGTGTACGCGCTTAAATGTTTTACTTGAAATAGATCTATCAAGCGCAGTCTGTGCGTGCCCACACAGTCCTGAGAGGAGGTCTAATCAGCCAAAATAATTGAAAACACCTGTGTGGGTGTACCGTGGGTTTGCAGGACGGGCCACTGAAGCCAAAGAGATTTTGTATTTACTTGGAGCGGTGGTATGTGTTTTGATTTGTGACTGTACAACCCCTCACTGGCAGCACTGGAAGACTGAGAAAGTTTAATTTTTTAAAAAAAAGAATGTTTTACACATCACGTTTTGTAACTGCATATTAACAAAAGGTCTTCATTATTAGCTCGTTTGTTTGCCCCCGATGAGAGCGAAAACTGAAAAACATCAAAAGCTTCACTCGGAGACACGGCATTTATCTTTGGCTACTGCGGCACTAGTAGTTTGGGAGAAAAATAGACTGGAACAAAGAGTAGACACAACATCCTTTATGTACCGAACAGACTCAGAGGAGTCATCGCTCCGTCAAATCAACTCTCCGCACAGCGTCTATTGGCAGAGCAGGGGCGCAGAAGAAAAGGAAAACACACAGACGAGACCTCGACAATGCTGCAAGAGCATTTAGAGTGATTACAAAACTGCTGCGGCAAACAACATTTCACAAACTGCAGCCCCTTCGATCTGTGCTCTGGCTCCTCCTGTGTGCAGTGGGGTAAGGTGGTGAAGCCCCTGGTGCACGCCGCTCACCGGTTATGATGCAAACACACACACACACACACACACACACCAGTGTGTATACAAAGTGCTGGATTTTACATTTGAATAATTCACATTGTACAGGTCGCGTGGAGAGGTCAAAGAGAAAGCCGGTTGGTTGTTGAGACTCGATGCTGATGCCAGTCGAACCAACGCATTGATGCTCGCGGGGGGGTCGTCCGTGGGCTGGCGGCTGTTTGGATAAAAGCAAAAGGCGTCTAATTTAGCCAACCGTGTTTCCTCCTCCCCCTCCTCCTCCTGCTCCTCCTGCTCCTTTCTCTCTTGTCTTTCTCACTTTCATCTCGAAACGACTGCTTGCTCGGCCTTGCAGATGTGCACCAGCTGCTTGTATATCATACCGTGCCATCGTATGACACGAACACCCAGATCTGCATCAATGCATATCCGTGTATAGAGACAAAGAATTACATTTAATATAGTTTAGCGAATAGTTTTGTAAATGTCAATGCAGTGTATGTAAAATGTTTCCGAGTGCTGCTAAAAAGCATGAAACAGTGGAGGATGTAAGTGCACCGCTTTGAGTTCATGCACAGCAAATAGCACCAATTTAAACGAAATTGGAGTTCTTCCTTGAAAACCAGGCTTATTTCTGTCCGCACTGTCCACGGGCCGCTCCACCGCAGGGGCCCCCGGTGAATCTGGAGCGTCTGCATGTGCGTAATATGTTGCATTTAGAGCAACGCAACAGGAGAGCAGTAATAAGCTCCATCCTCTTCCGTTCGCTCTTCGGTGAGAAAAGCCAGTCGAGCTACTTTCAGTTAAATTCGCTCCTAATCCTGATATTTTAAAAAATAAATAAGGAAGAGAAGCGTGTTTGAAGTGAAGCCGGTCTCCTGTCCCCATATATTGACTTTGTGGTTCAGGAACATATTGTACCTGTGCATCGCAGGAAAGAAGCTCTGGTGCAAGATATAATAAAAAAAAATAAAAAAAATAGTTTGTGCAGGCAAGTCACATTTATGCTGAAGGTGTCAGTACAGGCCTGGAGAATAACAGGAAACCCTGTCACAACCACTGTGTTTGATTTGGAAACTTCCCTTGCATTAGCTGACAAACAGATCGATACGTCTCCAATTCTCTGCACTTCGATTCAGATAATAATTCAAATGCGTGAGATAGTGAAAGATGCACCTACCTGCGCCCATGATTTTTAACTGGAGCTCAATGTGCCCTTGAACTATAGACACTCAGCAGGCCTAATCTAGTTAATCCATGATTGCAGATCACAAGTGCTTAATGACTAATTGGACTAATTGACACATTCGAGTGCTAAAATCCCACAGTGCATTAGCAACAGTCGTACATGGAGCGGCGTTTGCTCACAGTAGTTGATATTCTGCTCATTGACTCTGTGAACTCGCCTTGACCTCGTTCCTTCAGGCGGCGCGAACAAAAAGAAAAGCGCTCGGGATGCAGCGCTACGCGGAGACGATCTCACTCTACTTCCTGCACCGTGTTACTTAAACGATTGCAGTCCTCCAGTCGTCGACATGACTTGGATTTAGAGGCCAGCGGTTGGCATTGGTTTGAGACACTCAATCACACACGGGGCTGGCCAAAAAGGACACTTCTACAGTAGCACTCTCCTTCAATGGCTTTCCTTTTTATTGAAGCCCCAGCCCTGCCGCAACACCCCACCCCCTCCCCGTCCATGAGTAGTGCTTCAATAACAGGAAACAATCGGCCATCGTCTTTCATCACGGGTTGACGCTGGTTCCCGCATGGTGCCACTGGGTCTCTGTGGTGCCAGCCAGCCAGTCCGCCGCAGTGCATAGCAGAGGAGAGTGAGGGTGAATCAAGAGTATGAGCCAGCTTTCTGCTTCCTTATCGTCCTCCAAGGGGGGATCTGACGCATGGCCCTGCAGCGGTCATATCCGGGACTGATACCAGATGAACAGAAGCCCGTCGGCGTCGTGGAGTCATTGACTGTCCATCTGTAACACCATAACGCGGCTAATTGACAAGACCTTCATTATGGAGAGGTCTGATTTCAAAAACCATAGCTCACTTTCGAGTGGAATTCGGGGTTTTTTAGCTGGAAGCGCAGCTGGGATTCAGTCGAGCGAGTGGTCCGGTTTCATTTTACATTCGAGCCACAAAGCTGCACGTAATTGTCTGTGACAGACTAAAGAGGGGGTTATTTTCTCAGCAAGTTAGGCACGTTTAAAGCTGCAAAGTTCCCCGCATCACCATTTGGATGATAACTGATTGCTAGCCCGGCGCGATTAGCATGAGATACCGGATTACATTCAGCCCTGCAGCCTTTCTTTTGCTTCGTTTTCGGGCTACTGTATTATTATTTTTAGCACCTGAGAGTAAAAAACAAAATGCATGCATGCATACAGAGCGCCAGCGAGCTTTGGGCTTTTTACATGAGCCGCCAGGTGGCACGGCGCATAGTATTTTAGATCGAGAAAGTAGGTGAAACCAAACCTGGTACGTGACATTCATAAGCTGACTGCAAATTACCCTCCACATAATTATGTCACACTAAGCGCGCACGGTCTCGTGTTGTGCGGTGGAGGCCTTGCACAGAAGGTAACATTTGCAAATTGCTCATTAAACCATTTTTATGGTCATTAAGATTTTTTTTTTTGAGGGTTTAACCATTAATTCTGATAATGAGAGGGAAATATATTATTTTTGTTGACACCTGATCGACATGCGATGAATAAATAAGAAGAAACGCATGCAGACTCTGCACGCAGGGTGACTGATCATCTCCTGAATCTCTGCATCTACGGCTGACTGTTCTTTCACTGCAGGGCCTTTGCACTGCTACCTCATTTATTATTCGATCATACAGTTCTTAGATGAGGCGAGCAGCTCAGTGCTATGCCCCTCGCCAACACAGGGGGTCAGAATTGCTGCAACACATACGGGCTTTAAGTAAATTGCTGCTTCTGCTACGTGCTCAGATATCCTGCTTTGGCGGTTCAAGGGCTCGTCTTCAAACTTTGTTCATAACAGCCAAACTTTGCTGAAGTGCGGGTCTGAATAGGCGCAGAGTTCCCTCTCCAGACATTCTTTCTCTCACCGCCGTACGTGATAAGTGCCACTGCCACCTCCTCGCTTTATCCTTTGTGTTTCCTACCTTTATGAGGTAAGAGCGGCATTCCAGGCATACAAGCAGCATCCTCGATGACTTTATGAAAGTGCTTACGGACGCCTCGTCTTGATTGACTTTCCGACGGACACATCCTGTCCCCCTCTCAGAAGCTGTTTCCCTCTTCCTAATCCCTACAGCGCAGAGTCATGATCAGAGGTGTCCTTGGAGGGTAGTCCGGATACCTGTTGCAGTGTTTGCTGGGCCAGCTGGACGTCCGTCTGTGTGTGTGTGTGTGTGTGTGAGGAAGGTGAGAGGTAAAGGAAGACCTGTTGATCGTTACGGGCTCAAAGGAAAAGTTATAATAACAGCGGTGAGCTGTGGCTGCAGCAGCGTGTCCTGTATCCTGTTGTGTCTACATGCTCCTGCACCTTGACCGTGTTTGCTGAACAGAAGAGTGTTTTGGGGTTTTTTCAAGTTTAAAGCATTGTCAAAGTCCTTTGTTTTTGCGTGTGTACGTGGCTGTCCGAGATTCCACATACTGCATCATCAGATAGTGGGAATATAGACTGCGTGAATACTCATTCAGCACTAATCAAACTAATTTCAATGTTTTCTTCTCATACTTTAATTCTCTATTTGTTACATATGCCACCCAATGTTACATGTGTACATCTTGATGAAAAAAAATATAAATTTCTGTGCTTTAAATATATTTTTAAACGTATGAAGTCGATAATGAAAAGTAATTCTGTCCCGCAGTGGGTGATCTCTGCCGCTGTTGCACGGCACGATCGCTGCTGTCTTCCCCAGAGGTCTGGACTCTAAGGGGTGGAGGGTTGAAGAGAGAAAAGACTGTGTAAAGTGCAGGTTTGCCCCGAGCAAGGGCGAGGTGCCTTAAAGGTCAGAAGATGGTAGACGCCTCCTGGGTACTGTGCCATTTGAGGTGCGACATCCACGTACATGTTCAGCACAGAATAAAAAGAAATAGAATAGAAAGAAATAGATTTCTAGGCGCAGCTTTTGAGGAGATTCATCGCTGCGTGAGCTCAAAGCTGCGGGCTCCCTTTGCTGGAGTAGGAGTGGAGTTAAGGCATCTTTGATCCTTAATGGCCTTCCGTATTTTTAACCAAAACGAGTGGGAAGAGTATTATTTCTGTTGTTTTGTCCTTATGAGAGTGAGTCAGAGAAAAATTTTTAAAAAAACAACAAACAAAAAACAAAAAACAAAAATGAGAATATTAAGAAATAAAACAACAACCAGACACGGCTCATCCAGCTATGTTGTTTTACTGCAGAGCATCAATAGCCTTGGAGACTTGGCTGAAGACCTCATCCACTGGCAGCTCTGAGTCAACCTAGGCAAAGCAAGATGACACATTATGAATATATGCACTTATTATGTATGTATATTTTCATTTTTCTGCCATCAGAGCACTTAAACGCACCTTCCTGACAATGCCACGGCTCTCATAAAAGGCGATGACTGGCTCGGTTGCTTTGTAATACAAGTCCAGGCGCTTCTTGATGGTCTCCTCGTTGTCGTCGGAGCGGCCGCTGGTCTCGCCGCGCTTCAGGAGCCTCTGGACCATGGTCTCTGCTTTCGCATCGACGTACAGCAGCATGCAGGGCTTGCCGATCTGGAATCAAAGGCAGAGCGCTGGTCTGAGGTTTTGCCGTTGCTGCAGGGATGAATTATAAGCCTGCACGTGGTGCCCTCTCCTACCTTCTTCTCAAACTCCTCGCCCTGCTTCACCTCACGGGGGTAGCCATCAATAAGGTAGCCCTTGGACACATCGGCCTTGGCGATCATGGCGTCCTTAATCATGTCTAAGACCGTGTCCTGAAAGCAGATCCGAGGCGTTACGATCAACCCTCGCAATAACACTGCGCGTCTGGTAGAAAATACACTCGGCTGCCAGTTTATTGTACTGACAGGTGTTCCTGTTCCTGTTACGAGGGTGGGCTGAATAGCGGGAACACCTGTCTGCATAATGCAACACAGTACAACAGCATCACATCCTTCAAAATTACCATAACATTAAAAAATCAAAACCTTTTCAAGACAGTTTCAACAACAACCGAGCAGTATGACCTCCGCGACAGATAGATTTGTCATGTCCTGCCACTTTTAATTACGATGCATAATTTAAAACTAGTGGAGTGCACTCAGCAGAGTACAGATCTTCACCCTGCAGGAACAAAGCGGGACCGACACACGCTTTCTCCAGTATCAGCAACGAGATGCTAAACCGAAGCAGTCGCTGATCAATTGCAGCCCCTACTGGCCGGTGAAGACGCACACACACACACACACACAAACCTGCCTCACTGCAGGTTTGCATTATTAAAGGAAAAGTACATAGGAGCCATTAATGCATATGCATATTAATGCATATGCAGTAATATGCATAAAACAAAGGAGTAAAGATTAAAAACAGACTGTAAAACGATTAAAATAATAAAATCAGAGGCAGAAGAATAGCAAAGGATGTTACAAAGAGATTAAAATGTAGGAAAGCAGACTGGCGTTTGTCAGAGGAGCTTGAAGTCTTCAAATAAGGGGAGACCTGGAGAGACTTCTGCAAAGAGCTCTGCCAAAACCTTGGAAATAAATAGCAGTTTGGAAACAGGCCTGCAGTTTTTATGGCCATTTGGGCCTCGGCTCAGACAACGCCGGTTGAAACTGCTGGAGGGGTTTGACTGGATGCTGTGGTTCTGAGGGATCAGAGCCTGGGGGTGAGTTGTATTAGAGTGCATTAGTGCAGTTAATTACAGTTATATTAGGCCTCCACTATACGACGATGACTAGTTTGCATTGGAAGGAGTTATATGCTTCCATCTTACACGTGCACACATTGTGTTTGGTGTTGCACAGTGACCAGCCCATGAGTTCAAAAGTTAAAACATTTAAAAAGAGATAAATGAATAAATGATATTAGGTTATAGGCCCCAGTCTCTTACCAGGGGCACAAGCTCTCCCTTCTGCATGATGGCCTGGAGCTGCTTGCCCCTCTCAGAGCCAGAAGCCACCTCAGCACGGAGCAGATCACCAGATGACAGGTGGGTGTAGCCATACTTTGCAACTATCTTCTCGCACTGGGTGCCCTTTCCGGAGCCAGGCCCACCTGAAAGACAGAAAACAGGGGAAAAAAACCCAAAGTCAGTGTAGCAAAGCTGTTAGTGGTTTGATGTGACGTGTGAACGCTGAATTCACACAGAGCGGACTCACCCACGACAAAGATGATCTTGGCGTCTTTAATTTTGTCTGAAACGAGCAAGAACAGAAGAGGTTTACGAGCACATACGTGCGACAAGTTAGAAGTAGAAGCTCACCAGCAACAGCTTTTTCATAACGAACCATCTCGACGGGCAAATGTGGGGGATCTGCATTCGGTGGAATCAGCGGCACACGTATTTCCCATTTTTGAGTTGCATAGCAGGGTGTCGCCCGGTCAACTAGGCCAACTGTGACCGCGCTTTGCTTTGCTTTGCTTTGCTTTGCTTTGCTTTGCTTCTGAGGCCTGTGCCATTACTCAGCGTCATACACAGCGTTGCCATGGCAACTGTTGTCACCTAGTGATGTTATGCAGCCAGGTGTAACTGCTCACAGGTAACCACAGCAAAAAGTCTGAGATATAAACTTTAAAAAAAAACTAATGAGCAAACAAAGAAAACCCAAGATTTGGATTATCCACAGCTATATTTAGTGGTAATTGGTGCAACTATATCATATTATAACTGTATTAATATACACTGCTGTGTTGTTATTTAAACTGAAGGTAATTAAAAGCAGTTTTTAATAAAAATTCAATACTATATCCAAGTGCAGTGTCTTGTATATAAGCAATGCTGAACGCAATACTGGACTGTATTCTCATAAATCACCAAAAGGGGGCAGCAGAGTCTAAGAAAACACAGCAAATAGGCCCCTGAGATTAATAATGAACATACAAATGAACGTTATTACATGCCATTAATGAGTTTTATACATAAAGCGTCATTTACCTGCCATTGTGTTGCGTTAGACGAGTGCTTTCCTTCGACTAAAAGACAGAGAAGGACAAAGAAAAGTGAAAAAGCAGCAGAAGTTTGGGGGGAAACGCAGAAATTACAATAGAACTTGAGAAGGTCAAGCTTTGTTTAAGGACTCCAGCGACGCGTTGGAAACCGGCCTTCTGCATTTTGCGAAAAGCGGATGGACAAAGTGTCACGGTTTCATTTTAACGTCGCGCAGTCGGAGAGCCAAATGACACATAATGACCCTTCAGCTACTCATTTCTCATGCTTGAAGCGGCTCGATCAGGGTCACACTCTTATTTCCCCATGACCACTTTGCCACCGCGCTATCAGAGCTGTATTTAAAACAGTCTGTGTTTCTCCAGAGAGTATTGTGAAATGCTCTATCTACACTATCTTGTGCTAACAAGACACCAACTTCTCTGGAAGTAGCCTGACTGGGCGTACCCTTCAGTCCCTGTGTGCTGTTTTTCACTTCCACCTCCTGTTAAAACAATAATAGAAGTGGCTGTGCTGATAATAGCATTAGTATGTGTGAGTAAGTGGAGTGAAGAATATATTTGCAATGTAAATAATTACTAACTAAGCATGCAGCTGCTCCTATGTCGGAACAATTCAAGCAGCATTCACAGTTTGTGTCTTCACTGAGGAACTGACAGTGTTTGAGCTGGACAGGAAGTGTCTACCAGCTCCGTGTGAACGATAGCGAATATATCTTATGAAAACGCCACGCGGTTTCCTGTTTATACATTTTTGCTGACTTAAAGGCAGAAGAATGGGGAAGGAGGTCGGGGAGGGTCATCGTCTCTGCCGCCATGTGTAAATGGATCTCTGCTGGGAGCTGCCTGCCTGTGTCACATGTCTGGGGTTGAAAATGGGTGTGTTCGAAAGAACCGACTTTAAATAACTTCAAGACTGTGCCCAACAGGTGCTGCCTGAGCCAAAATGACCTAATAGTTTAGCGTCTGCCTTGACTGTAGAGCATGGCTGTCCATGATGCTCTCTGATGATGCATTGACTGAAAGTCAGTTCTGAGTTTTCCATTTATTTTAAATGAGCTCGGAGCCAGGATGTCACCTTATGAGACCTTTAAATGTGCTGCATGTGGGTTGTACATGATCTATACCTGCTGTTGCTGCATGTTACAGTTATGCATGCTGCAGTTTTGTATTTCTATTCGCTTGTCACCCAGTTACTTACATCACACACTGGTGCACTGGTGATCGAGTAACCCGAGAAGGTGTTGGTCTGAGTTTTGTGAAACCAGATTTGTGACATTTCTTAGGTTACCTGGTGAGGTCCCGGCTGAGGTTTAGACAATTTATCCTGTTCACTTGGGCTAAAGGAGCATACGGCATACAAAAAAACATTGGACTACCAATGATTTCACATTTAAAGTGTTAAAATAGAAAATAAAGAACATCAAAACGGTTAAATCTGACATCTGTTTGAATGTGTCTCTCTGTAAAGCGTCTGGAAGGGTTGTCCTGTCCCCTGCATATCCTCTGTGGGACATTAGATCAGATTTAACAGGACCTGAATTTGACCTTGTGACAATGTGGCTGTTTGCTCGCTGGAACAAGCTTCCTATTCAAACACTAAAGTGCCAGATTGATAAATAAGCGTTAAGGAATGCAGGGCATTAGAAAGGTGATATGAGTTGTTTCACTGCAGCCACATTGCAGAAGAGGGAGAAAGGAAGTTAGCTCCACGGCGCTGTGCACGCTCCATATGACACATATTTTTGTATTTCTAGAGCTAACATGTGTTTCCTGATTCACGATGAGCATGTACTCTAGCTGCAAATGCTAGCAGCTTGTTCTCATCATTCTCGCATGTGACACTCCTGGGTTCTGGTGGCCCTGCTTCTCAGGTGTCTCAGGTTTTATGTGCGCGGACGTTAACCCTGTGGTCCGTGCAAATGTCACTTGGAGGCTGGCGTCTGAGTCAGCACCGAGCCGAGTTTGGGAATCCCTCCCTGGCCTATTATGGTGCCATGGTCTGGGTCCCGTGGCATGTCAGGCGCGTCCTGGTTCTAATATGGTGCAAACAACATTACATGTCTCCCGGTGTGGGAATTGCATTCAATACTGTGTGGAATTAAGGAGCGGAAACCTATGATACAGTGAAACATTACATGGCAACGCTGCGGTGTGAATGCGTTTATATGCTTCCCAACAGAGTGCTGGAAATGTGACGAGGTGTTTGACCTTTGACCTTATGTGGGCAAACCCTTGGCGGCGTTGCATCCGTATCGTTTCCCTTTAAAATGCATGAACCTCTGAGGAATACATGAATAATGCAACAGCATGCAACCGAGTGCGCTGTTAATGCTGAACGTCAGAGCGCTTTAATGAACCTAAAACATGGAGATACGTGTGAACATGTGCCTCCTGAAACTCTAGCCATGAACTGAAATATAGACGTGCTGGACTGACCCTCTCTCCGCCCACCCAACCACCCACCCTCAATGTTGCCCCATCTCGCCCATCCCACCCTCATGTCTTATTGCTGTTTTTTAACATGCAGCCCTGCTAAATAAAGACTCAGTCAACCCGCAGCTGTTAAGGGCTATCGTGTCAACCATTCTCCAAAAGCACATGGGGATGGAAGCTTTCACCGACCGCCCCGTTGAAGGAACAGGGGTGAAAGCAAAGTACAGCGCACATGATCTTGAAGTGCATTCTCTCCGTGCGCCGCCCGTTACTAAGGCAGTCTGCAAATTAATTGGGCGCGCTGTCCCTTTAAGGGAGAACAGGGCACCCTTTGACGTCAGTGCAGTGGGAGATATTCCATGATGTTTGTGAAAGGATGGAGCGAGATCATATCTGTGCTCTCAGCTGTGGCGGCTGCAGGTGGAGCAGTTTGTGTTTGGCTCACTTTAATGTGCATCAGCAGCATGCACAAATCAATAAGTGCTCAGCCCCTAATTGCATGTTAATGACCATTAGTGTGGCTAGAAGCATGGCAGTGGACTTAAAAGGCTGGTGCAGCTTGCATGGAGATGGTCTTTAATGGGTGTAGGTGGATGTTAATGTGTTATCAGAGTGAAGGAAACCACCTGCAATGAAATGTCAGAGCAAATGTATAAAGGCAAAAACTAAAAATGGCAATACATATTTTTTTTTTTTCAGCAAACAGTTATGACATCCACTGAGTGACATCACTGTGAAGGGCATGTAGGAGCTACGTGCCTTTGCACTACGCAGAAATGCCTGATCTTCTGTCAGTGTCGACCATTTTAAACAGTGTGACTGACCGAAGTGACAGTTCACCATTACAGTCTGTTATTCTCACTCTCCAGCCCGTCAAACAGCCCTGCCCACCGTGCCTGCCCACTCTGCCTCTGACATCTCTCCATTTGTCAGTCCCTTTGACAAAGTTAGACCCCGCTGCCTGTCATTTCATGCCTGCTCTTCCTCTATGGAGCCTTTGTCCTCTGTACTGACCTCTCTTTCGCGCTGTGGCTCTAGATCCCAGTGCAAGGGGCTGCCGTCCCTGGATCCCCGTGTGTGTGTGTGCGTCTGCACAGTTCCTGCTGCACGGCAGCCCTCCCTCCCCCTTGCTATGCCTTTTTATAGCTCAGCTGAGCCTGCTCAGCCAGTGTTGCATTCTGGGTAAGAGGGAGGACGAAGAGACCGTGGAACAGACGAGGGGAGGGAGGGAGGAAAAGAAAGGATGATGGACAGCAGGAGATGGGGTGAAATTAGAGGCAGAGGGAGAGGAGGGGGGCAGTGAGCACTGTGGCACTAAGCACAGCTCAGTACTTCAACCTGACTTTATTGCTGCAGCTTTCTGTTAAACTTAAAATGTTCATTTATTATTCAAGTTCAGCAGGATATTGGACGTTGGACATGTTACGTCATTGCACGGGTGTAGGTTTCATAATTATAATGTGGGATGTGATAAAACTTTATTTTTTATGGAATAACTGACTCGTGTACTTAGAAATTGCACCTTTTTCACTGAACAACTATGTGTGACACAACGCTTCCATTCCTACTAAACCTTGGTTATGCAAACCAAAGCAAAAGGCTCAGCCCTTTGTTCCACCAAAGATTAGAACTTGGGAAATCCAATCCATTGATTGTGT
The DNA here is from genome assembly GCA_008933995.1 of Datnioides undecimradiatus. Taxonomy (NCBI): domain Eukaryota; kingdom Metazoa; phylum Chordata; class Actinopteri; order Lobotiformes; family Datnioididae; genus Datnioides; species Datnioides undecimradiatus. Next base: position 4,223,252 of record WARS01001868.1, on the reverse strand, counting down.
TGCTCTCAGTCGGCCTGGGACTAGTTTTTCCATAGTGCTGAATGTGAGGTTTTTCTGTGCTGTAGTGGTCAGTGTAATGCAAAAAACTGAACACAACCAGAGCCCAAAGAAACATCTGAAACATTTTATTAAAAGCATGAGGGGACATATTCATGTCCTCAAATGGAACATAAATACAAAATATATTTATATGTACAAATTATGGCAGAGACAAATAGAAGCGTACCAGGTACTTTCTAAAAATGTTAATTCACAAAAAAAACCAAAAAAACAGAAACATAAAATATTAACTTTAGCTCCCAATCCGCTGTTTATCAAAGGTAGACGCATCAAACAAAACCACTATGAGTTCGGACAAGTGATCCATCCCGGTTCAGAGTATATCTAAGGTTCATAAGCTTTGAGGTACAAAAATGAGGTACGCACTACTTCTGAATTAAAAAGCAAGCCCGTCGGTGAAGTCAAACAGATTTGCGCACAGTACCGTTACACAGATGCTCTGCGCGGCCGCGTGTTTCGAGCTGTTGCAACAAATGGGTCGAAATGCACACTTGATTTCGATGATAAACTAAATGAAATGGCACCAGGCGCACCGATTTGCGCAACAACACCACGTTAATGTCACGAGTTGCCAAAGCATCGTTGCTGAGACCGTCATACTTGCGCTGTATTGCAAGACGAGGTTGCCCTGCAAACACTCAAGTGCAGGGATGGGTCCATACTGTGCTCTTCACAGATGTAACACCGGGTTTTGACCACAAGGAGGCAGCACAACCTAAATGTAACGCTTAAGCTTTGTTCAGGGCATCAGGTTCCTCAAACTATGACACATCCATCTCTTCTCTGTCCGCTTCTCGTTCAGTGTTAAGAAATAATAGTGATGGCGGTGAGAAGATGCCGAGAGCGTTGCGGGCAGCGGAGAGCGTTACTTTAAAAGCCAAGCAGAAACATTAACTGGATGCTGGAATCATCGCGCAACTTTTAATCTTCGATCTAGAAAATAAAGCAGCTATTTCTCATCATCTGCACAGAAACCGCGGTTACCGCATGCCGCGCGTTTTTTAGAAATGCATAGGCGCACATAAAAAAAAAAAGTTTAATCATACTTCACACGATTTGTCGGTTGAAATGAATCATTTTGTCTAAGTTGTTGTTTGTTTAACACTGGATGGACCTCTCTAATACTGTCACTGCGCACGTTTCTACGAGCGGAGAGAAAAACGAGAATTGAATGATGAAAGCAGCGCAGATCCGGACTGACCTGAAGACAGTTAGGCTTCACCGTCCGTGTCTTTACAAAGCGGGCTCAGATTTCGGTGCAAATCGACCGTTTCCATCATTAAACCTGCGTCATTCCCGCGCCTCGTGCTTCAGCTCCCCGCGCGCCCATCGCGTGCTTCCGCAAAAAAAAAAAAAACCCACCAGGAAATACAATCTTGAGTCTGAAAAAATGCTGATTAAGGCATTAGATTGAGTTGTTATCCCATAAATTTGTTTTCTTCCTCCCAACACGTCGCCGAGCTTCAGTTTCAGTTATATTTACACACATTGAGAACATAACACACGAGCAACATTTGACAGGGCGCCACCTATTGCACATGACATTTGTCTTGTTTGAAATCTCGTCAGTTCACCCCTCAGTGCCGTCTTTAAACGTTGGCTCGAGCTTCTTTCACTTCCTCTGCTTTTATTTTCTTTGACTTGAAGTTGTGCGCCGTTCTTCGCCGACTCCTAGCTGGAAAAGCCACCGGGCGGCTCCAGATCCGGGGACTGAGGGCTGTCCTGGTCGTCCGTGGGCAGCTGGACGCGCTGCTCGTCCATCCGCTTGGCCTGCACCCGCTGGATTAGGCTGAAGAAGTCTTCGTCAGGCACTGTGGGCGCGTGGGGGCCTGCTTCTGGCGGGGAGCACCGCTGATCATCAATCCTAGAGGACTACAGTCAGCATAATTCATGAATCAATAGTGTTGGGGCAAAAGGGCAACACAAAATCTAAAAGACTAGACTTTAAAGGGGCAGTTTTGAGTTTTTTAAAGTGGGGTTTTGGGGATAATGAACCGCAGTCAGTTATTAGCAGCTGGTGTGGGAAGCTAAGCAATGCACGGCTGTGGATGGGGTCAGCAGCAAAACTGATTTCAGGTATCTAAAATGAAGAGTACGCTTTATTTGGAACAGCTTCACTGCTTTGGCTCGCTGTCAGACCGCAAAGCTGAATCCATCGACGCTCATACAGTCATTTTAGCTGCAGGACAAAGGGAGCTGGTGGTCTGCCGCTGCCTGGATCAGTCAGTTTGTTTGTGTTATTGTGCGACTCCTGTGAATCTGAACTCACTTAAAAAAAAAAAAAGGAGGAGTCTGGTGGATTTGATTTCCCAGGTACGCTTAAATCGGTTGTCGGGTCAAGGTTACTCCCTGAAACTGTCATTTGACGTCACAGAACAGGAGGAAGTTGCTGGTGTGCAGCTGCCATGATGACCAGTCGAGGAGGCAGCAGACCAGCAACTCCTGTGTTCCTCAAGGCAAAAATCGCTGTTTTTGTTAAAGGACTCTGGTGGATTTGAAGAAAGCACAGATGAATGTAACAGTTACATGTCTGAAAGGTCTGTCTGACAGCAACGTGACACAATGAAAATATAATAATACATAAAAATAATGTTTTTCTTGGTTTTGCTCAGACTCCCTCCACAGCAGCACATTGCTTCTCCTGGACTGGACAAGTAACTCATACAACCACACTACAGAAACCCCAAACTATCTCTTTACAACTAGTTTACAACTAATTACAACTAATTAAGAGTCTAAGAGAACGCACCCCTTTGAGTTCCCGTCATATGAGAACCGTAGCCTTACCTGGCACTTGATAAGCATGTTGAAGAAGTCATCGCTGGGCTCTTGATGATCTCCTTCACCCACCAGGTGGCCAAGGTTGTTGTGGGTGATCCTCAGTCCCGGGAGGTTACCGACATTGACCCGCTGGTCATCAAGGCGGCGGCTCTGAGAGTTAGCGATCAAATCAAACAGCTCCTCAGTCTGGGGCGAGGTGGTAATCGCAGGATCTAGGAGAAGAGGGAAGAAGCCAGAGATCCTTCGTTGACTTTACTGAGGAATCCTCAAAGCTTGAGCGGGCAACGTGAACATCGCTCTCCACCAACCTATCATCTCGTTCAGGACGGAGTTGGCAGCATCTTCTCCGTTGTCTCCGTTCTGCGAGTCGTCAAGATGGCAGCGCTGGTCATCCATGCGGCTGCTCTGGAACTTGCTGAGGAGGTCGAAGAAGCAGTCTTCATCGGAGGGGTCACGGCCCAGCTTCTGAGAGAAGAGGGACAAGTTGGGTGAAGCGCTCACGGAGAAACAAACGAGATAAGCGTCTGAAATCACGTGATTTCACAGGAATCACGATTTTCATCTATCTTCAAATATTCTCGACTAATAAAACTAATAACTCAAAAAAAAAAAACAAGAACAGCTGAGCAGGATACTGGACGTTTATCCCATGATGTGCAGGTGAATTAATTAAACTGGACGAGGACGAGGAGTGATGGACGGTTCGCGGAAGAGAAAAGTAATCTGATTAACTCACAAGGGACGGGCTTCCTGCTGAGACTACCTTGGCCTAGATACCGAAGGTGGTGCAATATCACATAATGTCATATAAAAATAAACTTGTATTTAAGTAAAATGGCCCACATAGCGCTGCCCTGTGACGCCAGGTGGAAACATCTACAGATGCAGGCATTGGACTGCTGCGTTTACGCATGTTGACCAGTTCTAACTCGAATACGGAGGAATACTGAATATTTAGTGCAACTCTGTTTTAATTTTGATTTATTTCGTTTATTTACCAAAGGCTATTAAAACACCAGCGGCCGCCGGTTTCAGATTCTGTTGACAGTGCTGGGAACAAGCACGCGGCCCGGATCGATGGTCAGCTGATCGATGATTCAATCACCGATTGACTGAACGCTACCGATGTGTCCCATCCCCACAGCTGGTCGGCCTCTGACACCGACTGACGCTCCCTCGCTAATGCAGCCGAATTGGATAACAAACACAAATAGCACAGAGTCGGCACAGCAGATGTGGAATTTATTATGTTTGACCGGTGTGACTGAAGTATTCTGGCAATCGGGCCGCTGTTGTGATGCCGATTGAGAACTCATCCACTTGACAGCAGCAGTAAAACGAGCCAGAATAAAGGCTAAGCTGCTGGCTCTGGTGAGAAACTCTCCCAGAACGTCGAAAAACGCCAACAAAGCAACTCAATCGTCAGTTATTATTGGGTAAAAGCTGGAACAAATGACATTTTCAGCTTTATCTTTGAACAGGATAATGAAGTAAAAGTATAACAACATGCTAAACTGCACTTTCCCCGTCATCTACTGCAGATTTCAGTGACTTTACACAGTCACGCCTGGGCTCTGATACCTGGATGAGCCTGCAAAGCAAAGTCATAAAATCTGAAACACGAACTTTCACTAAACAAACGGGAAACAGGCGAATAATTAAAAGTTCCTCACCTGGAAAATTAAGCTTTTCGTCTTTAAACACCATGAAAACTAAAGCAAGGGGTTACATCCTTTATGGAAAACGATAACTAGCATGACCTGATCAACTTGAGAGCTACTTTAAATGCATAAAATGTATGTGTGATATGAATTTACTGGGTACTACTCCACTAAACATGTCAGTTTACAGTGAAATATGAATAGATATTACACTGGATTATTGCTTTTTGATGAATGATGTGTTAACTGACTTAATTAACAGTTGATCAGGAGGCATTATTGTACTTATATTTGACATATCTCACATTTAAAGTGTCCCAGAGCCGCTAAGCGGGTGAAAGGAAGCGCAGACAGAACCAGCTGTGTCCAAGTTATAAAAGCTTTTTCACCACATCTCTCCGCTGTTTTAACACACTACCCCCCAAAACGATGGCGCAATCAACACAGCCTGCAGTACCTCACGTACGGCTGATCCAGAATAAGATACGACACCTTCGACACCAACTAGCGGACGGCGTTAAAATCACTTTGCCTTTCAGCAAGGCGTGAAGTAGGTCAGCGTCAGCAGACACCTGATTTCACGCCGCTCTATTCTAGGAATCTTTGCTAATGCAACTTTGATACGTGAGAGTCAAACTGCGCTTCGGACAAAACAGGACTTTTACTGTTTAATGTCAAAAGTTCTTCGCTTAGAAGCCATGAAAGGTAGTAAAAGCACACAAGCGAAAGGTCAAATGTCAGGAATCTAAAGGAGATCAAAGTTAAACTGGCGTCGCTGCAAAACATAAATGAAACATCTTACCAGCAGCACTTCTTCTTTGTCCTCTATCTATCCCTCTCTCTCTCTGTCTCTCATGTCTCTCTGAGCTCTCTCTCCCCCTCTCGCTCGGTCCACACGCCTGGCTCACACCTCCTTCTCTTCTGCTCTCGCCCACCCCTTTACATCTCTCTCTCCCCCCCGTGCTCCCCTGCTGGACTCGACTCCCTCCCTCTAATTTCCTCTCCGCTTGTATCCCTCTATTCCAGCCGTCCTTCAGTCTCCACCATCCGCTCCCTCCTCCTCCTCTTTCCTCTCTGTCTCCCCCTCTCTCCCTCTCTCCCCCCCTCTCTCTGCGGCTCTCCTGCAGGCCATTTTTGTCCCGTTCACCCACTGTGGGAAAACAACTCATTATGGGGGGGGGGGGGGGGGTTGTCCCTGTGGGGAGGGTAGCAGTTCTGTGATCAAGGTCACATTATCAGCAAAGGGAGAGAATTGGCAGGGGGAGAGAAACAGTGGGTGGGTGGGTGTGGGGTGCAGTTATGAGTAAATTGCATGCCAACAGTTGCAGACACTACCTTCAAATGACGAGACCCCCGGTGTCAGCACTCAGTTCGTTAAAACTCTGACAAAGCTCTGCGACTTAGCGAGGGTTTATCCTCAAATGCACAAAGAGTAACTTTTAAATTGTCTGGTTTTGCTCTTTGCACGCTAATCAGCTGTGACCTGTTGCAGTTCCTGTCCTCTGTCCTTGGCCCCACGGTCCCTCCTCACTCCTCTCTGTATTGTCCAATTAATCAAGTAGGCCAAAGGGACAGAACAAGGGAGAAAGGAACACATGACGACGATGATGAGAGGGGGGGGAAGGGAGACCGGTGAATGGGGGGGGGGCGAACAAAGGCAGCTCTTCCTAGATTCAGTCATTGTTCTTTCTAACCTGATGTGAGAAATTAATTAGAGACGATTAATAAAAGACATTTCAAAGATTTAAAGGAAATTAAATCAAACCTGAAACGCAGCCATCGACGCGGCGTGAGAGCAGTCTGCCGACCCGACAGAGAGCGTCCGATCAAAGCAGATCACTTTTAAAACACTGCTGCTTTTCTTTAAATCAATGTCGTTTATGCATCACCAGCTGATCGGTATTGCTGACTTCTTGCAGCTTTAGCCTTTCTGCATGACTTTATGACTGAAGCCACCCTGCGTGTGGGATTTAGCGACATCTAGTGGCCAGCTGCAGACTGCAACCACATCAGTCCTGCTAAAACTCACACTCCAAACCTACTGCGGATGCAAGAACATCAAAGACTCTCTCTGGAAGCTGCTTAGTTTGTCCCTGCTGGGCTGCTGTAGAAACATAGCAATGCCAAATGGCCAGCTAGCTGGAAGCAGGTCGCTCTCTGCTAGAAATGATGATTTCCCTCACTCTAGTTTCCAAAATTATTGGGACTTGTGATTGTATTCCTGACACTGCTGTTGTTCTACAGTGTATACGGACCATTGGAAAACAGGTGTAGAGGCAACAGTAACTAAGGTGGAGGGTTGGGCGCTGGTGTAGCTTAGCTAACACCCAGCAATCTATCACACCAGGTGCAAAACACTGCACAAAACCTAAAAACTAATCAGCCAACGAGGCATGTTCGTCTCCCAATCTGAGCTTCTTTGAATTTTATTGATCGGTGTCCCTGCAGACCTAAGTTCAAGGACTCCTAAGCAGCTTCACAGACACACATTTCATTTCCATGTGCTTCACTCGAGGTAGTTCATTCATTTTTCAAATATACATTTTCAAAGTCAGAAATAAATTATGCAATCGCTGCAACGTCTGTCTCTAAATCCTGGTCTTTTTAATATTTCAGTCGTTCGTTTTGAAGCACGGGTCAGGCTGAAATATTAGAGATCTGCAAAGTTCTGAGTTGTTGTGTAGTGCAAAGTTGTCTTATATAGATGCATGCAGGTGTTTTGTGTGGTACAGATTCAGTTTTCTTAAAGATGCATGCTGTTGTTAACCAATATGTTGTTTGCACTTCGTAAGAAACAACAACACTGGCATGTGAACTTGAGTTTCATGACTAAACTTGGAGAAAAGGCAGATTTGAGAAAGGACGCGCTTCAGTGTCATCAGGATTACCAACATTTAGCTCCGGATGCTATTCCTGGGCCCTTGTGATGAAGTATCATCACGCAGCCCTGTAATTTTCACTTTTTTTTCCTGACGTGCCAGCCCGCTGATTACAACAATTAGCATTGTCACGGACACGCGGCGTGATTAGGTGCTGCGGGTGCGCTGGATTTTAGCGATGCAACAGCTGCGACGCGGCATTTTCATTAAAAAGTCCACATTAAATGGAGCACTGCTGGTATTCAATGAGAAGACACCTTTACACTGTATCTGACTTCTTACATCATACTGTCCAACCTCGTGGGAAATTAAGGGAAATGATCCCAATTTAATCTCTCTAATTTTTCTCATTTTCTCTTTAAAGCAGAAGCCCGGAAGACGTTTCGGGCAAAGGGTGAACAGACGAGAATGGAAAAAGTAGTTAAGTGAATTTAGCAGTCAGCATTTCGGGTTCCCTCGACGCTCTCCCATCTCTTCTCACCGGGCACGCAGTGATTGAATTAAAAAGGTGGGCGCGGCACGGATTTACGGCTGGTGTTGCACGTATTGGTGGGCCGCTTCACGCTCCGGGGCGCGCCGTCAAATTTAGAGCTTCAGCGGTCTTTTTCTCCAGGCGTCAGCACAAAAACGAAGATTTCATTCTTTATCCCGAGGCTTTTTACCAACTGAAGCTGCGCTGAGCAGGTCCCAGAACTGAGGAACTGGACGCCGCGTTATGAGCGCCGTAATTTATCATCTTATCGCCAGATTTAGCTGCTAAAACACACACGTCAATCCAAAATGACTGAACAGTAAGGAGAAAACCTTTTAACAGTAGGCTAATACATAAAAACCTATCGACGATTGACACCACTTTTAAAACTCCACGGTGAATAGAAAGCCTGTACCACCTGCCAGTTAGCTTAGCTTAGCATAAAGACTGGAAACGGGGGGAAACAGCTAGCCCGGCTCTGTCTGGAGGTAAGCTTACACCTAGCACTGCATTTGGAGCAAGTGGCGGTGGGGGGAGGAAGATATTCAGATCCGGTACTTAAGTAAAAGTAGAAATACCACAATACCACAGTACTCTGATATTACTTCAGTACTTTTACTACCTGAGTAATGTTTTGGACTTTTCCTCGTAACAGCTAAACATATTCAAAGTATAAGTTTCTAAATAGAAACTAAAAATAAAAGTTATAGAATAAATGTAATAGAGTAAGAAGTACGGTATTTCCAATTGAGGTTCAGTTTAGTAGAATAAAATAGAAATACTCTAGTAAAGCATCTCAACGTTAGTTACTTCTCCACCCCTGACAAGTGGCTCAAAGTAGGAAGCGAATGTGAAAACGAAGCCGCGGCCACTCACTGGCACAGGAGGCGGGACTTGCACAGTGATGTCATCGGTGTCTACGGGAGAGTCCAGCCACGGCCTCTCGTCCGACGACTGACTGTCCGGATAGCCCTTCCTTTTGCCTGGCTGCGACAGGTGGCTCTTGGATCTCCTGGGTATACTCTCCATGTCCTGGTTCTCGCCGTTCTGCAGTGAAGGAACGTACTGTTAGAAGTGCAGGGGGCTGCATTTAGCTCTGTCCGGAGTGTAGAGACGCAGAAATCACCTTATCCGACGAGAACTTCCACAGCTCTACGCTGTCCATGCTGTTTCTCTTGGTGAACTTGGGTCGTGCTCCTACAGATGGAAGAAAATAAATGACATTAAAAGCAAAACTCTCGCACCCAGGGAACCTCTCAGAGTTTGGTCTGGAATCAAATCAAGCACGCCAAAGCGCTTCTTGGCTTTTCTCCCCCTGCGGCAGCCCGTCATGTCCGCTCCGGTCCCATGATGCTCGGTGTGGCTGCGCGGCTCAGACAGACAACCGAGCAAACAATCTGAATAAAGAGTCTGTTTGCGAGCTCTGCACCGGAGAGGGAAATGTAGGACATGGGTGTGAGTTTCTGCCCGGAGGAGGGCTCGTGGACGCAAACATCACCATGGCTATACAGATAAAGATCCAATCATTTCACAAGCTCCCGATGAGCTATAATAAAACATTTGTGCTGTGACTGGGAGTAAAGGCAGAAATCGTCATCTTACCCAGGAAATATACACGCCCCTGTGCCTCCTCTCACATTTAGACCCAGTCCAGACATAACACAGACACACTGGGCCTGCGGTGTCTGTCCCACCTTCAGTTAGTTTAACATTTAAATAGCCACCCTGTGTACACGCGCTGAGTTTAGAGGTGAGTCATAAATGTGCGCTGGCAAACTTCAGTCGAGCGCCGACATGTAACCCTCCTGATGTGAGCGAGTGGCTTCTGATCTCCCGTGTCCTTGGCTAATACAGCTTTCCCCAGAGCGCAAACAGACAGGTCTCTGTTTAACATTCGCATTCAAACACACACACACACACACACACTCACACAGCACTGGTCTTTTTTCCCCCCCCATCAGCCGCACCCTTTCCCTTCGCCGTGACCGAGGAAGCTGAGCCGCCTGCTCGCACAGCTCTGGAAGACGTTACAAGTTAGACGAGCGCGCGATGTGAATCGGCGTTTGCTCATAAAACTCACAGTTATATAGAAACTTCAGCGGTCTGGATTACGTGAGAACGACACATGATCTAGAGTGAATCATAAGATGCAAACATGAATGTCATTAGTGAACTCACCCTGCCGTAAACCTGCAGTGCAAGCCAAACTGTTGCTTCCTGTGAACATTTGAAGTACTTTTCCATACTTTATGCTCTATTAGTCAAGTTTTATGAACATTTTACTCTTTAACACCTCAGACAGAAATAAATTGTGAGAGACAAACTCTGTTCACACACGTCACATCATCTGAACAGCTGCAACTGGTGAAAACAAAGTGTTTTAATGATCAGGCTTCTAGTCTTGTCACATTATAAGCATTAAACAGGGAGTATGGGACAGAAATGCAGTAAATAAAGGGCCCTTTGAAATCAGACTTTGTGAATGTGTGTGTATATTTATAATTATTATCCAAGCTCAGCAATAAACACGTTAGATCTTGTAAAAAACAGACTCACCTTGCATCTCGAACTCTGAGCTGGAGGGAGAGAGGTCGCTCTCGTTCACCCCCAGAGCCTCCATCAGCTGCTCCACGTTCATTCTGGCTGTCAGCTCCCCGTTTCGGTCCCCAATCTGCGGAGGGAATGAAGAGATGAAGTCGAGTTAGACTGGATGCGAGGCGCCTTGACGTCGGCAAAGGTGCACTTCTTTAGAATTCCTCTTCTTCTGACTTCTTTAGAGATGTCCAGGTGCTTCCGGGCGTAGTGCAGAGCTTGTTTGTGGTTTCCTAAAGACACGTATGCGTTTCCCAGACTCCAGCAGGCTCGGCCCTCACCGACCCTAATGTGACATGTGGAAAACTGTTAAAACTATAATGCATGCGTGATTGGGTGTATGCATTGGATATTCCTCACTCTACCTGTCAGTGAGCTCCTGGGCTATGTACAGATGTTTCAGGTGGTAGTCTATGGCCCTCTCATATTGCTGCAGAAGAGTGTAGGTGTTTCCGAGGCTGTAACAGGCCTGAGCCTCCATCACCTGGTCCCTCAGCTGCCTGGACAGCTGCAAAGTTTTCCTGTGAGGAAACAGGCAAAGGGGTAAGGTGAAGGAAGCATGAGGTTGTCGGGTGAATGAGAGAGTCTGGGAGCTGAAAGTGAAATTAAAGAATTAAAAAATGAAAAATGCAGGAACTGGTGCACTTCACCTTCCCTCCACTAGATGTCAGGCTCGCCCCTTTGCTCACCTGTAGTACTCTGTGGCCGTGTTGAACTGGCCCAGGAATATCAGGGCATTGCCAAGGTTACTGTAGGCTCGCCGCTCGGCTGCTTTGTCCCCAAATTCTTTGGCTATGGATAAACGCTGCGAACGACAGGGCAGACAGGTCGAGTCAAAGCAATTTAACACAAAATTCTAAGTCTTGCTCTTAATTTCTGCAGCTGCACAGCAGGAAATGCAACCTTCTCATGTCTTTTACCGTTATTTTCCCCCCTCAGTCTATGTGCAATGTATACATCAAGCTGCAGGCACAGCAGTGCTGCGGTGGTGCATCAAATCGGCTCCTCTGATTCCCTTTAAAAGCAGCGTGCTCCCCTGCGCGACACACTGTTAGATATGTAATGGGAAAGAAAGGAGAGCGCGGCTTCTCCCAGGAGGAAACAAGTGGTTTACAATAGAGAGTGACAGGAAACACGGGGAGAGCCTGGAGGCGTGCTCGGCAGAGTTTCACCAAGAAACCAATTTCCTTCATTTCTCTTTTTCTAAGAGAGCGCGTCCGTCTCTGCACGCGGTGCGATGGGACCGTGTGAATTGGATCTAGATCCACTGCAAAACTTGGCCGCTTGTGAAAAAGACCAGCATGACCAGACCATGTGACACTCGCTGCCGTGAGAAAATGACACACACACTTCAGTTTGCCCTGCAAGAGGTGGGTCCCCCTGCACGCTCACACTGGCTGTGCCTTGCTGAGTCTTGCTCTTTTGCATGTAAAATTGCGTGCAAGGCAAACTGGGTAAGATGTCGTTCTAACAAGAGGCAAATGCATGCGATGCGCTTCTTCAGTCTGACCACACCTAAGTCTTGCACACGCTTCTGATCGAAATGCAACGGCTAATTCCGTGGTCGCCACTTGTTTGCGCATGCGAGAGGCTGCACAGGCCGCCGCAGACGACGCGCTGTGGTTTCAGGCAGGACGCTCAAAGACACTCACAAGCCACTGACACCCCCCCCCCCCCCCCCCCCCCCCCCCCCCCCCCCCCAAGCCACATTTTAATGTGTGTGTTAATGATCTGGACGAGGCAAACCAAACATGCTGCACACAGGAAGATTCATGCATTCCGTTTGCAAAAGTTACAACACAGAAGCACAGCGAGGTTGATAGCTCCTCCGCACGCTTGCTGCATCAACGCCATGCTGGCAGATATTTGGCATTCCTCACCTGGCGATGGAACTTGATGGCCTCCACGAAGTTGCCCAGCAGATAGTGGGTGTTTCCCAGGTTCCCGTAGGCCCTGCCCTGAGCCGCTCGGTCCCCGAGTTCTTTCACCAAACACAGGTTCATCCTGCAGAGACACATGCACGCCAGTTTAGCAGCAGTTTGGAAATAATGTTAATGACCATTTTATTAATTTTGTTTGTACAGCCGATAAACCATTAATTAAACTTAATTAACTGAACATGCAAGCTCTGGCATTAGTACTCTGTAAAATATTTTTATTTCACTCGCAAAAAGAATGGAAAGAAATGTAGCTTATCCAGACAAACTCGCATGTCAGAGCAGATGTGCGGAGATAAAACACATGTATATACATGCACACAGTGCGTACAAAAGCCCGTTGTCCACCCAAACTGAGAAACCCCGGCACGGATCCGACAAAACTGCAGCGGCCCTCAGCTCTGAGAGGAGACGCTGTCGACAGAGCGGCAGTCAGGGCAGCAGTGCACGCCAACTGGCCTGAAGGAACAAAGAGGCAAACACGAGCCCGGGGTTTGCCAGGCGCCGTCTCGAGCGCTGAGCATGCAGCGAGTTGTTCTGTGGTTTGGTGAATATTAACTTAAATTAGGAAAGTAAAGCCGGGACTTCCGTGCACTGCCAATCAGGTAAAAGCAGCAAATCCATGTTTCGCAGAGATAGTTTAACCTCCTCCTCCACCTTTATATACAGTCTATAGATTAAACTAGATAAAATACATACTCGTAGAAGCCAGTGGCCCTTTGCAGCGTGTCTCTGACATCGGGAGGCAGGTCCCCTGGTTCCTGGGTGCAGCCCCATAACTGCTGCTTGCCCTTCGCATGGAACACGTTCCCTATGTTATACAGAGCTCTGGCCTCTCCAACCTACAAACAGACACAGACCAACGCGGTTAATAAAGAGCGGAGGAGGATGCAGAAAGAGGGAGGTGTGGATTGAGGATTGAGTGCATGCATGCATCTGGGCATCCACGTGTCGGACAGGCTTGATGTGGCCATGGAGGCAAATAAACAAACAATAAAGGCAGAAAACTTGTAAAGATAACGCAGCTTTTATTAAAAACATACTAAAAACCATGCTTGTTACCTTGTCGCCCTGCTCTTGAGAAATATCCAGATGCCTCTGACAGCACACGACCGCCTCGTCAAAGCGCCCCAACACTTTCAACGTGTTACCGAGGTTCCCGCTGGCTTTCCCTTCTCCAATCCTGTCTCCTATCGTCCTGAGAAAGCACAGAAAACACACGTGTTTACTGTTTTTCTAACCTTAATTGTCATTAAGTTAAACGACGGCCATTAAGGTACCTTAACGAGATTTAATTGGGAGATGCTGCTGCGGTAAATTTTTAATTGGATGCTTACTTCCTTCCCAGGACCGGGTCCCAGAGGCCCTGCTGTGACTGTAATGTAACAAGGTAAATCTCCCCTGGGTCTTTGATCACTTCCCCGCTGAAGTACCAGCTGCACTCACTGCAGGGGGGGGGGTGGCGGATTACTCATATAAGCCAAATATCCAGCTGGTAACAGTCGACTGGCTCTACACCAAAGTCCCCTCACTTTTTCTAGGGATTTTCATTGTCTGGCTCAGGGTCAGCATAATCAATCAAATCCACGATGCTCTTTGTGCAGCTGATGGAAAAATAAAATATTACCTTCAACCACGCACACTGTCCTCACATAAAGTTCATGTAACTTGTAAAACAAAGGACCTCTCACAAAGATTATTATTATTAATATTAATTCTGGTTCTGGACTTTATATTAAGAATAACAGGACAATACAGCGCCATCAGGTTAACAGGTTAAATCCTTTAGGATGATACTGTGACCAAATGATATGCGTATCCAAATAATATGAATTCACTGGCTCATAAATTCTGTTTTCTGTATGGGTTGCCATCGTACATGAAATATATGGAAATTCAAATGAATACAGGTCTCAACTGATCCTCACCTGTATTAAAATAAAGTTTATTCTCACAAAACTCAAGCGTTGTTAAGTCGAAACCAGCCAGTGTGTGTACGCTGTGTGATACGATGCTCACCTGGCCAGAGTCAGGTCATGCCTGTGGTACTCCAAGGCTTTGCCATACTCCTTCAGGTAGAAGTAGGCGTTTCCCAGCTGGCTGTAGATGGCACTGAGGGTCTTCAGGTCTTCCGTGCCCACCTGCACAGCAGCCTCAAAAAACGCTGTCCCCCCTTTAAAGTCCCCGGCCTTGCACAGACGCTCTCCTTCCAGGGCCAACTCCAAGCAGGAGGCCTCCATCCTTAACAGCACACACACAGATACAGATGCAGGAGAGCATTAACATATGAGCACCGTCATACCCAGGACAATGTTTAGTAATGTGGGCACTTGTTACAATGGCAGTGCAACATCAAATTGCCAGTATCACCATGACAACAAGGTCTGTAGACAGATCTGCAGACTGTTGCCTTAGCAACTGAGTCTGAGGCTCCGAGACGAGCACCTTGAAAAGGTGTTGCACCTTTTCACTCATTCATGCACACTGCTGGTTATTTAGAGTCTCAAGCATTAGAGCGGATGGGATTGAAGCAATTTGGTATTACAGTAAAGGTAAAGTAAATCATCAGCTGCTGTTGTTCACTGTCCATGCATGAATGGTAAAGCACAGCACATGAATAATGTCGGTCAGCAAGCGGCAGTGCGAGCATAACCCTGCCCTGCAACGCCGCTGATCTGAAATGTAATGAAAGCAACATGCTCCACAGATAACAGCCTAAGTCGAGAGGAAACTTCCGACCACTTCTACAATGCGCTGGTTACCACGGCAACTGCTGAATCACTGACGCTGACACAGGAAATGTAAAAGGAATACTAATCGTGCGTCTATTGGGTTAAGGGAAAGAAAAGT
Organism: Datnioides undecimradiatus; assembly: GCA_008933995.1. Classification (NCBI taxonomy): domain Eukaryota; kingdom Metazoa; phylum Chordata; class Actinopteri; order Lobotiformes; family Datnioididae; genus Datnioides; species Datnioides undecimradiatus. Next base: position 4,208,020 of record WARS01001868.1, on the reverse strand, counting down.
CATTTGCATTTGGTGGAACGTGTTTTAATCGTTTGAAACATGAGCGTCTTCTCATAAGATGCTGTGCCTGGAACCCTTAGAGCTACTGTTTTTGGGATAAACACTGATGTTTCAAGCCAAACGTGTGCACGTGAGGTCACACAAGTCTGCACAGGAGGCCCCGTAAGTGAAGTGCATCCTGAAAGTATACATCGCAGATCCAGGGCATAATCCAGGATAAACTAAAGAGCAGACAATTTGGTTGCAGCTCTAAATTCCAGATAAGGCAGAAGAATGTAGAGTTAAGCAAGGATTATCCTCGAATCCTATCTGTTTTACAAATGGCACCATTGATAAGTACGGCAAAGGGATGCACACCGTATGCAGTTTCATCCTCCGTGTTTCATGGGTGCATTTAAGGAACACTTCACATCGTCCACTTTATTACATTTCTCCATAAAGCTACTCATTTATTCTGTTTGCGCTGACCTCAAATCTGATTATTTGTCGATCAGGTTCAGTTTAACCAGGAACAAACAGTTTACTCAGCACAAGCTCTTTTGTGTTTTGCAACAACTTTGTACCTGTACAGTACCTGTGCTTCTGTTTGGTTCGTGTTTTGTCCACATACACCTGCAGCTCCAAGTGTAAAGGCCTTAGCATAGCTTGAGGTCGGGGTCCGTGGTGGACCAGTCTACACATGGCTCTCTCAGCTCCGGTCAGAGGGCAATGCTCAGCGGCCATGAAGTCCGGTGTTAACAAGACGAGCTCGGACAAAATTTTCAGTTTACGTGGAGTCAGCACTTCACTGAATTATCACTGATAATTATCACTGATAATTCAGTGCTGAGACATTTTGTCACGTCAGCTGATGTAGCTCACTGCGATGAGTCAACATCAGTCCCAAAGCCCATACTGTCCCTTGAATTACTCCATATTAATCCACGTCAGCAATGTTGCCTCAAACCTGTACACGAACCAACTGGAATTTCGACACAGACTCCTGGACCGGCCAACAATCACATCTGCTTTTCAAGTCCTCGAGAGCTGAAAGGTGAACCCTGTACTCCAACAGTCAAGCCAGTCAGGAGGGAATTAGAGGAAATTCCACGGAAAAGCAGCTCCGGTTACTATTGTATTGCTTTGCAAAAAACATGTTGATTTAAAAGTCTGCAACCGGATTCAACGCAGAAAGTTGTCCCCTGCGGTTGTGTCATTCGGTTCTTGCTATCCTCAACAGAAATGTGCCCTCTCCTTTGATCCTCTTCAACCTGTCCTCAGCTGTGCAGGCGGGATGCATTGTTCTGCTTTGCCATTACAAGTCACGCTTTAAAAAGAGGGGAGGGCGCAACGTCGGGATCATTCTGGGTGAGAGCAGGGGGACAGTCGGTGACAACGAGAGCGAGCGCAGTACTTCTAAGCGTGACCGCTGCCCCAACTGGAGACAGAAAGGAAGTACGACAGAGGGAGAGAGAGACAATTGCTAATCCAAGGACCTGCACCTCCGTGGTAGGGACCACACAGTGCACTGATTGGCCCAGACTAATCCAACTATCTGCTGACACCGGCAGAAACGTTATTAGGTCGTCAGCCGAGACAAATAAGACTGAGTAAAGAGGAGGTAAGAGACCTGCAAATGTCATGCGAACGTACGGACGAGAAGTCTTCATTTATGTTATTCATATTATTTAATTTATGTATTTAAAGATAAAAACATAAAATATTTAATGTATTTTGAATGAAACAACAAATAACGTGGCAACTGCGACAAGTTGCATGCAGATTCTTCATTGAGTACATCGGTTACTGGATTTGCAAAGGTTATTTAAGACTGGTGGATCCAACTGTTAATATACTATGATGTGCATTTAAGCAATAACTTAGAAAGCATGGGAATCTTTTGCCTTTGGAGTTCAATTCACTCTAAGCCGGCAGGCATCCCGGTGTTATAAAGCTCCTGTTCTAGCGATGTAACCACCAACACTCCCCAGTGCCCGATCTAAACCCTCATTCAAACGGTGATTTGTGGTGACCAAACAGTCTTCATTGCTCATAACAAATGAATCTAACTGTTGTTGGAGCAACATATCAAAGATATCCCAGGGCAAAAGCACTTCAAACATCTTTTAGGTGAGCTGGCAGTAACAGACAAGAGTCACCACTGTGGAGAGTGAACTGAACTGGTTACCACCGTGCGAGAACTTCAAAGTGCGCAAGGTCATCTTCTTGGTATTAAAACAGAAGGGCTTAAAATAGCATCGACCGCTTTTGCAGAACTGGCAGAAACCTCCAGATCTGAAATCCGACAGTGGGAAAAAGCCAAAAAATTGCTGATGTTTCAAGTAACAAGGTGCGAAGAAGTCGTCAAGCCGTGGGCCGCCCGGAGGCCGCTTTTCGGTGCAAACAGTGAACATTGAGGGGGCATAAGTATTAAATAAAATAAATAAAATGCACAAGGTCGTTGCAAAAGTTAACAAAGAAAGTGTTTTAATTGAGCAGTCACATCCATGACGTTGATGCCACCAATGTAGTCATGACTATAGTTAACCGACTGGCTGTGAAGACTGTGATTGAAGGTTTAGGGTTTCGGGATGGAAGTAAGATACAGTACAATACAAGAGGCTCAACTTTTCCATTCTGAAATCAGGGTTTTTTTAAGGTGAAAGGACAGCGAGGACGGCAGTGCATTGTCTCTGTGGTAGCATGATGACGTTAGGAGGTAAAGACAAGAAGGAAGACATATGGAGAGTGAGTCCAGCTGCAGATGGTGCAGGGGCCTGCGGAAAACCACGACTGAACTGTAAAAACCAAAGTTGTAAAAGAGATTGTGGAAAGAGGGCGTGGCTTTAAGGACGCCTGGCAACATGCTTAAATAACTTTGAGCTGTGCAGTTGGTAGTAAAAGTTAGAGGCTCCAATATATCATCGCTCGTCTTGGTCAAAGTCAGGAAACTAAAAGGCTTGAGGGCCAGGGCGGCGAAATGGATGAAAGAAAGAGGGAGAAAAAGACATTTGTGGACAAAGAGGCAAGACAAAGACAAAAAACAAAGGATTATTCGCCGTGAGCGGATTTCACAAAGTCACTTTCATTCTTGCCATCTTTGTGGTCGGCGTAAGAATGGCTATGTGCAGTACAGTCTGCCATTCTCTCCTCTGATTACCACTCTAATTGGTCTGTTTGGGAGACACTCATCCCATAATAGCCTGCCTGTGGTCTAAGAGAGACAGTCTCCCAGTGCTGTTGCCATGGCAGCGCAGAGCACATGTAAGATATTGGACAGGTTTCAGGGGGTAAGTTAAGCTGTTTTGTGTAAGCTAAACTGTGCCATGTTTGTTCTTTCAGTGGCATCGTTGGAACAATGAGCCTCAGTCAAATCGTGAACGACAATGTGCTCATTGTTGATGTAAATACGAGGAAGATGAAGTTCTTCTGCCCTGGAAAGGTCAAAGAGCTAAAGGTAAAAAAAGAGGAAGAGGAACTCGAGGCCACGGTTATGTTTGGGCATCTGAAAGTTCAGTTCAGTTTGGCTAAGCACAGCAGCAGAGCCACATTTAGCAGGACAAGCTAAGTTAAATAAAACCTCTGTGTAATAATCAAGACTAATGAAACAGCATGGTATTTAAAGTTTAGCTATACCGCGATCAACATTTCTGTTAGTTTTATAGGTTCAGTGTACGCCCGATGACCGTATTTCCAAAAGGCAAAGCACATTTGTTATTTCCGTCATTTACAGTTACAGAATAACAGAACAGCAAAAGGGATTTTGAGGCATTCTTGCACCATTATCCTGTTGTAGACGCGGTGTGATGTTTGCTTCCAGAATTGGTTGGTATTTAATTGAATCCATCTCTTCCCTCCGCCAGTGAAATGTTCCCCTGGCCAGCGGCTGCAACACAAGGCCAAAGTATGATCGGCACAGCCGCACGCTTAACAGTTGGGGAGGTGCTCTTTTCATGCAACTCTGCAGCCAAAAGTTCCTTTTTAAACTCAACCAGACTGCATCAGGCTTGTTTAGATGTTAGTTTGCAAACTTCTGGCACTGAGGTTTTGTGCTGAGTAGGCACAAAAGGCTTTTGTCTGATGACTCGGACATAAAAAGGTCATGTTTGTGCAGGTGCAACTGCAAAACAGAACGGCGCAACAAGCCGGAGTCCGAAAAATCCTCCTGAAGATAGCTTCGAGTCGAGCAGGTGATGAGATTTCCCCTTTCGATCAATCCCATGAGCAGTTCTCCCTGAAGGCTGCTTCCAGACCTCAACTTGACCTCCACAGTTCCTGTTAACTGCCATTTCTTAATTACATTACAGACTGAGGAAATGGCTACCTGAAAGGCTCTGCTATCTTCTGATAGACTTCTCCGCCTCTTCTGAGAGCACCAATTACCGTCATTTTCAGACTGCTGGCCAGCTGCTCGGAGGAGACAGTGGCTGCTGATCGCCGGGACAATGTTGGAGGAGCCGGAGTACAGAGCTTTGAAATTTGCATCACTTGCAGTCCTTTGCACGCTGCTCCTTCTGCTTCGAACACACACAATCTTACATAAAACACTTTCCGCCTTTTGGAGATCAGCTCATCTTCTACTCGTGTAACTATTTGCAGCAGCAGGAGTTTAGATCAGCGGTGCCCACACTGTTGCAACCCACTGCATAAGCTTGCTCATATGCAGAACTGGACTTTGGCGCATCATTAGAGCTGCTTGTCTTAAGCATTTTTACAGTTATCTGACAACCAATAAATCAATAAAATAAATAGCAGATTAATCAGTAACATCATCATCAGTTGCATCCATAGACAGAGCTTTTAAAGCATAAATACTAAACAAATACACAACCTCTGCCATTATACTCAATATGAATTTAAATCCAAGGCCGCAGGTGAAGTTTAAATCACTGTGTTGGCGGCGCATCTCATCACGACCGTGCAACGGCCTTGACTTCATAATAAACTGCATCATTGCATCTAATGTATGTCATTTCACAAAGCACATACTGTATAACAATAAATCAGCAGCGCTGATAATTGTCAGGCTGCAGATTAATCCATGAAAGGTAAACAGATCATAGTAAAGGGTTTATTTTTAAATCGTAATAAGTGTTTGGCAATATTTCTTCATAAAAACACACAAATTGCAATAAAAATAACAAATTCAAAAGAAGCAAATATTATCTTTGTTCCTTTATTCGTGGCTCCTTATTCCATATTCAGGGTCCCACATTACTGTCCCCATTATTCTTGGCCTAGCTAAGAAACTCTGTGCTCAGAGTAGTAATCCAGCCATAATTACAGAGTGCCATGGCCGGTTGTCAGGGAAACCAAAGGGAAACTCTCGAGGAATGTTTTTTCCTCTTGCACTGCACGTCTCTTTCAGTTAGAGCGGAGCTGCCTCCATCTTTCTTCTTTTGTCTGATTCTCCTGTAAAACTGCTTTTTCATTACTCTCCCTGATTCGGTTTCTCTTTACGCTGTTGCCCCTTGGCTTAATTAGCAGGGCGGCATCCTCCTGCACTGTCACAGGAAGCACTGAGATGCATGCAGAATAGCCGTGATGTTCCTTAAAGCTCTCTGTTTCCAGAATTAACAGAGTAGAGGTCCTCTGCAGCATTTTGCTCTTTGTTTTGTTTTCTGTAGCCGTAACTCAAATTATCCTTGATATGCTCTCTGTTAAGGACAGGACATGGAGCCAACGCCATGCACAATTTGCAGCGTCAGTTGCCCTTAAACTGCCGCCACGTTCAAGGGCACCTCCTTCAGACTGACGGCTATTATGTGCTTTAACCGATCTGTAGATGACGGATAACGCTTATTGTATAAATAAGGGCAACGTGATCGATATCTGGTGTAATGTAAAGAGACGCATAAGCCCCCGGAGACGGAAATGAAAAGTACTGTCTTCATTTGGGCAGCGTCCAATAAATCCAATGAATGTCTGGGACCAAAGTCCTGTCGAAACAAAAAGGAACTGTTTGTTGAAAAAGACCCCGCAGATAACATCCAGGTGTGGCTCGTCTGTCGTTTTCTTGTGAGCTACAAAAGCGTGCACGCACACACACACACACACACACACACAACCCTCATTGTTGAAAGGTCATGTATTGACTTTATCTGTTTGTAAAATAGAGGAAAAGCAATCAGAGGGTAGACCTGGCAATATGTTCATAACCAGCACCGTGAGTCACTCTATATATTTATCTTTGTGTGCTTAAGTAAGTGCGTGTGTGTGTGTGTGTGTGTGTGTGTGTCAGAGGCCTGACAACCTTGCAGGGCTCACGAATGTCACACCGAACTCAACAGTTATTAACATTCCCAGTCACGTCTGCTCTGTGTCACAGACACTGGGCTTTGAATGAGTTATAACACAATATTATAACTCACACACACACACACACACTGGATTACCCTGATCTGACTTCAATCCAGTTCCTTGGAATATGTGACCACTCAGCTGATGATACAGTGTTTGTACGGTCTGTAGGTGGTATTTCGTAACTGATTAACAAAGACGTGGCTGGATCCTGTTATAATCTGTGTTCTGGTGAGTCATTTATTTATTCATTTTCATAATGGCTTATTGTTTGACTCATTTTTCAAGACAGAAAGGCCTTATTTATGATTTTCATGTCTCAAAAGTGGGAATTTGACACTTTTATTTGTTCAATATGATGGTAAACTGAATATCTTTATATCTGAGACTCTTAAATAATTCATTTAAATGCAAAAATAAAAGCATTTTCAGTACTTTATGACAGTTTACTGGCAAAAAAGTGGTAAATAATAAAAGTTAAAATGACACTTTGAGCCCTGATAATAACTTCAATTTAAAAAAAGGGCCTATGTTCAACAGCTGTCTGTGGTTTTTTGGCGGAAATGAATAACAAAGCTGTGCGATGTTGCATAACTGATGATAGTTTCTAATTGGGCTCTTTTATGATATGCAAACAGGAAGCATTTGCAAATGAGTGGGAATGTGTCACAAATACAGAGAGTATGGAAATCAGAGGGTTACACTGGACAGACACCGCTACACAAATCCATCTTCCCACACAACACCTGTGTCAACTCCTGGCCGTGCACCCACTGGTGACACTCTGCACCCACCTGGCGCGTTTAAACCAAAGCCACGCGTGCTGTCAGAGTGTCCAGCCTGCACCCAGGCGCTCCTTGCTACAGTTTTGTTCCCCCCCTGCGTTCACGTCCTCCGAGGCTCCTCTCAGTCTGCACATTCCAGCCACAGCAGCTCAATGACCCGGAGCCAGGAATGAGGCTTGGATCTGGGCTCTGGCTGCAACCGTGGCTGGGTCTTGAGCTTTAAATCAGTGAAAGCTGGCTGGTCAAGTTCCGCTCGCCTGGCTCCTCCTCGGTAAAGCAAAAAGCCCTGAGCTGGCAGACGCTGTTATTCTCTCATTTCTGTCGCTTTCTGCCGCTCCCTCACGTCGCAAATCAAGGGCAGACTACGAGGATGACCCCCCCCCCACCCCCCTTGTTTGCATGCACCCTGCCCAGCCGGGGTCCTACCTTGAGTGCAGCCTCTTGCTGGCCAGATCCTGGTCCACACCGTTAGCAGCCGACTGAGCCATGGAGCCGCTGCTGATCTGTCCGCCTGCCTGCTCGCTTCCTCCCGTTATGAGGCCCCCCTCACAAAGCTTTTCCTCCAGAGGCAGCAACCGTTTTTCTCCCTTTCTTGAGGCGTTCCGCTTCTCTGTCACTCCCTCCCCCCCGGTTTTCACCCGTTCTTTATACCACTGTCTCTGTCTCTCCCTCCCCTCCTCTCCCTCATAACCCACAGCAATGGCAGCTGCTGAGGAAGTGAGGTATTGTGCAAATAAACCATGAAAACGCGCGGCCCCTCCCCCGACGTGACGTCACGTGCCGGGGAGTCGCTTGTGCGTGAGAGCGGCGGATGCGCTGGCTTGGTGGGTTGGGCGAAGTGCGTGTTTCACATGTAAAAACGCAGCTCGTGCATGCTCAAACGTTTGGTTTCTCAACGTTTTATCGCCGCAGTCTCTCTTACGAACCGCTTTCTCTTGCTAAACCGCAGTTAGTCACTCAGACTGGGGGAATTCAAGCCTCACCACGCCACAGGTGTCCGAGGTCGGGTGTGGTCTGACTTGTCCTCTGTTTCACCTGTACCCACAAGCTCACCCGTGGCAATCTGAGACTGTCTGAGGGGGCAGGGGCAAATGAAACAGCATAAAGTAAAAAGGGCACCTGCATGCATCAGGGTGCAGAAAGTTGTGGCGCATTCACGGTTAAAACTGTTAAAACTGTTCAAAGAAGTGACTCAGATTTAATTTTAAGCATTTTAAATTAAAATGCTCATTTTGTTTTGTGTGTAAGTCAACCCATACAGCGCCCGGCAGCATTGCATTTCACAATGTCACAGGGTTTTTTTTGTTTGTTTGATGTTTATTAATGCTAGTAACCCTAATATTTCGGTCTGTCGGTGTTCACCTTCCACTCAGTCCCTGGCTGACTCCCTCCCCCCACTGCCTGACTGCGGACAGCCTCCCCCAGCTCACTAATACTGATACAACTCAGCGCACTGTACACTACCTGAGGGTTGGTTGTGTAACAAGCAAAAGAGAAACATGTTTCCTCTCAAAGCTCAGGGCTCCTCCTTCATGTTGGAGAGGATGCAGCTGAGTTGGAAAATAGATTTTTGTGTGGCAGGTGATAAGAAAGCGTTCACCTCGCTCTCTTTTAATTTCCTCCTCCCTGTCTGCAGTCCAGGGACATCTTCCCGGGTCGCAACCCAGACATTTGGATCTGGATCATCGTCCCCCTGGAGATTCAAGCTCTCCCTCTTTGCCTAGTTTGCATGCGATCATGTTTCTCTCCCCTTCTTTCTCTCCTTTGTGTGTATCTTCAACCACCTTTCAGTCTAAATATGGTGCTGCCTTCGCTGTGTTTGTGTGTCCTGAACTCTCTCCAGGTCTCAACTGTGTCATATTTTGTACAGATTTTAAAGCGCCCTTGGGTCCTTGACTTGAAACAGGAGCCAAAGTGGTTCTGATGTTGATCTTCTCCTGCAGGATGAGTAAGGACAGCATTGTTAGCTTGTTTGTTAACAGTTAGTTACTACCGACGCTGCAGAATTGAAGCCACACCTACTGCATGTGCTGACTAATGTTCCCGCCTTTGATATATTATCTGTATAGACAGCTTGAGTGATCTGCCACTTTAGCAGAGTCAATAGTCCCAAAGTGCCAGCTCAGCAGTTTTCAACCTGCCCGACGATCCTGAAACTTAATGCCTCCAGCTGCCTGCACCTGTAGCTGTGGAGCTGCCTTTTAATGGCAGTGAAACTCCCTCAGCTCTATCCTGGTTTAGATTTTCATTTTGTTTGTTCTGAAGTCCTAGCCATATGTCATACATGTGCATCCCAATCTGAAGCTGCAGAGCACCCTCTTTCACCTCCACCACACCCCCTGTCGCCCTGACAACTGCATACTTCAGTGACAGCTGAAGCGGTATCAAGCACCTTGTTACAATTTGCATCTCAAGATGCTGCCCAGTCATTTCGGTAAACTCTGTTTTTGAGAAACTCATTTGAATATATGAATCAACGTGCTTTGAATCCGTGGTTCTCTACCTCTTTGGCTTGTAACCCCTTAAATATGAGGCAACGTCACCTTGCAACCCATCAAGGTCATTTGAGGAGGCCTAAAGATGAATAGGTGTTATCCAGATATCCAGTTTTTGAGAGATGTGTGAATATGTGTGCAGGGAATGGGATGTTTCCTGTAACCGCTCAGGGTCTTGAACCCCTTAGATAATGTTATGTTATACCCTGAAAATGAGGGAACGTGTGCTGTGTTTGTAGTGTGGCTAGTAAAATCATTACCTCGTCTGTTGTTATGCCTCAGCAACATTAACATCTGGGTTGTTCATCTCTCCATCTGTCCTATTCTCACGAAACAATATCACAGCAAGGCCTTCTGGGAGTTTCTTCACTTGGATTCAAGATGAAATGAGGGTCAAAGCTCACGGTGACATCTCGTTTTTAGGCCATAACCCAAGAATTCATAAACTAATTATATTAAATTTCACACAAAGATTGATTTATATTCACTGCAACATCACAAAGGTCTCGAAAGAGACTTTTGCGGATGGTATGGTTTTGAATTTCTGTTTGCTTACTTCCTGCTTTATTTTGTAGAGCGTTTTCCTCGCGCGTCTGTGCCTGCGTACTTCCTGTCCTTTTCCCGCCTTTGTAATTGGCTCATTAGTTACACCTGCGGCCAGTTTGAGCTCTTTACCTGGCGTGTCTCCTTCCGGTTCGTCAACAGTTATTGTGCTTATACCGTCCCAGCCATTGTCCCACTGTTCCCCGCGTGCTTTGGATTTATCATTTCCATGATTTGGGATTATGCCTGCACCCTCCTCGCGGATTTGTTTGCGTCGTGGGCGGCCTCCAGGGTTTTTGACCCTTGCCAATCACCCGTAAGCCTTTTCCCTTTGTGTTCATTTAAACCTGGATTTGGATCCTTGTCTCTCTCTGTTTACCTGTTGCCCGTCGTGACTGTCGCTCTATTGACCCACTGTGTGAACACATAAATTGAGTTTTACTGTTTTATATTTCTTTGAGTGAATTTACTCATTTAGGAGGTAAACTTTAAGTCGGCTTTTGGCGGAGACCTACCGCTATTTGTAGTTTTAGTGAAGCACTAAAAGCATGTGATTTTATTAATATGTGTGTTCTTTTTAATAAACTTGACTACCGCATAGTTAGTTGAGCATTAATAGACGATTGTCTTATCCGACCATTCATAATTCATTATTATTAGCTCCAGATGCTGATTTATGATATTCCCAAACTGGGATACATACTCGCATATAAACTGACCATTGTATCCCTTCTCATAGATAATATGAAGTTTAATTGTCACCTTGTTAAAAGTTGTTCAGCTTTGTTTTTATTTTTTTAGTCTATTAAACTGCTGTATCAGTCTGAGCGTCACTCTGCAGTACCGGGGATTGACCATAGGGGGGCAGCATTGCACCAGTAAATGATGAACCTGTGTCGGAGCATCTCACAGAGGGTGGACAAGCGATAAAACACAGAAACCAATTTGATGCAAAACAAATCTTATTTATTCATTTTTGCATTTTTCTTGGGAGGCTCCTAATGTTGTAAATCTTATTTTCTGATGATTGCCTGTCTTGTGTATTCATTCTAATTGTTTTATTTAATTAAAACAGTAATTTTTCCTTATTTTTAAATTCCCGTGACCGGACACATCAGGGAACTTGTACATAATTTAATTCAACACTGGCCTGTCACCGACTTTGTACTTTACTTACAAAGTACTTTATTGCTGTTTGAAATGTACATAGGCCTTAGCTGGCACAGATTCAAATGCATACAATAAGTAACTTTATATATTTATATAACCATGTGTATATATTTGTGGACAAGCTTGTATTAGATGCACACATTTTGGCTCCTTTAATAAAGGGATTTTTGGCCACTTTGAGTTAACAGCACATGTGCAGCCCTGTAGATAGTCTCTATGCTGTTGCTCTGGGACGTTGACGAGCTTGTTTTGGTTGCAGTGTTTCAGTTCTCGCGGCTTTCTGATGCATTAATATGCGGACGGTAACGCCACAGTGTATAATGAGATTCAGTTAAGTGAAAATGCTATTAATGTATGGAGCCACGTATCCATTCATCGACCATAACAGCACGTCAAGTGTCCGCCACTAAACATAGGATAAGATATGATAAATAATGTATTAAAATGATCCATGTTTAAATAAATTTAGTGTCTACTCTGAATTTTATAGTGAAATGCAAGAAAAATTAGTTTAATCTGTTTTATTTGTATTTCAGTATATGAAGTGTTATCATTATTTACATTATATATTTAAACTAATGTTTTTAATGCTATTTCAAATTGCTTTATTATTCAATACTGTTTTGGGTAGTAAGTGTTTGTGATGAGGACAAAGAGCCCGTCGCTGTAATCTTCAGGGTACTGCCTGTTTGCTCTGTATTTGTTTTTGTCTGCTATTATATTATTGCAATGGAAACCACTTATTTTAATGAAATCCCACTTGTACTTTCCAAATAATAAGCTCCCCAGTTGTGTTGTGTTGTTTTAACTCTCCTTCCTCCGGTCCCTTGCTTTACGTTTTGTTGTGTTGTTATTTTTGCCCTAATCCTCCAGCTGCATATCTGCGGGATCTTGTGCATGGCAGGACCAGCGACGGCTCATTAGACAACAAGGAGCAACAAACGCAAAATGAGATTGAGGTAAGCTGATTTCAGATTTAAACTGAGCAACTCAAATTTGTTTCTCTGTTTGTGAGGCAGCCCGTTTCACAATAACAAAACCATCTGCCTGCAGCTATTAGCTAAACTTTGTATTGTTTCCCAGAGGGTTATAGAAGCAATATCAAATTCTCCTTTCTCCTGGGTATAACTGCGTTTATGTAGACGTTCAGTAATTCAGTTTCATTTTTACAGGTTGGGTGGTAAATACTTTCTTTTAGGCCAAGTTTAAACTATTTTATTATGAAAATCATGTCAGTTGTTTGCTTAAGGAAATGAGGAAATGTCATTATCTCCTGTTGGTGCTGTCTGCCCAGTTGAAGGAAAGAGAGAGTTGGTTTCAGGCATCTCACATGATGCTCATCTACGTAACGCTGCTTCCTTTGAGGAACCCAGCAGTCAGCACCTCAGTGGTGCTTATAATCTGGAGGTGGAAACCTCCTCGCCATCTTACAACCGCGCCGACTGTGTGAGCGTCATTACACCAGCAACACAGCATTCCTGGTGCTCTGCAAAAGCTTTAGCAGGTTCCAACTTTCATTTTCCCTGCCACTGTCAATAAAAATGACTTTTACAGGAAGCAGGTCCACCAGTTTGGAGTAAAATGTACTTTGTGTCAAATGATTGGTCAGATCTATAAGTTCATTTTGGGCGACGTTAGCCAGTTGGAACAGCGAGCTGTTGGCGAAAATCGTTTTTATCGGCTCAAATCCTACAAAGATGTTCCTCAGATCCTCATTTTGTAATTGTGCCCAAGATATTTATAGAAATAAGGGAACAGTCGAGTCTCTCTTACTCTGATAATGGTGTGGGAATCAGTCAAAGCTATAGATCTTGACCTCTCTGCTGAATGCCATTGCAAATGTATAAGGAAGCGTTCCTGAGCTGGATCACCTGCATCATGTTAGTGCTCAAGTTCTGCTTTAACTTGCAAGTTATGCATCTTTTCTCCGTTGGGCTCCGTTTATGGTAAATCAGTGACTAGTGGGTTGTTGAATCAGAAATGCTGCTTTTGTCTGGCAGGTACAGCTCTACAGTGTGTGTGTGTGTGTTTGAAAGAATGAAGCAAAGGTTCATGAAGCTGCATCTCTGTGAATACCAGAAAGAGCCCAGTTTCATACATTTGTGAGATAAGTAATCACCAAGTTGGGGAAAATCAGGTTTAAACATATAACATGGGTACATCATTTGTCCCCTTTCAGACCAGCGTGCAAGCTACAAGTACAGCTTATTTAAAATGACATGAAATAACTAATTGTATTTACAGTAGGCGTGAAGCGTTAAATCTACAAACTGCTAAATATGTAAAGCTCCGGCTTATATATATGTATATATAGATTAAGCCAGTTTAAGACCACTTGACCTGTCATGCGATGGAGTCTGAAGATTACTTTCAATCTGTGCCCGCTCTGATTTAAGTCACATTTAAACCTTTTAACGTTACATTCATTTTCAGTTCTTATTGTGTTATTCCATATATTCAAAATCATCCCAACATGCAGTCAGTTTCTAGGATTAAATAAAGCGGCACATGCGCTGTAAATGCACTGAGTGCTTGGGTTACAGTGTATTTTAGGATTATCATCTTTATTATCACACTTATCCAAGTTTAGAAACGGCCGGACGGACTATACCAAAGAGATGAGACGAGCTTCGGCAGTGACGTCATTGAGATATCACTTAGTATTAATTAAACAAATGAGAAATATGCTTTTATAATAAACTGATATGCAACAGATATCCATGAACTGTTGGTGTTTCTCAAACATCTGGTTTCTGATATGTGAAAGTTTGGTACTAATGATGAAGCAATCTCTCAGCAAAACTAAGTGATGACATGGGAGGGCTGGGAAGGAGAAAACAATTTGCATAATGGGAAAATCAGACCTAATCTTCTCCAGGAGCTCAGCCGGGGAGCTCGGAGGGAAGATGGAGGGAGGGAGGGAGGGAAGGGGAGAAGCAATGGATGAGCCTTTAAATCTGAGAATCCAGCTGGAGCTGAAGTCTCCCAGCTCTGTCCTTCAACCTCTTTGAATGCCTGTTATCTTGCAGCAATACCTAGGCCTCCGACAATCCCTTCGCCATACGCAGAGGCGTAGCTGCGTTGACTCAGTTTTCCATAATGTCATGTGGACGTGTTTGTGTCATGGGAAGTGGGATCTTCTAAGCAAACATCTACTGCATCTATACAATGACCTTCTTAGGTCCTGTGTGTCCTAAATACAGAATATACTGCAGTTTACTGATTTACATACCACAGCAATATTTAATATGCATTGGATAAACTGTTGTTTTGTTTGCAGTATATATTATATTTTGACTAAACTGTAAACTCAGTATGAATGGGTAGATCTTCTCCTGATGACCAAAGGGTGGCAGTGTTGTTCGCTCCTGTTTGAGTTTGTTCAGGTGAAGACTAAGTCTATTAACAGTATACGGACAGAAAGCGAGTGGTGGGATGAAACTGGAGCATGAATCAATATCTATATATCAATATTTAAAAGACACTCACATGCTTGTATGTTCTTGTCTTTACCAGCACTCCAAACAATTCCCAATGTGGTTATGATGGGGGGGCGTAATGCTAAGGGTCTGTTTTCTTAAAACCACAGCACTCTTTCCCCAAAGAGTGGTGGAGGAATGGGAACAAACAGGAAAGGTCTAATTTAACATGACTTTGTGGGGCTTGTTATCGACCTTCAATGCTAGGTGATATTTACACTAAACAGCTTTTTTGTGAGCTTAGTTTCTTTAATATTATGATATATGATGGTCTTTTGTGGAGTAATCATGATTGCTCCTACAGTCTTTTAAAGGGACAGATTACTTCTGTCACTGGCAGGTTTCCTACACGAGTTTCCATGTTTCTACACTGCTCACCTTCACCAAGCCTTGCAAAATGGGTACGTGATGTGCTCCTCCACAGATTTTTGACGTAGGGTATTATCTGCTCAGGCTTACGTTTAGCTGAAAACAGCATATGGAGAGGAAAATTATTGATTTGTGTTCACAGCTTATACTCAGCCCCTCCTGCCATACCGACAGCAGGGTGTTATCTCCCATAAGCCGCTATACAATCAAAGAAAGTTGTTATGGAGTCAGGAGAAATAGAGAATATACACACTGGAGTAAGAACTGGTCTTTCTTTGTTTCCCAGCAGCCAAGTCAAACATTGAAAGGACGACTGCTGCACAGATGTTATAGCTAAAGTCAAGGATGAAAGGAAGGGGTGCAAGATCAAAACTATAGACGCAAGTGTGTGTGTGTGATTTTTCAGGTTAGCATCTGTGTGTGTCAGCTTGACGCATGTGCATCTATACTGTACTGCATATCAGCTTACACATCATCTGTCCATGGGTCTGTCTGTCTTTGTGTGTGTGTGTCAGTCCTGTCTGTCTGTCTGGCAGCGTGATAATGCTGAGCCCTCGTGAAGCCGCTTGCATCTCTTGTTGTGCCTCCTTGTTCTTGGCCTACTTTGGGTGAGGTGAATTGAGGGCAACTCGAGTCTATGGGTAAGGGGATTAGGTCTCCAAACATGCTCCTCTCCAGTTTGGGATTTTGCCCCGATGCCAGACACTTAAAGTCTGCCAGGGATTAAGATAAAGAGAGAAGTAAGAGCGGCGTGTATTGTGGTGTGCGTGGGGAGATGTTTTCAACAACAAAAGGAAGAGGAGGGGTGGGTGATGGTTAATATAAAAAAAATAAGAAGCATGGTGGTGATATGATCTGATACATCGATGTAGCATTTGTTGACCCATTTGCCTGCGGCTCGTGCCATGATGTCGGTCAGTATGTTTTCAAGGGATAAGACACAATAATGGAGAAGCTGTTCTTTTCATTTCCTTTGTATTAGTGGATGATCTCTGCTTAATTCGGCGGTTTAATTAGGAAATGGCTCGGATTAATATTATTGGCATCGCTGTTTCCTGATTTATTTTTGTTAAACAAAAGCGGAGTCTCTGCGTTGCACAGGAGCATCCAGTGAGAAGAGGCATCCCAAGTAGAGTCGTGGTCCATCTGAGATGAAGGCCAAGCTCGTCTACATGTGACTCAGTTGTGACTCCTACAGTAAAACAGAACATCATCTGCATAGAATAACACATTTGTTAGTTGACGGTTCGCTGAAGTACGGTGGCACCTATAAGGAATCTGAAGCACAAGAATAAACGAAGCCGACTGACTGATGTTTTGCACCGAGAACAAAGTGGCACGTCCTCTGAATAACTTACTAGAATGATAAGAGCATCAGGTTGAGGTATTAGTGTTCCTGAACCTCTCATTTGGCTTTCAGGAGTCTTCATAAGAGTCTGTCTTTTCCTTTGTCTTGACAAAGTAGGGGGGGTTCCTCCACCCCTCCACCCTGCGTCTGGAGGCTCCTCCTGGGTAAGAGGTCGCTGCTCCATCACGCTCCTCCAAGAAAGTGGGTCATGAGTCTGAGACTGTGGGATTACCGACCGTCAGGCAGGCGTGTGCCAGGCCGCCTCTTATCCGTAATGTTTAGACACCCCCCGCCCACCCAACCCACCCCTGCTCACCACCACGCGCTCTCTTCAGTAGGAAAGAGGCAAAATAAAACACACCCTCCACCACCCGTGGGTACGCAAGCATCCGCGAGCCTGTTAGTCTAAGACATTTCAGAACTGTGCAACACAGTCACGGAGTAACTGCATGCTGCAGCTTTATACATTTCAACAGTTGCAAGTTTAAACTATTTTTAAACTAACTGATGTCACCCTCGGACTGTGTGATTTGTTCTGTCTCCCCAACTAATGGTTTTTTATATATATATATATATATATATATATATATATATATAAATAAAATTTACCGATTAGTATATATATATATATATATATATATATATATATATATATAAATAAATAAAATTTACCGAATCCCAACCAGCTCAGCAATAACGACGTCTAATAGCGACACTATGATGAATGCTAGCTTTTAAACAGCTGACCCTGTGATACTAATGGCAGCCCGGTTGTCTGGTTTCCTCTGACATGGAGAATGATTAATCAGCAAATAAATTACTAATAATAAATACATTTTGCAGCAGAGTGATTACATCCATCACTCGAGGTCACTGTTGCCCGGTGCAGTCGCTAATTGGCGTCCCCCCCTCTGCACTACCTACCTGCCGATGATGAAAGTGATGCGTCAGAGAGACGCTGGAAGACAGTGTTGGGTTAGTGTTGAATGTAAAATGAAAAGTAAACTGTTTGTTCTGTTTTTTTGGAAATGGGGCCGACAGGAAACTGCAACTCATCGGCTCAATTCGCTGTTTTAGTCCAGATTGGGGGTCCGGCTCCAGGTTCATTAGGGGAAGAGGGGCGGGACAAAGATTTCAATTAAAGCTCAATTATAAGCACTCACTGCCACACATGACCTGCTTAAACATCCAAACAGCATTAAATTGAGCCCTGGTGTCTCACTTAGTTTAATAAAAATACATCAGCTAACCTTTTTCAGTTCTTAAAAAGATAAATAACAAATAACATTATGACATTTTAATGTATATCTGAATTTGCTCAGCACAAAAACAAAGCCCTGAATTTAGTTGTGAAATAAAATAGAAATCTATAAAATGTTTTTCTTATTTCAGTGAGCTGTATTTTATTCATTTAGCTGACTTTTACATTAGATCTGAATTTTATTCCCTTGTGCTGGGTTTTCAAAGACTTCTGATGCCTCGACACGGAACAGGAGTAAAAATATAAGTTTATATGTTTTGCTCAAAATGTTTAAAAAGACAAATTAGATAGAATATGAGCTCCCTTCAACAGCCTCGTCTAGTAGGAATGAGCTGGTAATGTGGAAGTAGTCTTTTGTTTTAGCGAAACATTGTTTTTGCTCATTTTAACAAGATGAAAGTGAACATTTTATGCAATAAAGAAAACTTGGGTTGCTAAGATGCAACAGTATTGCAAAGCATTGGTCGTGGACAGCTTCCCTAGCTACAATGAAAACACGTCACTGTGCAACACAACAAAAACTATCCCACCAAGCCTAAAGCTGCTCTAAAGAACTTACTTTAAACCAATCCATAGGTGTAAGGCTCGTATCACTGGTAAGCTCCTTAATGTTTCTCTACCAAGTACCAAAACACACCACCTGCAGACCAGACAGACCCCACAGCAGGCCAACATCTGTAATGACAAGCTAGGTCAAGCCTCAGCTCTGCCTGAAAGGTTTGAACTCCGACCCCCCGGCCATTACAGCTCTGGGGTGGCTTATCATTGCTCCCACCCCGGACAAAGACGGGCGAAACACAACGCAACCACCCGGCTCCCCCAGACAGCGCGTCAGAGCTGAGTAACAGCATCCCCCATAGAAGCGGATGGACAGTTGTTGGCCTTTTTTGTCTGAGCGTGAAACCAGGGACACATGTCGGGTGGTAAAAGTGTCAAGGCCTGACTGAAGGGCCATTGTATCGGTTTCCAGTGGTAGCAGTCAGCCTTTGTTCCCTGTGTTGTTCATCATTAGCATATCAATATTCAAAGGGGCTGATGCTGGGCAGAGGTGGCAGCCTTTTTAGCCCAGAGTAGACCCTCACTCTCACATAAAGAAGCCTGCATTCTCCTCTGAAGGGCCAGCTGTTGAGTCAAGACCATAGTGATGAGTGCGATGGATTATAATTCATTTGAAGCTGCAGCGTTTAGACTTTGACAATTTGTCCGTTTTCAAAATGCAGAGATTTTCAAATGCAGTCGGACACGTTTCAACCATTTCTCCAGTTCTCTGGAGTGAATAACAAAGGCTGAAATGGTGTCACCCATTCTGCCCAACGCCTCCCCTCCAGCACACCTCCCTCCCCTCCCTCAACTCAGGCCAGCTGACCCCAGGACTGGCAGGCCGGGGGGACAGTTAGCCCCGTGTCTTATTGTGTGTGTGTGAGGGGCAAAGCCACCAGATAGTGTCGGTTACTCCGAGGGCCAAGCGGAAAAGCGGTTGGGCAGTTTAGCCAGCTGCTGGGGGAGCGAGCCGCGGCCGGCCTGGTCAGTGAAACCTTGCCAGATGGAGCCATTTCAAAACAATGAGAGCTGCTTTGCTTTGGTTGGAAACTAGAGGCTGGTTGCTCAGGGGATGCAGAGGGTGGGCTCTTCTGTACAGTAAAGGTGGTTGGGTTTACAGCCACTCATCCCTGATCAAGTGGAAACGACTGATTCACGCCTGAAAATCTGAAAATTGATACACAGCTTCTGAATAATGTCTGTTTCCTCTGCACTGCTCGCATCTTTGCATAGAAACTGTGAAATCTCATTTTTCAGATTCAGATCATCAGTTTCTAACAGTTTCTCTGTCTTTTGCATCTTCCCCCTCTCTCTTTAACACACAGACACACACACACACACACACGCTTGCTCTCTTCCTTTTCTCTCCAGACAGCAACAGGCTGAGGTGTCCCGGGACTACTCCGCTTAGGAGTAACCAAGCCTGGGTAATGAGGCGTGTGATTGGTCCCCTCCCTCCTGAACAAGGCCAGCCTTTGGAGGACATGATTGATCATGACAGGAGCACAATGGCAGCCTGGTGTCAGAGGGGTGGCATGGGTGCACACGGACCCCCCGCGGTAACACTCAGCCACCCACCTCAGCTGTGCAGGAACAGTTACAAACGCGCACATGCACAATGTTTACGCACATGTATGTGCACAGCACCGTACGCACAGACACTTGTGGACATACGCAAGCATGTAAAATGACATGCACAAACGAGGCGAGCCCGTGTGCTCCGACGTGTGTGTGTGAAAACACTCTGACAGGAAGTCGGGCCACAAATTTCAAAGGAATTGTGATTAAAATCTGCAAAATCTCTCTTGAATGATCAGCATCGACTGTTGGGGCTGCCTCTTTCAATCTTTCTGTTTCATGTTTTAGTTTATGCTCATTTATTAATGCTGCACTTTGACATTTTTCCAATATTTAACAGCAAATATTATTTATCTACATTATACATGTAGCATGCCCGAAAACATTCAGATAAATATCACTTTAAATTTTTCTTTTTCTTAAATTATACCTCGATTAGATCAGATATATTTAGACGTAGCTTGAGTTTAACGTTTCTCTATTGTTGACACCTGCGAGCAAAACTGAAATTCTCTTTATTGCAAAAACACGTATACAAGCTGTTCTATTATGCATGAACCACAACGGATCTGAGTAAAGATTTGCATTCATGAAACTATTCCGTTCTCTCTGCGGGTAAGGGCCCTCACTGGAGGGAAAACAGAGGTTTCACATGCAGCGCGCCGTTTGTTCTTTTGAAGTAATCCTTAAGGGCCGAGGCTCGTCTAATCTGCAGAGCACTCGGGAGCCTGTTGAACCGGCTCATATTCAAGGTCAAAAATCAAGTTCTAATAGGTGCAAAAGGCCGAGTCTTTATGGAGGACCATTAGTGGCTGATTGCAGCTGCTTTCTCAAGTGGGACCCAGGTGTATTAACACTTTACCAATTTTCTGTGATGATGCTCTAGGTTTCACAGAGGACAAACAAAGCGGGATGAAAGCCGTGGCATGTTTCAGGGGTTAGCTCGGCGTATCGTTCGTACAAGGGAACCGAGAAAACCTGAAAACAACACGTTAGTAGAATAAAAATAGAGAAAACCTTTTTTTTAATTTGGTTTTTTATCAGATTTATATACAAAATGTAATTGTTGATGTAAGAAATCATGATGTTTATGTATACTTTAACAATAAATGAGATGATTAGCGATGCTTCATAGATTAATTCATCTTTTCAACACTGTCAGGTCTTGAGCGTCAGTCTCTGTACACGTCCTCACCATACGCAGTGTTACAGCAGCAGAGACAGTCTGCAAAGTCCGTCTCCTCACAGCAGATGACAGGAAAAAGGAAAGCAGCCCTGTTGTTGTGCCTGTAGCCTAAGCTCCTCTGATGCGGCGTTGGCTTTAGGTTACTGTGTGCAGCTCCTTCCAGATTTACAAACCGGTCTCCCTTAATCTGCATACAGATCCACGCTGACTTGTCGACCGGACATTACTGCCCCGTGAAAACACACAAATGTACTTGCTCCTCATCCACGAAAACAAACACCCACAGGATATTATTTCTTATACCATGACGTCATGTAAATGTACATCCAGGGAAATGCTGAGGAGGTGTGATGTCACTGGGGTGTAATTAGAAAAAAGAGGAAAGGTGGCTGGTTGCTGTCCAGGTTTGGGAGGCTAATTGCCCTGAGTGGACTAATGAACAGCGCAGGCCTAATTGGCTTACACCACTTGTGAGCTGGCGTGCTGGGCGAGTAAAATTGAATCAAAGCTGTAGGACTACGTCAGAGTAGTTTTGTGCGTGGTAGTGGTAATTGGCAAAGCGTCAAAGGCCCGGGGCATGGCACCGGGCCAAGCAGCCGCCGCGCGCGCGTGCTTGGCTTGAAATTTTACAGGAAATCATAAATTAGTGACGTTTTTATACCCAGTTTACCTATAAACCATAATTATGAATATTCTGTAATGCGTAGCAGAGGTCACATCTCTCAGTATAGCTACTGAAAAATCATGTGATGAAACATCTTTGACAGTTTCCCACTTAAAGCAGCGTTTAAAGCCTGTATGTCAATAACTGTAAATTACTACTTGCAGCGAGAATGTGCAGGTACTCTTTACTTTAGTCCAACTGTAACTTCATACATGTTAACGTAACGGTATGTGCGCGCCGTCCACTTGTGTCATTAATGCGATGCGGTCTATTTATAACCAAACAAAAGAGGGACGCAGCGATGGAAACGCAGGACAATGTCCCGAGAGATGCCCAATTGCCCCATTGTGCGTCTTGAAAGGCGGACACGTGCACCACAACATAGATAAGGAGAAAGAGGGGAGGGCGTGTGTTTCTGTGTGTGTGTGTGTGTGTGTGTGTGTGTGTGTACGTACGCTTAAAGATAGCCACAGGGGATATAGGAGCAGCACACACGCCTCCAGCCCGTTTAGGGAAACTCCCCCTTCAGCACCCCGGACAGAGGCAGCGTTGACCGCCGCTGACTTCAGCTGACGCTAAGTCGCAGGTTGCCGGGCTCACAGTCGGGTCAGCTGACGCCGCTAATGGTCAGGCGCTTTTCCACCGCCGCTCTCAGCTCTCTCTCCAGCCTCATCCCGAGCTCATCAGCGCGGAATCAAAGAGCAACTTGATGCATATTCAAAGTTTCGGTTCTCGGCGGCTGACAGGAGAGAGGTCGACGGGCGTCCTTTTTAACGTTTTGCAGAAATCAAGCTGCCATCGAACAGAGCTCCGCTCGCTCTCGAGAGGATAAATCTCCAGGAAAGTGCGGGCTTGAATACTCAGTTACTTGTTAGACTGTTATTTTAAATTCCTATCACCTGTGCGCGTCTTTCG
The DNA here is from genome assembly GCA_008933995.1 of Datnioides undecimradiatus. Classification (NCBI taxonomy): domain Eukaryota; kingdom Metazoa; phylum Chordata; class Actinopteri; order Lobotiformes; family Datnioididae; genus Datnioides; species Datnioides undecimradiatus. The sequence continues at coordinate 4,185,408 of WARS01001868.1, read as the reverse complement.
GCGCAGCTTTTTCCCTGTTGGATCACCGAAACGTCTTCAAGAATGTTGCTCGAACACCCGGGGTCAAGTTGTCAAAACACCGGGAATTTCTCCCGGTACAGTTCGGGCCAAGGTAAGAGCCTAATCCAACTATTTTCACTGTGCACGTGCTTTGAAATGTGGGTTTCTGGGGGAAGATGCAGGAAGTGCTGCGTTTTAATTGGTGTCCTGGAGTCAGTTAATGAGCTATAATTAGGCGTGAAATAGAGGGTAGTACAGCAAATCGGCACAGCTGGACGGAAGCCGGCTGTTGTTCAGCTGAGTGGACTGTGACAAGCGTGAAATAGACCTTTTATACAGTGTTTTAATTGTATTATTAAAAGCAAACAGTTATTATAAGAAGAACACTGGGTCTTGGGTATTATATGTTTGGTAATTTGCGGTTTGGATGAGTCCAAGTAGCAGCCAGACATTAAAGAGTGCGGTAAAAGATGCAACAGTTGCAGAAAAGGCGTTTTATTATTCACCGAGCCGTGTTGATGTATAGGCTGCAGGCTGCAGGCTGTTTGGAGGCGCGTCTTTTGCGTTGCGTGTGGGAGACGTTATGAATCTGTAATGAGCCCTCATTGTTGGGGAATCGCACGAACAGATGTTATGCGCGTGCTGTCATCTCACACCGCCGCCTGCGGTTGTAACGGGAGCGCGGGGTTGCAGCGCGCGGACGTGGGGAGACCACCGGACCCACCGTGGCGACAGCAGCCTCTCTGCGGACAAACGCGACAGACTGGCAGCAGGCGCGGAGCTGCCGTGCACCCGCAGCCACCCCCAAAGCGCTCAACAGGTGTCACATTCCTGCCCCCGACAGGTGGGACACCTGAGGTGGTCGGTGGAGGAGGTGAACGAGCCTGTAACAGCGGGCGGATTCAAAGTTCCTCGCATTATGACGGGCTTGTTCGAACATTTTAGATGCATGAGCGTGTGTTTAGTTTCCTGAATACGCTTTTGTTTCGTTGTGGGAACGCGACAGCAGCAGTGCTCCATCAACACAAAACTACATTTTCAATTTAAATAATTAATTCATCTAAATAGAGTATGTGTGAAACGGGAATTTAATTCTGAAACACGCAATTTAATTTATTTTTTTTTTTACTGTTTTTACAGTTTTTGATTTAAAAATGACGCAAAATCCCTAAAAACTGAAAACGTGAATTTATTCCACCACCCCCGCGACTTTCTCCTAACTGACTGACCATTACTCTGATGGCCATTTTATCGCTTTGTTGTCACATTACTGTCGGGCTCGGACCCTCAAAAGTGAGCGATCAATAGGACATAAAAATTATTACAAAGCTGAAAAGTAAGAGGGGCACCCATGAACCCCACACCTTTCTACCAAAACGTCTTTCATATACTCCTGAAATCCAGGCAAATAGGACATTGATTTTAGATTCATCAGCGGCCCGCGCGGCTGTGGCACTACCCGTGATTTCCCCAGGCGCTCTTTTGTGCCAAAGATCAGTGTCAATAAAATTCATTGGGGTGTTGGCCCGATCAACATGTTATTGAACAGCCAATCTCTCCCCTAAATAAACACTTGTCTTTGGGCACTCAACACACGAGATGAGGACTCTCTCCCTCCGTGTGTGTGTGTGTGTGTGTAAGATATTTAAAATCACTTATTTAAAATTTGATACAAACACCAATAGCACGCATTGCTCCATAAGCAAGTATATTAAATGTTTCTTAAAAAGCATTGATGTCGAGTAACATTAGCGTTATTAATCATAATAGAAACAAAGATGACCATTTTATTTCCGTCCACGTGTGAGAACAGGGATGTTTTTAAAAATCTAGTGTTTATTTGGTCATTTACGAAAATAAAAGCCGGATCAATAATCCTTTTATTTATTTTATGTTCAGTGCTCTCCTGGAAACAAACACGCACTCTGCCGAATTCATGAATGAATTACAAAGGCAGCAAAGGTGTAAACTGCATGATCCCTCCGGGCCCGGTGTTTTTCCTTTACGCATGCCAGTACAGGAACCTGAATTACACCCGGGCTGCCGCGTCGAGGCCGCTTTGGGTGATTTTCATGATTAATCAGCAACAAAACTGCGTTTTTAAATTTTTTTTTATCTATAATTTTCATTTTTGAGGCTATAGATTTGGTTTTGTTGTTGTTCTCACGTGCTCATTGCATCAGTTCAGTCTCCACGCGAGGATCATAAACATTTTATATAATAACGTTAAGATGATATTAACACTTTTACTTCCTCAAGCAAAATCAAAACTGTGATGAGAATTAGTTTTAATTTTTGTTTTAGGCTTTACAACAAAAACCGGCCTGTGTGCGTTTTACAAAACTAAAACAGCGCGAGCTTGTCTTTCACGTGTAAGCAGGTCAATCAACGCGTTTTCATTCAGTGTAACAGTAGAAATACTCAGAGAAATGAAGTGGCACAGCGTTCTCAGAGTTGGGGAAACTTGTATTTAGTGTTGGACCAGGTTAAAAGGAGGCGTGAAGAGAATAAATGCACTTCGACGTCTTTTTCATGTATTTGGAGAGTAATAGGCCACAATGCTGTGACGCGTCGCTGAGTAACGTTACCACCCAACACTGAAACTCCATTGGCTTGCCTCCCCTCACCTCCTGTTTATTCTCCTTCCGGGTAAAGGTACTCGGTAGGTGATGTTAATCTATCTCCCCGTCGCCCGGGAAACGGTGCAGTAATCCTGCACAGGCTTCAACGCACTGAGGCACAAAAGCAAACTCAACCACACGCTCGCGCGCTCGCGCTCGCACCGAGGCTCGCGCTGCACACGTTTGACAGACGCCGACAACACACCTGTCCCGCGAGCGAGCGCGGACGGATCACGGACGGGACAGATTTGCGTTAATGTGAGCGTAAATCATGAGCGATGGAGGGACATGGTGAGCGCAACTCTCCAAAAGAGGCACCGAATAACACGGAGATGCTCCTTGCTCTGCTGTCGCACAGTGAAGAGCTGCGCAAAGGTAACAGCGAGACAACATATTACATATTTATTCGTTTTGCATTGTTTTTATTATATATATTTGTGTTTGTAGCATGTGGTCATACGCATTGGTCTATACAGAGGCCTTCAATTGTGGCTGTAGGACTATTTGCACTGTGTATCCAGTATGTGCAGCATACGTGGCTATCACAGATGGATACAGAGGTGCATTAGTTTTAAATTTGCGCAAATCGCCCAGTGTCCTGTCGTGGGAGTCAGTTTAACAGCTGTTGAGATGAAGGACGTGTGCCATTTTAGTTGCTCAGGGTCTCGGCGATGCAACTTTTACGCGCCAGGCTTTAACCTTCCATTTATCCGAATGGTCGTTTACATTTCGATAAGTCATGTTTGATGTTTATTGCACTTGTTTGTGCGGGAAATCCGGCGTAACTGTGTTTTGGTTTGGTGATCGGTTTTACGCATTATTTAAATCTGACGTAGACTTTGGGTTTAAGGGTTCAGGGGATTTAAGAGCGCAGTTTAAAGCAAGATTCAAGAGTTTTCTCTGTCAAGTTTGCTTTGCTTCCGCGTTTAATTTCGATTTTGAGCATTTATTATGATTGGCACATAGAACCGCACCTGCTCCAGAGTAAGATGTTTTTGAATTTGCATAAGAGTGATTGCAAACATGTATGTTTTTCAATATTCCAAGTGGAGCCCGAGCAAATTGCTCGGACACCTTATTGGTTTGTACCGTGAGGCTATAGGCCGCAGCTTTCTAGTTTTACAGAGCGCGTTGAATTAATGATGAGCTGGATACACCTGTTCTTGACGTGGCTCCCACCACACTTGTGCAGGGCTTCGGCGGTGATGCCAGAAGAAATGGTTCATCAATGTTTCATGAATTGTCCACAACAGAACAATAGGAATGCGACTCCTTGCACGGATGGAATATGAAGTGGTTGAGCCTCTTTTAATTAGTAATAAAGAGGCCTGATAACGTCTTACTTGACATTTTAGTCGTCCTTATTTCACTTTGGCTGTTTTTTTTAAAAATATAATGTCTCATCAAGCTGTTGTCTTCATTCATCATCGCCACTTGTTTAAAATATCAGAAATCGGGTTTGGTGATGTCACGCGCTGTGTGCGTGTCAAACGGACCTTACGCACGCGTGGCTGCTGCTTGTTAAAGAGGATTGCACGTGACAAAATAACTTATTATTCGTTTAATGAGCTATTATCTCCCGAGATGATGTTGCAGCTTAACCCCCACCGTGTGAGGATTTGAAATGCCTCCTGCATAATTACTTTTTATCATCATTTTATTGTAAGAATCCTGCAAACTTTGGTGTTTGCACTGGACTTCCGCTCACAGTGGGCCCTGCTAGTTTCCCGCAAAAGCAGTTTGTTGCACAGTTAGCACATGCATCCTTATTTATTTATATTATTTCTATAACAGAGTTGATAAATGCATCGCTTTTTAAAACTAAAATGTGACTTTTTAAATATATATTATATTTATATATTTAAGTTTTGTCAGCTGAAGTTTTAGTTAAATGCAGATGTTTGTGCACCAGAGTCTCTCCAGGTCAAAGGAAAGGCCTGAATCCCAAACTTAGTGTGAAATGATATATTTATATTAAATATATTTCAGTTTGGTTTTTATATTTTTTCCTGATTGCGAGTGACTGTGAACGCTGGAAAAGGAAAAGCTGCTGTAATTATTAAAAGCATTAGCAGTTATATTAAAGTCTCTGCACAAACACGTGTGACTGACGGTGCGTTATGGAGGGGAGGGAGTATTATGATTTATTATAACGATGGAAAACATGCGATCCCGTGTACGTGCACGCGCCACCGCATCACCGCCGTTTATTTATTCGTTTCCTTATTTACTTTATGTTTGTTTGTGTGTTTATGCTGCGCAGTGCAATTATGTTTATCTGGTTTACTGGCGTTTAGCGCTGGTCTGCTACTGCGCGAGGCTAATAACGCACGAGCTTGATTTACTTTCCCTTTGCCATCAAAGCTTTGTTGATTTAGCAGTTTGGTTTTGCAACATTTGGATATTTTAGATATTGAGGAATTCAGCCTATAGCAATTAATAATAATAATAATAATAATAATAATAATAACATTCATATTATAGTTAATTCTACATATGCGAAACAAGAGGATTGATGATGATGGTTATGATGAGGATGATAGGAAAAGGACTTATTTTATTAAATACAAGTCAATTTAATTTAATCTCCTATTGATTTTTCATTTTATAGTTTGTGTTTATCGTGATTTTTAAATAGAATAATATGTTTTATAATAAAAAAACAAATAGAACAAATATAATATTATGTTTATTTTAAACAATAAGGAGAAAACAGAAACAAAAATGGATAAACGGGTAGATGGAGTGAGTCATTACGCATCTCCAGGCGCATTCACGCTGCTGATCGTTATTTCAGCTATAAAGTGTAATGTCTCCTTGAGAGCCTTGCATAATTAGTTGCGCATAATGAGACGCGCGTTCACCAACAGATAATCACTCTAAGTAGCTGGCTAAGTGTGCGCACATTAAGCACAATGAGCAGGTTCGGTGGTCATTCTGCGCCACGGTGACAGTTTAACCCAACGTCGACTTTATGCTGAATTGACCACGGTGACTCCATCATGTCTGTTCACGCAGAAATCCCAGTGTGTGCAGGCTGCAATCAACACATCGTGGACCGCTTCATCCTCAAAGTGCTGGATCGTCACTGGCACAGCAAGTGCCTGAAATGCAGCGACTGCCAGGCGCAACTGGCGGAGAAGTGCTTCAGCAGGGGCGACAGCGTCTACTGCAAAGAGGATTTCTTCAAGTGAGAGGCTTTCCATTATTTCTTTAATGAGAAATGTTATTTTAATTCACATTCAGACTGTAATTAATGGCCACCGTCTAATTTCCCAAAAGGAGATTCGGGACCAAATGTGCAGCCTGTCAGCAGGGGATACCGCCCACACAGGTGGTGAGGAGGGCGCAGGACTTCGTCTATCACCTGCACTGTTTTGCCTGCATCGTGTGCAAGAGGCAGCTGGCCACAGGTGACGAGTACTACCTGATGGAGGACAGCAGGCTGGTCTGTAAGGCCGACTACGAGACCGCCAAGCAGAGAGGTGAGGGGCCAAAGACTCGCCGTTTCCATCACTGGCCTGGTAACTGCAACAAGCTGCACAGTTTCCAGATCATATCTGTGAGTTATACGATATGTTGGGTCTGTGGCTCTGACGTGACAGTGAGGTCACCCATAAACTCTGACCTACCTGCGCTAATTGCGTCGTTGCCTGCAACCCAATCGACAGCAGACTGCGTAAAGTGGCGGTCTGGAGGCTTTAACGTGAACTCAGGAAGCCGCTTTCAGTTCAGGTCTTATTATTGTGCAGGAGACCATATACGTGCCTTAGAGAGGTGTGTGTGTGTGTGTGTGTGTGTGTGTGCAGCCCTGTGTGTAAGATATGTTGTGCATATTCTATAAGGATCATGTGCTGTGTTGATATCATGAACAATATGGGAAAACATTATTAGTATTATTATTAGTATTATTATTAGTATTATTATTAGTATTATTATTATTATTAGTATTAGTATTAGTATTATTAGTATTAGTATTAGTATTAGTATTATTATAAGCATTTAAATGCATTTAAATGATAAATGGAATTGAGTTAACATTTCAAAGATGTTTTAACAAATACACTGTTAAATAAAAATTAAATTGAAACACATTATCACAAAAACACATTTATATTCACAGACCGGCCTCCCAACAGTTATTTGTTGCTATAGTGACCAGAAACATGGGCTTTTCCAATAAGACTATGATGATTGTAATGCACACAACACTGGCTGACGTTTGTGCAATGCTTTAAAATAGTGAATTTGTAATAGTTTAACATGTTTTCAGGATAAATGTTACAGTATTTCAGATTTTCCTCCAACACTGCGATCCCATTAACTTTACTGAAAATCCCAGCAGGCTGTGCTCCTGATCGTGCAGACCGGGCATGGTCGAGTTTTATCTCCCCATCTGTTTGTTTGAATTTACTGCCCGGCACCAAGCGCTGATTTATGCTGCGAGTTAACGCAAGTTTTCCCTAAAAACACACACGTTTATTTAACTAATGAGAGGGCGCAATTACTTGGGCAGCATCCATTTGGATGATGGTTTTTGTGTTTTTGCTGTGCTGGCCAACAGATGTGCAGACATGATGCAATTACGCACAGGATGCCAGGTTTTGGTTTATAGGCAGAGGGGAATTTAACCAGTTATGCTAAATTAGAAAGCTGTATATTCCACGGGCTGTTTGCAGTGAATAGGAGTTTCTGTCATAGATTTTCACGTTACTGACCAAAAATACAAAAAGAATTTGCCTCAGGGGCAAATCTATTTAATAAGATCTGTCTTTGTATTAATAATTTCATGCTCAGATGTAATGTTTTGGTTATAGCATTAGAAATGAACTGAAAAACTGGACCATCAGTGAAAAAACAGTGAATATTTCCTGTTTTTTTCTATAATTTATTTAATATTTTAGCCATTTGTGTCAAACTCGGACCTCGGGACAGGCACTTTGACACATTTTTAACAACTTTCAGGTCCAAACATGAGCGTCCAGCACCGGCTTACAGCTACACTGTGTGTTTTTTAATCACCTTTCAGAGGCGGACTCCACTGCAAAAAGGCCTCGAACAACCATCACAGCTAAACAACTGGAGACGCTGAAGAACGCGTACAATAACTCCCCCAAACCGGCGCGTCACGTCCGGGAGCAGCTATCGTCAGAGACAGGCCTGGATATGCGGGTTGTGCAGGTAAAGTATATTATTATCCATTAAGGGCTATTCCATTAGCGTCCCGGCAGCGTTATCTAGGCACAATTGTGGACGAACTGGCACAAGTCGACTGTGCAGAATAAGTGTGTGCGTGTGTGTGTGAGGGTGGGATTTACGGCTAGATGGAGTAAAATGAAGTCCACATGAAAGTCAGCGCGGTTTAAGTGCAAGCTCGTTAACAATGCTAAGAGGGCCCCTCGCATATTGTCTGCCGCCGAGGAGCCCCGCGCCGGTCGCCGGGCGGTGGTCATATATATTGTTTTATTTGCAAGGACAAAAGTAGAGACGGAAGCCACTAAAATGCTCCTCATTATTCAGTGAAAGGAAAGGGGTGAAGAGGGTTCACCCGGGGCGGAATATCATTAAGGAGAATGTAAAACTGCTTTTTGTGGCTGAAATGAATTAATTTCACGTGTAAGATAAAAAGGAATTAAAAAAAAAAAAGTGGCTTTTATTCATTTTGCGCCAGGTGTCATAGACGTTTTGTAGGTGGGCTGTTCATGGCCACCGCTGTGCACCGTGTGTTTTCCTGTAATTTCCAGATCAGATCAAAAGTGCATATAGAAAAATCTTAATGAATTGAATCAGTGGCGCGCTAACCTGTCTGCTCCCCGGGGTGAGGACAACTTGTAGCTCTCGGGAAGTTAATTAAATGCGTGATAAATCTGGTGGAGGTGACGCTGGTAGCAGGATTACCGGTCAGCGTCTCTTGTGCGAGTCTCCTAAACCAGACAGTCCTTGAAATTTAATTCAGTTTTAATGCTCTTGATGCGGGATTCAAGGAAAGAATTGTGGCAAATTAAAGTAAGAAGTGTTAGAAAGCATGATGCACAGATTCTCGGATAAACTCAAATCACCCAGTCCGTTTCCTGTCTACCCTCCAGGTGTGGTTTCAGAACAGGCGAGCTAAAGAGAAGCGGCTGAAGAAGGACGCGGGCCGGCAGAGGTGGGGGCAGTACTTCCGCAACATGAAACGGTCGCGGGGAAGCTCCAAGTCCGACAAGGACAGCATCCAGGAGGAGGGCATGGACAGTGATGCCGAGGTGTCCTTTACAGGTACGGGCAAGCACGCTGCAGTAACACAGTGGAGCGCATCTAAATGAAATTCAGAGGTAAAACACAGGCAGAACAAGGTGTTTCATTACAAGAGTGTTGACGAATGTGATACTGCTGCAGAAAAGCCGCTATATAGGCTTACAGCTAGATTATGGTGTGTTGTAAATAATTTGTTTAGTGCTTTTAAATGCTAAATATGATATAAATGTAAGTTTTACATAAATTAGTGATGTTAACAGGAAGCAGGAACCAGGCTTGTTTAGGGGCTTCATGATGCAGAGCACTGATCCACATTATTAACCTCCTAGGACCTGGCGTCCACATATGTGGACAACACATTTTGGGAATGCAAAAAAATAATTATTTGTTTTTACACTTAGCAGGTCCCAATCAACCCAAATAACAAAGAGAAATCAATAAAGCATGCCATGCAAGAGTTTAGGTCTTAGGAGGTTAATGAGATGAAATGGTCAAAACGCTCCGCCATGTCTTCTTTTCCACCCACCCATCATGCCGAGCTGCTATATAATAACAATAAATACAGTTGCCCGCTGTGTTTCGGGGTTTTCTGCGTTGTTTTGCTCAATAAAGGAGCTACCGAAGCTAACGAAGCAGGCACGTTAGCTCGGTCGCTAGCAGGACAATGATTTCATTGATTTTATTTAAATGGTTTGTTCCACTGATTGGTGCAAATACAGGCTGATGCAAGAGGAATATACAGGAAATGAATGTTGTGTCTTTGTGGGAAACCGTGTTGAATATCTCGTCCTTGTTTCACAGATGAACCCCCCATGTCCGAGCTCGGCATCACCAACGGCATCTACAGCAACCTGAGTGAATCCTCTCCAGCCATTGGGGGCCGCCAAGGGGGCAACAACCACAGCTCGTTCCCCCTGGAGCACGGCGTTCTCCCGTCTCAAGACCAGTTCCACGACATCCGGTCCAACAGCCCCTACGGCCTGCCTCAGTCGCCGGGGTCCCTTCAGGCGCTACCCAGACACCAGCCCCTCATCTCAAGCTTGGTCTACCCCGAGTCCGGCCTTTCTATCATGACCCAGGGCAGCGGGGCTGGGATCAACCCTGCCGTGAGGGCCTCCATGGGGGCCGCCAACGGCCCCAGCTCAGACCTGTCCACCGGCAGCAGCGGAGGATACCCGGACTTTCCCGCCAGTCCTGCCTCCTGGTTGGACGAAGTGGACCACGGGCAGTTTTGATTGGCTCAGCGACAAGAAACTGGACTTTTGTTTTATTTTTTTGTTTTTCTGTGTCTTCTGTTGGGTTTTAGAAGCAGGAAATTAGTCACGCAGGACAGCGACTGTGTAAAGGACTAGACTTGGATCTCACCGATGTCTGATTAACAGGTCCTCTCAATGTCTGTCATCTGGATGGATGGAAGGAGGAAAACGTCTTTCCTTAAAAGCACTTGACCCAACGACCGTCCCCCGCAGTAGTGAAACTGTCTGTAAAGCAAGAAATCTGTCAGACTGTTCAGTTTTCAGGTACCACTATAAGCTTTTTAACAACACTGCAGAGAACAGACAGAGAACCAGAAAGTTTAGACGATCCGACCGTCGACCAATTTCGATTTTCATCAACTCTTTAGTCTCATCAGCTCTGTGTTCAGGTGCAGAATTCAGTTCAGAGTCTTTAAATGTCTGGTTGTTGCCAAATGTCTATATATATATATAAATAAATATATATATATGATGGTTTATCATTGTGGAGACTTTATTTTTATACAAAACCCCTTCTTGGACATGAAGAAGAACCCAGATACGAGGACTTTGTACATTCTTAAACAGGGATATAGGCAAAAATGTAGATGTTGTCTTAAATGGTACCTAGGGGTCCAATTACTTCTATGCATTCGTGTGTTCTCAGATGTATCTCGTTCGTTTTGTTCTACTCGAAAAACAACCCGGGAGGAAGAACTGCTGTAGCTCCCGGGCTCTGATGTATATGTTTGTTTATGTGGAAAATGTTTTATGTCTTATTTATTCCTTCTGGTAATGACGATGACGATGATGATTCCTGATTAACCGACAGGACTTTAATAAATTTGTCACCAAAATCAAAGATGGAGTTCGATCGTTTTCTGGTTGGTGCATCGCATGAGACGAAATGAGGACTGAGTGGTCCTGAAATAATGTATTTATGATGCCTTTTGAAACAGGAAGTTAAATCAAACATGCAGCATCCATCCTATGTGTATATGTGTGTGTGTGTGTGTGTGTGTGTATATATATATCTCTCTCTCTCTCTCTCTCTCTCTCTCTCTCTCTCTCTCTCTCTCTCTCTCTCTCTCTCTCTCTCTCTCTCTCTCTCTTGCATATCTCTAGCACTTCACGGTGCTGATAGTGAAACCGGAGCGAGCCCACAGTTCTGCCTGTGTCTGCAAACTGAGCATCTGGCTAACTACCAACACTGTATCAGGGGTTCAACAGCTCTTTAGTGGAGAAATTTGATGCAGACAGAGAGTCAACTCATCAATCCAGAGATTACTGGGTCTTGTTTGCCCAAATGCCCCTATGGGAAAGGAATCTCCAATCCATTAGCCGAGAAGGGATCAAGTGCCCCTTGTGAATTTCCTCATTTGTTTAGTTATTCAAAGTCAGGTTCAATTAAGTAGATTAAACAGTATACGTGTAGGTGGGGGCGTGCACGTGAATGTACTGGTGTGTGTGCAATTGCATGTTTATGTATTTGTTGCTATAATGGCGGGTGATGCGTGTGTGTGTGTGTGTGTGTGTGTGTGGGTGGGTGCAAACACCCTTGCATGATTGTAGGTGACTGTCAAGTGATGCAACACTTGTCCAGCTGTCCTTTGCATCGTTGGTCACATTTTAGACCTTCTGCTTTCTTCACCACCGTTTATTTGTTTTTTCATCAATCAATCTATTTTTTTTTTTAATTAACTGATTGCGGAGTCTTTCTAAAACCCCTTAACTATCAACCAAAGACTGTTTATGGGGTTTTTACACCGACTCATCCTGAATATGTTCATCAAATGTGTTTATGCTCGACACCCAGAAGCAGAAAGTAACTCCTCACTCGTGTGCACTTTTAAATTGCAGCTGATAGTATTATTACCTTAAAATTTAGTATTTTTATACTGCATTACACATAAAGTACTTTCTCCTTTACCTAATATAACAGTAGTTAGCTGTGCTGGGCTTCATTCGTGCTAAATCAGACAACTGTGAACAAAATATTAGTGTTTAAAACGAAGCAAAGTAAATACTGTTGTGCGTTTCTTTTGTTTTCTACATGAGTGTCTGCATGATTGTGCAGCTTTGTGCGTGTGCGAGTGCAGATCTGCAAAGTATGACGTGCATGAAGGCGAGAGCCGGCCAGCTGCCCTCCAACCTTTTGTTTTGGCGTGCAACCTCCGACTTCCTCCGCCGCTAATGGCTGCCGGCTCTGCTCCTCAGGTTCCCAGAACAAGAAAAGGAACACCAGACAGGATATTCGGCTGAATCCTTCCAGCTGAGTGGCAGGTATCACTGTTGCCTCTCAGAAGCGACAGGTGTGTAACTCGACCCCGAGGAGCGTTTGGCAAAGACAGAAAGGCGGTGAGAGTGAAGTGTGAAAGGCTGTGTTAACCCGGCTTGGTCAGTTTACGAGGCTGTTTGTTTTTGAGGTTAGACAGGTTGGTTTCTTGCAGCACAAACAGGAAGTGCTTTGTTAAAAAAGCCTAATCGGCTGATTGTGCTGCTGTTGGGCTCGGAGCGAGGACGGAGGTTTACCAGAGATGAGAAACAGGCCACCTATGTTGAAGCCATGCACTTGTAGATGCTACGCCTCTACGAGCACCGTCACCCAGCAGGTGTGAGATTCTTCTGACCATGGGGTGAACTCATCCACACAAACAACTTGGATTATCCCACCCCGCTCTCTCCGATTGGGTTGGAAATCCACCGTTTTCTGGGGGAAGAATTAGATTAAGTTGGGTATGCAATTTGTCGGATGGGTTGTGTAAGACTTGGTCGAAGGTGAGAAAAGGGGCTGTCGGAGGGGTGTTAGTGTCGACAAGCTAGATCCACAGTGATTACGCAAATTGTGGGAAAATAATGTGAGAGAAAATAACGGGGAGTGGAGGCACGACGGCTGACTGACACCCGCTCTTTTGCGCACAAAGACTAGCTGTTGTTTTAATCCTGCTTCCTGTCGACCAAGCGTGCGGCGGCCGAAGATGATGATGCTAAGATGATGATATCAGGGCCATGACATGTTTCATGTGATTGTCTGCATATAAATTAGGGCTGTGCAAAAGTATAATAATCAGTACAGCTCAGTATCGCAATATCTTTTGCAACATTACTGTATTGATACATAGAAAAATATGCATTTGCACTTTATTTCATTTTCATATGATGTTAGGGTATCTACATTTCAGCTCAGTGTGTTCAGTGGCACAGTAAAAACACTTACCATGCACTTTATTTTCATTGAATATTACATGACACAGTGTGCAGCACATGCACCGTTCTAATAAATGATGGCGTGACGTACATATTAGACCAGTCGGTACACACGTGCTGTATTTTCAGTTATATCTTTTGTATCATGATACATGATGCGCATCATATTGTGTTTTATTTCATAAATTAATGATAATATGAATGCAGATTTTAAAAAATATATAGGTTGCCATATGATAACCGATATCCCTGCAAACTTCCCCGGTCCCAAACTATTAAAGCAATTTACAGAGCAATTTTTTTTTTTTTTTTACAAATTCAGTGTGTGTCACTGCAAGATTTGGTGCTTTTACTTACCCCAGATTAAACCGACCTTAATGTTATGTTCATATTTTTTCCGTGAGACTCCTGCTCCGCTGTTCTTGGCAGCTCGCGCGGGGATGAAGAGGGCAACGACGTCCCTGTCTTTTGTTTTGTCTTTGTCCAACGCGCCGCACTGTAGCCGCATGTCTGTTGTGCTCTACCTCTGAAGGTACGCGGTTTGTCTTTTGGGCCACTGACTCGCCCATTAATCTGACTCAACGTGTCCTCACTGTTCCTTTCATCTGAGAACACAGGGTAATCATTTCATTTGTACTTGAGCAGTTTGCACCAAAATCCTTATATCAGCTTATTTAATATTAATTATTTAACCATTTAATGTCACAAATGACGTTTTAGGACAGGTGTGTATTCCTGAAATTCAAACTGAGGACAGCAATGAAGACGATTTATTAGTTTCTAACTTATAAGCTAACAAATATATTCCTCACAGAGTGCTGGCAGGATAACAGTTAAAATAAAAATATGAACAACAAAACATAAATCATCAGAACTACGGTGTGTATTTATACACTAATGACTGTTAAGGTTACCTATTGCTTTGCAGCTACTGTTAAACTGTTGCTTTTGACTGTCCTTTCTGTAAAGGACTCTAAGCCTGGCAGCACGCCTGTTGTCTCTCTCACACACACACACACACACACACACACACACACACACACACACAGAGGGCCCCCCAGCCCCGTGTCAGATGGTGCTGAGTAAATCAGGTCTGACAATAACACCTCCCCTGGGTCCCACACATCACAGCTACAATTCAGACCTAATGGAGCAGCAACGGAGGGGAGGCCGCTTGGTGCTCCTGTGCATGCTCGGGTCTGTCCATGTATGTGTGTGTGTGTGTGTGTGTGTGCGTGCGCGTGCAAATGTATGCATGGATGCATGGACGCGGCGGCGTGCTCTTTTTCATTTGGGGACCTCTGGAGGAGGGTGAGGCCTGAAGGGATGTGGGGGGAGAGAGGATGAGGAGGAGGACAGTGGATTATCAGCAGTACAGATATCAATCAATTAAAGCAGCGTGTTAATGAATAAGATCCTGCAGCGGTTGGGGCTTTGCGGCTGTGTGGAGATGTGGGGAAACTATAGGGAAGATTTGTCATGCATCAATAAAAGATATGTTTCTTATTAGAATGTAGAAATTTATGATTCCCATGCCTTAAACATGTTTGTTACAGATAAATGAATAGATCTAGTTTAAATGATCCTATTTCCAAGTGACAACACAAAAGGCTAAGCATACAAGCTGCTTTAAACTTGCATGGTGGTGCACACACACACACACACACACACACAGAGGCAAGCAAACTGCAAACGAAGCACTGACCAATAGGATTTTTGTTTATGCCGTAGATTAATGGCGGCGGCGGCATTAGAGCAATCTAACTAATCAACGCGGTCATTAGCGTGTGTTTTTACTGACAACTTTAATCAAATCCATCACGGCTCCACCTCTCCATTACCCGCCGGCTGCATAATTATCTCTTCATTTCATTCTCGGACGGGAATGCAATATCTGGTAATCTGTCTGCGATGGTTGACTGAAATGCATTCGGGAACATTCATATTAGAAATGTATCGGCTAATGCATCACTCAGCGCTTCTTCCCGCCGCTGCCGTTTGGGTGTTTGTCATTTTTTTATGCAATCTTCAAAGCACTTCATGGAGGCATTAACCGGGGAGCGTGCACACGAGGAGCATGCTGATTTGCAGGCGGTGTGTTTGGTCAAGCATCGTCATTAACGGCTGCGCCGCGGTTTCATCTGAGCTGCGTTGTGAACCCAGTGATATTTAACAAATGTAGTAAGAAGTTGACATAATTCTGATTATTATTTTGATTTTAAATGGTCTCGTATTGACTCACAGTGGCTGAAATGTTGAAAATGAGAAGAAATAAAAGTTTCACCAGCCCAAAATGACCAACATTTAAAGAAAGACGACCGAAAACAAAGAAACGTAAGCGGCTCCTTTTGCGTTTTGAAGCTGTTTTGATAAATGACTAAAAGCAAACGATTATCGAATCTGGATGTAATTAATTTCCCGTGCATCAGCTGAATAATTGAGCAATCATTTCAGCATTAATTGTTTTTTTATAGGCAATAAATCTTCCATTTCCATGTTATGTTCACCAGCTCTCTTGCAGAATAGAACAGCAGAGATACAGCCGGTGTGTCTGTGCAGACGCGGGGGAGTTAAATTAAATTGTGATGCTGTAAACGTATTTGTGCCGGGCTTTGCCGTCTCGTTACGTGCGTTTGTCAGGATTCATAACAGCACGTGTTTATATTTGCCTCACAGTGGGATAATCACCCTTTTTCTCATTAGGAGTGTTGGCGCTGCAAAGGGCCATCTTGGGGCCTTTTGGCATCTATGAGGTGTTAACAGCTCCCCGCGGGAGGCTGTCTGGCTCTCACATAACCCTCGACCTCCCCGCCCACGAACGCAACACTCACCAAACCACTCAGACTCACAGATGGCGGCTATACCAGCAGCCAGCCATCACGCTTTTCAATTATCGCTACGCCCGGAACAGGCCATTGCTCAGCTGTCAGCGCTCTGTGACACAGGGAGTAGGGGAGGAGCAAGAGAGGGATGGGAGTCAGAGAATTCCTGCATCCAAAACTTGGGAAAACCACAGTGAACAGGCTCTTTCTCTGCGGGACAGCAAAGCCGCTGTAACACATCTGCAGGCACCATCAAAGAGGGTCCTCCTGGTGCCGAGGCCGCTCTGATCTCTGGCTGAAGGAGGCGATGAATCACTTAGTATAATTGTCGTTTTTGAAGCCACCAGTCCAAGTGGCGAAGGAAGGGGAGAGGAGCTGAAGCAGTCACGGCTCGCTTTTGTTGCCTGCATGAAACGGAGGGTGGGGAGGAGGGACACGGAGGGCAGGCCTTGTTAGTGTTTTAATTTGAATATTGCTTCACAGTGGGGAGGAGGGTGTGGGGGGGCGAAGAGGGCAGGATGCTAAGTATCTTCAGTGATGTTTCCAGTTGGCCTTTACAGACCAGACCAGAGCATAGATATCTGAGATTCAGGCACATTATTTTGTTTTTATCTCACGTTAAACAACTTCTACTGGCCTTCACTACAAAACCAACCCAGTCCGGTCAGTTTGCATGCAAATAACTCGATGTGCACACTTAAAAAGACAAAAGTTTTGTTACTCGGATGCAGATTGAAGAGGCCGGGCTGCATAACCCCTGCATTAACGTAAATTTTCTGCTTTGGCGCCGAAACTCAGATGGGAAGATCTCAAAGATCTCAGCATCTCAAATCTCAAGTCTGTCCTTTGAATATGAAGCTATAGTCAAGAGACGATTAACTTAACTCAGCTTAGCATACTGGAACCAGCTAACCTGACACTGTCACTGTCCACAGTCTCCCTGTATAGTTTGGTTGATCCAAACCAAAGTGCAGACATCCAGAGGCTTTTATGCTAGGCTAAGCTAGTCCACTGCTAGCTGTAGTTTTATATTCATCTAACCATCATCTAACTCTCTGCAAGAAAGCAAATAAGCATTTAATCCACAGCGTCAAAGCATCTCTTTAAGCTTCTGGTGATAGATCTAACTGGAAAACTTCTAAAAAGTCTTTCTAATGAATGATCTTATTGGTGTTGAATGGTTTTACTTTGCTCACCTGGTCCAAAATGCATTTTTAAGCAGCTTTGCAGACCTCCCGTTCTCCATTCTCCCATCCCCCCCTTTACCAATCCCGGCCACCTGACTCCCACGTCCACCTGCTCGCCTGCTGACACACCTGCCTCTCATCATCTCATCAGGACTTCAGCTCACTGGCCTGTTCCCTTTGCAGGTTTGTCATGTTGTGTGCTCGAGTTCCAGCCTGAGCCCTTTGCCTCGGTCTCTACAAATACAGCGATTTCACCGTATCCCCCTGACCCCTCTTATCTTTGATGGCTGCTGCGCCTGAGTCGGGGGCAACAGGTAATCAATGAGGCCAGAAACATGTGGCAGGAGCCAGGTCGTCTCTCATTAGGCCTGACAAAACAAGGAAGGCATCAGTCACATGACGCAGCGCAGTTTAACAGTGCTGCTGCTGTGCAGGTCAGGGTTTATGGATCAATCTGTCCAAACAACACAGTTTTGAGGTGTTTTTGCCATTTTTTGTGGTCATTTGCAGCCAAAGTATGATTTTGCTGAACTTTGCACATAACATCTAATTAAACATTAGTTATTTTCAATAAGGTGCTGATATTACATGTTCCGATACTGTCATTTCCTTAATTTCAAGAGAAGTACCCATTGTACCCGTCCTGAACATGGTTTCTATTCCTCTGCATTTCCAGTCGTGATATTCGTCTTTCCCTGAGAGAAGAAGTAATCCCGCTTCAGCCCGACGGCCCCCCAAGGTCGCCGCCATCAGTCGCCAGCGCTCAATCCAGGTTCCAGCCCCTCTCTGCCTCAACCCCTGACTGTTGTTTTCTTTCCTTTTTTTTTCATAATTCATGTCAAAGGATCTCCGGAGAGATGAGCGAGGGTGGTGTACGTTGGGGTGGGGGTGGGGGGTGCGGTGGGTGGAGAGGACAAGGGGGTGGAGAGGGCATACACTTAATCCCTGGGTCAAGATGTATTTATTGAAGATTAATAACCGAGCAGCAATCTCATCATGCTCTCGATGATTTTATAATTTGGTTTCTGGGGGCAGGGGAGGCTGGGGGAGAGCTCAGGGACAAAAGCAAGAGGCAGAGACGGCGAACTATTGTTAACGCCAGAGCAGAACACAGGAGAGAGCCAGGATTTCATGTTACGACTTTAAATACCTGCAAACGCTCGGTGGCTTTAAAGGGTGCGACATGCACGCACGTCGGGGTGACTTACTCTCACCTCGTGTCCAGTGTCTGCAGCTAACCAGCTCCGCAGATTGTGGATTTAACACCGTGTTTTAATCAGTTGTGTCCTTTTTTACATCACGGATATTACAGAAACTGCTGGAGCACATAATGTTTCGTGCTTTTGTGCAAATGTGCAAAAATGCATTGAATTTTTTGGAAAAAAAAATCATAAAAAAATAACAAAACTTTTGATTATTTTTGATCATTTTTGTCAAGAAAAAAGTGGCATGCATCGGTAAAAAGATACAACTATCTAACTCTGTGGCAGACACAAGACATTTGCCCATATGGAAACTATATATCTCGGTGTGTTGCATATGCAGAGTGGCAGCATCCATCTCATTCACTTAATGGATTCGTTTGCACACTTGGACCAAAGACCGCGAGCGAGGGAGAGGCAGAGACACCTTTTTGTCACCAAGCAACAGGGGAAAAATGGTAAAAAGATAAATTTCAGCTCAGGGTAAAGGTTCAAGGTTCAAGGTGCAGCCTCCCATCCTAAATTTATTTATACCCCTAATAATAATGAGTGGATTGGATAGATTGTTCGTCCCTGACCTTGGTGATCAGGCAAACCTTATGCCACTATATCAAAGCAGACAGGCAGACGCGTCTGAGCGGCGTGACGGCTGCCACGGTCGGCCCGGAGATGGAGGGAAGGACGGGTGGAAGGATCGAGGGAAGGATGGAAGGAAGGAAGGAGAGGTGGAAGGAGGGAGGGAGGTATGTAGAGCAGAAGTGATGGGAGGTGAGGGGGCACCGTGTTTGCATTTTGTATGGAATGAAGAGCAGGCTGAAGGATGTGTGAAGGACACTGAGGAAGGGCATGTGTGTTTTTATTTTTGCATGTGTGTATGTTTGTGTACTTGTGCGTGTGTGTGTGTGTGTTTGTGTGCATCCGGAGGCTTTAAAACACAGGAACCTGCAGGCCTGCACATTCTCTAACACTGTTTACGCCGTATCTCTTCCACATGAGGTTAAATAATAAAGATTATCAGAAATATTATGTCGTGGTGACGTGGCGTTGGGTAACCGCCATCGCATTCCTTCAGTGCTTATCGTTCGGGACGTCCTGGAGGGGCGGCGAGCCGAGCTGCTGCTAACGTTTGCTCAGCTTGTTTCTCTGATAACTTCAGATCCAGACGCCCGACGACTGAAATCCTTCATCTGCTTCAGTCGGTTTTGATCATCACTCACTTTTTTGGATATATCAGTTAGAAAAAAACACACTTTTTGCTTAAATACCTGCAAATTTCCACTAAGATCCGACTCCTGCTGAACATTGTATAAACCCCTTTCCCAGCTTTCTCCTGGAGGAGCTCGAAATTCCCTCCCCAGCACACCCCTCCTGAGACAAGACCGCGGCTTGAATCTCTGAGCATTAGCCATCAAAGGGCCGTCCCCGGCTGCATTAAATGTATTTAGATCTTACAAAGTGCTCCCCCTTGAATCCATCACTTCTTTCAGGGACTTAAGAAGCAAAGGGGGATGAGGAGGAGGAGGAGGAGGAGGGGTGGTGGCGGCGGCGAACAGGAGTAAAGGGAGCTCAGGGATTTACGGTGACAAAATGCCGGGGTCAGGCAGGGTGTGTGGCAGCGGTATTGATCAGTGAGGCATGCGGCGCACACGTGGCCCGAACCCTGACCCTTAAATAGCGAATGAATCTCAATCCAATAGACTGGAGTGTCTGGTGCGGCCTACACACACACAGACACATAAAAACACACACACACAAATATAAATATATGTAGAAATACACTCACGGTCTCTCTGCCAAACGCCACCCCCCGGGGGCGACCTGGATCGATATCAGCAGAGCATGATTTCCACATTATAGATTGGCAGTTCCTTAATAAAAGAAAAGCTTGCGTGTCCGTGTATGAGCATTGATGTTTACATGCATGTGCACAGTTGTTTATGTGGACAGAGAGAGGATATATGAGATACTGAGAGGAAAGACATGACACGCGACTCCAGCTGCAGCAGCAGTTCTATGGGTCTCTTCACCCTGCAAGGCAATGTCTCTCAATCACATGAGAAAGGACACGCGACTGACCTCCTGTTAAACATGCAATATGCAAATGTGGTCTGTATTTGTTAAAACAGGTAAAACAATCCTTCATTTAACCCATTACTGACTTAATAAGGTGTATATTTAATATGCTCATGAAAGGGTTTTTTTAGTATTTGAGGTGGAGACGCGCAATTTTGTTACTGAAATTGTCGAAACATGCGGCTGCATCGTGAAATAAAGGAAATCATCCCTTAAGTGGTTGACAAGGGTGATTTTCTTTTTAAAAAAACATTTAAAAATCAGATTTACACAGAATCAAAGCGCATATTATTAAAACTGAAGTTGTTTCATTTACAGGAGGTTTATAGAAATACATACAGTGTTGGATGTACAGTCCTTTCTGTGTTGTATTTAGTCACATGGGGTCACTTCTTTTACAGGTTACAGCTAAGACACATGAAAACCTGGGGCGTCGCTTCGTCACTTGGACCCACCTGAGACATTTCGGTGGATTTGTGCTTAGCTCAGCTTAGTGCTTTAAGTGCCGTGGAGGGAAATCATGAAATCCAACTGCGGATGTTAATGGGTTAACGGGTAAAAATAATAATAATAATGCAGGAATGCTGAGCCCAACTCAGGCTCTAATTACACTAATTGACCGAAATCCACACAAGGACGTATACGTGGGTGAGAATTACGGCGTGAGCAGAGCAGCGTGAAGAGATATTAACACGCACCCACAAAGACGTGCAGAGGGGTGAAAAACACACACACACACACACACACACACACACACACACACACACTCATGGACTGTATGCATATGTGCACATGGTGAGGTGTTGGTCCTGAGAATCCCCAGTGTTTGTGCAGTGGAAAAACTATTGTTGAAGTTGAACGGCTGACGTGATCGTGATATATTTTGCATCGAGGACAAAACAAACAATAAATTTAATATTTATTTCAATTTTAGCAACGTGTCATTTGTGCATACGTTTGTTTTGATCTGATACGGTGAAGATATGATATAAAAACCCAAATAATAAATGGTTTATGAAACCTCTATGTAAGAATGTTTCTAACAAACATGTTCTCATACAAAACAATACACTATTTCCAATCTGTGTGATTGTTTGGGGCTCCTCGTATATGAAAGTGCTGTTTTGTTTTGTTTTTTTAAAAGTACCATAATAAAATGTACTTAACAAAATAAAGCACATTTCTAATCTTCATTAATGTTTCTCATAAGGTTTTATCGAAGTTGACATCAGCCTCTGTTTTACATTAGAATATTAGAAATTATTGGGATCTCGGACCTTTTCAATTCAGTCCCATATGTAGATTGGCCGCCTACATAAGTGCATGGTAAAATCTACAAACAACAAAAAATAAAAAAAAATAAAAACCTGCTTGGATTATTATAATGTCAATGAAAGGCTCTCCTCTTTATTTAATGCCTCTGCCCACTTTGCATCTGTGTGTTCTTGGTGCTGACACACATTCACCCTCGACCCTACGCAGTCGGCACAGGCATGACACAAACATAAGGCTTTACTAATAATCACTCCTTCTATCTTCTTAACCCCCGAGCAACATACATGTGCGCGCACACACACATGCCAGAAAGACACACATGCATACGCCGGCCACCCGCTCCCCAACAAACACAAAACCCTTTTTACGTAATGAAATTACATCGAGTCATATGTTACACCGTCCACTAGAGTTATGGGTACATTTTACATAAAATTCACATCGGCAGCATTGTCCAGGATGCATGTGTGCATACGGATTTACATTTTAGAGGGTATTAAAGAAATGAGCGGGGTGCAGTGAAACAGGAAGAGGGGGGGGAAAATGAAAAAGCGGCCCAATTTCCTGTTCTATCATCTCAAATCCTGGTAGCCATAAATAACATGAGCACACACGCATGCACACACTTTCTCTGTCGTGCATCCTTACACACACACACATGAAAAAAAGAAAAAATATTAAAGACACATCTGTGCACAGGGTAATTTGCATGTTATTTGTATTTCTGGACCAAACTGCAGGCAAGAAACATGCTATTTTGTTTGTTTGTGCGCTGGTTTTGCTGCTGATCGCTGCTTAAGATGAAGAACTATTGCACTATAAAAACTTCACACACACACACACTCTGTCCACCCAGAGCCAGGATCACCAGGGGGCACAGAGCCACCTCCCGTAGGCCGGCCTAGGCCACCCTTAATCCAACATGGCTCTCTGGATTCCAACAAGCAAATCTCATATTTTTAAACACTGGATTATGCTTTTCTTTTATTACTGCTGGAGCTGGAGGAGAGTTGTGGCGTTAGGGGGTAAGGCCCAACTGATAGGATTACCAGAAAAGCTCCTGGACTTAAATATGAAAGGAGGAATAATAATAATAATAATAAAATACATATACGTGTTCATTAAGATGATGACAGAATGAAAAACCTGAATAAAAGAAGGGCTAAAAATACAGATGACGGATAAAAGTAGGTCTGACACAGGATAATAATCCCAAGATAAGCTCAAGAGCAGTTCAACGATGACACAGAAGACGGTTCGCGCAGAACACACTTGATTGACACACGGGGAGCGGGAACTGAGTGCGCACACGTCTCGCATAAGCTCCCCAACGAAGAGATGCGCATATCAGCTGAAGCCGAAGAAACAAAGTGCGCACGCAGACGGCGCGCAAACACGGACCCACGGACGAACCGGGCGCTGCTACGGCGCTGCAGATAACCTTGTCATGACGCAGACCCCTGCAGTCCACGCGTGTGTATGTTTTCCCAATGCTCACACCTCTATGGGTTTAATAATACTATGATGCCTCGGCCTCGTAGTATTATTAAACTGAGGGCCGAGGGAGGCAGTGCTGTAGACAGCGGGGTGTGAGGGAAGGGGGTAAAAATGACCTTGCTGGAAATAACAACAGCAACCCTTAATGTGTTGCATTACAAGATATGTGATAAAACACTTTTATGGGGAGGGCTGTAAAATGCTGCGGTCCCATCCCGCACTGTGCCCACTCAGCGGCCCACTTCGCCTGTGTGTATGTGTATGTGCGTGTTGAGTGTGTGTGTGTGTGTGTGTGTGTGTGTGGGATTGGGGAGGGGTTGGTGTCCAGTGTCCAGATCCAGAGATCCTGAATGGGTGGGGGAGGAGGCGGGGTGGGTGGACAGCGGTGTCTAATTGTCTTTGCGCTCACCTTGGCGCAGGTTCGCTCCGGGTGAATCAATCTGTTGCCTCTCTCTCTCTCTCTCCACTCGTGCAAACATCTTGTTTGCGCCTTCCCGCCGCTGGGAGAAGGCATCAGAGCGGCGTTCCTTTCATCAGCCGTCTCTTGAGGCATTTTATCATAATGAGGGCTTCATTGTGCCGTGCGGACAGATGATAGGCACAGTATATGGTTCTCTCAAGTTGGCCTGAAGTGGTGTTTTTCATGTTTTCCTTTGCTGCTCCGTGTGTTGCAGGGGGCTGTTGGAGGAGCGTGGAGTGCGTGGATTTAAACTCAGCATTGCCCCCTGATGGATGTGCTGCAGAACTACAGCATTTCAACCTGAAGGGCCACACAGTCTCCAATATTAAGACAACACAGCGTCCAACAGTTATTGCAGGTCGTTTTCCTGATATGAATATGTATGTATGTAACTGTTTTCTTTATAAAATCTAAGAAATGCAATTAAGTGTTATTTAAGCCTGAGGTGATGCTTTAAAATGACCCGTTTTATATACAGACATTCAATTTACTGCCAGAAAACAGCAAAATCCTGACAACTGACACCATAAATAGACTATATTTAGCTTTTTTTCTGTGAAATA
This sequence comes from Datnioides undecimradiatus, assembly GCA_008933995.1. Classification (NCBI taxonomy): domain Eukaryota; kingdom Metazoa; phylum Chordata; class Actinopteri; order Lobotiformes; family Datnioididae; genus Datnioides; species Datnioides undecimradiatus. The sequence goes on along the minus strand of WARS01001868.1, from coordinate 4,161,029 downwards.
TTGCATAAATGATTGATAAATTACCCATATAGTCTCAAATTACTTTTCATTATCAATAAAATGTCATAGTTTGGCACTGGGTGCTTGAGATTTGCAGCTTTTGCACACGAACCTGAGCTAAACTCGTCTCCTCTCTGTCTTTCTTTCACTCGCGTCATGATTCTGTTCATCATAAGCAGGCAGCTCTGGTTTCTTTGGTTCATGTGCGTGTCGCCCCCTCTCCTCCATCCTCTTGAAATCACTGGAGCACTTTCATTGTTGTCGTGGTGTCGTCCTCCGGTCTGGGGCTCTCTCTGTGCGCCTCAGTCCCTGTTTCTGTCTCCGTCTGCCTCTCCCTCTCTCTGTCACTCCTTTCTCTTTCAGCGTTCACCTTCTTCCCCTGTTTGTGGACCCTGACACTCTTTCCGGCCCTCATATCCAGGCAGGGTAGATGTTAGGCCAAGACTTATTGATCAGACTATAAATTACCCATGCATCACCTCTCCTCTCCTCATTGCGTGTCTCACAAGTCGTCTGAGACCTTATAGAGAGAAAGAAGAGAGGGGTGGGACGGGGAGTAGAGCGGGGAGGGAGAGAGAGTCTCCAGCAAATTGTTAATTAAATACGAATCAATCCTCTGCCATTTATCAGGCCAGGCGTCCACCTCACCTTTAAGAGAGGGGGGGGTTGAAGAAGGTGGGGGAGAGAGAGGGAGGGGGAAAATCAATAAGGCGGACTGAGGGGAGGGATAAGTGTTTAATCCACCAATCAAACTATATCATGGCCATTATAGAGAGACAACTGGACATTATGGGGTGAACAGGGTGGGCTCGCGTCTCAGCACCTTTTACGTTCAGACGGAGCCGTCCAGCCCCACTGGATCGGGGCACGGACACGTCAAACACAAGTGATAGATTTGAGTTTGAAAGCACTGTTTGGTATTTGAAAGAGCACCTGGGAACTGCAGGGCTAACCTGAAATCCATGAGTGTTGGTGCAGGAACGCGTTAGTGATTGAATAATGTGATCATTCATACAAGGTTAATATCAGCGTTCACTTAAGGAGGTCAAGTTAGATTTCATTACGTTACGGAGGACCACAACTGTCAGGGAACTAGCAAATGAAGCATTTCATTAATTAGTAACTATCTGTGCAATAAAAGCAGGCGTTATATGAGCATTGCGTATCAAGGTCTCTGGTTCCCGGAGCCACAGAGTGAACTCTTTTCATTCCCACAGAGTCACATATCAGTGTTTTTGCACAAAGTGTCACGGACAGGCCGAATAGAAAGGCTAGCATGAATGAAAAGCTGAATAACTAAGTAAACCAAAAAGGTAATAGGAAGAGGAAAAACAGCAGGGAAATGGAAATGCCCCTTTAAATGCCTGATTGAAATGTGTATAATAAATTCAGTTTGTGAATAGGGAATATACTGTACAAACTGCCCTTTTAAATTGACTTTACATAGATGTGAATTCATCGTTTTATGTGCTTCTCTGAATAACTAATTAGCAACTTCTTGTTTGTTTTAATATCTCATTTAGATGTTGCAGAATGTTTTCTCAATTATTTATAAATAAATAAATGTAATAATGCCGATACAGTTGTGCTGTGCAAATCGTTAAACTACTGCAATGCATTAGTACTATTTTTTTTGACACTTGCAGGCCTCCATACTAGGTCTGCAATAACATTTTAGCCTTTAGTTTTTACAGTTATATAGATAGATATATAGAAATATAGTTTTTTATGGTCTCTCTTATTAAATATAATCCAGTATTCACGTTCACAATATTCACTTTTAGCTCTGAAGGCAAAGCAGTAAAGTGTAACAACTCTAAAGTCAAAGCTGCAGATTCAGGCGCAGCCTCTGTAGATTCATCGCTATAAGGAAAACACTTGCATCTGCATGTCTGTGTACTGTGTGTGTGTGTGTGTGTGTGTGTGGGATGGTTTACGTGTGCAGGTGTATGTGTTTCACTCATTTTTATTCTTATAAACAGTTGTCCTTGTGTGTGTGTGTGTGTGTCTGTGTGCGTATTCTCACTGAGTTGTGTTAATTATTTCAGCGCCGGCCGACCAGAGGGACTCACCCGAAGTCCATAAATCTGCGTAGACTGAGAATAACAAGGGATCCGACCCACCAACTGTAAATCTGGAGGAGAGCGTTGAAGTTATCAGAGGCTGGAAAACGACCCTGATAGGGGTTTTAGCACGTTTACATCGACTGAGTCACTTACGCTGTAGGTCACTCTGTGGTTAGAAAGAGGCCGACTGATGTCAAGTTGAATTTAATGAAGCAGCCGGGAGAGGTTTTTCTGACCTGAGCTCCTTTGTGACATTTACAGGTTCCAGCATGAAGATGCACATTATCACTGCCCAGTGACTTGATTAAATAAATATAAAGAATATCATATTTTAGTGCATGTACACTGCCATTAACACCAAGTTGAATTTAGTATTTATCATGATGATTAGGTTATGACTACCTTTGAAGACCTTTTTAAGGTTCAAGCTCTTCTTGTGCACGACCTTGAAAACAGCCAGTGTAATAAGGCTGATTAAATCTAAACAGTGTGGGTTAGTTGTGTTTAACTCTTAAAAAACATTGTGTAACTTTGGCAATTAACAAAATTAGTGACTAAAGTGATGCTAGAGGTTCTGTGCTCATAGACTGTAAAAGATTAAGACCAACTAGTTTCCTGAAGAGCATCCATAAGGTGTAACTCAAGATCAACTGCATGGAGGTTCCTGGAGAGGTTAAAAGTCTTCAAGGAACCTCAAGGAACTTTTCAACAAGTCCATTTGATGTTGATTTACACCCTATAGATAAATCTGACCTGGATGAATGAGAACCTCCACAGAGTTCCTGGTGGTTGGCTCCTCCTTCACCATCATGACGAACTCCTACCCAATCCATAATTGGGCTAAGAGGTTGAGCATGGGTGAAGCTGAACACCATAGACTGTCTATAGAGGTGGACAGTGTGACAGCTCCCTAAAAGTGAAGACAAAACACCTTTAAAGGTTATTATTGTTCTTATTATTGATTGCTAGCTGGTGGCTGGCTGTAGTATGGATCATAAACCACGCCCTCTCCATGTTGCCAGATGGGCCTGACCAAACAAAATCAAAGAACATGTCAAGTTACGTTGTAATTTTAAGACGTTCCTGTCACTCTGATGTTTGTTCAGGCGTTCATTTCTCTGGTAAATCTGTTGAACGACAGCTCGTTAGTGCTTGGGAAGGTGTGTCATGCTTGTATGTGTGGTGCATCAATACCGTACCCCAATACCGTATCAATACTGCAGCGTCTGTGGCTTCAAATGATGTCACCAGCTCAAATTTGCCCCCGGTGGCATTACGGGGTAAATCAGCTTGTGTAGACCAAACCTGTTTTCAATCCAAGAGTCACCATGGTAGCTAAGTAACGCATGGTTGGACCTTAGAGACAAGTTTGCTTTGAGGTAAATACAACTGTCATCATGCTAACATCTAATCTTTCTAACATGCTCATACTGTTAGCATGCTTACTTTAGCAATGACCACTGAACCGGAAGTACAGTTGAGGCCGATGGGGATGTTATCAGTTTTGTCTTGATGATGGTACAAAATGGAAAAATCAAAGTTAGTGCACTTCATCCTGAGAGCGACATCAAGTCCAAAACCAGGAACGTCAACTTGATGGCGGTGCTTCAGGAAAAGTCCTAGGAGCGCCACAGTCATTAGGACCCAAACGTGTCCACCGAATATCGGGCCAATCCGAACTCAGTTTCTGAAATAATTCAGTCTGAGTGAAAGTGATGGACAGACAGGCCAACGATGCTGTTCCTACAGTTTGCTAGCATGACTCAAAATGCTCTTAAGTTGACCGTAACCCCCCAAACTGTCAAACCGACGTGTCCCAGTGACACCGAACGATTTCATAACCGCTGTCCGAGCATGGCCGACTCTCACCTCTCCTTCCCTAAGAACCCTGGGAGCTTAACAATCATCCAACATCTGTCTGGAGCCCAGAGAAAGGCAGAGGCCCAGATGTCAGATAGATTGGTCTTATGGGCATTTATAGGCATCTTGGCCCCTTCACTGGGCAGCCCAGTTAGTGAACTAGGATTAGAGTTACGACATACCCTGGAGCCAAACATAGCCGGACTCTATCTCTACTCGGATTTAGAGATTGTAACTGTAAAAAAAACTGGTGTTGTTACGTTTTTCACTTATTTAATGATAAAAAGAAGCTGTGTATAGACCGACATGGTTTTTTTTTGGACAGTTCAACCTGTTAATTTAAGGTTTTCATCAAATTTCTGAAGTCCACCATCAAACTCATGGCACTATGTTCACTCATTTGCTAATATTGTTATGTTCGGTGATGAAATGATCATAAAATACAGATTAACAAGGTGTTCCAGATACAGAGCAGTCAGGCTGAGGTGTAATGAGTCCTGATTTATGATGTCTGCATAGACAAATGTTTATCACTTGTCTTCCAAATATTGCTCTTGGCCGGTTGCCGTGCTGCTGCTGCTGCTGATCCCAGTAATTTTAAAATCCGCTTTTAATGTAACCAAGTGTGTTTTTTATGCGTGCGCGGAGTTTATCTGTGCTTTTTTCTTTCTTTTTATTGTTTTCTCCTGCTAATATGTCTTCCTGGGCGGCTGGCAGAGCTCGTTCCAGGCAGCTGGATTGTCCTCTATTAGTGTTGCTTCTGTTTCGCAGGCGTAATCCCCTCCACTGGAGCTTCGCCTCACTCCTAATCTGAGGCACAATCTCTCCTGCAGATGGTTCGCTCCTTAAGCACCGCAAAAGAAGTGAGCTCATCCCTATCTCTCCTGTTATCCCCCTGTTATCTCTCAACTCTCTCATCCCTTTCTCCCGACATTACTGCCTCATTTCTCATCCCGAGCACTTGATTTTCCCCCAGAACCATAAAGCACGGAGCCCTTTCGGAGATGCCGTTGCGCGGTGTGGATGTGTCCGCCTTAGCTCCCGCGTGTCTTTAAACCCACACAGGCTGCAAGGGACTAACAACCTAAACACAAACCATAAAACACCATTAAAGAAAGAAAATGTGGTTTATTACAGATCTGGTTTCATTTCTGTTGATTTTGATTTCATTTTATTCACCAAAGCCATCGCTCAGATCTGGTAATGTGGTAAAGTTGCTACTGCAAAGTGCAACAGGGCAAAAATCAAGTGGCCGTACAATTGAACACGTTGTTAACAAGCACGAGCACACTTTAACCAGAATATTCTAACCACTGTTGGACCTGGACTTTTAAATCCCTCTTAAAAAACATATTTTTATGCAGGGTTTGTCTTCGGATCCTCTTTTATCATTAAAGTCGCTTCTTAAAACCCATTTTTGTTCTCTCACCTTCACTATTTTAATGAATCTACATAGTTCTGCTTTACCTACTTTACTTTTTCTCATATGTAGCTTGTATAACTGTTTTAAACTGTTCTGTTCATCATTCACCATTATTATTTTGCCTCGCGAAAGCAATTGTCTAACTTTGTGCAAAACAAATAAACTTTATTATTATCATCCTATTGTCAGCCACTTTATTTGGGTGTTAGACTGACTGTAAGCAAACCTTAAATAGTCTCCCATTGTGCAGGAAAACTATAACACAACATACAGTGGGAAATATCAGTCTGCTTAACTGCTTGAGTGTGGTTAAACTGACCCATTGCCTTTAGGTTTGATTGGATTTGGCGATGACCTGAACCTTAGCGTACCACTTTCTCACTTCTTCTGTACTTTAGATGCAAACGTGACTCACCTCCTTATCGTTCTCATCGCGATGTTTAGACTGTACCAGATGTTCTGCATGTTTCAGCTAAATCACGTATACATTACTATACAAGATAAACACTGTATTTTAAATCGTCTGTAAACTCTGTGCCGTTCTAAAGTGCATGGCTCTATTATAAAACTTCCCAATCATCCGACTCAATTAGAGAATCAGCTGCTGCACCCCCACCCCTCGCCCACCCTGGAGGACTTTTACATTTTCTCCCACTCCTCCCCCAAAGCCTACACTAATAGTCCACAACTGATAGTCTGCTGTGATGGGTAGTTTTCTCTAAATGCTGTGGCAGGAAGGGCATGGCAAAGAAAGGGATGAATGATGAGGGGCTATGGACAATAATCCCAAGCAGGTTTCTATGGCAACGAGGAAATGAGAGCCAGGTATACAATGTGAGAAGTAAGCCAGGAGGCCAGCGCTGTGATCAGGTGCTGTCAGGGTACTGGAGAGCGGGAAGTAAAGCTTTGGGCGCTGGAAATGAATTGCAGGGCGTGATTCACTGCGGAGAGAGAGAGAGGAGCCCGAGGATGGAGCCCGAGGTTGTTGCTGGGTGGGGTGGGGGGGGGGAGTGGAGATGAGAGTTGCGGCACCATTTTTCACAGCAGACAAAAACATTTGCTGGGATATCAATTTGGAGCTGTGAAGCAGTCTTCCCCTCCTGCCCCATCATCCATCATCTTTTCGTGCTAACCACCACTTGGGCACTTCAAAACCCCCCCAGCACCCCCCTCCTGCTCTCCTCCACCTCCCACACACATGCACACTTTTACACACCCTTACCCTCTGTTTTCCTCCCACGCTCGGGGGGGGGGGGCATGCACGCAGGAGCGCTTTCTGCAACCTCACGCAATTACACAAACATGCGCGAATGCACGCCAGGATGCACCTGACACAGGACAGAAAAGTGTGACCCGCAGATGAGTGGGGAGAAAATGCAAAGCAGAGCTGAAACGCAGCACGGTGCGCGGTTGGGGTTGAGAAGGCGGGGCTGAGCGGTTGCCACAGCGGCCGTCTCCCCTAGTCTTCTCCCATTAGCGCCAGTACCGGAGACCCCACCCTCTGGCTGCCCCCTTATTGGCACCTTTGCCTGCACCCCATCACTCATCTCCCAGCCATCATCCATCACCCATCGCGATCAATAGGAGGCCACGCATTCATCAGCCCCTGGGTGCTGATGGGAAAGAGGAGGGTCGGCTGGGGGAGAGATGGAGCGAGGGATCACGTGGTGCAGGGTGGGAGCAGAAAAGCAGGCGAGAGTATTTGAAAGTGAGAGAAACTGAGCGAAAAAGGAGAAATGAGGGAGGAGGAGTCATGTAGGAGAAAATTTGAGAATAAGAGCTTCACTGAGGCGCACAGAAGCAGAGGTGCACACATTAATTTCCCTCTTGGTGAGAGGAAAATTAATGTGTTTTGGGGTGTAGGATATGAAAATGTATAGAGGCACATTAAAATGTAAAAAGGAAGAATTATAGGAGTCTTAGGAAACGATGAAACCATTACTGCAGCAATGAGCAAAGGAGGCTTGTCCAATTTGCCACAGTCCCGCTCTCAGGTGACAGTGCCGAAGCCATCATAATGAAAAGTGGCGAGTCGGTGCATCGCTTCACTATGTGAAGAGTGACATAAAGAATGGAAAGATCCTTTAAGGCAAAGAGAGAAATGTACCTGAAGGGAGGTTTAATGTGCACGAGTGTACACAGACACACACACAAACAGGCAACATAATGGCGCAATGTCCCTGTCAGTCATTCGGTGGTTGTCAGTTTCCGGCAAGGCTCTGCACTTTGTGGTGACAGCCCATAAGTTGTGCCGACATGCGCACACACACACACACACACACACACACACACACACGCTGGCTCAGGCCTTTCCCGTCCTGACTGAAGGTGGACCGGAATAGATCGCACTTTAAGATGATGGATGCGCCCTCTGCCCAGAAAGGTTAGGGACGGGGCGATAAGTTACTGAGCACGGCGCTCGGTGCGAGTCGTGGAGGTGGCCAACAAATACACAGTAATTGTGATTGCTTGACAGCTGGGACATGAACCTCAGTGAAGGCTGGAGCGCGCCATGACGTCGTTGGGTGGGAAATGAGTGAGAGAGGTGCAACAGTGCCTTTCTGAAATGCCTGCGAGCGCTCATTGATCACATACTCCGACTGCTTTCTTAACCAGGTATTTGCAATTCCGATCCCTGAAGGAAAAGGCCTCTTATTTCCTATTATTTTTTCCATTTTTCACCATTTTCCTAGTTGCACACTTGGTTGCACCCGTAATTAATGGCTCCAAACAACATGTTGACCTGTGTGCGTACATATGTGTGTGCACACCTTCTGGTGAAAAGGCAAGGGAGGCTAATGACAGATCACATTTGGGTTTGAGGTGAGGTCCAAGACACTGTATTGCTCAAACATCACTCTGAGACAATTTTATATTGAGTTCAAGTTCATTGTTTCTGAGTTTGTCTAGCAGCGGTGTGTAGTCAGGCAATATGTAGAACTTGGCTAGGCCACAGGCAGACATCCGAACCAGACCAGAGACTCTTCAGTTGAAACTGGACCCTTCAAGACCAGGTGAGAGAGTGTGTTTACTCCAGCCGCTGCTCACTCTGGCCCATTTAAGCATCGACACAGCAGCAGAGGAAGGAGGGCAGAGAGAGCTGTGACTTAGATGACATGTCCAGAAGCCACAGCGGCACCAACCACCAACCACCTGAAGTCATCCAGTGTCCGGGTCCCCTCTGTGTTTATGTGTCAGATGTCGCTCTCGGGTTTCGAGCCCCAGGCCTCCATCCACCGGATGCTCTCATTGGATTATTCAGGAGAGGCTAAACGCTCTTTGTAGCGAGCAGACCGAGACAAAACCCCACCTGGGCAGGATAAGCCGCCACAGGCTGTGCAGCAAGTCTACACTTGTTGCATGGAAATGTTGTTACATGCTAGGAATTAACGCTAGGACCTAACTATCCTGGTGAGTTTGAGCAAAAAATAAGTTCAAACCGCGTTTGTTTGACAAAGTTTTTAATTAGAAAATAGCTATCTGGGTTTTTTGTGAAGGAGTGTATTATAATATCTAAATATAATGAAACATATCTGAAACATGCTGTTTTAACACTGCTACATGCTAAAAACAGGTTTTTTCTTTTGTGCTAACAGCTAAAGCTAACAGGAAACAACAGGAAGTGAAAGATGCCGGGACCGCCCCAGTTTTAAACACATAACCACAATGTTTGCTGTTACCCGTTTCTTCCTCTTTCTCCACGTGACCTCTAACACCTTACAGGCGCTTCCTTAAATATTTCATCAGGAGTCCATCTATTGTCCTCAGCTCACACACACACACACGCACGACACAACCAAACAAAGCTGGCGTGCACACACGTCGGGGCAAATACTTGTGTGCGCGCGTGCATGTGTGTCCCTGCGTGTGTTCCCGTGTAAAGGGAGACCGGCTGCAGATAATAGACGTCTGTGTTTAATATTGGAGGAGTTTGAGGTAACCGCAAACCTGCAAACCTGGGGTCACCGTGTGTGAAGCTGGACACCTGATCTGCAGCGCTGCCGAGCGCAGCTATTGTAAAAACGGCAGCCGGGAGGACTGATATCCTTAACCTGATTTCTGTTTCAGTCCCATTGATGTATTTTATGTGTGTTTAGAGGCTTTAGAAGATGTTACAGTGCTGCTATTCACAGCTGCAGCGCCGCTCTTCGTCTTCACGTGAAATATTTGCATGAGAAATAGCAGAAATGGAGAAAAAATGCAAATAAATGCTGTTTCTTCCCTCCAATAAGATTGAAGTTGTCAGGAGAGTTTTGGGAATCCCATGCATACCAATGTCCCGTCTGCTAGCGAAGATATATGGCGTAGAAGAGCGATCAGTCAGACGCGTATATCCCTCCGCTGACATCTGGAGCAAAAGACGGGGGTGCGGGATTAAAGTGTGGACAAGTGAGCTGTTGCTGGAGAAAAGGAGGGAAGTGATGTGAGAAGCGAAAGACGTATCAAACGGGCGGCAAAGTCTTTATTCGGAAACAAAAAGGTTTATCAGGTGGCGTCGTAACTGGGACCTAGCTTTATGCAGTCTCGTTTAATCTCATCGAGGAGTCCTTGTTTCTACTGTTAGCGTTCAAAGATACATGAGTAGCTCCTGAAGCACTGGATTCTTGACTTCTTGGCTATGAGTAATATTCCTGTATCAGAACAATGTGGCTGTCCTGTCTTTACAGGTACCCTCAACTCAGCAGCGTTACAGCATTTTTCATGTCCTCGCAGCGACCCACAGTTTTACTGTTTCTACTCTCACCACGCTCAACTCCGTCGGCTCCAGGAGAAAAGCTCTGATAAACTCCGAGACTGATCAAGTTAGCGACTATGTGGTGAACATTGTGGAGCAATCAGCCGCTAAGAAATCCTGGTATTTCCCCCAGGAGCAGGGCGTCAGGCCGCGACTAAACGCAGCGGCAGTGAATATTGGACATGCATTAATCAGGTTCACACAAACACGACTCCAAATGAATACTGATGCTGTTCCATATCTTCTGGATGCGTGAATGGGCCACTGTTTGCCAAACCGTTCTCCATGCTAACCTCATAAGACGACAATACTGTGACTGCTGCATTTACAGCTTGTTGCTCTGCTCCCAGATGACCCCCCCAAAAAATCAAAAAGAGTTTAAAAAAAAGCATTTCAGTTATTCATAACCTATAAAAAATGAATTTAACTAACGCAGCTGTGCATATGTTTGTACACTGAAACTTGTGTTATTCTTGCTGTCACCTGTGTTGTTGAAACCTCCGCTCCACTCGCACCTGGACTCGCTTCTTCTTCGGTTTAACTTGAAGCTGGACAGAGGGGTTTATGGGAAAAGCTGTTCTGCAGAGCAGGGTAAAAGTGTATAATCTTATCTTTATTTTATCCTTTTGGACTTAACGGCGTCACATCCTGTTGATTAAGGTTATGTTCCACGTCTGAATTGTTAAAAAAACAGGTTTTCTGCACAACAACGAGACTTTTTAATCCTTTCATTACTGTGTTGGCGGCAGTGATGCAATGAGGTGAGGTCACCTGCCGTCCTGACCCCTAACCTTTCGACCCCTGACATCACGGCACCGGGAGTGCAGGTATTCCTTTCTGGTGCCTGGGGCGGATCTGGATTTGGCACATTAAAGGAAGAGTGGTATCCGAGCTGGGGGTACTTTTGTACTTGCTGTATCATTAATGGGGCGTCGATAAAGATACGCAGATCTCCTGGCGCTTTGCTGCAGACGAGGAGACAGGCCTCGAAAACTGATGCGTTTATCTTGCGTTTTCAATCTAGGCCACGTTTTGGTTCAAATCACATGTAGGTCCGACGGATGTAACACGATACAATAGTGAAAAGATGCAGAGCGACGTGCAATAGTGACGTACGTTGATGGAAAGTTGTCTTTGAGCGAACGATCTTTAGTCTTCGCGCTCGGCTGCGGCCGGTTTGAGGAAGCACGAGCACGCTTGAGATGTCAGAGCTCATATTTTACCACTGTGAAGTAATTTGGGGCATAAATCTTCTTGCATTAAAAATGTTCTCTTGAGCTGGTCAAGGGGGTTGACGGGGCAGTGCAGTCCTGGCGTAAATCAGGATAAGTGATCGGATGGATTTTTCTGTGTTAATGTAACGTGGCTCTGGCGCGCACAATAACTCAGACGGAGGCAGGCGGGGAGCGTCCAGCGGCCGGCCCTCTATTCGCCAAAACCAATGCGGCCGGGTCATCAAATCGACAACGTGATTGACCCATCAATTGACCCCTGCTGACCTCTCAGGCCAATCAGGCTAATGGTGGCTAGCGGCTCAAGCTTTCCCTCGCCAGTGTCCTTTCACTTGGTGCTCTTTATTTGCGCGCGCACACGCAAACAAACCCAGGCTGACACCCGGTCCTATCTCACACCCCGGGTTTCTAACACCTCTCAGTTTTAACTGCCTGTATCGGCACCTGCTCCACTGAGGGTTTCCTGTTAGCATTGACCTTTCTCCCACGCTCTGCACGCTTGTTAAAACCAGTCTGGTTGTGTTCGCTGTATAACACAGTAGCACACTCTGACTTCTTGGCCTGTTTTGCTGTCACAGATAACTTCCTGCTTGTGTGAACATGTTCAAAATGCAGCATTTGGGACGACTTGTTCATATTAATCATAAAAATGCTGAATCACCATATTCCATCGAAACTGCCTCGCGTGGATCAATATGTTTCTGCAGGCTGAATCTCCATAAATCAATTACATAGTAAAATGCTCGTTCCGTGTGTGTTTGTGTGTGTGTGTGCGTGTGTGTGTAGACGGGAAGTGGTACTTGGGGCTGTATTGATTACATCCAGTATGTGGTAACTGTATCATGTTTCCACTTATTTGATGTAATGGTATTGTATGGATCCCTAATTGACGGGACGGGTGCGTGGGCGGGACCTCCACGCGGCGGCCCCACACCTTGATCGCTACCTCACAGGCTCTGGCTCCAAATGACATAAGCCAATCAAGATGGCAGCATTCGTATCCGTGATATGGTTAATGCAAGTATTGCTGAATCGTCAAGGTGCAGGGGGTCATGGTCCCTTGCACGTAGCTGCACGCAGACTATACAAGATGCACAAACACAGTTCACAAGCATGACTGCCACTAGTAAACTTCCAGCCATACACTAAATGTTTGCAGTTGAATTGAATTCCTGCCTACGGGAGCTGTTAAGGGACATTTTGGGTTCCCTGTCACCTACAACAGCAGGCGAGACACTAAAACGACACCCAGAACAACAAACTCCTGTCTCTCCTGTCTCTATCAAGCGCACAATGAATGTTGACCTCTAATTTGGGGTGCACTGAACCGGGATCGATGTGAAACCCGTAAATGGTGCAATGCTGCAGAGGTACGTGCTAATCAGAGGAGCATATATGACATAAGCTGCTTGTCTTGGTCACATGGGCGTTTGAAGTTTGCCCTGCAGCTGCAATTCACTTCATCCAACCAGTTTTCTGGCTTTATTGTCTTTTATCCTTTCGTGATTAAAACTGCCCTGTCAACAAAAAATATGTAACACTGTAACCTGAATGATTGTTTTAAAGCGAACCGCCATGTGCTGGTCTGACGCAGTCCAATAGCAATCTCAGATAGTTTTCACAGTAAGAGGAGAGCAAAGTTCATCCTGCCAGTTCTCCACTAACCTCATCTCTGCCTTTCTTCCCTGCAACAATCAATCCTCTCTCTCTCTCTCTCTCTCTCCCTCTCTCCCTCTCTCTCTACAATATCAACTGAAATAAATTGCACATCTTTTCCAAACAGAGCAATTTCTCTGCCATCTGTTCACCAACGTAAATCAGGGCTTGTTGATGTAAACCTCCTCCTTCCTCAAACTCCCCCCAGCGAGGACTGAATCAGGCCTAATCCCCCAGTCTCCCCTGCCCTCTAAATCATCCCTGCATATTAATGCCTCTGTGCTGATAGAAGTGGGGCCTGTATGCAAAATATGCAAAACACAAAACACACACCTCGGTCCTATTGGAGCTTCTTGTTTGTTCAAGGATGCGTAACTGTCTCAGTGAACAGTGAACACTGTCTTTTCCCTTTTAGTTCTTAGAAAGATGACTTTATTCCGTCATGTGCTACAATGGCAAGTTGAGAGAAGACCCACATCAAAAGATCTGCTGATGATCTTCATGCACGCTTACAAAGTCTCCATTCAAACATGTTTTTTTTTATGCCAGTGCAACTAAGAAACAGGGACGTGCCACAGCCCGACCCCCACAGCCCGACCCCCACAGCCCGACCCCCACATCCCTCTCGTCTCCAGCGATGCTGTACGTTTGACAGCAGCGTCACAACTCCAGGCATCTCAGTTCGCTCCCGTAGGTTACAGTCCACCCCAAACACCCCCCTCCTCCGTTTGTAGGCTCCACAACCTTCTCATCCACCCATACAGATGTTTCCACATCAGTCGATAATCCAGCCTAGCCCCCTTATGCCAAGGATTAACACTAGCCGGGGCCCAATCCAGCCACATGTGGATGGGCACAGATGGAGATCACGGGTCAAGACAGACAGACAAGACTGACCAAAAAAGAAGAATCTGCACTAATAACACCTGTGAACCTGTTTCAGTCAAGAATTTAGCTGTTTATGAGCTAAACGTACAGACAACAAGTGCATTAATGAAATGAAAACATTGGATATCAAAGTTTTATTCCACGTTTAAGCATTTTCAGCGCGCAACTCCACGCACAGTAATACAGAACCCGCTGCTGCTGAAACGTGAGGACTTTGACATGTTTCACTGGGCTGAGGTCTTCGCGCACAGCAACCGGCAAAACTTTGAGATAGTCCGAAGCGACATCTGGCCAGATGAACGCTTGGGATCCGTGGCGCAACAGGAGCAGGTTTTAATGACAGCAGATGGCTTGACAGGATTAAGAAACACACGCAGGCATGTGCACTTAACAGACACACATGCACGAAACACTGAAGGAGATTGAAAGTGTTTGAACGGTGCTTTTTTTTCCCTTAATAATTCAACTTTATATTGCAACGAGACTTGGAAGCAACCGTGTGACCCCACTGCCCGCATCATGTTTTATTTTAATTAGTTTAATTGGGTACTTAATTTGCTCTCCAAGGCTTGGCATCCCCTGCACACCTAGCTGTCCTGGAAGCTGATCAGCGTTGGGCCCTTTTCTCATCTTTTAATTTTATTTATTTTACTTCTCCTGAATAATTTGATTCCTCAACAGAAAAACGCAGCTCAGCCCAAGGGACAGGCCCTCGGCAGCCGCGTGCCTCACACTCCTGCGAAGCGAGTTAAAGCGAGCAGAAACTCATTTTACTAAAATAAGAGCAGATAAAACTGGGGACATATATTCTGAATAAGTGGCCAAAGTTTCCTCTGACGGGCCTAATGGATCTTTCTGTGGGAGCTGCTTCATAACGCAGCGCAGCGCAAACATGGCTTTGATTAAACTTTCACTAATTAAAGCCTCCCTCATCTTATTAGCCCGACTAATTGATTTAATTTGTCTTAGCTCAACTATTGGCTGTGACCTCTACTTAGTTAATGAATTAATTGATTTAGCCCAAGTGTATTTGGAGGAGTCAAAGAGGATTTTGACGTGTTGCCCCTTTAATCTTGCTTACTCTGGACGCTCTTTGGGCCACGGTGGCAGTGTATTGGCAAAGGTTTGATGGGTAGATGGGTGGATGGCTGTGGATCGCAGCTGCGAGGATGCAAGTAGAGGGTAGCGCTGGCCTTGTGCAGTTCAGTCAGTGAATGAAGATTTAGCCCTGGCAATGACACTTTTAAAAGCGCCATTCTTCAGATACTTTCAGACTTGGAAAGAAACTTAAAACCTGCACAGAATCATCTACTTTCCCTGCAGCACTTCAGCCATCTCCACAGTTTGGAAGAGAAAAATATGAGTCAATAATGTTGCCATAATGCATGATTAGACCCAGTATACATCCTTTACAAGGGCATCCACTTTATTGACATCGTTTTTCTTGATAATGGTGCGGGACAGAGGAGCTTCCTCAGCACGGATGCAGTTATTAACCAGACGCAGGGGAAAGGCAGCGTCTACACTTGGCACCGTCTGGTGGCGTTCGCAGCTGTAATGGCGCTGCATGTGTCCATTTATCAAAGGAGGCGGTAATGTAGGAGCTGGATTTTGTTCAAATGCGCCTATATAAGAAGGGGTGGAGACAGCCCGGTGCCATGCCCTTGAATGGGCTGTTTCTCACAAGCTTCGGATTGGGAAGCACTGTTAGAAACATGCAGTGAAACCTGAACTAACAGCTCCCTCCAGTGGTAAAACATTTAAATGTTTCTCTCGTGTGCTCGTCCACCAGCCCAGCATCCAACAAGGGTAGGTCCTCATGAATAACTAAAACTGAAGTGAAATGTTTTGGACAATGCAGGATGCACGATGCAGGACTGATATCTACGCAGATGTGTTTTAAAAACCCTCTCCTGCGGCACGCCGGTGCTCCTGTGAGCAGATTATTTCAGATCTCTGGATTGTGAAACACCAACTTGGAACTTGGCACCACGGCTAAACTCAAACATTGCCTTGCTCTGTTTGATCAGTGAGCCCTGTAAACAGGCCAGCTCATGTGATTAAGGCTCATTAAAAAGAAAGAGCTGATCTCAGTCGGGCAACGGCGGCTTGAAGAAGTGTCTTCACCAGTTTTGACAGGAGTTCATGGGGTATGAGCTTCGTGGCCAAATTAGCCGCAACCTTCAACGTTTCCTCTGCCTTTGAACTTTCACAGGCTTCTGATTTTTAAGATTTGTCCTCAAACTGATAAAAGAAACCCACATTTGCATATTTTTAATGCAAATCACTCGGCCGACATAAATTTGGACCCACATGTAGATCATCCTGATGCCTCGTCCTTTATCTTTGATCTACCTGTGTCCCGCCCGACTGTAGCCATCATCATTTATCCCGGAGAAAGGAATCTAGTTCTTCACCACCTGACAAGCAAGGATAACCTTCAAGGGTGGGTTTTTTTTTTCCCCAAAATGGCCACCATTAATCTTCTAACCAGAAAAGAGTCCAACCCATTATCAGAACACCTCTCCAGGGAGTTGCAGAGGAAGATAGGTCGAAAAGGTTTATTTCCAAATGGAAGTGCAACAACTTGCAACAGCGGGTTCTTGGTCCCGGAGCGGTCGGAAGATCCTAAAATCCAATTCAGAGAGAAGATGGAAACAAGATTCCTGCTGAGAGAAAGTTACTGCCAACTGGGTTTGAACTCAGTGATTCACCACGCAGGGCCCTGATACTTTGTGAGTGATGTCCAGGGTTTCTGTGACACATATCCCGATGTAACGTCTGTCTATTGATATTGAAAATGAAGCGCTCCTCAGTTATAGCTTGCTCGACACAGTGCTGGCATTGATAAGCCAAAGATCAAGTTCGCGCAGGAGCAACGGGGTTACACGAGCAAATGAAAGGGAGCGCTGAAAGCAGCGCATCCAGTGAATGCAGCGCAGGCGCTGGCCTGACCCTGAGCCTATAAAAAGTCTTTGTCGAGCAGCCTTCGTGCAACACTTCAGAGGAATAACCCATCAGTGTGTGAAAGGTTCATGTAACAGTGACGCTGAATAAAGATGGCCGGTGGGTTTCAACCACAGCTTTGTTGGTGGAGATGACACTTCAGACACCTGGCTTTTAATGAGAACAGATGACGTCTCCTGCACAAACGGGATCCATACCAGACCATCTATGGCACCGTGAAACACGAGACACACCTGTGTAGTTCTGTGTTTTTGTGAATAATACTGGCCCGTCTTGAGAGCGTGAACCTGTGTCTGAACTATGCTATACTAAGCTATTAAAAGGTGTAACGTGCTGGAGAGTGAGTGCTCTCTTGTGGACGGGGAAGATACTCTTTAATAAACACAGATATCTTACTCTGCAGACTTCAGACTTTGGCTGCCACTCAGATTATTATGCTATGGATTTCATTACTAAACTAAATCATCATCTGAAAGCAGAGTACGCACATTAATATATTCAGGCTGCGTGACAGCTTTATGTGTGTTTGATTAAATATGATAAGGTTTGTTTTTCTAATTTTGCATAATACACCTTTAAATTCCCAGAGAAGTGATCCAGCAAGCTATTAACAACTGCAATAAACTCTTCTTTTTAAAAAAGCCAGTATTTATTATGATTTACCGTCACCTGCTGCCATCTGGCTCGCTGACAGATAGCTGGGATGTAATCATTCGGCCGACCCATAAATCGGCCCAATGAAGGTTACTTGATATGACTGAGAGGCTGCGACGCGTTTAATGTGGCCCGCACACGCCTCTGAGCGTGTGATGCATCTGTGTCCGCGAGTGCAACCTTGCGGTGGTGTTTGTGGAAACAAAGGGCAGAAGTTGGCAGAAATAATCATTTTAATTTAAAAGCTGGAAGCAGAAAGTGCTTTCCATAGGCAGGATGATAAAGAACCGTCATAAATAATACACATTTGCAGAGAACAAATGAAAACTGTGAAACTGAACTTCAAACCAGACGATTGCACAACAGAGCTGCGTTGTGTAAACAGAAAAGGCCGGTTGTCAGGTGAAACGGCAGGTCCGTTGAAGTGTCTTAAGATTCAAAAGCAGAAACGCCGTCAGCAGATCGGACAGCAGCGTTAAGATGAATCCAGAGCGCAGGAGACTCTGCATCAACCTTTGACCTCTGACTGGCTGTGTAAATACTGATTAAAAAAACATATAATGTAATAAACATTTTCTCATATTTGAAACTAATAAGAAAGTCTCTATGATTTTGTGCCAGAGAGAAGTGGAAACATTAACTTATGCACAGGTTTGAGGTCTCATTTATGATACTTTACACTTTCACTGAATTGCATAAGGAAACATTTTCCATTTTACATGACATCGATCTGACTGCTGCAGCTGCAGTTACTTCTAAAATAGTGAATTGTTGAAGATGAAACCAGGTTTTTTAGTTTTGTTCTTGTGTCCGTTTATAAAAACTCAGCTGCGTCGTTCGCAGTTCCACAAAAGAGAGCTGACCCAAACTTCCCACGTGGTCGTAGTTCAGTTTTGTTTTCAGTCCACAGAGGTCATTTATCCAACGTTTTACAATAAACAAAGATATTAGAAAAACGTATGAAGAGATATATTTATGAAAACAGTTTTGTGTAGCAGAACTATCTGTCCTCTCCCATTAATCATCTCACAGCCCCTTAGATTTATCTGGTGACCCTTTGATTTGGGCACTACTGGACCAAATTATAAAGCAGTTAAATCAGGCTGCACCGGGAGCAGCAACAAAACAGCAAAAGTTACATATAATTTACAGCAAATACCTCTAACACAAGTCTCCTTTACACTGCTTTACACTCTCTTTCTCTTTATTTAAGTAAAAGATCACCCACCATGCACTGCAACACATCCACAAACCTTGCGACCAACATTGCTGTGTTTAACCCCATCAATGCTGCTGGTAATTAGCCTAGAGTCCGAGTGGTTGTGCAATTAATTGACCTAAAGTGGCCTTTGTTGAAGGGAAGCAGGGAAAATCTGCCTTTTGAACATAAAGCAAACTCAGATCATCTGACTTTTACATTGCAACACACTGTGGCACGGCTATTCACACACACACACACACACACGATGACATAGTGGTGGGATGTAAATACGTACAATTACTCAGGTACTGTGTGTGTGTGTGTGTGTGTGTGTGTGTACAGAGTTTGAGGTTCTTGTTCTTTACTTGAGTAATTTTATTTTATGCTCACACATCTCAGAGGAAAACACTGTACTTTCTGTTCCACATCTGCTGTTTACCCCTCACACTGCAACTTTCACAACCACATAAATCCAAATAATGTTCATTTAGATTATTTTTCTGCCCTTAAGCTGAAGGATTAAGTGTGTCTTTATACTTTTGGGGTCTCCTACATCTTAAACCGTGATTATCCGAAACTGGCATCATCACAGAGCTGAAAAAAGGCTGTTTTTCTTATGAAAGCATGACTTTTTAAATTTTTTTGAGAGATACGTGGTCGTCACAGGACCGCCATGCTGCAAACAAATGTTGATCTTATAGAGTATGATGCACTGCTGTGGATAAAACCATAACGACAGCACATAAAGTACATCAACACCAGTAACGGATGACTTACACACTCATCATATATAATATAATATAATATAATATAATATAATATAATATAATATAAAAACACTGACGGGGGCATTTCTCTGCGCAGTGAGTACTACATATAATACTTTTATTTTGTATGTTTATATTTATATTTTGCAAATGAAGGCCATTTGCATATTTTCCGTTTGATTTTCGGACTTTTACTTGTAGAGGTTTCTGTTAGCACTTTTACTTTCTGTGGGTAGACCGGAAATGAGTTCATAGACAAAGTGGTTGTGAATTGTCCTTAAATTTAAACATTTTTCCAATGCAGTTTTGAACGTAGATCGTCTGTCTTTGATTTCTCAGTGAAACGTGTCACAACTACACACACACACCTGCGCAATGTTTCCAGCTGAACGCTGGAGCGAGCGTCCACTGCCGCGGCAGCACTTCCCCTTTAACTCGGCAGCTGTCGTCACAGCAGGATGACTCGTATATTTTGCGACAGGACGCGCAAGCACCGGCTCGCCGTCGCCGCCTCAGCTCCGCTGGCATCCACCAGTGCGTCGCGGTGGGCAAACAAAAATAAACAAAAAGCCAGTCCCGCGTGTTTATGTGACCGCCGACTGCTCACGGCGCGATACAATGATCCTGCGCTCTGAGGATCTGACACAAGCTTCTTTGGTGAGGGGGAAGACGTCGTAGTGTTGCATGTAAGATCACCATTGGTTCTGCACGATCACTTGTTTTTAAAGGCAAAATGTGCATTTCTTGGGTGGGGATACTGTGTGCTAGCTATTATTTGTGCTTTAAAACATAAAAGAGCATTCAGTGCACGCGTATTTAATAAGCCCGGCTCAAGATATGCTCCTTTTTGTTGTTTTCCATATGAGAATGTGTGTGCACAGGCCTGTGTTTCATGTGATAGGTTTGCAACAGTGTGTGCACGTGTGAGGTATCAGAAAGCACACAGTAACGCTGTGGTTCCTTCACAGGACCTTGTTGCTTTGGAAGGAGTAAACCTTGCTGACGGGGGTTCGCAGCAGACCGACGCCACCAGCAGCTACGTCTCAACCCCGGGCTCCTGCAAGGGCCACTGTTCGCTCCCCAACCAAATGACGCTAACTGCCTCCACGGCGCTCACTGAGGACTCCACCTGTAAACCCTGTGCACTGTGCTGGGCTCCAGTAGCCCACCCATGCCTGTGATCCCCATCCCACGGCGGGTGCGCAGCTTCCATGGCCCCCACACCACCTGCATGCACTCGGCCTGTGGGTCGACGCACGCTTCCAAGCTAGTGCGCACCAAGTACAATAACTTTGACCTGTACCTGCGCTCGCGCTGCATGTACAGCTTCCTCCGTTTCCTCCTCTACTTCGGCTGCAGCCTGCTGACCTCTCTGCTGTGGGTGGCGCTCTCCACTCTCTTCTTCGTGCAGTACGTCAGCGTGCGCGTACTCCTGCGGCTGCAGTACAAGCTGTCCGTCATCCTGCTGTTGCTGGGGCACAGGCGCCTGGACTTTGGCGTGCTTAACGACCTGATCATCTACAGCATGCAGATCACCATGTTTCTGGTGGGGGGCCTCGGCTGGTGCTTCATGGTGTTTGTTGACATGTAGCTTCAGCGTGTACAAGGTCATGGGACGACCCTTTTGGCTTAAACTCAAAACCTAATTGGTTTAGTTTCATATATGATAGAATCCAATAAGAATCTGTGTAACATCTGTGTTTATAGTCCTTTTTAAACTCGCTGTATAACTCAGAGAAGTGCCACCCTGTTATTTGTTGGTTGGGTTTTTTTTGTGTTTTTTTTTTGGTTATTTGCACAATATTAAAAAACCATGCATGAAGTCAGTCTGAACATGAGACTGGAGGCTTGAGTCACGGGGGACTTTCCATTTGTGAACTGTTTTCACACGTTTTTAAAGGGAAATCTCGACTGGGAGTTTGTTTACAATGTCGGAAAGTGTGAATGTCAAACTTACTGTTGCATGGAAAAGTGACCGGACACATGACCGACGCGCGTCGGGGCCGCGTGCTGCAACGCAGCCGCTTGTGCCAAAATGACACAAGCTGGGCTCCAGGTGCAAACGTGTCCCGTGATTTCCAGCAGATTGTTTTCACTAATGTCGTGCGTAAAACAGAAAATCATGTAAGCATACATGTACCACAGGAGGGAAGCTGATAAACAGTAACTTACGGTGCATAAAGTGACCAAAAAACAAGCTGTCGGCCGTGTGTGTGTGTGTGTGTGTGTGTAAAGTGCTTTCGTGGGTCAGAATAGGAGGAACTGACAAACTGCACAAGTGACAAACATCAACTTTTTTTTTTTTTGTAAAGCCGTTAAATAAATTTTCAGCTGGTGAAATGTTTTCCGCCGTAACACGCGCGGCCTGGGTGAATGTGCTCACTGTGTTGTGTAACAGCCATGATGGCATGCCCCGGGCCGTGTCATAAGAGTGTGTGACAGTTCAAATCGTGAACGTCTTTGGGTCAAGTGTTCCATCAGTCGAGAGCCGCTCTGACAGACTTCTCTGTTTAGCTTCCTGCGGCACGCAAAACGCCAGCCACAACTAGACCCTTCTGTTTGTGCCAAGCATAACAATGGACATGGCTGTGTCCCAATCACCTTATATAGCCTCATTTTCAGATGGCATGAAGTAGCTTACGGGATCTAACGAGGGCTTAAACATGCCACTTCCTACTTCTGCCGCACTACATGTCAGAAGGAAACGTACTTTTGATTAGTCTGACGGCTTTACTTACAGGCATATCTCACATGTTGAGCTTAAACGATGGGCCGAACGACGGGACATCATCCCTGGCGACTGTCATTTTTCATGTAGGAAACACTTCACGGCTCCAGCTCCTTGAAACGTGGAGATCTGCAGCTCTTTCTTATTGTTGTTCTTGTGATTTTGAGATTTTTGTGGCGTGAGCTTGGACAAAGCGAGCGCTGCGAAGGTGTCACTTTGAGCTCCGGGCAACGGTTCTCACTGATTTTTCAGACGAAACACACGATAAATGAAAAACTGAGGAAAACAATCAGCAGAATTATCCATAATTTGCTCCAACTCGACCAATGACAGTGATATGATATCATATATAGTAGTAAAACAGTCCCAATAATACATTTAAGTACATTTCCCTGATTATACTTACACACTTTTACTCCAATAACATTTTACTTTAATGGCGTGGCATTCATATTTTTACCGAAGTAAAGGATTCGTATACATCCATCAGGTTGAACCACGGAGCAGCAGAAGCTTTTTATTGTTAACTGAATTCTGCACATCCGCCATCATTGCCAGGCATCATCTCAGACGCGCAAGTGTGGAAACTACCGAGGCTCCATCTTTAGATCTGAACTTTTGACACAGTGGCTGGTGGCCTGGACTGAGACATGCTTGAGACCGGTATGGCCTCCGGCTGTAAATGGATAATCAGAGGGCAACAATAAGCTTTTGTTCTGGGGGATCAACACATCATATGCCTCGTACTCCGAGCCCCGGCCCAGTTTGCACCGGAGGAGAACTCGAGAGCATGGATTGTCTTGTGATGTCAGTGTAGTGCAATAGGTAGGCTTGATGATTAAGTCATGCCGCGCTCATTTTCATTTCTCCTTTTCTGGCCCGAAAAGCTGCAGTCGTCTGCTTTGTCTGCGTGACTCGACGTTTTTCTGCCTTTGAACGTCAGCGCCGACGCCTCTGCCTGTTTAACTTCTTCCAGCTCACACCCTGAACCCTTTGAACGTCGCGCTCGTGAAAAATATAGAACACGACATTATACATTATTAATCCGCGCACAAAACGGGAAAATGGAGCACACGTCGAGTCCCTCAGAATGACTCTCAAACTGCTCGCCTGCATGTGCGTCATGCATGTCATTTGTCCCATTGTTGCAAAACTCCGATTATGAAATTCGATCTGCTGTGACAGTGTCTTTTTTTACCAGTTTAACTCAACAGTGAGCCGCAACCAAACATCTTTAATGTCCTTGTAAACACCAATGAGAATGTAATTGCACTAATGGCGCAGAGTACCGCCGAGTACCACAGACACATGATAGTCCCTATAGGAATATTGCCGCGGTGCCATGCACTTTAAATACCAGGAGGTACAATAAGAGCATTGTAAACTTTATTAAATGTCATCAGCCCCGTATAATCTTCTACAGGCATATCTAACAGAGTGATTCCTCACCGTGACACAGACGAGTTCACTTTGGATAGTAGAGAAAACTGGGTTATGGCCTACATGGATGAGGTTACTTGCGTATAAGCAAATGCAGGAAGTAACTAGAAAGGAAGTAAGTAAATTGGGAGATTACAGTAAAAATGCAGCGTATCTGTCTGACGGTGTTAGATGTTAGCCGCTTGGTTTTTGGTGGTTTCCAAAGCTGGGGGTTGCGACCCCTCCGGGGGGCGTCACAAGATGATTAGTTATCTATTTCTCTCATGTCTGCTCTTTAGTTTTTACATAGGTTGTTTAACATTTTCAGACTTTTCAGGTGTAATCAGAGTAATTATTGAAGAAGGTAGTGATTACTCTCTGCTAGAGGAGCTCACGGCTTCTATAACTTAGACAAAAGCTTGTGATTTGGCCTAAAGTTAACTTTCCCTTTATTTGTTTGAACAGTTACTCACAAATCAACTTTAAATTAAATATTTTCCACCATTAACGGATTTTAATATCCACCATTTTTATTATATTTATTGTATTAATTTAGCATGTATTTTTGTTTCTTGATTGTATTTTGCACCGCTAACTGCATCTGCAAAGTGGGATCTACAGTTACCAAACAGATATTTGCCTCTGAAATGCGGCGGAGCAGGAGCATAAAGTGTCAGAAAATAAAAATACTCAAGTAAAGTGCAGCTACTTGAGTACATATACCTAGTTACTTTCCACTGGCTGTGGGTGATAAGTAGGAGTAGCGATGAATCACAAAGTAGATGTTGCATACCAGGAAAGTGTGGTAGGCCTATATATATATACACATGTATATAAAGTGTAAACATGCAGGAACATAGATGTTTTGAATATGTTCCAAATATAAAACTAAAAGATGCTGAGGGCGGACATCCAGCGCTGTGACACCGCGGACACCGTGGCAGTGATTTGGCGAGCCGTGGCTCTGACGCGCCGTAGGTACGCCTGCAGTAAAGAAAAGTTGACTTGAGGTCACACCGCCAGCAGTTGGCGCTTATAATTTAGCACAGCAGCACACATGCGCATCATGTAGCCCGAGCTGTCATCACACTAAGGACACGTGAGGCAAACCACACATGTAAATGTTATTCGGGAGCACGGCGCGTGCACGCACCCCGCCGTACTCGCGGCTCATAATGCGCACCCATGTGTTGTCTTTTCACATATTATTCCACGCAGTGTTGGTGGGCGGTGTGGGTTCGTTTCACCTCGGGTAGTCTGCACCTTTAAGCCTGCAGCAGAGTGCAGCGAGTTCATGTGTCCGTAAAGGCGGCACGATATGACCGAACGGTGCTGACGGCGTAGACTACAGTAGGACAGTGTACCTACGGTAACCTGGCAGGTCCCGACCGAAATGTCTGTGTCTTTAAAAAGAAACTCTTTACCGAGTGGTGCATGATGTCAGGCTGCTCCGTATACTGTTCATGTGAGCGGCGTTCACTTCCTGCACAGGGACCAGAAGCGGGCAGAGAGAGAAAGAGAGAGTGGGATAGAGAGATGGGGGACGAGCGGCCAAGATAGGACGAGAGTGATAGAGTGAGCCAGCGGACGAGGGGGAAAGCGGGGCCTGCGTTTCTCTCTCTCCTGTTTTTTTTTTTTTTTTAAAAAAAACACCCCGCAAACTTTATAGGTTATCCGAGGAGAGAAGCGTGCCACATCTGCGCCAGCCGACAGCCGCAGTTTATGGAATAGCGACATATCGGGTAAATATATCCCGTGTGTGTGTGTGTTGGCTTGATGTTTACAGTGCCGGATTTGTATGACGCATAGGGGTTTTTCTTTTTTTCCTTTTTTTTTGCATTATTCCCTCGCTTCTCCCTTCTTTTATAGGCGGCTGCACACCCCGACAGTGTGCTGACATTACAGCACGCAGAGTTAGATTTCACCCAAAAAACTACCCGCTAAAGTTAGACTCCTCAACTTTCATGGAGCGATAGCGGCACGAAACGGGGAGATTTCTTTATTTATCTACCTAGCTTTTATTTATTTATTTATTTATATATTTATTTATTTCACGCCGGAGGATGGTAGGTGATTCCCGCATGAAGAGGACCACGCGCTACTACTAGAGGAATTTAATCAGCTCTGGCAATGTTTGTAGCGTATTTTTGTTTGTTTGTTTGTTTGTTTGTTTTCCTTTCGGCCGTCTAATTATAACGTCTGTCAGCACTTTTTAAACGCATAACCACAGGAAACAGTGTTGCAATTAGTTTCTACTGTACGAGCGGAGAAAGTGGCATGATATCGGTCTTGCGTCACGATTAAGTCCAAACCAAAAAAAAAAAAAAAAGAGAGAAAAACTCCACCCACAATGCATCAGTTGTAGTCCTATACGTTGCACGGTCGCTACA
Source organism: Datnioides undecimradiatus (assembly GCA_008933995.1). Lineage (NCBI taxonomy): Eukaryota > Metazoa > Chordata > Actinopteri > Lobotiformes > Datnioididae > Datnioides > Datnioides undecimradiatus. The sequence continues at coordinate 4,135,043 of WARS01001868.1, read as the reverse complement.
AGGTGTATTTAGACTAATAAATAGAGTTTGCACGGGCTCGTTATACATCACTGGTGGGTTTAACTTGTGCTGGCGCCTCAGATCAGCCTGCAGTCATGAGGATTTAACCGCAACGCCAAGCTGTCTGTTATATTATAGGCAGAATGCTACAAAATAAGGGTCGTAAGAGGGCTGCAGTGCGAAGAAACTTCATTTCACGTTAAACAAGTCAAGCAAAGTGACTGCAGTGTTAACTTAAATGAAATTATGCAACAGTTGGGAATGTGTTTCATCTGTGCTCTTTATGGCTGCTCGCTGTAGTGTCAGTTGTGGCTCTGTTTACCTCACCTGAACCCTGCAGGAGCGATCTGACTATACATACAACCCCCTTCCCACCCCCTCTCTGTGTGTACATAGATGCAGTGTGTGTGTTTGTGTGTGTGTGTGTGTGTGTGTGTGTGTGTGTGTGGCTAGCCAGCAACGTAGCTTGTGGCAATTTTCTTCATTTCCTGTCACTTTCCTTCCCTTTCGCATGCTCTCGTTTTTAATCTGAAGCCTGCCGTCGAGCCGTGTGTGTGTGTGTGTGTGTGGTTTTTTTTCTCGAGATGACTACGACAAAAAAAAATTCCAAATATTTGCAAGTCGGTTGTGGTCTTATCTTCTGTGCCATGTGGTAAAGAGTAAACCCAGCGTGTAACTTCCAGCGTACTGAGCAGGTGTTGCACGGGTCAGAGGTCAAATAGCCTAAATCTTAAAGCCAAACATTTAGGTTGTGCGGCGTGTTGGGTTAGTGTCCGCGCGTCTGGGCTTCTCTTGGTCAAATTAACATCATGGGAGGTGGTGAAAACATGTAGCATCCCTCCTTTGTTGAGTAACTGCATCAGTGCGTGTCCATAGGCGTACCTGTTAGCCCTAAGGCAGCACAAAGACAGCTCATATCAAGGTGGTTTATGATATCCCCGTCTCCACCCCCCCCCCCTCCGCCACCAATACGTGGAAATCAGTTCGGGGTAATGTGGGTTTGTCCTGCCAAGTTTCTATCTTCAGAGTTTAACACAACATACATGGAAAATGTGGGACCTTTTTTTCTCTTTCTCTCCAAACCGAGGCCTTCCAGCACCACTCGTCTTTGACTTGGACGTCTGCCAAAGGGTTGTGATGGCTCTCAACAGCTGTATTTGTCTGCTGTGTGTGTGTGCGTGCGTGTTCGCGTGTGTCGGCGAGCGCGTTAGCATGCGCGTGTGTGTGTGTGTGCGAGTGTGTGCGCTCTTGCTGTGTCCCGGGATGCCCTTCCTCCATAGGCCTCACACTATACAGCATTCCACAAGGGGGCCCGGGGCTATGTGCAAGTGGGGAGTGTCAAGGAGAGAGAACGACAGCGCGGTTTCAAATGCAACTGATGCGGATACCGAGAGAAAGAGGGTGAAAGAGGGGAGGGAAACAGGAGATTCTTGCCTCATTGAGGGCTTTGCCTCATCTCTTGTTAGGCCCGTAGCTGAGGAAGAGTTAATGTTGTTTTAACACATGGAGAGAAACACTGTTAGGACAAGTATCTTCAGCTTACAACCCCCCCCCCCCCGTACAGTCAGAGACACGAGCTAGGAGGGTAAAACTATATGCTACTGTTTCTTTAACCGCATATTTGTTCCGTCGCTTTACTCTGAAGACGTTTATTCATTTAAACTACATTTAAAAAAACTTGTTTTTGTCCATTTGCTTCTTGCGTGCGCGCCCCAAGGCTCGGCGCACTCTTCTTTGTCCTGTATATGCGTGTGTACTCAGACGGGGAGTGTGTTTACGTGTGTATGATTTTCCTTTCCTGAGACAGTAATGAGTCACTGCTGATGGTATGCGATACAGGGCACCAGTCATACATCATCATGTTCTCATACATTAGTCTTGTGTTTTCTGCGCAGAGCTGAGCCTCTTCTAGTTAAACCCCAACGGGTTTTAAAAAAAAAAAAAAAAAAAAACCCAAACTGCCGGGCTGGTGTGTTCGGGCTTGTTGGTGGCTGTTAATGGGACTGAAATTCAAGCGGTGAAGAAATGTCTTTCAGCTGAACGTTAAGCCGGAGAGATCCAGCGCAGAGATCCGTCAAGAAAATCACATCGTGTCACAGCTGTTGCGGATGAACAATAAACTTTACTTGAAGCCGATTCTGATTTTTATCTGCGTCTTCTGCACAAGTCAGTCCGTCTGACCTGCAGCGCACAGTAGTCTGTAGCTGACTGTGTAGGTGTCAAGGCGGTTTGGTGGTGGCAACATTTAAAATGAAATTATGCTTAACTATTTCCAGGCCCAGTGTGTGTACCGGGATGGTACTGGTTAGTGTGGACTAAAAGGAAAATAAGATCTCTTCATAGGCCTGAGAGGAGTTCAGCAGAAAAGCTCGTAAAAGTTCATAAACCATCCCAAAGGCTGGGAAGATACAAGGATGACTGTGTTGGCCGTGGAGGAGGAGTGTCCGCCCGGTTCCTCGTGCAGGTTTAAAGGTATAAACTCTCCTGAAATGCAGATGAATGGCAAACAAAGCCCGTTGACCTCACCTTGTGCACATATTTTCCTCATTAAGGCCAAAATTAAGTTGGGAGTCACATCAAATCAGATTGACTGCTGCATGGGTGAGTTTGGCAGCGCTGCTGAAAGATAAATTTACTTAGATAAACTAAATTACATCCAAATGACCGATGTTCCACCGGTCTGCCTTCCAACTGATACACGCTGGGAGATAACGTTTCCCACCTGAATCAATGGTAAAAACGTGCAGTCAGGGAGAGATCAGCAGTGTAGTTACCTTGTATTTTGATGATCTGTATCTATCTATCTCTCTCTCTATATATAAATATATATATATATATATATATAAAAAGTTGGCACAAGAGGATGTGTATTTGTCATGCCCTTATTTCTGGCATGACATTACCAGTTTTCAGTGTGAAAGGTGATTGCCAAAACCACGAAAGAGGGTTGGGCAGTTCCTCGAATCACATTTAATATGTAACATGGTTGTTTTTTTTTTTTTTCCTGTAATTCGCTGCGAGCGTCAGTTCCTCTTACCTCCGGCCTCACTCGAGGAAAACAGATTTTGTGGATAAGGTGTTGTAAGGTGAATAATCTCCGGCTTTAAAATGGAAGATCTTGCAACTTTGTTTTACTATTACGTGGAGGTGATTCCTATTCTAACACAAAATAAGACCATGGATTCAACTGTTCCTACTTTATAGGGACCCCCGGGGCCTCCCTGGACCTCATTTTGTTAACCACTGCTTTAGTATAAAAGTATAAACTGAACACCCAGGTTTTTGTTTTTTTTGTGTATTTTTTTGTGCACAAACGCACAAGTATGGCCCATTTATGTGCACGCTGGAATGCAGGAGAGTGGGAAAATAATGAGGGAGCAAACGAGAGAAAGAGAGGATCAGCAAAAGCCATTAGGAATCTCGCAATGCAACTGATTTGGCCTGCTTTGGCTCGCTACGTGCTTTTCAGGAAGCCTTCCAAGAATCTAGACAATGAACAGTAAACATGGCATGTTCCTCAGAACAATTCCACATCTCAAAGATCACGTGTCTCTGTTTTGTTTGTTTTTTTCTTTTCTCAGAATCGACAGCCCCCACACCACAGCAGCTACACTGCAGATAACTGTAGCAGCTAAATTTCATGTTCCCTGTGTATGTACTGTACTTACACTTGACAAGGAGCTCTCACAAACTGGCAAATGTGCAGAATCTCTCTCTCTGTTGCTCTCTGTCTCTCCCTCTCTCTCTCTCTCTCTATCTCGCTCTGTCTCAGAGAGATTTCTGGTAAGTGACATGTTTGGCCGTTGGCATAATGCCTAGCAAGATCACATGGCATGAATGTCGTGCCTGTGTTTGTGTGAGTGTACGTGTGTGTGTGTGCATGTGATTGTGTATGTCTGTGCATTTGTGCATGAGTAAAAAAAAGAAAAGAAAGGGAGCCTGTGCACATTTGATTGTTCCAAGTATTTTCAGCATGAATAGGAGCACGTAGCCGTAGCAGAGAATTACAGAGTGCTGAGAAGTATGACGGGGACGTGTTTCTGATACAGTCATGAGATCGCATTCTCAAACTGGATGGAAAATTAGATTTTGCACCATAATACTTCATAGTGGAAGCTATTCCGCCTCATTTGATGGTACTTGTGGCATTAGCGCATTAAAAATTCATGAGGGCTACGTCGCCTTATAGGGAGCTTATTTCACTTAATGTAATATGCATTAGGAAAGCGTAAAGGAGTGGTTCGTACTTGTGTGATCGCTCTTATTATGACCTGTCACTGGATTTGCAGTTCTGGAAACCTCACCTGATTTCTTTTCGTGTGTTTAATTTACAGCACAGTACGTCAGGGCTCGCGGCCACGAGGCCTCTGTCATTTACTTAAATATCTAGAAAAACGCGGGGGCTGGAATCAACTTTTTCAACCGCCGCTGTTATCTTTCGCGAGGGCTCCGCTGTAACCGAAGACAGTGGCCTGAGTAGGTTTAGAACAATTTACTCAGATCCTTTGAGTTTAAGCGAAGGGACATTAGATTTACTGTGAAAGTCAAACCTATAATTCGGGGGATGACGCACGCAGACATGCACAAACGCACACGTTCACAAACACATAAATAAACCCCACAGTATCATGCAGATACACACACACACACACACTAACTGAGACGTAGCCAGAGAGAGAGAGAGAGAGAGAGCACTGTGGATGGCATTTATCCTCGCAGCCCACCTCAATTTTCCATGCTCTTTTGCTGTGTGCTGTACATAATTAAATTGCTGCAAACTTCAAGCCTCTCTTAAGACTCCTGCCAGTAAACAAAGCTCGCTAATTAGTGCACAAGGCAATAAGCGAGGGAAAGCAAATGGGCTGACCCCTTTTCCGTGGCGATGACCTGTCCTGTATGTGCTCCTCATGTCCTCACAGCCTGGCAGAATGCTGGTAGGGGCCAGTGGAAAAAGACAGGAATCTGACGCGGGTAGTTTTCACTACATGCCCCCCCCCTCCTTACCCTCCCCATTTCCACAGCTAACATGCGTTAGCAATTACTGCACAGCTCTACCTACCTGATGCTTTCATTACAGTCGCGTTCCCTGCCGAAGGTGAAAGGCTCTGACTTGAAATTCTGTCCTGACATTTATTGGTTTGTTATAAATTCAAAATGCTGGAAATGCGATTTGTTTTGTGTTTATTCTGATGGCAAAAATGAACTCGATAATCCGCTGGTGTACTCTGTTTGTACACTTATTTTGTAAATATTCAAAATAACATGTTTATTCATCTTTTTTGGATGTTTGTGGGAAAGTTAATGCCACCCTCACGTCAGTCCAGTGAACACGTAGCACAAGTTATTGCTTAAAACAGGGGAAGGACAAGAAAACGTATACATAAAAAAGGAAATTTGCTCACTAAGCACCTCGGCAGCTCTGATGGTTGCCTAGCAACCTCACAATGGCTATGATACGCCAGGAAGTCACTGCTCCTTGCCAAGAAATAGTCCAGCACATAAACCCACCCCCCCGCCAAACAACTTGTTGTTTTTACTCTGCAGCAATAAACAAATGAGGTAGTTTGTGTTAGTTTGAGCTGTGGACGCGCTGGTTGTCAACCGCTTCCCACGGTTTCCGCTCTTTGTTCTAAGCTAAGCTAACTGGCTAACCGGCCATAGCTTCGCATTCACGGTTCAAACATGGGAGACTGGAGTTGTGTCATCCCCTCATCTGTCTCTTGTTGGACTGTATTTAAAGTGCATGTCCTAAAACCTCAAACTGTGCTGAGTAAAAAGCCCTAATGAGCTAAATGAAAAGCAGCGTAGGCCGCGTCGCTCCATGCTGTTTCCGTCAGTGATACGGGTACGTATAGCCCTGTTATCGTTCCAAAACCACCTGACAAACACGACAGAGTCATAAAAAAAGCCTCAGATCTTGATCCACGTTCTCCCCCCCAGTGTTATCAATCGAAGGAGGGCTAATATAACTGTAACACCTTTGTACAGGATCATGCAACAACAAGCACTTGAAGTCAGTGCGGATTAGAGCCCATCAGTTCCTGGAAACACTGTAGAGGCATGTTTCAGAAACTCTCCTGCTGTATACTGCGTGTGTTATTTTGTGGAAATACCACATGCTTTAGCTGCAGCGTGAGGGCGCTGCCTATTTCCGCGCTGTTTACTCAATTCTGACTTGACACCGAGATAAACAAGCTCTGTTCACGCAGCCCGGCTAGGGACCTTTTCAGTGTTTTAGCAGCGTGATGAGGTTAACCAAGGTGACATGTTATTTGAGCACATGTATGCTAGCTTCGCCTGGTGCTGACTGAAAGATTCTTAGGCCACAGTGTGTGTGTGTGTGTGTGTGAGGTCAGCTGAGGGGAGGGGGCTGCACAGACTCAAAATAAATGTGTACGTACTGCTCTGCTCTTGAACAAACCCGTCTTTTATGTTAAATTATAACACCAGACGACGTTATGATGTTTTATCATGGGAAATCTCTGCCGCGTGTCATGAGACATTTGTTTGATGCACCTTCCCCGATCTTGATATCAAACAACATTTCACCCCCCCCCCTTCAGTTTTTCTTTTTCCATGCAAGAGAATGAATTAAAGCATTCTGTCTGCTCTAATTGAAAAATGTACAGTCGTCGTGGGCGCCGCGCTCTCTCTCTCTCTCTCTCTCTCGCTCTCTCTCTCTGTATGTCTTTGTGTGGGTATGTGGGTGTGTGTTTGTGTATGCCTGTCTGTAGACAGTGGGGCACTGATGCTGAAAGATGTGTCCTCATTTTTGCACTGCACCGGGCTCCTCTGGCGATCATGTTGGGCTGCTCTGATGTCACGCATGTGTCACTGCCGAACATTCAGCGCACAAACGACAGCGCGGCGGCGATCAAAATGGCATGTTTGTTCTCTCCATATCTCCGCCCCGTCTCTACTGCTGTGCCGCTCTCTTCCAGCCTGTCACCTGTTCTTTTACGGTGCTATATGCGCCGAAAACTTTGCATACATTGCATACATTGTCATTGGGAGGATTGAAACAAAATGTGTTTTTTAAAGGCCTCTCGCCGTGCACGAGCCTCTTTGATTGACGCCGTCCCCGCAGCTGTTATCCGCCACTTTTTAATTGTCCTTGGATTCACTGAAATAACCTGTCACATTCTTTCAACATGTGAAAACACCTATAGATGTTCCTCCAACGTGTGGGCTCCTGCAAACCTTTCAAATTCAAATTGCGTTGCAGCGTGTGATGCCGGGTCAACAGCTGTGGATACGCTAGCGCTGTAAATTCAGTAAATTCAGACGCATCTAGGCTTGTTCATGTTTAAATGTCCTTAATGGAGCCGTGAAGTTAAATAAGGGGCTCGACAGAAGGTAAAGAAATGATATTTAAACGGTCTGCACAGGTTTTTTTTGTTTTTACCAGAAGAGTTTTTGTTTCTGCGTAAAGTGGAGCTTGTATTCTGACACGAGGCGCTTTAGAAATGAGCTATTCTGAGGATTTTAAGTAAGACCAAGTGATTCTTTTAAAGGTAACACTATGATGAAGCTGTGAAACAGACGAAAACTGAATTTTGTTTGTTTGTCATCAGCTCAAAACTCCCTAAGCAAATGTGAAACAGTTTGAGGTCTAAAATGCCCGGGAGTCCCCCCACCAGTCAGTAAAACCACTGAGCCTCAATGGATGAGTCTTAAAAAGCAAATCCAACTGGCACTGACGTCTAGATAGCACTTGACCTGGATGACTAAATATCTTTAAAGATAAAGATCACAGTGCTGATAAAAACACTGACATATCCAGCAACTGCAAATACAGACACTTAGAGAAAGAGATGAGTGGAAGAAGAATGTTGGTTGTAGTAAACACCTTAAAAATGAAAATGTTTCTCGTTAAGTGTCGCCCGTAATGGTACCCCGTACGGTTTTGGATCACTCGAAGCAACACAGAGCAACGCTTTTTACAAGCAGGGCCCTGTTTCGTTTGTGTTTGTTCATGCACATTTGTAAAAACCAGCAGTGAAGAAGACTGCAAGCAAGCAAAAGTGGATGTAAACAGCTCTGCGGGTTTTATTAGGCCTCAAGGACTCACGCGTTGTGTCGCCGCACCATAAGTTTGGTTTGTTTATAAGGAAACGCCACGGGACGCCTTCAAGAAGGGCTCGGTCAATAGAACTATGAAGTGAGATTAGTCTTCATAATTATTAATACCATGAGGATTAAATAAATCTGTAATTAGCTACCAATCGGGGCATGTCCGAGGTTTCCTCTTCTGTGGTGGAGACTCAAGTCGACTCCTATTAGTGTTAATAATGTGAGACAAATGTTGCTCTGCACAGGACATTGCCAGTTATTTGGTGACCGCCATGGATGAAAGCGCCACCGCTGCACGTTGACAAGATCTTGATCTGGCTAGTGCGTGCAGCTCCGATGCATCGCTACGCATTTGTGCCCGCGTAATGTTACTAACTGCAACGTGGCGATGGTGAGAGAGTAAACTTTGCTTTAGTGTTAGTATATTTGTCATCGTAGATGTTCCACGTACGCCTGCAACTCATAGATTGGGTTGACCATAAATGGTAAGTTTGCTAAGGCTCTAGGCGGACAGGCACAGTTCAGGGTCAGGTTCACCCACTGTATCTTCTTTCCTTGTTCTCTTTGCTCATCCTGACCCACCACAAAATCTAACGTCCAACATAAAATTCTCTGAGGGAACATATCCCTACGCTTTCTTTAACTCACCTCACTGCAAAACTTCCCCTGGGAAAATGTAAACGTCGGCTCTTCTGGTCTCCACCGTGTAAATCGTTTGCACTGATTTCACAGGGAATCGGCCCCAGTGACAGGCGTTAAGGTAAAACTACATTGAAATAACCAATCTCCCCGCTTGTTGTCCCATTTGCTCATGTTGGGCGCAAAGAGGCGTCAGTATTAAACTGTTTCATAACCAGTTAAAAACTCCATGCAGGCACTTTGCGTCTAAGTCAATCTATTCAACAGATCAATAATAAAACACAATATCCATTCCAGCCGCTTGTTATGAACAATAAGATCTACATATTCTCTCCTCCAGCCGTTCACTCGGCAGCTCTTTGCTGTATAGTATATGCGTGTGCAGGATTACCACTGATATGCTTCCATTTCATGCTGATTCATCCTATTTCCTCCACGTTTTACTGTCTCATGCGCCATGGAAATCAAATCATGCTTGGAACAAATGCATAGGGAGTGTCGCCGCTGATACACATGCGCTCGCAAACATACAGACATCCTGTGATATCTAACCTAATTGTCGTCCTCGTGTGACAGTCAGTGACACTCAGCAGGCTATCTCATGGCTCCTGTTGTCCCCAGATCAAGGTCATGTTGAGGAGGCAAGCAATGAGATTTTAGGGCCCTGTCTTTTTGAAACAAAAGTGCAAGCGACTGCACAAATCCTCTGTGTTTTAGCATAGTTGAGGATCAGATGTCTTGTGGCCAGGAGCGCTAGCACAGCAGTGACACACCTGCCTTGTAATTGTACTTGCAAGAATAAATTATCATGGTGCTCCAAAGGCAGGCATCGACTACAGCCAATTAGCTCCTTCTTCAACCAGTACACTCCCTGCCATAGCACAATCACAGCTTGGGAAATGAGGGAGCACATGCGAAATGCCACAAAAGCTTCTCCTGAGTGTAAACCGATGTCTTTGTCAAAGCAGAGTCACAAGGCAGGAGTAGTACACCCACCCGTACTGCGGTGCCAGGGGCAGATATCTGTTCACGCACACCTAACTAAAGTTTTAGACATTGCTCTGCTGCTCGATTTATTAGATTTGCACACTTTTGACACCTCGCAAAAACTAATATCCCCCAAATTTTCCATACAGTCCCCGATGATGCAATTAAACTGCAATTAAAGATGCCATGCGCACTAGCATCAACACACATTTCATTGTATTTCTAGAAGTGCCATGGCCAGCCTTGAAATACAGATAAAGGTGAGGAAAAGTCTGCCTGAGCCCATCAGAACTGATAGTTCGCTGGCATAAGATCAGTGTGAGCCGGCGTGAAATCAGGACCCTCGGGCTCATGGAAAATGTACAGTTCTGTGTTGTATTTTGGACACCCACCAGTCACATGGCAGCTGCGAGCCGATGCCAACGTTGAGGATTTATTACTAAGAATCAGCCCCCCCCCCACCCGCCGCCGCCGCCAAAAAAAAAAAAGAAGACATATCACATGGCAGTCATGGTGCAGTATACTGTATCTGTGTGTGCACGCTGCTGAACGTACAGGCGTTCGTTCTGCTGGCGCCTCCTGATTCACGTCTTCTGTCGGTGGACTCTCTCTCTTCCCTCCTTTTTCTTCCTGCGCCGCTGACGTGGTTTCCCTTTAAGTTGGAAATCGGGGGAATTTTCGCTCTTGTGTCAGTGTTTAACGTCACACTGGTGTGTTGCTATAAACTGGAACGACCTGCAGGCCCCCGTGGTTCTGCAATGCGAGGCTACTGTTACACAGGAAAAAAAAAAAACCCCATCAACCGTCATTTAAAGCTTTCCCCCTGACGTTATGTTATGCTGTATTGTCCTCCCTTTCCCTCTGTGTATAGGATTATTTGCTTTCCCAGAAAATGGCAGTCTGGGAAGCCTCTTTGGCGGCGCTGACATTTTGGAGTCAGTAATGTGGAGGTGGAATCTCTTTTGATTAGAACAAAGTGTCAGTTTGTTGATATCACTTGGCTTCGTCTGTTGCCTTGCTATGAAAAGCAGACGCGGAGTGAAATGAAATGCAATTACGCGACACACCAAGTTATTGCCCATTCTGTTTTGAATATGATTGGTACAGCCAATCAGGTCGGTTTAGCCTATTAGTAATTTGATTTGTTTTTCTGCACCCCCCCCCCCCAGCTTTTTCTTTCACAGGCCTATATTTTTTTTATTTTCGTCATCTTGGCTATCTCAGTTTCTCTCCTCATCCAGCTTTACCTTCCTCTATCACTCCACCTAATTTCCCTATTCCTCTGCATCTCTCTTCTCCCTGCGACTGTGCTTTGTCAACTTCTCTCTTGTTCTTTTCTATTTGCATCTTTCACACACACTTCCTCTCTCTGTCCTCTCTCCTTTTGTTCGTCTGTCTCCTCTGTTCCACTCCTCCTCTCTCGGTTTAATCTCCCTCCACTGTCTCATCGCACCCGAAAGTCCTCATGTATGTTCAAGGGTATGTGGGTTGCCGTGCCTGTATGCGGCCATCCCGATGTCCTAGTCACCAGAGTTTGGTGTGATGTAGTAGCCGCTGCGAGTGTTTGTTTGTTTACCTCCCACAGCCACTTGGAGTTCATTAGCAATGCCTTTGCCTCAGGAGGATCACTCGAGCACGCACACAAAAACACACATGCGCACACACGCACGCACAGACACACACACGGTCGTGCTCCTCTTCTGTCTTTCCCACTGTCGGTTTGTTTTCTCACGCACGTCACCACGACGACAAGCTAAACTGACAGGTAGCCCACTGTTACAGGGGTTTTCTGTCACAACTTTGTGTTCGATAAGGTCCCCGACTGCTGTGAAATGACGGTGAGTTAGTCAGTTAACTCACTGCAGCGCCGTCTTCCTCCACCGAGCTGCCGCTGCACATTTACATATGTGTATTTGTGTATACGAGTGATCGTCCTTGTCCCGGAACCAGAAAAGGGATGGATGGGTGCGACTGTTCACAGCAGCAGCAGGCATTAATATAGCATGTGGGAGCGCTCGGTGATAAATTCAATTTATCAGTTTACCAAAATTATGAATCTCTTTCCAAATCCAAGTCTCAAAACTGCAAATTAAATTTTTTTGAATTACCGTAATCAAATTGAGAATAGCTGCAAAAAAAAACAAAACCCAAAAACCAGCAGGTCGGTCCGATTGAGAAGTGACACAACCCGCGGAGACTTTACTCAGCAGTCGGTTCATTTGCGGTGGGCCCGCTGTCTCATCTGCAGCCACTTGGAATGCACACGGTAAGGCTAACTTGTTAGCATAGTTGTCTATAGAGACAAAGTGCGTCGTAGTATCAGTACACCCGCCTGACTCAGTCACGAGCACGCGCAAAAGTATCACAGCTTAATTAAATGGAAATCAAATTGACGCTTGAACATCCGGAGTGACAGGCGCCATCTTTGGGTAAATGTGCTTAAGTCAAGTTAAACCCATCTGCTACCATAAAAGGGGCGGGGTTTATAAACCATACTGCAGCCAGCCACCAGGGGGTGAAGATGATTTTGACTCATGCCGTCTGTGCAGCGCGTCAAACTGCCTGCGCCACAATACGCAACTCGGGATTGAAATGCTAAGGAAATGCCTCCAGCTAGCTAAAAAATATTAGAAATTATTAGGATAATTTAAGCACATTATGTCGACCAACACGATATTGTTGGTGTCTCTAGATATTCCTTACCATCAAATCCCATTGCAGAAGTGAAATAAGGATATTTACAACTTCTTAATCACACAAAGGTCAAAGCTAGGCCTAGCATAGCTTAGTTAGCCTGAGCCCCTTGCAGTTCTGTCACGTAGCCTTTTTGCATCGCTCCCGTCAACCCCTCACGTCTTACCGCCTGTGTTTTTCAGTTCAGCAGCTTCTGAAAAGCTCTCAGTTCCTCACCCTGTTCATGTTGCAGGTTACACAGCAGCCTTCAGGCCTTTTTTCTGTTCTGCAAGTAAACGGAGAGCAATGAATTGTCCACACCGGTGTGGGCGGGACGTAATTGTCTCAATAAAGCTATTAATAAATAAAGCTCTGTACAGCTAGGGGGAAATGCAGAGTGAGAGTGAAGTGACCACAGCGTGTTCAGGCCGCGTTACGTGGTGGTTGCACGTTACGATTGCACAGCGGGACCATGGTAACGGTGTCAGAGCTACGCCACGCACCTAAATTTAATCTACAGCACTCGTCTGCAAAGAAATTTGCTTCTTACGCTGACTTAAGCAATTTTCAAACTACGTCAGAATATAAATAGTTGTTTTTTCCGTGGTGTGTAATTTTAACATTTCATGCGTCGCCGCCACGTAACAAAGTGTTAATTCACTCATTTTACGAATTTCTGTGAGATCAGGGGACATCACTTTAACGATTATATCGATTATGGCTTTTTTTAAGTGACAAGCTGGCAGGTGACTACGGGCTCGTTGCCATGATAGAGTTGTATTTAACCAGAAGTTGAACGGCTCAATCAGCTCGCAGCTCGGTAGTCACACTTTTGCATGTACCGATTGAAAAATACTTATTATTGCGTTTAATATGATCCAATCGTGACAGTGGATCATGGCGTGGATTTTAAGGTCACAATCCCGCCCGGGTTTGTAATTTTTCTGCACGACTTTATGTCCGCACTGTCATTTTTATGCTACCGCACCGTGCCACGAGTTAAACCTGAAATCCAGCTTCTTCCCTTTTATTTTCTGTCTCTGTAGTCAGACCAGGAGTTACATTATTGGTGCATATTGAGTGAATACAAGTGGAAAGATACCAGACAATATTCAGCCCACAACAAATCATTTCATAGTTGTCTGTTTGTTACATAACTGTATGAATCATAGGGAGATTTTTTTTTTTTTTTTTTTCTAAAGAAAAGATGATTTTGATCCTGACTATGTGCAGACAACTTCACCCAGCGGGGTCTATACACAGAGAATGATGTTGCATTATAAGCAGTGATAAGCAGCCTCTCTCACTCTCTCTCTCTCTCTCTCTCGACATCCCATAATGATACTCAGACAGACTCAGGCAGACACCCGCTCGGTCCCGATTGGTAGAACTGTTGCCAGGGAGCGTTGCCGTCTCAACGTGGATAGAATCTGTTGTCTGGTACACTTTAGACATGAGAACAACTGCAGGATCTGAATATTTATAACGAGGGGACTGTTCATATTGGGATTGTATAGAGGCAACATAAGCACGAGGGGAAGGAGCTGTTCCTTTTCAGCTCGAGTCAAAATTTTCTTTTAAGTTTGCCTTTTTTTTTTTTTTTTTTTTTTGGTGGCTTGCCGCGCTTCAACTAAAATATTAAATAATGTCTCCTTTTATCCGTCTGCGTCTTTTTTAATGTGTCGCTGCGTCTGTTTGGTTTTTGTTACCTGAGTCTTGCATAAAACTTGATCCCGACTTAACTTCAAGACTGAACTTATCTGAACTTTATTCCATGAAGTAAAAAGGTGAATGCATGAATCACACTTGTGTATGACTTTTATGGTTTTATGTTACTGTGTTACCCTATTGTCATTTGGTGGGTAGCTACAGTATAACTAGTAATTAAATCTGTGTGTGTTTGTGTGTGCGCATGTGTTTGTGTGCATGCGCGTGTGTGTGTGTGTGTGCCATCTGGCGAATCGTCTCATTTCTTCATATTATTCAAATATGCCTGGACCTGCTGCTACAGTTAATAACACTGTGCGTAGGTATGAATCCTTGATTAAAATGGATGTAACACATTCCAACAAAGCAGACAACAGCAATCAGAACAGCATTCAAATCTCATATATCAACACACATGCGGGCGCATGCGTGTACGGGCACGCGCACTCGAGCACACGCACACTCTCCTGATATACAGTGCCAAAAGTCACAGCCGGGTATATAACGATGATTATAAAACACGCCTTGGTATGCGAGAAACTTTGACATGGAAATGCAAACACACACAGAAGGAAATGAGGACACAAGCAGCAGAGAGGCATGCCAGCACACACACACGCACACACGCACACATATAATCACTCGTTAGGCAAACAAGTTGAAGGAGTTCATGCCTTATATTTTTTTATCAGGGATGTGCAAAGTCTATATTTAATGCAGGCGGGGGGTAAGGCTGCCGTATCTGTGTGAATGTCTGCGCGTGCACTAGTATACGTGCGTGAATGCACGTGCACACTTGCGCCTGAGATGTACATGTAAATGCGGGTTTGTTTCATAACAGCACATTCGCGCATACATTTCCATGCGGCTGTGTGTCTGTGTATATGTGCAGTGTGGCACACTGCCGTCCTGTCTGCCTGACTCAACATATTCTCCCTTCACTCTCCT